>CADWAE010000459.1:12628127-13942191 GCA_902982915.1 Phalloptychus januarius
TATTGACCATTTGATGCAAAGCAGCCACGCACAGCCGCGGACTAAAAGCTCACGTCTCAAGGAAAAGCCAGAAGTTCTGCAGAGCCAGAATGAGTCACTCAGTGACTGATTTTTCACTTTGTCGTTTATCAATCAATCGAACATGAATGGTGTGTGGGTGAGGTGTTGGGAGGAGGAGGGTGGGGGAGCCACACATGCTTCTCGAGTCCCTTCTATTTATTAATGCCCACATGTTCCCATTGTGTTGTTTCCCACCATTCAGTCAATCTGTGTGTGTATATGTGTGTCGGTGTGGTGACTCAGCTGTACTATATCTGTCATCCATCTTTTCATCTGTCACAGGTGTTACCATGGCTACTAGAGACTCACTGCTGTCTTTTCTTTGAGAAGGACTCAGGTAAGCTGTGGGAAGGGTGACTCATTCACCTTTAATGAGGGCATGCTCACTTTAATAGACAGTTTATCTTTTTACATTTTGTATCTGGCTCACCAGTAGCACTGATTTGCTGGAATGAGACGTTAGGGGGGCATTAACACTGGTCAGAAGGAGAAGCTGTGAGAAAGCTGTAATTTCTTTTCTATTTTCACCAAGGCGGCAGATTTTCTTGTAATCTTTTTGGCAGTGCTTTTCATCAAAAGTTCTTCAGCCTTTTCAGAGGTCTTTCAAAGCCTTTCTTTGTGTTTTGGCTGCTGTTTCATTTTGTTTCACAGCAGGCCCTGTGCCTGCACATCTCGTGCAGTGTTTGCCTAAAAATAAAGCGGACGAGGTCACAAACAAGAAAAAGGGAAAAAACATCAAACTCAGATGTGACACAAGACCCAAGAGATGCATCAACCTTGGACTGATTCTGCAAAGTTTTCAAATCCCTTTAACTTTTTCACGTTGTGTCGTTTTACAACCAAACGTCATTGGATGTAATTTTTATTTTAAGACAAAGACCAACCCAGAATAAAGAGTACAGATTTTTTCAGCATTGGTGTGCATTTGTATTTGGTTCTGTCAGTGTAGCTCATAATTCCCAACCCTCCACCACAAACTTTCAAAGGGACAAGCAAACATTTAGAAGAACAATCTCTGGTCAAATGAGAAGAAAATGAACCTTTTGGCTATATTTACAGTGCACGTCGAGTTTTGTTGGAGTAATACATGTGAACTTTAATCTTTATATAAATCAGTACACTAATCATTCACCAAATCTGCATATTTTGTGCAGCTGCTCCACACATTTTATTTCTAGTTCTGCTAACTTGCTGTGAAATTGTTCAGCACACACTTTGATCTCAAAATACCTCGGAAATGAAAAGTAAACAGATGCTTGTGGTGATGATAAATTGTTGCTCGTTTCTATTGAACTTCTCTGTTACACTCCATTAAAGCCAGCTTCATGCTAAGACTCTCACAGTGATTAAAGAAAGTTAGCAAATGTGAGATGGTGGCGATGTTGTGGTGTGTAAAGTAGAAAAACGTCGCTAGTCATTAATTGGTTACACTCTGCAGGACTCCTTCTCTCAGCAGAGGTCAGAGAAACATCGGAGTAAAAAACAACTACAGGGGTCTACTGACTTTCTCCTGGCATTTTTTGGGGTATTGATGTTGATCAAATGCTGCTTCCTGGAAACACTGAGCTCAGATAGCGTCACTGCCCCCTTGATGCTTTTGAAGCCAAAGGCCTAGATGAAATCACCAAATATGGATCTAATTTATTCATTCGCCTTGAAATTATGTTTCCTCTGCATGGCACACAAATGAAGGAAATGAAGGCACAGTCATAGTAATCTCAGTAACATTTCTCTATGTTTTCTTTGTGGAGGAAAGTTCTTTTAATTAGCGATGTAATGATCCGAGACTTGTGGCAGATTTTCAGTCCTATTTTTCCCAAAGCCCTGACCTGCCTGTTTTTTCTAGCCTTCGTGCTCCGAACAGTAATTAATCATTTACGTATAGAAGCCGAGGCAACATCACACTTTCGGTGTCAGAAAGCAGTTGCTGTAAAACAAGGTGACATCGTTATCATGGAGTTCACATTTTATGTTAGTGATTGAAACAACTATTAAGGTTAGCTTCACTAAAATAGTAATCTTTGTGTTTATTCTAAAACAATGCAGGATAAGTTTGAGATTTCCAAAAGGTTGCTAATATTTCCAAATTGTGTATGAAACAGCCAAAACTGAAAAATAGTAGGTGGCGTACAAATTAAATTTGAACCAGCACCTGCCGAAATCCAACTTTATATTAAAGCAGCCTGAATTTCTTCAACATATTCTGTTTCCTGTGACTAAAAATACATCAATAATATAGAAAAAAGCCAAATTTTGAGTCTTTTTAACAGTAACAACCGTGAAAAGTTGTGTTTAGACTTGGCAGGGGTTATGTTTATTGATTTGAATAAAAAGATTTGATATGTTGAAATTCTAACCACTTGCTTATTCTTAGCTAGGTGATTTCTCGGGCCATAAAGTGTAATTAGTTTTCCAACTTTTCTGAAAAAAGTGTATCAATTTTTAAGACATTCATAGCAATTTAAATGCAGTTTCTTTCTATTCTTTCTAAAACTACTCTTGTTCATTAAACCACTTAAGTCTGACTAAAAATCATTTATGAAAATTAAATCGGTAAATGAAGCTGTGTTGGGTCACTCATATGTAATTAGCTTCCTTTATTTAGCTGGATCTAAAAACACAAAATGGTATCCCAGGTTACAATTCATGTAACAGGGCAGGTAGATTTCTGCTGGGCAGAATATTATTCCAAACCTTTGAAATTTTTAAATTGCGATGTTGTGCATACAGCATAGATATTGCAATGATGGAGCAACAGTAAGATACAATATCTAGACAGAAAAGGTTTTCTTCAGAAAGACTGAAGAAATGTTGGTCCAGAGCACTTTGAAAGATTACATTGATCAATAATAATAATAATAAAAAAGATCAGATTTGGCTTGTTTTATTAAGGTAGCAGCTGTTTTTTCTTTTCATCATGTTGACTTTGCATGCATCTAAATGCCACTGTTTGTTTTTGCTGTTCAGTATTAAAACGTTCTACAGTTAAAAACACTTGGATGTCAAGTCTAATGGCATTTGTTGGGCTTGGACTAATAGTCATGTGTGATAATCACGTTGTGCAAATGTCTTTTTATTTTACAAATGAGCTGACAGGGGAGATTCAGCCCACCTACCCACAGAGATTATCAGGGTGTTAATCATGTGTGGTGTCCCACTGTGACTTTACAGCTTTTGTCAGCAGGAAAACTTTTGCTGAAGGGAGGATAGATAGTGGAACGTCGTTTCTTATTTGATGTGCACAACGTAAAGAATCGCTAAAGAGTTTAATCGGCTTCATCAGCCACACGCAGAAGCTGCTCTTGATCACATCTTAGTCATCATTTTCTCAAGGTTGGGGAAGAATATTAATGACTATGGGAAGCAGATAGTTTTAAGGAATATAAACCACAAATTGCATGCGGCTGTTCCTGAATTTCTTTCTTTTTTTTAAATTTTTTTATTAAGATGGAATTTACAGTTCATAGATGCGGATCTGAAGAAATTGAAGTCTCTGTTTGGGAAGGGTTTTATAAAAATAAAACAGGATAGCACCACTAGATGGGAGTGTTTCATAACTCTCATGCCTTGATCTTTCTAGTGATTCTCCAAACCTGAGCAATTTTACACCAGGCTGTGAATTGCTTTAGAGGGAAAACCTTGTAGGAATGACTTCTTTCTGCTCAATACTTGTAGCACCCCAACTATTCAGCTGGGGCACTGAAAGGTCTTTATGCAAATGAATAAGACCCAGGTTTGAAAGTAATTATTTAATTGTTCCATATATGTCTGCAGATATGTTCTCTTTTATGTTCTGAGGAATTGGGGAGACCGAACCAAACGGTGGATTGATAATGCACACAACTTTTATTTAAAAAGACTAAAGATTGGACAAAAAAGTTTGAGGTTTCTAGCTTAGTGCGGACTCAATATTTGATCTTTTTTTTTTGTTGCCTGCATTGATTTATTTAATTAGAAATGATTGTTTATGGGCTGCAGAGTGGCCCGGTTGCTAGAGCTGTTGCTTTACAGCAAGACAGGAAAGGTCTGGGTTTGAATCCTGTTTTGGGGAGTTTGTCATTCATCGTTCCATCCAATGTACCAGTAACACATGAAGTGAAACAGAGCAACAGTATGATGCTACCAGCAACGCTTGACTGTTGGTACTTTTGCTCTTAGGTTGAAAAACCTCACATTGACTCTTTTAACTGGATAAAACCAGTCAATTCAGTGAATTTGTAGTTTATATTTAGCTTTGGCTTTGGCGGGTTTTGTTGCTTTATCCCATTCCAGCCGTTCATCTGATGGGATAAAATCAATCCTATTGCAAGTGTATATATAGATTGTGCTTAAAATCGGTCTATGTCTGCATACCAACTCGTTTTAATAAGCTTGAAAATTGTTAAACTCTTTATTTTAAATTATTAAAACATACAATAAATTCACTTTTTTCACCCCAGATACCACAAAATGATGTAGCCATTCGTTTACTGTCAATTTAAGGAAGCAAAGTAAAGAAAACCACTATCACAGCTTCTAGAGATCTTACACACTTAAACCTGCTCTGATAATCGTTTATATCTGTATCATTTGTTGCTCACACATCATTTCCATCTTAAGCAGAGACGTTTGTCCCTCTGAACTTGTGCTGCTCAGAATACAAACGCTGCATACATTAGATTCTAAAATCAATAGGATCCTTTCCCAATCTGTATTAATTCCTCTCTCAGATTGTCTCTCAACCTTTGAAGCTCTGCTTTCACTGCAAAATGAAGAGGATGTTGAAGGAGAACGGACGTGAGGGTAATCTGAGGTCATTTAAACTTTGAGACCAAGTGTTCTGCTTGATGGGTGAAATGTGTGGTTCCAGTTTGGATAAAAGAAATCTCCAGACTTTTAAATGCTTGCTGCTGTGTTGAGCTTAGAAGTGCCGCACTGAAAGGGAACCAGTGGTTTTGGCTTTCTGGTCGGTCGTGATTAATTTTCTCAATGGACTGTGTGCCATTTAAACACCTGGAGGTGGAACACAAAACACGCCAGATTTCTGTGATGCAAGCTGGGTGCTTACAAGAGCACGTAAAAAAGGACTTTTTTTTTTCTTCCCAGAAAATGATGTCATTGCAGTGAGTGGGTTAGGTTTGGGGAGCTTTCATGTCATGATTAAAAGCGGAACATACATGAACACATGTATGTGTGGAAACAGAGCTGGATTATGAGCGTTTCTGTTGCTACTGCAGCCTCTGTGAGGAGGAGATTGTAAAGCAAACGCATGAAAATTGAGAGATGCAGATACAAGGAGGAAGCATGAGTGTGCATGCTGATTGGGATGAGAGTGCGTGGAGCCGATGAGCTGCAGAACTTCCGAATCCAGCAGATGGGAAAGTCCACGTCCTGGCTTTGTGATGATCCGTGGGAGCAACATGCAACTCGCGCCGCTGCCTCGCACTGCTGCAGTGGAGGAGTAAATGCAGAGCCCGACACTGCTCCAGGTGATCCACAGCAGCCCAGCAGACTGCTCCCTCCTCAGCCTTCCCTCTCCTCTTCCTCCTTCTCCTTCTTTACCTCCACCTCCTCCTCCTCCACCCCCTCTTCCTCCTTTTCTTTTTCCTCCTCTGTCAGTGCTCCTTTCTTCTGTGGGCTTTGGAAAAGATAAGAAAGGAACAGAACAAAAAAAATCACACACACAGAGGAGGAATCCTGCTTTCCCCCGCTGTTCTCAAATGAGACACACCTCTGCATGACTATCAGCCGCTTCCCTGTCATCGTGTGAAGACGCGCCGCATATGTGCTCCAATGTCTCTGGAACATAGAGCTGCTGCAAGGTAGGAAGACTCGGATTGATCCAGGGAAACACTCCAACACTTCTTTTCTCTGGCTTCTCTTTCTAAAAGAAGATGTACATCTGTTTCAGTCTTGCATGCATTTGAATTTAACAGGTAGAAGACAAGTTGCCATAGCAGATTAGGTAACCGGTATTCCTTGCGATCGATGGGAATCAGAAAGCGGTCAGAGGCACATACATTTGTCGCTACTTTTAGGGGGAAAAGCAGCTTTTTTCTCCCCCCATTGCTCGGAGGGATTTGCAAGTGTTGTGTGTTTGTGAATTTAGGCGTGTGAAACAGACTCAAGCAGAATGAGAGGAATTGATCCAGGCTTGGCGATTAAAAAAACAGATTTTTGTTGTATCTTGACAGAGTGGCCAGAAAGCTTCCCATTGATCTTCTTATTTGCCCTGCAAGTCGACGGAATGGTTGCCTTCAAATTACCGGACACTGTGTCTTCTTTTGTTGTTATGTAATCGTTTTTATGGATTCAGTTTGGCTCAATGAAGGAAGGAAATAAAGAAAAAATAATAAGCCGGTCAAATTTTGTTCATGCATGCAGTTCTAGGTTGAGAAATTTAAGATTCAAAGTGGGAAGAGATAAGAAAAGCAGGATGGTGGGAGGATGCAGAACAACTTATTCCATTGCTCTTCGATTTGCAGAAACCTACCGGGCAAAAGCTGCCAGCATTTCAATCAAACGCCGGGTCTGACTGTACGTGCCCTCAACCTGTAAGTGACTCTAATGAGGGGTTCCTTACCTTCATCCTCCAAAAACACACTCCTTATAATGACATAATTAGACATAAAGACTAGCCAGTGCTGCAGCGATTTCCACATCTTGCATTTCTGCTGTTTGTTTGGGCGAAATGAGAACGTAGAACTTGCGTTTACAGTTCAACACACTGTCCCTGGCTGAAACTCCAACCTACATGTTGGAGCACAGACGTGGTCACACAGCTGTGCAGACTGAGTCGGGCTCGCTCTTCCTGTGCAGCAAGGTGTCTGCCTGGTCGTTTGTCATGTGAGGCATTGGGATGCAGGGGAGGATCTCAAAGGAGCAGAGTCGCAGCTCTTCGTGGCTCCCTGGCGGCTTTTTCTGTCTTTGATTCTCCAGCAGATACGCCACTGTTCTGAAATGCTTCACTTAGCTGGAATGAGAGAGGGAAGCTCAGCCAGCAGCCCTACGAGGGTACAGCCCGCGTTACCTTGGGAAAAGTGTTTTTTTTTTTCATTGATACGACTGACTGATTTCTACGTACAGATGTGACTGTGAAAAGAATATTTTGACACCTGATCTGTCCAAGGTGTCTCCCACCTCTTGCTCATTGACTGCTGGAGGTCCCGCTCCTTCCCCCTCCCTCCTCACAACCCTGAGCAGGTGCAGCAAATAAATGGACAGATGGATAATGGGAATGCACCTCTTTAACTTCAGATTTCTTTTGACTACGTCAGTATTTGATCAAATTTAAAATGTGTTTCTTATGTTCAGACGTCAAATGCAGAAAAAGTTACTTTTTTCTGATTGCAACATTGGTATACTACAGTGCCCAATTAAACTGGTTAAACAATCTAGCTCCTCTGTCACATTAATATGTATCTGTCTTGCATTTCTATGGTGTTTCTATTAAGATTCAAAGCTTTAAATTGTTCTTCACGTGTCTTCTAAAGGATCTCAAGCAGGGTTGGACGTTACATAACATCATCGTTCCAATTTAGAGATGCCACAATGCAGCATATCTCAAACATGCTCCACTCCTATAGATGTGCTATGCGAATGTTGCAGCAGTAGCCAATTATCTCATGCTGCTTTATGCAGACGCTCTGTCTGCATAAACCCTAATAACTATTTACATTTTTTAAAAGTAAACAGGGGATGTGGCCCTATCTTCAAGTTAATTCAGGTTGTAGTTATTTAACCCACAATGGTATTCAACAAACATTGAATTGGTGGATTCTGTAAATTTTAAGGTCTTCGATTTAATAAACACACAAGAAAGAGGTGCATGATAAATTGCTACTTTATATCCATAAATGGATTTGATGTCCCATACAATTGGCTCCATTAGCTCATGTTCAGACTCCCAACAAGTAACAGCAGCTTAAAATGAATTGTTTTACTGTTGATATGAAGTAGATTTCTAACAAAGTATACATCTAAGAGTTTAACCTTTTTTACTGCTGTAAGGAAATCCGAAAACATGCAAATCTGCCTGCCCTGATGGAAGTTTCCTGTATGTATGATGGCAGAAAATTAAGTACCAATGAGAAGGATTTAAATTTAGCTTGTGGATGGACAAAGGTTTTTCCAAAGGAGGGCTTAATAATTAGAATTAGAAATTGCGCATGGAAGAATAGTCTTCCCTGGCGTTCTTTTCACTCATAAAAGTCTCTTAATATGATCAGTTCTACAGTGGGTCTTAAATAACGCATGATAAGATGTAATTTGCAGGTTGTGTAAAAGCCGAAAAATATGGACATGCCTTATTCAGCTTATTTCTCTCCAAATCTTTTACTACATGAGAAAAAATTGATGGAAAATACAGAAAATAATGAAACATATTTTTCGAAAGATGGAAAACACATTAATGCGGTTGCTTCATGCTCAAACTGGGCATGTGTGGGTTTTCTCAGGGTACTTCAGCTTCCTCCCACGGTCTAAAAACATGCATTTTAGGTTATCTGGAGACACTAAAATGCCCTTAGGTTTGAGTGCATGCATGGAGCATCAATTTTCACACAACATTTTCATTTGGTTTTAGTCAAAATTTGGTCAGCAGTGGTCATTCTGCCTTGCGTTAATATAAAACTATATAAAAATACCTTGTTGAGGCTATCAGCTTTCATAAAAGAAGGTTATATTTATAGCTATAAAGCAAAGTGAATTAATGTTTCACTTTGCAAGATGCAGAAAGAAATGAATGTTTTCTATTTGAAACTATCCATCGATTGTCTATACTCTGCAGACAACTAAACCCATGCATGCACAGAGAGAACATTCAGACTCTGTGCAGAAAGACCCAAATAGGAATTAAAACCCAGGACGTTTTTTGCTCCAAGGCAACAGTTCAACTAACTGCTCCACTGTGCAGCCCTTCATTTGAACCCACTTTATTCAATTAGACTTTTCATTAGACTCAAATATAAAAAACCCTTAACAGGATTGATGCAAAAAGCACGCATGCTGCACATCACCTATTCCACGACAAAAATGAGAAAAACTTTGCCATGGTTTTAGTCCGCATGTGTTTTCTTTCTCATTCTTGTTTTTAATTAATACTGCATGTCATGCATGGTTCAGTTTTATCCACAGAGTGAGCCCATAGGCTGCTGGAGACAGTCACCTGACCACTCTCTAAGAAATAAGCAGAAATAAAAATGCTTGGGTCTTGAAGGGATAATCAACTTCCATTAAAATCTTCCGTTGAGAGCTATTAATAGCTAACTTGGATGTTGAGTTGACAGCATGCTGTGGATTTCTACCGTGACTCTTGATATTTTGTTTATCCCCACACGTTTCGTTTAATGTTTACCTCATTAGGCTGTAAATGTAAGCTCCCTAAAAGTGCATTTCATTTCTTGCTAATTTGTAGCTCCCACAGTTTCACTGTATCACAGTATTAACATAGTTCCAAACAAATAAACAGCTGCAAATGTAGTAATAGTAGCTGTAGTTGTTTTTAAGTGCTTATACATTGTATTGATCTACATGTTTCTATAACCAGCAGATATGAGCTGGTTAATTAACCTGGGTGCTCAAGTAGACACTGTTTAAAATATTCCTGGCTTGTAATTTTTGTGACTGAAAATATTTCCAAAGCAATGCATTTCTTGTATAACTGAGAAGTGAATCCGCAAATCCGCTTCCCTTCACCGATAGCCTACTGCAGCAACAGCTGTGGTAGGAGTTTGCTTTTTTACTCTGTTCTCCATACTGGCAGAGATATCGTTCAGCGCTTTTTCTGACATCTAATTACAAGGAAGTATGATGGAAAGTTTATGCAGTTCAGAAACCACAGCTGCTTAAACCAACCAGTGACTAATTTCTTGCGCGTTCCCCCTGTGGAAGCAGGGCTCCTGTCTCTTGGCTGACTAAATCTTTCTATCAGGTAGTTTTGTCTCCAAACAATGGCACTAAGGTTTAAACATATTTTTGCCATTTCTTTCCAGAGTCCCATTCATGTCCAGATGTTACTTTGCACATTTTAGATCATAATTTTAGAGATCTACTCATACATAAAGCTTTCTCTTTCTCCTGTGACACATTTTATCTGAACATTTTCTTTGACCACTTCATTAAAATTGTGGTTTTGGGAGGTAGAATTACATACTGCAACATAACATTTTGCATATTTTCACTGCTTGTTTTGGTCACTTAGCTTAAATGTTAAGATTCTGACTCACTTATTTAAAATAACCCATAATTTGTTATTTTTGAACATTGCACATGAACATGTCATGTGCAATGTCATTTGAACATGTCATTTTTGAACAACATCAGAGTTTCCCCTTATAAAAAGTCCCAAAAGTTTGAAAATGTCATTGTTGCTGTTTAAATCCTTTCTTCGTGAATTAGCAAAGAGGTGTTTATGAAATGGCTAATCTGGTTCTGTTCCCCGTTTGTCTACTTATGGCATATGATTTGTTTTAGGATTAAGCCGCACTGCATCTGACTGTTAATTGAATCTTTGCTTTTCTGCTGAGGTTTGGAGGTCAGGAAGAAATAATTAACTTCCTGTTATCTAACAGGCTGATTCATTACCTTGTGCAGAGCAGGACAATACATAAAAACGCAAGATAATTCTGCTAAGCTGTGGAATACTGGTGACCACACACTTATTTTAAACTTAGCTTTTATATTGTCTCACTCCTCTGGGTGCATCCTGATCAGGAGATACACTGAAAGTAAAACTGGGATATGCGGGCCCAGTTCTTCTTAATATTCTGTTGAGTAAAGCTGATGTTTTCTAGTTTGTGCAATTTCCTCTTTGCATCCTGGTCCAAATTGGCTAGAACTGAATGTAGTCTTAAGTATTTGCAGATGGCGTTAATTCCAATCTGCAAGCATAAATCAGTTAAATTGAGCATGGATAGCTAGTTTTTCTTGTCTTTTCATCTTCTTTTACGTGATTGCATTAAAAAAGTCTAAGTAGTTGAAATTTCCTGAAGCTGCAACATGAGACAGCAATGATGACAGACGTGTCAAGTAGCAACACCTCCCTGGGATTCCACAATTAACTTTCCTCTTCATGAAGGATCGTGTGTGTGTGTGTGTGTGTGTGTGTGTGTGTGGGTTCCCCCCCCCCCCCTCACCATTTGTGTTGTAGTTTCACATAATTTCTCTGTCTTGTCAGTTGTCTTCCATCATGGCTGTGCCACCCATTAATTATTTTTGCAGCTTCTCAGTTTATCAGCTTGCAGCTTGCACATCACATCAGATCACAAAGCTTTAAGAGACACACAGCGCATCTCAACTTAGCAACTCATAATTAGAGAAGCGCAAACAGGAAATACCTTAGAGCAGTGCTTCTCATAAGCTTTGCCTCAGTATTCCACTTACCGCCATCTTGATTTGTTTTTTGTTCTTTATTAAAAACATAAGAGGTCTTTAACTTTTTTAATTTTCTACATTAAAAATACAGAAAAGACTGGCAGATATAAGCATGAATTGGTTTGACAGATTCAGTATGAAAAGCTAAGGTATAAATTTATCATGGTTTAACAATATTTACACATTTAAAATAAAATATAAAATGTGATCAAATTGTTTTTTTAAGCAACCAAATTCACCAAACATGAGAAAAAAAGTAGAATAAAGTCTAGCAAAATTTTTATTCCACAAAGTATTATAAACTTTACTAAACATCTTGCTATGGTTTTGAAGATAATACATTATTATTACTTGTATTGGTAAATGTAGTCAGCCTGTTTAAAGTGGTTTGTGATTTTGGAACTGGAAAACAGATACAATAATTAAAAGGGGAATCACTAGCAATTGTTCCTGGTCTGCTTTCATCTGCTTCCCAGTACTTAAAATGTACTCACCTCTCTTTTGGAAAGTGTATCATGAAGTGAAAAAAGCAAAATCTTTGCTAACTTTTCCGTGAAATGTTGGTATTTGTAAAAATTTAAAAAAAAAAAGATGGAATAGACATACATTTTTCTAGTCAATTAAATTGGATTCTAATTCAAAAAAATTGTTTTTTGACATTAGGTAAAAACCTAAAATGTCTATAATTTTCTTTTCCCCTTCAGTGATTTCTCCACTTGTTCTATGTGGGATATTTTTATATTAATTTGCAGCTGCATGTACTTTTGTCTCTCTAAAATGATTACTTTTTCATCACCATTCCAAATTTGATATCTAATTTTTGTCTTGTAGGCAAACAGGTTATTTGCCTGACAGATGGAAATAACCAGAATTCCTGCTCCCTGTTTCAATCCTTCCAAGTATAGCACCATTTTTGGTAGCAAGTGAAGCTGTGTGGGGGTGTATGAGTGAGTACAAGAGTGAACAAAGAGTGCGTTTAGAGGAGTGAGCTAGATATGGGCATTAGAGAGAAACACTACCGTACAGTGCTGGGAACTCGTCCTCTCTTTGCAAATTTTTACAGTACTACAAAATAATGAATGTTGATCATAATGTGAGGCCACCCAGAAATTAGTCCCAGCCTAAATTGTTTAAATGCAAAACATAAAACTCATTGGAGTTTTGTGGCTCAAACTTGGTTTTTATTCATTCTCTGCAATGCGTCTTATCGTGCAAGGCCAAGCATGAATGCCACTTTACCTACACTCAAGCTTTTGACAGTTGAAACGATGTTGAGAGAACATTTTACAGTTTACTGAAACAGAACCCACTTCTTTTCTGTCTGCAAAGGGATCCACAATGCATCCGTTTGGAAGTCAGGTTCTGTTTGTGTAGGAAGTAGACAAAAGCAAATCAAACACTGATGAGGTAAGAATCGCGCAGTACAAACTGAACAGCAGGACGAAATAATTCATAGTTACATGTCCAATATGTCATCTGGATTGCATTGCCGTTTAAACTTCAGGTGTGTTTGTGTGCATGTTTTGGGACTGAGAACGGTGTTGCAATTAATAATAGAATCAGTCGCCTTGTGTATGTGTGGTGCGATTTGGCTTCCCTAATGAGGACTGGATTCATCCTTTAGTCTCTGACAGTACGCTGAGCGGGATATGCTGCTCTCCAGCTTGTTTCCATGGAGATACTGAGGAGGTGTAGCTGCCCCCTACCCTCCTCCCACCCCCTTTCTTTTCTGCTGTACATTCCTCCAAACAGCGCTTCTTCATAAGATGGATCTGGGCCAGAGTGTGCCTGTGTGTGTAAAGGAGGATTAACAGTGTGTTAACGGGTGTACCGATAGTTTGGGAGTCATTGACTGATGTTGGTGTGCAATTGTTATAGTGTTAAGTGATTGTGTGGTGAATACACATTATGATAGGGTTTGTCAGTGTGTGTTGCAAAGCCTGCTTGTGTTATTTCTGCTGGTGGCTAATCCTGAAGCTCTACTGTAGCAAATGTGGAATGAGTGGAGTAAATTGCAGAGGATAAATTAAGAAATTGATGTTTGTATGTGTGAGCATCAGATACTTAGGTTAATCAGAATAAGTGAAAGAAAGAATTGAGTAAGATGGAGACAATGAAGTAAGAAACAGAAGATAATAAAAATAAACAATCACTCTGTTCAAATCTGCTAAACTTATTTTTTTAACCTTTTACACCTAAACCACAAACTTCAATGAATTTAAATGGATTTCTTTGACTAGACAATGTCAAAGTTCAATGGACCCTTGGTATTTGAGTGATTGAGGGATCACATATGCCTCTGAATAAAGTCCAAGAATTTGAGAAATCTTCTCTAAAATGGTATATTTTAATTCTTCAAATACACCAAATACTTCATATGCATTAAAATGCACAGTTGAAACCATCTTGCAGAAGCTAATATTTACACTAATTCTTGTCTATCCTCTTGGGGATTCAGCCAATCAGTGCCAAAGGAAATAGTACCACTACGGGGTTGCTGCACTTTCCGGAAAATATATTTTTTATATTCTCTATAAAAACAAAATGTGAATAGACAGGCTTTCCTAGAATAATTTAGAGTCCACCCATATGCAGGACTGTATTATTACTGCACCACTGTAAAGAGAAATGGAAAAGATAACATGCTTTTATGATTTAAATACTTTTTACAGGTGTAGATATAAAATTCAGGCCCTTTTCTTTACCCCTAAATGAAATCCAGCACCTCTGCATGTATTTTAATATTATAAATGCAGCTTTTTGCACATGAATCACACTATTAATGGTTAAAGCTCATTCCACACCAAATCATCTGTAAAGCACTAAGCAATCTGAGTTATGCCTAATTATACATAATTTCACTAATTTACATGCTAAATGCTCACGTTTACATCTTTTTTTCCCCCCATGCACTATTTCCTAGTTAATCATCTTTACTTAAATTAGGAAAAAACATTTTTTTTAATAACTGTTTCAATAACTAAATTAATTGCAGTGTCAAGGCAGTTTTAGGTGAAAAATACTCAAACCTCAATGCTATAAATACCTTTGTAGATGTGTTATTTTTTCGATAAAGTAACCTCTCTGGGCTGTGAAATCAGAAACAAAATCCAACAGTTGTTGCTTGGAAAGGTGACAAAGGTGACAAGAGATTTCTGCCAGACAAAAGGGGCCACCACAGGGATGCAGTGTGTCCAAAATACCTGTGAAAAGAATCTTTTTGCTGTGACAGGCTGTTTTACTGGAGACCTAAACAGAAAGTGCCTGCTGTAGCCTGGCTAGGGCAATTCTTGTACCAAAGATAGATGTTTAATCCTGTAACTTTCTTTACTAATACGATGTTTTCTGACTTTGAAAGTTAATTCTTAAAACTATTGATAGTATGCCAACTTCATCTATCCATCCATTCATGTGCAAAAGTTGACTTTGCACAAAGTCAAAGGTTGTGCAGAAAAGTTGCAAAACGTCTCCCCTGTGTCCCTTAAAATGCAGGGTAGTTTCAAGTCAAGCTATGAAAACTGGTAGACAAGTAAAGTCGCAAGTTGAAGAAAAACCTTTTTTGGAGGAATGCCCTAAATTCAACCGGAAATAGACAGTTTTGGCTCAATTTAAACTTTTTACCTGTAATTTTAAAGACATATCGATATTATTTGACATTACTACTGTAACAGTTTTGGCTACTTCCTGGTCTTTTGCACATTTTTATTGTTGTTGTAGATTTTACATTAATAATGGTTGCTAAAAATATGTTTATATTTTCTTTTTTTCTATTGTTACCAGTAAGGAAAAGGGATCAATTGCATCAAAAATCTAGTTTCAGTTTGATTGCCTTCGTGATCGAATGTCCATGTTTTTTTTGTTTTACTACTGCCAGTATACAATGAACAGCTCTCTGTGCAGCTAATAAAATATGCTTAAAAGATTGGCAGCGGTCATCTCAGTCTCACACTCTGGGGAGCATTTATAGGATCAGTGCAGGAGAAATGCTGTGTGGGTGCGCGTGTGTTTAGACATTAAGAATACCCTTACCCCTCAGACTTGATCTTTTGCCAGTGCATGCTACCTGCTGTGTGTTAATGACCAGAGTGCTCTGACTCACACAGGGCGCCTGCGTCTGCCAGGTGGTTCTTGTCCACACAGGCAATTCAAGGCGCTAATCCTAATGTGTAAAAGCAGCATCCGGTCAGGCCAGAAAGGGGAAGGCTGGTAGCCACAGACAGGAGGAAGCAGAAGTATTGCAGTTTTGGTAGAAGCTCACATTCTCCTCTGTCATGTGTCACAGTGGTAAACAACTAGAGATTGCTAAAGAAGCCTTTTAAAGATATGAACTCTGTGAAAGGCATCTGGTTTGACATTTGACAGATGCCAAGTTACTGTTCTACCCTCTAACAAAGCGCAAACCTTTTTTAGATTCTTTTCCAACTCAAACATCTTCAAAGTGTTACATCACTCTGGCAAACCATTAGCTAGCCTTTAATTAAAAGGCTTTCTTTCTGGAAACTCTTCACTATCCATGTAAAATGGTTTGACTTGATTCTCAGATGCTGCTGGCTCATAACGCCACTCATGTTTTTATTTAATTTAAATCCATGTTTACTGCAGATTTTACAAACACAAAGACATTAAAATGCTAGAGAAAAAAGCCGGGGCTTTTACAAATAAGACATCTTCAGAAAATGGCCTATCATTGGACTGAAAAAACTCATTTCGACAACTTTAAACAATTGCAAGAAATCCTGAACTTGTAAAAACAAAGTCAAGAAATGAAAGATGACTAAAGATTTCTATAGTATTATCCTTTCAAATTTTCTGTTTTCCAAAAATATAAACACATACAACTTCAATGCCTTTAAAATCAGTCGTCAGGGTCAAAATTAGACCGACATAAAAGATATGCATCCATCCCCACTCGTATATGCAAAAATGTAATTTACCAAGTTTCAAAGAAAACACACACTTTTTGTGGCTGTTAGCAAAGATCTGGCATAATTCTGACTTGATGAGTGACAGATCTTATTATGAGAAATGTTACATTTCACTCAAACTGGCTTGTTTCCTGGCTAACCTGCATCTTATTCATTAATACCTATATATACCTATATAATATATTAATAATATATTAATAGGCACAGGACACACTAAAAATAGTTTACAATGGAGCTTCGATAGTCATTCAAGAAGCTTAACGTTAACTTCTATCCTTTCTGAAGCCAGTTTTGATGATTTATTTATGTTGGAAAGCTATAATTTATTGGAAAATTGTAGAATCCGGAGATAGTACTTCATTTTATTCACTATGTCTAGTGTGCAAATATTGCTGACAAAAAAAACCCTTAGCATAATGGTGCCACCACCTTACTTGACAGTTTGTACATTGTTTATGTAAATTTCAGTCAGAAATGTACATAAACATGTTATAAAAACAAAATTGCAATTGCTTCTTATTAGCCACCAACTTTCTCATTTTAACCTATGTCCTTCAAAATCAGGACTTTTTTTCTTCTATTCATGAAGCAAGTATGACACCTTTAAGGAAACATATTAATCACTACTTATTTAATTGCATAGGACTTAACAGAATTTGCTTGTCAGTTCTGCAAAATGAGCCTTAAAGAGTTTGGCTGCACGCTCTGATGTGTCAGGATGCCGAGGTGAGGAGACAGACAACAAAGTCCGACCCCCTGCTGGCTGTGACAGTTTAATTCTAAACTAATTATGGAAAATACTGAATCTTGTCTAAAGGCTCCTGATATTAACCCACTGATGGAGTGAAAGTGTTGGCATGTGGCTTCAGAAAGCTTGTGTTAGACTCAATTCACAAGTCCAGCTATTTCTATTGTTTTTTGGTATGGAGGAGCTTATTTAAAACACTTTTCATTCTCCTTAGGAGGAAATTAAGCTTTAATTCTGGGAACATTTTAGTCAGAAAGGGTGTAGCTTTAGTAGCAAATATTTCCTTTTTAGATAACATTCACATTGTGCACTTCAGAGACAGGCCAACACATAGTAGGATGAGAACGAAAGATGAAGAAAAGCAAATATATCTTTGCTTTAGACTACTTTCTCACAGCCTGTTTAGACACAAAATCTATTTTCACAAGACTCATAAATCAACACGCTTTGTGTGTTTTGATGCAGCGCTCTAAAATCCCCAAACCTCAGAATCTTTATTTTAAAGTGTTACAGTAAGTCAGGGGGTCCCACTTAATTCACTTTCAAAAAACACACAAACACCCTCTAGACTTCTTTATTCTTTATGAATCGTGTTTTTGTTTATGTACAATGGATCACAAGGTTGTGTGTACTGTCACAACATGCACCTGTGACTGGGAGCCACAGGCGGTGGGCGTTTAACTCGGCTGCGTTCACCTTGCTAAAATCTTGATATGTGTCTGGGATTTCTCCCTTTTCTTGTCTGAGCTGTGTTACAGTCCTGTTTTTCATTTATTTATGTAATTAAGACGTTTAGTGCTAAGACACTAAATGTCTTAGTGTTTAGCTAAGACATTTAGCTTAACCACTAAGCTAAATGTCTCATAACTTTATAAAAAACATCTTCAAAGCTCTATCAAAATGACCATTTGTAAAATACTTTAAATAATTTTCTACTTTTTAATAATTTTCTACTTTTTAGTCAGCTATGCTGTTGAATTTTTGCTTGAAATTTTGTTGTCTTCATATAGTTGTTTAGAAATATTGTGAACATATAGTGGCACAGTTAAAATGTAAGGGTCTGTTAAATTGCATGAGCCTTGAAGGGATTGTTAATTAAGGTCCTGATAATGAACTTCCTAAACTGTGTGCGGTTTAGGAAGTTCTGATTTTCGTTTGAATCTGGTACTTTTTTTGTACACGTTCTCCGGGTCTGTTTCTATTGTATTAGTTGTTTGTAAAGATGAAATGAAAATTTATGAGGAGGAGATTGTAATAAAGTCTGGTTCTGTCATCCATCAAATGAAAACTGCAGTTCAAAACAAAGCATCAAAATTCTACTACGACACTCCTTGTTCTCCTGAAATCGAATTGTATTATTTGTTTGCTAAAAGAATATTTAGAAAAATGTGCTAAAGATCTGAAGGGATCACATTTGATGAAACTTCTATGACATGTACCTTCTTGCCTGGACCCTTTCAGCTTGGTATTCTTGCAGAATTGCATCTTAACAAGCAACACTACCACCCCAGGCAATCTGGAAAAAGAGCAAATAGCGTACTAGTATGTCTGCAGACGGATATAATAGGAAAAATTGCAACTTGAAGTACACCCAGTTTGGGCTTGTGTCATCTTCCTCTGCAACATCTTTATTAAAATATTCTGTCGCTGCAGTGCGCTCTTGGTGTCTTTAGAAGAGACAGCTTCTGTTGAATGTCAGACATTGACAAATCACACTTGAGTGTGACAGTCGCACTGCTTCTTGTGTGATGAGCTTCAGCAGGACAGGAAGTGTTTAAAACTGAATGTAAACTGAGATGTTAATGGTTATCTTTTAAATCTCAGTGGTTACATCTGATCTGTAATTTGAAGCAGATGAAGGATTTATAGAATAAGTTCGCAACGTACATCACACGTAAGAGAATTATTTTAATTTTTACCTATGAAAACAGATATTGGTGAAGTTCGTGTTGCAGCATGTTTTACATATAAACATGCTAACTTCACTGTCTGCATAGGGCAGCAATTACGTTTAGGAAAACGTAATGGCTTTCCTGCTGCACTGATCATTACGGTCATGTAAATGTAATTATTCATTTATTTACTGTCCTTGTGATTATGAGAAATAAAACTAAGCAACCATATAGACTAAACCCCTAATGAATGTAGTTTTGGTTTTGCTAATTCAGCAGAATGTTGTAACCGTTTGGGGATATTTTCTATGTATAATATCAGAAGCATAAAAAGCTGATTAGGTGATTAATTAAGGAAGCTGTTTGCTGTTAAAGTTAGCCTGAACAACAAAGTGTAATGTGAAGGTCTGCTGTAAAACTTTATACCATTGATACTAACATTTTCTGTATACATTTTAAATCTAAGGGCGCTACTAGAAATTACAGCTTCACCGAACATCGACTTCAAAATATCTGAACTAATCTTTCAAGCTACCACATTTTCAGTGTTTTCATTTCCAGCAAATATTTCTCAATAGTCAAATTTTTCTGTGGGGACGATGTAGTTCTGCATTACTACATTGTACATTGAAATCTCTTAAAATTACTTTAAACACTTGAAACAATAAACTAAAAAAATGTGCTATTTTAAAACACCAATCTTTAAAAAACCTGGCATACATTAACATTATAACTACCATATAAAAACTGCCTATATAAAATTTGGGTTACCGCAAAGACTGATTTCATATATTCAACTAAATCAGTACAGAAATGTTCCTTTTTGTATACATCTGATTACGTTATTCATTTTTGATTTCAGTTATAGGTTTTGAAATATGTACAGTTTCTCATGAATTAAGTGGCAGAAATCTGAAAATGCAAAAGGTGAAGGTCTGCCACTGTCTTTAGTGTGCGACTCCAAAACAAATTTAACAAAAACATAAAAGTGTTTTCCCGTGATAGTGAAATTAGTTTTGGCAAACCGTTTGCAGCTAAAATGTCATTTGGAAAAGAACTTGGCATGGATTATAGAATAGCTTTGTTGTTTTTGTGTTTTCAGTTAAATAAAATGCTATGGAAAAGAAAGATTACAGATATCAGGAAACAGAATAACTCCTGACTTATTAATGCTATATGAGAGTATCAGCGAGCCCCTCCAGATATATTTGAATGATCCTATTCAATGTGTTGAGTGCAACATAAAGATTCCCCACTTTCCATGATAAAATAGATGAATTAAGTAAAACACTAAGCTAATGGACGGATGTATGCAGAAGATATCGGAAGTGAAAAGAAGCAAAGAAAAATGTCTGAGGAAGACATCTTGCTCATAGACTGTGACTCTTATTTTTGGATCCTGATTATGCAGTGACTAAGTAGAGCTAATCATTTGCTGACATGACTAACAGCATTAGTTATTTGCCTGTTTGATGCATTAAATTTATTATTCATACAACGCTTGGTGCAAACAAGCAAGCAAGTAGGAGGAGAGTGAATAGATTTCTGATTCGATCAGTGTGTTTTTTTCCTTTTGAATCAGACTACAGACTCTTAAATATGGCAAAACATTTTCTTATATATTATCTGGAGGAAAATAGATCTAAAAATGTACAGAAAGCAACACGTTCAGTTCATGAAAAACAAACAATTTCAGCTACACATTTTTATAAGGCAATATAAGTTATTAGTTGGTTAAAGCTTTAATTTCAATGTCTAGTGTGATTTTAGATTTTTAGAACTATATCATGTTCTTTACAAATTATTTTAATGATCTAACAGATCTAGGTTTACCATGACAATCTAAGAGATGCATATTTGACAATTATATTCTCAGTAAAATAGAGACCACACTGGCTGCTGCAGTCCTCCAGTCTATGTCTTCTGACAGCTTACTCTCTGGTCATTAAAGTTTACAAAGTTATAGGAAAGCAGGAAGCATATAAAGCGAGAAAAAAAACTTTTTTCTGTGCTATATTACAACAGTGTAATATGTTCCAGCTTGTCAAAATCCAAAGAAAACATGTTAGTGTTAGAGAAGGCTTAAGACTTAAGAAAAAACTGTTCAGCAACTAATTGGCCATGCAAGTAAAAGAAGAACCCATGAGCTAGCAATGTGTTTCTAGTGAGGGGCCTGTAAGTGTATTTTGGAGACAATTTAAAAAGAAAACTGTGTATCAGATCATTCACACGAATTCTGTGGTACCCAGAAGGGATGTCCTTATTGGGCATGGAATCACTGTGAAGACATCTGTGAGTAACTGGGATTTTATGTTGTCACACTGCTGTCTGTGCTTTTATGACTACTGCTCCAGAAAAATGCAATCGGACATAGAGACTAGTTTAGTGAGGCTGCATCTTATTAGAAAAACATGCAATTGGAATATGTTGTAACAATGCTGTCATTTGAAATCACATTACCCTCAATATTTTCTTTTTTCCCCATTGTCACCTTGTTCTCTTCACGCTCTTGCAGAAGAAGGGCTCAAGGACAGGGTAAATCCATCATACTAGTCGCCTATGTTATTGGAATGCAGAGCATGACTGCAAGGCCCTTGAAAATAGTGGCCCATCACACATTGCATCTAAGCAATTCTTTGCAGTGGTGATTTTTCAATTTATCCGTCAGTCTGTCAGGTTCTGTCCGTCTACATACCTATCTATGCAAATATACTTTGAAGGAGCTTTTTGAAAATACAAAATGTAACCAGTTCATTTGCTAACCATAGCAGTTTTGGAATTTCATGAGATGGTTGAGAAACAAGTTTGTCATCTTTTCCCGCAGTAGAGTGCATAAGCTTTCATTGCCTTTTAATGCTACTGGAGCCTGGAAATGTGTTTCATCATTGATATTACACAATTTTACACAGGAGTATTCAAGCAGGATGAGTAAGTTCACAATCACCCATGTTATCTGATGTGAATGCTATTGGGTGTCATGTCAGACAGCATAGCCCTCACATCAAAGACCACAAAAAAATTTAGAGTCTAGATGTAATTCCTGATTAGGCTAACTGCTTAGGCTCCCATCACACTTGATAGATCCCTCATTGATCAGATGTGGGCTGTGCTGCATGCCCGGCAATTTCCTGGATGCCATTCTGCAGAGCACAAAGCAAGCAAACAGATGCTGAAGAGATGGCAAATCTACAAAAAGAGCGTCCACATCATCTTACATGGTAGAACATAAAATTTGAAAGAAGCAAAGGATGATAGGAGGATTCCAAACATGGTCTTCCAGGGGTCTGTTTGGAATCCTCCTATCATCCATCGCTTCTTTCGAATTTTATGTTCTACCATGTAAGATGCTGTGGACGCTCTTTTTTGTAGATTTGCCATCTCTTTAGCATCTGTCTTTCCCTGACAGGAAGACCAGGACAATCTTGACAGTCCTGTACAGGAAGTCCTGGGGTCTTCTCTTATTTTTGGTGACCCCAGGAGAGAAAGTCCTGGAGTCACCAAAAAAAAAGATAGTTGATAATTTTCAAGGAGTATAAACTTCTGTTCAGAGGTTCATGACATTATGTAAAAACATTAGTACTTATGCCATAAAAAGAATAAGCCTGTTAAAATAATGCAGGCATTGAATTAAGTCCAGATATCTTAATCTTAGATAAGATGTACAAGTGCAGAAAAGCACACCAAGTAACTAGGTCTGCAATCTCAAGGAATACATAAGCTTTTACATCAATTTATTATGCAAGTACTTATACTTATTATGCAAGTACTGATACTTGTATAATAAATTGTAAATTTTCCTTCTGTGATATTTGAACACTTAATTTAAGGGACCTAATGGGATCAAAGCACTCCAGAAGAATAAAATCCCTTCCATTAATTTGACTGTTGATGCAGTGCCACACATCTCCATTAGAGGTCACAAACCATTTACATAAAACAGAGTTCATCTCTTCAAGTTTCTACAAAAATGATCAATAGGATTTTGCTGTAGTGTGAAATCCTCTAGATTTGGACAGCACTCTGGATTGGACACATTACCATAGGCTTGTCCTCCATCTTTCCCTCTCCACATGTGATTAACTTTCTGCTCACTGGTCGCTAAACTCAGCTAAATGCTGCTTTGAGATTAATAGATGGGAGGCCTCTCTGCCAGATGATGTAATAATCGAGGTGGTTTGCTGTTGCTTAGATACACAGAGACAGCAGAGAAAACACTCAGGCATGATCTGCTCTCTCCATCACCAGTGCTCAGAGACCACTGCTGTCCATCTGTACAAAAATACTGATGGCAACTCCTGGAAGCAGTTTGCACAAAAACAGATACATTTTTTATTTAAAAACCTGAACATATACTATCTTAGAAAACAGCAGAAACTCAGTATTAGAGACATTTAAGTTGTCTTGGACATTTTTCCTTACAGTCTTCCTTTCTGTGCATAAAAAAAAAAATCATAATTCATGATTTGAAAATCAAAAACTTCGGTCTTACAATCACTCAAATTCCCACAGCCAAAAAGGGCACTCCAGTAACCTGTTGAGATACAGGTCAGTAGGTTATGTTGTTTGGGTTGCGTAATGGTGACAGATAAGGCGACTTCTCGCTGGTTTCTGCCAAAATGTTTTCTTTAAATGCAACCATGATCTCAATCTCCCACTGGCTGTTACAGCAATAAGGTCTTTCCACAGTCAGACCTTTTGTGGATTCATACTTCAAGAAGATAATTTGTAAGAATGACTTTTATAAACTTCGAATCTAAATTCAGTTCAGTCTTAGTGCCTTAGACCAGAACAGTCAGAACACTATGCTGATAACAGACAGACTGTGACCTAAGAGATGTATAAAATTAAAAACACAAAATAACAGAGACAGACCTAACTGAAATATGCATTTAAGACAAAAAAGATTCTACACATTTATAATCCAGACTAAATTGAATTTTGTAGCCTATTTCTAATTAAATTATTTGCAAAAATACATGCGTTATTTGCATCAGACTGTTCAGCATCTGAAGCATTTATGTTTGAGAAAAATACCAAACAAGATCATCGCCTCACATCAACTCTGAAATGTATGTTCTAACCCATCAGGTTTTGCAGAAGTTTAAAGCTGAAAGAGATAAAACAGAACTTTTACTATTCTCTATGTAGACTCTTTGTTTTCAAGTTTCAGTCTCTCTCGCGCTCTTGCAGCCTCATTGGACAATATAAATGTCTTCCTCAGACCTCATACCTTCCTGAGTCAGAAAATAACCACAGCGTCTTTGCTCAGGATAGCAAAGACGAAGTGTAGCTCAGGCGAAGTGTTGTTGTCAAAGCAGCCTGGCAGCTTTGAGAGTGTTGCGTTCACTGATCAGAAAAACAACAGGTTTTTGGATTTACAAATAACAAATCAACCATGAGGGCCAATCACTCAGAAAATTGTCAGGTTCTCGTTGTTGTCCGGTGGCTTCTTGGTGCATCTGCAGTTTGTAATGGTTGCATCACTATGATTATTGATTATCATCTTATAAAAATGGCAAACAGCAGAATCCAACAAGTATTTTCCGACAAAGGACACCCATTTGATACACACTGGATGAGTAATGATGGGCCATAATTTCATCACCATCTGCTGCTCTGCTGTTAGTGCTCAACGAGAGACTGCTTATGACTTTGTTGGTCGGGTTGTGAGGGGAGGAGGGATGAGAGAGAGGGGTTTCAGTGCCTGACTGAATGGCATGGACTCCTTCTGAAAGCTGTCCATTAGCTGTGTGAGAAACTGATGAGTCAGTGATGCCTTGCCTGCACAGCATCTGCCATAAATTTGGCTGCTAGATTGGCCATCATCATACATTTTTGTAGGTTAAAAAAGGTGGTGGAAACGGCTGCTGTCTAATTATGGAGTTTTCAACCGAGAGGGCAGGAGATAGAGACGAATCGCTTGAATGGCGAAAAGGCACCAGCAAAGTTGTGCCGGTCTCTACTAGTCTTTCCAAACTTAGACATTTTTACTGCAAAAGCAGAAATGTCAAAGCTGTCTGGTAATGTCAAACGAATGGGACTTTTAGTAACCTTTTACACTAAAATGAAAACCTGCCATGCTTCCTACTTTTTTTTTTTAATTTTTCTTACAAACCAGAGTTGAAGACATTCATCACAAACTGACATCTTGCATTTAAGGAAGATAACAGATGTACAGTGTGAGGGACTTCTCTCACAATTTTTTTTAACTCTACCATCCTTTCACTATTACGGCCATGAAAATGACACATACTATTGCTTTGATTGATGGATTCTCTTCACATTAAATCTGCTGACGTTCAACTGATCACATTCCGCGTTGATGCAGGGGAGGTGCAATTAAATGTTGAATGATATTCAAAGGCAGGCAGTTCAGAGGGACATGAACTAATCTACCTGCGACTGGAGGGAATTGCAGCAGCGCTGGCAGAACATTAGGCCTCTGCAAAAAATAGAGAAACATAAAAACCCCTCTCTCTCTGATTCTGCTGCAATTCCATCAGTCACAACATCCGGTTATTAACACAAAAATGAGGTCACAATTACAGATATTGTTAAGTAAGCTAATTACTGGAGAACAATGACAAATCATTGAAAATATGCCACACTACTGTATTATGCTTCATTGTAAGTGCTTTGACATTTGATTCTGCTTTAATTATAAGGAGACCTTCTTGTTAGATGATGCCATATTTGTTGTTTAGTGATTATTTAGAGGCAGTCAAAACACCACAATAGACAGGAGAGAGTTAAGAGTAAAGGCCATTCTTCTTTGTTTCTCTTTCAGCAATTGTCATGAGGCAGATGAATGCCACCACTCACTCACTGTGCCATTTGCAGCTCGATTTGTTTTATAAGCAAAGCACTGCATGTAAATGGCATTTCTGCAAGCAAACAAAACAAAAGAAAAATTCTGATACACTGCTTCCAAAGAACCAGACTTCTAATACAGTAGATCATCGCTTATTTACCTTTTTTTTTTTTTTTTACATAATATAACTCCAAATTATTCACAGATTTTTTTTGGGATACCAGGTGCATTGCTGTCTGACATGCTACTGACTGTGATTTACAAAGCTGCAGGCATGCCATTCGTTTTCCTTTGCTGTACCGCCAAAAAGTGGAGACAAGTAAGACTGTGGCTATTAGCTTCAGCAAAAGTGCTGACTGATTCCACTCAGCACTTTGAGCGTAATAATCCATATTAGGGTATATTTTGTGTTTGACCTATTAAAATAGGCAGTTGTAACTGTGGATTTCATCTATTTGTGTGCCGCTGCGGTCCCAAACTCTCATGGCAGCACATTGAGGTGTGCATTGAAATATTGGGAAGTGTAAAAATAGGGGATAAAATAAATTTCAGCCATACAAAAACTACAGGAGACAAATTCCAGCAGAAGACTAAGTCAAGTTTTAACCTAATGTACCACTCAGAAATTTGTGGCTAATTTCTGATTTTCTGGTTTTGTAAAGCTCTGACTTTCTACTGCAAATCTTAGTAATTTCCAAATTGTCTTAAACAGCTACGTTGACCTGCCTTTTTTTCCAAGAAAGAGAAAAGTTTGGACAAATTGCATTTTCATAATGGTATGTTTCTCTATTATCGTCCTGCCCTAGAAGAAACAGATTACCCTTCTGGTTGATTGTATGTTTAATCTGCTCTACGTAGCTGTGTATCAAGAGGAGGAAAATTATTTTTTGTTTCAATCCATCTATTTAGTCAGACTTGGCATTGCGATGTTTATATATCAGGCCCACACAAACAGTGTCAACAGTTTCTAGTACTTTTCTCCTTCTGTCAGTGAGCTGGTCAATAGACCACAAACACACAGAAAAACAAAACGCATCTTAAAAAAAGAGACACAACACATCTATAGTGTTCTAATGGTCCTATGTTTACTGTTGGTGTCCATCGCTGCTGTCTCCTAGCTTCCAGAGAATCTATTTTTTGCTTCTCAGGGGATGAGAAGGGCTTCTCAGCTGTCAGCCGAGGTCAGCAGCATGTATGTGTTTTTATCTCTACTGCAGCTCTGACAAGGTTTTTACTTTTTGAATCCTCAACCTTAAGTCTTTAGAGGAACATCAGAAAAAATAAAATACTTCTATTTCCCCTGCAGAGGTAATGTGTTGCAGAGTTAAACCCTAAGTTTATAATCCAGCCAAAGTGCTGTTTGATCTTGACGAAATAAAGTGCAACTTCTAGCTAAATCCAACAAATTGTTGGATTTGATGCCTCAAATTTCTTCTGATGTCAATTTGATTTAACATATATGTGATGTATAGCAAGGTGTGATTAATTATAAAAGTCTGCCACCTTTTCTGGCACATTTAGCATGTTTTATGGCTCATTAATGTGACAGTCGGCTCAGTGAGCACCACAGCATCACAGAGCTTAATTATCAGGAGGAACGGTATAACATGTGGAGATAACTGTTTTGGACATGTGCTCCCCATACTAGATATATTTGATGTTAAATTTTCCCTTTGTTGTGTGGTACTCATCTTTTACTTCATCATATCTGTCGGAATGCTCCAGCTACTGGGGCTTCATTTCAGTTTGAGGATACATGCAGTGTTGTGAATTCGCCTTGCAAACTGTCTCCCTGTGAAATGTTTGGTGTTACCTGGCAACTAGTTTGGATTTTGTTGAGGATACACTAACATTCATAATAAAATAGATTTTTTTATATTTCAAAAGCTGCAGTGAAAGCTAGGTTTTTTTTTAAACTCCTGGTGTGGGAGTTTAAATACTGAAAACAAACATGGATGCCTGTTTTTGTGCCAACATCTCTGCCCTGACTACTCCAGGAAGAAAAGTTTAGTCTGTTGGGAGAAGAAATATCAAGAGTTCACACACAGATATATTAATCACACACATAACTAAAATTTGTTCAACACTATTTAAAAAAGCAAATGGGTCCAATAACTCAGAGCAAGTCAGTTGATTTAAATCTAATTATATTAGCTTTAAAGTTTTTTCAAAGCTAAGGGGACATGAAAAGAAAAGAAAAAAATCCGACTTTCTTTCGCAGATCGGCTTCTGGAGATCTCGAGATCAGTTATTTTCTGATATCTGACTTTAGCTGGGATCAGAAAAATGAAAAAAAAGTTGGGATCTTGGATCCGAGAAAAAGTCGGGATCTCGAGATTCGAACTTTTTTCTCCATGTCCCCTGACGTCTTAATGCATTATATGAACATGTTAAAAATTGATCTTATTGGTAATGTCAATCAATTCTTTCTTTTTTTTCATGTTTACTAAAAATTATAATTGACATTGTTTAAACAATTTTAATTTATGTTAAAATAACTTAAACATTGATTACCTTTGACATTTGTTTAAAAAACAACGCAATTATTTTACTTTAGGATACAAAGTTCGACAACGTTACACTATATTGTTAGCATCTTGGTGTGGTTCATGAACAAATCTTTAAAGATGCAGTTACTCCTCAACTTTCTTTAAGCTAAGGCTTGAAAACTGATTATCTGTCACACGGCTACCATATTGATAACTTCATTATTTGTCATGGAGAAAATTTGCAAGAAGTCACCATGACCGCCAAATGGCATGATAATAGATTCAGAACAGGAGCTGATCTGCCTGTGATGCTAATTAGCTCCACATCCTGCTTTTACTTTCATTAGCAGGGTGTCGCCGTAGCATGCCAACTCTGAGACAAACAAGAACAAATTAATGAGACTCTAGATTTGCCCCAACTTTCATTGTTAAATACTTTTTGGAAAAATAAACTTGGAGGGAAGGGGGTAATTTCGACACTTAAAAGATAAAACATGGGTATTTTTAATCTAAATATTTAAGCTGGATGTCATACTGTGGAGAATTGTGTGTCCTTATCTCAGATAAACTGAACACCCTACAACAATTACTATAGTAATACACTGAAATCATTAAGAAATTGAGAAAATGACAAACTTTGAAACAGGTAACTGTCAAAGTAGTTGACTATTATTGGATACATTTTATATATCCAATAATATATATTTATTATGATTGGATTTACACATATAAATCCAATAATCCATAGCTCAACAAAGGTCTTGTAATACAAATAGGGGCTAAAAAAGTCAATGTTTCCTCTTTCAGTAATGTCTGTGTATTTGGTAACATAAATAATCCTTTTGCGGAACAATCACGTAAAAGGATTATGGAAACCATCAAACCACTGCAAAACTACAAACACCTTTTCCTCTGAGAAGTGGTGATGAAACAGAGATCACATTAAAACCTTATTAAGCCAGTCATGCTCCAAACTGGATGAGAGCTTGGAAACCATAACCAAAGTTATGGATGCAAATTCTGCAAGTTCATACAGAAAAGCAGGTATCTAATTTAGTTATTGGGAAAAAAAATTATCAGAGTTCTAGATAAAGGTCTATCAAGATATACTAAGGTTATGAAAAGGTATGTTTTCTGAATAAAAATTTCTTTCATGTAATTCCACTTTTAAACCTTAGACAAATGTTTTTTTTTCGGCTGTATTGAACATGGACTACCTACCCCCCTTACATCTGCTGCTATGCATTGCCTGTCAGATTGAAAAGACCTACTGCTTCGAAACCTAGCTGCCTACTAGGTCTTATGTGCTACCCAGTAGGCATCACTACATAACCTAGTAGGCAGCACATAAGACCGGCTTCCCCAAATTTCACATTCACAAATTTAATTGTGGGCCATATTAACAGGAATCAGACAAACATTTAAATGGCTGAAAATTAAACCTAAGACTGGCAAAATAGTCAACACTTTTTGTTTGGTGAAACTATATTCAATACTATACATAATACTGAATGTTATAGTCAAATATTTTAATCTAACTAAAAGTTTCTGCAGGTGTTTTGACCAGGTTAGATCTACCATCACATATTTGCTCTAAAACAGTTTACTAAACTGGTGACATTTTCCTGTTCTAGTTTTGGTAAATTGAGCTTTTGTTAACTTTTTGGTAACTTTTTCTTCTTAATTATTATATTTTAGATTTGCTTGAGGATAATTTGTACCAGGCGGTTGCCTTTTTGGATATTTTATCTCACTTGATCCTTGATTCCTTGAGTTCTTTGTCACAAAGTAGAGTCCTCTAATCCTTCTGTGTGAAAGCAACCATTACAAAAATTAATGGTGAAAGCAGGAGAGACATCATTGATCTTACTGTCATTGAAAGTACGTTTATGCACGTGTACGTCTGAAAATAAGGTCTCCCAAATTAAATTAACCCTACCTTTTTTCATAATTTATGTACATAGTGTCCTTGAGATACAGATAATTACCTTGGTTGAAGTAAAACCATTTTGAGACGCCCATTAGCCAAAACCAAATAGAAAATAAATCCCCAGATATGAAGAATGTACTTTTACGTTCACAGCACGAGGCTGTGAACGTTTTTAAAAATGCATAAGGTGGCAGGTTGTTTGTTTATTCTTGTAAATATGCTTTAAAAAGCAAAATAAAGAATACAGTTTACTTGAATATACCAAAAATAACACATTTTAATTATCTCTTGATTATTGATTGTAATGCAACAATCAATATTTAGATTAATATTTTATCATCAAAGCATCTAATAAATAGTTTTTTAAAGTATATATATTTCAAATACTTGCTGTAAAGAGCTGAAATTCCAAATAAATAATAAAACTGATTAATGAAAATCAATGAAGTGAGCTGTCCAAAAGTTTGCAATTTGAAGTGTGTTTTGTTTTGAAGTCTTTCCAGGTGTACTTGCATTAATTTTACTGTTCACATTCAGTTTTGTAATAGCTATTATTATTCCTATCACTGTGATAAAAGACAAATGTCTGAATGACAGAACACCATTGCTTCAAGAGACTGATGAAAGCATTAATCTTACTCAACCCATCCCTGAAAGGGACTTTAAAGGGACGCAGCTTATACTCTCCTCCATGTGGCTGTCAGAATGCTGTAGGGGAACGAGAACAAGGATTTTAATCAGAATTGATTTGTATTCAGGGTGTGTATTTAAAATGCAAAACGCCTGTTGAACTGCTATGTTTGTTTAGAGATTTGTACGTTTTGCTCCATGTGCCCTGATTAATGAGAATGTTGCACTTTTTGCATACATTTGCATATTAAAAACTTCCTCCTCTACAACTTAATTTAGGATGGCTGTAATGTGTTGATATTATCCCTATCTAGTATGACCCAGTGTATATTGACTGTTCAAAGAAATAGTTACTAATTTATGCAAAATGTATTAAGTAGTGTTGCATAAGTGCTTTTCATTTAAAACGGTTATCAATTGCCATCTGTTTCTCAATGTGAGAGCGAAATGCATCAAGAAACATGAGTCTGAGGATAGAAAACATGTCTGGAGGCCCAAAGATTCGCTCTTGTTGACTCCATAAGGTGAGAATGACTTCCAGTGGGTTTACCAGCATCTCAGCTTCACACAATTAGAGCTTATGTGGCACCTTTTTATCGCCTATAATGCAACATGAGGAGATATTTTTGACACTCCAGGCCCACCAACAGATTGTTCATTCTCACTCTCTTGCGTCACAACCACAAGAAGTTAAAACAGACAAAAATAAAAGGAAACATCACACTTTGAGGGAAATCACATTTAGGTTTTTGTGATGTGTCTACTGTTTTGGTTTCTTAGCTTTACAGATCAATTCTTGAAGGATGTCAACCACCTGCCTGTAATGTTGTATGTACATAAAGTGCAAAACCTCTGTGAGAGATTGAATTAAAAAAATCTAAATGGCAAAACAACTTTGTGCACATAGGTACACACTACAATTTACTACTATTTTGTTTTGTTTTTTTTGTAAGGAAGCAATGCAAATACTGTGAGTTTAACATAGAAGCATACCATAGGAGTAATTTATATATATTCAAATATTTAAATTGCTCCCATGTTGCCATGTCTTATAAGTGACTCAGTTATAGTTGTTTAGTTAGTTGTTTATGAAATAAATCCTCAAATTGTTTTAGAGAGTATGTGGCTTGTTTCAACATCCTGAAATATTTTTTCAGTGATATAGCAATTTGATGTTGTAATGATTGAACTCTATTACTTTGGTCTTTACAGTGAACACAGAAATGTTATGCAATAACAATTTAATGAAGCGTGTTTTACAGCTCTCTGGTCCTTTGAGTGGAAGGGATAACCCTGATGTCTTATAATAACAATTGCACAGGTGTGCTAGAAATCCCAAGTGGGATTGTCAAGAGGTACTAACCTCTTGACAATATTAGGTGAGGACTTAGCTTATAAAAACCATAATTATAAACATAAAAAGAAAGCTGGGCAGCCAGGTTTTCAGGCTGACATTATTATTAATGGCATTCACCCTGATAATGGCTCATTAATTACTAAACAGGACATCGTTTATTAGCAGTGAAGATGCTGGAAACACCCGTCTTTCTTAAGGATAGACGGTGCTTTAAAACTTTAGACAGACATCTTGATACAAATTGTAATTTCACTTTTCCTTGTTTCTATTTTTAATCGTTTTGATTTATTTCATAAATTCCATACATATACTGTTTATTAGGGAATTATGACAAACTAGAAATTGTTCAGCTAAATAGAGCGGCAAGGTTTTAAAGCTTCCTTTTTGAGATTGCATTAATGATATTTATATATTTTTATGATTACTGACATCTCATTATAACACTGTCATGACAGTCGATTGACTCTCTCATGGCTGTGACAGTCGTGGGTTGAGCATGTGTGTTGAAATTTTGCATCTGGGTGGATAAATAAGTCTTCCTTCTGGCTGCTGAGCCTAATTTTTGACGCCAAAGTGTAAAAAATAATTTATTGATCTTTATCTGAATAATTTAGCAGACTAATTAAATTCAAGAACAACAAAATAGAGCAGTACAAATCAAAGCTGCTTGGCACAGTTTGCACCAGGAGCCCTGCAGCTGTTACTGTTTACATGGTATTGACACTACAGTGCTGCCTTTGAGATTACGGTTCTTATTAAACCATGACTGAATAAAAATTTTACTAATGTGGGGTTTCCCTCTAGACAGGATTTTCTGTATGAAAATGTTGGAGCTACTTTTGGACTATGGATCTACATAATCTTAAATCTAGCTAACATTACTGCAGGGCATTACATTACGTTAATTTATGTGGGATTCATTTAGCTATATGGCATGGCTCACACACTTTTCCTGTGTACCACTGTTTAAACAAGTTTAAAGGTCTTTATATCTGTTGAAACACTTGGTTTTGTGTCTGTGTTTGATGTTTTGCCCATTTGAGGTTCACAACACAGTATTTCCTAATGAAAGTCATGGGCTCCCCTGAGCCAGCTCTCTGACCGTCTCAACTCCCACCAGAGTGACAGATGGAGCGACATGGCAAAACAACATAGCGCTACGTCGACTAACAGGACAACACTGGGAGAGCATAAGATGAGCATAATGTGCAACTGGTATAACTATAAGAGACATAGAGAGCAGGAGATTATTAAAATCTTTTTTAATATTTCATATTGTGCTTACCATTCTTCTCTTAGAAAACGATAATTGCAATCGCAAAGTTACTCAATTTTACTAAAATATAAGATGAGTTAGAATTATTTTACAGCCTTTTGTAACTTGTTGCATATATAAAAACAGAATATCTTAAAACTCAGCTATATGTTGAAGGCAAATCCTTTGTCTAGAATAAAAACTGTTTTCAAGCGTCATAGATCTGTTAGACTGTTTTAATTTCCCCTTACTCAGTTAAAGCTGGCTATAATTTTCACAATTATCAAGCTATCATGTTATCAAGCTAGCTCATTTAAAATGATTTAGCAACTGGTGATATTCTGAAGAAAGATTTTTTTCTCTCTCTTTTAGTTAAAGCTTTTAATAAATTGATTATTGGACTAATTTTCAACTAGGTGAAGCTGTTCTCTTGCAATTACTTAACAGGTCACTTTAGTATCCACTAAGATTATTTAAAAAAAAAATTCACAACTGATTCTGCTCATCAGATGGTAAAATGTCTACTATGAGTAACATAACAAATTTCAACTAATTGTACGCTTTGCCAGTGGTGGTTTTTGACATACTTCATGTAGGCAGTTGCCCAGACAAGCATAACAAAGGGTATGCAGATAAAAATATATAACTTGTCTGCCATTTATGCTTTATGCAATGGCATTCAGTAAATGAGTAAGAAAGAGTGGGTGTATCCATGTGACCGGACCTTAGTTCGACATGTTACTGAGAGAATAGGAAGACTTGGTTATGTGCTTTATGTTTAAGTGCACTGCATTTTATCCCGCCTTGGCTGATGATTTCCTGCATTTGGATTGGATGGGGGTCACAATACGGGATTCGCCTACGGTGGCATTCATGCAAGAACTGTTATAGAATATTTCCCATGTTGATTTTAACTCATTGCCAGATGTTTTTCTGAGTTTTACGGGTTGAAATCGTCACGGAGTGATGGGAAATTATCAACTTCTTGCTTTTGTTCCACACATTTGGTCGCATACTTTTAGGAGGTCCAGAACATTTTGTACATTGTGACTTGGCAAAAAAAATGCTGTCTGAATCATGTCATCTGTCTGGAAGCCTTTTGTTACTGTGTTCGAACAAGGCCATGGCGCCAGCTGGTGAGGAGGTTAAGATGGGGAAATATACATGTTGTGTTTTGCTCTTAACAGTGACACTTTATGTGGGTAAGCACATGCTGACCTGTCGCTGAGGTGCCTCAGTTTGCCATGTGTGAATTACAGAAAGGAAGCAGCCTCTCACAAGGGCTTTTTTCTCCATTGATTTTATACAACTTATGTTTAAAAAGGTTTGTATGTCATGTTGTCATAAGATTTTGTTTTGTTTCTTGTTAGATCAAAGTGATCTTTAGTAATAGTTTCTAATTCTTGGAAGTAGTTTCTGTACCTGATGATCTTTGCCATATCTTTAGTAAACTGTAATATATCACACTTGATCTAGCAGAATGCTAGAAAACGTATCCTTGTTTTTGATGTGCCAAACCAATTACTTGTTTTGGAAAACAATATGCTCAAGGTACATACAAAGCCAACTTTATCGCATTGTATCAGTGAAATGCTCCATATTAATTTCAGAAGTGCATATACTTTTAATAGAACCATTTGCAAAATTTGTACTGCCTGCTCAAAGAATTGAGCAAAAAAAACATCAACATTGAGATGATGTTGTGAAAAGTGAAGTTGTAATGCAGCGCTGCAGATGTTGGATGGTCTCAGAAAATCTGATTTATGGGTCATGGAGTGAAGGGCACTGTTAATGAGCTCTTTCCAGGGTTATTATGGGGCTTTATGTGCATGTGATTATTGAGTTAAGCATCGCATTAATTGAGTGAATTTTTAATGCTGCTCTGCAGAGTTTCGAAGGATGAGCATAGTTATGAATAACTACAGTCAGAGGACTCTGGGGGATTCATTTTTTTCATAACCTAAATTTCGAAGAGTTGGTGATTACTGCTAAAAATTGGTTCACTTATTACTCTGGTATTTTCATAAATTTTAAACTTTGACAAAATGTATAGGGTTCATCTCAAAATTTAACAATCTTGCTAACTTAGGTTTATGCTGTTGAGAATTTTTGCTCCCCATAGTGTGAAAAATATTTAATTTCTCTTTATTTAGGACACCCACCAATCAGCAGAAGCAAATGTTTATGTTTTTGCCGTTAGGGGTCTTCATTCTTTCTTCAAAGCAATCAGACAGGAAGTTGATAGATGATGCAACATCTATCAACCTTAAGTAAGTTCTTAAGGTTAGGAATCAAATTCTGCATGACCACACTGAGGACCAATCACCACCAGCATACATGATCCATGCTGTGCAATACGCTGCCCTTCCTCTAGTATTATTGTATAATTATCTTTTCTGCAAATAAAATTATTTAATTTAGCTAATTGTGATATTCAGAAAGTCCTGAAAATGCAACGGCTTTCAGTTTAAAGAGTTGTCATCATTAAAAATATAAATGACGAGACTTCCTGTCAAAAACTTTGAAGAGAAACTCAAGGAATCTTTATGCACTTGTTATTTATGACCAAGTTGGAAGACAGTGTGGTATATTTGAAAATATAATTGCTTCTGCACAGTGGCGGAATGAATTTGTCTTACGCAAAGGAAATTTGCAAGATTAAAAGTGGATATTTTTAGATGTTTACGGGTGATGTTTACAGATTACACCAAGACACTTAATCTCTCCCAACACATCGAGGCTCTCCATTAACAAATATACATGACTGCTGTTGTTTATGACCTCCTGTTGGCTAGTGAGAGAAAATCGTACATATTTTTCTACGAAGATGTAAACAATGTTAAAGCCAACAACAGCTCCATGACTAGAGACAGTATATCAGCAGCTTGTTGTGTTGTCCCGGTGTATTTGTATAGTTGCATTGTCATCAGCATATAATTATATTTTAACAACTACATGCTGGGCGAACATTTAACTCATGAGTTAAAATAGAAGCTGAATAGGATTGTTCCAAAATTAGAGCCTGGTGGAACTCCATCTGGTGGTGCATTTCAGTTATGAATCTAAGCAATTTGGGAAAGTTAAAGCAACCTGTGACACTAAACACCTTGTTTTTATGATTCATTCAAAAAATGTCATTAGTCTTTCCATGTGTTTAGTTACATTATATTGGTTATTTTACTGTGCTTTTGCCACTCTAACTCCTAATAGTTTGTTTAAAAGTTAGAATAATAATAGACTTCCTTTTGTTTGACAAAATTGAATTGAAGACTTTACTGATATTTGACTTTAATTAAATGTAAAACTTTTACTTTGTTTTGACTTTGAATGTAATGTAAGGAAATGAACTGATATTCCTCAGGGTCACTTTAAACTTTACTCTTATTTTATCATAACCCTTCTACTCTGTCGAGTTAATAAAAATTCTCCTGTGTGATTTTCTGTGGGGACAAAAGAAAGCAATAGATAGTTGATTGCGACAGCATCAAAGCTTTTGTGTTACCATCTGTGAGCCTTTAAGTCGGTGCTGTGCGCAGACCATTTCATACTATATATACATAATTTAAAGAAATTTAAAGAACTTTCACCCTCTGTGTGTAGAACTGGTCACAGGTGAAGTCAGAGGCAGCTTGACATCTTTGCCCATAGAGGAAATGATCTCTTCCTGACTGTAGCTTTTTTATGTGTTCTTCGTCTCTCTTTAGGTTTGTTTTCCTCTCTGCTGCAGTAGAAATTAGAACAGATGGAGCAGAACATGACAAAACAGCCTAATTAAGAGAGTGGTGCACTTCCAAATCTCCACATGTGGAGACTCTGTCCAGAACCATGACAGAACATGTTGGCACCAAGGAAGAAGAAGCGGAAAAAAAAAAGTTTTTCAAATTTGCCTGATTCACTTCAACTAAATGAAAAAAATGCATTTTTCTTTAGAGATTGTGACAAAAAGGTCATTTAATCATCTTTTCTCCTGTGCTTCTCCCTTTGTCATTGCAGGATTACAATACGAAATGAGTTATATGGCTGAATACATTTACATGCTGAAGATAATTCAGTCATCAGTCAACACAAGGCAAATGCTAGATATGAAAATTGACACTACTTGGACAGAGGTCTATGTTTTTATATGTTGTGGTTTATATAAATATATAAAAAAAAGACTGCTATTGCTTTAAAATATTGGATTACATTTATTTTTTTGTATTTTAGTTTCATAAACTGAATTTTAAAAAAAAATTTACTTTCACTTTTGGTACTTACTTACTCCTGCTGTGCTAGTTATTATTGTTCATTTGAATAATTATTGATGGATATCTGCATATTACATTGATTTTAATCGGTGTTATTTATTGGCACATTGTACATACCATTCTATGAAAGTTTTGCTATTTATTCCGATTCTTCCTTTTTTTTTTTGTAGTACCTTTAGTGAAGGTGTAGCGTAGTATGGAATTGCTCATTTTTATTTTGATGCATATTGTCACAGTGACAAATACAGTATAGTTACAAATATAATTCAATCTTTGGATCACTGTTCTAGATTAAATTAGTTTTTATATCCATAACATGTAGTAATTTGAATCGCAATACTTCATTGATCTCCTGGGGGAAATTCTTGTTTTGCTTTTTGATTTGAGTGCATTTACTTGTTTTGAGTGTATTTACTTGCAACTGTTGCAACTGAGGTAGTTGCTTTTACCTCAGAGCAACTAGATCTGAGGTAAAAAATCTGAGGTAACCACTCTACATAACAATAAGACTGCTATTTACTGTCAGTTTATTCTGTCAGTGAGAGTAAACTATTATGGTTCAGGTTGCTTTGCATTTCATTTCAGCCATTACCTATACAATTTCACAAGTACAATTTATGGTAAGAGATATGGCAAGGTAGAAGGATAAAGAGAATAAGTAAATAAGATTTAAACAATTGCAGCATTATGGTTTTAACTTCCACATGTACCACCACCAGCCTGAGTTATTTGTTTAGGCTACTAAACCAGTAATGAGCTCAATAAACAAGCGTAAACATCAAACAACAAAAACAAACGATTGAACCCTGCCTTTTTTAATGACGTGAGCATCACACAAGACATTCATTTAGATTTTTAACAATGAGCTCCTATATTTAAAGTTCTAAAGAAGATATCTGTTACTCTAAATTAGCCTGCAGCACCTTCTAATTGAAACAATGCTGTTGTTTACCCAGTAGACGTCCAATTAGTAACTCCTCTGCTTGAGGGGAGTCATCACAGTTCAGACTGCAGAGCCAACACACATAAAATAGTTTCAGATTGCCTCCAAAAGCTACCTGAGCAACACCGTTCACAATTTGTCTTGAGTGTATTTGACACTGCCCAAGCTCAACAAAAACTCTCAGAATAGACGGTGCCAGGTTTGACTGGGAACCAGATTGTACACCTGTAGTCTCAAAGCTTCTGGGACTAATTTCTGCACTATACATGCAATAATGTAATAATGACTCTCAAATGAAGCATACACACCTTCCAGCTTCACTCTTGAAATATTTCCACACTTAATATGGCTGAGTAAAGCAGGTGTGTAGTAATATTGTGGGAATCTAAAAGTTCTCACACAAAATACGACTCATAAGTATTACTTGTGTGTTAAAAAATAAAATATTTTCCTTTATTTATTATGTATTTAACAGTTTTCTCTCAAGTGTTAATCTAATTTTCAGAGCAATATGTTGAAGTATTGGCCTAAACATTCCAGGCATCTCAATATTCAATCGCACACAGGCTGCACAAGCTTGCTATGTTTACATATTGTAGGAGTTATTACCATGGAGATGCGTCTGCATCTTCTGCAGGACCTGAATGAGAAGAAGCATTGTGCCAACTTGAAGCCTCCCACATCAGTTTTCTTCTCCCCCATATTGTTTTGTCGGCAGTGTTATACTTCACCTTAAACAATAGGTTAGTGTTTGATATGAAGAAGCAGAATCAATGTGGATAGGATTATATTTTTTCTCACCTACCTCGACTACATTCTGTTGTACTTCATCGAATTTATAGTGAAACCCAGAAAGTTGAAGAAGTTTTCATTGCATCCAAGTCGTACTGGTCTGTTTTATTCATACTCCAATCATACAATCGATGTACAAGTCTATACTAAGGCACAAAGAGAAACCTTGGAGGAAAGCACGTTTCAGCTCTTGTTAGACATTGTCTTTCGTGTGTGGGAGGCTTCAAAGGCAACAACACAGTTAGCAGTGGTTGATTATGGGCTCCTTATAAGGGGTTTTCTTCCATGGAAGACACGGAGAAGACAGAAGGAGTATGGCTGTGTTCAGGGTGTGTGCCATCACTCCATTGTCTCTGTCTGCTTCCTGAGGAGCGAACAGCAGCAGTGGGAGGGGGAGTGGGTGGATACCAAAAGGTGAAAGTCAGACTACTGCAAAGCTTTAACCAATGCAGTATGATTTTCATCTTAGTTGCAGGATTTAACATACTTTAGCCTTATGTAATACTTGTGGTCCTTGCTGTTTGTCTCTGTGGAAATGTACTTTATCTGTTGCGTTCTTGTAAAATGAACTGATACTATAAAGCTTCCTTAATAGTTCATCTCGGTGTTTAGGGCATCACAATATCTTTCACATCAATGTCAGGCCATTGTATGGTCTTAGTTACGTTTACTCAGCTACGCTTACTTGAGTAACATTACTAAGAAATATAGCATCTCTGGTTGAGGACAGAAGAGCCCATGACTGAGGTCGAAGACAAAGTTTAACAGGAAGCTGTTGGTCAAAGAAAGGTGGGATGTCTGTTCAACTGGGAGCAAGAGACATCCTGTCCTCCTTTTGTCAATAGCGAGTAGTAATGTCTCAGCAATGTACCTCAACAGCTCACCTGCCTGTTGCCAAGATCTCCGCTGTGGAATTAGCTCGCTGTGTTTTACTGTGGAGGAGGGAGGCCAAGTTTATTTCAAGTTATGCAAGCACCTTGGCGATAAAGTGGTGTTCTGGTCAGGCGCCGACTGCAGCAAAGCTTTAACGTAGCACAATGCTTTCCCATGGAGCAAAGGAAACCAGGGTGTCCCCTCACAATTTTTTTCTTTCATAAACCGATTCTAATTTCTCTCTCTTCAGTGTCTCATCATTTTTCACAGGAGAAAAATTACACACTGGATCATGTGCTGACTGGAGCACATTAAGGAAATGTCCTGTTACTCACCAAGCACAATATCTGTTGCGTAAGCTGTGGAAACCGGAAAGTGCTCATTAATGTCTTATGGACATTTAGTACAAAATGTTACGCATCCTCGCGTATTCATGAGAATGTTTGGAAGGTAATGTTCTCCTCAAGAATTAACAAAATAAACATCGGCTTTTTGAAGCATCATTGTTTGTGTAAATCAGTTGTGGAAAGTCGAGTATAAACTGCTTAAATCACCCTGAGTAGCCAGATTAACATGCAAGATTGGATGCATCTGATCAAGAGGTCCTTAACTCATTTGTTACCTCATGTCAGTATATTGTTTATCTTCCATATATGAATGATCTTAGATAAAAAGATGTGCAGATATACAAACTTACACATAGACACATACAAAATGATTTCAATATATAATAGGTGTTTATATGCATTTATAAAATGTTGTTATAAATTTCTTAATATACTAATAATTTCTGTGTTGGAGTGAAGTGGGTAGTTTACAATGGCATTGGTTGGGTTTAATTTTTAGAGACATGACTTCTGTTCAAATAAAGTGTTGAAACTATCTCTGAGGCAGATGAGCTGGAGGCTAAATGTGCAACAAAGCTGTATCACTGCATTGCTGGGAGAGTGGGAGGTATTGACCAAGACAGAGTTGAGCAAAGCTTCCTCTTCCTTGGTGCTGCCCGAAGGCGATGCGGGGTCAGCCGTGTGACACAGCTCTTATATGGAAAAAAGGTCTACTGGGTTTCTTTAACTTGACATAACCTCCCTCACTGAGACTGATGTGTTGGTCGCTGTGTGTTAGTCCATGTTGCAGCTGAGTGTTGTGCTGCATATACAGCACATCAGATGGCACTGAGCACTTAGGGGACCAATTCAGTGCGTTACACTAAAAGCAAGTTGTTTTATGGTCTGAATACTTATATATACCATATATATCACAAATTTATGTGGCAAGCAGTCTGCTTTACTGGTTTTGAGAAATGCTAAAATAACTTATTTTGTTTTCAGACAGTGAGCATATTTGCCTTTAATTTGATTTTGGGATCATAATTTATATGTACTTAGAATAAACTGACATTATTCTCCTATAGTTGCTCTCGTTGCAAATGTTCCAAATTCAAAGTCATTAATATGCAGGTAATACATAATTAAGGTAGATTTGGCAACAGAATGATGTATCGTGTGCACTCAAGCAGCACCAGTGATTAAAACAGATTGCATGGTATTAACAATACTTTTATGTGCATCACTTTTGAATGATTGACTGATTAATTAAAAGTATTTATTGCCTTCTTAATAGTTTTTCTCCCCTTCATAAGTCTCTCCCCCCAAAGGAATAGGGTGAATAGACTTTGCACAGTTTGATTTACTTGATATGAAAAATCTAATCTAGGTTGAAAGATTAGTCCCTAAACAGCTAATTATGAAGAAATCAACGCACCTCAAGATAATTTCTGTAATCAGAATTCTGCGGTGATGATTTTTCCTGAGGGTGGAAACAGATGATGTGCGGCTTTTGACTCACTAAATCAGATGTTGTGACTTTCTTGATAGGGTGCAGAGATGCACTATTATTGGCTTTTCTTGGTTCTGACAAACATGTGATGAACAGAAAAGCATGCATCCAAATGCAGGGCTATATTTAATCAAATAATTGTTCATTACTGAGTTAACACGAGTTCTTGTCAAAGTAATTTTGAATGTTTTAACAGCATGTTTTTTTTAGAATCGTTAGCCCATTTTAAGTTGGACAGAAGCAGATACATTGAGTGAGTCTGCAGAGCTCTGCTTGGAGTGAGTAGGCATAAAAGTCACTGAGTGAAAGTATTTAAAATATTTTTAACACTAATTGAAGAGTATGTCCAACGCACTTCTGTGAACAATAGAACTTGTGCCTACAGCTTCCTCCACAGAAACATAGTCTGATTCATAAAATGGAAAGATCTGATCAAAGCTCTTAGGTACACACTGGAGCACCTGAAGTGTGTGCCATTCCCCCGTAATTAAGTAAGATTGCTGCAGCAGGAAACCCCAGCCTGAAACAGGGCACTTCATCTTACATAACATTTGGGATCTCTAAATCTTGCACAGTATTTCAAAGGAGCCAAAAATAAAGAGCACAGTTGCCATAGCAACCACCCGCTAAAACCCAGGAATTGTAGCTGGATTTTCAAGGCTGTGTGGGGTTTGGTAGATCTCAGAATCAGAAGTGTACAGGAGACACAAATAGCAACGCAGTGTGGTACAGATCCTTTATTCTTGAAATCATGGTTTAGATTTGCAGAATGGACTGCGTTTCGATAGGTTTAGGAGAGTATTTGTTGAATTATCAGTTTTTTGTGCAAACTTTAATTATTAGCAGCAGCTACAAGCCGAAAACTAAAAGGTAAAACTGACATCTTTTGTAACATGTATTTTTAGAGGTTAAATGTATTTCGCTCAAAGAAAATCCATGTCAAAATGTGAAATGTATATATAACCAGAATAGTTTTTAAATAACCTAACCAAGCTACGGTGAGTACGTTCACTTTCATTTTAACAAAAGCAGTAATTTTTAGCAATTAAATCGTAATCAATGATTGTGGCCACGTGACCGTAGTTAATATGTCAACCCTAATGGCAATTAGGATGAGCAATAAGGAAAGTCAGGAGGACAAAATGTGAAATTAAGGTGACAAAAACACCTGGACAGATTCAACTTGGCCTGAAAATGTTAGTTGGGTGCTGAAATCAAAATTCAATTGTCAACTCAATGTTGCTTGAAATAATCAAGTGAGAGGTAACATGACAGTGACTTTTTCTGGGCTATTCATAGGTTTTCTTACTGTTCTACTTTGGATCATTGCTCTGTTTCAAAACCTAAATAAATCACCTTCAACTTAATGTCACAAACTGGGAGCTAAATATTGTTCAAAATTTTTTTGGTAGAGAGAAAAAAATCATCCATCTATCAACATAAAATATGGCAAGTTCTCCAACTCCTAAAGCAGCAAATCAGGCCCAACAAACTGTTGTGGTGGTGTTTTTGTTTTGCCTCTTGAGATGTTAGATTTTTTTGTTACTTCAAGAGACATTTTACTCAAAAAAGGAAAAATAAACAATTTAAGCATACTGTATGAGACATGAGGTAAGCAAGTTTCTTACCTCAGTGTATCTCCTATGTAGTGTAGTGACAGCGTAGTAGCCTTGCAAATAGACAACAACGGATGAGGCTATTTCTAGTCACACAGAAAATGATTTAATAATCTCTGATTTATTGTTTACTTGCAGTGTCTCTTTGTTGCCTGGAATTTATTCAAATCTCTGATTTTCCAATTTCCTTTCATTACAGCACTCAATAAATCACCTACAGAAAACCTTCTGTGTGAACGTTTCAAATAAAACTTTTCAGAGTCAGAGTTATTGCACAGTATTGTATTGAGAGAAAAGTTTTCATTGAACTTAACTGTGACTTTAATAATTCCTTCGCAGTTTAGGATGATTTTTAATTTGAAATCAATATACTCTCAAGTGTTTATAAGGAGGTAAAATGTAATTATTTTAACATGAATGACACTTAACAGATGAGTGTAAATAATTACAGTTGTATTAATAGGTTGAAGCATAGCCAAAAACTGGACTTATGATTCCCTGATTCCACTAAGTCAGTGATTTTAATGTTTCCCTCTCATTCTTTCTTCTTCTTCTCTGCATCAGACCAGAAGTTTACATCTTGGTCCCCACCTCGGAAGGTAAATGAAGGCAGACGTCTCCCCCCTGCCAGGAACATGAAGGGCTTATCGGGCAGTCGTTCCCAGCATCATATCCCTTTACCTCATGGTTTGGACTACGATCCCCACATTCACGATTTCCATGGCCACTATGGCTCTGACTCCCGCCACCCGTCATACCTGCTCAGTCCCACAGAGAGCTGCCCCGTGGACTTCCACCACCGGTACTCGCCCCGAAGCTCCATCCACTCTGACTGCATGATGATGTCCCCTGTCATGATGCCCCCACCTGCCGCATCAGACCACATCTCCAGCAGCACCTTCCCCAGAATGCATTACAGCTCTCAGTATTACGACTCAGCCACCCGGGAAGACTGCGCTGCCATCACGGCCTCCGCCACCTCGCCGGCTGTCACTGCTGCGGCAGCCGCTGCTGCTGCCTCCTCCCACCACGCCGGCACTAAAAGCAATCGCCTTCCAGCTAATCTGCTAGACCAGTTTGAGAAACAACTGCCACTTCACCGTGACGGCTTCCACACGCTACAGTACCAGCGCACCTCCACAACCACTGAGCAACGCAGCGAGAGTCCCGGCCGCATCAGACACCTCGTCCATTCTGTTCAGAAACTCTTCACCAAGTCCCACTCTTTGGAGGGATCATCCAAGATGAATGGCACAAAAGGTGATGCAGGAAGTGGAGGAGGAGCAGGGTCTTATTACCATCATGGCCACCACTCCACCAAGCACGGCAGCAAGAGGAGCAAAAGTAAAGAACGTAAGCACCGCTCTGGAGGTTGGTGGAGCTCCGATGACAACTTGGACAGTGACAGCACCTACCGCACACCAAGTGTAATGTCGAGACACCACGGGGAACATGTCAGCCACTGCTACCCAGAATCCATGCACAGCCACCACTTTGGAGAAATGTCGCTCAAGGGCTCCAAGAGTAACAACGATGTCAAGTGCTCAGCTTGTGAAAGCATGGCCATGGCACCTGAGGGCAAATTCATGAAAAGGAGCTCCTGGTCGACACTAACAGTCAGCCAAGCCAAGGAGGCCTATAGGAAGTCTTCTCTTAATTTGGACAAGCCCATGATACACACCGACCTCAAAACTTCACGAGCATGTCACTACCTTCAGGTAAGTGGGATTTTACTTAATAAAACTACTTTTATAATATTGTCACCTTCCTAAAATAATGGCCTAATTAATTTTTGCCAAATCAATTTTGGGGTGGTGATTTTTCTTTCTTTCCTTTTTTTTTTTTTTTTGCCAAAATTAGCTTTGGCAAAAAAATAAATAATCACAGAATTATTTTAGGAAGGTGATGATATGTATATTGGAGCTGTTATGGATGGCATGTATATTTAGAAAGGATACATTGGTTATGTTTTGTTGCCAGTCCAAGTCCATCATTTGACTTTTGATGATGACAAATTCCACTTTAATTCTTCATTAAACTTAAACAAATAGTTTACATTAGTTACTAGGTTCTAAAATTGTTTCAATTAAAACTCAAAGTTCATTGCCCTCGGAAGACTATTCCTGAAATGGGAATGACTCAAACTAACTGTTCTCATAAAAAAGTATTTTGTGAACCAAATTAGGAAGGAAGCAAAATGCTCAACTATAAGTCATTTTAAGTTGGATGATTTATAGGCTAGTCTGAAGAACCAAGCAAATAATAATACTCTATAAATACTTAGGCTATAACTGGACAGAAAATGTTTTAAAAAAAGAAATCCTTAAGATGTCCTTAAGAGGGAATTGTTTATATTGCCATTCAGTCCCCAAATCAATCACTTAAACTGTGGCCTAATTTTGTAAAATCATGATTAAAAACATTGTATAATGTAAAGATTACAGTTTAGTGCTTACAAATTATAATCCTTTTGAATAGTGATAGAAAGTTCTCTCTGGACCCATGTCTGTCCTTGACTATATTACATAGATATTGTTTTCCCAGTGACGCCTTGAAAGTCACAATCAGACATCGAAGCAAAAAAATCCTATTTTTTACAGTGCTACATGGAGTCCTTTAATAGAGAAGCATGTTTTGGCAGGTCTCCATGTTGGGCAAGTGAAGAGGCTGCAGGTGGCACATGGGCACAATCTGTTCTAAGAATGTTCACAAAGAAAAGCCTATTTGGTGGGTAAATGAAAGGGAAGCTTTGTACAGTGGTGGTAGCAAAGAATAAGATAGCTAATCAGATTTAATAGTTTTTATTTTCTGTGTTGTTTTTTTTTTTTTTAGCATTTTTTTCCTCCAAATGTTTGACGGTTGGTATTATTTTCTTCCAGAAGCGTTTAGCTCACCAGATTGGTAACTTATATCCTTTAACCTTCATTTATATTGATAGAGGTAGTTCACAAATTAGCATATAAATCTGCAAAGTGTCAGCAAACACAACTACAGATACATTTGCTCTTGATTAATTCAGGATTTAGCATTTTGCTTGTTGATTTTATTTGGGAGTTAATGCACTTTTCAATCTAAAAATACATGAGTGACAGTACAAACATGATGCTCTCTCTGGTTCTGTAATTCTACAAGACAAGCGCTTGTCAAACACTTTAGTGTGTATAATGGCTATGTTTGATACACTTCCTCGCTGTGAAAAACATCAAGCATCCTTGGTAATCTTTTTGACCATCCTTGGAGGAGCATTCACCTGAGTTTGTAGTAAACAGCCACTGAAGCTAATAAGAGTGTGAGTAAGGCACACAAGAGGAAATTTAAAAAAGTAAACTCAGTGTTACAGGGATAGGAAATTGTAACTGCAATCTGGGGAAAAAAAACAAATCTAAAAAAATAAGATGACTTGTGGAGAGTAACTTAAAACTGAACAGGCTGTCATGTTGAAATATACAAACTGTTTGAATTGGTAGGGAAAAAAAGAATCTTATATCTTCTGATTTACTGCTGGTCCACTGACACTGTGATTCACAAAGGTGTTAATATCCTTTGAACTTTTACATTTTGTCTCCTTTATGCATATTGCATGTTTAGTTTAAGTACAAAGCAGCACCGAACTATAAAAGAAAAAGAATTATAGTTATCATTTGTTTTACAAATAGAAATCAGAAAATTGCATTTGTTTGTATGTTGACCTGTTTTACAATGACGCCTCTGAATAAAATCCAACACAAGGTCCCAAATAAATGCTTTATACTTTCTTGAGGATCTCACTTGCAAAGAAAAATGTAACTCATCTTTTTTCCCTTCTACTTCACAATTATGTAGAGCTTTATGTTTCACATAAAATCTCAATAAAAGTTAGGTTTTTGGTTGTAATGAATGCTTCTACAAGACAATGCTGTAGATAACACAATTATATGGTCAGGTTTTAACAAAAAATTGTTCTTGCTTGTTATCCATCTTTGTTTACTGAAACAAGAACTGAATACATTTACAAAACCAAGTGTACACACTTCCAAAGTAGGTTCATCATTGAACCGACAAAGAGGTTTTCAAATACAGTCTTCCTAGAAAGTAACTGCTGACTAACTCACCCTGGTGTAAATACTTTTCAGTGAATTGGATTTTACACCCAAAGATTATTTTAACACAAACACTCTTTGGTCTTAACTAATGAGGCTCAGCTCAGCACATCTTCTCAGTGTGGTTTAAGTAACCAGTGGTTACTTAAACCTTTAACGGCTCATATGACTATTAGCGCTATCCAACAGTAGTGCTAATGAGCTGGTGCACAGCCTCAATAACCGATTGCTGGCTTGCTAACTACAGTCCCAGATGATCAATGGCTGCACATTAAGATGAAAATTATTCTTTTTCTGCTACTGTCATTAAGGCTTATTAATTTATTTAGCACATTATGGATGGATGTTCTTCCACTCATGACAAAAAGATGTCATGCATAATGATTTAAGTTTTTATCACATTTTGAAACATCCTATGATATTTAGTTCTTTATATTTCTGTTCTGTCATTAAATTCAATAAATAAGACAGAGAGAGGTCAAATTCTGACAGGAGCTGATTTTGGACATGAGCAGAATAGAATGAGAGGGATGGAGACAGACTCCTCAATACCAGAGCCAAAAAGAGCAATCAGTTCATGTGCTTTCTCTGACAGTAGTTCAGCAGTTGTGGCAGAGACACAGCCAAGTCATATAAGTGGATGAAGTGAGTGACTGAAAGAGCAGAGGAGAGTCTGCACTGTGCGCTGTTCTTTACAGGACCAAACAAAGCTTCTCTCTCATCTGATACAACTGAATTCCCTCTTGACACTTTGTCATTTATTAAAATACATTTCAGAACTGTTAAGAAAAAGTCCCCATTTTAATTAATTATACATCAAACTGAATTAAATCTGAGACACTCCTGTGAAAACACCTCAAACAATCAAAATGTTGCAGCCATTTCTTTCCTTAGATCAAAAAAGGGCTAAGAAAATGACAATGACCCCATTTTAGTTTACTTTTACTTGTTGATTTTACTGTTTTCTATTGAATTGAGCAGACAAAAAGTGAAACTGGCCCAGCAAAATAGATATGAAGTTTAATTCTACAGAGGAAAAGGTGGAAAATGGTTTATAGGTTGCTTTTAGCCCAAAACAACATCCTTGGGACTCACCCGAGTCACTAAAACCAACCTGGTTCAGTAACAAGTGCACGTTACTGAACCAGTAACGTGCACCTGTGTTGCCCTGGAACTAGTTGGAGGTAGGCTGCTCAGTCTGGCTAACTCACAGGGAAAAGAAGGGTGGGAAATCTGGATGGAGGTCGTCAGAAACAAGGCGAGTCTTTCTCGACACCAGCTTTAAACAGAGTTTATCGCCATTCTGGACAGGGTAAATCCCAACAGATTTAGCAAACTCAATTCACCCATTACACGGAGAGCTGGTAGCACATCTCCCCCTCTCAGAAGGAGAAGTAGAGAGAGAAAAGGGTGGGGGGGTTGCGCAACAACAAAATATTCCTGAGCATATGTTGCACTCACATACAGAGGAGGGTTTTTTTTTTCATGACTAATCATGACAGTAACTGTTGCCACTTCAAAAGAACCTTTAAATATAACTTTGCAAGTAATGAGGCAGCACTGTACTTTGTCAGGTTCAGAGAGCATTCCGTTAGTTAGAACAGACTCAAATGTCTACATTTAGAAGAATATATAATTTTCTGCATCTAGAATTTCTTCTCAATCCAATTTTCTTCTTAGTCCAACAGGGACTGAATCTATAAAATTAATTTCACCAACATCTCTTTTACACCAATACCTGGCCCAGTAGAGACAGGAAAGTAATTACAGATGCTTCATGTGTGGCCCCTATAGCCTCTTTTCTTTTAAATCCGAGAACATTAGGCACTTTGCTAAATAAATCTCTCTAGTTCCCATCTCACATGATTTATCCAAACATGCGTGTGCATACAACCCTTTGGTCTGAAAACTTGAAAATATACAAGTTGTTTTAAGAAGAATAAGTTAATTCAATTTATACACCACCAACCACAAAATGATGACAGGCTTCCACTTCATTAATACATCTGTCTGTTTGAGGGATGTATTTTTTTGTTACAGTGTGAGCAACAGTGTATGTATGCAGTGTTTTGACAGGGCTTACTCTTCCAGCAGGGTTCAAGAACAGGAAACTTTTACTGGATGTAGTGTTATCGAGTTAAAAAGACATGCAAATGCTACATAAGCACTTTTCAATAAGACTCAGTGAAGAAATATAGCAGTGGAAATATTTTACAATGGAGTATAGCAGGAATGTTGTATCACAAATTCCTTATTTCATAGTATATCTAAGAACTAAGGAATATCCAACAGGTAAGTGCCATCCTATCTATGTATGTAATATCACTTGCTCATCTGTTCTGGAGCTCAGTAATGCAAGTCTCTGCTTTGCATTGAAGATCACATATATTTTCCAAGAGTCGTACTCTGGTTTTTCTCTCCCCCAAAATTACAAAATACTGCAACATAAAAGTCATAATGTGAGAGTTCTGTTGCATACAATTGTAAAAGCAACACGCACAGAGTTTTCAAATTGAAAAGTTGTGCCAAAGAGATGCAAAGTGCTGATTCAACATGATTTATCGTCTTACAATAGCAGCAGAGGAAGATAGCAGTGGAAACAGAATCAGTTTCTGCTGTTAAAAAGATAGGACAAAATAAGAATAGAAAACTTGTTTCTTAAAATGGTTTAAAACAGTTTTTTCCAGATATTAGGAGCACATTAATTTGAATGTTGTAGCTATCAGACTGTTCTCCAGTGCTGTGATTACATAAAGCCCGCTAACGTAATTAATTAAGGTTAATTGAAATTTTCTGGATAAAATAAGAAAGTAATTTTAGTATATTTAGTTTCCCCTTTTGTCATTGCTTTACTTAGTGAGGAAAGAAAGAGAGGCGTCATGTCATATTGCTAAATCAGGAAAAGCACATCAGGCTTTGTCATTTACTGTACAGCAGTGCTTCTCAATTATTTTCTGTTACGCCCCCCCCCTAGCAAGAAGAAAACTTGCGCCCCCCACTCTCCACCGTGACTATCCATCTCTGCGTAACATTTTATCCTTATTAACATTAAAGAAAATAAAAAAAGAAAGACATATGGTCAAACTTACAAAGAATAACTTTATTAAATCGTGTTTTAAGTCCGTTTTAAGACGTGTTTTAAACAAGTTTAAACTGTAAACATGTTTGACCAACTAATTGCACCATTGCAAAATTAAATCAAATCAATAAATAATATTTAATAATTATAATAACTAAAAAGAAAAAAAAAAAGCCTGTTCCCCAGGGTCACACGTGCCCCCCCAGGTATCGCACAGCGCCCTCCAAAGGGGGCGCACCCCACTATTTGAGAACCACTGCTGTACAGTAAAGTTAGTGGTCTCATAACTTCCATGGTGATACCAAACATAATATAGAAAATATTTTTGAACTTTGTTTTCTTGTGAGTACATACTTCAATGTCTTAAAATGACATTGAAGCATGCAAGCATCATTCTGAAGAGTCTTTTTATTCAGAATGATGACGTATCTTAGCCCATGCATTTTGTTGGGAGCCGTCTTGGTTTGTATATAGCTTTGTTTGAATCACTCAGATTTGCAGGAAATGCAGGGATTTCTTCTACCAACAATTCTAGTTGGTACAATAAATCCATCTGGCTTATTTTTGTCCCTTCCACATCACAAATCACACTCGAATTATTGTAACAGAATGAAAAACTCAAGTTTTCTTTTCCTCTAACGTTTTACTCTGCTAGCAATGTTGTTCACCCTTAAATAGAACCAATTCTTAGTCTATTTTTTCAGGTTAAAACAAAATCAATTCATCTGAGTTCATGATCTAAGCAGCAAAGGAGTGTCCACCTGAAGTGGCTGCTAATATATCTTTAGCAATAATAATAATAATAAATAATGTTAGGAAAAGCTGTGCTCAGCTCAGAGGTTTATCATGTAAAATAAATTACATCTAGTTACAAATTTTCACAAAAGTTATTCAAATTAAAAATTATTAACATATTTTGCAGAGTGCTGTATGTAAACTGTAGGAGGTAGCCTGTGTCTGGAGTATCGCTAACCTGAATTATTTTATTGCTGTGATGTTTGAAGGACTTGGTTAATGCATGATTTAAGAGTCTTTTTATGAAAGATTAATTATTAAATCTCATGGGCATATTGCAAACATTGGCCAGCATTTATGAATACAAGTTTGACCCTGGGGAACAGGCTGCTTTTTTCTTTTTTCTAGTTATTATAATTATTAAATATTATTTATTGATTTGATTTAATTTTGCAATGGTGCAATTAGTTGGTCAAACATGTTTACAGTTTAAACATGTTTAAAACACGTCTTAAAACGGACTTAAAACACAATTTAATAAAGTTATTCTTTGTAAGTTTGACCATATCTTTCTTTTTTTATTTTCTTTAATGTTAATAAGGATAAAATGTTATGCAGAGATGGATAGTCACGGTGGAGAGTGGGGGGCGCGAATAGTTTTCTTATTGCTAGGGGGGGCGTAACAGAAAATAATTGAGAAGCACTGGTCTAAGTTCAGTTTTCCCTTTGTGCTATTATGAATTGTTGCATGTTTGATTAATGTATACCCTACTTCAAATTGCAATAAGTTAATTAGTGTTATGCATGATTAAAATTACAAAAGATACTAAAGAAAGTGAGAGATGAGATCATCATTCTGTCCCTTAAAATGACTGCAACGACTCTAAAAATGCAGGGCTTGTATCAGAACATGGGGGGTTTCAATTTTATGCTGTTGTATACTGACGAAAGTCTAAGATGCAGAACAGTCTGTCAGTTTGTCAATAAAAAAAAACACAATGTGCCTTCTTCAATGATTTTAAGAATTAATCAGAATATGTTGGCTAAAGGAGAGGCTGTCTCTTTTATTCTAATGAAATAGAGAGGTTGAATAATGATATTGTTTATTTTAGGAGGTGAACCTCAGAGGTCAATAAAACAGTTATTGAGTCTATATTTCCCGCTGGAGACGCAAACAAGCAGATCTTACGCAACAGTTTGGCTCATACTCATTTGGCTCATTGGGCATCATTGTACATGCTAATAATCTTTTTTGCACTTAAACTAAAATAAGGCTTACATTTTGCATTCAGAGAAAAAGGAGTATCCGTCTGACATTTCTCCACAAACAGAAATGTCCACTGTCATGGACTAAGCATGACAGTGTTTTGCTGTAAATCTGAAACTGGCATTAAGATGCATTGTGTCCTGCAGGTACCCCAAGATGAGTGGAGCGGTTACCCCGGTGACAAAGACGAGGAGATTCCCTGTCGCCGCATGCGGAGCAGTAGCTATGTCAAAGCTATGGGAGAGCTGGAGGATGAAAGTGGAGACTCCGACACGAGTCCTAAGACTTCTCCACAGGCAGCCATTCGTCCTGATGCTCTTGTCCTTAAATCAGCCATGCAGAGACCCCATTTAGACTCCCAAAGGTAGGGTTGCCTGCCAAGCACGGCGTGTCCTTGTCAAAGCTGTGTTTATCGTTTAGTTTTTAGTTTTTAATGACAGATGTCTTGCTTTATAAGTGAAAATAAGCAAACCATGCTGGGGAAGACATCAACTAAAATGCTGGTGTACAAGTAAAACATTTATGGGATTTAATATCTTGAAAGTACAATGTCGCTAGTTGATCAGCACACATAAGTTGGATGAACGTTGCTCCTTTTAATTGAATGAATAGATTCAATTAAATGTGACAAAAGAAAAATTCTCATTGATAATGTAGCCTAAGCTAACATCAACGTTGGTCAGAAGAAGCTGAAGGTTGCCTCTTGGTGTGGTATCTAAGGTTGGCCTTTTTTGGTCAGGCCAAAACTGCACAAATGTCTAGAAGAAAACTCTGCAGCCTTCGCCTTAGAACGCAGTGAGATAGTAGTAGTTTGTCTTCCTAATGTGAAATCAAAGAATGTCAGAAAGAGCTACCTCAGTCTCATGAAATGTGGTGAAGTAGGAACATTTGTTATAGAGTTAGAGAATGAGCATTGTAGGTCATGGTGCCTTGCAAAATTTGTCCGATATTACAAACAAATATTTATTGAGGTCTGAGACAGAATAGGACATGGTTGTGAAGAAAACAGTAATAGTACAAGATTCTAATTTATTTTGTTATGTTAAAATCTGAAAGAGTGCATTATGGTCAGTCCCCAGGAATCAATAGTCAGTACAGGGTTAACCTAATATTTTGACAATTTTTTAGACTGTCCTCTAGCACTGAGTCTCCCACATGACCTTTTAGTTTAGTCTATTTTATTTTGCACAATTAAAATAGATATTAAAATATATTAAGAAAAAAAAGTAATTATAACAGTGCAGGAAGAGGCAATAGCCCGATGGACGTAAATAAAGCCTCCACACAAAAAGGAGTTTGCAAATTGTTAAACACCAGAGGGAACTTCTTATTCTTTCAACTTTAACTTTTGGAATGATTATTAAAGAGACTGCATTTCTTTTTTTTAAATGGGGACCTGGCATATTGTCATCAGCAGACAAAACCAGTGGTTACTTAAACCTTTAACGGCTGTCACCTTTGCAGTTGAGCATTTTTTACAGTCATTTGAACTTCAACAAAAATTGAGAGAACGTTAGAATAATTGTTGCCTTTTAAAACATAATGTAAAACATTAGCAATGAATTTGAGTTTTGGGGGGTTCCCGTGTGAGGTGACTAGAGTTGTTTGTGTCATACCTGTTGTTTTATTGACTTTTAATTGACTGGCATAATTTTCAATCAAACTTGCTTTTATAATGCTGACTGTCTCTGTGAATTTTTGCTTTAAGCCACCGTAGCTTTTAAATAGAGACCAATTCTGTGAGGCGTCATGCACTGCTCAGTTCTCTGCCTCTGAGTGCTCTGTGCCCTTTTATTCACCGTCATCACTGCGAGGTTCTGATCGCTTCTGCGGTTGTATGCAAACAAAAAAGACCCTGTGGTTTCTTCTGCAAAGCTCAAATGTAATAATCTGTCATTGTTCTGAATCTACACTCATTTGCGTGTAACTCTTGTATAATTGGATTCTTAAAGCTGAAGCATAGTTCACATTTAAAAACTGCTCTGAAATGTATCTCCTTTTTTTTTTTATTATTTTGTCTGGATTCTGTATATTTTGTCTAAACTTTTCCCCAGCAACAGTTTAGTAAATATTTTTTAAACTGAGAAATTGTGTCTTCCCACCCCATCTCGGTCCTGTCCTTGTTCAGCCAGGGTTACCACTTGCAAACCAGAGATTTGCGGCCCCACCCAAGTGTCACGCTGGATCCTGCCACATCCTTTCATCCCCCTCCTTTTCGCTCTCGAAATCAGAGCTACATGCGTGCTGTTAGCACCCTCAGTCAAGCTAGCTGCGTCAGCCAGGTGAGTCTTAAACATCCATCTCTAGGATGCATAACTTCTAAACTTACCTTTTGTTTTGCACCATTTTCACAGCTCAATATACTGTTACTATTGCTACTGTTATTGTGGAAACACCTCTCATTTCTTACCTCAGTTTAATTCTCATCTTCTCTCCTCACGTCTGAATTTCTACCACTCGACACTCAAGCTAAGCAGAAAGAAAAAAAGTTATAAAAGATTTGAGACAAAGAAAGGGAGCTGAAATGAAAACAAGTGTTTACCAAAATGTGGCATCCTCTCTTGGATCAATTAAGTTTAAATCAGACTGTTATCAAAATATATTACCAATGACTATTCTTTTACCATTGCAACTTTTGACTTGCTTATTAGCACCAGGCCAAGATTTATAAAATGTAATTCACTATTTGAACACTATTTCCTCTCCTAACCCAAGGGTCACGGGACCCAAGTGGTGGATTCTTGGATATTTAGAGATATTCAGCACTATCAATCCTTTACTGTGTAAAGCACATTGTTTTCTTAATGTTGGTCCTTAAGGAAATAAAGTACAGAGATAAAAGGTTCATTTATTTAAAGACACTATGTGTGGAGAGATATGTTCTGTATATTGATGGTAAAAAAATTTCTGCCTTTCAAATTGACCTTCTTTACCGAATGCATATATTCTTGGATCTGTTTTTGAAGTGAAAAGCACTAAGTCTCATGTAATATTTACTGCTTCCTTTCAAAATGTTGTGTTGTAAAGAGGTTAAATGAATGAATTGGAAATTATACTAATCACTGCTCTATTTTAGGACCTAAAAACTGGAGTTTTTAATCAATTGCTTTTCATCAAAGTAAAAAACTAAGTTTGAACAATGAATTCAAATATCTAACTATCCATTACACACCAACCTTTTCAGGAATGTCGCTCTTTAATACTGTGTGTGGATTCACACAGCTGGATCCTCTGTGGGAGTTATTTCGGACCTCCACTGTGAGATGCGCTGGGGTTGCTGCAGTAAGAAGATGCATGACAGAGCCAGCTCCAATGCTTCCAAATGGAGAAGGGGATACAGCAGGAGAGATTTTGGTCAAAAAATAGGAACGTGCATTCAGGCAGCTGCTCTCCTTTGGATGTGCATTTAAAATTTCTGTGGAATAAATATAAAATAGAGAGAGAATGATTATGTTTTTATACAATTATTTTAGTGCACAGATTGGGATCAATTCCATAAATACAGCATACTTATACACAATGTGTACAATCAAACATATAACATTTATCTGTGCATAACAGAATACCTTTAAACACAAGAAATAGCAAAATTGTTATCTGCTAGAATTCTTGCTCTCACACTTTTTTGCAGCACGTCATGAAAAATATCTTGTGAAATAGCTGGAATGTCCCTTCTTTAACTTTATTTTCAATAACTCACTTATAAAGATAATTTTGAGTCTTCTTCACACAGAAGTAGTTTATAAGTATGATGATGACACTCGTATTATTGTTAGCCCAACCTGCTGGGTTTGACCAGCTAGTTACCAATTTTTAGCTACCAATTAAGGCCAATCAGGTCAAAAACAACCAACTCAGCCACCAACCAATTTCTCGGTGCATCTCTAATCATACACTACCTGCAAAATACCTGCTAGAGTTAGAGAGACAATGAACTGACACTGGAATGAGTTTTAATATTTTGTATACTTAGTTATATGTCAAAGTCAATCTCATGTCTTGTAACAGCTTCTGTATCTTTTTCTGATTTGTCTCTTGTTGTCACCTGCAGTGTCTCCATTTGAGCTGACTTTCATTGAGTTTAAGGTCGAGTTTTACAGTGGCATTTCCTTTTGCTAACACTCCTTCATATTTGCTGTACAAAGGGGAAGAATCAAAGTGAGAAAGAGAAAGGAAGAGGAAAAATTAAGGACTGCTATTCCTGTTTTTGTCTCTCAGGTGAGTGAGACTGAGATCAATGGCCAGTTTGAGTCAGTTTGCGAGTCCGTTTTTAGTGAAGTAGAATCACAGGCCATGGAGGCCTTGGACCTGCCTGGTTCGTTCCGCACTCGAAGCCACAGTTACCTCCGTGCAATTCAGGCTGGTTATTCCCAAGATGACGACTGCTTGCCTTCAATGACATCCTCCACTGTCACTTCAACTCTCAGATCCACAACAGGTAAAACAACTCCCTCCCCCCCAAAATGAAAGAGGGCTTAGTCTGCATATCGTCATACATCGTATACATGCGCACAAACCTGACATACCTACATATGTACAGTGGGGAACCCTTAAGATCCAGAGATGCCAGTCTGAAGTCCTTTCATTTTCTTTGAAATCTATGGTGTTTATGTCTGTTTTTGCCACTGCTTACTCCCAGTATTTTAGATGGATTTGCTTCTCTGTTAATTTGCATGAACTGTGCATTGGCCAATTTTCCTCATCTGTACTATGTTGAAGTTAAAGATGAGGTTTATAATTTAGTACTACCCTGACAAACCAACACAATGTGCATTATCACAGCACAGCAGAGCACAGTCCCATTATACAAGGCATGCACAACAGGAGTAGCCTTTACCCTCCGCATGCTCAACTGTGGTGTTTTATGTGTGGCAAAGCGTGTCAGTTACTTAGGGAGGAGTTGAGATCTGATGTGCTCTAGTGGTTGGTAAGCCTTCCAAACTGTTCTACCTTGGCTCCATTGAGTGCAAAATTTGCAAATGACTCTCAAATTAAGCACATAACTAAAAAACAGAAACCAATTTAAGGTAAGTCAAGGAGACTTAGAGAATGGAAGACATGTGCACACACTTGCTGGTTGCACAAAGGAACTGATTTTTATTGTCAATGTTTAAGGAACATATTCGCAATTTCTTCTTAGTAAGATGTTGTACTGTGGTGCATAAAACTGCAAAAAGCAGTGTTAAATAATTACAGGGTTTCATGTCTATGATGTTGATGGAATTATTTAAGATTTTAAATGACTGCATTTGATGCAAAGGTCATATGAAGGATTCATTTTTAATTCTGATTTAAGAAATTACAATGTAGATTTGAAGTTAAACTTGAACATATTTTTTATTCATTGCTGACTCTTGAATGAACTAGAATTACAATAATTTTAATACAATTTGAATTGTTATGGTCTTATGTAACACAATACATGCAGTACAGTAAGAAGACTCAAATACATCAGCATCTTTGTGCAAGCAGAATCTTTATATTACCTCCCTGAGTAAATGTATTTGGTGTTTGCCTGCAAGAGTAAAGCTATGAACCCTATTGAAACATTTTTTTTATCTATTGACATGAATTGTTTTTCAATATTATATCCAATATCTTTGTACATTTTGATGTCAATTTATTATTGGAGACATTTGCACTTTTATCTCTTTGTTGGTTTTGCTTTCTTGTTGAATCTGGAGAATTATTTTTTTTATCTTTTTATCCTTAATTGGGCTTCCAAGTGCAATTTCTTCGTGACTGAACGACTATGGATAAAGGTCTCCAATCCCACCGTCTTATTTGCTGAACTCTATTGACTTAGCCATCGGCTAGGCCTGGGCTAAAAAAATCATTTGGAGTACGGTTGTATTTTAGAGTTTAGTAAGGTTATAATAAAAGTTATTAAAGCACAGAAAAATAGCTACTTGGTGATTAGTTACAAACTTGGTCATTGGTGTCCTTTTGCACAGTTCTTGGAGAACAGTCGTCTTGAAATAAAATGCAATCACCAAATAAGGCTATTTAAAAAAATATCAGGTCATGTATTTTTTTTTTAATATAATGGTAGTATTCAGGACTAATCTGAACCCAGAGGTTAGAGGGCCATTGAATGGGAAAAGGAATCCCCTGATGCTCCGTAGGGCAGACGAGCTACAAACCCCTCTACATTTGACCATCCAGATGTTGAAGGATAACCAGGGGAAAAGAACAACTGGAGGCATCAGGGATGATTGTTTCAGGTATTTTAATGTTGACATGCATACATATCTATGTATATGTGTGTTTTTGCACTGCCTTCTCAGTAGAAATTATAGAACCATAAAGTTTAAGTTATCCTAAGTAGCAAACACAGTTCCAAACAACTCATAAAATCTCAGACATTGTTTCTTCTTTAACATTTGTACTGCTGAATATTGAATTTTAAAGTGATGAATGTGATGCTGGCTTTTGTGAGTTGTTGATTATGTCTCTATTTAAATGTTTTAGACCATATTCTAAGTGTAACCACATCAGAAATGTAACTTCAAAGAGCTTTCAGAATGTTTTCATGTCAAAACCATAAAATAGCAGTGAATGTCATTGCCTTGCCACTGTCTCCAACCATTTGTCAGGGCAGAATCTGCCTGCTGTACATGTGTAAATTTTATTTCTTCCTTGCCATAAAAATTGAAGGCCATCTTTGGCAAAGTCTAACCTTTGGAACTGAGTTTGTCAGCTGTTTTTGACTGTGGGATTGCAGCCTCGCTCTGATGGGGCCTTGGAGGCAGAGAGTGTACCTCTCCCTTTTGCTGGGTTTTATACAACTCTGCACGGTCTTATCAGCCACTTTGGACCTGATATGTTCAATAGGGTTCATATTTGCTTCTTAACCCTGTGGGTTGTGACTCCTCTACTCCCTTTACATCTTTTCTTTTGCACAAAATGGCACAAGGTGCTGGGACATATTTGGCATGCTCAAAGAAAGGGGTCCTCAAAGAAAGGATTTCTGATTGATAATGATTGATGTATTTTACTTTTTGTTGTGCTGTGCAGTGAAAAGATGGAAAGAAGCCTTGTGAGGACTGAGAAGGCAGTGTAAAAACATTGTGAAAACCTACAGTATGTGAGTTTTTTGGAAATAATTATAGTAAAGTGACAAAATACTTTTTATTTTTATTGACTCATAGTATGTATGACATTTACTGAGTCGACATGTTATGTCAGTACTGATTTTTAAAAAGCAAACGATGAAACATTGCTTTGCATTCCACTCGCATTACAAATATTGAGGTTTTCCACAGTTCTAATGTAGCAGATGTGTTTTTTTGGGTTTTCATCCTTTTTGCAAACAATTGAAAGTGTATATATCAAAGTTTGGTGCATTTTAATTTCCTTTTCTCTCACATACTGCACGTTTTCCATAGATATGTGACCATTCTAGTTTTAAATCCTAACCCAATCGTGTTCCAGTTGTTCCTTTCACCATGAATGCCCTTATATTTGCATACTCGCATCTTTCTTGCAGAGGGATATGATCTTGTGGATGCCACATCCTTGCTAAATGATGACATGATAGAGGATGATGACGGTGCTAGCTCCTCTGCCTATGCAGAGCTGGAGCGGCTAGAAAGAGAGACTGCCGCTGCTCGAAGCCAGCATAGCACTAGCTCAACTGTAACAGCCATCTCCGTCCCCCCAGCAACGCCACCTTCATATAGGGTCCCTGCTGCTTCACCCATTGTCACCACTGAGCCACCAGTACCCCAAGCGCTCCAGGCTTTCAAGGAGTCTGCCAACATGGTCGCTGCCTTCAACTTGCAATGGAAGGATGAAATCTCTGCAATGCGCTATGAGCTAGCAGAGCTGCGTAGAGATGTCTGTGGAGAGTTAAAAACTTTCAACAGCAACTTCTTCAACTTCACTCAGTGCTACAATATGTGGACTTTATGCCGGGAACCCTGCAGTGACAGCACCACACAGACAGATGACAGAGTGTCCATAGGAATTCAAGCAGGTTCAAGCTGGTCAGTTAGACATCATACAGAGGACAAGTCAGTAATGTGTCAACCGGAGCCAGCACCTTTCAGCATTATGGACTTTATGGACCCACCTCGAATTGAAATCATCGAAGGAACTCCTGAGAGCACACCGGAGGGGTCCGGCAGTCCTGCCAGTCCACTACCAATAGAGGACTTCCCATGGGAGATTAACAAGAAGCAAAAGGCTCATAAGCAGTCAGACACAAGTGGCCATACAGGTGGTCACAGAAGTGCCAGTCTCGAACTGTGGAGCAGAAAGTACACCAGTGGGCCCATGTCATATCTGTCTATGTCATTCTAATCATCTGCATTTTCTGCATACTGTAAAAGGATTTAAAAAGATCCAGGTTAAGAGCCAGATATGTAAAGAAAAGCTATTGTTATATGTCCCTTTACTCTATGCAGACACAGTCTGTCATCTCTTGAACTGCTTACAATAAGTTTCCAAGTATTTTTTTTAACAAGTGTCTTGCTAAGCCATGGAATAAAAGAGGGTGATTATGTTTTACACCAGAGTCAGGTAAGATATGAATGCGAGAGAGAATGTTGCTGATATTTCAGATCCTCAAGTGCCAAAAAGCGCATCATTAGCTATCCTTCACCTTCCTTACACACCTTAATTACTGAGGAAGAGAATTACTGTTCGCATAATTGAAAATGTAAGGAGTATTTAGACTGAATCCCATTTTCTGGCCTTAAATGTGTCTCTAAATCTTTGATAAAATTAATATCAATTCAGTTAGTCAAAAGCGTTTTAAAAAGTGATAAAAAAAAGAAAGAAAAAAATATTTTATAGGCCTAAAAGCCAAACTACTTCACCCTTAACATCCATCATGCAGTACAATTGGAATACCCTTACCATTGGTGTCGATGTTTAAATAATGTAGGGGCACGACTAAGCTGAAGTAAAAAGAGAAATGGGATTCATTCTAATTTATAGATCAATAAAAAAGGTGTTTTTGGACCACAGAAACCTTTTCTTGGTTTTATTACCTTTCAGAAGAAATTTCTCCCTGTTTTATATAAGTCCCAATTAGTATTTTATTACCTACAACAATAGTAAGGAAAGTAAGTTAAAATACTAAGATATGAGACAGAAAATCATATGAAAATTGCCATAGACACCCAAAACATCCCATAGTCAATCAAAAAATTTCAAATACAAAAAAATACAGAAACTTAAATGGAACCTCACAGTTTACCTGTCCATCAACAAGTCTTTACTTGTAATTTTGTGTAAAGGATCATGTCCAAAGGAACAAGATACTGGATAGAAGCTGCTGAAGTGAGATTCCAGGCCCAGCCAATAGTCAAAGTTGCAAACTTTTTACTGTTTAATTAGCGACAAGTTAGCCTTATTGCAATCCTGATTCTGCAGTCACTCCTCCCTGTCCTTCAATCCTGCACAAAATGCATAGGAAACCCAGTAGGTGTTGAAAACATGTGCTGATGAGGATTTAAGCCTATTTACAGCTTTCTGGTGCGTCATTAACAGTGAAGTCAGTAACGCGTTACTTAGTAATGTTGCTATTTTAAATCCAATAGTCAGACTACAGTTACTTATCGAAATCATTATGCGTTATTAATTTCTTTTGCAATTTTATTTTATTTCCTCTACGCGTCTTGGGGAGCGACCACCTATGCGACAGCAGCGACAGAAACGTAATGCGTATTTTGTTGCTGGAAAAACAGGAACTATTTTTGGGCTTGGAAATAGCAGGCATAAACCCCAGAATTTGTCTGACATCCAGTTAGTTTTCTTCAGGCAACACCTCCATCATTTCACGGATGTGTCTTAGTTAATGTCAAGTTACTATATTACCTGTGAGTGACATCGGGCTTCGCGTTGCGCTCCAGAAAACTACAAACATCGAGATTAATATGAACAGCCTTGAATGAGAAAGTAACTAAAAAACTTACTTTCCAAATCAAGTCAGTAATCTGTTACTTTTTCAAGGAGTAATTAGTAATCTGATTACTTTTTCGAAGTAACTATACCATCACTGATCATTAACTTAAATCCTCATTAATATCTGGAGTTCAGAGTCTAAAAATAATACTACGAGTATATTCAGCTTCCAAACCGTCAGAGAGCCTTCAGAACTGGTTGGTCCAAAAACACCTACTACACAGGGAGGCAAATAGTGGCATGTTTCTGCACATTAATCTGAATAGATCATGTTCATTCCAGTTTCTCATTATGTAGAAACATCTTAAGCACCTACATATACTGAAAAAAATACTGTGAATACGTTTATAACTTTATAAAACCTAGTTTTGTAATGAATGCATTAAATAATACATTATTTAAGAATATATTGATATACTACTGACATTCTAGTTATTTCAATCAAAGCATTCCTTTGCCATTGCCTTCATCCGTTTGTAGCAAGTTGCAGCAGAAATGGGCATTCCTGAAAAAATTTACAAGTTGGTTAAATAAAATACATAGCTACATTATTTAAATAGAAGCTCTGATGATCTAATGACAGGAATATAACACCCTATCAGGTTTGTAAACATTTCCACAACACTGTGTTGAATGCTTCGTCTCAAAACTTCATCCTTAAACAGAATTGTTTACAATGATTCAATTTGAGCGACCCAACTTCGTCAGCAAGGTGAAACAGGAGAGCAATTCATGCTGATCATGAAGGATGAAAATATTAAGTTCAGTCCATTCCAGCACAAACTACATTCATGTTATATCTCTATAAATGTACAATATATACATGTATCATTTTGTATATAGACAAACTTATATTCAAAACTTGTACTGTTTGCAGTTACAAAAAATACTGTGTCCTGATAGAACTGCAAGGAATTGTTGAGGTAAATGTGGTTCTTAACGAAAAGGTTTTTACTTCTTACTCTTCCCCAGATATTTGTTTTATTGTCAACAACTTAACTGTTTTTTTTTTCTTCTTTTGGCACATATGATGACATTTGTAATTTCTCCTATTTTTTATGTGGTATTCACTGGAGGCCCTCACATGTTTGATACAGCGTCTTACCAGTTGAAGTTTATATTTTAAAAGACACTATGAACAAACACAGACTTTCATCAGTTCTTTAAATGTTACTTTTAATTTGAGTTAATCAGCAATTGTAGAATTTTTCCCATCATCTTGACTCGGGCAGTTTGTAACTTCTGTAACTGTAATTGTAATAATTAAACATCATCCCTACAAGTAGACAATCAGAGCCGACAAAGGCCTCTACCTCTTAGAAATGTCCCCAGAGGTGCAGTGTAGTACCGCTGAATGTTCCAACACCGCCTCACTAGTGACGGCTACGGTGGACTCCTCTCTAAATGAATAGGGGGGTCTCAATCATTATTTTGTCTCCTAACTGACAAAGCCATGTCACCTCCTATATCACTTTACCAACATGGCGTACCAAAGCTCAAACAGACATGAGCAGATCTGAGGCCAAGAAGCCAACATTTCGCAGCACTTAAATCTGAAACAGATCTGCAGCACCGAAAAGGCATAAAAAGATAATTGCTCCCTTTCTACACTACCAAAAGACACAATTTATCAAACATAGAATATTTTGAATAACATTAATAAAGAGTTGAAGCACTTGAAATTTGAATTTAAGACCATACAAGAAAATGCGGAAAAGACTCTAGGGCTCTAGCAGGTGCTCCGTCTTAAAAAGCAGGGAAATTTATGTCTTGAACATGTGAACATTTTTCTCAATTTCTAAAATTGCTACAAACATGAAGTGTTCATCCCAAGTAATGCACACATAGAAAGAAATTAAATTATGTATTATAAATTGGAATTATACTCACATTTACTAAAATGCATTAAATGTATTGTAGCTAATGGCAGCTTTAAGAGGTTTTGTGTATAAATAAACTAGGTGCTTACAGCTGTAATTTCTGGTAATTAGCTGTAATTGTGGTCCATTCCTTCACATGTCTTCAAAGCTCTCTAGGTCTTTTGTAGTTACCCTGATCTTCATTTTTTTATGAAGACCAGATTACATTCTTGGAATCTAAAACCAACTGAGAGTTTGGTTTTAGTGTCTTGCTTTTAAATCCCCCTTGTCCCATTAGATTTTTATTAGTGTGCAATGTCATTTCCTCTTCATCCAAAAGGTAAATTTTTTATCTCACTTAACCAGACTATATTCTCCCTGTATTTAATTAGCCTCTCAAATGTTATGACAGTGTCAGTGACTCTTGAACAGCTATTCTAATTATTTTGATTCCTCTGTCATAAATATTGGGAGAAACTCCTGATTGTGGCTGGGGTTTGGTACAAAATGCTCAGATCTGTAGAAATATAAATGTAAACAATTCAATCAGTATGTCTGGCAAGAAGGTGCAAAAGTGTTGAAGAACCCCTTTGCTTTTATCAATCAGAAAATGTTTTTAAGAGACTGGTAATAAAAATCTTTTTATATGCCATCTATTAGGTCTTTATATACACCAATATTATATGCAGTACAAGTACTGACAGATTACATACATTTTTCTGGTTTTGAACATCTTTTAGCATCAAATTTCTTTCAGGTGTGAAATGCTTATTCCCCGAGTCATTCCATTTTATGACACATAATTAGTAGAGCTATTCACTTTGATATCTTTGTATGTGTGAATTACTACTTTTAGTAGCAACCGGCATATTTTATGAAGATCACCTCGATAACAATGTGAAAACAATTTCAATTAGGAAAATATTGATGTGTTCAATAGGTATTTTCCTTGCTCTTTCAGTAAAATGGATTAAAATCCAATATGTATTTTTTGCAATGGAGAATTTCTCAATGACATCTTTTACTTATTATTGATTTAACAACATTTAACCATGGAGCTTGGAAGAGCTGGGTGCAATGGAGATTATTGTCAAACATAGCTACTTGCAATACAGACAAGAAATTCCAAAATATTTTCACTTATTACTCCACTTGAAACATCATTACTGAGGCCAAATGCTGGAATTTTGCAAATAAATCAAAGGATAAGGCTCCTGACTGTGACAAAAAACTTTTAGCAATCCAGTGAATATAAAAAAATATCCACTATTTTGAGTTGTTTTTTTTTGTAAAGATGTTTAGAGAGATTTTCTGATTTAATTCTCTTCCTATTGTTTTAATCATGTAAACAAATTTAAAGGTGCTGTAGACTGGCAAGACATGATGTCTTCAATTTACTTTTATTCATACTATGCAAGTCCTTTATTTCTATATGTATATCATCAAAGTATGTGCCAGTTGTAATATTAATAACAAAGCGTGACTGGCTGAAATAGAATGGAACCTGGAAAAGTACTAATTCATGTTATTTACAAAATTATATATATATGCTTTGATTTAGCTGTTCATTTTTAAGTTTACTGACAACATACATGCTTTCATCAGATCGTTAACATTATAAGTTACACATAAGAGGTTGTTGGTGAAATTACTGCAAAGTAGTAGCATTTGCATGATTTGTGCCATTATGTAGAAAATAATCATCTCTACATCATTCAGAAAGTGCACACTTCAGCATATTTCCCCCCAAAATAACTTGTTTATATATAATTGGAAAACTTGTTCTAATATATATTTTCTCAATTTTTCTAGTAATCTATTAGATTCTAGGTAACTTGCACAGGTAGATTATTCCAGTCTGTCATTATTATTTTATCACATAGCCCAAAGATGTTATCCTTTCCTTGAACAAAGTGGAAATGTAGCAAAATAAACAGATCTAAATATTATTTTAAAATGATATATAAATATAGCTATATACACAGAATTAAATATTTAACAAATCTGAAGAAAAAAAACAGGATAGTCGCCATTATTTTTAAACATGCAACTTTATTTTGTGTAATGAAATATTTACAGTAAGTGTTTGTGAGAGTTTCTGAACTGCTTACAATAGATAATATGTTACCACACCTTCTCATCTCATTACGTTTGGTTTCCTTTCACTTGTAAACCAGAGATTTAATGCAACAACTGTGCCAAATCTGTGAAGTCCAGGTAGGACAAAGGTTTCTGGATGGAGTCTGACCTTGTAAAACTGCTTGAATATAAACCTTCTTTCCCATTTTGTGTTTTTCTCCCTTATTTAATGCAAGTGTCTTGGATAAAGTATTATTTTCTATTCATACTGCAGTTTACAGGAAAACTTCTGACAGTTTCTTTTTTGGAAAACATTTGTTTAGCCTGCATTTTTGTTAGCCATTGTCTATTTTGTTAAACTAAAGAAACAATTTTTTTTTCTTGCCTACTGTGGTGTTTCTTGTCTTTTTTTTTTACTTTTTTTTAAGTTTTTGAAAAATGATTGAGACAATGGATTAAAATGTGTATCTTGCTTAAATTTGTAGTTCTCAAAATGGGGGTCATAGCTTTACTACGCATTCAAAGATAAATCTCACTTGCAGCATGTGTCCAATGTCTACACATCTGAACGCACTACAGCTACATTACATATATGAGGCAGAGTGTATATTACTTCAATATGCCTTTCTTTTCTTTCAGCTGAGCTGCCATCTTTTTTGTTTTTGTTGGTTTATTTGTTTTTCTTTTTGTTTTCCCCTACTTTAGGCGCCCGTAGTTTAGCTGGGGGGCGTAGGGAGTACGGTAGGTCTGGTAGGGAACTGCTTTTTTAAAATCTTCTTTTCTCCATGTTGTTACTTCAGCTTTTCACACATTTTGTCTCTCATGAACATTTTCACTTTGGTAAAAAATAAGATGCATCATAAGTTGAAGCTGTCATCATATATATTAAATCATTTAAATGTTTTCATCTGTTTCTACATTGAATCCAATGGAATTTTAAAGATTCTATATGATAAGTGAAATGAATAAAGGTAGCAAAGGATTAGTTTATATCCTTGTGTTAGCTCACTGGCAACCTTTGCATTTATTTAAAGAAATTTGAAAAAAAAACAACAATATATAATGTTCCATTTCAAATTTATTTTAAGTGGAACACACCATAGTACAGAGATCCATGATACACAGTGTAGTGCTCATAAATTAATTTATTTAGTTTGTTTTTTAATTATGATTTAATATTGTTTTAATGTTACCGTTTTGTTCAATTCATCAATATAAGTGATTCACTTTCTTGCTTTAGCCATTTTATATATTTTCTTTGGGTAAACAGAGGAAAACAAAATCAGCAAGCAGTAGTTTATGTTTTCCTATCTTAAAATTTTGTCCGCTAAGGTAGACAATAATCAACATTATTCTACAAACCACAACAAATCAATGGCAGCCATGAATGGTGTCTTTTGTTAAAGCAATAATTTATCATTTTTAGTCACTTTCCAGTATGTAAAACAGCAAAATTAATTTTAGCTTAATACAGAGAATTAGGGCGACACAAATCATAAAATTACAATACTGTGAAAAAACCCAACTTTTTGTCACTCGTTTTATAAAGTGAAGCTCATACTTTTAGTAAATTTTTTAAAAGTTGTGTTTATTTTTGGTCTTAGGTTTAGCTAAGCTTGGATCGGGCAATTAACATTGTTCTTTCCATTGATTAGCAAAAATATTCTTTTGTAGATATTTGTATTTGGTACAAAGACAAAAGGGTTTTACTATTGTGTGTTAGCAGAGATCAGTGATTGAGGGTAGGATTACTAAAACGGTAGTCTACAAGATTATCTAGATCCTTACTCTATCCTAGAAAAGTCCAGTTCTTTTTTATTTTTAGCCCAAGTTTGCAGGTTGCTAACATTTCCAGATCAAAGCACGTCCGATAACAGACGGAGGTTAAAAGTTAACAAAACCTTTTTTACTGTTAAGCATTCATGACTTTCTCCTACCACAGTCTTGCTCCAAGCTTTAGTGATGCTGAAAATATTGACCTTCTTCTCTCAGTAATTACATCCACAATGAAGAGGATTTTTGTTAGTGTGATCCGTTAGGCATTTCGTATTCCTTGATTGAAAAAAAAAATTATATTTGATTTTTAAAGTTTTAAACGGTCCAGTCAGTGCTTAGCTCTGATCAAGCTGAAACGTGAGTCACTGATCAACACTGTTGCCTGCCTCATATTGGGAAATATGAGGCAGGCAAGCATTTTACAGCAAAAAGTTAGAGTATTAGGCTTGCATTTCCGTTTACTCTTTATTTGCCTCCTTTGACAAAGTTATTGCTTGTCTAATATACAGATAGACATCTATCTTAACCAACATATCAAGTTTTAATGTTTGTGAAGGAAATGTGTTTCTGACCTCAAATTCTAAAAATTAATTGCTTATCGTTTTCTTTCAAAACTTTTTAATAAAGTATTTAATCAAGACTTTTTGATTTTTCCACCTTTAGTGTCAAATCTTCTTGTTCCAAATTCAGATTGTGGCTTTGAAACTGAAATTATTTGATAGAAGTATCTTTCAAACAACACTCTTATTATTTTGATCTGCAATTTAACTGCAAAAATGGTGTTTTAGTTGTTGCTATCTGGCCATTGATTTGTCTTGGTTTGTTGCAAGAGTCTTACGTAAAGGTCGAATCACTTTGCACCGTGGGGGCATCACCACTGTATGTATATATGTATGTGGCTATATTTTACAATTGTTTAATTAGTAAGAAGTAAGGGCCTTCTCAAAGCAATTGTTCAAGAAATTGTAAGTCCAGTACCATCATCTGGAATGAGGTCCTACTTGTCCTAATCCTTCATTCATTCATCCATTTTCCCATTTATTCATTCATAACTCCAACAACATTCACAGGGACTTCTTTTGGTAATACATTGCAAAAACAGATAATGTTTTCTTAAATCATACTCTCCTTTTAAAAATATTGTTAATTCAAAATTAATTAATGTAGCTGGAAGAATGCACGCAACGTAGAATATTATTTGAAAGCTAGAAAAGACATGCTCATCTTAAGATGACAGGACAACAAGTAGTTAAGTACTTCACTAATCTGGCATTTGGAACGGTGGTATTTTTGAAGAAAACCTCTAAGACGTTCCCTTTTCAGTCTAACAAAAAATGTTTCATAAAATCAAACAGTTTGATTTCTATGTAAATTGCAGTAACTGTGCAATGCACTACTCTCTAAATAAATTGTTTCTATCGTGAGACGTAGCAGTGGCAACATTATGTTATCAAAGTTTTTATTCCCCAGGGCGGCTGGGGAATAAAAAATAATTACAGAGTTGATGTAAATAAAAATCTGTTGATACAGAAATAGTGGACTTTTGATGTTTGGCATGCTGATTTTTTTATTTATTGTTTTGCTATATATTGGAAATCAAAATACAGAACTAACCCACAATAGTGTGAGAACTGTATTTTTAAAAAGAGACTGTTTTAATAATTTATTTGTACTTCTTAACATAAAACAAAAAGGTCACAAATGAAAAGGTGTAATCATATTTGGCCATAACATGTCTTTGGAGAAATATTGCCACTTGTATTTTTTTTTTCTTTTTGCTAAAGTAAAGATGATACTTTTAATATTTTTTAAAATAATATTATAATAATATTGCAATATATTGTTGTCCACATATTGTAACAATTTGAAAATAATAGACTATAACCTAGAGTTTTTACAGAAAATGCATATTATTGCATATACATACATGTCATCCTTCACTCTTTACATTTTCAGCCTCCATGCTCATGTAAGAAGCATCGCTGCACATCATTCATTCACAGTACACCCCTACTTGAGCAGCCTGGACAGCACCTTTTTGCCAGTCTGAGCTCACAACTTTGGCAAGAACGGCCTGACGCGCAAATGGAGGGAGTTGGACGAAGTGGAGACACAATCTGAGCAATTTTTGTCAATTTGTTTTTGAAATTTTACGTCATGAAATCAAAGGAACAGGTTTGAGAAGTCTTGCTGCAAATGAAGGAGAGTAATGGTCTGTCACATTCTCTGTGACAAAATTAGCATGAGGTTTCCATGGAGTTGATGCAAATGTTCCTTTTATTAGATCTTTTCATATATACCTAAATAATTAATTGGAAATCTCAACCAGATTTTGCAAAAGTTTCTGAGTCATCAAAATTTGACTTGTGCAAGTGACTTAAGTACAGTACAATGTGTACATTATAAGTATATCACAAGTAAAATTATTTGATCCAATCACTGATTAATTTAGCAAAATGTGAAAATGAATCTTTAAAAATGTCCAAATGCTTTATTGCAGCCTGCATAGTTCTTAAAATGTTTTTGAAAAGAGAAAATAGAGAACAGAGACAGACTCTCTTACTTTCCAGTTCAGAACTGTGTTCTTTGTCTGGGTCTCTCACCACATTCTGTCTGACTCTCTTGTTGTTCTTTGTTGTCTTAATCTCATTTTGTTAATTCTGCTAATGTGTAACATGAAAGCTAATCCAGCTTATTCCTACAACACTTTGCTTCGCTTTTTCAGGACCTGATGATCTTTCAAGCCTTTTCTGGGCGATACTTTCACAGTGCAGTCCAAAAATGACTGAAGGATTGTGCATCCTAACAAGAGACACAATCTAATGATGAATTAATTTCTGAATGGCTTAATTGTTACCTTGTAATACACATTTAAAGTACTTATCTACTTTAAAAAATGAGAATAATTCCAGATGATTTGTATACAATGACTGTCGCGTCACATTCATTTTGATTATTTCCTGTCTGTCTTGTATGCATGTCTAATATAGATATGGAGAGCAAAATGTTTACAAATTTAAATGAATGTTCTTTAATGTCGTGTGTTTCAGTACAAAGTACAAACTGCTAAAAGAGTCATGATGCTTGTTTTTTAGAGTTAAAGCAATGTAGACGAGTCACATTCCTAGTAACTACTATTATTCCAAAACTGTTTGCCAACAATATTAAAGTCTATTGGGAACCCCTTGGTTTACTATTACACAGAAACATTTAATGTATTTAAATGGGTCAATAAAACTGCCCACAAAAGGAAGTTGTGCAAAGCTATGACAGACAAACACCCAAATACGTTTGAGGACACATTATCTTTGTAGACGCCTTATAGGGAATGTTGCTTGTGGACATTGCTCATCAAGGTTACAAGTTACAAAGAAAATGCATTTGGAGAAGGAAACACAGATATTATTGAATAACAGTTTCAATAGTTATACAATTAGCCTGCAGAGGAATTGCTTAAGACTGTTACACAATGTACACTCGTTGTAAAAATTATTATAATCGTAGGATTTATCAGTTAATCTTAATGACCTGAATGTTCAGAAACCAACTAGTCTCAGAAGGATCATAAATCAAATTATCAGAGATGCAAACTTCCCATGAAGAAAACAAAATTTCTTACTATTTCTATTGCTTGAATAAACATAAAAATTATTTACTAAGAATTACAGTGGACAAAAACATTTGTCCACTGTACATTACACTGTACAAAAACATTTGTCCCAGTGAACATTAAACATGTTTTTAATGTTCACTGGGCATTCACTGGACTCTGTTAATGGCCATGCTAGATGCATTCCTTTAGCTAAGCGGTCAGGATATTTAGTGATTGTAAAGAAGGAAATGTTTTGGGGATTAAATAGATATTAATGGAATTTTCAACAAAACCATTTCAAAGCATTTTCCTGACATCATGCCTCTTTATATTCATCAACTCTTACAATAAAACTGAAATAAGGTGGTTAACCTTAATAATTGTTTTGTCTCCTGACTAGTGGAGCACCAGATGGCTTTTATAGAAACAGAATTATGAACACTATTTAGATCATCTGCCTTATTATTTTAAGAACTATGTGATGAAAACATCAAAGGACAGTGTTTGTATCACCTAGCTTTTGAGATACTTATGGCAATGGAAAGATTACCTGTCTTAGCACGAATAAAAACAGTTACATGTATTTGTTTGTGCGCTTGGATCTAATTTTAGTTTCAAGAAAGACTCACAGGCATTAAAATGACAGTTTCATCAGCATAATATATTTTTGGCTCCTGTTAATCCCACACCAACTAATTTATCAAAATTACACCCTCTTTAAATCCAAGGATTATTTTATTTTCTGTGTGTATAAGAGGTAATGGGTTGTTTTGTGTGGTTTTGGAAAGATGATGTTAGATTTAAGTGATTTTAAAACCTTCTAACAACTAGATCTGCTTAAAAGAGGGTGTGCTTTATTTTTTACAATGAGAGTACATGTAACATGTAAAAAAAAACAAAAATAACTTTTTTCTAAAATATACAATTGTGCTTTAAGAGCTCTGTGTTTGCTTATCTCCTCAGTAGTTCATTGATTAATTAATTAATCAAGGAAAGTTGAAGTGGTCTTTCTAGATTTCCTGATTCCATACAATATTCATTTGAATGAATCCATTTAAGAGTGTACTTTTACCTGCATGTTTTCTTTCTAACTGATATTACTTCCTCCTTACAGGGATTCAGTTTCGTCTCCCTACTTCATGCAGTGTGGACCGTGCTCAGCCACCTCCAGGTAGCAGTGTTGCATCGCCCGTTTTTTCAGTCGTAGTAAAGACACGTCTGTAGGAGCTAAAAACAGAACAAAACGAACGGGGAGACATATCATTCTTAACTTTAAGTATATTTTACACGTAAATCTACCACATGGTGTTTGAACAATGACTATTCACAACTTCGCAGATTTGGAAAACACAGAACATATGTTTTTACCAGGTTTTAATAGAAAGTAAAAAGCTGTTACAGGGACACATATTGTGATGTTTTATCATCACTTAAGCAGTTTAATATGTAAATTTATAACATTAGATGAAAAGAATATTAAGCACAAGTGTAACTGACGAAAAAGAAAAGAGCAATGCAATTTAAACAAGAATCTATGAGATCCTCATTTATATTCCTTTAAATATAAAATAATAGACGTTTATCTTATTATGTTCTAATAGGATCAGAAATAGATGATCACATGGTCTTTTCCACAGCAATGATAAAACCCTTTACAACACCTAGACTGGTAAGGAAATGCCCATAAATACTGGGTCAACTGGGATACTCAGTGCCATAAAACTGACAATTTGTTCCAATTTGAACCGATTTGTTGGTTATCCTGAGAACTGACTGACTGCATGGGGCCAAGACTGGGAGCCTTGTCTGCAGCCCACTTGGATCCTTGACTTATATATATATATATATATATATGTATACACATTTAATTCTAAATTCTAGATCAGAAATAGGATTTTTTCCTAAGGCTCAAAATGTTGAACATAATTTTGAAGATTTGGTTTTAAAAGATGAGAAAATTAGCGTTTTGGACAACCTGATATTTTTGCATCAAACCTACATGGACAAAGACTGCATGTGTAGCACTTTGCAGAGTAATGGCCTATAACATTGCTACTGTTTAAAAAAACAAAAGAACAATGATGTCTCCATTTTAATTTCAAATGTAGCTGTCATGTTGACCTGTTGGGGTTATAGAAAATAACAAAACTATAAATTCTCAAAGGTATGACAGATCTGTTTGTTTGCAAGCTGAACAGCAACACAATTTGCAGGATTTAATTTAGGCGTGTTTAGTCCTGCTTTCTCTCTCTCTCTCTGTGGGGGGATGTATTTACTGATCTGCTTTTGTGCAATTATGCAAAGCCAAACAGTTCGATTTAAACAAAGGCAGCATCAACTGGATAAATGAAGGACAATAAACCGTCCTGCTCTGTGCAAATTTAACCAGGGGGTCAACTGAAACTATAAATCTCGTGACAGATGTTTCTCAACTTCAGGTGCAGAATTCAAGAGGTTGAGCTGTTTGGCACGCAGAAAATGAAGAATCATCCATCTCACAAAATCTCCCCTTACTGTGGTGTTCCTTCTGGCATCTATGTTTGTACTGACATAAAATGTTCTTCTTTTCTCCAGCAGCTTTAGGCAGAAACTAGATTACATGTTCCAGTTCTTCCCATTAAATAGTTGCTGACACTTTTTTTGACTTAACTTTAAAGGTCATTCAATGTCAAATAGTTTGTGTTTTATATTCCGGGCAGTCCTCTAGTGTACAGTGACTCACAACTTTAGGCTGATTCTAATTCCACTTTTTAGGCTTGAGAACACATTAAAACCTGCATCTTGTTGGGGGGGATCAGTGGGAATAGTAGTCATCTGGTAGGCAAAATGTAGATGCGCCTATGGGACAAAGCACTAGGACGAGATTGCTTTAAAAAGCTTTTGATTGGTCAGTACGACAAAAACCATACAATTTAAGTTAAGTCCATTTATCTGTTAAAAGATAAAAAAAAGTTAATAAACCAGGCAACACACTATGATGACCTGCCTAATGGTGTTAAGTCCTCTTTTTGCTGCCAAAACAGCCCAGAGCTATAAAAGCTGCACTAGATCTCTAAGGGTCCCATCAACATGTTGGTGGCGGGTGCTTAAAAACCCATCATTGAGTAGTTGCTCAATGGCAGATTGGGGTTGCTCTGCACAGAGCTGAGCATCATGCAGAGCTCTCTGTACCAAAGTAAAAATCACAGTGGTCAGTGGTAACATTATGACGTCCAATAGATCAGAAATGGCAGACAAGCCTCCATGGATCAGATTTGTTTGTCTCTGGAGAGTGCAAAGCAGAAGGATGTCTGTGTTGCCATCTTAAACTGGTCAATCTTGCAAAAGCAACAAGAAATAAATGCATTTATTAGATATAGTCTAAAAAGCAGGGTTAAATCTTTGGGGAATGACATATCAATATAAAATAATTTTACGTCACTCTCAAAATCTTTAACTTCATTGACTTCAACATCAGAATATTTAGATGTAATTTTACGAAGATTGAGAGAAGATTTTTTTACAGGACATTTACTGTTTTGTCCAAGCATCTGCATTTCCCATTTGAACCTAAATTGTGTAAGAAAGAAAAAATCTTAAAGGCTTATAATGTTGCAGAAACAGTCCAAAAACCCATATTATAAATATCAGGTGTTATTGTTGGCATACATCAAAGTTATGATTTAAAATGTGCTTCTTATTAAAAATTTAAGCATATTAAACGTATTAATTATCTAGGCAGGCATAAAGTGTATGATTGAACTGCAAAAGATCTGATTGGTGATAATGGCCTAATCCAGCCATTATCATTAGGCTTTTAGGGGCTCCTATCTACTCTAATCATGACTACTTTGTGATTACTCAGTTGTTGTCCATATTGCCAGTTTTTAAAGATGTTGCAAGCCCTTTTAACTTACTTTGAAAAGATGACATTCTTTTGTTGCTTAGTAGGTCTGGACACACAACTGTGATGGAGAAAGGGATGTAGTGCTTTTAAAAACCTTAACATTTCTGCTTTCCAGCAGAGCAGAAACTCAATTCATCAATATCGTTTGAACCACCAGGGGAAACGACAATGTCACACTTGATTGATTCTAAGCGTAAAGTAACATAACATACATTTATCATTGCTTTAGGAAACATATGCTCTTGCTCTCACGTTTCATATGAGTATCTCTTACCTTAGCTGTCGTTTTATCTCTCTTTTTCCTTCCAACACACCAGGTTTGTGCTAGCTAATTAATGGGCGTATTTCCGTCGTCTCCTTATTTTTATTCGCGGTTACCAAGAAACGTTCGCTAGACATTACCGCCACCTACTGGTGCGGAGTGTGGTAGCGCCTCTCTTTCGTTACTGATAAATTATTGATAAGTATTTTTCAGACTGACTTTCATTTTTTAAACCAAATTTTCACCTTATGCAGTTCCCTTTAATATCCTCACAATGCATCATCTGCTGTTTTGATAGCTTTCTCTGCCCTTTTTTATTTTAATCATCGTCTTAAGTTTCCATTTCCTTCTCAACTTCACATAACGTCTTTTCAGCTTTTTACATGAATTAGTTGAATGTTTGCTACCAGAGCCAAATTAATAAAGGACATGACTCAGATTTTTCAGATTTAAAATATAATAGCAAAACTGATTTTAAAGCATACAATTATAAAAAAAAGAAAAAAAAAAATATATATATATATATATATATATATTCTTTTCATGCTAGCTGCTAAAGCCTGACATTTGTGTTATTAAGTTCTGTGCTGGCACTGAGCAGTTTGTAACGTTTTCAATTTAAAAAGTAATTCAGTCAGCGCCAGTGTGTAATAATAGAAAGTGTGGAGTTATTGTACACTCTGAGTCATTGCTCTCATTATATTCTTATACCCACCTGCTGTGTCTCACAGATTTCCAGCCCCTTTATGCTGGATAGAAGTCAAATCTAAGATAGGATTTAGTTTATCAGAGTTCCTTTAGTCCACACTGTCCTCAGTATATGCACAGAATGTGTGTTTAAAGATAGCTATGCTCATACTGAGGGTATTTCAGCAGGAAAAGAACACTTACATTCCTGTATTAGATAATATGTTCACTTATGCTGTTTATTAGATAACATCCTTTATGTAAACTTGAGGATGAGTGTTACTAAATGAAATATATTGCAAGCAGTTTAGTAAAGGAGGAGATCACATACTGTAGGGAATATATGTATTTCTCAGCATGATTGCTACAGATTTGCATTGTGATCTGTGATTAACGTTTGTCTTTCATTTTATTGTATTTCACTCCATTTTATGGAGGAAACTTCAAATGAAAACAAGAAGAAAAGCTGAAAATTAAAAATTCTAATCACACATTTTGAGCTAAATGATGGATCTCAAACTACAAAGAAAGGTCTTCATTGCTATATAGTGAGTAGTAGTATTCAAAGAACAGATATACCCAGCTTTTAATGATATTACATAGCTATAGAACCAACTGTCTAACAACTAATTAAACACAGGCTGTTTCTCAACAGACAGCAAACATGTCATTAACAAGAAGCATGGCGCTTTACCTTTGTAAATAATTTGACTATTTCCTGCTTTTTTACTCACAATTGGAGACCTGATTCATCATTACTCCAATTCAAGGACATTCAGCATTGCCTCCACATATAATAAAGACTCAATTTTCAACTTTAGCTTCAAGCTTTTTGGTACCTGGCAAGAATAGAGTTTGGTTCCAGTTTTTAATCTGAAACTTTAAACCTGAAACTTTTACAGACAAAAACAAAATAGGCTTTGAGTCAATAATTTGCAGAAAGATGCTGCCCCTCGATAAGGGTGTAAAGAAACAATTAGACAGGAAAGATTTATTTTTTTCCCCTTTTTAGCATAAAAATAAAGTTATTACAAAGCAAAGGCAGCTTTTTATACAATATGAAATCAGTATACAGTATTTCAGCCCAGTTTTGTAACTCTGCTTTGAGGTCCAGCCTTGGCGTATTGTCATCAAAATTTCATTTCCACAGAATTATCAATTCTTTTCCATAACCCTTCATTGTTCTTCCCCAAATGAAAGCTGCTACTTTCCACCTTAATGACACTCACCCTGCTTTAACTGCTAAATCAATGATATCCCGTCATGCAATGAGGTCCCTCTATCACACAATGTGTGATGGCGGTGAACTGCAACATTTGCCTTTGTCAGCTTTGGCCACATTTTTCATTATCACTTTTTTTTGCCCTCTGCCCTTGTTTTGCCTTGCCCCCCTTCTCTCATCCTGCTTTTGCTATCCAGCGGTTTCATATCCTCCCAGTTACAAGAAGACCCCACCTCCTGTGCCCCCGCGCGCCACCACCAAGCCTCTTATTTCTGTGACAGCCCAGAGCAGTACAGAGTCCACCCAGGATGCCTACCCGGAAGGCAGGCATTCACGAGGAGGTCTGTGGACCACAGATAGCCTTGGACGCCCTATCTACAGCTCCACGGACAGCCTGGACAGCACCAAGGCGGTCACCATGGCCATGGAATCAGCGGCAGGCAAAAGGCATGCGTTGGTGGGAAGTCACACCTCGGTGCAGACATGTGACAAGGCGGTACTGGTATCAAAGGCTGAGGAGTACCTCAAAGCCCCACGTTCTTCTATTGGTATACAGGTAACAAGACACCTGGCAGCCTCAATTTCTGTTCTAGTCACCTTGAAAAGTAGAACTTACAATTGAACCTTCTCACAAAATATACCAACGTTGTCTGCTATTTTTGGCAGAAAAGCTAACTCAAGTAAATATTTAACATAGTATACAAAAGAGTACAATGCAGTATGGGTTTTTTTTGTTTTTTGCCATGTTATAACTATTGAGATTATAATTGATAAACCAAAAAAAAAAGTAGAACCTATATGTACGATTAAGCAGGTTACAATGACTCATTATTTTCAAAATGTTTTTTGCAAGTAAACTTTGACAGTCATTTTGCATTTAGCCTCCTTTATTCTGATAACCCTAAATAAAATGCATTACAATGGATTTGTCTTCCATGTCCACCTGTATGTAATCCATCTCTGCAATTGGATCAATAACAAGATGGAGAATGGAACCACTTTCAAAAAACATGATAATTAGGTCAAAGTTGAGCATGTAAACAAAATGATATGTGTAACATTGTATATCAAGTTCTTAGCTCATGCAAATCCTTGTTATTTTATATGTTTGTGTGCATTTGTGTTGGAAATGAGGGTCATTTTTACACTGGTGTGTGTATTTCCCAGGTGGAAACTGTGACAGACTCTGAGGCTGAAAGTAAAGGCCTTCCTCAGTTTCACTCCATAGGGATCCAAGTGGAAGATAGGAAAAGGTATGCGATGCAGGTGAAAGTGTCATAATACTTGTCTTTTTCTGTCTCAATTTGGTATATTTAATTTCCTTCTCGTCATTGCTAGGCACGGGAGGTTCAAGCGTTCCAACAGTGTGACCACAGCGGTGCAAGCAGACTTGGAGCTGGAAGGCTTTCCTTCCATGGAGGACAAAGGCCTGCAGTTCGGTGGCGCCTTCGGACGCCACTCTGAGCCCAGCACACCAACTCAGTATGGAGCCATCCGAACTGTCCGCACGCAGGGTCTTTTTAGCTACAGGGAGGACTACCGGCCTTCCAGTGGGCGCTCCAGCCCCCAGCCTGAACCCTGGTTGGTGGAACCCAGCCTGGAGAGCACCGACTCAGGCCGAATATCCCCCCTCCGGAGGGATGGCAGCTGGTTCATGCAACTCCTTCACAATGAAACAAAGAGGCTTGAGGAATGGTGCAAAGAGATGGAAAGAGAAGCAGAGGAGCATGACCTGTCAGAGGAGAGTGAGTGTCCCTAAGGCAGCCGGGGTTTCTGCTCTCTGACGTCAATGGTTCACAATTGTGTCACATCAGTGAAGCCTCTGTAAATATTCGTAGTATTAACAGTGACTCTGAGAGCAGAGTTGTGACACACACTTTTTGAGCTGATTTGCTTATTGTGACCAACTGAAAGCCGATTGCTCATCATTCTGTCTTTTGCCAAGCTGTCGGTAATAAATCCAGACTTTTTGTGTGTCTTTCAGTCCTAGGAAAAATCCGGAGTGCAGTTGGAAGTGCTCAGCTACTAATGTCTCAAAAGTTTCAGCAGTTTTACTGGTTGTGCCAACAGAATCTGGTGAGCAATTCTCAAATACATGTTATCCTTGTGATATTCATTTTTTAAACAGGAAAAGCAAGGCTTATCTATGGTTTTTTTTTAGCAGTATTTGCATGTAGATTGGCCTCACCCTCTCTAAACTTTAGGCAGGTAGTTGTCCTGACGTTGCATTTGTGCACCTTTCCAGAAATAGACCGCAACGATCGATGGTGAAGCAGTCGCTCTGCTGCTATTGAGCCAGAGTTGACGAAAGGGGAATTCCAATAGGAAACAGCACCTGTGTTGAGGCAATCCATTAATGCACAGAGGCAGCAGGTTGAATGGGAACTCAGGGTCTGAATAATGGAGTGCATCACCTTCTCACTGTTTAAGCCTCATGTCACGTCTGCTCATACTTCATAGCTTTTTCTGATGCTAACTATCCCCCGAGTCAGCTGAAATCAGAATATGAAGTTCAATGAGTGGGATGTTTCTGCAGATAAGGGAGAAACAGAAAGTGAAAGAGAGAGAAACAGACTTAATCAGAACCTTTAAAGAAAAGACTAAAAGAAAAAATTGAAATGCATCATTGTGGAGGTGGACGGAGTCTGTTGTTTTAATAACTTGTGTTGTTTTGTGTTTTTTTCCCCTTCTTTTGAATAACCCTACTGTTTGGTTCTCCTCAAAGATAATAGGATGACGAATTAGGTCTTGCATTGGTAGTGACAAGCCTTAGATTGCTCTGAGCTTTCAGATATCTTTCAAAGAGAAGCAGATGAGTCTGCTTCACTCTTTGGATGGTAGAGAAACTGCACTGAGTATTTATAAAAAGCTCTGAATATTGTTAACTTTTGAGCTGACGAAACACTTCCTGATTCAAGCTACCATTGTTTTTGTGTTTTGCAGTTTGAGGCAATGATCACAGGACTCTCTCTATCTCTGTCTGTCCGTCTTCCTTTGTGTGCTTATTTATGCAGTGCAGAACTTCAAAACTGGTGATGACATTCAAAAATATAACTCAAAGGTCATGCAAATTTTGACTTGTTCAAATTCTTAGAACATTTAGCATTTGTTTTTATTTATGTGATCATGCAATGAGAAGTTTGCTGCCTTTTTTCAGGGTGGAATAATTATTCAGCATTCTTGAAAATTACATTGTGCAAATTGAAATTTATAATTAAACTACTCTAGTCCCCATTTAGTCATAATTAACCATAAAGGGCCCTATTTATACATCTATCTTCAGTTATATTTATATGTATGTTCTTAAAAACCTGCAGAGAAAACACAACAAACCATTCATGCTTTCATTAAATTCAGGCTCAAATAGGTTTAGTTGGGATATTCATCCCAAACACATATTGGTATTAGTATGGTCAAATTAGGCCAATATCAAATTTTTGTTATCCACATGACCTCAGCCTTGTTGAAAACGTGTTAATTATGTTTTAATTGTGGCCCAAAACAAGTCTATTCAGCTGCATGGCCAAATATCCTAAGAGAATATCTGATGACCTCATTCATTGCTAAAATTCACACACTAAAATTGCATGACCCAGAGAAAGCCAATGTTACATTTTCAAATGTCTCAAATGCTATACAAATCAACACAGAACATTTAAGAGCAATTGTAGTACATTTGTTTTTCTCTTGTTCATGTTTAAAATGCACTTAGAAGTGTACTACTAGATGTAGCTAGCAACCAACACTGGTAAAATACTGCCACATAGTGGTTGTAAATGGGAAATCAAACTGTAATTGAATGACTGGCAGCCCAAGGAATATCTACAAAATTACCGTGATTTAAACTTTTGCATTGACGATATGGAGAGTTATTCTCCATTCTGTTAGTTGTAGAAAAGACTTATTTTATTTGCATTTTTAAAAGCATCTGTTTCCCAGGACCCCAGTGCCATGCCTCGACCCACATCTCAGGACCTGGCTGGATTCTGGGACCTTTTGCAGCTTACCATTGATGACGTCACTGCCAAGTTTGATGAGCTGGAGCAGATCAAGAGCAACCAGTGGCAGCTGGTGGAGAGCCCCGAAAAGAAGGTATCATTTCCTTCCACCCGCTCGTAATAATTAGTCTTAATGGACTCCAGATGAACATGCACAGCGTAAGAGGAAACTGCACTAACAACATCAGTGTTCATTTTTAGGCATTACCCTAGCAGGAGATCAGAGTATTAACAAGACGGAAGCATCTGTTTTAGTTTAGAGTGCTGATGGTTAAGTTTGCTTCTCTGTTAAAACAACCATCAGCATCCATGATGTGAATTTATAACTCTTTTACTTTGGAAGAAAAGGCTTTTAAATGGGGAATGTAAACTACAGCTATAGATTACTTTTCCCATTCATTTGGTAATTTCTGTAAAATATTCATCAAATCTAATTTGAGGTAACACTAAAAAAACTATCCAACTTTGCATAGAAACACTTGAATACTTGTCAGACAAGTTTATTTTAATCAATGTCTGAATTATTGACTATTGGTATTCAGTCAGGCTTAGATGTGACTAGTTAACATGTAGTTAGCTTTCCAAAATACTACGCCATATTTTTTGCCATTGCCAATGTGTTTGGCTTGTAGTTTGTCGGTTATACTTATTCCTATTTCCAAAATTGGGCATGGATATGAAAAAGGCATATCATTTTTGAGAGGAAGGTAGCAGTAGCAAATATTTTAAGTAGAAACTTTATGATGAGTTTTCTGGGAAAGAGAAGAAAATTCAGAAGATTTTGTCAGTGATCAGCAAGTCTGAAACCTGATAAATTCACATCCTATTCACATTGTTATTATGAACTCATTTTAATCTGAGAAACTTTATGCTCACAAATAATAGGTGCAGCTCTGCACCTATTGTTGGTCTGGGTGGGAACTCACTTAGAGATGCATCAAATATAGCTGTGGTATTAAATATGTTCAATCTTTGTCCCTCCACTTTGGGCAGATTCCCTTGAAGCCGAGTTCCCAGTTGCTTTATAATCCTGCGACAAGAAGGGAGTCCAACACAGATTTCTGTTGGAAACAATCCTGCCAAAAGACTGTGTGGGGAAAGTAAGAGTACTCACTCTGTGCCTGTTGGAGTTGCTAATGAACAACATCCATGAGGCATTGGAATTTATTTCTTTTGGTCAAAAAATCAACTGATTTTCAATTGATTGGAGTTACAGTTACATATATATTAGGTATTCTATTTTAGAAAAGTGTGTGGCTAAAAAAAAAATATTTTTTAAATCAGCTTTGAGAAGTACTTTCTTCTACTTTGGAGAAGTTAAAGGTCTTGCTTCACATGAATGCGTTGGTTTTATTTTGACAAATCATCAAGAAGCGGTGTTTGAAGCTTTGTTAATATTGTTCCGCTAAAATAAACAGCGATTTTTACAGCCTGGTGCTGGACGCAACTCTGTCTAGAACTGAATATGTAGCTCAAATTAGACAATATACTGTTTGAATTTGAGGAAAATATTTTACTTCTTCCACTGTAAATATAGGCTGAGTGACATTTTCAGAACAACTTGGAATTCACAATTTGATCAAATTATTACTAGAAGGGACATATTGCGGTTATTTAAGCTTTCAGTTAAAGCATAACGTACATTAAGGCAAATATATAAAAGTGGTGCTTGCAGACGAGAGACCTACAGCTGCAAGACATCCATTTAATTGGTAATTGCAACTTAAGAAGTAACAAGATCGTTTAGGGCACTTGGGTAATTATCTGTATTCTACACTTTCTGCTATAAACACTCTACTGCCTCCAGCACTTTGCAGGCACATAGCGAGCTCAGTAGAGCTTAACCCTCACAGTGACACAGATGTTCCACGCATAGCCTTGTTGGATCAGGGCAGGCACTGTTTAAAGCGACACAGGCTTGCAGTAATAGAACCTTACCCTCAGAAATCTGTCACAATCTTATGAAAATGTTGTGTTTATTTACTCATTGTTCAACAACAATGAATTGATATGCAATGGAAGTGTAAGTTCTTCCTCACTGTTTATGTGACACTGTTTTTAGAGTTACAAATAGTATATATTGTGACATGTAGTCAGGCTGCCCAGTGGCACAGTTGGTAGAGCTGTTGCCTTGCAGCAAGAAGGTTCTGGGTTCGATTCCCGGCCCCGGTCTTTCTGCATGGAGTTTGCATGTTCTCCCTGTGCATGCGTGGGTTCCTGCAAAGCATTGTGGGAAACACGTGGAATGATAAACAAAATGTTTGACCCAACTCATGTAGTTCAAAGCTCAATTCCACCCCATTACTAAGGACATGTATTTGAAGAACATTTCGCAAAAAGAAAGATTTTTTGTCAATCCTTACTGAACTTAAATATTGATCTGGTCGAATATTATCTGGTTGGAAAAAGTCTGATGTTTCTCTATATGTCGTTTCATCTCTCATTCAGTTTCAAGAGTTTCTATGATTGATTAAATGCGTGAAAAAGTGAACTTTTAAGCTGAGACAGGCTAAAAGCTACGATAAATGCTATTAAATCACAAATAGTTCCCATAACGGTCATCGTTGATGTCTATTTTTGTCATTTGTGTGCTAACGGAGGAAGCGTGAACTGTATAAGATATTGATAAAGAGCAATTCCCATTAAGATGCAAAGGTTGCACCACAGAATATAAACAAGTTGTGTCTAATTGAAATAAACAAGGAGTATTTTCAGGGGTGTAATCAATTCTCTATGTGTCCCAAGGAGCAAAAGTGGCCCCCACCTCTGCCAAAGAGGCCAGCCAGGGGCCGTGGTGGTGTGATGAGGGAGCGCTCTCTTGATCTGCAGGACCGCCAGCGACAAGAAGCCCGCAGACGCCTCATGGCTGCCAAACGAGCAGCTTCTTTCAGACAGAACTCAGCCACGGAGAGGGCGGACAGCATTGAGATCTACATCCCAGAGGCCCAAACACGGCTTTGAGGTCCACACAATCCTCCTTAGCTCCTGTAGTCCATCTCCATTTGACACCAGCAGGTCGCGGCACAACATCTGCCCTCTGTCTCCTGTTTGCTGAATCTTTCTACATGTTGTCCTGGCTGTCCCTGAAAAGAAAATACACTAGGCAAAGATTTAAACAGGAAATGTTACCCCTTTTTTATCTGCATAAATGACAACAGTGATGAATGATAAAATGCATCTTAAAGACACAGGAATCAGATTTTTGACCACATTTTTAAAACCCAACAATCTAGGAAAAATGATACAGCAAACTATTTTTTTCAATTTTCATTTGATATTCTTTAGCTAAAAGTCACGCAGCGCCAGCCAAACATAATAAATACAGAGATTGTTAATGTCCACAGAAACTACCTTTGCCAAGTGTATCTTAAAGATCACAGGGACGTTTGCCAACGGCTGAGAACGAGCTAACATAAAGCAGAATAACAGCTGCCCGGATTAAATCAATTTTAAGACTTATTTTGTCTTTTTTGGTCCATCTAAATTGTTGCTGTTTCCAAACTGTGTCAAAGGGCAAAAACACTTTTTTCCCATTCAAAGAAATAAAGCGCTATTTTTCCCTGCTTGCAGCAACGGTCTGTGGCTAAAGCACCCTGTGTCTCTTCACTCAAAGTTACCATATTATATTTTTGCAGTATAATTTAAAATTTCTTTGCTTTTTCCTTATTTATTAGTTTTTTTTAAAAAATAAGGTAAAAACCCTGAAGAACAATTTGAATTTTTTAAATAAAGCGTTTAATTTGCCATGGTTGATGTGGCAAGTGCTTCGCCTATTTTTCTTTGGTCGTTCTTTAATCAGTCGTGCTGCAGCCATTAGCCATTGTTGCTGGCTAGGATTTTAAAAATAACACTAAAGAATCCATCCGAAAATCATTTCCATCCCTGCAATACCATTCAGTCTTAGGACTTTTTTTTAAAGATGTGTGAATTACTAGCTGCTGTCCACATTTCCACTGCAGAACAAATATGAATTATTAACAAAAAAAGATTTACACAGCCTGAAAAAGGTTATTTCAACCAATGCATTTTGCACCTTATAATATTCATGTTTGTATTTCCAAGGGAAATGTAGTTTATGACGCTCATGTGATATTGTTGCAGTTGAATTGCAAGAACAGAGATGAAAAATCTACTACAGAATTTCATATATAAATATATATATAGTATATATATATAAGTTGTAGAAATTGCACCTTTTTCCTTTTTTAATGGCATTAATGCCACTCTTAAGCAAACTTTTATGATTCTAACACTTTTAATTCTACTTACAGTATCTATCATAAGACCAATCTCAGAGTTTATGCTATACGTTTACTATTTCGGTAATAACAGGAATTGGTTGACATGACAGAGCGTCTGTCTGGTTATTAAGTGATATTTCTTAGCTGAGAGTTTCCATTCTGCACTGCATCTGACTTTCTGCTCTCGTTTGATCTGCTTGTGTAGTTCTAGGGAAAACAGGTGCAAATGACACTTTAACAATATTCAGTTACTATAATAAATGGTGCTGCTTTTTACTCTGAAACTGTTGTCTCTCCCCCAGTCCTACATGCACGCACACACAAATAACCGTACTTTTTACACTGAGATTTATTAACATGTCTCCCCGATGGTCGAGTTTGACTTTAAACACAATCAACTTTGCAATATTGTCGCTTTCAGTAAATCAAATGAGGAGACAGTTGTTTTAGTTCAGGTTGTTGCCCAGAATAACATAAAGAGAGATTTATTGAGATGAATAACATTATTATTATTATTATTATTATTGAACAGGAGGGAAAACAGGTTTGGCATTCCAACAACTTTTAAAATAAAATTAAGAATACGTCCTGGTTCATGTTTTTATTTTTCCTCACAGCTCCAGTGCATTCCCACTCATCTCCATTTGCCAGTCCAACCTCGGGTAATTAAAACAAATGCTGATATCACCACCATGATCATGTTCGGTCATAGTGTTTGCTGTTTTAATCTCGACACGTTCAGCGGTGGGGAGCAGTCTGCGTTCTCTGCATGAGGTGGTGAAAAGTCAAGAGGGATAATGACACTTTTTAACGAGGCTCAGCATGAGCTGGACTATTTTATTCCAGGATGAGTGCGCAAAATCTGAAACCTTTACACTATATGGCCTTACCAAAAACACTGACGAATGTAGAGAAGACATTGATGCAAAAAATGTCCCAGGAGATCGGCGACTGCGAAAATTTCAAATAAATAGAACGGGATGACAGGGTGTTTTGATTTCCATGCAAATTGTTGTGTATTTAATTTCCAGTATGAAATAGGGCAAACATATTATTTACTTTTTAATGAGTTGAATTTTATTAACTCATAAAATGAGCAACTGGGTATGGAGCCTGAACTCACAAAAAAAAAAAGTGTAGCATTAATTTTCATATTTTTAGAACATAGAAAGTTTAGAGCAAGTTCACAGAAAATGTTAAAACAAAGTAAATAGACTGAACTTTTTTCAGATATATCATTAAATCTGCTGCAGTGCTTTACACAAGTATTTACACGCTTTACACTCCTTGGATAATATACTTTACACATGAAAATCTGCAAATTTTCACACATTTTTTATTTCGAATTCCAATATAAGTTATCTAGTTAAAACCTAAAGTCAACAAAAAATTGTTATTAACAAACAATTTGCATTTATTTGATGGCAACTGTCTGAACTAAATCCTATTTAGGGGTTAATCAGAGTAAAGGGGCCTGGATAGAAAATGACCTCGACATTTTTCAGATGTTTATTTATTTTAAAAAATTTGAAACAACAAATCACACTCCTTCTACTTTAAAACAATGTCCCAAAATCCCAATAAAATATAAGTGTACTGATCTGTATATACATTATAAATATGCGTATTACAAATATTTTTACATTATTTATTTCAGATTATGTTAACTATTTTAAAAGTCTAATTTAAGCAACAAAAAAAAACCCCAACTTTATCTTAATATACTTTATAGATGTGTGCCCACTATAGAATAAAGGGATAGCAGCATAAATAAGTCCAGTGCATTATAGACTTACAATAAACTGTTAAGATTGTAAGGGCTTAGTCTTTACAGGCCGCTTTTTTTCCAGCATTATTGTTTATATTACTTTGCTTAAAATGGTTTCTGTTATGGCAGAGTGATTGTGAGAAGGAAAAACACACGTTTTATTTTGAGGATGATTTGAGATCGGTTGTGTTTCTTATGTTTGAATTATACACTAAAGCAATTTAATGTAAAATACTTACAATTTATCAAGTTATGTTTTTAAAATTTGGTCGAGACCTTCAGTGAGCACATTTGCTTCCCAAAAATGTGAGAACTTATGCAAAAGGTTTTTCAGATCATAGTGGCCACTCTTACCTTCATCAGAGGTTTTACTTATTGTTCAGTCTTTCATCTTCATTCCTCCCTGCCCGTCTTTATCAACATCTCAGCTCATCTTATCGAAGGAAACATCTGCTGTAAACACCACAGTTGTTGGGCTACTTTTACAATCTAACTGCTCTTCCACCTGACTAAAGTCAGACAAAGTCAACTTCCCACAGACTGCAAACTGTGACTCCATCATGTCTACTGCTGCTGATCTGGTGGTCATTGTTACCAGTGCAGGCTTTAAATTGAATTAAGATGAAACTGAGCTCCTCACAGCTTTAAATTCATGTTTCTGTTTTACTTACGTAACAGTTGGTATGAGTCAAATCTGTCATTATTATCTTTCCTCCTTGGTGACACTGTGTTCTGGTACTTTAAGAGAGGTGGGACTGAGATGCAAAAGCAAAAGTGATAAGAATTATCTGGAAATACACTCACAACTTCGTAGTGTTTAGAGTGAAAAATTGTGTCCCTTCAGCTGCTTTCACAGTTGGACTGAAGTCCTGACACCAGGATGTTCTTAGAAGTTACAGGGACACAGTGATACATTGTAAAGGGCATAAGATACACAATTACAACATCAGAAATCACACAAAGTGTTTCTTGTAATATCTTGCAGGGACGTTATAATACCATGATGCCATTTTCGTACCATTATCTTTGAGTGTCTCCTTTGTGTTTCCTCACCCTCCCAACCATTTTATATGGGGCTTAGAAGTTTGGCAACTATGTACATGACAAATCCTCAGGTGCCTTACGGTTTGATTCTCTTAGGACTGAGCAAATGATTCGGTTTGAAGTTTGTGAAAGGACTGCAAAACCTTTTTAGAGTTTGTACCTTCATAAAGGGCTGGAAACTATATGCTTGGTTGGATCACAGAGTTAAAAATGGAACATTTATATCTGCCTGTTTCAGTTGTCCTGATTTAGCACAATATAGTCTAGGTAAATAGATAAAAGAATTTGCAGACATTTATTCACAATTTAATGCATTTGTTTCAGACCTTAATAAATGTGTTAGTATGATTTAAAATACTTTTCAATCCATATATAAAACACTTTAAAAACTAATCAAAGGAAGGTAATTGTTTCAGAATATATTTTTTCATTCATAAGTGTCTTTATTGCCATTTTCTGTTTGCCCATTTCTGGAATCTCGGTGCATACTAGAGGTGGAGACTCAACCAGCTGCAAAAAGTACAATAGTATTTTATTACAGTGACAGACAGGCTGGCCTAGAGATATTTACCTCACGGTGGAGTGTTTTAGCGAACGTTATTAGGAGCCGTTATAAGCTCCATGTGAACGCTTTTTCATGCCTGTGCACTATGCAGCAGTGCCTCTGCAGGGCGGCTGAGGCTGCAGGCCTCTGAGCAGATTGAACTTCATACAAGAGACGCTAACGGCACTTTAGCGATAAACACATCAGAAGGAAACACAACCAGAATGGGGTGAAGTTAATCTGCCAGTTGGTGTATAGTTTACACTGATATAAAAAAGTTGAACATTTAAATATCTTAATGACGTTCAAGGACTCACAAGATTAGGTCCTTGTAGAGTTGCTACCCATATTTTTCATCCATATCAGAAGCACCACGTTTTAGATCATTTAACTGAAGTTAAATCTCTAGGTGCTGAAATAACCATCTTATTGCATTACATGTTGGTTTTATTTTATTTTATGTTAATATTTAACTAATTAGTAAACAAAACTTTAGATAAGCAGTGCGATGGCATATTCTCAACCTCAGTTCAGTTTCCGCTCATTATTTTGAGGAAATTCATTCAACTTTCATTATTTCCAACATTGCTGCTCTACAATATTCTCATTCTGTTTCCATAATTCACATGATGACATCAGAACTTGTTTTTTCCAAGCGTGAAGCAAATATGAACATTTACTGTGAGGCTCATGTAAACCTCATCTCTATGTATGAGTGTTTCTGCCTTTCAAGCAATAACCCTCATTTAAACGTTACAGATGGTTTTGTGTTGGTTTCTGAAGTCAGGGGTATATTTGACGATTCCTTAGCTGGTTAAAGAATAGTTTGTCACAATATGCCTATTTCACTTTATTTGATCAGAAAATACTTCTGCTAAACACATCTCCTGTGAGCTCAGAAAAGTTATTGATTTCTTTAAAAGTTGTTGGGTTTTTTCCAATTGCTAGTCTATCACATAACAACCAATACCTGGTAATCAACAATGTGGTAAAAGATTATCAGTCAAATTCATCGGAATGAATGTTAAATTATGGTTTAGCTTTTAGTGATTTATTTGAGCTATTCTTTTTTTTGATGGTGCATTGATGGTATTACATACATCAATGCCTTTAAACACAAGCATCGGGTGTCTGAGTTTGAATTGGATATTTAATTGAATCCAGAAAGAATTATACGTACGTAATCCCTAATGTACAAGTAACGTAACGCACAACTACTATTTGCATAGATTTTCCATAGTAAGTTGCATAGAAACCAAATATGTTGTGTAGGCATCGATCACATCTGGCATAATTCTAACTGGAATTGTGATCAATCCATTTATTGCAAAATGTAGAGATTGCACAGATCAAGCTTTTAATCTATTTCATAAGAACAGCGTTATTCTGCTTAGTCTACTATAATATCTTGTTCAGTCAACTGTGTCTTGGTATCAACCATCTGACTGTTAAGCTGAGGTAAAGTTGAGGAATTTAAAGCTGGTAATCTGCCTTATTAATTCCGCCAGCTTTTTACAGAAACAGCTCCACAGCCCAATACTACCACCTCCATGCTGGGCAGTTGGCACAGTGTTATTTTCTATTGGCCAGCACAGTCTGAGTCTATCAAACTAGCTTCATTATAAATCAGGTGTTCCAGCATTTCCTAGTTTATGATACAGTGCAGCCTGGTGGTTCTTGGTTCTTGATGCTTACCAATCACTTTGGAGCTGAACATTACAAATCAGGTCATATGGTTGAAATTTGGACGCACATTGGTGTTCTGGTAGGACAGTAATCCGAATCACAATTAGTTGGGGTATATATAGTTGGAGCAGATTAAATTAGGTCTCAAAGCTATGACCTAAACCCTGCTCTAAAACTGCGTTTGAACACCAGGGTCCACAGCACGAAAACCCATCCAGAAAAGTACTCAAATATTCTGTCATATTGTTCATGGGTACATGAAAATGGCTGTGGTCAAGGTGCAACATGTTAAAAGCTCCAAATATCAGTACCAGTGCATGTATATATTTAAAACTCTATGCATAGTTCTGACGTATCTACAATAAATTCAAACGTGTGCACCCGGTTTTTGTTTAACATTATGTAATATTTGTTTGCATGGTGGAGAAAGGAACGGCTCAAACACATCATTAAAAGCCACATCTGCGACGACTGCATGTCAACTTTTGACCAAAGCTCTACAAGTAGGTTAGCTTTTGAAAGGGCTAGCAATTCATCCAGCTCCAAGTCCTTGTGCTAAACGAGGAGAGGTGCTAATTTAATATTTCCCCGCCAAGACATAGAAGTGTCAAAGATCAACACTGAAGTGACAAACTATTCTTTTCACCAGGCAGCATTAGGATTAATATCCACTAATTTGTGTTATGTAATTTATTTTATTATATTTGGGGGTTTTTTTGTTGCAGCTTCGGTGTCCATCTGTGCAATGGGCCTGACTAAATGTAAAAATCCACCACTGACTCTGAGGGGCACCAACACCAGTCATATTATAACAGTTCTGCCAGAATTGCACATAATGTGATTTGGATATATTTTGTGTATAAATATGAAACTGCTAGGGAAAACATATTTTTCAGTGTTTTATGAAGAGATAGAGCAGACACAGTTTTGTTTGCCTTTGGTGAAGAAATGTGTTGTGGGTTATGGGTAGAAAAAAAAGAAGAACTAAAATGCCTATTATTGGTTTGGATAGTGACATCAAAACCATCAGATAGTATATACAGGTTAGCTTAATTCTATTTTGAAATTATTAAATATATCAATAATGAGGACAGACATTATGCCAAATAAGTATTTGTACAGAAATATACATATATAAATATATAATTTAGGCCTACTTTATTTAAAACTATTTTCTGCTCTTGACCCTGTTTTGGTTGTTTAATGTTTCTTTGTCAACATTTTATAATAGCATGCAGGATAGTAAATGATCGTATTAATTAGTGATTCATTGCTGGTCAGTATTACAGCAGTCTACGGAGCAGTTTGTGTTTGCAAGATTACTTTAGGATGATTATTTCATTCTTAGATTTGTTCATCTAAAAATTAAATGTAAATTTTCTTTTCTAAATGCAAGGTTTTGAAATTGTTCCAACAGTTTTTATGATTTTTTTTTCTTGCTTTATGAATGTGACTTACTATATTTTGCCTCCTAAGTACTACCAACCATCTGTTGTAAATAATTATGCAAATTAAACTTTTTGAAGAAAACAGAACTCCTTGTCACATTTTTACAGCAGGTAGCAAATGAGTAGTTTGTCAGTGATGCAGCTGTTCCTCAAGTTGTCATATGGGCATTTAGCTGCAGAAGTGGATGTTTCTTCTGAGAATTTCTATCATATAAAACATATAATTCTCATGAAAATTATTTGAATTTTTTAACATTACAACCATAATCTTTAATATATTTTATATGGTTTCCATATGACAAATAAGCACACAATTGCTAAACTGTAGTGATAGTCGGTTTTCTAAATTTTTTATGGTTAAAGCTCGGTCCAGAGCGTCTTGTACGTTTGCTGTGTCACCCACGCGGCTTTCGGCAAACTGTAAGCAGGACCTTTTATGGGGTTTTTTTCTCTTGCCACTTTTTCTTAGATAACAGAATTGTTGAGGAAGTGACTAAAGCTTATCAAGTTGACAGACTCCTCCAGAGTTACACAGGACCTCTTGGCTACTTCCACTGCTGTTGCACTTCTTTCCTGTCGTTTCAAGCAAAGAGCCAGGACTCAATCAGTGTAAAAGTATAAAAAATGTCTTATAACAGCAGCAGCTCAGAGTAAACCTGCAATTATGTAGTGTTAGATATAATTAATGAATCACCTGTGTAAAGATCTTCTGTGGATTATGACATTTGCAGAAAACATAAATGGATTATTTAAAAAATCAATCAGTGAATAAAAGATGGTAATAATGTATTAAAGTTTGTTTAGAAGAACATGAAGCTGTTTTCAGAGGTATGCAGTGCAGGATGTAGTGACATCTAGTGGCACAAGCTGCAAACTGCAGCTGTAGAAACATGGAAGATGATACTGAGAATCCATGAACCCAAAGGTTTTAGTTAAAGAACTGTTTTTTTATTACAGCAAAGAAGCCAAACATTACAGACAAGAATAATTATGAACCATGTATATTGACGTCATACCGAGACTGGCCTCTCATCCAGACACCAGCTTCTTTCTCTCCTCTTTGGGGCAACAACTTCCTAAGAAAAGAAAAACTGTTTCCTCAGTTTCCCCAAAGCTGAGTAATTAAGGTTTTTTTTGTATTGTACATACTTTCCAAAAACACCAATAATACATATGAAAAAAAAGTATGGATATGCATCTTTAAATTTTCTGCAACTTTGTTGGGTCAGATCAGAAATGTGTAGAAAAGGAAAACTGAAGGCTGATGTTCACTTGTTGAGTGAAAACCATAGCATATTTTGAGCACAAATGTTTATTCTTACATTTTCTTTTATCTACAATAGAACAAATGTTCTTAAATTGAACCTTTCAGAAACAGGGTGGAACATCTGATCTTTTATTTAAATAAAGTTCAATCTGTTAAGCCTCAAAGAAGGATTTTCATGGATTAAACACAATAAATCAAGGAACTGAAAACACTGATCGTCCATAAGAACGCATTGAACAAAGGCCTGCTCGAGGTCAACGTCAAAAATGCTTGTTTCAGTTTGGAAATGTAAATGATTAGGCACGATAAATGTACATGTATTACAGCTCTCCACTGTTTACATCACTCACTGTATGTTCAGGGATAAGGATGAAGAGAAACAGCTCATCCCATCTAAGAAGGTCAGGATGCAGGCCATCATCCAAGGACACTCAAATGCACCCATGTTCCACTGACCAAACAGAAAAGTGGGCTTTTACACAAAAGAAAAAGAAAAAAAGTAACTTTACAGAAAAATATTAAAAAGAAAACAAAGACAATACTACTGGATTTCACCTAAATACTGAATACTACTCCTAAAGCTTTAATACACAGCTTTCAACTTAAACTCTTCTTTATGGACTCAAACTAATCAGATGTGATATCTGACATGATGATCCACAACAGGCTCAACAAATACTCCCATGATTCCATATGAAGACGACCAGTTTGTTCGTCTCCATCAGCAGTTTTTGAAGCGCCGCTGGTGGAGGAGTAAACGTGGAATGAAAAATGATTGTTCTTACAAGCAATGCAATAAACAAACAATAAATACAAACAATGTGCTTCATCCGTATAGACATATTTACACAAAGTCTTTGGCTTATGAATAAACATCAGCTACAAAATAATAATATTCAAACCAAAAGTGTTGGTCACCAGTGCACACAACAGATTGAGCCTGGGGTCAATTCACGTCCAATTCATTCCAGGCCCAAAACTGAAGCAAAACTAAAAATCTGTGTGTTTTCTAAATTTTTTTTATTATTAAATTCTGCCTAAATGTGTGTTTTTCTTTAGCGAAGTTCTGTTTGTGAACTGGATGAATTAAAAATGCTTTGGGCCCAGCCCTAAAACAAATATAACTGTGATGAAAAGTGGTCTATTTTACAATTTGGGGTAGAAAAAGTACTTCAGCATTTATATTCAGTAGATTAGTACATGATACAACAAGGAGCAATACGGAAAAAAATAAAACTTGTAAACTCATATTAATACAAAGGTAATTGTCTTCATCTATATTCTGTTATCAAACAGTTTTGTGTAATCAATTTAAAACAGGAACAAAATTGGCAAAAGATGCTAAACCTCAGAATTCACTGTGACCTGACAACAACATGACAGTGCCCTAGAAAGAAACAAAAACATCCACAGTTTGGCTGGGCTGTAACTTTAGGTTTCTTGTTCCGGTACAAAATTACAGACATCACCATGATGAGATACTCAACACTGATGAAACACTCGGAAATCAGCGTGAAAATGGGAACATGGCACCACTTTAACTTGCAGTTCAACAAAAAAGAAATGTGGTTGCAGCTTAGCAAAGAAAGGGAGACACCTACAGTTCACATAGAATACTGCAGCTGTACCAACACAAAGCGTCGAGTTCATGGGGAAGGGGGTTGTGGACATTTCAATCGGGGCTCAAAAACATACAGGAGCCCGCTGGCACTCAAAACGCTGTACCATAAGCATAAAGATTTAAAAGCATTAACATCTTCTGCTGCAGTCCTCGTCTTCTCACTCTTATTTAAAAGTCTGAAGATTTCCTTTTGCCTAACAACACTGTACAGAGCGGACTTTGATTTGCACTGTTTGTCGAGCCCAAAAAATAAATGGATGCTACAGAACACGACAGAGGGGAATCAGGACCAAGCAAAGGCAAAAGATCAAATACAAGCACAGAACAGAAGGTCTTCACTTTCCTGTGAACTTCTCTGCTCCTCTTAAGACGACTCAATGAACTCGAGAGCCAGGTCATAGCAGAACCGATATTGCTCCTGTGGAAAAATGGAAACAAATGTTCAATAAACTTATAGTGCATGGAAAAACAAGTTAATAAAAACTCTGTAAAATAAAATGTTTGCGGTTTATTAAAACCACAAAAGTACACACAGCAGGCTGGGAAAAGGAATCTACCTCCAAGTTGTAGCAATTCATAAGAAGTAAAACAGCAGTGATCAAGTTACACAAACTGGTGGATGCACCTAAGCTTGGGGTCTGAATCTTTATATTAATAGGTAGGAACCATTTAAATCACCAAAAGCTCCGTTGGGTCAATGAAAGTAATTGAACAAGCAACAATTAACAAAGTAAATCCTTAAGGTGGGGCTGCACAGTGGTGCAGTTGGTAGAGTTGTTGCTTTGCCTTGCAGCAAGAAGGTTCTGGGTTCGATTCCCGGCCCCGGTCTTTCTGCATGGAGTTTGCATGTTCTCCCTGTGCATGTGTGGGTTCTCTCCGGGTACTCCGGCTTCCCCCCACAGTCCAAAAACATGACTGTCAGGTTAATTGGTCCCTAGGTGTGTGTGTGCATGGTTGTTTGTCCTGTCTGTCTCTGTCTTGCCCTGCGACAGACTGGCGACCTGCCCAGGGTGACCCCGCCTCTCGCCCGAAACGTTAGCTGGAGAGGCACCAGCCCCTCCTGACCCCAGTAAGGGAAAAAGGGTGTATTTTCCCGCTTTCTCCCCAGAAAATGGATGGATGGGTGCATTAAGGCTACATTTAAATCAAATGGTCATAGGCAGATTGTGCATGTGTATGCGTGATTCTAATATAAGAGCAACTTACGGGAGTATCCACCATGTTGGGTTTGCTGTTTCTCAGAGTCTTCACTGCGTGGAATACATCAACCACATTCTGTCTCTTTGCCATCTCGCACACAATGCTGCTGGCACAGAATACTCCGCTACGCCCGCCTCCATTTCTACAAAACACAGAAGATATTACAGTCTGACCTCACAAACTGCACAACATGTTTCAGGTGTTGTTTTGGATCCTTTCGTATTATGGTGTCTGGCACAAATTACTACTTTCTATAAGAAAGAAGACAGAAAAATTGCTAAATCTGACTACTGTAAGCCTTTTAAAACTAAATGTGAAGATTTGATGCGCTGCTAACTTACAGGCAATGCACAATGGTTCTTCCTTCTCCTTCCTCTCCCTCCCGCTGCCACTGGTCAACCTGAAGTATCAGTTTCAGGAAGGAGCGTTTGGATGCAGGAACGTCTCTGTGTCCGGCCCAACCGAGGTACTGGAACTGACGAACCATCAGGTAGCCTTCCTGTGGCTGGAATATAAAAAAAAAAAGACTGTCACACATAAGCAACCAAATTTGTTGAGTAATTTGGCAAAAAACAATATCGAGGCGAGTTAACGTGAATCAAATGAGCGCACTGACCCTGGTGAGGTTACAGACCCTGAAGAGTCTGCTGATGACATCACAGTCCATCGAGCAAGACATACATTCAACCTGGACTGGACCATAACGCAGCATGCCCTCTTCAGGCCAGTACTGAGGACAACCCTAAGTATGTGAAAAAAAAAAACAATTAAAATGAAGAAATCTTTGAGGACATAAGAACTTATGTCACAATTTCCCTTCTCCTGCTAAATACTTTGTTGTCATCAGGGATTCTTTCTCTATTGTAAGTGTAGTTGAACATGTATACTTTACCTGAGCCAGGTCGATCTCATTCAGCATCACCAGACTGGTACAGCCATAGTCATAAACTAGTCGCCAAAAGTCCTTAACTGTACTTGGCAAAGGATGCTGGGTAACGATGAATGCCGCAGGTTGCCGGTAGCTCTGCAGGCCAGAAACAAAACTGATTATTTGAAATGTTTCTTTCCCAGAAGAAGATGCAGCATTATTAGACATCTGTCCCTGACATTTCTCTGTTGTTTTCTCTTCCACGCACAAAAAAAAGACAGCAGCACAGTGTGTGAGATGGAACAGAAGCATAATAAAAAAGGAAAATGTCTGGTCAGGTGATCATGCAGTGGGTTTTAACTGCGAGGGTCGGGAGCATGCAAACACATTTAGGCCAAATGCACTATTTACATTTAAAGGACTCAGTTAGCCTTCAGTTCAGTTAGTTCAGCAGGTATACTTGAGCAAAGATCACATAAGAGGCGCTAGCATGTAACTGATTATTGACTATTACTGCTATTGACATGATGAACTATCTGAAATGAAATTTAAATGAGCCCAACATTATCCTGGATGAGAATGAGCAATTACACATGGAACAGAGGCATGAATGACTTTGATGGGTAAAGAAATCGCGATAACGATGAGATTCTAGTGTCACGATGAAGTCTGTGAGTAAAACATGAAACCGGTCGCTGAACAACACCGAAGCCATGAAACAAATCCAGTATTGGAGATTTGAAGTCATATCCCATTACCTGGAACTCTTCTGACAGCTTGGTTAGAGAGAGGCCAGAGGTAAGAGACTAAATTTGAAATATAAACATCTGAATCTCATTAGTTTTACACTGGCTGCAGCATTTTGTCCTCCAACAGCTTGGCTGGAGAGAAGCCACATTTCTATCAGAAAAAACATGCTTGGATTTCAATTTATTAATAACAGAAACTACTGACATACCTACAACCCACCCCTTACTGTGGTTTTTGTGCCTCTGACCAATTGAAAATGATCAAATAAACTGATCTCATCCTTAAATTTCTGCAGAACCAATGTTGTTGCATTTTAGCTGGTGGTATGCAGGAAACAGCCATGTCAACTGTTGCCAGAGCAAGCTATTTTTTTAGTTATTTTGTATTTTTTTGTGGTGGCCAGAGAAGCTAGTGGTTGGTCTTTTTAGAACCTGGATTTGTCTCTAGCCTTCTGCTGCTAAAACCACAAACACAGCATCACACAAACAGGAAGGGGGAGTCTGTGTGTGTATATCTGCAGGAAATATATGCAAATATTTCAGTTTTTTTAATAAACTCTGTCGTCTTTTCAAAGTCTGTATCATTTTCAACAGAAACAAATGACTGCAGTTTGGGACGAAATAATGCATTTTTATATAAAGATTTGTTGTTACTTTTCTGTTGTGTAATCATGTGTTAAAAGCAACACATCTCTTCAGCTTTTACACAATGATGTCTTATGAAAACACCATGCCATGTCCCAAACTACTCCAGCGACATTAGTTGAAAATAACACAACCTTCCTGTACAATATGTGCATTTAATAAGGCATAAACTTACATCCATCAAAGCAGCATTGATGTAATTGCTGCTTTCTCCGTCTATTGTGATGAGAAAGGGCAGGCATCTATCAGGAGGAAGGCCATCCATAAAACGGTTCTTATCTTGGTTTCTAGGCAACAGTGCAATGCTGCAGTCTTCTGGCTGAGGCTGTGGAGTCACTGAGTTTAATGTCTGGCAACAGAGAGAAAAGGATGAATTTAAACATAGTGCACATCGTTAAAATGCAGGTGCATTCGAATTATAAGTATTGCAGAAAATGAATTGTTTGTAAAAAGGTTGTTTTTTTTGTTGAGCCTCTGAACAAGCAGGAGCCCGTTTTCAATGTTTGCTGTTAGTAAACTACGGAACCCCTAAGGGGACATGGAGAAAAAAAATAAGAAATCCTGACTTATTTTCTCGAGATCCCGACTTTTTTTTTTCATTTCTCGGGATCTCGAGAAAATAAGACGGGATTTCTTTTTTTTTTCTCCATGTCCCCTTAAGGGCTCCACAGAAAACAATCTAAAATGGGAAGAACTAAATAATCTAAGCATGTGAACACAAACAAGCTTATAGTCGCTTTCAAGAGCATTCATATATTTTAAACTTTTATCATTTCATAACATTAGATGACAATTTAGTGGTTCAGATTTGGAATTTATTTTTTTATTGAAAAAATAAGATTATTCGAGGGAAATGTCATTATTAAGGGAGCTTTAAGAAGCAGAACTCTAACGGGTACAAGGGTTATTAAAATCAATCAGGCTCCTAAACATAAAAATAACAGATGAAACAAATGTTTACTTGATCAGCAACTCTTCCTCCTAAAAGATTTAACTTCACCTCATGTTTTAAACAGACAGAGCAAAGACTTAAAAGGCCTATCACTAAAAGCAAAAAGATCCCAGTTTACCTGGAACTCATCCTTCAGGTGTGATGAGTTGGTCTGGGAGTCGATGCGAATCAACTCATAATACGCTGCTTTGAACTCACAAACTGGTATTGCTGTCTCTCCACATAGACAAGCCTCTAGGATGGCGTCATGGATGAAGATATACTGCTCCTGTTCACGATTCAGACCACAGAACATTTAAATATTTAAAACAGGAAAGACGTAATAAATACTGCAAAAGTGAAACACCCACACGTATAAGATAAAAAGTTGAAGTGAAGGTGAAAGCGAGGATGAAGACGCTGCATGTGAGTGAAGACGGATGGGAAATGGATGCATGGATGAGATGAAATGAAATTATGTTGTGGCTTTTCTTACTTTTGTGTCAATCTGTGCAGAAAATGTAATATTTAAAACTTTTTAAGAAAATAACAGACACTTTTTTTTGTCTGAAGCTACAACCAATGAACCCTCTAAGATACATGTGTCAAACTCGAGGCCAGTGGGCCAAATCCGGCCCGCCATAGCTTTTTATGTGGCCCTCTAGCTTCTAGACTAAACACTAAGTGTGGTCAAATATTATATTATCAATCAAATTAATGCAGTTTTTATCTGTTTACTGCCAAATTATATAAATCAGTCCCTCCAGATTCGTCAGAGTTATCATAGAAATTCACACAAAATCAACAAATTCTCATGCTAGTACATATTTGGGAGTTCATAGCAGATTTTTCTCAAAAATTGTCAAAAGTTTTCTTACTTGTACTAAACAACTGCCTCAGATTTAATTGATGTGAGATTATAGTTCACACATTTATACAGCGAGTAACAAAAAGTCACATTTATCGTCATAAATAAGTTCAAATATTTCCAAATTAATAACATAAACACTTTGAATTTTATTGCAAAAAATCACAAAAAGAATCACAAAATCCTAGAGAGACTGAGAAGATGTTCAATAATACTACTTAATATTAAGAAATCATTAATATTTTAACAGTTTAGCAGGTGTTATTGATACATTTTTTCACAACCGGCCCTTTAAGAGCGTTCATGATGTGGATTTGGCCCAAAACAAAAATGAGTTTGACACCCCTGAATCCAACTGTTGAACTAAAACAGGCTGAAGGAGTAAACTGTCTGTGCATCTGATTTTAGAATCAAGAAAACCTTTATTCCAGGCACCGTTGGCCAGAATTGAACCATATTTATGTTCTAACTGTGATGAAGCGACTTGTGCATGAAAATGTTAGATATCTACCTACAACTGAGCCATCTGTACCATGCTGATGGCTGATTCTGGAGGTGAGGGTTTTCTCCTGTCTAATCTAAGGAGAGGATGCAGATGGAGGATGGGTAATGCAGTCACCTCAGTCTGTACCATGTTGATCCTCCTGGAGCGGAGAGCTTTTACACAGTTGTAGATGTCGACGACTCCTTCTCTCTCTGCCATGTCCAACATGATGTCAATCACAATGAAACAGCCTGTGCGCCCTGCTCCAGCACTGCAGAAAGATGGATGGTAAGTCATATATTTAAAATGTCAAAATCAATATTCATTTCTAGTTTCAATGCTTAGACCCACTTATTGGCTCTCATTGTAAAAATGCATAAGATTATTTCCTCTTTTACTGCAGAATCCTAGTCTAACACAAAAGTTCTAAAGTTGCTGGTCTTCTGAAGTGCCTTGGTACGACATTTTTGTTACGTATTTCCCAATGAGGTTGTTTCACTATAATGAAAGGTTCATCTTTACCATGGCTGTCAATACATGTGTATTTACTATGCAAAAATCTGCATAAATACCTGCAGTGAACCACTATTGGCCCGGCAGACGGAGGGTTGGACATTTTGACTCTGCGGATGAAGGAAAGTAGTCCAGTGGCGTGATATGGAACGCCGTGATCAGGCCAGCCAGTAAAGTGGAATTGCTTGACCTCTCGCACCTCCTTGAAGCCACGCTGAATGAAAACAAATATGTTTTGTTAGTGTAGAAGCAACAAGACAGAGGAAGTTTTAGTAGCGAGGTAGGCTACGGTTGAGTTATTAAACGTAGATCCATGGTGCAACTGAGCTGAAAGTTTCCCAGTGTTGAATTTCATGCAAATAACCATATTTTAAAAAAAGCATATTTACGTTTTCAATACAATGCAGATAGAATATTAAAACACAGAGGGCAAGATAATAAATTCACTTTAGTTTCATTGTTAAATCATCTCGAAGAGCTGACGAAATTTTGTTCAAGGTGTTATAAAGTCCGGTTTAAGTTTTAATTGGATCCCAAAAACCTAAATAAAATGCTTTCTTCTTAAATTCTCACTTCTAATAATTTTACAGTGAAAGCTACACCATAATAAAAACAGAAAAGTGCCTAATAACAACATATGGTATGGACAACTGTGTATATCATCATAGCAGCTCATAATTTCAAATTGGGATGAAGAAGGTACAACATGACTTACCCTCTCCAGGGTGAATGTACGGACCACATATTCAGCCAAGGGTTCCACCTCCACAAAAGTCACTTTGAAGTCTCCATACACTTCAGCATCATCCGGCCAGTACTTGTAGCACTTAACCTGGAAAAAGCAATCGTCAAGATTATGCTATAAACGGCAAAAACTGTCGTCCACGTAATAAGGTTTAGATTGCTAAAATAAAGTGTCGCCCTAAATAGATTTGAAAAAAACATTTTATGCTGCAGAAGATTTGTGTGTAAAGACCAAAACAAAGCATTTTCAAATAACTTTGCCACAGATGATGAAAAAAAGAAAAAGAGCAACTTACCCTTCCGACCTCCACCAGATTGGTTACCATAACAATGCAAGCCGACTGTTCCTGCCACACCATCCTCCAGAAATCATAGACCGTCTCATGAACAGGACCTACACACAGACACAGCATTTCTTTAAAAATAAATAATATGCTTTGTGGGCCGACATTAATCTCATGAAAAACATGAACTGATGCATTTACCGTATTTTCCGCACTATAAGGCGCACCTAAAAACCTTCAATTTTCTAAAAAACCTACAGTGCGCCTTATAATACGGTAAGCAGCCGTCGACTTCATTTTCCCCCGTAGAAGAAGAAGGGCGAAGTGCATGGTGGGAAATATGACTACGCGAAGCGGGCCGTTTCATTTCCATTCGTGACCTCAGAATGGATCCTATTAAGAGACACGCTTATGACGTAGAGTTTAAACTCAAGGCGATCAGACACGCAGAAGAACACGGGAATAAAACAGCTGTTGATTCATTTTGGGAGGGAACATTGTTGTCAGAACCCTGGTTTGTAATCTATTAATAAAGTTTGAACTGACTGCTTTGTTGACATTCCCTTTAGCGCAGCTCCATCTAATGGATGCGTAAGGTAACTGCAGCCTCTACTGTAGCGTCTATTTATGCGTCTAATAATGCGGTGCGCCTTATATATGAAAAAAGTTTTAAAATAGGCCATTCATTGAAGGTGTGCCTTATAGTGCAGAAAATACGGTAGTTAAATTGTTTCTCTGCCTTACCTTGAGTAGCAATGTAGTGACTTGGTCTCTGATATCCCTGAAAGCACAACATTAGTGTCAGTATGTTATGATATTATTTGGATTATTTACCACAAACCTTTGCTTTACTTGGCTGGAAATGTAGGAGAAACATTTCTTGCTGCCTTGTCAAGACTGTTTAGTTTTTTGTGCAGCTGAGCATTAGTGTAAGGGGCTGGATGTCTTTTTAATTTCCTCGTTGTACTTTTTATTTTAGTTTTAGTTATTACTTTGCTATGTTGTTACAATACAACTGTATATGCTATGCACACCTATCAGTCCAATGAAAACCATCACTAGGTTTTGAGAAAAATTGCAGGATACATAAAGATCTGAAGAAAGATGACAGGTGGGCAAGATGAAGCGAAGTCTTTCATGCAGCAGAAGCCCCAGCAACTCAAGGATCTGCATCGTCTTTTGATGCACATCAGGACAGTTCAATGCATGGATGTGTAGGTGGATTGGTGTGAAAAGGTTGAGGGGCGTGAATGAAAGAATCTACAGTGATACTTACATCCCTGTACAGCCAAATCTACAGCCCAAGCCACAGGCAGAAAGAACAAGTGGAGGAAGGAAAGAAAGAAAGCACAACAATGTCAGTGGGTGTCAATCAGAAAAAAAAGCTGTATTGACATAATGGAAGACCATAAACATGCAAAATAGTGGTCTAAGAGAGTGAATTAGACTGAATAGAAAAGACACTGCAACAGCTATATTAGCAGAATCACAAAGGACTGGAGAGTGTCTATACTATTCAAACTAATTTTTGTTTCTTTTTAATTATAGCATGCATCTAAATGATAGTAAATTATAGTACAGAAAGGCATGCTGTAGGCATTGTAAAAGCATGACATGATTAAAAGACATACACATGTGTAGAAGCAAGAACTGGGGAAAAAAGGCAGAAGATGGAAATGACTGACAGATGCTAATCATGCTACCAAGCAACAGTTAAATGGACCAGCAGATGATTGAAAATAAACTGAATATGGATAATGCAAGTTCATCTGTTTACACTTTGAAGATGTTTCTGAATCAGGTTTACATGTTTTAATAAGTGTGGCATGAGAAGCTGTGATTGCATAGAAGCTAGCTGCATTTGGTTAGCTTTGGAAAGGTCAAATACTGAAACCTGAAAACTCGCAACCTGGATTTGTCCAAGGTTTTCAAAAACAATCAATGTCACTAGTCACATCTAAACCCCACAAGTTCCTACATTTTACTGTTTTTATTCTTTAACAAAGGGCATAAAAATAAAGATTTTTTTTTCTTAAACCAGCTACATTGCATCCCAGTATATCTTTATTCACATTTTCCATCTGTGCACCAATGATTAAACATTCTGCATCTAAATAATGGCAAAATTGTCATTTGTTATGTGTAGAAAGGATGTGTTAATGGATGAACTAATCTTGAAATAAGACAAAAAAAAAAACATCTTTGAAAAACACAGAAACTGCATGTGTGGGGTGATTTTGGCACTGCTGGATGCATAAGATGGTTTGATGGATGACTGGTAGACGCAATAAAGGTATATAGGCCTGACATACGAGCGAGGGAGTGTGGTTTCGTTGGTTTCGTTGGGAGCCAATAGTAGCATTCGATGTGTTTCCACTTACATCGATGTAGTTGGCGTTGATGTAGTCGGAGGACGGGTCGTCTTCTATGGGCTGCAGAATAACCCTTGAATGATCATCTGGAGAAAGACAATAAGGAATTGCATTGTTTGAGTAAAATCTGTTTTAAATTAAATTTACAGCAATAAAAATTAGAAAACAGAGACAGTATTTCATTATGACTTTGTTGTTTTTGTTATTTTGGTTCATAATTTTTAAAACCAAATTGGAAACTGCAGCCATTCTGGACTAAACATCAGTTTTCAACTGGAAAAATTATGGCGCAGTAAGACTATAAAAATGTTAGTTTTTTTAAGCTAGTTTTTAAGCTATGCTAAAATTGAATAGCTTAAAAACTAAACTCTTAGTTTTTTAAACTAGTCAAAACCAAAGATTTTTGATTTTGCTCATTTCAAAAGCCAAAGACATGTTCTTAGTTTGTGAATTTAATTGTCACTTAATATTTATTTTTTTATTTTATCCTCACACATTTGTAATTTGTGTTCCTAAAAGTACAGATTGGATTTTGCATACTTACAAGCTATAATGTTTCCATAGCGATTTTTAGTCCGATTCTGCTCTTTCTTTGCCACATCCCAAGTTGCTGACTGGCCCTCGAAGAAACTCTGATTCACAAACAGAAAAGAAAGGTTATAAGTTATGAATCTTTAAATATAATAAAACTGGATAACATGCAAGTACACAGCATAAACAAACTGCAGAAAATACTTGGCTTTCTTAATTTCGTTCTTTCATAAAATTGTTTGCGGCTCTTGGACAGAATAATTAACAATATTACTTCATATTCCTCCTTGAAGCCATAGCTGTCAGATGTTTTCATGAGGTTGATGTGCTGCAGAAGGTCAGCCACTCTGATGGCAGGGTGCAGCTGTCCTGTCTGATAAGGAGACTCTGTTCCTTCACAGTGATAGCGAGGAACATCCAGAAGCCTGCTATTCTCAGCTGCAGAAGCACTGTGGTTTTCATCTGCAAGCAGAGAGAAAGAGCCAAGAGAAGTTAACAGAAGCTAGATTTTAAGTAATCAAACACATGGCTTTATAGTTTCTACATTATGATTCCTAGACGGATTTGTTTCTTATTCATTTTGATGTAAGATAGGGTAACTAAAGTTATCTAAAGACATTTACAAGCATCAGGAAAAGGAACCTGAAAAAAAATACAAAGAATTATATATTCAATATTTAAAATAGTTCCATTAAGTGTAACAGTTTTTTTTCTGATGTAAAAAACCAAACAACAAACAAACATGGTTCAGTTTTTTTCTTATTTACTCACCTGTGATTGGAACTACATGCAAATGCAGCGTAAAAGGAAAAAGAGCAACAGAGTTCATTCAGACTTTCTTAGTCATTCAGATTAAATTCTAATCTGTTTGCATGAAATCCACAAATTTATGCAATGGATGATACAAAAAAACAAGAATGAAAAAATGATAACATGCAAAATAGTGTTGAGATAAACTGGAAATACGTTGCAAAAACGTCTTTTTGCTTGAAAACACTACAGTGCCACCTAGTGGAAATGCGCTTAATTAACTTTTCATTTCATGTAAATCTCTGAAAACTAGAGTACTTTAGTTTTTCCAGGTTTATTTCTTGACATCAATTCTCCTATTTGACTTTGAAGATTGTAAAGTACAGAGTTACTGAGAGATGAATTGATCTCAATAGCAGATTTTGTAAAACATCTAGGAGACAAAGCAGGTGGTAATGACTTAATAATATCTTGAATTGCTAAAATATTAGATTAGCAATCCAAGATATTGCTAATGCAACATATTGGAACACATCTTCACCTCTTGTTTATTAACAAACACTGTTTATTTAATCTAACTGATGCTTGTCTCTGCTCTGAGGACATGTTGGCTCATTACTGACTGTTAAAGTTTAGTTAAGCTGTCGTCCAGCCAGTTTACAGTAAACCTGACCTGACAGTGTGTCTTAATTTACTACTTCCTGCTACTTCATCCTCCACTGTGAATTGATTGGCTAAGGCAGATTGGAACTGCGCCCTTCACTCCACATTAGAGGCAATGGAGCAGTTAATTAGCACAGTTTGGTTGCATTGTGGTAGTGGAAGCCTTACGGTTATGTCAGAACGGCACATCGTGTGACAGCGTCAACACCACACAAATAAGCACATTGGGAGTGAGATACCGCTGCTGCAGCTGCACCCACATTGGAAAAGAGCCACAGATTTCATAATTTAAGACTTTTAGACCAAAATAACCCCGGAGAGTTGCACTCAGAAAATCCACTGAGCAGTAACCTTTCATACAAAGACGCAGAGGTGTCATAAATTTATTCCGCTGTAATTTTCCACATTTTTGTCCGTTTTGAATACAAAGTGGTCTTTTTTGTGGATGTAGAAAGATTTCCGAGGAAGATAGCCGGTAATTACTGTGAATATCAATATCTCTCAGCAGGGAGCAGAAACCATGTTTGGAGCTGGAAGTGATTGAACACGAACGCCGGATAATGACTGAAGTGTTTGGCTGCTGGCCAAATACAAATTGGTGATAGGAGTTGAATCCCATAAAAGATGACCATGAGGCTCTTTTAATCTTTGACATTTCACACTAACTTTGACAATTATGTTGTTTATATGATTACGAAATATGAAAGAAACGTATATGAGTATAACACTAATTGACCTATGGTATTTGGAATAAAATTATTTTCAGGATGTACATTTTGAATAAATCAATTTCGTTCTTTAAGGGAGAATATAACTACATCCTAATTAATTACCATTAATTACAGGTAATTAATGGTGCACAGGGACAAAAATGTCAGGGCAACAAGCATATGGGATGGATCACAATAGTCGGTGATTTCTAAAGGGTAAAATGTTAAATGGGACAGTCAATAACTTCCAAAGTCTCACCTAACACTGCAGTAGGAACCAGAGGATCGTTGGGCACTAAGGAAGGAAACAAGGCGTGAAAGTAATTTAAAATGTCTGACGTTTAAAAGTCTGTGGTGGCTCAATTATTCTCTCACTTAACTTCAACTGAAGTTTCTCTTATATAAACATATGGATTGAACATTTAACTTAGATCCCAGCTATAATTGAAAAGTTAATTCCTTTTGGTAATTTGGTCTAGAAATTGAAAAGTAAACATTACATAGATCAGCTAGATCGGCATGTGTTGATATACTTTTTAATTCTGGACACAACTTCTAACTTTTAGAATAAAAACCCTGGACTCATGCAGATAGAAGAAGAAACTCAGTCATTTCGAAGACGACACAGTGTGGGCTTAAAAACCTACATCTGTTGTTGTAGTTGTGGGAGTCCATGAACGTCACGGCCATTGGGTCCTCTCCATGCAGAGTGGACTGATCTGCATAGCTGCGGTCCATTGCATTCACCATGTGTGTCATTTCCTGTCTCGTTGTTCCAATGGCATCCTTTCGTTTTTTAGCCAGTTTCCTGTTTGAAGAACAAGAACACCTGGTCAGTCATTACTAATAATTACAGAGCAGCAATTTGTCTGCAGACCCCAGAATTAAAAAAAAAAAGAGCAGATTTAGATATAGTAAGTGGTCATACAGGATGTCCTAATTAGACAGGGGGGGCCGCTTGCTGCTAATCCAAGATGCAGAGTTTAGAGCTGGTGCTGAGGGGAAACACGAAAAGAAGCAGGGAGCATCATAATAGCAAGGAAGAAGAGAGGAAAGACCAAGCAAGGACAGTAGGAGTCAAATTAAAGGGTCAGAAAGAGCAGAACTGGGAACGAACCTCCCATGGAAACCACAGAAAATCCTCATTGTCCAAGAATCATCATGAAAACCCGTCATCAGATCACGTCATTGAACTCAACATGATAACTCTACGTTTGTTTTCGCTGATTTTGCTTAAGACCTTTTGTTTGTCTTCAATATAAAATAATGGCTCAGACAAGACACAGCTTTATTTCTGAAAGTGTTGCACCATTAAAACAGAGGGAACTTAACATAAGGCCCCTCAGAAGCTGAGCATCTGATAGGATGCAGAATCCTCCTGTATCTAGAGCCTTACATGCATTAGTCAAAGCAACAGCTGGACAAATGAACAAGCGTTCTTTATATGTCAAAGTGGAATAGGTTATTTTCCAAAAAATAAAGGAAAACACCGTAATTCTGTTTTTTTATGAGAAAATTTAATGCTGTAGCACCCCACCTTGTTAAAACACAATTTTTTTAGACCTTGTTACCATATTTGGCACCACAATGCAGCAAAAAGAAGTTATCTTCCAACTAGTAGTTCACTAGTTTAATATGATCTCAATGAACTTTATATGTATTCTTATTAAAGTGACTCAGGAAAAAAATGCTGCTTAATAAATTTTAAAAAATGAAAACGAATGACGGGTTAACCCCAAGTTAACCTTTGAGATCAAAAAACAGAGACTTGGAAATTTAGCAGAAGTAGAAATTGGGATAATGAAAAGGTTTGGCTGCTTCTGTTTTTATTATTCCATTTGAACTCACATTGTAGAATAAGTACATGAGAGAAAAGGTGCTAATATTATTATTTATATGACATACCCAGCTACTGAAGAGGATGTGTTTTAGTGAATACAGTTCATACCGGATATCTGTACGTACAAACATCTTAGTGGTGTCTCACCCAAATTACAAAAATAAAAATTATTTTAGCATTTTTTCTCATTAAGTAGTAATATTTACATATGAGTTGTAATTGTTCGTATATTATACCAAAACTTGTAATTCATTTACTAACAATATATGTGTTAAAGTGAATTAAGTAAATAAAAGTCAGGAAAAATTGAAGAGTGTCAGACAATAGTCATCAGAAAAAGAATTGATGTTTATATCAAAATAGAATGAAAATATCACTTTTTTTTAGTTTGTGTTTAAATTCTGTGCAGTTTGATTTAAATAATAATAATAATGTTACTGCATTTGTTTTTTGCAGTCACTGTTTGTCACATTTAAAACTCTTAATCTTTGTTCTCCAGTTATAATCCCACTTCAATATTTCTTTTTCCACCGATTACTGTTTCTGGATCCGTTTTGGTCGCAGCAAGTGACAGACAATGATAAACAAAGAGCGAAGAACCCACAACAACAGAAAGAGAGCCATTGGGAGCCACCAACATAAAGCCTCAAGGTCCCGCAAATGAAGCTAGTTTGCTGAAATCCAAACGTCGAGAAGTTTTATTATGATACCTGTGACTTGATGGACAGATGGATGACCACATGACTACATGCACACAAAGAGCTACCAGTCACAAGTGCAGCATTCTTTTTTCAATTAACACTCTTAGGCCAGTGTTGTCCCGGTTTATCGCTGACTTTAAGCCTGCTTCGGAGCAACTTTGGAGCATGTAGAGGAAGGACACCAGGGGCAAGGTCAATTCTCAATCATTTTAGTCCTTTTTATACAATCTAGCATTGCTAGAGACTCAACATTCATGTAATTGTAATTTCTTTCTTTAAAAGCACCAGTGCGGTTTGCTAAAATATATATATACATGTATGTGTATATGTATATATGTATAAGCAACAAAACAAAAAAAACAGCTGAAATCCTGAAATGACTGGTATGAAAGCGAACTGACCCACACCCTGGAAAGGCGTCAATGAGGATGGTTTGGCTAGTTGGTTAGGTCATCGCTGACAATGTGTTTTATCTTGAAAAAAGTATACTGCATCTTTAAAAATAACAACAACTAGCCACTAAAAAAGTTCGCCCAGTAAGACAGCAGCAGCTTGGTGAGCTGGTTGTTGATTGGTTGTTTACTTACAGGTAATAAGAGTATGAATAGTAGGTCCTCCTGGGGTTGAGAGCCAATCAGAAAGCAAAAAAACAAATGAGACACAAGGGAATATGCAAATTAGGACAAAACTGTCCTGTCTCGACCAGTGACAACAGAAACAGGAAAACACCCTTTCGCTACTAAAACATGCAACGAGGAGCCATTACACCTATGGATCGTTTTAAAAAAAGGAACAGAAATAGAAAAAAACTTAACACCAAAGTTTAGAGCTATGACAAGCGATAAAACTCAGAAAGGATTTACCAGAACAAAAACGATCAACCTATTTGCATGCAGCCTTTCGAAGTGAAATTCAAAAACAAGCATGCAATGTTCTGCACTATTTTTAACTGTAACTGGACTGAATAACCCTCATAAAATATTTAACCTTAATCGACCAATAACCTGTTTTTTTTAATAGTTGCTCCTATAAATGTTAGTCAAAGCTGATGCAAACCTATCCAATCAATAATACCAGGCAGCTCATCTCCTGTAAAACAAGCATGATGTCACTGCAAAGTCATCATGTCCCACTATTTTAAAGATGCAGTATTGCTCAGTGTTGTCGTAAAGGTTTAATGACAATGAAGATTGATCTCCCCAGAAACCTTCATCAAACAAAAAACAAGCAAATGATGATTCCTCATGAGACAAATATTAATAATAATAAAAAATTAGAAACTGTTTCATATTTTTCAAACACAGAAAGTGCAAAGTTTACACAATATCTTACACAATGGTTTTATCAGTCAGTGCAAAATTACAAACTTTCAAATGAAATGTAAACTAGAATATTTATCGTTTGATGGGAAAACAGTTTTCTTTTCTATTACAGATCAATGATTATTGTTATACAGCTACAAATGATATAATAAGTAGGAACACAATAAATGTAATGCTTTACACATGCAAGTGTAAAACAGGCCAAATAATTGCACATTTTACCTTCAAGTAAAAAAAAACAACAACAATATATTTGGCCTCAAGCATCACATTTACGCCTGAAATCAGCTTCAGTTTATATGCTCACTGCATTTTAAGTTTTCCCAAGTTTTTGTGTAAAATATACCTTTTGCTTTTTGAGTAATACTCAATACTTCTTTAAGCTGTTATCAGTTGTAATTAGATTTTGAAACTGAAGCTACTGCATGACAGCTGGCTCACATAAGCCCATTAAGCAAATTAGAATAAAAATAAGGAGGCTGGTGTTGCAAGAGGAAAAGTTGTCTAATGATGAGAGGTCATTATGCTTCATGTTTCAGTGTCTAATTGTTTTCAATTTCTCAAGTGAGATCATGATTAGCAATAATTGAGAGGATCTATTCCTGGGAGCTCTGTAAAGACTCCAGAGAAGTGGTGCAGACAGGGCGACGCAGAGAGCATCATGAATGATCTTCACTAAGAAATATGTACGGCCACATTTATAAAAAAAACTGGATTTCGATGAAAATATTAGGAAAAAATTATTTTGAATTTATGTTTGCATATAACTAATAAATTTGGATGAAAACACCAAAAAGTGTTCCCTGTGAAGCAGCCATGTTGAATATGACAAGAAGTTGGAGGTGCTTTCTCTCTTAGTAATCTGTCCACACTATGTTTTTCTTATGTTCATAAAAGCTTTGAGACTAATTTCAGTTTTATGCACAACTATTATCAACAGAAAGGTTTGCAAATAAGACAAAAATAAATCATGTGTAAGTAAACACATATGTGCATGTTTAAGAACAATTTATTTTTGGTGTTTATCACTGTGAAACACTTTATTCTAGAGACAAGAATAATGATTATAAATATTGCTTAGAAGTTTAATCGTTTATAAAAATTGCATAATCTCTCTATAACAGTCATATACATTTAATGCGGATTTAAATGATTAAGTTCTATTTGAAAATGCCAATTCTTCAGTATCTGCATCCAGCCACCACCGGGTGGAGCTATGCACCAAGTTAACACCAGTCAGAACAAACTTATAGCAAGAATAAGATTGTCACAGATTACGGACAGAAAAGGTTGAAGATGATTCGTTTTCTCTCAAAACAAACTTTTATAAATCAAGTATTTCTTATCATCAATCTATTTTGCCAAAACCTAGTTCTCTGTGCAGAAGTGACCTAAATTTCACTGCTTCAACCTCTACAAGCCTTTACTGAATTTACAAGAGAGAATTGTATCAGTTTTTGAATCTTTTGTTAGAAAATATTATTCTTATCTCTCATATTCATCATTCATCTCATTAGCTGCTTAAGCAGAAATCTCCAAGCCAGGAATCTGTAAGCTAAGTGTTTTCACACAAACTTCAGAAAACAAGTCTCCATCAGCCTTAAAGGAACCTTCAGAAAGCAAACCAACTGTCTCTGAGGGGAGATCAATATTTGTGATGGATGGATGACAAATGGTGCCACTACAACAAATACTGGAACAACAGTCAACAAGAGAAGGGATCCTGCAGAGCTTCTGTCTGTGTGTTTTCGCATTTGCATGGGTGCTGGTGCGCATTTGTATTTTGTCGTTTATGGTTTCCACAGAAAGAAAAAAAAATCCATCCAATGTGATTTAGTGGATGTGGTGGGGTTGTAACTCACCTCTTCTTGAGCAGCAGGATGGCCACCAAAACCAGCAGAATTAAAACAAGAACACCGGCAGTTATTCCAGCGATTTTCACCACTCGATCTGTTTGTTTGGCAGGATCAGGGATGACTTCAGCTACTTCTGTTGCATCTGGTCAGATTAAAATTACATTAAATGAGTCTCATTCACTCCTATGGAAAGATACAAAGATATATGGCATTAAAATGAAATTAAAAAGTTTGAAGGTGTGAAGAATCTAACTAAATAAACAAAATTCATCTTTTGTCCACCTGCTTGTGTTTTGTGCGCTGGAACAGGCTGTAGGGTGGTTAAATAATTTAGAACGAATCCTGACACTATTTTTAACTATTTACACAACCAGACATCTCTTGCTGTTGAAGCATACCATCTTACAATCCTATGAATAATCGCAGTTTTCTCTAAAGCTGTCGTTACAAAACGCCAAGCGACAGGAAAGCAGCGGGAGCGACGGGTCAGGGGAAGCAGCGACACTTAAAAATAAGAGAGTTTTTCCATACCTGTGCTAAAGATCAGATAAAAATTGAGCTCGTATGAATTAATTTTAGAGAAATGCCAGACAATTATAAATAGAAATTAACTGTAATTAATGAAGTGACAGGCACACATTGTTTGCACAAATATTAGGCAAATCTTTTTACTAATGGCAGTTCAAAATGTACATAGACATCAAACATGACTGTTAAAAAATGAGGTTTTGACTCTTTTAGGAGAATATCTATATTTTCACAATTGTTTGGGTAAATATTTTTGTGGAGAATTATTGCACAACTAAATGAAAAACACACATCTTCCCATGTGACTTTTTTGTTTTTATCCATTTTAGAATTTTATATGAATAACTCAAAACTTATCATTAAATATTTTTGACATTCGATAAATAAATTAAATAAAATCAATGTCCAATATGGCCACCCTTCTTTTCAATAGCAGTGATCAGTCTTCCATTCATCAACTTTTTGTGCAGCAGCAACCAGAGACAATGCACAGAGAGGTGGGCTGTTTTCCTTCACTGTAAATCTCCCATTTAAGAACTGTCCACAAGTTCTCAATTGGGCTGAGGTCAGGTGATGAAGCATGTCATATGTTTTCCATTTATAATGCATTTACTGGCTAGCCATGCAAAGGAGTACTTGGATGCATGTGATGAAACTTTTCCTATATTAAAATAATTCTCTGGTGGAAAAGTTCAGACGTCTTCCTGTACTGATGATCTGACTTCTAAAAACTACAAAGATCCAACCACACAATAACACCAGCTGCACATCGGCACCACACCTTCGCCTCACTGGTGTCTGAATCAAAGTGAAACTCTGTGCCATGTTGGAGTATATGGTCAACATACTCACTGATAATTATGCTTATGGTAAATTTGGGAAGAACTTTATTATTCTAACCAACTAAAGTAAAATGAGCAAACTGAAATACGTAATCTGCTTTTAGAAAGGAGATTTGTAATTGTAGGAAAAGAGCATTCAACTTTTTTATTTGAACTCATTAAAGGTGAATAAATCAAGTTGCTGCAACCTTCAAACCTTCGTTTTGAACTATGTAAATACAACAGCAGGGAAGACCAAACTGGTTCATTGTGAAGAATATACAGAATGTCACCAAATTAATATGACAGATTAAAGTTAAAATTTCACCCTAAAGCACCCAGAAATGCTACTGTAAATTTTAGGCACATTAAAGACGGATTGAAGCAAACAGGAAAATATTCCTTTGGTGTGACGAATCCAAATTTAAAATGCCATGAAATGAGAAGTACAACAAAGAAGGCCCGGAGCTGCAGCATTGTACTTTTGAAGTAAAGTTAAAAGGAAAGTTCTTTGTTTTGTAGAAGCTTTAAAAGATCTTTCTAAAAACAATAATGTCTACTAGTTTAAATATTGGCTTTTTTGTTTTCCAATATATATATTTTTAAAAAGGATGACATTCAGTTATTTTATTAGATATTTTATTCAATGTCACTGCTGTGATTCGGAGAAGTGCATTGTATAAATAAACATTTAAAAGGCAGGTCTTTCAGAGTTGACTCTTGACAAAGTCACCCATAAACACAGATTATATTGACAGTGGTTTTTATAATTCAGCTTTTGTTGAAGTCCCATAAAAAGACAGCCATAGAGCATCAGTTTGTCCCTTGTCTACACTGTCTTCTGCAGCTTGACAAACTGAGCTAAAAGCATGTGTAATTGCTTAATGGTAAATATATTAAACCCATTAACTCCGCAAACACAATTTCAATTTACAACTACAATCTGTTAGTGGAAAAAAACCCTCAAAATCATTCATTTAGTGCATAAATAGATGAGGACAAATATTTGTATTTTATGCATTCTTTTTGTCGCATCCTCAGCATCCTGCTTTTTATTGAGTAACACTTTTAAAATTTAATTTGACAGCAGGTATTAAATGTGTGTGCACCAATGTCAGTGTGATACTCAAATCAAACTCATCTCTGTTCTTGATGACTTTGGAGAATTGAATGAACTCCCAGACTTTCACCGTTTAAAATATCATTCATCAATGGTGTTTCAGAGTTTAAATCTAATTCATGAGTGTTTTTCAAGCTTGGGAGCTCTACTTAATCATTTCATACTGGAGAACCAGAATTCTGTATATTACCACATAAGATTATTATGGTGCATTACAGTAATCCAAATAATCCCAGAGAAAAACATATGTGTAAAACTCTTCATGATGTAATACAGCTATCAAACAATAATCTACTTTAAATACTAAATGTCAACAATCCCAGTGCTGCTTTATCGGCTGCATATTTGTGATCTGAAAATCCTTCAATAAATATGTTTATTGATAAAATATGTAGTTATGTTACACTACAATAAAGACTCAGATTCCACAATATTTGTAAAGCTGGTGTCACAGAATTTATTACTGTACCAAAAAGGCTGGCAAATCTAAAAGCATAGTTTACTTTGTCTAAAAATGATTGTATTAAATAAGTATTTTACGAATTGTGAAACTAATTTCTATGAATTAGAAGTTGTGTTGTTGTGCATATAGTATGCATGCCAGGATGAACATTGTGAACTTTGCAGTGAGGGACTGCATAAGGACGGAGTAAAGCCTTGGTTGCACAAATCTTAACAGAAAAATGGGATTCCAATTAAAACGATTGCAGCACCTATTTCTTGCCAGCATGTGGAAAAATATAGAGGAATATACTGTCACTGAAAAATGTCAAGTTTTTGAACATGTTATAACATATTAATAAATGTGATCATTTCATCCAAGTGGAGGTGTTATTATGCTTCTAGCGCATGAATACTAATATTCCAAAGAAATGATAATTTACAGGAGTGTGTAAAGTTTTACTTACTGCTTTAAGGGATATTGAGGGTGATAATATTACTTGTGCTAGAAAGTGGGTTTATTTTCTCTGCTCATGCAAACACTGCATTGTACGGAGCCCCAAAGGGGACATGGCAAAAAAAAAAGAAAGAAATCCCGACTTATTATCTCGAGATCCCGACTTTTTTTTTTTTTTTCCCATTTTGCGGGATCTCGAAAAAATAAGTTGGGATCTCGGGAAAATAAGTCGGGATTTCGGGAAAATAAGTCGGGATCTCGGGAAAATAAGTCGGGATTTCGAGATCTCCACAAAGTTTCTCGGGATCTCGGGAAAATAAGTCGGGATTTCTTTTTTTTCTTCTCTTCATGTCCCCTCCGTAGCATTGCATAAATCAACAACAAAATTAAGTAAAAATGTCCAATTTGGATGAAAATTGTTGCTGTCCAAACATTTTTTACATAAAAATGAATTATACAAATAAACATCTGAATCTATCTAGTCATCTTTTTTATAACCCTGGTAAATAACAAAACAACTTGTTCCTTTCCACAACTTTTAAAAAGCCAGTAGGAGACAACGTGACAGAAACCAAACAAGACAACATCCACATCTTGAAAGGCTTCACAGCCTGACCTCATAATGTCGACTCTTAATGTCTGTAAAAATGATCCAGGTCACTTCACTAACAAACACCCACTTACCCTCACACACACACACACACACACACAGAACTCCCTGAGGCAGCAGTGACACAATACACAATACTCCAGATGACCTAATAGGACCATCCACTTAATCCTCCCTCCTGGATGCATGCTTCAATGCACAAACACATGCAGAGAGAAAGGAAGGGACATTCGTCCAACCTCTTTGCCCATTACATTCTTTCTCTCTATTATCATCTGCTATTTAAAACATCCTTTCCAAAGACTTCCAGCTTTACTCAGACTGCCTCAGGGTGGAAGGACAGAATGCCAGCTTGTTTCACCAGCTTTTGGTCCAAGTGGCCACCTGTTCTGGCAGCTACAGCCACAAGCACTACTTGAAATATGATGACCCAGGAAAGTCCCCTGTTCGTCTTATATACGGGTGGAGAAATATGACACCCCATTGGCACTGGAGAAGCATAACCACACCTTTGATCTCGCCATGGATCAAGCTCCTTACAAGTCCACAAGTAAACATCTCCTGGTCACACTGGCTGGACTTCCATAATCTCTAAAAACAACTAAAATATGGGGTCACCCTGTTTTTTTAGACCTTTTTATGTCATACCACAAGTCTGTCATGTACCCTAAGTAATCAGCAGTAATGGGTCATTGTAATGGATTATTGGGCTCAAAATGATATCATCTGATTTTGCAGCTTTATGAGCCTACTGCACTGCAAGGTCACACTAACGGACTGCAGAAAAGCAGTAGCAAGATCGCTAAAAAGGGTAGGATAGGTCATAGTTTTCATTCACTTTCAAAGCACCAATCCTTTGCCCTCATGATTATCCATTTTTTAAAAATCTATTTTTACATACTTTAATCAGAAGCAAATTTTATAGATCTCAAAATATTGAAAATAGGATTAAGCCAGGTTGAAAATACTTAATATTTCTTTGGAGTGGATTTGATATTTGACATAATATGTGTATGAAATTGTAATTCACAATCCCCCCATACAATGGTGTCCGATTGTCAGATTCATTGAAAACATAATATGTTTTTTCTGTTTATCCTTTTTCTGGCTCTAAACAGATAAATTTTAATCCATTAGACCCATTTTTAAAACAGCACATGCATGTGTGTGGGCTTGTTCATGGATTATTTCTTCACAATTTCAAATCTGACTGATAATCTATTAACATATGGCTGCTGGTAAAATCTGCTTTTTGGAGAGTATGCACAAACAAATGTTAAAATTGTACACAAGCAGACATAACATGGATGTGTTTTTTTTTTTTACTTTGAAATACAGCAATAATATATTGCTATAGTAAATCAGAAAATCTCAACTGAAGCTAGTCTAATAGGTACAAGAAATCGTTAAGATTTTTATCCATACTGCACCACAACAATAAAATAAAAATATATTTTTAAAAAATGCTAAATAAGAGTAGGACATCATTAAATATGGAGCATTAATTGATTTAACAACATATGACAGCTTTATGTGAGCTAGAAATGCTCATAAAATGTACCTTCTCAGATATCTATAATATTAAGCTATAATTATCACAATTTAGGGCTTTTGTTTCAACAACATATCTAAACAATGACAGTTTGTTCTTACGTTTAGCTGCCAGCCTCAGGCACTGCGTCTTAGTTTCCTGAAAAAAAAAAACACAAGGAGAATTTTTCAGTATCCTGCAACAAACTGTTCAGAAGACAATGCAATATTGACCGTATTCATATGGTGAGCTCCATGCTATGATTTCAAGTCATGGCTTGTGCAGAACGTCTAAATGAGAGTTTATTGGAGCATCTCTTTGTCTCTGCAACTAAAATACATTTAACTATAACAGATTCCAGGTGTGAAGCTGAAGTTTCATTTTCATACAACATCAATAAATGTGTATTTACCCTCTCTGTGCTGCTAACTGCTTGATAGTAGATGTTGTAGTTCTTCCTTGGAGCCAGCGGGGGATTCCAGAATCCCTGTACAGAATGAGATTCAACTTTACTTACAGTCACTTTCTTTATCAAATACAAGTATCCAGATCAGAAACCGTAATTATTACACCTTCATTATTACCATGTTTTGAAGATGTAGCTAATCTTCAATACGGTAAATTAGTTAGTGTTGCTTAAACAGTCTAACATTTCTTAAAGCTAATGCATCAAACGAAATATCTCTGTTTCGTCAGTGCAACTTGTTCCCTATCCCCTGCCTCAATCCCACTCCTCATGTTCCAGGATGTGTAAAGTCAGAACAGCAAAACCAGAGCAGAACCCCACCAGCCACAATCAGTTGCACAATCAGCACGTTGCAGACGTCCCCCCGACCTTCATTCAACCAGATCTTTGACTAAATTCAGCAGGAATGATTTGACGGCTAAGGCCAGGTGTGTGACCTGTGATTGTGACAATTTTCCTCCACCATCCCTGCATCCTGCACTCTCCAGTCCTTACAGGACCTCCCTAAAACTGCGGCTTCTCCACTCTTCACAGCACCATGCTCAGCATCACCTACTGCTAAAAAGGCTGAACTTCTTTCTCAGTTAGCTCGCTGTTCCTGTTTCCATTTTCATTTTCTGACTGAAGATACCCATATAATGCTAAATAAGTGGCTACACTCTCTAAGTTTCTATATTATCACCAAAATATCATTTTAATGTCAAACATTTTTTTTAAGAACGCTTGCCTGGTAGGTCTTGTTGTCTCCCACAGTAAAGGGGAGGGGCTCAGGCAGGTTGCTAGGTGACAGCTGGGCAGCATAGTAATATGGAGAACCACCACTTGATGCACTGTGATAGGAAACTGGAACCTGGGGGATGTTAAGAGTAATCCATCAATACATGTGATTGATAAATGATTCATAGGACATCTTTAATATTTTTAGTACATAATATACCATAGTAGGGTTTGTTTATTAATGCAAGAATACAAACATTTACATCAAAGTGTTGTGCTTCGTATAATAAATAATGCAAGTTGATCTGCTTCACTTGAGCAAAATTGCCTGAGGTTTAAATAAAATTTTCTGGTAATGAGTTCCACGTAATGTTCGCTAGCACACAAGTAAATGCATATGTGGCTTGTTAAATCTAAGCAGAGATGTATATCTGTCACCTCATAACAATCAGATGAAGCCTGGCGACGTGACCGCTGAGGATTTACTTCCTCCACCACAATTTGGTACGCACTATACACAGAGAAAGAAAGCAATTACTGTAATAATTAGAGTTTTTTTCAATACTCATATGCCAAAAACAAGAAATGCAGCATGATACCTTATCGGTGCACCCTTGGCTTGTGCAGGTTTGAGTAGGACCGTGATAGTTGTTGCAGTGTCATTAAGAAACGCCTCTGACACATCGTACTCATCTATTGTCGGGGCTAAGAGGGAAACAGCAGCAGCATCATACAGCAGCTATGTTGTCAAAGACATTTGTTTTGTTTGAAATCTCTCTTCTACCTGATATATTCGTAGTCACATTAAGTGTGGATGCAAGCCCAAAGCCCTTGGATGTCGATGCTCGTATAGCGAGCTGATACGTAACACCTGGATGGAGTTGGGCAAATGTGTAGTGGGTGGCATTTGAAGGTAATGACACCATGAGTCCCGGGCGCTGCAGAGGGACTGACGGGTCAAATGAGCGCACACCGCTGTAGCTGATCTGAAGAGATTCAGTGGCACATGAACCAGTTTTTAATATTTATGAGGCAGTGCATGTTACAACTTTAGCTACTTCAGCTGAAAGGACTCTACCTCGTATTGTGTTATAACTCCGTTGGGCTTAGCTGGTTCCTTCCAGTAAAGGATTATTGTCTCTTCAGATGGAGTGGCTCTAAGTGACTGACTGGGAACAGGATCTGGAACTGTTGACCCAAACAGAGAGACGCAATCTGTAAATGCTAATAAAACCAGCAGTAAAATTCGGCTCTGCAAATGAGAAAGCTGGGACCAAAATGAACAAAATGAAACATACACAGGAAGGCAAACAGATGAGCATCATAAAATGTTATGCATTTGTTTTTTAATTTAAAAAATAAAAAAGAGGCCGACTGAGATTGAATATAAACAACCACATTTTAAAAAGCAAATTCCAGCTATCAATAAGTGTTTTTTTTTTACCATCTTCATCAGTCTGAATAATGGTTTCATCACTCTCTTTCCTTCCCTCTGGATTGGTCAGGATCATCTTCAGGCTAACATTAGTGTAAGGCGGCAGGTTTCCCACCAGGTGACGAGGTGCTGAGAAAGGAAAACAAGGAGAACTAATAATTATATTGTCAAACAACAACCTATTTCAAGCTCATATAATTGTCACTTTCAGACCTTAAAGGTGCAGATTTAAATGCAGTGTTTTATCTGAGTGAGAAGCAAATGCATGTTTGCAGCAGGTATTTTATGTCTTGACTATAGAGAATAGCTGAGATCACAAGAACATTTGTGCTGCCGATGCCTCAAAATAAATCACAAACATATGCAACTTTCAAACACATACTTTTATTGTAAATCAAAGAGTGGTTTGGCATTTGTGCATGGAAATAAAACTCATTGAGAAATAAATCATCAGAATAATTGGATATTACAGTTCTGTCAGATTAATCAATGAAAAAAAATCAATAGATCTCCAGACCATTTAGAGGGAACATAAATAATTCTTCAAATTACATTGATCTACTAATTTAGAATGACACCTGCAATACACATAATGACTTAATTGAAATATTTAGATACTGTGCTTAGTCTATCCCTAAAACAATGACCCTAATATCCACTTTGAAACACATTTTTAAAACGAAATGTTGGAGAAGCTTTCTTATCTAGACTTTTTATTAAATATCTATTCTAATTGACTTCATAGCGCTAAAAATAAGAAATCCTGACACATCAACATGCTTTTTCACTGATTACCTTTAGGATCCATATCCAAGCAGTCAGCTTTGCTGTGGTTATTGGCGGTCATGTAATGATAGCAAATGGTGACATTAAAGGTGTGACAGCGAGTGATGTTGTAACCCAGGGACTCCCAGTCCACCGCAATCAAACGAGCCCTGGTCTCAGCAATCTTCAGCCTCTTGGGCGTACGCATGGGTTCTGCAAAAATGAAAGGAGAGAAGAAAGGTAAACCAAAAAGGTGATAGAAATTGCTCAAAAAACACAGTTGCATTACAAGAATATAAAAAAAAAATAGTAACTGTGGGTGTGGTCTTGAAAAACATCTTTGTAACTTTGGTTTTTACATGAACAATTGCATTCAAACTTTTAAAAGAAACTCTAAAAATCCTCAGGCTTTTTTTTCTGTGCAGTATGGGATTCAAGCAAATGTTCTTTTGTTGCCAAAAACAACTAGGAGTGGAGAGCCTACATTTCCCAATGATGACGCATCCAGGTTTGAACAAACACTCATTTCTCTGCACCGTCTCTCAACCATTTCTCAAACGCAATATCTTCTGTGAGCCATATCTTTGGTTTCCATCCTTTATGTGGATTCAGACTGCAATTGTCAATATAATCTACTTTCCTTCCTCACTGCCCAAGGCTTTAATTACCTTAACTGGCTCATTTAACTGGATCAATAACCCCCCAGTCCTAACATACTCACACACACGCATACAATACACTTGGAGAAAGGAGTAGAAACTCAAACTCTGTTGATTTATCACTCATGAGTCCACTTCATGCCAAGCAGTTTATTTACATGAATGACTATCAGCTTTTGGTTTTCCTGAGATTCAACTACTTTGCCTAAATACGGACAAGGCTAAAATCTTAAGGAAATGTCAACGACTGCCAAAGACTTATGAATCTAAGTTTGGGAAATATTTCTCTAAGTAGAAAAGATACCATGCTGTCAAGAAGCATGTAATTAGCTTTGACAAAAGTAACAATGGAAAGTCTCTTCCTCTCAGACAGAAGTGACCAGCAGAAGAAATCTTCTGCAGAAGAGCATGTCAAAAGGAAATGCAAGGATTATCTTCTGAGTTTACAGAGACTCACAAGCAAAACAATTGTACTCACTGCTGTGTGGATTTATTCTGTTTTCTCTATTGCCCAGTATGTTTCTTTGTCTATTATGTAAGTATTTGCTGGAAAACTGCTAAATGAGGACTAGTTTTGCAAATTTGTTACTTTTATTCCTCACAGGGATTTTATAGTCCAAGGTAAAGGATGTTGAATCTACAAGAGGAAAAGTCAAATATTTGGTTGTTGCGTGTATTAACCCACACAATTCATTGCGTCCTCCCCCAACATCAGGTTGTTGAATCACTTGTCTTTCAAGTGCCTCATTCAAACAAAGAGGTTTGATGAGAGTACATTTCTGAGAAAAATCTGATTTCACCAGGAACTCACAAGAGGTTTTTCCCCCAGTATTAAGACAGATTTGCAGAAAGACCTGGATTTGATTAAGGGGTCAGTTCCTTCTGTCTGTGAAAACCATAGGCCCAGAAAAGTGGTAAGCTCCAGATAAAGCTGAAATGAACTATTTTAGACAGAAATTTATTGTGTGGTGATATGACCTTCTGGCCATTATTTTGATCACTTCTTCTTATGTTAGCGCTGTGTGCTCGCTTTTGAAGACATAAACCAAACTGTGAGTTTTGAATAGTATCAGTACATCAACCTTTTAGCATTGTTCTTGCCGTTTTTGTCTTGGAGAACAAATACCGTATTTTCCGGACTACAGAGCGCACCTCAATATAAGCCACACCCATAAGGTTTTTTAAAACTGGAAGCATATATTAGCCGCACCAGGCTATATGCCGATGCTCTCGGTTTTCCACAAGGACGCATAAATCTGCTATTAAGGACGCAGCCCTGCGTCTCCAACGCCAAACCGTGGATTTGTTCATGCAGAGCTTACGTACAGCGGCTATCGATCCGTACTGCCAGATCGACCTTCAACTTAAAAGCAGCATCATATAAACTTCTTTGCGTGGTTTCCATGATGAGGGGGTTTGAGTTTGAAAACATTTCTCTGTTGTGCTGCAAGTGCTAAATGAAAGTTAGCGCTTTCTTCTTTGATTTCCAATTTTGACTTTCAATCATTCACTTCCTGCTAGAGAGCCCCCTGGTGGTTGAAGAAAAATCCAAAGAAAACCCGCACCAGGCCACAAAGTGTGGGGAGAAAAGTAGCGGCTTATAGTCTGAAAAATACGGTAATTCAAATCCATTCAGTGATGTTTCTATGCTGCCAGATAAACATATCTCTGCTATCAAACTAAAAATGTGGCCAAACGCAGTGAAGTGGAACACTCTGTTACCTGGAGGGGGGCGGTGTGTGACAGAGTGTCTCAGTTGCATTTAACGAGACCACACCAAAGCGAGTTGTTCTGAGACCCAGCTCTGAAGAGGAGCAAAAGAGGCGCCTATGGAGCTCCCACCAAAGCATTGTGGTTTCACTTTATGTAAACCACAACTGAATGATTTAAATGGGAAAAGGAAGGCTTTAAAATCACATGTCCACATTAAACAGCATATATGTTTTTGGAGTGTGGGAGGAAGCCAGATTTCCCAAAGATCTTACAGTATGACTAAAATCTCAAAACTGGAACATGAAATGTTGACAAAGATCAGCTGCTATACAGTCACAGTTATGTTTATTTTTCATCTCTCTGATTTCTAAAGGAAATAAAAATACATCTGTGAAATACAGAACTCATAAAAGCTTTCATTTCATATGACAAAATACTCTTATTAGTAGGATTTTGTAATATTTCCAATCACTGGTAAATTTAATAAGTTAATAAGTTATATCCATTCAAATAAGATGGATCAGCTAAGTTACAATTGACTTAATGTAACTGAAGATTCTTTTTAAATTTCCCTCCTTGTAATTTTTTTAATTTTTTTTGAGAACTTATAAATAAAAACTTACAAATTAAAGTTATTTTTAAAACTCCTTCTCGTCTTGGCCAGTCTTTTTTTTACACCCTTTCAGAGGAGACAACACAAGGACACAAACTAGTTGTTTCCTCTTGACAACCCATTATCTACCTGTCACTCACACACACTGCCTCTGAAACTGGCCGTACACTCTCTTGCACTCAGTTATTACCCAAATACACACTCACACTTAAGGTTGCGACAAAAATAAAGATTAAATCGAGGCAGGTAGGTTTGGGCATTTGTGTGTGTGTGTGTTCGCCTCTCTTAAAGCTCACCATAAGAATTTATTGTCAAGGGCAAACACAAATCTTTCACAGCTCCAACCACACACACACACCAAGAGTACATTACAATAATGACAGGGTTGCTACACCATTTCAATAGAAATATTTTACCAATAAAATAGTAAGAAATGGAAAAAAAATATTAAAAGGAGACAAAAGGTTATGCTGGCAATTCTCTACCGAGCAAATATTATTCATGTACTGTGTGTGCACTATTGGGTGCTAATGGCGGAAAGGGTCATAGCATTTCATTTTGGCTTCAACCAGTTATTGGATGGCTGACATTTAAATAGAGCAAGAGGGAAAACTCCTGCTTTCTCCACCTGCCTCACTCCATTTCTGTCTTCTTCTCATTTGTCTCGGGTCTTTTTTTCTGCCTGTGTCTGTTCAAATCAATACCGGTGATCATTCCCATAAACAGCACTGCAGAAACACACATGCATACACACACTCACACATCAAGCAATGTAATAAGTAGCATTGATCTTTTTGCCATTGCTGCATCAAGAGAGGAGCTGGTGACCATCTCTCTATGGTGAGATGCTTGTGTCATGCAAACACACACACACATATACCTACCTACACACGATCTCAAAACAAACAAACAAAAAAAGATTTGTCTTTGTTACTTTAAGAAGTTGAAACCCATCCATTCTTTTTAATTCACTTTGCAGCTTTGCACACACAATCCTAGTGAAATATATCAACATTTGAGACTGTGACTTGATAAAAGTAAAGAGGCACTGATATTTTTGCAAAGAATTGTGTGTATGCACAACCCACACACTCATTTCAAAACCCAATTCTCATCCTAACCCATAATGCACTGCTGCTTATCTCCATTTACTGTAGGTGGTAAAAGCAGGCAGAAAGGTGAGCAAAAAAAATGGACAGACAACAAGAAAGGAGGAGAGAAAAGAGAAAAAAAGAGAGAATGGAATGAAACTGGATGGACTGAGGGACAGATAAAAAGAGCAGAGCGCAGAAGATGAGAAACGGGGAGAGAGAGGTGGAATGGGTGAGAGACGATAACTAGTTTGGAAGGTGGCCAAAGTCAAATGGGACCAAATCCAAAGGCAAACCACAGAGCATGCCTTGTCCCTTTCCCCTCCTCCTGTAGACTGACAAATGGCTGGATTCATGTTGAAACTAAAAGGCTTTGTTCTTCACAGATGGAGCTTTGAAAACAACAACAATACCAATAAACACCAACAATAACACCAAGGACTGAAAGCTTCATATCAGCAGAATCCAGAGGTGGGAATTAAAGCATGGAAAACAAAAGCAAAGGAAATGAAACTAAATGAAATTAAACTACGCAAATGGGAACACAGCCATGCCTCTCAACATGAAACAACAAAAAGCCAACAAATAAACAGCTACACTGTCAAACTAAACAGAAAATAGGGAAGATCAAGAAAAACGAAGAAAAGAACGAACAGGCGGAGAGAATGGACAGGAGGGGGGCGAAAAAGAAAAGGTTGAGAGAAAATGTTGCTAAATCCAAGTTAATCTGTCCAATTAGTTCCTGGTAATCCTTTCACTGTCATAAGGAAGACAAATGAAACTGACTGCATCCAATCAGTCTCTGCATGTCGGGTGGGTGTTTGTGTGCAGCGAGTGTTTTTCAGTTGGATGCTGCAAAAAATATGATTTTAAATTGACACCACAAAAGTTAAAAATAAAAACATTAGCTACAGCTCTGTCCCAAAAATATTTCTCTACAAAATTAAGACTTTGTTGGTTTCTTTTTTGTTTGTTTGTTTTTCCGTCATTCTCAAGATTAGATATTATTGATGAGTAAATAGATTCGGCATATTCAGATGGGAAATTTGCAGCGTATAATAATGATTGTATTTACAATGTTGGGACTGAGAAATATTACTATTGGTTTGGATTTTACAGTAGTTGATCATTGAGTTCTGCTTTACACTAATGGCTGCTGTCCTTCAGAGTTGGGAAAAGGCGCAAATATGGTCTGATTTTCTGTTGTTGTTTTAAAAATGTATGTTTTTGCTTTTGTCCATAAATTCAAATAATGCAGGTTGTACAACGTGCATCATGTTAGGGCTCCACAACATATTGAGAATAAATGGTCTTGAAAACACCAATATGTGCAATATTTATAGACTTTTAAGAGTGCAATAATCTTATCCTGTTGATGAAAAAAATTGACCCAGTTGAACCGAATCCTACCGCAACAGATGCACAAAGGACATTGCCCAAAATGCTAAAGGTCACAGATTGTATTATTGTCATTGCAAAATGTTCTTATATTGTCCAGCAATGGTGTTACTTTTTGAAGACACGTGTGCCATCATTTTTCGTTTCTTATGTTTGTGTGAATGTGTCTTTAATCTGACCATGACCAAGAGGTTTCTCCAAAAAAAAAAAAACAGTCAGGCTTTGGATTAAAAGCCACTTCATCATTTTGTCCACTGGCACAAACACACAGACTGCACATGGATTCAATGCTCTTCACATCAAGTTGATTATTTTTCACCCTTCAGACAAGAGCAATATATTACCAAAAAGAAAAATCGAGAGAAAAGCCAGCGTGTAGTGAAGGATGGAGCATCACAAAGGGGTAAAGATAGAAAACTAAGAAACGAATGTGATGAAAATAGATTTAAGCATAAAAAAAGAAGAGGAAGGGATCTCTTATTACATCAACTGCTCAGCAGAGTGTGTGATATCTCTGCAGGATTGTATTAACTTTATTGGTTTTTAATTAAACAGTCTTTCATACAGAGGCGCGTTGAGCCTTTTGCCTGACAACTGGGCACAAGTTTGTCTGCATAAGTGTGTCTTCAACATATAAAAGATCATATTCTGCAAGCTCCAGGTGGTGGGATCAGACAAACTTAACCAAACAGAAAAGCAAAGGAATCATTACCATTTAAATAACATTTCTGGTCTGTGTTTGTCTCTCAGAACTAACACAAACGTACTTAATAAAATTCTGAAGGTGTACCTGAATTTGCATGTATGTGAGTATAGCCTCAAAGAGACAGTAAAATATATATATATATATTTTTAAGTAAAAATAGAGTAAGCAGAGCTTAGTGTCATTACTACCTGATAACTATGTGCACTGCAAACTCATTTAAAGTATAAGCAAGTGAGACTAGTTTGTGTACAAAATTTAAATTTCACATACCCTAGCAAAAGCAAAGTGGTTCATATATATTTTTAAACTGGGTGGTGCAGATAAAAATGTGCGTTTAATGATAAGGAGCTTCAATATGTGTTTATTTTGCTTCCAAGCTGAGAGTTAAATGAGAATGCAGCAAAGAGTGTAAATGAGAAGATACAGCCAGAAGCTGGTTAGCTTAGCTTAAAGGCTAAAACAATGGGGAACAGATGATACAAAAAAAAAACAGTTTCATTAGCTACATGTGGAGAGCCATGGTAGTTATTGCACCCTGCCGAGTAAATGTTTGCAACATCAGTCGTCATAAAACCACAATGTGTCACACTGGAATAGATGTACAGTGTATCATGTTACAACTACACATCTTCATGGAATTTGAATTTTACTCCAATGCAAAGATTTGCAAAATTGTAAAGTACATGTTGTAAAGTACATAAATTTACAATTTCTGTAAATTTGTGAAAATGATCTTAAAGTGTTGCATAAAATGATACTTCATAGAAAGGCTATTATGTGCAAATGAAGCATCTAATGTGAGACTTATGTTGTATGTCTCTAGAGCAAGTTTAAGATTTTTCTATGTTGTATCTTGTGTGGTGGTGTTATGATTTGTCCCATGTGATTGTTATTATCTACTTGTCGATATGAACACAGGGGTTGCTATGTGGGAAATAACTTTCTTATGTCTGGTTAAAGATTGTGATAATCCCATCACAACTTTTGTTTAATGTGTAAGTTTGTTTTATTCATTTGCATGTAGGTCAAAAAACAAGAGTTTATCTCCTCTGAGAAAAGTGTAGTCTTCTGCATGTTTGTCTTAGCAATGTGTGGATATGGTTGCATCTCCTTTAGCTATCTGCAAATAGTACTTCTCAGGGCTTTCTTTAAGCAATTAGTTTCTTCTGCCTCTCTAAAGGTTAGATTTAGGAAAATATGACTGAAAGTTATCCTGTCAACAGAGTTCCCACCCGTGCTGTGGATCGCTACAGCTCCTCTGGCATAACCAAAGGTTCTCTGCTGTGCGTCTCATTAATGCTCCTCTTGTCATGCCTCGGAGTTTCGTTAAATATCTTGATAGGTTTGAAGATCCACCAAGATATTTTCTTGGTGAATTCATCTTTTTTTCAGAGATGGATTTCAGGTTGCCCTTGGAAGTGTGTGGATATTCTAATATAGCGCCATTCTGCTTTTTTCTCCAGCACCTTATCTGTGGCATGTCTGGTGTAGACCTTTGACTTCATGATGCCATTTGTTTTCAGTAAGGCCTTAATAAAATTACAATAATTACAGTGAACTATATGTACCAATTAGGTAATTTGGGATTTGATTTATCGATATGTGAATAAACACATATCTGCAAAAACAAAATGTGAAAATCACTCATTTTTTTGACTTTACAATTATGCAATACATTATATAGGTCTATCACCTAAAGTATATGTCATATATATTTACAATTGTGGTTCAATGTAATAGAATGTGTATATTTTATTGCAGTGATCCTAATATGTTATTGTCTTTTATTCCATCATAAGTAAAACATCCATTTGTAATAATTAAACTCAGGGTGGGCTGATATCAAAATTCTCGCTAAGCATCAACAATAGTCTTTCCTTGTTGATCATCACTAAAATAAGAAGTCAGATCTGATTTAAATTAAGATTTGACTTTATTCTGTCCCAGCACATTGTTGGAATTACAATAAATCTGTGTTTAATGCGGAAATGTTCCACTTGGAAGAGTAGTAAGAAGATTAATTTCCTCTTCCTGTTAAACAGGAAACTGCTCAATAGATGAGCCGCCTGAACAAGTCTATGACTTCCTCTTTGTCAATAAACAAGAACATACACACACACTCTCATTCAAATTCATTCACACACACACACACAGGAGGGGTTGGCAGACATCAGTCAGGCCCTGTGGTTATGAGTTTTCATCTCTTTCATTTTCATTCCCCAGTTTCATCATTCTCTCGCCTCCTGCTCTCTTGCCCCACTCCGATTCTCTTTTCTCTTTCTTTCCCAGCCTTATTGTTTTTCATCATATCTCCATTGCTCTCTTTTTCTGTTTTTCATTCAGACTCATTGCTTTTATTTCTGTCTCTTTCTCTTTCATATCAACCTTTTTTTTGCCCATGCTGTCTCTCTCCTCCAGGCTAGCTGTGTTTATATTTCAGTCGTTTATTTCTACAAATGTCAGACAGTGTTTCTGCCCTCCGTCTATTGATCCACAGAGAGTGAAGGAGATGAGGAGAGGGAGGCACAGAGAAAGGGTGGAAAGCCAATGACTATCAAAGAAGGGGAGATATATAGAGGAGGGGAGCTGCTAAAATAAGTAAAAACATGAAAAAGCAGTCCAGGAGTGAAAGGAGAAACCATATTCTGAGTTTGACTTTACCATTCTCCTCCTCTCCTCTTAAATTTATTCTCTCACTACAAGCTCCATACTCTACATGCATAATCTCTGTTCAAATATCCTCCCTCCCAAAAAAATCATATTCTAAAACAAAGGGCAACAGTTGATGGAGTCAATAAAAGTCCAGGTGTAAGAAACACCAGGAACAAATATTTACAAGAAAACGAAGGCAAAATCTTATTTTTGAGAATTTTCATGCATAAAGCTATTAGGTTGTCATGCTATCTTTGTCTTACCTGCACATTTGGTGCGAGTAATGAGAGGTGGTCCTGGTTTTCCTGTCCCTCCCTCTCCTGGTCTCGTTAGCAACACTCTGATCTCATACTCTGTATCTGGGTCCAGGTGCCATAACTTGTAGTTGGGAGAATTCACAGCATGAGTCTCAGTCCAGGTGCCTGACGTCATCCGGTATTCAACCTGAAGAAAATAATCAAACAGCTCAAAAAATTTTATTCCTTCCTCAAAGAAAATGTTAGTGTTTCGAAACATATTACACGCACTTCTGTCAAATGCTAATACAGCTTTATTTATACACATAGGTACAAGTGAATGCTTCAAAATTATAGATACACACCTCTTTGAGTATAATGGGTCCATCCCCAAATATGGAATTAGCATTGAGCTGAATCAGCAGGTATGTCGGACCGACACCAAGCAGCTGGGGTGGAGCGATAGGATGAGGGGGCTCTGAGGAGAAAACAAAAGAACAGCAGGAAGTTTCAATGTGCTTCCAGACTATAAGCCAATATTACAACTTTACAATATGAAAAAATAGCAAAAATAACAATAATTTCTTCAACTGATTAATATTATTATTTCTAATTGCATACATTAAATTAGGGATGAAATATTTTGTGTGTCAAGAACTCAATACTGTTGGAATACCTTGACCTTGCAAGAGAGCGATGGATACTTGTCATTTCTGTTCTGCTACATCCTCTGATAAATTTCGAATCAAGAAGCATTTCTACTTTCAAACCTGACATGCCTCCTTATCCCTACACCAGCATCTACCTGCAGGCTCTGATTCATGGGAATGATATTTACCCTTCACTTCCCAATATCTCTGCACAAATGCATTCTGCAAGGAGTGAGGAAGTCAAAGCCTAGAGGCCATAATGTATGTTTACTTGTGAGATTGTTGTTATGTGTGCACTCATTCAAGCAGGAAACCAGAATGTTAAAGTGGAATCGGATTGACGTGAGGAGAGATTTCTGAAGCGGTCTATTCCTCTTTAGCTTTATCTCATTATTTATACGAATTTCAGAACATGAATGTCTCAAAAATTTGAGAAGTATCAGTATTGCAATGACTTCCCTTTCACTAATTGTATAGATCACACGGTGCATATACGTAATTGTTTCCAGTTCATAAATTGTGTTTATTTTTATATAAAAATGTCTGTGATGATCTGATCAGTGCAAAGTGTGACACTTGTGTGACTGACAGATTAATCTGTATGACACATAGTCATACATACATCAATACATGCATTAATCACTCCAGCCGTGCATGGACCGCAACCTGCCAAGCAAACCGTAAATCACAGAGATTTATCTCCAAGACACATCCTCACGCAGGAAACATTTCTTTCTGTATGAGGACCGGAAAATATCCTATTTTTTATTTTTATTTTTTATTCCATGTCAGCTATATCAAAGTTATTAAAATTAAATACAAGCACCTGGTGTTACTATGTGCATTTGCTCCAATATTAGTCATATTTTGCATTTTTGACACCTCCTCCTTTTTTCTTGTATGAGTGTGTGTTGGCATTTCTTGTGTGCTGAATGTGGCTGTCAGCAGGGTTCATGCTGGGAAGAGGCTTTTTTAGAACAGATAAAATAGTGAAGTCTGACAGCACATGCACATGTGCACGCAGACACACAAGTGTGTACAAACACAAACACACGCAGGCGGATGGAGCCGAATCCAGATAATGAACGTCGAAGTGACTTCAGAAAACCAACGTCAACAATATGTCAACTAGCAACATTATCAAGTAAACAAAGTAAACAACTAGATGATTGAGGATAAGATAAAGAATTGAAGTGAATACTGAATGATGCATGTTTCTAAGAAACTGAGTTCTTGTTTGTTTTTAGCTTGGATCTTAAGCAAAAGTAACAAACATTATAAAATGTCCCACTTTAAAGTCTATTAAATATATAAATGATAAATAACTAATATAACCTAACTGGGTCATTAAGTAACTCTTGAGGGAAAAAACAAAAGCTGGTTTGAAATGAAAATTTTCTCTTTCTATTCAGTCCCTTGTCATTTGTACACTTGACCTAAAAAAAACAACAAATCATCAGTAGCATAATTTGCGATATCTCATGGTGGGTTTGTTGACACAAAGTTTTGTATTATTAATCACATGTGTGAACTGTCTAATCATTTTTCAGGTTTTTGGGTCGAATGTAAATGATCATGACAAAATTGATGAACATGGGGAAAACCTCAAATGAGTTCATCAATCCTGACCTAATCTATAAAATGAAAGATTAATGTCTTTCATCCTATTCCAGAAAACTTAGCAAGAAAATCTAAATATATTTATTTATTTATGTACAAATCTTCAAGAGGACACAAGCCTACAAGCTTTATAAACATGAATACACACTAAAAAACATAAAGTAAGAAAGCATGTAAAAAAAAAATTTATTTGTGACTCGGACCCATGAGGCACGTTGTACTTTGCTGACCATCATCAGCAACCTTGTCAATAAGGTTTAGCTTTCCCAAACCGCTGCTAACATCAACAGGAAACCCGCTGCAGGACATCTGACCCCGTAAAAAGTGAACATAGGATTGTGTAAGTGCTGCAACAACAGCAAACTGTGTTAGAAGGCTTTCTGTAAAGCCTGAAGCTCCAACTGTCACTGCTTCTTGAAAAAGAAGGAAAGAAAGAAACTATGTTTTTTGTGCATCTGTGTGCATGATTCGAGAAGAAGACTTTTGGAAGAAATAATTTAGTGATTTGGAAGAAATGGGCATTCTTAACTCATTCTTAGCTCATGATCATATGTCAAGGCTTGTTGTATGAAAATCAACACAGCAAACGTGTTCATCCTCGTTCACTTGTGTGACAGTAATACTGCAAGAGATTTTTAGGCCATCAGTTGTGCGTAATGCAAGCTGGCAAGGCGATGTGTGTATGCATGTGTTCGTGTGTGTGGCTAAACTACAAGCTAACATGATGATGCACTCTGTCACAGTGGGAACCAGAGGGCACGGCTTTATTAGACCCACCCTCTGACCAAACTTAAAGTGACAAACATGCACATACACAAACTGCAATACACAGTCGGACTCCCTTGTACTTTTCATGCTGTTTATCCGCAATAAAACTTGGAATGGCAGGATTGCGGCTTGCTATCATTCATCCATCTGTGTTGGAACTGTAGGCTTACTGGACAACAATACAGTTTTTGTTCATGCTGAAATACATCTGCATCATTGTAGTTTAAAACTTGCCTCAAGATATTTTACCCATTTTGTAATCTTTTATTGCTTCATTTCGAAAATCTGGATACTGGGTTAAAGGACAAGATTAATTACCATATTTTTCGGACTATAAGTCGCTACTTTTTTCCCTCGCTTTGAACCAATGGCTTATGGCTTTTCTGTGGATTTTTTTCAACCACCAGGGGGCTCTCTAGCAGGAAGTGAATGATTGGAAGACAAAATTGGAAATCAACGAAACGAAGAAGTTCATATGATGCAGCTTTTAAGTTGAAGGCTATCGATCTGGCAGTACGGATCGATAGCGGCTGCACGTAAACTCTGCGTGAATCCATGGTTCGGCGTTGGAGACGCAGTGCTGCACCCTTAATAGCAGATTTATGCGTCCTAGTGAAAAACCGAGACCGGCGGAGATACCAGCGGCTTATAGCCCGGTGCGGCTTATATATGTACGTTTCCAGTTCATTTAAAAAAAACTTTGTGGGTGCGGCTTGTAATGAGGTGCGCTATATAGTCCGGAAAATACGGTAAATATTATAACGTTGAATGGCCAGGGTAAAAATTAAGGATGTACAGGATTGTAGTGTTACTGTGGAAAACTATTGTTATTGCGATGTTTTCACCACCTTGTGAACTTAAGTGTCTTGGTTACTGAGATCTATTTCACATATGGGAATAAATATAGGAAGTCCATCACTGCTGTAATGCACCTCTGGCAGGAGGGATTGAAGGCATAACACCTCAAATATGGTAGACTACCAAATAATGCATCCAGGCTGTTCTTTGCTAATGTGATATTGCATGCTGTCACAATGATTTTTGGTTTAATAGATATTTAATTAGCCATTCTTCATAGGCATGTTGCAGATGCTGGATCATCTTTGTTAAAAGTGTGATTTAACTAATTTGACACAATTATCAGACTTGAAACCTGGTTGAGAGTTCTAATGTCAAATCTTTCAAACATACACCATTTTTGCACATATCTAAGATTTTTCTTCTCCGTTTTCTTATCTTGTACATGATTCTTCAAGCACTCTCTCACTGGCCTCAATTTCATAATAAATAAATTTTAACGAGTGAAATGTTCAAAGAAAAAGATTTTACCATTTCAGCTCGAATATGTCCATATTCATGGCCGTCGTCGTCCTGCAGGAGCCTTAAATCTCCAACATGCATGTGTTTTAAGAAAATAAACATATTCCCTGTTTCTTTGATTTCTATCTGGCTCTCATTCCCCATCTCATCCCCAGCCTGATATTTTTGATTTCTAATAAATAAACATGAGACTGCTCTCCTTCCACATGCATACTCGGAGTTTCCATTCTTTTACTGTCATGCCTTTCTAACAGCAATATTAACAATAACCCTCAAAGCAGTAAAATCCTCTTTGGTGGCTGTAAGCAGAAAGCACCGCGATCCTGAATGAACCTCGAATCTTTTCTTTTTTTTTTTTTGTTGATGTTTGTAGATTGCCTCTTCTTTCCAGTTTAGACATACGGCTCCTGCCGTGCAGATTCCTCACCCCTCTCTTCTTCGCCTTTTCTTGTTTTCAGATAAATAAACAGTTGCCACTTATTTATTCTTCGTAAATCCACAAATGCGTTGCCAAGCCTGACAGATTTTGCTGATCAAAAGTAAAGAACAAATCGATTTATTTTCAGAGGGGATTGGAATCCACTGTGACGACAGAAATGGGGTCAAGCGACATGGACAGCTGAGGCCTCGCCACCGGACACTGTGAGCGCTCTATTATGTGAGCTACATTATTTAATATTCGTATTCACGATGCTCGTCTCGGCTTTGATTTGTTATTTCTTCCTCCTCTGTCATCTTTATGCAGAATAATAAATATGACTCTGCTGTGCTGTTTACATATTCGGACATGTTCTTCATTCCGATGTGGATATCCTTCGGATAATGAGCCGACTATTTACATTTAACTTTTTCCACCATCCTCACACTTGTCTTTACTCCTCCAGCCTCCCGTTTCCCCCCCAACCCTTTAACTGTCACTCCCAGATCATTCTCCCCAAATCTCCTTCTCCTTTACGCCCCTCTCACTCCACCCTCCTCCTCCGCCTCTCCCTGGGAGATGAATTGAATATGTAAGCCATTGAAAATGAATGAATAAAGCATCCCATCTCAAACACACATTGGTGACACCTTATTAACCACATGTCAGAAGCACATGACAGCTAGGGCCCACACACATCTTCCTATCCACACACACCCGCCCACGGCCCACACATGTGCACGCAGACAACAATGGAGTTAACTCGCACAACGACGGCGTGAGTGCACACACATTCAGCCACAAGGCTGGCAAACAAGGATCTGCATAAGCTCACATGAGCTCTACTCATTAGCAAATGTGCTGGTAATGACTGACATTTAATCAGTCAGACTCAGAGGAGCTGTACTTGATTGGTAAGGGAATTAGACATTTGAAGTTATTAAAAAATATATAGTTATTTAAGATTTAAACAATATAAATTAATCAAGAAAAAAGATAAAGGGAAGACAGACCAGTTCCTAAGACATTCAGGTGTTGCACTGAACGCTGTATGCATCTACATTCTGTATTATCCAATGAACATAATTAAGATCATCTTATTAGTAACAATGTCAAGGAAAGAAAAGGACATTGTGCATAGTTTATGACTGGTTTTCAGGCTAACAGTTTTGTAATGTGGGATGTTATGAGAATTTCATGAAATAATGACCTGAGGTAAAAATACCACCGTTTCACAATATCGCAGAACAAAGACTGAGCAAAAAAACAAAGAGCAAAAAACATGAATAAAACAAATTGTAAATATTCCTTCTTCTGCTAAAATAATCTATATAATATTAACTTATTGCTATTTGATTTATTTCGGCAAAAATCTACAACTAGTTTACAAGCTGCCATATTTACTGTGTAGAATATTCAATATTTTTCTGCTGTTTATCTTACATCAGGAGTCCAAAAAGCTGCTATTAGCCATTTAAGTAGTCAGGAAACTGCCTGCTTAACAGCTAACTAAAACGGTTACCTTCACCAAAAGCAGACTATTGCTGCAAACTGGCCTTTGAAGAGCTGCCAGTCACAATGCAGCCATGGTATATCCCACAGATGCCAGGTGCTGTATGTGTTACAACATAGCAAGGATGATGCTAGAAGCATTCTTATTAAACTATGTTGGCTAATATGCATAGAAAATACTTAAAACTGTATATGGCATATGCACTATGTTCAAATTACATTTTATTTTAGTGCTTGATTGCGAGCACTAACTTGTCCAAGTTCAATACAATCCTAGTCCTGTTTTTGAACTGAAAGCTTGGGAAATGGTTGTGCATGTATGGAGGTTGAATGGGAATCATATGCCAATAACTGATTTTTAGTTATAATTGAGCCTTCTGAATTTTAATTAAGCTCAGTCATGTGCCTGTAGACTCCAATACCCTAAAAGAAGTATTAGTGAACATGCAGCAAGGATTCGAAAGCCTTTCGTTGCAGAAAAAATGATCCCCACCAGGTAGAGGAAATGCTAAATGCATCAAAAACATTTCTGAATATCTCACCTCTCACAATAAGCCCAGCAAAGTTAGACACTCCGGAGCCACGCTCCGACTGGGTGACACAGCGATACAAATCCTGATCCTGATTAGTGACTTCCTTGAGGTGAAAGGAGGCAGCAAACCGTCTGTGGTTGATGTTTTTGGTCTGAGCCACAGGAATATCTTCTCCATTTTTTCTCTGGAGAAGAGACAAAACAAGCAGATAAATCACATTCTGCAGAGGCTGGGTAGTTTAAGTGGCTTGATCAAGGTCACATGTCAGTGCTGGGTTGCACAAACCAGCACAAACACTCTCAACCCTTTCTGTCTCACTGAAAGCAGGTTTGAAGGTCATGACTACAATGGAGCAATAATGAAATCAGCAGCCATTAAACTCTTAATCATGTCAGCTGCTAGATGTATGGCTTACAGTTGCAGTGAGTAAGTGTGTGTCAGATCGGACAACTCTGAATTTAACACTTTATATTTGGTCTCTTCAAAATGTCACTCTGAGCAAACTGTGCTGTATGCTTTTATTATTTTATCTGCTACATCTTCAGCTGTTGAGGATTTAGTCGGTCTGGCAAATTTTCATTTAATTTCAAGTTTATGGATCTTGAATGAAGTTTTTATAGTTTTTGCGTCCATGAGAAGCTTAAGGCTTTCTTCTATATATCAGTGTAGTAGGTTATCCGGAGCTATTTATGTATTATGCTGCTATAGACTTAGGTTGCTTAGAGACTTTTTTCATCAATCTGCTATTTACTACTCTCCAATTATGCAGTAGAAGCATTTATTGCTGCTATGAGCTGCATGTAATGTCTGTTTCTGCTCACAGTAAAAGTTACGTTAAAAGGGTTTGTCCTTTCCACTATTGCCAGATGTTGCCTCTGTATGAGGGACTGCAAAGTTAACAACTCACTGCAATCAACTGTCACCACATGTTCATTAATGCATGGAAGAATCGCTAAAAACTCACCGACTTGATTCAATCAATAAAGTTTTTTTTAGGGCAAACTTTTTCCAAATTAGAATAACAAACTGTCCTTGACTGAATTTACAGCTGCAACTGATTTAAAATGTATGCAGTTAAATTTATATTATGCATATAAAATTGGAGTGAACTGACAACTGAAGTGGATGTGTTTGTTTTATAAATAAACTGAATTTAATTAAAACTGAAGACTTAAAGGCATATTCAACTGTCAAGCCACCCAAAAGGACAAAAAAGCGTCTCTTTAATCTCACACAATAAAGAAAATGTCAGTTTTGTGCTTTAATGCGTTTTGTATATATCTTTATCTGTACAGATAAAATGTTATTTTTAAAAAGCATTTTTAAAGGGGTAAAAAGACAGAAATGCACAATATCACCCTGATGAAAGATAAGAAAAAGCTGGTAAGTAAATCATGTTTTATTTGCACCCTGAGGGAAGATCTGCATGAAGTCTAAAAATAAATCCATCCTTTAATGAAGTACCATAATTTCATGCTGATCAATTGCTGCAGCTCTACAATAGTAAACTTTGAAATTTGTTTATCTCCTTTACTATCCTCCCCGATGGGATAACAAACCCGTGTCCTCATCCAGCATTGCTGTGGCAGTTTTAGTTGTTTCTACCTTTTTAATTATTGCTCCACTAATTATTGCTACTGCAGGTACTGTGTGGGAACAGTGGAGTTTGCTGCAGCAGTTTTCTTCATGAAAACTGACATCCTTGACTTAACATTTCAAATCCCTCAACTTAAAAAGGTACATTTAGGTATTTCAATAAATTTATCTAGTAGAAATTGCAAACAATAATGTATTTTTAGGTGAAGACTCCAGCAACACTTGACGTGGCGAGAAGCAACTTTGTTAGGAGATTCGGTGAAGTTGTGCCAGACACATCAATGTGAATTAAATATATAATGCAATAAGAAAATTTACAAGCTATTAAGTGTAGAGTGTACTGTACTTTTTGATTAGTCTTATATCAATGCTTTCTGCAACTAATCCTTTAAATGAGAAAATAACTGGGGACAAAAGAAAATATACGTTATATAATTTTTTCCTTAGGCTGCTGCCCCCGCGACCCGACCCCGGATAAGCGGTAGAAGATGGATGGATGGATGGATGGAATTTTTTCAGTACACCATTTCCAAACAAATCATTTTCAATTTTTCAAAACTTAAAATTGAATTAAAGAGAACTAAATTCTTGAATTAAATTATTCTTCTGGTAAAGGTGATTTATTAATTGACAAGCCATATAGTCAAGCTACCCAGGTGAGATAAAAAATAAAATAAAAACAATTTTGATAATATTCAGTGTCTTAGATCCACTGCACAAATCAATAGAATGTGTTATGGACCAAATAAATGTTCCCAAAACATTGTTCATTTAAAAAAATAAGTTAGTATCACCCTGCGACAGACTGGCGACCTTGATGTGTTTTCATGTTAATGTCTGCATTTGATCTTACCTGTAGCCAGAGTTTATTGCTTGATGTGTCTCTTCCTGTAGCGATGCACTGAAATGTGGCATTTTGCCCGGCGTTCACCTCCACGTCCCCAAGACGCAGGAAATGAGGAGACTTATCTGAAATTGGGTCAAAGAAATAGTTAATCTCTTATTTGTGTTTGTTTCATTCTATTTGACTGTTGAAAGTGTAAATGAGATATCAAACAGCCCAGGTTATTACACCGTATACATTTTGAAACATAATGTTCCATTATTTTTTTGCAATTAGATTTTATTGGGGTTGGAGAAAATCAAAGCGCTGAATTGCCCTGAGGTAAAATAAACATCACATCCAGTATACATAATTTCAGCAGTAACCAATTCTTAACTACAATCCAATGAAATGAAATAAGCTATTTAGACCAAGAAAATGTACATCAGTGATGACGGTTTTATTCTGGTGGTGTGATTGCAATCATAGATTGTGTCTCCTACGGTAACTGAAAACCCGCACACACTCGCGTGTTCATGCAAATGTGTGCACACACACATGCACATACACACAAACCTGTGTCCAGAAATGCAGCTGTGAGAATGAATGCTTCTACTGTGGAGACTAAGTCCTAATTCCTTGTAGAATACTTGCTCCTTCCACTTAGGAGTCCTGCAGCCTTTAAGGATCTGAGGATCCTCTTTTTGTATTTCTAGGGTTTGTTGTCTGGGTTTACTGATGTGTTTATAACAACAACCTCTAAACAAAGAGAGAGAGACCTAAGGGATAAACTCCAGAAGGGAAAGGTACAAGATTCTTCATTTTTGTGACTTTTAATCAATGAAATGCATTAAGACATGGAATTGTCTTGAAAGATTTCTGCTCCAATCAGACAGATGAGAGCAAACTACATTGTAATGGCTTTCGTGCCAACATGAGGACCTTCAAGGAACATGCCTGTGGCCTCAGATTAGCAGAGCTCTCTGTTAACAGTGTGAGACTGTCGTCACAACTCTTTTTCGCCTCTAGCAGTGAGGAAACACTCAAGTGAGGAAAGAAGGGGACCTAGGACGTAGCTAGAATTTAAAATGGATCGTCGCTCCAATCTCTTTCCTGTCAGGGCAGAGACAAGACAGTGACTGTTTGCTCAGTGTGTGTCTTTGCACCGTGTCTGCTTCTGGGTTAAACGGGGGGTAGAAAATGCTGAGTGGTCAGAATCTTCTCTCTCCATGATTGCCCTAATACGGTCTCATTTCCCGCTTCACCCTCTCCCGTTCCCTCTATCTTTCTGTTTTCTTTCCTCACAACCCCTCTCTCCATTTTTATGTCTCTGCTGCTCATCTTTCTCTTTTTGCAGCATCCGTCCTCTTCTGTGTCACCTTCCTACTTATCTACCCGTTCAGCTGCAACAGAAACCATCCTAGGTACAGTCTAATTAGTGGCCAAAGCTATCAGCTTCTATTCAGCGAACTAGGACTAATTGCTGGCATGATAATGACTCACCGCATGGATAGCTGAGCACCTGAATGTCATCTATGGCGATGAAGCCGGCTTTGCTGTCCGACACCTCTGCTTCAAATATAACCTGAGGAAAGAAGGAGTCAGATTTAGCTTTCATTATCTTCATAATTGTCACTGTAATTCTATATCAACTATATGTGTAGGATATATAAAGGAAATAGTTGGCCTTTTGTAATCCCACACAGTAGCTTACATGGTGTTAAAACTTGCAAACAGAAGTCTGGGATTCTTTGTAATTTTTTAACTGAATTTGTGTTGCGTTGTTTAAATCGCTACTGTGTGTGATCCCAGTATGTAATGCTGCATCAGCATGAGTTCAAACTCCATCAGCTCCAAAACATCTTAATTCAAAAATTGATTAAAAATTAGCATGCAAATATCCAATCAGAGGCCCAGTGGTGCAGTTGGTAGAGCTGTTGTCTTGCAGCAAGAAGGTTCTGGGTTCGATTCCCGGCCCCGGTCTTTCTGCATGGAGTTTGCATGTTCTCCCTGTGCATGGTGGGTTCTCTCCGGGTACTCCGGCTTCCTCCCACAGTCCAAAAACATGACTGTTAGGTTAATTGGTCCCCAGGTGTGTGTGTGTGTATGGTTGTCTGTCCTGTCTGTCTCTGTGTTGCCCTGCGACAGACTGGCGACCTGTCCAGGTGACCCCGCCTCTCGCCCAGAACGACAGCTGGAGAGGCACCAGCAACCCTCCCAACCCCACTAAGGTACAAGGGTGTTAGAAAATGGATATCCAATTATTTAAATCAGATGGGAAACTGAAACAAGCCAGACTTTGACTTTGGACTTTAGACACAAAAACAAACAATAAAGCCTATAAATACAAAACATTTTCTCTGTACTTATCAAATACTGAAGTTAAATTCCATACTTTCTCAGACTATAGGAACTGTCAAAGAAGAAAATAACCAAAGCTCAGTTTCCACATTTGCAACCTTCACGCCAAGGGCTACAACAAGTGCTTGAATTCCCCGCCAGTTTATTATCTGACTATCGAAAAAGCTCATTCTCCTCATCATTCTTACAATTACTCTCCCGGATTCCTCTGTCTCTGTTAAATGGACGTCCATCTCCCTTCATTCTTTATTGTTTCATCAACATAATTTCTATTTCATCACAGTGATTTTTTTTTTGTCTCGCTTGCCATCTGTGTTCCAACACTGTTTGCTCAGTGTGCAGCTCTGTAATGAACAGAGAAGAAAAGCAATGGGAAAGAAAACGAGGCAGCCATCAAAAAGAGCGGCAGAGAGAGAAGAGAGCAAAGGGGTGAGCAGTTGTTGTCATTCATCACCTCTAAAGGGAAATCTGCCGTGAACTGTTTACCCATAGCTTATCTTCTCTGCTTGTCACAGTCTCCCCCTTTCAGTCTCCCTCCCCTTCCAATCTATCTTTTCTCTCTCACCTATCATCTTTCACTCATAGCTCACTGCAGCGCCTAGCAGAAAGACATCAGCGGACTTTTAATACCGTCGTCTCAACCTGCCAAACTGCATAGCTAACACAGCTTCTCCGCCTTGACTCTCCTGATCATTTATTGCTTTCTTTTTATATATTTTCTTAACAGGGCGTCGTGAAATGTTCTCACTTCTACGTAGGTTTATGTAAGTTGACAGCAGCTATCTTTAGCATGAATAACTGTCTAAAGCCGGACATCCAGGACATTTTGAGGAAACTCAAAAATGGAAATGTCATTAAAAAAGGTTAAGCACAAGAGTTTACACAAACACTTTGTCATCTAAAAGACTTCAAACATTTTTGAGCTTTGATCTGTTACTTTAAGAACTTTGTTTAATTTATTATCCAGTCCTTGTTGTTAGAGTTTGGGACACTTTAGGTCCGACGAGTTTATCATCACATGGAGATGTTGCTAAGTACATTCTTATTCTCCATCTGATTGATAAAGCATTTTGTTTTATTTTTGAATTTACTTTACTTTTTGATCATATTCTCTTTGGTGACTTAAAAAGCTCCAAACTTGAGATCTGAATCTTTGATAGTTTTAATTATCAAACCACAACTTTTGGTAGTAAAATCTTTAGTAAATCATGTTTCACACCAGTCTCTGATTATATCTTCTCTGATAGCTTTTGGAGATGAACTAAGTTTTATGAAGCCTGCGGGTCACTGCAGTTTGGCAATAAGTTATTTGATATAATGGCTTCATCATCAGCCACAAGATCCCTTAAGTTATGGATTGGACATTAGTAATTTCAGATTATCCAGGTGTCAAATGTTTGCGGACGAGCTGATCTCATTGTGCTACAAGATTATCGATAGCACATGTTTACAAGTTCTCAAACAGGCAAAGCTGCTCTAAAATGCTGAAGGCAAAGGACTGACATATCATCACTCCAGAGTGGAGCTAGGCGAAGGCATACATCCTCTTATCATTCGGTTGCATATATCACTTTGATGTATGCATCTACGGGCACTGCATCAAAAATGTTTTAAAGCTGCAGGGAGGAGATATTTTTCATCTCATTTTATAGTCTGAATTCTTAGAAATGTAAATTTGGTTCCAGACACAGGCTGCCTGTACACACAAACTAATATTAACCAATGCCAAACAACAATAAAATGTTCTAGCAGCAAAACACAGAAGATAGATTTCTAATGTAGAGGCAAAGAAAAGAAAATCTTACCAGTGCCTCAAGTTATAATGACAAAGACATTTGGAAATACAACAGTAGCACGCATAAACCCCTCATGTGTTGCATAAATATACAAAAAAAATCAGGTTTAAAAGATGATAAATCTTTCACATTTTGCAAGAATTTACAAAAGCAATGAGCTACAGATGTCACATATGCTATGACTGCAATGTGGACTGCTAGTCAGTCCAAAATATTTTATTTTCTTGAATAAATTTCAGCAAAAGACTCAATGAATGCAACTGTATTTATATCCAACTGGCAGTCAAAAATCTGCATTAAAGAATCAAGACATATTTCGTTTAGTTCTCTTTTTACTGATACAATTTATTATTTTAATTATGTTTCTACCTGAAACTCATTTTAATCTAATGCATTAAAAAATGTGGGAAGATATAACCGAGTTGGAAGAACGAAGAGATCTGGACTTAGAGGTGTATTATTAAGTCACTTCCTTTTTTTCCCCTTTCTGCTAAAGTGCCCATGTAACTGAGTTGAACTGTTTCTTTCCTGGACAGACTAAGTGCTTATTTTAACTGTGTTTTTACCGATTCCGTGCAATGAGTTGGGCTTCTTCAGTTGGATACATTTTTAACTGGTGATATGGACTACTGGATTAAAATTTATTACAATAGAATTTGCATTAAAGTGGACTATATTTAATTGAAATGGATACTGAATAGGTGAATGGATAATATTAGGATGAACTGTATTTAGAATGGATTTGATTTGATTTGATCCAAATTGTACCTCCTTGTTTTGCAAAGTATCCTGAGATGGCTTTTTGTGCGTTGGTGGAGTATAAGTAAAGTGAACTGAATATCGCAATTAAAGCAATTAAGATTTACCCTCAGATCTTAGAATTGTTTTATTTTCTTTCTTCATGCGATAATAGATCTTTTTCTGTTATTTAATAAGGTCAACTCTACGGTGCCCCTAAGGGGACATGGAGAAAAAAAAAAGTAAAGAAATCCCGACTTACTTTCTCGAGATCCCTCGAGAAACTAAGTCGAGATCTCGAGATCCCGACTTATTATCTCAAGATCCCGACTTATTATCTCGAGGTCCCGACTTTTTATCTTGAGATCCCGACTTTTTTTTTTTCTTTTCGCGGGATCTCGAGAAACTAAGTTGGGATTTCTTTCCTTTTTTTTTTTCCATGTCCCCTTAGGGGCTCCGTACAACTCTGTTAACTTGAGGCATGTTTGAAAAAATTTTAATTAATATCAAGCTCACCTGACTTCCAGCTGCAACCGTACAAAAAGGTGTGAGGGGAAAAAAATCGAATGTGTTTTTGGTGTTTTGGGAACTTTTTTCAAAGAGGTTGGCAGCATGTTGCTAAATTTAATACTAGCTCAGTTCTTTGTTGACAAAGTATGCGAACAAAGCTGCAACAAAAAGAAATTACAAGCACATCTGCAACTCAAGATTTTTCACATTAATAAAGTAAAATGAGGATGTAGCTGTGCGTTCAGCAAGAAAAAAATCTGCAATCATGGAGCTTCAATGGACAAAATAAGGGGTTCAAAGAAAAGTCTATTTCAAGGTCAACTGTGTTGTCAGATTTCTATGTAAAACATATAAACATACAAATGTAAAAACTCACCATATTACAACAACGTACTGAAATTAAAAATAGTTTCATGAGCTTGAGAGAAAAAGTTTTCATGGTTCAAATAGATGAAATAATGGCAACATTGATAATTACCGCTCCGGGAAAAAGCAACGGGTAGGTGTATGTGGTTTGTGTGTTCATCTATTTCTGTCTCCGAGGGTACAGTATGTCTACATGAGAAAAGATTTCCCCTGGAGAAATCAGTCAAGCGAAAGTGCTAAGAGAGATGCGTGTTCAAACATGACAAAATAGCTTCATAACCTCAGAGCCAATAAGCTGCTTCAAAGTCTGAAAACGTTACATGCGCCTCAGCAAATTAAGATGATTATGTTCAATTAAAACATGTTGACACATGGGTTTCGAGCTGGTGAGCTCCCGCCACGGTCAGAGGGACGAGGGCACCAGATGGGCCATTTGGGGGACGCTTTGCACTTGGCCTTATAGTAGCGGTATACCGTCCCCAGGCTGTGTGGCGGCTTGATCTATATTTATGCCTAGAAGAACATTCAGCACCAGGATACCCTGAAAACACGAGCACATGTGTCAACAACAGCCACCAAACACACAAACACAATTTAAGAAAGAGCAAAACAAAACACACACACACAGAATCAGTATAATGGAAACTAACGCAATGGTCCTGCAATGCTCTCTTCTTTTGAAGCCCATTAATTTCACAACAGGTAAGACAGGTGCTCATTAGAGATGCATGCATAATACATAAAAAAAAATATTAAAGACAATGTTGGTTATGTCAAAGGCAAATGGGACGACATGCTCACAAGCATGCATACACATGTACGCATAAACACACACCCTAGCCTAATCGTCACCTCCTGAGACTCAGTCAACACAAATAAATCAGCGCCTGCCTCACAGCATGAGTATGCATCTGCATTTGTGTGTGATGTGTGTTTTCACATTAATGCTACTGGATATGAATCATTTTACACAGCTCTTGGCTGTAACTCACAAATTTACCTGGTATTCATTAGGCCAAAAGGTGGACACAGCAAGTTCAGCTTTCAGCCAGCCTTTACCTACATGACATAATTAGAGCCAACATGAGGAAATTAAATCACAAAAGTGCAGATCAACAAAATGAGCGCAACTTTACCGGTGTAGGACGTCACGTTCCATATTGGGTTTGCCAAAGGACCTTTGTTTACCTAGAAAATAGCACAAAATGCAACATTTTACAGGAGTCACAGAATCTGGTTTGCAGATTTACAAATTCAATGACAAGAACATGTGTTAAACTAGACAAACTTATAATGGTTTATTTTGGTTACCAGTATCAGCGCTGAGTACCAGTTTGAAGGACAGACTAAAGCATTTTAGTTTAAAATATTGTTTAAATATTCTAAAACCATGGAGCCATTGTATTGTTATTAATGTTATTCATACTGTGAAAAGCTCCCAATGAATCAGTTCCAGTTTATACCATATTAAAAAACCTTTTTGAAATGACAGTAATTTAATTTAAAGTACTTCCAATGCCGATTACAGTTGTGATATATCTATTATCTTCCTTACTATCTCTTGCATCTACGCCTCCATCAACTGCTGCAACCTTCCATTTTTTGGTTAATGCCATTCATGTCCATTGTGACCATATGCTGCAGTTAGACTTTGTCCAACTGGCTAAATATTATGTTAACATGAAACATGCAAGTGCAAAATACTTAGAATGTATTGCGATATTTACATTGTGCCACCTGACCACAAAATATTATCAATTGAAAACTTCTGAAATCTGACAGAAATAAATAAAAAGTAAAAATAAGTTCAATAAATACTAAAACACACAATTTAAGACAACAAAACTTCATTTCACTTGGAACCAGAAAGTGAAATGGGCTTTTCAGTTTATCAAATTTATGTTATTCGGATATTCTTTTTTTTTTTATTTTCTTTTTCCAAGTCAGCAAATGTAAGTTTAATGCACAAAATGTGGGAATGTTTAACAGAAGAACAGAACATTTTCCTCTAAGTTTTATTTGTTGTTTTAACTGGAGGGACTCTGGTTTCCATATACCAGTGTGACAAACAAAAGCTTTCATTTGCTTAAATTAATGCATTCCAGCTCATCAAATGTAACCTAAGGGAAGAAAAAATTCTTCACAGATGGTGGTTAAGGTTTACATTTGGACTTAATTTATACTTTTGTTCTCTAAGGGATAGACAAAAACTAAATAAAATAAAGCAATCATTCTTAGACCATTAAGCCGCTACAACCGGAGGCTCCTTCACAAAAACTAGACCAGTTCCTCTGGATCCAGTACCTTCACCAGGATGTTAAGGGTTCCTGGGCTGGAGCCATCAGGGCTTGTCAGGAGATAGTTGAAGTCGATGCAGTGAGTGTCGTTCTCTTTCATAATGGGCAGCTGAAACCTGGCCTTCTCCCCAACATCATACTGAGAAACATCCACAAGCATGTAGGAGCCTGAGTGCAGGAAAGGACAAAGCAAAAGTACAGAAGATCAACATCCCAAATAATCAGAAAAAGTAAGAAACTTGTGAATGCAAGACAAGAAAGAGTTCCTTTTTGTGACAGCTGTTTCTGTTTGTGCACACAATACTTATTCAAATCCAGTGCCTGGAGAGATTGCTTAATGGTGCCTTCTGAGGAAGCAGTTTGTGTGAAAACAGTCAGTAGTATGACTGTACTTGCCAAGAGTGGGCTGTATGCCCACAGCTTGTCTTACATGTACCTACATCAATAAACCCACAAACCTCCACAATCTAAACATTTTTGGACTTTTTGTTTGTGCTGCTGAGACAAAAGTTTGATTAGTTGTAACCTAATCTGTGACCAAGTTTGTTGTTGTAGAGAAGCATCTTAAAGGAACCTCATTCCAACATTAAATTTTACGATGATCAGGTTTCATCGAAACTCTTCCATAAAATGAAACGAAAGTTAGTTCAATGTTAAAATCATAATAGACATTGATATAATTGCCCATATGCTTAGTTCACAAAGGAGAAATTCCCTTACTTTATATAACCTTCCAATTTGTTTAGTAAGTATGTTATGCAAAGGGCTGCCCAGTGATGCAGCTGGTAGAGCTGTTGTTGCCTTGCAGCAAGAAGGTTCTGGGTTCGATTCCCGGCCCAGGTCTTTCTGCATGGAGTTTGCATGTTCTCCCTGTGCATGGTGGGTTCTCTCCGGGTACTGCGGCTTCCTCCCACAGTCCAAAAACATGACTGTCAGGTTAATTGGCCTCTCCAAATTGTCCCTAGGTGTGAGTGTGTGTGTGCATGGTTGTCTGTCCTGTCTGTCTCTGTGTTGCCCTGCGACAGACTGGCGACCTGTCCAGGGTGTACCCTGCCTCTCGCCCGAAACGTTAGCTGGAGATAGACACTTCCAGACTCCCCGAAGGGACAAGGCTGTACAGAAAATGGATGGATGAATGGATGGATGGATGGATGGATGGATGGATGGATGGATGGATGGATGGATGGATGGATGGATGGATGGATGGATGGATGGATGGATGGATGCAAACTCATGCTATCTCTGCATAATATTAACTTTGACAAGAGAACTGTTTAAAAGTGAATACAAACAAGCATTTTTTTAACACAGCGTAAATATGGGGTTCTTATTAAAAATCTGTTGCTGAAACAGAAAAAAAGCTTTCTGCTATTTTGGTCAGAAAAGTCTTGAATCTCATTCATAAGGAAGTCAGTTTCTCTGGATGGGAAAACTAGTGCATGCATTTCAGACTTCATAGGTATACTACCAAGTGCTTTAATGCTTAATATTCCCAATGGACCACTACAGAAAGCAAAAAAAAAAAAACTTAATCTGGGTGTACAAAGAGCCAGCCCATCCAGATGTTCTAGTAATCAGCTAAGACCTTCACCAGATGTTGCTGCTCTGAAATATGATGAAATGCAATATTTCCCTCCTTTGTATTAATTTGATAATCTGACATTAGCTAGTTATAAATTACACATTAGCCAAACAAATTGTTTTTATTAAAGGTTGTATTTGTTCAGCAGAAGCAGCATGAAATACACAAGATAACACTAAGACTAAGACTATTTTATAACAGCATTTTCCATTTATTGAGTTGAGCCTTTGGACTAATCTTTGACTTTCAGGAATGAAATACATTGTTTGTATTAAAAAGAAGAATTAAAAAAATTAGCAGTAGAGCGAGGCAGATGAAAACACCATATAATAGGGCATAATTAACAATTACCATTAAAATATGTAATTAAGCACAAAAAAGACAAAATGCCGCAAAATAGGCCTTGACAATAACAAACGTTGTTCTATAATTGTATATTGTTCTATGCTCGATGTACATTATACAATAATCGTAAAAACAGTTGTGATTATCAATTATTATTTAGCTAATCTACTGTGATAAAACACACCCCCCAGAACAAACCAGAACATTGTGGGCTTTCAACAAAAGACCGCGAGCATCTAGTTATGAACACATCTTTCACCACCGCAGTTATTTACATAACTCCTTCTGCTTGATTTCTGTTGCTGTTAGTACAAACGTACATGCCTACTTTTGCACAAATAACAGCAGAAAGATGTCTCCTTCTTTATTTATTACAATAAGGTTCCTTGCTGGTTGTAACAAAGGTCCGAAAAACAAAACCAATCAGGAACTAACTGATGAACATCACTCTTATTTCGTACTTTTTGGTACTGATGCTAAAATGGTTACATGAGAAAAGTGCCATTAAGATAGCTGCCAGCTGAAAATACTTCTATCAGTCAGAGACCCAGATATGTCAGAGCTCACACAACACTGCAAAATATAACCACCGGCGCCTCAACAAGTCATTACACTGCCTTAAAAAAATACATATATCTCCAGCAAATACATAAACAGTTGAGCGATGCAAACGTTAAAATGACTTCCAGTAAAAGTCCTACCACTGACCTACAGAATCACACTAATGAAAACAACTAACCTGAGATAAAAATAGCCTGGGAAAATGTGGGTAATGCATGAAACTAGATGCATTCAAACACGATCTGCTGCATGATGCCAAGAACATCTGACACCTTAAGTCTGCCAGTTTCTAAAATGGCTGACGTCTTTGAAATGCCAAAGTCGAAAATGGCTCCTGATAGAATGATGACATAACCATGAGCCTGAAAAAAATGCTATGAAAGCCTTAAGACCTAAATGTGTCACAAAAATAAGTGCTGTGTGGCAGTGATATGGAGAAACAATACATTTATTCGTTTGGTTTAACTATATTTATATTAATTAGATTTAGTTATTTTTCATTTGTTTCAATGCCAATCTTTCTTAATGAACATTAACTATCTAGTCAAATGTATGTATATACACATAAATTTCAATAGTTCAAAGGCAAAACATGATCAATATTTATAATTAAAAACAAGCCAGACCAAATGTTTTGCTTTTTATAGCATTGATGACCACTGGGATACATCCACATAAAGCTCTTCAGTTTTCTTATAACTGTGTTGCATGGGTTATTTGCCAAATCCAAATTATGGGCCAAATTTATGAAATTGAAAACATGCATCTCAAGTTCAGCAGATGGGAAGAATTTGCACATATTTTGGCATAAAGAGACTAAAGATCAAACTGGTTCAGAAAAACATTTTTGGCACCATCCCTCCTCCAAACATGCTTCCTATTTCCTTCTTCTGCATCAAAAAAATCACAAACTTGTAGCAACTTTTCTACATTTTCCCAAACTTCATGGCCTATCTAGTAACTCTAATCTTGCTTGCTCCAGCTATACGATACAGAAATATGTGACGGATTTTTTTCTAACTATAGTATACACAGCCAAATCCCAATACAAAACATACAGTAAATAATTAAATAAGCAAAGAAGGATACATTTCAACAACCTCTGTCCAAACAATCAGGCCACAGCCTTGCTGATTCGACCAACATACAATGCTCTTAGGAAGGTGAACAAAGGCTAATTGGACTTAGCAGTCTCAGTGCTCCACAAATCAAGCTTTATTTTGACTGCACTTTAACTGTCACCACCACCGTTAAGTTTATAGTCAAGGAATAGCAGAGAGGCTGTCAAAGAAGGAGGCTTTAATGTTATTTTTAATGACGTGTTGATGCATTTCTCGTGATTCATTATTAAAACATCCAGTGACACAGCTGCAGTTTTCATCTTTGTCTTTCTTTCTTTCCTCTCTTATTTGAGAAATTGCTATTGAAAGCAAGCGGCAAAAGAGGAGACTTGGAGAGAAAGGCGTGCCAAATAGGTTTAGAGTGTTACTGGCTGACAACATTATGAGTCGAGAGTATCTGCTTTAGTCTGCTGAGCCTCAGAGTTTCAGCCTGTGAATGTGCAACTGGCGCTGCGTTCTTTGCCAACATAGCTTCCCAGCCCTCACCAGGGTGGACTGCCAGCTTCAGCCCCCAGCGAGATTACATAGATGAGTTTTAGCTCTTAAAAAATTTACTAACCATCCATGGACACTTAACACTGCCTTTGGTTCAAGGAGTGATTAGTAAGTGGGACAAATAAATCTAGGTTAAAGCAAAAAAAATTTCGCAATTGCAAACACGTTTACTTTTTAAAAAACTACCTTCACAGATTACCAATTGTCTTCAGACATCACCCATCATCTTTGATATGTCAAACATTCACAGTGACACTCTAAGAAGACTCTTGGAAGTTGCTAATCTGTTGTTATGCTGAATATTTTTGGAGCTGCCTTTTCAAATTTTACCATGCCTTCAAGGAGAATTTAACAATCTGCTCCAACATAAACATGGCTGCCGTGCCCATAGGCCAGGCATTTACTGTCATAACTGAAGACTTTCCTCTCTGGAAAAATGCTACTTAAAGGCTGTGTCTCTAATCCTCTCCATTCACTCCACCACTGTTCCACACCCGGCTGGCATTATTAGCAGCCGGGTGTCAATAATGCACCTGGCTGCATTATTGACACCTGAAATTAGGTACAGTTCATGATCCTGTACCGTTAGGCAATGCAGTGAACCAACATTTCCAGACCATTAACCTGCTTTGCAATCCCTCGGACCTGTTCATCCCACAAGGTTCTGGAGAAGTTAATGCTATGTTAATTCTAGGCATAACAGATCTGCTCCCATGGGAAAGGCGTTTAACCTCGTCGAGGTAGCAGCTCTGCCTACGCTGCAGAGCGACACCACTTGGTATTTATATCATAAAATACAAGGCTGTCCACCAGTGGATTTCCGTGTTTTGTCACAAACAACTACTTCCTGGAAACCAACCCACATTTCTAGAGCAAAATCGAAGTCTATGTGAAAGCCGAGGAAGAGAAGATGTTGAAATGAACTTTTCTTTAAATGTCAGCGAAGGTGGGTTGCCATGATAACAAGCATCAGAGATAAACAAAATCATTACATTGTCATGGTAACAATGTCGCAATCTCCCCTACCAAAAAGAGGACATGAGGAGAATTAAGATAAGAAATGACAAAGAGTGAAAGAAACTTTAACAAGAATTTTTTGCTCTTAAAGATCACTGTACTTTTTTTCTTTGAGATTTTAATTTGATAAAGCAAGTTATTATTTGAACATTGCTCAGCTAGTTAATACTAAAACATTTTTCGTTTAACACTGTAAAGGAGGCAACCTTGCCTGTTGGCCGCTGTTGATTAATGACCTCATATTCTGTTAATTAGACACTCGGCCCTGAGGCAGAAAGATTTAATTTCCCGTTCATCATCATTGCTGAGAGAAAAAAAAAATCAACTGATTGAAGAGGGGTAGAGGAGAGAAGGAAAGGACAAGAGAGGAGAGTAAAAAGAAGGAGAGTTATAGTCTGGAAAAGCCCTGATAGAAAAAAAAATACTTGTTTAACACAAAATGTCTGCATTTCACTTTTCCTTCAGACAAAGCATGCATTATAATATGCCAGCAGAATTTGGAGCAAGTTTCACAATAAATATAATTGAAAAGAATCATGAAACAGCAACACATACAAAGGATTTTGTCAGGGTTGGTAAAGTAGTTAAACTTGTCGCTACTGAAGTAAGAGACTTTCAGAGAAGTCATAAAACATAGCCACAGGGTTTACGAGATGATTGATGATAGACACAAGACAAAAATGAAAGCATACCATGTTGCCCTGAAAACATTAACTTCTATTTTTTCTTTTACTATCAACAGGGACTTTCCTGAGTAAAAAAAAAAAGAATAAAACGCTCATAAAATCATTGTGCAGGAGTCAATGTTTTAAAGCTCTTACTTCAACACATCAGTTCATTAATTAAGATTATACAACGTTAACAGTGCTAAATATGTTTAGTACACTTGTGTTTATGCTACAAATCATTGCAGGTGTCATTTCATTACATTTACTCAACCACTAAAATGCTCAAGTTTAAGAATGACCTTTGACTTCACTGTTATGACAGTTAAAATGCAGGACGGACATTTCATCAAATATCCATAAATGCATTTTTCAAAAAAATTAAAAATAATTCAGCTCTTAAGAATGGCATTCATCAAATGTGCAATCAACATTTATTCTATTTTAAGCACAATTAATCCAAGGACAAATGGATGTTATTGAGAATTCTTAAATTTATTTTCTAAGAGTTCAATTGTATTTCTAGGCATTTTTATTCCAATAATGTAGTTGTTTATATACTACATTTAAATTATTCGTAAATAATATGCAAATATATTATTTGTATATTACAAATTTATACATATAATATTTGTATGTATAAATGTAAATATTATTACATTTAAAATATTTTAAATTATTATAAATGTAATAATTTAAAATAACTTAAATCTACATAAAGTTGGACGGTACCTTGTGGCAGGTCCGGTGAGACGTATGGCATTTCTTGGGTGTTGATGTGTGTCCAGTCAAAGTCATCATACGGGTCTTGTTGGTAGTCACACTGAGAGAAACCCTCATCAAATGTACAGCTTCCTGCAGGCATAAAAAAGACATAAAAATGTTGATTTAATCTGAACAGAAAGATGGCTTGCAGAAATAAAAGTTTACTTTGATACAATGTTCATCTTCCCTCTTTGATTCTTTACCATTTTCTTTCTTCCGACAAATGTCTGTTTGCCAGAGCTCATTATAAAAAAACCACCAGGAGTTCAAACTCCATCAGTCAGCACTCAAGGCCAGTCAGGATCACCTCTGACTCAAAGCAACAGAGCCTTCAGCTGATCATCTGAGCCCATCACCACAGCCTGGGGCTAACCATGTGTGAGCTGGCCGCCTCTGGCTCCGCCTTAACAGGAAGTTGGCTCTAACACAGAGAGACGTCACTTGTCCCTGACAGCTAGCTGAACCGATCGACCCGCAGTATATGTGGCTCATGCTGGTGATATCGCTGATAGGAACAGCATGCTGGTCACTACTAGCTATCTGATTCATTGACCTAGCAGTGATGCAGAGCTTGTGTTAATAAAATGGAGAAGTAAAGCCTCAACACCATCTGATTCAAGTCTTTGCCAGTTGGTGAAAGAGAGGTGTCCTTTGTGTCCTTCATGAGCTAAAGTAGATATGGATGACATGTAAAGATTTGTGGAGAAATCTTTAGGTTACAGTGGTCCCTCACCATATCGCGGTTTACCTTTTGATTGGGTCAATGAGCATCAAAGCGCTTTGTTTTGTGTCTTGATTGGCCAAGAGAGAGTCGGTCTACGTTGCAGCCTGTGTTCTTAAACCGTAGTTTTCATATCGATTCCTGATCGCTTTTGCTTTACTACGATCTTGTTACTTCATGGCGAAGTGTGTTTGCCATTTTGTTTTTCGTTCAAAAAGTTGGATTTTTGAATCATTCAGAATTTCATCATGTTAAAATTGTGCAGTAAACTGTGACAATGTGGAAAAAGTTCATGACAGTTTTGGAAAGATTTATAAAGAGTTCGTAAAGAGGTTATGAGGACTTAACATGTATTTGAATAGGGAAAAATTAAACAGTCGCCACTTCGCGGATTTCATTTATTGCGGGACTTTTTCAGAACCGAACCTCCGCAATAAACGAGGGACCACTGTATTTGTAAATTCTGCAAAGTGAATGATGTCCCAGTTTGCTGCCCCGTTTTGCACTATAAAGATGGATACATCTTGAGTGTGCAAGTATATTTCTTTCACACCAATAGTGTGAAAATAAAGGTATAAATGAGCCTTAATATTGACTGAATTTGCTTCTATCATAGTTACCAAAGCTATTGTAGAAATTAGAAGTGTCTCTGTATTTATAACAGATGGACTGGCTGGTTGCTGGAAACAGACCATTTTTAGATTAACCAGCCATTGACCAACTGGTTACATTTAAATGGCACATCAAACGGTGATAGGATGTGAATTTGTCCCGAAGAGACGAATAAACCTGGAATTTACCTGGAAGGATGAAATGAGACTATTAGAGCAAAGTTGTTTTATTTTATCCTTTTGAGCTTCCAGCTTCAGTCTGTAATAAAAGATGCAGGATTTGGGAATTTTGGCAACCTATTAGAACTCTCAGAGCCAAGAAAATGGTCTCCACTCTATAATACATAAAATGAGACTGCTGTTTATTGTAAGTAATCCCAGCTGTTTTACAATGACTGCTCTTTTATAGGGTGATGCTGTCTTTCCTTTAAATAAAAATAATTAATAACCAGTCAGGACAGAAATGCTTTTAAGTGAAGTATTCAGAAACTAGAATTGACTAAAATCAGTATGGAGCTTTGTAGTAAAACTGATAGATCCTTTTTTTTAAATAACATATACTTTGTGTTGAACAAAAGCCATATAATCTCAGTTATAAAAAAGGTAGTCAAACATGAAACCATATTTGTAGACCTCCAACCTCAATGTTTGCACTTTATTGGGGAAAAATAATAATTAGAGAGTTTCAGTAGGAGTCTTTAATCATCGATTGAAGGAAAACCTGACCATTTACACACAAAGTGCACGGCAAGAATAGCATGAATATGACAACAACATCAAAGCTGAATATTTTATGATGTTGTTTAAAGACTAATTTCTTCCAAGAACTTTTGCTTTTGGAGTCTAAAAGTTGTGAAAGTAAACCAAAAAAAAATCACAAAACATTTAAATTCCATGTTTGAAGATGACTGCAAAACTACTGAAGACATGGGAGGAGGTCACCTTTAAGCATTATCAGCAACCAGCTCTGTCAGCAACATAAATCTCCTGGTATTCATTTAGGAGTTAAAGCTTCACTACCTGTGTCCTAAAGCAAATTGTGGCGGATGTGATGGAGAGCAGAACGACAGGCCCTCAGATACCCTGCTGATCCGCGCTCCTGCTACAGAGGCGTAGCAAGAGGTGACAGACGCCGCCAGAGGAGAAACAAGTTAACATCAAACTAAGCGACTGTCTTCGGCTGGCGGCTGCGTAGCTGGCTGTGACTCACAGCCTCCAAGGACACTGGATCACATTCCTCTCAGCGACATCCTTTAATTCAGCTCCTCTTTGTGAAAATCAGTTCAGTCACAATCAGTTCAATTAAGTCTTTGTCACGGCAACTTACCAAAAGACCGGACAAAGGAAGTGCGGCGTATACCAACATGATGGCTTTTTTTTCTGTCCTACAGCAAATTATTTATCCTATAAATAAATTTATGGCTTCTGGGTTAAAAGAAAAATTATTTTCTCCACTTTTGACGTCAAAATGTTTGTGTCCATGTGCATGTTGCGTAAAGCTGCATGACCTCTTGGTCCCCAACAGTGTGTGTCAGTTTACATCCTGCTGCCATGCAGTTCTCTCTGCATGGCTCAAAAGAGCAACGTGTGAAACACCGGTGAGGTTGCAAGGACAGTTCCAGAAACATGTACTGGAAGAAGGCAGATTTAGGGGCTACAAAACCAGTGGTGAACACATCATCTACACAATAAATCATTGTTCAATTACAGATAATACAGAAATATACCTTCCTGTGTTATCTGCATTCAAATGGGCATAGAGCCTGAGTGGATTGATTTTTAAACCTTGTTATTGTATTCATTTTCCCTACCTGCTTTGTTCTGCGTGCGACTCAAAGTTTCTGCAGCCTATCATTGGAATCTGTGATAGAAGGTCACCCTGGACAGCAGTTTATTACAATGTTTACCGGCACATCAGAAAAGTAATCATTTTGATTTACTTTACTTTTGGTGAGCTAAAAGGTTCTAGGTTCTCAAATTTGTACTGTTTTTACACTGAGAGATGTAGCTATGGTACATCAAATACAAAAGGTCAAATAAACTAAAAATCAAACCAGCGTTTTCATGTTTGAAAATCTGATTTTGTGCAAAATTGGAGCCAATCTGTTTGGCCATGTTCTGGCATTTTAGGGGCACTTAACCTTGGGTTGTACACTGCAGAGTTTTTGGTCTTCTTCCGCCTCTTTGACGTTACCTTCATACTACACTGGCTGAATTTAAGCAGACCATACTTTAAATCTGTGCTGTGTCCACAGACTTTATCAGAGGAGCTTCACCTTGGATCAGCAGAGAATAAAACATTCCAGTGCTCTAAATTTTCATTCACAAGTTTAAGGAAATTCGTTCAAAGAAAAATCCTAAACTCTTGTTTGGATATCTCTGAATGACATACTAAACAAAGTATGTGTGTGTGTTGGGGGAGGAGGGGTGCGTGTGTGTGTGCGAGTGAGTGAGTGATTAAGCTGCAAAATAGCATGAAACTGTCTGCACACATGCAAATATCAAGTTAGCTCGCCCACGGTCTCAGTTAACACTTTTGGCTTTACTAAATGTCTAGCCAGCAAAAGGCAACATAGAATCACTGATACATGCATCCAACAGCAAATCCTTGCTGCCAATAATGAGTCAAGCAAACCTTGAACTCATGTTTTGCCTTAGCAGGGAAAAAGAGTGAACAAAAAGCCAAAATCAGTTCAACTGGTGTATTAAACTTTTTTTTTACAACTTAAATATGGCAGCAACATACTGTTTTAAAATCATATTGCTGTCACCAAATCTTATTTCTCACTTTAGGTAAGATTAATGTTCCAGTTTTTGCTCACTTAGGATAATCTAAAATGTATTTCACAAAGCCCAAATAATGAGTGGGATCATTTTGTATTACTTCATTTTTCAAATTCAGAAGAATACATAGAGTAGGAGATCACTGTACTGTGCCTTTAAAGGTTAAGGTTGATGATGTCATGGCATGCAAGCTTTTAATCTTTTTCAAAGCTTTTAATCTTAATTAATATTTGAGCTTGTGGATGAATTTTAAGCCAACACCTCAAACACACTGCTTCCTTGTGTGAGTTCATGGAAAAAATAAAATTAGCCAGCCAATATATCAGGAAGATAACCTGGGAGAACTCCAAGTTTGGTCCATCCTGTACGACTAAAAGTGCCAAATTCATCTGTTCAGATAATTAATACCTGAAAGGACTGAAATGCCGCTTAGGGAGGAAGAAGCCAACGCAACATGATGTCTCTTCTAGTGGACAGAGAGCCTAAAAATATCACCAATTCTTTTACAAAGTTATTTAAACAACAAACAGTCAGTAAGTGTGCAAGTCAGCCATCAGAACTGATTCAGTTGCACTAGTTCTGTCAGGAGGAATGGGGCAAAATTTGAGCACGTGAGTCTGAAATCTGGCGCTTTTAAATATTTTTGGAAATCTTCTCTAAAAAAAAACAGCTACTTTTGGATGAAACATCATTGGATGAAAAATCCCTCATGAAAAATTCCAGAACTTTATTAGAAGAGTCGGCAACGCCGACTATAAAGTTCACCCTTTATTCCGGAATTTGCATTTTTCAGAATGTACTAATGGAAAAATGTGATACAACTAATCTTTACAACAGCTTTCAAAGTGCATGTATATGCATGAGTACTTGTCCAGATGGGTCATTATTGCCACCTTCTCCTGCACTACAAGGACACACATGCACACCCGCGTTCGCGCACAAACACACATACAGGGCAAGAGAAAGAATGAGAGCGAAACACACAGACTGCATGTTAATCACTTCCTAATCAGCTTCTCTGATTGGTCGTCTCACTAATAAAATAATGGTGACTCATTTGCATAATAAAATAATTAGAAGGACTTGATAAAGGCTCAAGGGCAGAGACAGGAAACCATACACACACCTACTCACGCATCCACAGCGACACAGGATGGCTGCAGTCTCTAAAAGACTGCTGAATGGCGTCAGACAACATCTGCCACCATCACTCAAAATCATTTTGTGTTGATTTGCATTGACCTCCACCTACACGAGGTGAAACAAACGAAAGCGCTTTCACTAAAACTCTTCAAAAACGTGGATCTGTACGTGCCCTGGAGGGTTGGAGGGAGTCCCGGGAGGCAAAAGGGGCATCTCCCAATTGTTAGTGAAGATCAAGATTATTACTTGGCAAAGACCAGACGGTGTTACAATGGATACTTTGATTAGCTTTTGCTCCCCCTATAGTAATCTCACTGATCTGCAGAAGAGGCAGTACTAAATCAGATAAGCAGAAGTGTCATTTTTTCCCCACCTGGAACAGGAACATCAGGAACATCCTTCAGAAGGTCTAAGCTAAAACTGAACTCATCATCAAATCCAAGAATCCAAAGACAATATTAGTTACTGAAACTAAGACTGAAGGCAAGGTAATAAAATTATATAGGTACAGTGATAGTGTGACCTTGATCATATTTTAACTGTTGGAGCATCAAAATGTATGGATTCATTACATCTAATAAAAATAATAATGATAATAATAAAAATAATAATAAAAATATAATAATATTTAATGATAATGATAATAATAATTTAAAAAAAAAAAAAAAAAAAAAAATAATAATTAATGTTAATGATAATAATAATAACAGGCAGCCATAATAGGCAAATTAGCAGAAATCAGGCTCTGAATTCTGAACAGGGAATCTGTTGTAAAGTTACAAGTTCATGGAGATTATTAGCATGCAAGAAATGCAACTTCAATGAAGTCGAGTTCACTACATCATTATGTCAGAATAACCTTCATGACCCGGGTGCCTTCACATAATGATACTTTTTTTTTATATCAGTGCAACTTTTTTGTATCTGTTCACACTAAAAAAAAATCCTTCAAAAGCTCAGAGGACTGTAACATTGTTAGAGGTCAGCTGGTTGAAAACATCTTCACTTTTTAGCCCTGATTGTGAGCCAAGATGAAAACGTCTAAATCTGCTCAGGAATCTGAAGGACCCAGGAGAAGACGCACTATCTCACCCTCGCAACAAATTCTGTCTATAATCTACATAAAGTACAAACCCCATGCCTCCTTCTCACCACTCTGTCTGTCTAGTATTTATCAGAAGAGCTCTGTTTCAGTCTGCTGGCAGCGATGTTATCACCGGAGAGCAGATAAGACAACATGAATGAGGGAAGGTGAAGCAAAGGGGAAGCGTATGGAGAATGAGGAGAGAAAATGTAGCACTGGGACAAAGGAAGGGGGAATTTCAAAGGATGAAGTGTGAATATTGTAAAAAAAAAAATAAAATAAGTACCGTATTTTCCGCATTATAAGGCGCACCTTCAATGAATGTCCTATTTTAAAACCTTTTTCATATATAAGGCGCACCGCATTATAAGACGCATAGAATAGACGCTACAGTACAGGCTGGGGTTACGTTATGCATCCTTTAGATGGAGCTGCGCTATAAGGAATGTCAACAAAATAATAAAGTCAGTCAAACTTTATTAATAGATTACAAACCAGCATTTTGACAACTCCGTTCGCTCCCAAAATGAATAACAGCTGTTTTATTCCCGTGTTCTTCTGCGTGTCTGGTCGCCTTGCGTTTAAACTCTGCGTCCTAAGCGTGTCTCTTAATAGGAACCATTCTGGGGTCACGAATGGAAATGAAACGGCTCGCTTCGCGCAGTCATATTTCCCAGCATGCACCGCGCGCTTCTTCTTCTACGTGGAAAATTAAGTGCACGGCTGCTTACCATAGTTGCGAGACCTGTTGTGGCTCAATATTGGCCCATATATAAGGTGCATATATAAGGTGGCTTTTTAGAAATTTGAAGGTTTTTAGGTGCGCCTTATAGTGCAGAAAATACGGTAAATAAATAACTGAACTGTTCTTAAAGACAAATAATAACATATTCAGCTGCAATATAATCTTCACTTTTAAATGACTGCATTTAAAATTCTGACCTCATAATTCTGAGAGTTATATCAACATATAACTTTTAGATTCCAATGTAGTGAAAAAGTCTTAAAATGGCCAAAAACAGAAAAGTTCAAACGTTCTTTATATAGTGAACAACAGTAATGGTGATAACAATACTATTTTGGTACCTCTCTACTCTGTGGAGCAACAAAACTGTCTATTTGTTGTTTTTTTATCTGTGAACATGCTTCACTACGTCGCCCTGAAGCTGACTATCTCAAGGACACTAATAAAGTTGTACCTTATCGTTTACCCTATGTGTCGTCTCTACTTTTTGTTCACCGTCTCTGCCTCTTGTTCTCTCTCTCTGGCTGTCTGAGAATAGGTGAAATTAGCCTGAAATGATACAAGGTGACATCAGAGAAGCATGCACAGGCACACACACAGACAAGCTCCCACTTGTCACGCCTCAGTGGACCTTGTAGCGCAGCGCCAAGCCATCAAAGCCAAGACCCATATACATACACACCTTGGATGTTAAAACAGACACGGAGGCTCGCAAAATCACACACTTAAAATACATGGCAACACACCGACGCGCGCGCAGCCGCACACAGCGACACCCATGAATGCTCAGCGCAGTACTTTAATTGGAAGTGCTGAAGGCTGAAGAATTTCTCCTTCATCTCACAATGTTGTAATTGAATCTGAGACTTACATATGTGTGAGTGTGTGCTCGACTAATTCATCGGTTTCCATTGACAGCAACAGTAAAAACAGAAATGTGTGTTTTTCATCCAACCAAGGAGTCTTTCGGTCCTGCCACCCCTGACTATCTTCTCCTCTCTTTAGGGCTAATGCAGATTTTCAATTCAAATTCCAACCACAGCAGTTTTGTGATCTCACTTTTTTTTTTTATACAGAAAGTTTGTTATTTGGCTGCACAGACTGTGAAGGGACAGTTGTGATTCCCACTGCTGTGCAGAAATTACATTTCACTGACCAACATATCAGGACCAAATGAGCTTGATGGTGAAGAATGTTAAGATTAAGAATCGTGCTGCTCTATTTTGAGTAATGGTTTTCGTAAAATACAATCATTTAATTAATATTAACATAAATAAACTGAGGCTGCACAGTGGCGCAGTTGGTAGAGCTGTTGCCTTGCAGCAAGAAGGTTCTGGGTTCGATTCCCGGCCCCGGTCTTTCTGCATGGAGTTTGCATGTTCTCCCTGTGCATGGTGGGTTCTCTCCCGGTACTCCGGCTTCCTCCCACAGTCCAAAAGCATGAGTGTCATGCTAATTGGTCTCTCCAAATTCTCCCTAGGTGTGAGTGTGTGTGTGCATGGTTGTTTGTCCTGTCTGTCTCTATGTTGACTTTTCCACCGTTTGTCATCTTAACAGTCAATGTATTTTACTGACAAGCTTTCTTGTCCTTGTTAAAGAAAAGCATCCTAAAAGCATAATGCTGCTATTACCGTGTTTTAAATTGGGAATTGTTTGTTCATGTTGCCATGCAGTGTTACATTTTTATAGCCTATAACATTTTATATGCAATCTAAAAGGTTCAATTTAGTTGATAGATTCTGATCAAAAAGATGGGTTGTGCTCACAAATGAAATAATTTTTGAGTTTTCTCATAAAAACATTAAACTTTCAGTTTCAATTCAATTCAATGCTTACCTGTAAAGCAGGAAACCAAAAAACAGCATCAAAATGTAACAGATTGTGTGTGGCTTACTAATGACCAGCTCTGCTGTATTGCAATAACAAAAGGAAGAGCTGGTGTAGAGAAAGTTACCAATACAGCATTTCTATTCAAAAGAGTTCGACCGATAATGGGAAATACTTAATTCGTCTATGTTTGTTACATCAGAGACTTTAAAAAGTATTGCCTCAAGGTGAGCAGGTTCAGGCTCAGTTTGACTTGAAAGGCATTTGCCCTGATAAGAACGTTTGAACATGAATGAGTGTGTAGATTTTGCTCCACCTAATTACAACAATTTTTTTAATCTCCCTTTTTATCAAATGCAAGGCGGGAAAAAAAAATCTGAAACTTTCCAGAACTCCAAAATGACTTTTTTTTATATAATAAAGTAATTAATTAAGTTTTTTTATTATATTTTTGGCCTTTTCCCAACTTTTTCAAGTATCTCACGTTGCCTTGTGATAACAAAATGAGTGTCTTGCTTTTGAACCTCTCTTTAGTTGGATGTTTTTCACCATTTGTGAACACTTTATTGGCTTAATGATTAGGTGATTAATCAAAGCAGTAATCGTTACTTGCAGCCCTTCAGTGCACTCTCATCTGAGAGGCTGAAACAAATGAGTGTCTCCTTAATTACAGATTAATCATATAATAGTTTCAGCAGTAGGACTAGTAGACTTTCACTACAGATTAATAAGATGATCATTTTTCAACAAACTAGGCCATCCTAAAGAATAAAGATGCCAAACATCCTTAAATTACCCACTAAAATTTCCAAAAACCCACGCCACCTTTGTTTAGTGCCTTCATTAGCTCTATTAAAGTTTAAATTCTGCATGGCAGCAGCTTAATTAAACACCCTAAATAATCTGTTTACAGTCAATAGGACACTTGACCTGGAAATACATCACTACTTCTCACTACGTCCTTCTTTATTTTTTATGTTATTTCATCGGAGCTGCATGTGTTTGTTGAGAGAGCGGGTCAAAACTTTCCAAAGACTCTATTTTATAATATTCACCTCTCTCTTGCCCTTTTGCTCCGTATCTGTCCGTCCATCGTTAATCTCTATTACTATTCAAATGGTGACATTTAAAGCAGCGTCACATGCTGACCGACTCGCTACAAATAAGGCAGAAGAAAAAAGGGTCTAGAGATGCAGCGATGGAGAGGAGATCTGTTTTGTTCAGAGAACATTGGGAAATCTTCCTCACCTCTCCATTACCTCCCCTGCCTGTAAATGAGTTCACCCAGGAGCTCTAAACAGAGTCAGATTTCCTCCCATTCTCAGAAAAGTTGAGCCATCCCCTCATTGTTTTAGTGTTTGTTCACCCATTTACCTCTCCACACACCCACTGCTCTGTTTATTGCCTCCTTGTCAGTGCTGTGCAGTATAAAGATTAGTAGGAAAAGTGCCACTTTAGTTCTTTATTGTCAGATGTAATGTTTCCGGACAGCTTTTTGCCAAACATGGCCCATTTTGTACCGGTGACAAGAAAATGAAACAAAGAAGTTTTACAACTCTCAATTAAGTGCCAAGATGACTTCAGACATCAGTGGCCTATAACAACCCATAAAACATCATCTCAATGAGATTCAATACCAGGGTGTGTCATTCTGAATAAGTCAGGGGGGAAAAATTACTTTGGCTTTAGTCAGCACTGGGTTTAGCTGAGACCCGAGAGTGCAGCTCTTCAAAAATCCCTAAACAACAAGTCTCAACTGGCTGCTTCTCCCCACTATTCCCCCAGCACACTTGACCTCAAGAATGCTGACTGGCTGATTCACCACAGACACTCAGGCTGCATAAACTATAACCATATTATGAGTCAAAGAGGAAAAAATCCAGGAAGGCAATTAATAATGTATCACAAATCTGCTTTCCAGGCATCTAAACAAAAAGGATCTGCAATTCTGGAGAGTTTGAGGTTTTACTACACAGCTCAAAGAGTGAGAATGTGAGGTGAACCTTTCCCAGAGTTATACAAATACACTGAAAAGGGATCAATGCTGAACAGAATGGGGTCAGAATAATTATTGGCAGCATGCAGGGTTGGATTTGGGTGGAGCACAAGCTGCTACACCTGAACATAATCGCATGCCGCCAAAGCCAACAAAGCTTCTTTACACTGCAACACTAAACCGTTCAGCAGAGTCGCTGATAGCTCACTGATAAGTCTCCAGGAGAATGCATTCAAAAATAATGCTTTATCCTCTGTAGAGTATTTCAATGAGCCAATCACAGGGCCAGGCATGGGGCAGTTATTTTATAAGCCAATCAGGGCATGGCTGGGGTTTTTGGACTGGAAAACAAGTCTGGTGTGGACGCGATAAGAGCAGAACAAACACACATTAAACACTGACCCTAACAGACACACACAAACTGAAAGCACAAGGTAAGTAAGGCCAAATGAAGAAGGATAGTGGAAGTGAGAAGGACAGGGGGAAAGAATGATGAGGAAGGAGAGTCTGAGGAGATGGAAACCCTGCAGTGAATTCAGAAAGAAATCCCATCCAAGAGATATAAGTAGGTTAAATCTGAAGCGGCTAGCTTAGCAAGTCAGCACTGAGGCCGATGACACACTGAACTGCCTGGCTGACTTCTCCGATTGTCCGGCAAGCAAGTTCAAAGGCTGCCTGACTGATTTACTGACTGACTGACGGGTGGGTCGGATTTACTCTATCCTGTGTTTGTGCAGCTGAAGCAGTTCTGTTGTTCAGCCTGTCCGACAAAAAGCAGTTCTCCCCGCTGACACACAAAGAACAACCTGAAACAGCACTAATACTGGAGAGATCGGCAGAGATGAAGAGAGAGAGAAAAGACACAAATAAACGCATGAAAAAAAGCCTCTAGAATATCTAACTTCAAAGCAGAAAAATGGCCTAAAATAACAATTGAAAAATGTTTCTGGGACTTCTGTAACCAATAACAATCAAATATGAAAAAATAGCGCGTCAAAGCAGCTCTTTTATCTGCAGTTGTGACACAGTTCTGTCGAACAACAAAAGATACCTAACGATAGCATTTACTGTCCTGGAGGAAATTTACTTTTTGCTGTGAGCACTGAAAGAGAACAATGCACAACTCTGCACACCATAGGGACTCAAACAAAGGAAATAACATACAAATGGGAGTAACATGCAAGGAAGCCAGAGACCTACCAATGCATGTTCTGAGAGTGTCTGGAGAGCTAAATACATATTATATGTTCCAGTCAGAGTGTTGGGGTGTCTCTGGTGAGGCCTAAAAGTGATCTGCGTTCATTGCAAAGGGGCATAAATAAAAAACACAACTTTACGTCACAATTGTGTGCATAATATGTGTGCACACAAACAGATATTAATACATAAACAAATATACTCAAAGGATTATTTTTATTTTAATTTAAGCATTTTTTTTCTTTTTAGTTCTGGAAAATGTTACTGCAACATTGGTTTTACTTATTGAATTTATTGCAAAAAAGAGCAAAAAATAAAAGTTCCTTTTCAAAAAATAAATTGGTTTAATAACTAAATATAATTCTTTTGTTGTTGTTAGTTAACTTCTGCTGTGATTGCTGAAAGCCAACGTAAAAACAAATCTGATTAAATGAGTCCAAAAAGAATCCATGACCCCGAATTTACTGGACTTAAGGTCAAATGTGTTACTGTTTTTGAATCTGTGATATCTGTGGAAATAAGTGTCTCTTTTGATACAATGCCTATTATCTCATACAACGAAAGTTACGTTTCAAACAGCCAAGTCTAACTTCAGACTGTTTTTTGTCTACTCCAGTTGTCATTTAAATTATAAAACCAAAGTTTTTATTTTAACAAACTGCATATTTTTGCTTCCGACTTGTGTTTTCATTCTATAAACAAAGGTGAAACCAAATACAGTTAAAGTGAACACGGTTTCTCCTTTGTCCCTTTACTTTTTCACACACATATAATCAGACACAATAGCCTGGAGACCAGGGAGAGTACATTCTGCACGGAGCGCATGAATACATTATCGTGCGTGTTGTCACCTTCAGTTTTAAAATGTGGTCAAACATCACTTACGGGCTGAAAGAGCTCGGGTCTGGAGACGTAAAGAGAGCGCAACAGTGACAGGGAGAGAAAGACGAGACGCCCTCCACTCCCTCCTTTCACAGCGTGTGTGTGGTAAATGAGTTTTGGGAGTTCTTGTCTCTTTACGATAGCTGTAACTGGCCTGAGGACAGCTGTTATTACACTTCACAACAGGGAAATGTTGCGTGTTCGGTCCAGGAGAAAGACACTGTGTGATAATGATTTCTAGAAAAAGAGAAACTTTATGGGCAAGTACTTTGAACTTGTGTCTTTGTTTGAAGTGTAAAAATATTTAAAGCCAGTTTAGTAAAATATGTGCACCAAATAATTCACCTATATCTAGTTGAACACGCCCTTATCTGACTCATGGGGAACAAAGGCCAGAATCACATTGGTTGGTTAATAAGTGTGTGAGTATCTAGTCGTAGTTAAATAACAAAGCTCTGTGCAGGAAATAAGTCCAACCGGTTTCTGACTAACATTCAGGTTATAAAGCACCGCCTCGGGGTTACTCAGGTTTACAGGCAGATGTAAAAGCACACAAACCCCAGCGCACAGACACTAGACACCATTGTTAGCCGTGCCCCTTCTCTTGTTTCTTTGTGCCTGTCTGCATTGATGGAGGTCAGAGCACAAATAAAAGGGCTTGGTCTATTGCTTACTAATAAAAGACTTCTCTAGGCAGTTGAGGTTTTGAAATTTTTCAAATATAAACATACCTTGTATGATATCATCGACTCGGAGTTACTGTCACCACTTTTTAATATACAACTGAAAGTAATTTTGTTATTTTTTCTAGTTATAGTTACAAAAAAGTGTTTGTTTGACTGAACAACCACCATTAACTTAGAAATATTAATTGTTATAACAATCATCAGCATTTGCAGCAGTGAATAACTTTACAATTATGCTTTTATTTAGAGCTACAAGTCAGGGTTAAGAATAAATCTACAGAGAATTTCAAAAAAACTACGTTAAATTGAGAAAGACAGGCTTGCGTTACATAAAACGTTAGTCCTCTACAGTTAGCAGATACACTAAAATCTTGTCAGCGTTGTAAAAACGTCACCTTGATTTTTACTCAAACTGACAGGAAACACTGTCCCTTGTAAGTGGAAAATGTTTCCTGACCTTGACAGAGTACCCAACCATTGAATTGAGGGCATTATTGCATGAGTGAATCTCTCGTCATTGTTCTGGCAACAGCAATGGAAAATGTCAAGTAATGCAATGCTGTTTAAACCAGCAAAAAGATCTTTTTAGAATGGCAGGGTTCTGAAATACAGTGAGAACGCATGTATTACAGCGACAATGTGGAAAAAAACAACAAAAAAATGTTATAAAAACATTATTAAAGAAAATATGCATGACCCCAAAATGTCAATTTCTTGGGAAGTGTTTGTTTTTTCCTTCATTTCAAAAGGAATGTAGGCTATTGCTGCAGGCCATCGGACTGTTTCATCAAGCATGGCCTCCTATTAAGTTGGCCCCTGTATGTTAAAGTCATGGGAAAAGACAAGAGCCTCAGAAAAACAAATACACAACAAATCAAGGACCTACAAAGCAGACATGGCCACAAAACAGAAACATACACTGAATATAAAACCCTATTTAGTCTTTGTAACATTTCAATATTGTAAAATATGAGTGCATGTTACATTTGCACTTTAATTGGTTAAATTGTTTTAAAAACATCTAACTTTTTAGAATAATTCATGACTCCCAAAGTAATATTTTTGCTTTCAGAAGTACATTGATGCTAATTAAAACCTGCCTAACTAAAATTAATATCCATATCTACCAAGTTTGTCCAGATATTACAGCAAATGCATCTAATTACTTAATTAATGAGTGGCATGCTTTAGTCTGTCTTGGATTTTACAAACAGCAGCTGCACATTTCATGTTACCAATCCCAGGTTTTGCTTTGGGTTATTTTGTGACCTAAAGATCGTAAAATTCACAACTAGAGTAACATCAATGAAAGGTGTGTTCCTTCTTTATGTTTCATGATGCTGATTCCTTACTTATATTCTCAAACATCTAACGCTTTTACAGAACAACTAAAGCTATAGTGTGATTATATTACACAAAGCTGGATTCTGATAAGGTGACTTCTAAGGGAAATTAAAGGCATTAATTTGCAAGGGAAAATATAAGCTTTGATCTTCAGGTGACGACGAACTGCTCTTCTAAAACTTTGTGGTTCTACTGACAATTGACTAAAGAAAAGTTCTGTCTCAGTAACAACGTAACTCTTTGGTTGGTCTAGACCTTTTAAACTTTCCCACAGTTTTGTCCTTATTAATATTTGTTCCCCTGTCACATGTGCACCAGTTTCTTTCTTTTGTTTAATATACATCCACTCACAATCACAGGCTTTCCAGTCTCATTGTGGCATGTACCCACAATAAGTGCCAAGCAATTAACACTGTTTGTGTTCATTTTGCAAACAGGTTGGAGCCTTGATAATAGAAAACAAGCACAGGCAGGCTGCATTTCATTTACATCCATCCATGCTTTTCAGTGATCATTCATCACTCCTGTCATGACCACTAAACGCTCACAAACCCCAGCACTTTCTGTCCCCTCGTTCCTCCATGTCATCCTTTGTAGCAGACAGACAGACAGAAAATGTTGGTTTCTCTTATGATCGTCTCACAGGGAAACCATTGGGTGTTATACAACCCCCCAACAATCATCACTCTGTTTGGTTGTTGACTTGTGTCTGAGCTGAACTTGCGCACACAAACAAACCGGGTCGCTCTGTCTTACTCCAAAGGGAAAACACAGGCGAACTCAGAGCGCAGTCTTTTTCTTGCTCACATTAATGAAAGTAATTGAAGTGGACAAGGGGCTTTGTAATTCTGAGGGATGCAGTGAGAGAGCAAGAGGTCATCTCCTTTAACTGTCCACTTCTCTCTGCCTCCTGTTCTGCAGGCAAAAGGGGGAGGGAGGACTGGACAAGGAAAGAAAAATAGAATAAGACCAATAGTGACAAAAAGAGGAAAGAAAACTGAATATGTGAAAAGAGGAGCTCAAACTTACAGCCATCATCCAAACTCCAAACTCTTTCCGAGTTCAAACAAGACTCAGAAAGGTCATATTTTAGAAAAAAGGAAACACTTCTAAAATATGCCCACAAGAATCATAAGCTGGTAGAATTGTGAATGCTTGTGGCTTGTGCAAAATCAGTCCAACTTTAACTTTTTCACAAACTAACATGTATCTTCCTGAGATGTTGGGTGACAGAGCAACACAAGTGCATAACTGTGAACTAGAAAGAAAATAATTTATGCTTTTAATCTTTTTTTTCTTTACAAATTAAAAAAATGAAACCATTGTGCAGATGTATGTATTTTCATGAGTTGGTACTTTGTTCACTGTTTCCAACACAGCTCATATGGAATAGATAGTTCCATGTCTTGACATATATGTTAAAGGATTTTGTTTGTAGGTGAACCTCAGCCAAAGTTTCTAGTCTTTTCTAGCCTCTCGTCAGCTTTCTCCTGGGGTCTCTTTTTCTCCTGACTAAGAAAGAGAGACCCCATAGCATGATGCCACCACTTCTATGTTTCACAACAGAGCCTGAGTCTTCAATGTGAGGTCCAGTGACCAGCAAGAAAGCATTCTGCTTGTGAGTACATGAAACCCAATAACCTACTTTGTGGTTTTAATTTGATCAAATTTGAAGAAGCCGAAGTTGTAGGCATACAGGAAAGGCTTTTTGGATGTGGGGCATGAAGTTCATTCAGTCCATCCACTTCAACGGATGGACTGAATTTGTTTTCCTTTTTTTTTTTCCATGTATGTGTGTGTGGGGGCATGCTCACCCCATCTTTCTACCTTTCATGTCAGTCCAGGCATGAAGCAATCTATCCCTCTAACACACAATCACACAACCCTGAGGGCAGCACACACACATGCACAACCTTCCACATGGCCCGTGGCTACATCTTCAGTCCAAGAAAGCTGTTTTAGTTTCTTCGTCTAGCTGAGTGGATTTAACACAATGCCCTCGGCGTATCGTCTCATACACACTCATGTATTTTGAGAGGCATTTCGAAGAACACTGGCACATTTTTAGTCCTGATTGCATGAACCGTTGCTGCTTTGGGCATGGCCGCACACATGTATCATTTTGTTTGTGCTGCTTTCTCTCTTGAAGCAGCAGCAGTATCATGTTACTTTATTCCAACAACCTAGATCCATCCAGCTCTCCAGTCATCCATCAATTTGCTTTCCTGTTTTTTTTTTTTTAGAAAGCAACCAAAATTGCAAAACTCTTTCTGCAGTGTGCTGTTAATGTATGCCTACGACTTCGGCTTCTTCAAATTTGATCAAATTAAAACCACAAAGTAGGTTTTAAAGTAATAACTGATTTGTCTAGTAATTAAAACAATTATTTCAGAACTACTTAAGAAATTTTACACCTTTAGTACAAGTTGAGAACTCCAAAAAGTGAATAGCAATCTTTTAGAAAGTTCTCGTGTTAACTGGTACCATATTCAACCTGATGTGGTCAACAAAATGTAAAATTATTTTTGCATATGATTGGTAATATGCAATGATGATCTTCACACCATCAGCAGAGTTTTTAAATGGTAAAAAGTGTCAACACTGCATTTATAATAAGACTAGCTACTTAGCTGTTATCCCCAAAGCACCCAACTGGTCGATGTGCTTCGTCTCCCACTGATCTTTGGAATATTAAAAGGGTAAATCTGTTGGTAACAGCAGAAAAGCTAAATTGAGCACATTCCTCAATACCGACTGAGTCTGATTTCATTATAGATAAATCAGATTAATCTATTCAATCTCTTTTTCTTCCAATCTTTCGGGGCCCTTTTTCATTTCTTTGCTTTTTCCCCCCGTATTTCTATACGTTTCCTTTTTTCATTCTGTCCATTTCTTTTGAGATCCTTTGCATTGCATTTCACTAGATCTGACCTTTTTCATGTCTGTCATTCTATGCATCAGCTTGCTTGTCGGGGTAATATAATAAGTACGGACACAGCTGAAGAGTGGCAGTGAGAGAAGAAAGGAGTGTGTAGTGGGGAGAATCCAGCGGGAAAGAGGAGAGGAGCATAAAAAAAGGTGCTGTGTTAAAAAGCTGAGTCCACCACAGCAGTCACAACAAATTCATCTCTCCCTCTTCCCATTCTTTCCTTCTTTTGCAATACTCTTACTTTGATACAAGCTGGCCTCAGTAATACAATAAAGAACTTGGCTCAGCTCTGTGTGTCAGCATGCAGGAGCGAGTGTGTGAAACGTGTGTGTGTGTGCGTAAGGTAGACGACACCTCTTACTCCCTACTCTCTGTCTCATCATTGCAGCTGTTCCACAGAGGTGTGTTTCAATATATCACCCTGTCACACGCACACACATACACACAGACACGGCCCCTGCTTAATAAGCGGTATTCAGAGCTCTTGGGTTTATAGAAAGCTGAAACTGCACTCCTACACAAAACTGGAGCCTTTTTAACTTTCCTTCATTTCTTTCTTCATGCCCTTTATTCTTTTTTGTCTTTGTTGCCATTTTTCCATTTATATCTCTTTTCATTTCGGTTCCTTTCTTCTGGTCTTTCTTGAAGTTCTTTTTAATTTATTCATTCTCTTATTCCACAATGAATAGCTTTCCTTAAAGCAAATTCTTCCCTATTTACACTATTTGTATTCCAGAAAAAGTAACAGTTGGATAAAAGGAAGGAGAAAAGCTGGAACAACCTGCAAACAGTTACGCCATCTTTTCCAGGGGAACGCTGGGTTCTGCAGCTTGTCCATTTGTTCCTTTAGTCTAACGCATGCCTAAATATTATTGCAGAATAAACACACACCCACATGGCAAAAAACACTCCCCAGAATCCTGCAGCAGGGCAGTCTGCACCACCACTCTGGAGTGGCCTGAGACGTGTGACAAAAAGAAGTCTGAACTGATCTGGTCTTAAAATCCCAAAGTCCCAGTCCAATCAAACAATCATGGGATAAGTCAGTACAAGCCCAAACCACAGAGGCCCAACACAACAATCCACAAGATGCTAAGTAGCCTCTGCCAGACACCAGTGGAGAGCCCCTCAAGACTCTGTGTTGATGCTCCACTGGATTACAGTTCATTTGGTTCCATCAAAGGGAAAGCCACTAGATTAAATAATATTGTTGTGGTTCAAAGGCGTGGAGGCTCTGACATGTGAAGCTTTAACTATCTCTTCCTCCAACTGTCAATAAAATAATGCAAAGCCAAGTATTTTTGAAGTAAATTCTGATATCTTACAAGCTGTACTTATTACTGATATACTTGATGTATTGAGCAGCATATACAAATATATATATATATTTATATTTTTGTATATAAAATATTAATATTTTATATATAAAATATTTTATGTATTTTAATATATATATATAACATATATATTTCTAAATATTTTAAGAAAAATATTTCTTAAAACTGACTTATAAACAAAAATAGAAATGGATTAACAACTGCTAGTACCACATTTCTTTCTGAATCAAACAGGGCATAGTTTTAATTTTAAGTACAGCAGTTGCCATATGTCAAATAACATACATTTCTGTCTCCATCCATCCAAAATAAATATCTGACCTCATCTGCCCTCCATGCTCATTTAAATGATTCAAAGTATTCCATAGTTTCTGCTCCCTCCTTTCATCATTCAAGGACATTGAAATTTCCATCCTAAGCGGAAGTTTAAACACTGTTTACTACAGTAAAACGCTGTTGTGTCATTTGCTTCGCTGTAAAGCATCGCGCTAAGTGTGAGCAATCTATCAGTGGTCTGCTGACTTTCAAACATGGGACAGAAGGAGAAAGGAGGAAAAAGAGCAAAGGAAGAGCCAGAGGAGGAGAGTGGACACCTGGATGGGTCCAGAAGCTCTGCAGGGTGTAGGGGAGATATCAAGAAGACGGGAGGATGGTTAGAAGGGTGGGCACTTTCTTTCAGCTGTTCCCCATATGGGTGAGTATGTGTGTGTGTGTGTGTAGGGTCCATATGTGCATTAGTGCTGGAGGAGTTGAACAGGGGGCCTGCCAGATGGACAACACACACACACACAAGTGACAGTTTCCGCCCACTATCATCATGTAACTAGAGTTCGGCAGCTCTTCTCCATGAGAGGAGCATGCATACAGTATTCTCACTCCTGAAGCTTCGACTTATGAACAGAAGGTGTTCTTGCTCAGCAAATCAAGAAAAAGGATTTTATGAGCAGTCCTGCGCAATTCAGCAGCGTTGACAATATAACTTAGCTATGGCAAACTATGTATACAGTAATATTTTAACATGATAGAGTTTGTGATACTAACTTGGATGTTCCAGGATGTGCATCAACAATGTTCAGCCCATGACAAGATAGCCTTGAATTGCATCGTTAGTTTTGGTGTTTTTTGCACAATATACAGGATACAAGAACCGCATCAAAATATTTTTCTTCTCATATCACCTTGCAGCCATGAGCTGTCATTAACTATTCATATTAGAAGCAGAGGTGCTGTAACACCACTGCGTGAGGGAAAGCAGCGGATGTAAATATTTCAGAACAAACACATAATAATGGGGGGCTTCATACAAATAGGTATGTTTATCATCTCATATATTTACAGCAAGTCAAGCTTGCATTACTAAAAACCGCAGATTATATAGTTGCTCCCATGACAATCCAGATCCTTTCGATAACTTTAAGATTTCAAAATGGCCACTAACATTTCTGAATTCAGCTGCAGAAAAGCCTCGACAAGTCATAGATGACTCAGGTTTGCAAATAGCATCTTACAACTCTGACTTAATTTTTTGGTAGCTAACTTTGAGACTTCTTCCTGCTGTAACAACTGGAGTGTCGTTGTCATTGAGACCTGATGTCTCAAAATGTAACAGTTTTGGAGTCTCCAAATGGTAGCTCTGGAAAAAGCCTAAACACGTGAACTTTAAAAAGCTGTAATTTTCTTTTAATCTTTTAGCATACAGTCATACAACAAACCCTCCTCTAAAAGTCACTGTTCAGTCTGCAAACCACCTTGACCAGCCAACCAGGAGTTCAGCTAGTCTTAACCAATCACTTTTTTTTTAAGTTTGTTTGATAGGGAGAGACACACATCGACAAAGACAAACTGAACAGAACGGCAGTCCCATGTTTGCGGCATAGTGCAATAGCAACAGCTAATTCGTACCACTTGTCCCTAGTTTGCCATGACTTGATTGATGAAATACTCTGAAAGTCAACCAGTAATGCTATATGCCATAATTATTAAATAAAATAGGCCTGGGATGGGGGCTGCACAATGGCGCAGTTGGTAGAGTTGTTGCCTTGCAGCAAGAAGGTTCTGGGTTCGATTCTCAGCCCCGGTCTTTCTGCATGGAGTTTGCATGTTCTCCCTGTGCATGCGTGGGTTCTCTCCGGGTACTCCGGCTTCCTCCCACAGTCCAAAAACATGACTGTCAGGTTAGTTGGTCTCTCTAAATTGTCCCTAGGTGTGAGTGTGTGTGTGCATGGTTGTTTGTCCTGTTTGTCTCTGTGTTGCCCTGCGACAGACTGGCGACCTGTCCAGGGTGACCCCGCCTCTCACCCGGAACGTTAGCTGGGGATAGGCACCAGCATCCCCCGACTCGACTAAGGGACCAGGGTGTTAGAAAATGGCTGGATGGATGGGCCTGGGCTGTATGCACAAGAGTAGGTGGGACTCATATCAGATTATAGGAGACAAGGTGCAAGACAAATGAGCCTTTTTGGCATTAATGAATAGATACATTTTTTTAAATGGTCACATTTATGATTCCATACGAGTTTGTAAATGGTTGTTACCATTTACGGTGATAAAGTTTGGATTTTTGAACTTCTGACCAGATGAAAACTGACAAACTGACAAACCTTCAGCTATAAACCACAAGTCAGAATGTGTTAGGCATTCAGTTTTCTGCATAACTGACAGTATTAATTGGGCATTCTATAAATTCTTGTTTCATTTTTGCTAATAGCAAAATGTCCAACCAAAACCGGCTAGATGGGATTGTGTTAACCCTTTACCTGAAGTTTAACATTATTATCTATTTGTCAATTGTATAATTGGTACAAATCAGGAGAGATGCACCAGTTATGCTTGGTCAATTCTGACATTCAGGTTTCAAAAAGGTCTCACCAATTCTAATTTTCAGTTGATTCCATTTTTATCCTAAGAACTATAATGCATAGAAGAGAAAACATGCTAAAAACAAAGTACAGTGGCTTTAAATCCAACAGAAATTCAGGGCTTTACAAGATTATCTCAATCTATGATTCGCTCAATGTATAAAGCATCAAAGTCCAAGCAATTGGTTTAGTTTTGAGGAATCAAATACAAAATAATCTTAGTTTTCAATTTTAGTCCTGCAAATCACAGATCTGAGCTAAATTAAAACTCTAAACACAATAATTTGGTTGGAAATTTTAAACTCAAACATTTTGTGTACTTTATGTACAATTAAAATCTTCCTTGAAATCTGAAATGCTGATTTTTTTTCTAAAACAATAACACAATAGCTCGACTATGTAAACTTTCTTTTAAATCTACAACTAGATGTAATTAACTTTAACTGAAAAAGGGCCTAAAGGTGCAGCAGGTTTCTTCATAGAGAAAATAGTTCTAAATTTGCATGTATGATACAAGCTTCACTTTAAAGTGCAATCAAGAAGTGTACTTCATGTCAAGTCAAACAAAAACCATTTTCATTAAGAGCAGATCCTACAAAGCTCTCAAAGAAAATTGTCTCTTTTGAACCCTATCAACCTTTCCCTCTCAGCACACACAAACACATCCTCCAATGTGCACACACACTCTTCAAACCCTTAGCACTCACCACAGATCATCCACCAAACTAGTTCTTTGTGAATGTGTGTTAGCTGCTCCCTTTCAGTGTTTCGGGGGTTAAAGGTTAAATGACGGCCATTAAGATTCATCTCAGTTCACAACCAGCAAACCAAACACCCAACACTTTCATGGGCACACACACAAAATGTGCATAATGAAAGAGAAGCTGTATCAAAGTGCAGCAATTGTCTCTGCTCTTGTGTTTGTCTCTTGTCTGTCGTTTAGCAAAAACCGAAATCCCTAAATGCATAATGAATGCAGTAATTGTAGCGCTAAACAGTGCAATAATTTTTCTCTCATTGTTTTTTTTTCCTGTTCTGTAAAGTGATTTTTGCGAGACGACTCGTTCTGTGACTTCAGTGGAAATCTCCGTAAATCAGTTTCTGTACAGCTGACCGTCTCTCTGCGGATCTGTTGTGACATGCTGTTGACACATTTCACAATGCTCGCTCTGTTTGCCCTCCTGCTGCCTCCCGGGATGAATAAAGGAAAAGAAGGATGGGGTGAAGAGGGTTACAGATAGAGGGGACAAAGAGAGGGATGAATAAAGCAATGATTGAAGTCATTCCATCTTCACACCTACAGATTGGAAATCCACAAGCAATTTCCTACGTTGACAATGTTTACCATGGAAAAAAAAAAAAAAAAAAAAGCAAAAGCGTGCACGCAAGGGTGTTTTATTTGCCTCTCCGTTAATCCTTTCCTTACTGGCAAATTCACAGACTTACTAACAAGAAACTAACTGACTTTTTTTCCATCTGAACTTCTTCTACACACTTATGCAAACACATCCAGCAGATAAACACTCTGCAGGATGGATGAGCAGACCCCGCATCAGTCCCAGCATGCCTCCCTGCACTCAGGCAGGGGACTCTGTCAGCACCACAGTTTATTGTCAGGACACATCAGCAGCAGCCACGGCAGCTAATTAAGACCTGCCTGTAAGGCCTATGGTTACTGTGGATGTGTGAAAACATATACAAACAGACAAACACATTCACGTAATTAACTACCTGTCATAAACGCACACGAACTTGCAAAAAAAAATAAAAAAACTCTTCAGCTAGAGTCACGGTGTCTGCCAAGAGACATCAACACATTCAGTGTGCTACTCACTAGTTATTAGTCACAAACCCAAACCTGACTCCTGATGGTGACGAAGATGGGATGTAGTCAGTTCTTTTATTTGTTATGGGCAGTTTTTTGATGGTTCTGATCAGAGAAGTCAGGAGAGGAGATCTTCTACACACATAACTTTCTTACAAATGAAAAGTACAGAAACAGATTAGGTGCTTATTTTTCTGATGCATTGCTAAAATCTATGGAGCCCCTAAGGGGACAGGGAGAGAAAAAAAAAAAGAAATCTCGATTTATTTTCTCAAGATCCTGCAAAATGAAAAAAAATAAGTCGGGATCTCGAGAAAAAAAGTCGGGATTTCTTTTTTTTCCCTCCATGTTCCGTTAGGTAGGGGCTCCATAAAAATCCACTATGTGTAGAAAAAAAAATGTAATATATAGAGTAATATACCTCACTAGAGATCAACAGTCAAATACAGAGTAGTTCAATGTTCTTGTTAGTTAAGGTGGAACTTGTTAGTTAAGGTGGAATTCCTTCCATTAGGAAAAAATCTTTTTTATAAAACCGATTAGCATTTTTGGTTCACATAGCATGGATCAGTTGAATTGGACTGCATTCATTAAGAGTAGGACATAACTCAAGTGCATAGACTAAATACTAATCTGTTCAATTTGCTACATCAAGTTGACAATGGTTTGTTTTTATTACATGAGTTGAATAAATAATACATTTTCTATATTGTACTTTTTTCTTTCCAACTTTTGACAAGCAACACAAAACCATCATGCAAGGGAAAATTAGTCAATTCCATTTTCTGGCCAATTGATTTGTTTTTGTATGAGTAGTATTTTGATTTATCATTTTGCATGTATTAAATTTACTCAAATATAAATGAATCCCATTTATACTGGTCTCAGCTTAACTAGCCTAAAATCTACCTTATTTCATGACAACATGAAATTAGATTTAAACTTTCACTCCATTGCTGAGGTCAAACTGAAACTGCTCCAACCAAATGCTTAGGAATGTGAAACAGAAACAGGCCCCCTGAAAGACAAACAGGCTGATTTCAGAGCAGAGAACAGCCAATCAGCACGCAGAATTCCAGTCACTTAGCAATGTAAACATGCACACACAAGACCAGGCACACGACCTGGAATGAAACGCAGAGCACATCTGTTAGATGGACCTGTTCTAGTCAGAGAGAAACTTAATTGCAATTAAACAATAAATATGAAAGCTTGTTCAATTTTTTACATAACCGGAGAGTTTTATTAAGAATTAAACCTTAATCCAATCATAGGATTGAAAAGATTGGAAACAGCTAGCTGAAAAGAACTGAGAGAAAAAAAGGAGATATGAAGGTTAGAAAGGAAAAAATATGCAGCTGCAAGCGTTTGTTGTGTCAGTCTGCTCTTGTCTGCTCTGTTCTTGCATACTTCCTTATCACACTTCAAAAAGCTCTTGCTCCATCTCCCATATACATTTCCCCCACTATTCCTCTGCAACATTAACTCTCATTCCACTCTCCTCTACTTTGTGAAGGATTACGGTGTGTCACGCAGGTGGTGGCTTGTAACATACATCTAAATAGCTTCTTGTCATGGTTATGAGTCAGAACAGAACCACATACTTTTCTGTTGTTTTTTTGGTCTGTTTAACTCAGCAGACCTATTTGCCATGTACTGCACAACTCAAAGTGCTGTCGAATGATGACAAAAACTCAACTTTGGCAAGGCAAAAGCCAGAAAAATAGATTGCCATTTCAAATCCAAGAGGCACCATCATGGGATTCAATTACTATTTGAAAGTCTCAGGATTTTAAGGTAATCTAATTTGGTACATGGCAACTGGAAGTGTAATTAATTCACAATCTGCTCCATGCGTTGTGCAAAACAACACATATCTCTGCAGGGATTTTTTTCAATTTTATTCCTTCAACAAGGTTATAGATATGAAAATAGATTAACAAAAACAGTGTATTGAACACTACACCATTATGATAAAATAAGCTGATTTTGCAGCAGCCAAGAAATAGGATTCACACTTAGTTGGGCAGAAAACTTGCCGTAACAGCCAGGTTTGACTAAGGCAAAAACTCTGCCAACTGTTTAAGCCCACTCTTTGTTCACAGCATCGTTTAGAAAGGTTGTATTTTTTTATTTATCACATGTAGGTGGAGACACTGCACTTGGCTGTAAGCAATGTTAGACTTCTTTTGCTATATGATTAAAGTGACTCATGCTCTTGGGAATCCCTGGAGAAGTACTGTGTGTGGTATACTCTGTGTTGGTGTAAAATTAGTCCAAACATTATCATGGATACACGATTTAATGAAGGAAAGATGGGATTGTGTTAACCCTTTACCTGAAGTTTAACATTATTATCTATTTGTCAATTGTATAATTGGTACAAATCAGGAGAGATGCACCAGTTATGCTTGGTCAATTCTGACTTTCAGGTTTCAAAAAGGTCTCACCAATTCTAATTTTCAGTTGATTCCATTTTTATCCTAAGAACTATAATGCATAGAAGAGAAAACATGCTAAAAACAAAGTACAGTGGCTTTAAATCCAACAGAAATTCAGGGCTTTACAAGATTATCTCAATCTATGATTCGCTCAATGTATAAAGCATCAAAGTCCAAGCAATTGGTTTAGTTTTGAGGAATCAAATACAAAATAATCTTAGTTTTCAATTTTAGTCCTGCAAATCACAGATCTGAGCTAAATTAAAACTCTATAATAATTTGGTTGGAAATTTTAAACTCAAACATTTTGTGTACTTTATGTACAATTAAAATCTTCCTTGAAATCTGAAATGCTGATTTTTTTTCTAAAACAATAACACAATAGCTCGACTATGTAAACTTTCTTTTAAATCTACAACTAGATGTAATTAACTTTAACTGAAAAAGGGCCTAAAGGTGCAGCAGGTTTCTTCATAGAGAAAATAGTTTTAAATCAAACAGAAAAAAAATTCAAGAATTATCACCATTTATGCCAAAACTTTCTCCAGCTGAACAGAAACAAAACTGAAGTTATTAGTTTTGGACCTAAAGGGGAACTATCAACTAAAACCTAGTGATCAGGCCCGAAAACTGATGGACTCTGACCTGAACCTTCAGAGCCACATTGAGACGGTCACAAAGTTGGCCTTCTATCACCTGAAGAACATCTCCAGGATTAGAGGACTCATGTCATTCAGCTTCTATGCACCACAAATCTGGAACAAACTTTCAGAAAACTGTAAAGCAGCTGAAACACTGAGTGCCTTTAAATCTCGACTAAAAACCCACCTGTTTAGAGTTGGATTTGAAACATAATTAATTATGAATTTAATGATGGTATTACATTAATGTAATGTTTTGATTGTTGATTCTATGTTGCATAACTTTGTGTTTTTGTTTGTTCTGATGTAAAGCACTTTGAAATGCCTTGCTGCTGAAATGTGCTATACAAATAAAATTTGATCAAAGATTATCTCCATTTGTTCATCAAAGCTTATGGTTTAACCTACATTTGATAAGAAAGTACATCAGAGACTATGCTGTTAATGCCTTTGCAAACCAAAAATGAAGGAGTTTCCAGTTTCATTGCATTTATAAAATATAGAAATAAACTTTGCATTTTTTGCATTTCAGAGAATCCCTGCTTTGATACTTATATAAGAGTCTTTCTTTCACATCTTCTGTACAAAAGAACACTGTTCAGTGTCACAAATTATGAAGATTACCTCTTATTATTTGCATCAGAAGACATATCCTCTAAATGCATATTACCATCTAATAAGCTCCAATTAAGTCAGCACACTGCTCCAGTTTACCAAACCTATTGCTCTCCTTCTTTTCCAACTTCTGCTCCCTCAATTAAAGTCCCCCTTCCCCTCCTTCTGCCTCTGTTGCTCTCTTTGGACCACTAACCTTGATTCACTGTTCTACTCAACACAGCCTTAGGCTGGGACACACAAAAATGCTGTGCATGTACAGACAGGCAGATTTACAAGCAAACACACAACAGCATTCACTGAAAGAACCATATACACACGCACCCCACAGTGGTAAAGTAGAAGTGGTTAATGTGGGGCCATTGTGAGGGGAACGCGTGGCTAACCAAAACCACATGTAGTCGACGTTCTCACTCACTCTGGCCAGAGGTATGTGAGAGTTAAGAGTGTGTTTGTGAGTGTGAAGGGGGAGGTGTGATAGAAAGCAGGCCTCAGAAGGAGAGGCAGAGTGAGCTCATGGCTGGACTGCAACATTTATTCAAGCAGAGAGTCGTTGTGTTGAGCAGGCATGTTTGAGGTGTCCCACTGTGACTGTGGTCTGCTCCACAATGACCGTTGCAGGAGAGCAACAAGTCATAACAAGGACAAAGTTTAACTTGCTGCATGGCAACACAAACATAGCAAAACTGTGTTGTTTTTAATATTTCCAAATCACATTAGGAAGCAATTTATCTTCTCTCTTCATCTTTAAATCATGTCAGTGTCATTTCACCTCATCTTGCCATCTGAATACTGATCTGCACACAATTACCTAATAGAAATGTAATTTCCTTTACCTATGATCAAGAAACTATATTTCACATCTTCATTACCAACTCTTGCCAATTAAAATAAGTTGATATAACTCAGAAGACAAGACCTGAAATATTAAATGTTTTCACCCTGGGAAAAATGTCCAAATCCTTAAACAAGTCATATAGTTATACAGTCGGTACAGAAAGTTATTCAGCATATTGTTACATTGCAGCCACTTGCTAAAATAAAAAAAGATAATATTATTTCTCATGAATGTACATTCAGCATCCCATCTTGACATAAAAAAACAGAAATGTAGAAATATTTGCAGGCGTATTAAAAAAGAAAAACTGAACACAGTATGCTTTCAAGTTGTCAACTTGTCTGTCATGTAACATGTATATCAAAAGATTGGAAAACTTTTGAAAATCTCAGCACTGAAGTCAGGATGTACATTCTTTAGCAATCACACACATAACCTGTTTTAAAAATATAGATCAGTTATGCCAAAAGTTTTAAATGTACGTTTTACCATGACTTTTACAATAAGAGTGCGTGCCTTACGGCAACTCCTCTCTTGTGATGCGATGTTGCCTAAGCTATAATACATATTTAGATATTTGTCATGGCAGAAATCTGTGCAAAAAATGCTTTGAATGTTATATCTTATGCTACAGATTAAAAAAATAATTTGCTAAAATTTGTAAATGCAGTATAAAAATCAAACTATGGAAATCAGCAGCAGAATTGCTTGCTGCATCTCTGGTTCTGTAGCACATTGAGTCATCTTTAAAACTCAACACACAGAGACAGCTGTAGTTGTGTTTTAAACCTATACTTAACTTCAAGTAACCTGCTTTGAGGGACTAATCCTATGAGACAAAGCGACACTCTGTGTTAAGGTAGTATGGTGCGAATGTGTGTGTGTGTTTGTGCCTGATCCTTAGCGTAAGAGACAGTTAATGTCATTGAGAGGTAGCACTGTATCTGCTAACCGTTACTCCAACTAGACAGCTCGCTTGGCACACACTCTCAAATAACAGGCACACTCAGGTTTCACACAAACACACTTTATTTACTTTTGGCCCAACTCAGTCGTAGGGGAAATTAACATCCTGATACAAAGGAGCATCTTTTTTTTTTTAATCTAAAATGTCTTACATTTTAAGGTCCTCTTCTGGGTGACTCAGGAGGGATTTAGGTACAAAACATCGAGACAAAATACTCACAGCATCTTTCCTGAAAGTCTGAGAGACTTTGATTTAAAAGAGAAAAGGTATGGCAAAGACAAAGGGGTGAAAATGCTCTATGCCTTCATGACGTGGTAGAGAAGATTTTGTACAATCAGATAAATTGTTGCCTTTTAGAGCTGCATTCACTGGCACCAGCTGGAAATACCTAAGTAGATTACAGCTTCCTTCTTTGATGTGAAACAGAGTTTTAAGGCAAGCTGGTTTAAAGAGTTTTCCTCCTCAACCATTGTTCTGTTGTTACCCCAACTTTCTCTTTTCCATCTGCAAATTCCACCTTAAGTAAACCCTAGTGCTTTACCCATGTAATGCAAAACTGTTGAATGTGGATTTGGAAACCCTACTCCTGCTCTTGTTGTTGTGGGGGTGGGGAGATAAGGAAACTGGAGAAACAAGGAGGAATGGGAGCAATAGCTTGTGTAGTAGAGGTAAATGTAGAGGGGGTTGTAAAGAGGAGGACAGCAGGATAAAAGAGTGAAGGGAAAAGGAGTGCGTGAGAAGGGGGAGGGTTTCATAAACATTGTGTTGCTGTGTTTTGGTGGGTCATAAATTCCAAGGGGATGAAAGCAGGAGAACTGGAAGAGGGGGGAAGAGGTAACCTAACCATTGCAAACAATGAAGGGAGGGGAGAGAAGATTTTCCTTCACTTCTTCAGCAAAAGTTAAGTTTGTTAAATATCAGCAACTCAGGGGAGCTCCACCTTAAAAAGTTTATTCTGTCTCATGACTTTCTTCCGTGACTGAAAACGTTGCATGCCTTATTTTGGCATCGTTCTTGGTGCACATGTTTTGCAGCTGTTTGCCTGTTGGGAGTTTCTCTGCCTTCTCTTTCTTATCATCCATCCGATGGAAAGGGCGCACTGTTTAGACCTCCTCAAACATCTCTGTGTTTCTCTAATCTAAGCCGGCAAACTCAGATTAAGGGTTTCCCACCAAAAGTTGATTCAGCGCTGCTCCAGAAAACTCACAAAAACGAGTGCTTGGGGGAGTTACTGTCTCAGTGGCTGTTCTCACGCTGCAATCAATGGAAACCAAGGAAAAACTATTGTGTAGTCTCATGAATGCATTGATATAAATCTCTAAGTTCAGATCTGTTTGTGGGTAGGAGGCTGAGAGACTCCTCAGTTTTGACTGTTAGTTGTTCACCGTATCTTATTTTAATGTAGCTCACTTCCTCACAGTGATGTCAGTGATGACATGTTTACTTGATGCATGCAAGTAAACATGTCAGGGTTAACGCTATCTGTGGAAGTGGAGTAAAGCATGAAGGGGCATGTGGGCACCAGAATAGACTATGATACCCACTGGGTTTGACAAATCCAAATCTCTGGTTTGATTTATGTGACTCATAATATTTTGGTCCAAACCCCAGCAGGCCATTTTGGCACAGAATTGTTTTGATTAATTTTGCCTTTACTTCTAGTAAGTTAAGCGTGAAGCTAGTGGGCTGTGTTTTGCTTTTTACTCCACTAATAATTTACAAGACAGACATGTGTCAAAAAGCTCCATCATCAGGGTGTTTATTTTAAAATGGAAAAACAAATCATCTTAAAGGTCGCTACATCTGTAAAAGAAAAGATCTATCTAGCCTACACATAGATAAAGTTGCTGTAATTTCATTAAATATAAAAGCTCTAATTAAATGCTTAATCGTTTCTGCTTAGCTTAATTTGCCTGTCTCTGGATTAAGCTTTGTACAACATTTTACCAGTAAATTGGAAAGTTAAACAAGATAAGGGAAAGATGGTTCATTTTGATTGTAAACATCAAAGGTTTAATATTCTCCTTTTATCATCCTCATTTTCAAAATAATTAGCCTCCCTGACGCTATCACTCATTTGTGCATTGCATTTTGATGGATAACAACCTGCAGGAATTCCAGCACGTCTCTGGCAAATCTTTCAAACTCCATCAGATTAGATGGAGGACCTGTTGATTTAAGTTCATTCCACAGATTTCAAATAGGTTTCAAGTCAAGGCTTTAATGTGCAAGTCAGTCAATATGCTGTGGGAATAGTCCTTTACCAGCAGCCATGTTTTGGCAACATTGTCATGATGGAAGACAAAGAGACGGCTCAGACTATGTCTTGCAGGCTTTAGGTTTCCTTTCAAAGCATCTTTTTTTCATGGCTCCTTCCAATTTGACAAGATTCCCAGTTTCAGGCACAGTGAAGCCACCAGTTTCACTGCATTCACAATGTGATCTTAAAAAATGCTCAACATCTCTATGACAAGGACTCTAGTTTCATCTGATCAGACCAAAGAACGTTCTTGCAGCAAGCATAATCTTTGACCAGGTTGCCCTTTATGTGCTTCAGTCTGGCTAGAAGGTGTCGCTTCTACAAAGGGGAGTTTTTCTTGATCTGCAACTTTGCAGCCAATTCCTTTGCACAGCTCTAATTCCTGACCAGGCTGGGTCATTTATTAGCGTCCTTGCAGTCTGTAGAGACACCTCTCATGAGTTTTTCTTCAAGGGTCTTTGAAACCTTTCATTTCCTGTCTCTTTCAGGCTTATACGTGGGCTTTGTGGCTCCTTTTGAACTACTGATGATTCTTCCCATCGCGGTCCTTGATGCTTGGAAATGCTGTGATAACTTTATCTGGTCCTCTTCTGGTTTTTAAACATCAACAACTCTTTTTCCAAGTCAAAACTGATTTATTTTGGGGTTTTTTTTTGACTTTCTTACAGTATGTACATTAGGAGAAACCATCTTACTTTTCATCTAGATATAATCTAGATTTTCTTCTTTTAGTAGAACAAATTCATTTTTGTGTGCAAAGTAAAATTAAATTAAAATTAAATCCAAGTTAAAACTGGAACCTTTGAAAAATGAAACATGTTAGGAAATACAATCACTTCACAGAGGACCCCCACATATCCACAGTTCAGTATTTGCTGATTCACCTATTAGCTTAACAAAAATATTTGAAAGAAAGTGCAGCTTTGGAGGGCGAACTAATAAAGAATGTTAACATTTGCTGTATTGACAAGATCATTTCCACTGTGTGCAATAACGCATGTTAAGGTGTATTTGGTTTTTGAACTATTAAAATAGTCAGTTACAGGCGTCATTTAGCATATTTTCAAGTATTTGCAGATATACTGGTTATGGCCCATAATCCCAGCAAATACAGAGAGTCTATTATATTCTTAACCATTATGTATGTCATTTATGTAAATGATTAACTATAAAAAAAAATGATAAGCCATGCGTACAAAGTAATATGTGCATGGGTACAAAAAGAAGCAGCAATTACTACATATGAAGCTTCAAAGGGGAAAAACTGACGAGGGATTGAAAAGATTTTTATTTTTTTGATAGATTTGATATATGCTGAACCCACATTACCTTCTCTTTCCTGTTGTTTTTTTAACAACACTCTCAGAGAGCTTAGGCACCATCATAAACACATCATGAGTGGGCTTAATGGTACAGAAATGTTTTCACTATGGACCTTTTGATTTAGACCACATTACATCACTTTTAGGCGTCAAGGACTGGAGTGGGAAGAATCATCAGTGGACCAAAGTTTACATAACTTTGAACAGGTACGATGAAGCAGATAAAAATAAAAGCGCATGGAGATGCACAACAGTCCTTGACAACCCCCACTAACTTTCCATGCTTGGCAACGTGGAAGGAAAAGCCCTGAAGAACAACAAATTATATACAGAGATGCTCAAACCCCCAATAGTGTTAATACAACCCAAAAAGCTGTATTTCAAACCGAACTCCAGAATTATGGCCTTATCACAGGGAGTGTTTCAGACATCAATGCTGAGATGGACCAGCCAGAAAACTGACAGAGATGCAGACAGCCACTCAACATTTTAATGTCTGTCTCCACACTCCCACACACAGCCTGTCTTTTAGAGTGAGTGACTGTAGGTGTGTATACACGATCACTGTCAGGCTGACCATGTGTCTGCAGTCATCTGCAGCAAGGAAGGACATACAAAAGCTGGCAGGGACACGGACAGACTAAACGACAGATTAAGGTGGCAGACAGACAGATTTTGAGTGAAAAAAAACCCCCATAAGATCATTTGGTGGAAAAATTGGAATATCTGATGAAAGATTTTTATCTCCACAAAAACAGAGGACCAGAAGTGTGGTGATGTGAAGATATGTGCCGGTGGATGAAGATGATAATCTTAATGGACTGGACAGCTAGCTCTCTTTAAGCCCCTGATTTGCACAAGCTTGCATTCCCACACAAACACACACACAGACACAAGAGGGTTTACATATCTCAAAAGCTTTCCACCACGTCTGATCTGAAATCAGCTTAAATTGGAGAAAACTGATAGAAAGGACCGTCAGGGCACTGACAATCTGTCCTTTCATAACATGAAGATGAACATGCAGAAGCTTTATGGATGAGAGTGAATGAAGCTCAATGCCATGTGGAAAGTCTTCATGAAAAAAAACAAAAAAAAAACAAACAAGAGATCAACATTGAGTTTTTCTTATGGATTGCTCTTAGCAACTTTTGTAGTATTTGCTTGATTGTACCTTGCATTTCTCTGACAGATGTCTTTATAACTGAAATAATAGAAACCTTTTATTATCCTGCATCCAAAGCTGTATGCAGAGAACCCACAAGGCTTTTTCAGTTCACCAGAGGTTATGTGCAAATTGGTTGTCTGATCTGTTCAAAACAACAAAACCCTCCACAAAATAAAACACAAATAAAAAAAAATATAGGCTATGCATAGTTTGTCTAATCCAGGCGAATTAAAACTTGCATAAAGATTAATGCAAGCTAAATTGCACACTTAGTTAGTCTTAATACTAACTAAAAAATCATGTTGAAATAAATAGACTCACTCGAAAAGGCTAACCCAGGCTTAGCTAAACTTTAACCAATAAGCCATCAACATCCCTTCCTGCAAATGACCCTCAGGGGTTTGGCTCAACTCAAGTCTCATCAAACATTTGCTAATCTTCCTGAGGAGTTACAGGAATCAGTTACACTGAACCAAAGAGTAAAACTTATTAACATATAAGTTAGATGTATTTTTGTTTTACTTATTCTACTCTGTTAAATTGTGAAATTCTTCTTGTAGATTCATCTTCGGGGCACTTTTGTTAAAATTATACATGTTTCCTTTAGCTCTTATCATGCATTAAACAGGAAATGCATGATTTAATGCATTTAAATATAAACAGACAGGTTTATATGCCCTTTTGTCCTTATAACCCAACACAGAGAAATGCTGGAGAATTGTTAGATAGTTGGAGATTGTCCTTTCTTTCCTTCAAATGAATCATCCAGCTTAGCGACACTGACATCCTTGTTATTATTACCCTGGCCAGTTATTCACTGTTTTTTTTTTGTTTGAGTGAAAAGGACTGCCCTGTGGTAAAGAGTCGTTTCTTACAATCCCAACACAAAATTCAAATCCATTCCCACAAAAGGTTTGTGCAAAAAGTTACCATCGCTTTAATTATTTCAAAATTAAGCAATCATAAATTACACTTATTCTGTTAAACTTTTCATTTAATCTTTCGATTTTAATGAGTTTTCTTTGTTTTTGATGGTACATTGTACAGCTTTTATTATTTTAAATGTACTTTCTAAAGAACATCGACTTGATAGAAACTGCGGCAGTAGCTTGGCTTTATTTATCAAAAACTATGTATTAATTCAGCTTTTTAATAACTTAAGATAAGACCTGATACAAAACACGACACACCCATTTTCCCGTGAATTGACAGTACTTTAAGGGTTTTCATTAAATCAAAAATATTTTTTGCATTCATTCAATAGCTTGACTTTTTGGTGCTCTGCATTCTATGGTAGCATTTTAGAGAAAAAAGGAGTGTTGCCTTTAAAAAAAGTAACAGACGATTAAGTATTCAGTCTATATTTGAGTGAAAAAAAATCTGCTTTGTTAATTAAAAACCTTGAGGGAAACCACGCAGCCACAACGAAAACTCTCTGCCTACAGGGCCAATATTCTCTTTAGTGCTTTACTTCCTTGTCACTTTCACAATCAAGAACAACCATCTTAAAATGTACTGCTTGTACTGCTTGCTATGAGTGTTTGTGTGTGAAAGTGAGAAAAACAGACTGAGGAAAAAAAATAACTAAATATGCGACATGGGAGAAGAAAAATAAAACAGAAAATAAAAGTGGAAAGAAGATGTTCTGCTACTAAAAGAACAAAGTTCCTCTGAGCTCCTTTAAAGGAGAGCAGACTCGGCTAAACAAACAGCACCTGGAAACTTCAAACCCCCCCCAACAGCTGTCTAACTATACAGCAGGACAGACAGACAAAAACAGGAAAGGAGACACAAAGACAAGCGTCTAACAGATTAATCGGCAGCCTGGTAAGCAGAGCCATAACTACAAGCGACAACAAGCCGGTACAAGATTTCTTCAAGTATTTCAGCGGTTCAAGCTATTTATGTAGAGGAAGGAAAATTACAAAAGACATGGCCTTAAGCTGTGTGAATCACTGAAACTTCTTTCACATTCAATCAAGCAATCAAAGAGCAAATCCAATAAATTGCGATGTCATAAAAAAAAAAATACTACAACAGTGTAAGCTACACCTACAAGCTTTACTTTGATGTCTGCTTTAAAAGATGCATGAAAGAAATTGTTAATGGTGTTACGGTGAGTTTAAAAAGTATCAAAATAACAGCTGAGCCGTGAGTTTCAATGGGATGGGTATGCAAAACCAAAAAGCCACTGGAAGGTGTGATGGAGGAGGGTAAATAATGAGAACAACAGATGTCAAGCTGGATAGAGAACCTAGTGTTAAAGCCATGGAATAATTATGACAACACTAAAAGAACGATGAAACATGAAACACAGCTCTTTGCCGACAAGTCGTAACTCACCCTTTTCTGCGCGCCCCAAGTGAGCTGGATCCAGCAGAAGCAAAGCAGAAAATAATAGGACAGAATTAGATTAGAAAACATGCAAAGGTTCACAGATGCAAGAGAGATGTTCTCTGTATTCATTATTTATCATCAAATAGATAACAGAAGATTATCTTCATGATTAAGTTGTCATTAGATAAAAATGTGTTTGCTCTATATACTGTTTCCACAAAGTGAGAACAAAAATCTTGAAAATAAATTCAAACATTTGTGACTAAGTTCCCAAACACAAACTTCCTGCCTTTGCCTGACCTCAGCCTTTTCTCCTCCACCACCCTAAAAATAATCTCTTTTCCAAGACTGTCCTCACCTGCCACCGTTTCTCCCTGTCTTCCAAACAATCAGCAGCCAAACCTCCACTGGATATATTTTTAACACAAAAAGTCCAGCCCACACAGCTGGCAATTAGTCTTCTCACATCTGCTTGTGTGTTTGCGTGTACGTGCATGTAATATAATGTAATGAATCGTCTGTGAGCGTTGATTACTTAATCTGTCATTAGTCAGCCATGTTGGGGTGTGTGTGTGTGTGTGTGTGTGTGTGTGTGTATAAATAAATATGAGTGTGGATGTATGAGAGGCAGCCTTGCACCAACAGCTGTGACCAGAGCCACGCAGGGCAGAGCAGAGATTGATGATACTGGACTTGTATCATCATTTATCAGGAATGTGATGTTTCAGGCATTCGAGATTTGTTTTGAGTGCTCTCCCTCAGTTCATTTCCAAGAAACTTCATCTTTCATGGGTGACTTAATTTGATTCGCCCAATGATTTGCCACAAGCTTGAAGAGAACCATGCTTGCAAATTTATTAATGTTCCTTAAATGTTTTAAAAGCTTTATTACATTACTACTGGAACTACATAATTTTTTATGAGATTTTATATAATAGACAAACACAAATGAATGCATAACTGAGAAATGGAAGGAAAATTACTCATATTTTTAAAAATATTTTTCACAAAAGCAATCTTAAAAGTGTGGCGTGCATGCAAATTCAGCTCCCTGACTCTAGATTTTGGGAAAACGTCCTTCCATACGATTACAGTTGCAAATCCTCTGTGGCATCTCTGTATGTTTGGTGATTCTTCGGAAAACAGATCTAACAGGATGAAAAATGTCAGTAAACATCAGTAGTTTGTCAATCCAATCCATCCTATTGTAGGTTGTAAGTTACAATACAGTCACAACTCTGGCTTTAAGATTTAGATTGTTCTCCTGCTTGAAGATGGAACTTAGTCTCAAATCTTTTGGAAGTTTTCTTTCAAGATTACCCTGAATTTAGCTTAATTCAAAATCCCATTAACTGTGACAAGCTTCTCTGTTCCTACTAAAAAAACTTTTCATGGTGGAAGTAGTGTTCTCAGATGGATGTGCAGAGAAAAGTATTTATACTGATATTAAATTACACGGAGGAGACTTCTGAAAGTAATAGTGTGCATTAACTTGATTTTAACGTGCTAAAGTAAAGCAGCCTGAAAGAAATGCAAGCTGCACTTCCTGATTTTTTATCATTTTCCTTAAACTGCACATTTTTCTTAACTTTAGTCTTTTAACTAATATTTCAACATTGAAATTTGTGGTTCTAGCATAACAAACTGTGAAAATGTGTAGTGGGTTTTTTGCAGGACACTGTAAATTTTATGCAGAGCATATCATTAGATCAAATTTATTACTCAAAGCCTTCATTAACCTGACCCCCAACACCAAAGCATGCATCAATATTTCAAGTCAATCAGTTCAGCCCATTCTGCTGAATCGCTTAAAGAACAACAACCAAGTAATGAAGGAAACACCATTTGGGTTTAGAAACCACCGTTCCAAACGTCCAGAGCACACAAGCATCTTTAGGTTAGGAGTTTTGGAGGTAATTTTAAAATAAGCACAATGTGACAACATTAAACAGCATTGCACTTAATGGTAGATTGTTTTAGCAATCAATCTGCTATAAAGGTGCATTATGTTGCAATCATCTAAACAGCAAAATAACTTTAGAAAATGAAAAAAAATTGAAAAGTCAGAATTGAAAGGCTTAGATAAATGGAAAAAAAATTTGATCTTTAACCCAAAAATGTAATTTATGAGCTAAAACTACATGGAAACACTGTGTTTGATTTTACAAATAACTTCAGAACATTAACCACATAATGGAAACAAAGCTTTACCACATTCAGGGTTATAAGAGTGATTAGGGTTTGTGGAAACACCAAAATCATGTAGACTTGGTATATTATGTGCACCCAGCAAAAACATAGCAATAGCAGTAGGATTCACAACCTGTCAATCATATCATCTTCCCAGAACCTCTCTCTCGCCGAGTTTGAACAACCACTATGTGTCGCTAATCCATTTCAACACAAATCCTCATATTCATTCATACCCCGGCACACACATGCACACAGTCTAATGAGGGATTAGCTAATGAATTCTCTCAACAGATTAATTACATTTTTCAGACTTCGTCCCCAAACAGCTCAAGGAGTGAGCCAGTACTTTCAAAGAGAGAGAGACTTTTTTAATCTACCACCAAATTGAAATCAGTAGAAACAGATTGGCTTTGGGCAAAAAGGACGTTTGATTTGAGGAGAAGACATAAAAATGGATCTGAAGAACTTGCAGACTGAGGCGTCACTTTTAACGAGAAAATAAATAAAACGGGCCTTTGATTTGGAGCCATTATATATGGCATGACTAGAATGAGAAGGCATTTTTCGCATGAATCTAAATGAGAGGCAAACATTTCAGATACTCTTCTTTGTACCGCTGTTCACCGGAGGGCTTGAAAGCGTCGTCCTGCCTCCGTCTCTTTAAGTGACAGCAAAGCACAAGAGCGGACACACACATTCGCACCACACATACACAAAAAAGAGACAGACACACAATGATTCACACACACACTCTCCCTCCTGCCGTTTTCACAGTCTCTTGAGTGGAGGACATGCCCACGGCCAAAAACCAATGGTTTCTTGATTCCCCCCCCCCTCTCTTCTTCTCTCCTCTTTCTCACTATCACTCCACTTCTCTTGCCTTTTTCCATTAAAACACCCAATTTTGTTTCATCTCCTAAATGGAGCGGAAAAGTAATTATAATTAAACCAACTTGGTGCTAATGTTCAAAATACTGAAATAATTTACAGTTATAATTAAACCAGCTCAGATGTTGTGTTCAGTGGGAGCGGCAGCCTTCTAATTCGTCTGGAGACACTGATGGAAAACAATCATTTCACTTCATTAGGATTAAAGACGCCTGGAATCTGTGTCACAACTCGATCAGAGAGGAGGAAGATTTAGAAAGTTGTCAAATTAACATAAAACTCAGTCGCTGACTTTAGAAAGACGCCGCAGCGCAGGCTTGTTCGCGTTTATTACGCTGACTTTGTAAGTGATTAGTCAACATACAAATATGCAAAGCAGAACGATAAGAAGAAGGATTGTGGGAGATTTCTGAGAATGACTCAATTTATAATTTGACACAGTAATTGGGAAACTAAAAACTGATAAAAACAAGAATGAGACTAATTTATTGAAGCAGATATTGGAGCACAGACTAAATAACTTCTTTAATGTATAAGAGATCATTTTAAGTTTAAGATAATGTTTAACTGGTACAGTCCTCGTTTCTTTGCTGCTTTTTTAATGTATTAATTACTTTGCAGTTAATGCTCCCGGCCTTAATCTAAAATATTTAATGAAAAGGAGTGCATATATAAGTTACAAGTTGCAAGATTTAGTAATTGTGAAATAAAAAAAACTATTTTGATCTGTTAAAGTGTCTGAATCTGGGAGTTCATTATAGGATAATGCACTGCAGCAAAGACGCTGCAACTTATTAACATGTACCTTATTATGACCTTATTTGGTTCATGCACAAATAAGTACTTATTAACCTGGAATGCAAGCCAGTGCAAAACCTTATTCAAACAAATGATATTCCACGTCCCCCCTTTCCGAAGCAGTCACTTGTATTTACTTGCAAATTAACAGCACTCACATTCCCAAAGAGGCCTCAAAGAAATTCCACACATTTGTTGCCCTGAGGACCAAATGGCCCCTTGGGAGGAGAAGAGGGAAGGAGAGGGGGATAGTTATGGGCTACAGGGTGGGGGGTGAATGGCAACAATAAAATGTTTGCTGATAAAGTTGGAATTAATGCGGCCAGCGAGAATACTGGAGCAGAAAACTAGGTTTTTGTACAATGAATGTGGATTCATTTGCAGGACTTAACTGAAGCGTGTGCGTCCTTAAGGTTTTAGTTTGATTTTGGAGGTCAGCTCTCAAAACTGTTAAGTGAGTCTCGTTTTTTTCTCTCTCCCTCTCTCTCTGAATGCATGAGTTGAAATAGAAACGACTGCTGAATGCGGAAATTAACGCACAGCAACCCGTATTCAGTTTGGAGCGCTGGCTCAAATGAAACCAGATGAGCTGCAGGGACAGTCGGGGTCTGAGGACCAAACATCGCAGCAACGCGAAAAGTTGTAAAGTTGCAGAATCTCTAAACGTCGCTGCTGCTGCAGGAGCGACAAGATGGAAAAAGAGGGATGGCAGGGGTGCAAATGCTTTATTTGCAATTCGGATCACTCAATTGTTAGGTCTTAAACATGTAAAAAAAAAAAAAAAAAAGAGAGGACGAGCTGCAGAATGATGCGCTACGCACGGAAATGAAATTGAATGAGTTCAGCCGCTACTTTAGTTTCTAGTTTTCAACTTTCTGCGCGTCCTATGGTGTCTTTAAGGACAAATTAGCATATTTTTATCACCTCGAGCAAAACAGCACTTTACCGATATATCTATAAGCCGTATCTTTGCCAACCCTAAACATTTTTAATTCAACCTAACTTAGGGAAAAATAATCAAAATCAAACTTAAAGGGCTCTCGGACGAAGCCAAAAAAACAAGGTTACTGCAAAACTGCTATAAAAAAGACAGAAAAGGTGATGATAAAAATTAAACGATCATGTACGCACTACGCTATATCCAAATAAACGCCTGTATTATAGTAAGAGATAATGAAAACGCATATAAAGTGCAAGATTGCTCCAAAAACCTATCTAAATGGGTTCACTATCATACCACATGGATATTATACTGTTTTTAATACTGTGATGTCCGTGCGCACAATAACTTCTCTCCATTCATGCGCTGCAGAACAGGATGAACCGCACGCGTTGTTTATCCATCTTATGCCCCGTTTTAAAAAGAAATACTTTCTAAATAAAAATAAAGGAAGAAACAGTAAATATTATCTATTTTATTCTAAATGCATTTTTTAAGATTTTGGTAAGAAAATGTCCGTTCCAAAACTTCAAACTATCGCATGTCGCAACTTAACTGGGTTTAATAAAGGGCTTCAACCCAAAACCTCTGACTCATTTCGACTCACTGGTTACGGTAAGCTTAACCCACTTGGCAAAATAAAACAACCTTATGTGCGGGTTTAACTACACCGACGAATCGAACCTTTAAAAACCACCTTCACCATCCTCGCACCCGGTGTCATTTAAAAAAAACACCAAGGAAGCTTTAAAACCGGCAAGACGGTATATCGAAGGTTAACTTTTCTTCAACACCTGCCCGGAAATCGCGTACTTCCATTAAGAAAAAACGGCTTAAACTTCTCTTTACCCTCTCAAACAGCAGCAACACTCGAAACATTGTAATAGTTATTTTCTCTTACCTGTAGGCAGCTGAGCGGAGACGGAGCCAACTCTTGAACAGAGGAGCACAACTCCCAGGAATACAGAGAAAAGTGTATCCATGGCTTTCCGACGCTGCTCTCCTCCCGTGAAAAGTTTGCTCGGTCCAAGTTTCGTCAGTCGTCTCAGTCTTTCTCGCTTGTAGGTCGTTATTCCATCTGTTGTTTTAGCTCCATTATTGAGTCCGTGCTCTCGGTTTTCGATTCCTGCGGGCGCTCGCGGACTCCACACTTTGTTTCACGCAGAGAGCGGAGAGGGAGCGCGAGGCGGAGTGAGGAGAGCGAGGTGTAGTGGGAGCGCGAGCGCAGCAGAGAGCTGGTGACGTCACAACGAGGGAGTTGATTGAAATATAGCTACGTCTAAAAAATAACAAATTATCTCGTGTACTATTTAGTGTTGTTACTGATGTTTTAAAATTACCAGAAGGCTAATGTAGCATTTTAGATATTTGTTTAGAAAGACAACTCCTTAATGTTTTATGTAATGAAACCAAACAAAAAGGGGGTAAAAATTAGAAATGTCTTGCAAAAAAAAAAAAACAAGTCAAATCAAAATATGCTAACAAATAAAAATTATGTTTAGGAACACACACATACGTTTATTCTTACTTATAACACATGTTTGCCTTAAAACAGGTAATTCCAGGGCCTGATTTTGTAGCCTTTGTGTTGCTGGGCGAAAGGTACTTTGGTGGCCGACACCAACAACTTTTTTGGCTTTGTCCTCATAAAAACATTTTTTTCACCCATCTGTCCTTTTTCAAAGTCCCTCACTGATTTGAAAATGTTCCAGCAAACATGCCAGACCTGTCCAGTGCGATCTAATACTTTAATTCACTGAAGTATACCAAAAAGATAGGCGTTAACCAACTGCTCAAAAATGGCCCCAACCTGAACAACTGGTTCAGGTTGGGGCTTAAGTTAAAATATAACTATTGTTTTCAAATAGGCCAGTAGTTTTTTTTTTCCATGTGAGTCCTGATCTTTCATTTCAAAACATGTTAATTTTTAAAAAGAAAGCTATTTTTTCTGCTTCTTGCTACTACAAGTTAAGTCATTAATAACATTTTTCCCACGGTACTTCATTGTGATAAACTCCCCCCTCAGGCACAACAACAAGCCCCAACTTACCACAAAATAGCCTAGGACGAGTTCAAATAACAAGCCTGAGGTGTCACAAAGGCTAATGAAGGCGAAGAAACCAAATGCAGAGGGCAACAGGACAACTCACAATTATATGTCAACAAGGACAGGAAAACTCTTAATACTCCAGTAGCAAGAAAAACCAGCACCAAACTGAGGAAACCAGACTGCTTTACATAATGAGAGAGAAATGACCAAACACTCGAAGGTATGGTGGTTACCAAACAAGGATCTACTGTGCAAAGAGGCAGAAAGCAAAACTTTGACAAAGAAACATACAGAGACTGTGTATTTGTCTTTTGTTGTGATTCCCATTGAGACAATAGTTATCGTGAAATTGTCGTGTATAAAAAATACAGAATTTAACCTAAATGATTTAGGTGTAACTCCTTGCCAATTTTTACCAGCGGGTTGCCACCTTGTCCCTTCATGCCTACATTTTGTAGCTGTAAACAAATCAATTCATACTCACCAATGCATGCAAGTTTTTTTCTCTCTCGGTAGGAAAGTGTTTTTGGTGAGTTTGGTGAGAATCATAAAAATATTTAAAATGTCTCGTACAATTTCATATCATTGTGTGATCTTTTCTGAAGACTTTATATTGTGCTCTATTACCACCGATTGCTATTCTGATTGCCTTTTATGCTGAATGACAGGATATGATACATGATCAAACCAAAATAACAACCTCTAAAAGCTTCAGTTTGCGACATATAAAAATATGTTATTTCTCTTACTTATTTGTCTAAACTATCTCCATTTCAAGATGACAGTATAATCTGTGGAAAGCTCAAACTCTTCCACTTCCTCCAGTACCACTGCTTCTATCTGCAAAATGCACAAAAAACAACCAATCAGAGCCAGGATGAGCATCTTAGTGCTGTTAATCGTTCTCATGTACGTGCTGCTCAGTTAACTCAGTACGTGCTAATTAACTAAAGAACTTACCATTTCAGGAAAACTATTTAGCCGTTGACTGGGAGCACTGGGAGAAAGCAGAGGAACAATTTTTTTCACAGATTATCCGTCTCAAATAATACTGTCACAATATTGTGACAGTTTAAACAAATATGGAAAAAAAAAACATTTTTCATCAAAGGTGCAGTTTTCAATCCATGGGTATGAAGTAGTTTGTTTAAAAAATAGAAGGAATTAATTAAATGACAGAAAATAATGATAGGTGCAGGGGGGAAATGAAACATTTAAAAACAAAAGGATTTAAGAACTTATTTTTGGTCAAATGTATTCCGGTGGTAGCTTTAGTTGGACCCACTGACCAGATAAAAGCTCTAACAAGAGTATTTATAATCCCAAACACAATGTGGAGTCCCTGTCCAGCTCAGGGCCTCTTAACCATTCAGCCAATCCACAGAAAAGGGACCCCTGCTAATGCTACAGAAAAATGGAATACAGTGGAGAACAGAAAAGAGAAAGAAAGAATAATAGAACTGAACCATATCTAAGTCAGACATGAAAAGACACAGCCATTGTAAATTTCAAAGGGAGAACGAACCCAAAGTCAAAAAGCTTTTGTTACAATGTGTTTGGGTTAGTGTAAAATTGTGTATATTGAACTCATCCACAGAACGGAAAGATTAAGCAGGAACAAATTCTGTTGAACAAAAAATGATGCCTGTGAGAGACAGAAACCAGAGCAGTAAAGGATCTGCAAAGTCATCAGGATGTACAGCCAGAAGCTGCTTCCATTTGATTTAAAAGAAACCTTGGTGGACTGTAACCACAGCTGAATGATTTCTTTGTGTGTGTGTGTGTGTGTGTGTGTGTTAAGAGCCATCCTTTCCTAGTGATTTAAAAGGACTGCAACACCCTTGATGACCTCTCCATCCTCTATTTCTCTTCTCACAACTCATCCTTGGAGAACTGCTTATACCACATTAATCTGCAATTAGCTTTATGTTTCGCCTATCCAATCACTTACTCATTGTTGAATTATAAAGTACCAAACTTGCAAGTGTTAACAGCAGTTTTATCTAAGCTGCAGTTTGACTTAAAAACAGCATTTGCCCACATTTCACCGTCTGCCACCACTGGTGACAACATGTCAAAGTGGGAATGGATAACATCATGACAGGCCTGCCAAATAGACAAAATAGATGTTTTGATTTGGTACACAGCTCTGCTATAAATACAGTAGGTGTTGTGGATAGAAATGTTAGAACAAGGATCAGGCCTGGATATTCTCTCAGTGTTTGCTTTACTACATAAAAGGTGCAAAAAAAAAAAAATCTATTTCTCTATGTTTGTAGGCAGGAGTATGCAGAAGAATGTTTTGCTGTTTTAGAAAAAAATACATTTAATGGTAACTTTTAAAGTGTTGCTCAGTACTGTTTTCTACTGTGAATGTGGCTACATGAAAAGGTTTTCTTTATATTAACCTTTTTTCCTTGTGATCAAACGTCACAGTCGTGTTTCAGAATGTGAATTTGTTGTCGAGACCCGGCGCTCATGGCTGCGTGGTAGTAGATAGCTATGCTTATTTACTTTCTCAAAGTTGGAGATTGCAGGCTTCAAATGTTTATTTGAAGCAATTTCCAAGTAAACTGCAATCATACCCCTATGTTTGTAGGTTTGTTTACAGAAGGCTAAAATTATCTGATCACACATTCACTTTAAATCGAGACGTGATTTTGTATTGACGTCTGCTACCAATGCAAGAATAGCTTTTAACTGTGGACGGGCTGTTCAGGTTGTACAACCTTACAAATAGTTTGATGCAATGATTGACAATCACTTGATCTTTGAGGCTAATATTCATTCTACTATGGCCCACCAGCATATGTATTTTTATCAAACACTGACACTCTTTGTTTTACTCCTGTTTCAATGAGTCTATTAATATTTATACATTTTCTTTTATTTGTTGGTTTGAGTCTCTCACCCTGAAAAATAAACACTGACTAAACAACATTGCAAGGATGTGCAATGTTGATCCAGAGTCACAGGGAAGAATTTGATTGACTTCACTGAGACCTTCTTGGTTCTGATTGGTCGTTTCTGAGTAGGAGCTGTGCATTTCTGCAGATGGCAGTAGGACCACAGCGACAAAGCAGAGTAGTCTGAATTTTTTTCAGATTTTCTTTCACTTTCTTGAAATAGTGACAATTTTAAAAAATAAGAAAAGCTTCTTTTTTTTTTTTTTAAAGTTACCTACTTCAGTTTTAATAAATTAAGATAATAAGCTCAAATAGAGACTGTGGCAGTCTATATTTGTACCATGTGCAAAATTGATGTTGTGATTATATAGTAATTATTTTATATGTTTGTTTGAAGTTCTTCTTTTCTGATTGCAAAACAAATTATGCTTGGTGAAATAAAGTTTACCTTATCTTTCCATCTTTACAGTTTGAAGTATTTCATGTGTAATTTTAACATAATTCTTTTTTAGCTCAATGCATTAATGAAATATGAACACAGACAGTTGTCATTCACACACTGCAGCACTTCACAAACAAACAGTAGCAAATTTAATACCAAATACCAAAAAAAAAAAAAAAAGCTGTCAGTCCTACTACTGGTTTTTGTCTATAAAGAATGTATTTCCAGTCAATACAAGGCTTTATTGTTGCAAAAGAAAAGATGTCCTAAATAAAAAAGATCTGGATTTAACTGCCATGAATAGCTTACTTGTAAAAAAGAAACTAAATAAAAGCAGTTAGCAGATCTGGAGGCCACCTAATTTGATTTTTGTGCCCTAATCTATTCAGTATGAAATCCTTTTGAAATCTGTAACCTTCACTCATTTAATTTTTCCAGGGAGCACTCATACTAAAAATGAACTTTATTTTAAAACTGTTACTACAGTGAAAATATTAGTTCTTATATTCAATACCTTGGCAATTTCACAAGAAGCACATGAGCAACAATCAAACAGATAGAAAAATACATTTATGAAAAGTTAAGAGAGAAAAACCCTCTCATAGCTAAAAGCTAAAATTAAATATTTTGCTCAAATAAAAAGATAACCAAATTTCATTTCTATAAAAGTGTTTGACCAATGAAAGAAATGCATAGTTTATGGTTAAAAAAAATGCTCGACTTCTCTTAGAGTGAACATCCTTTTCAGTGTTGCTATCACACCAAAACACATGCAAAACACATGAAATTAAAAGCCAAAATATCTGGAGTAATGCTTATCATAGTTGATTGTGCAATGTTTACTAAGTACACATACTTTTCATTAAAGAAAACAAATTAAAAACAGTGCCATAATCTGCATTCATTGTTTCAAAAGCGAAAATAGAAGTGCCTGTTAAACCAAAACATTAAAGTTGTAGCAATGTTCCAAAACTCCTCCCTTAAAATTATACTCCACTGGCAGAAGAAGACAATATCTTTTTTATATTTATCTAAAAGGAGCAGGAGGCTATAAGAAATGAAGAAGCAGAAAAATTAAAAAAATCAGGGTGCAAAGGCCAGATGCATAAAAAGCAAACAGAAAAGAGGAAGACTAACAAAAATAGACCTGCCAGAAGAAAAAGACAAAACGCCTGAATATTTGAAGAACCTTGAGAACATGAATACATTCAATAAAAAATAAGTAATAGGGAAATGCATAAAGTAAGACTGACCCTTAGAAAAAAGAGCAGAATTTCTAAAAGGTTTTCACACCAAGAGAAAATCTGAGGTATTCGGCTTTTCATAATGCACTTTCAGCCATTTGTAAGAAGGCACACAGTATGTTTGCACATCAAAGACACTTTTGAAGATGTTATTCTAAGTGATAGAACTGAGTTTAATCTGTATGGTAATTTTCAAAAGCAGCAAGTCTGTTGTGGCATGTTGAAGCCTCAGGTCAAATAAGACTACTCTCATTACCAGGAGAGGAAGTAAAGGGAGTGAATGGGTGAAAGAGAAAATAGGTACATACAAATACCTAAAGCACCAAACTACTTGCTACATGATGTTTTGAACATTTTAAAACCGCTTGATTTAGCCTATTCTCTGCAATGAAGCTTGGCTATTTACAAATAAGGCTCTTTTGGTTTTCAGTGACTTTTGCCATCCTGCCATTTAGCACAGAGTGTTGGGAGTGTGTGTCTAAAAGTTGTGAGCTGAAGATCTCCTAGCTGTTGTAGAGAGTTGTTCTCTGACTAATCGTCTTTGCCTGGCCTCTTTTAGTTTACGTGGATTACTATGCATTTATAACTTTATGATAATTACTTTTTTCTTTCAGGTTTGTGGTGGTAACTTGATCAATGAATAAAAGACAAATGCATAAAGACAGGAAAAAAGTGGAGAAAGCAATTGGAAAAAGAACCAAAAAATGTCTATAGTGCATGAGAAGAAATACATTTAAAAAGGTTCAACTTTATAAAACGGTAAAATTTCCTCTTATTACAGTTTAAAGTCAGGTGAACACTGACGGATGTCGTTCTCTGCAAACATTTTAAAAATTATTTTCAGGCCCTAGTTTCCCGACAACAGAGCGTTTTGTTCTTTTCGTTCAGTTATTTAAAAACAGACTGAGATCTAATAACAGGAAGCAGATGAAGTAAAGAGCATAAGGTAATGCTAATGCTAACCAGCTAACATTAACAAGGACAGCAGGGATGCAATTAGCTTGAAGTTTCACTTAAACCAAAACACTGACAAATTTAAGGTGCTTTAAAACTCCGAACCTCAGAATCCAGATTTTTTTCTCAGAATTTTGACTTTAGTTTATGTATCTTTTCATTTGTAATGTAAATCATTATTTAGATTGAAAATAGACCAGACTCTGGACAAAGGCAGATGCTGATGTTGGATTGGGGACTAAAAACTTGCAAGTCTTAAGACAGCAGAGAATGATCATTGTAATCAGAGGTATCTGAACCCATAAAATTTAAATAGTAGGACAGTAAATGGGTTATTTCAAGCCTAAGTGTGGCAACTGTCTGTTCTCCGTTAACAGATTTGACTCTGTAAACAAATATCTCTTAAGAATCTATGTTTGTTCATTCATCCATTCTTTTATAATCAGATTTAAAAACATTCTCACAAAATGCAAGAGGAATGTTGCATTATACAGTTGTGTCTCTTGGTTTCTGCCCGCTGTAACAAGATGAGAATTCATGATATGAAGTTCCCACAGCAGGTATAAACTTGCCCAAATGTCTGGAGCTTGAAACTATAAAACATATAAATGTTCATAAAAACAGGAATAAAAAGATAGGGGGGGAAAAAAAAGGAATTTGTGTTAGGAACATTTTGTTCACCCGTATTTCTAAGGACAAGAATGACCTTTCTTTCTACAGTTCAAGCGAGCATGAAGTCACGTAGTTCATTGTGCTGCAGCCCAAAGCTGGAGTCTGACCATTTTTGGGCCTGTGTGAGAGGTCGGTACACTCATGTTCAATTTCATGTTTTTAAACTGCTACGTTTGTACTTGTGCGTTTAGAGTTTGTTTATATTTGAAAAAGATAGATAGGCAGGAAAAGTTGGTATGCTTTACTTCTCTGGTGTAGTCTCAGGTGTGGGAGTGTGTAAACACTCATGCATGGAAATATGCTCTGCTGGCTGCTTCACACACACTTGGACACATACTTGAAGCCAGTTTTTCAGCTTAACACCCAACAAAGCGAAACAGTGTATTCTGCTCACTGATGCACAGAAATATTGCAAATTAAGCTAACCTGGAGCCGAGAGCAACGTGTGTATATCCCTGCTGTCTCAAATATAATTGGCTCCTAAATCATTTTTGAAAACCTTTTATAGTCTTCCAAAAAACAAAGTGCAAGCACAGGTCTTGATTGTCGTTACAAGTGTGCTGAATATTTTCTAAGAAAATCCAATTTATTCGTGTGCACATGCATACTTCTCATGTTACAGAACTGATGTCACATTGTTTTAATGTATTAGTTTCTCAATAATCAACAGTCTACCCCTTTTTTGTATTTATAAAACACTAATTGCAGTCACTAACTTAATGAGGGTAATTCTCTCTTATGCAGTTTGTAAGAATGTTTGAACATTTTCATAATTGCAGTAACTAGAACCACAACTCCAATGTGATTTGGAATTGTGGTTCCAACTCCAAATTGTGGAATTTTATGGAATTTTATTTTTAAAAAATATATATTTTATGGAATTGTGGAATTTTATGTAAAAGTCGAAGACAAAGTCAAGTAGAAGGAAAAAAAAAAAGATGTTTAACAAAACTTTACAGCCACACACTTGAAAAAAAAGGGGCTCTACAAAGTGAGTCACTATAAATAATAATCATAAATAATTTAGTGTTCAATGTTAACATTTATTTTCAGTTTCACCAGCTTTGTCCCTTCAGTTGGTTTCATCTCTTATGTGAGTCTGTCCGTGTAGGGGTTCGTCGCACTTCAGCTGTAGCCTCGTCTCCTCCACCCTGCTCATTCTGCCCACAGACCCAGCTAAGGCAGACATGGCTGCCCATGGAGTAGGACACTGTTTGGCTTTGCTAAGTGTTGCAAATTTGAAAAGCATTAAAAGTTGACTTAGAGTGCAAACGTGTCCAAACTCTACATAGAGATTAATGTCAAAACTGAAACTAAATGACATGGTACCAAATGTATCAAGCAATATTAAGGCTAATCTGGTGCTTTCATGTGTGCATGTGGCCTATATGGTTGGCACTGGTCAACTCTCTGCTATGCTGTTTCCATGACAGTTTCAACCATGCCAGGCCCTCCCCATATGGTTGCTATGGTAATGCTCCATTTTTTTTGGCTAATGCCAGTGAGCCAGGTGTATGTGCCAGCTGGTAATGGCAGGTGGATGGTGGGAGTGTGTAATAGAGTATGTTTCTGCTCCAGAGCTGATAAACCCAAAAGCACATAAACTAAATGCACCAGAAAGGAGCATTTCATGTATTCATAAAAATCCTTCATTCAGATCCAGTGCAGCAGTGTATGTGATAACAAGGCATTTACAGTGATGTGGATCTGTAAAAACCGCTCTCCAAAGAAATAGAGTGACCTAAGAGTTGTAGTATATCTATGCCCGCCCAGGCAGGGAAAATAAACTATTTGAACAGCTCCTTTCAAAAGAGTGAGTCACAACACAAAGTTCATGCTGAAACTTTGTTCTCTTAGATTGAAGCCATCTGACAGAAAAATATACTTCATATTCCAGTGAAAAGGCCAGTCTACTTCAGATGTGACATAACAGGCCATCTGGTTGCCAGTCATTTCAAAATTCGACATGATGACATAAATATTTCAATTATTATTTCTTTAATCTGCATGACTTGAAGAGTAGAACATGAGTATTTAAGCAGAATATGAAGTTGCTGATCGTTTTGGGGAAGTAGTAGTTGACATGACACTTAAATGTCACCTGGAAAACTTGGAAACCCCCCCATTGTGTAGCAGCTCAAGGTAGGGTCCCAGCTTTTGGGAAGGGGAATGAAAAAGCATGTTTCAGCTACCAATGGACTAGGGAGGACGGTCTCCAACCTTACCCATTGAGATCTACTGTCCTGCAGGTTTTCAGTCATTTGATTCAGCTGTGTTGATATAGGAAAGTATCTTAACACCTGCAGGACCTTATTGGCTAGGGATGGAGACCCCTGCTGTACGGTGTTGGAAAGGAGGAACCTGTTGAACTGATTGTTGATTCAAGAGAAGCGGTTTGGTTTTCATGGTAGCTGCAGAACAGAACTAACGATATTTCTTCTCACAACATTGCTGAGGGGCACATTGGAGTTTAGTTGGCCTCATGTGCTTCTTAGATCTGGTGAAAGCTTATGACCATGTTCTAAAAGGTATTCTGTGAAGTATTAGGGACAGAGGTAACATTTAAGACATATCTTGTCCTTGTGTAGCCAAAACATAAGCCGGGTCTGCACTCTTTGGACTGGTTCTTTACCAAAAAAAGGTGAACCGAGGAAAGGTATGCAGAGAAGTCCTAATGACTTGTTGATAAATGTTGGCAGATTTAAGCATAAGATAAACACAGTAATATGGATGGTGCTCTGGTCTGTTTTGTTAAAGACAGACATGAAACGTCACAAAGCCGTCTATTTATTATTCTGTTTTGACCAGAATATTGCCATTAGGTATGGATCATGACAGAAAGTGTTACTGAAAATGTTTCTGAGTGGCTAAAATGAGCTCCTCACTTTCAGAAATGGAGTGAGAAGCACTAGAAGCTGTGAGAGGTTAGCGTAGAGCAACTGGGAAAACACCATCCCTTTTGTACTGGGAACACACTGATCACCCAGAATGAACTGGATCGTCACTGGGGACAAGGATATCTGGGCTTCTATTCTTAATCTATTACCAAATCCTGGTCATGATGACAGGATGAAAACATGACATTATTTAAATACAGCAGCATTAATTCCAGCCAAGAGCTATATCAGAGATTTTACTTGTTGCCATCATTTGTTTGCAGAATCCCTCACAGCAAGTAGCTTATTTCACAGCTGTGCATCATATCCAGAGCTGTTGGCTCTTATAAGCACTAAACTGTGGCTGATGGCAGATGAAAAGTTAAACTTTCAAGGAAGATGGCTATTTTGGATTCCAGTTCACAAGACAACAATTCCAGTTAAATTAATCTAACTAAACAATTTTTTTTCGTGCATTAGCTGCTCAGAGAGTCTAGGTGGTTTTAATTAGTAATTAAATACGACTCGTTTGATTGGAGTATAAATAGGATGTAGCCCTTTTCACTTAGCTACTGTTCAGGGTAGGAAAAGAAGACGAGCATGTCAGTCAAGAAAGGCTTATGTCTGTCGATTTGAAGAAAACTATTTCTTATATCCACAGGCAGAGCAATAATCGAAAAGCTTAAAACTAGAGGAACTGTGACAAACAAGACTAAAACAACTCAAAGGTAATCTTTTCACCACTATTTTTATCACCATCATAAGACAGGGTAAAAAATATCCAATACTTCCTGTCAGAGTCTAAAAAAAACAACAAATTACTCTAAGGATTTTTTTATGAATATCTGTTATGTAAATAAAAATAACTGTGCATAATTTGTGAAACTTCTTGTTTACTACTGGAGGTTAAACAATCTAACTCACTTTATCAAATTTAATGTCAGAGCCTGATAAAAAAATCTGTAGCTTTCATCACTTTTGAAATATTTTTACAGTAAAAATTATGTTAGCATTTGCAGGAATTATTTTGTTTTACTTGTTACACAAGGTGGCAGTCCCTCCCGTTTTATTATTGCATCATGATGGTTGAAGTCCTCTCAATGATGTTAAAACTGCATTTCCACTGAATTCTGTCTGATGCATTGTGTCTATTTTCTCAACAGACACAATGTTGTTGCTTTCATTCTTTTGAAACTCAAACTTTCCATTGATGATGAGCAGGAAAGCTTCATCCCTGAAATATCTCCTCGACTCTTGTTTGCCTTTATGAAAATGGTCAGTGTAATTCTTAAAGGCTGATAAATATGTTAAATGCCTTTCTATATTCATCATTTATTTTTGAATAATTCAAATACTGGGCTGTTTCCATATTTTACTCATAAAGCGTTGAAGCAGTGATAAAAATGTATTTAAATGGCATTTCCCCTGGGCTTCAGAGGCTTTTGCATATGCTGTTGCTCACGCTTGCACTCAATAGAGCCAAAAGGGATCTTAGTCAAACAACTTCACTCCACAGAGCAAAGTGGTTAGAATCTCAACAGTCTATTGTTACTCAGTCAGCATGTTTGTGTTGCAGCTTGATGGCCAAATTCTGCACCAAGGTCTTAATGGGAACTGGATGTGTACACTCAGTAGGAAGTGTTAGCAGTCAGAGTCAACAGAGGTCACAAGGTATCTGCATTGTTGAAATACTTCCATCTGGTATGTGGTTTCCTGCTTTTCCTGTTAGTTCAGCTAGTTTACATTGGTATTCAGCTAGAAATGTGAAAGTGTAATGCAATGCTACACCTAATGCACACTGTTGGTTTGTTTAGAAAGAACGTTTAACCTGCTGATGTTGATCTACTAAACTGAATTGTATCTGTAACTAGAATTTGATGTTGATCTTTGACTGTATTGCGTTAGATTAAATGGTATTATTTTGCGGCTGCAGTTGTTAGCGGTTGTCTTGCAGTAAGTTCTTGGGTTTGAATCCTGGCCTTAGGTCTTTTAGCATGGAGTTTACATATTTTCTTTTCCAAACTCCCAATTGTTACATTAACTGGTCTTTCCACATTCCTCTTTAGCCTGCGTGTGCATGTGTGGGTGATTGGTCTGTTCCTTTCTAGGTGCACAGTGTAACCCAGGTCTCAACCAATGATTGTTTAAATTAGGAATAGTGCTAGCAAGGAAAATGTTTTGTTTTTAAAACAGTTTGGGGAACTTAATTACATTCTAGTCAAATACATTAAAAGAACCACCCAGACTTTATAATATCTGCATTATTATAAAGAGTTTCTATAGCTTGCAGGTCAAAATATCCTAATTGCAATCTATATTGGTATTATTGTTTGTAACATTTCTGATATTTGTGAAACAACACCTCTTCCTTTGCAGCTTCACAGCACTGGTCCAGGTCTGGAACAAATTGTATATTTTGCATAAGTGTGTATATTAATAAAATAAGAAAACTTACAGCACAAGGACAGCAGAACATGGAGGATAAGTGGATTAAGGGGCATGACAAAGGAAAGATCCAGTACTGAATGTCAGAAACTGAAAGAAATTTAATTTTGGACCAGAGGCAGGTGGTTGATTACTAACAGGGTGCAGCTGGGACAGGAGGCAAACAGGTAGACTGAGGAAAACTGAATAATTAATGCTGGGAGCTGAGCTGAGAATTCAAGAAAAAACATAACAAGGAGGAAAAAAATCAATATTAATCATAGAGAGCAAAATCCAACGAACATAAGTAACAGAACAGAACAATAAATACAGAGCCGGAACAAAAAAAACCCTGAAAGGATAAAACCTTTAGAACGACAGTAGATCAGGAGGTAGGAGGGAATTATTGTTTCAATAACCCACCCATTGTTGTGTCAACAACTGTCTCAGTATGGTAGCCCTGGTTCTGTCAGACTGATCCAGGGCAGCTGTGGCTACAATAGAGCGCTTTGGAGTCCTCTGGATTGGATAAATGCTTCCCAAGTACCGGCAATTTACCATTTTACCATCGCAATCATGAATACATGAACCAAACCAAACTTAGCAAGACCTCGTCAGATGTAAATAAGCAACAAAGAAGAGAAAAATACAAAAAAAAAAAAAAAAAGGAACCCAACCCCAACTGCCATTAAAAAAAACATAAAACCAAAGATAAGTCTTCTTAGAACTGACTTGAAAATGTGGAATAGAAATGTCATTTTTTTGTTCTATGAGCATTACACACCAGTTATGTTGTATGACTATTATTTTATTTTATACTATATGTTAAAACAAGCAAAGGTTATTATAATTACGTGAAATCCCAACCAAAGCAGCAAGAAAACCTGAATCAGACATCCAGTTATGTTTCGGTTTTCCTTAAACCCAGGTAATATTGATGCTTTCTGTGAGATTGTAATAAAATATATATATATATTTATATTTTTTAATAAAATGAGAATTAAACCTCTCACTACGCACAATGAGATACACTTCCAAACTTATGCTCATAAACCTTTCAGTGGACATTCTCTGCAGGCCAGAAAGGACCAAGAAAGTTGAAAAGAAACTAATTTTTTATTTTCAACGGAGAAAATGACAAATTATTTTTTATAATAAGAAAGGTGTGTATTGGTGTGTGCTTCCTATTATCTTTTGCGTGCCAGTGTCTCACTATGTGCAAGAACTAAAGATGTGTGTGTGCCAATTTTAGCGCTTTAAGCATTTGTGTGGTGTTAATGTGTGTGTGTTTGTGTGTCTTTGCCTGCAGAAGACAGGAGGTAAATTCATGTCAAAGTGTTTTTGCTACAGGGATGGTAATTATGCCCGTTTTTAATAACAGTGCTTTATAATCATTTAGCGCTGATGATGCACACACACGCAAACACGCACACGCAATCGCACAGCCTCTCGAGGCTCTAATGAATTTAGATGTGATAGGCAATGAAGCTGAACTTAAGGAAAGGGGAGTGGAGAGAGATAGATGGATAAACAATGAAGAAGGCCAAGAGACAAGAGGAGCTGAGTATCTGTTCTCAGAGTAACTAAATAACTCATCTGTGGAAAAACCTGTAAAAATTATCATTTTTTTATCACTTTTCCATCTCATTATTAAAAGATTTCTCCTTGATTGACTTTGGGTACTAAGGGACTGCAGAACTCCTGGTGTGCAGCCTGGAGGAGACTCTTATACCAATGAATGATGAGAATATTGTTGACTTTAGAAGTTGAAGCTCAGTCAGTTTGATAACTTATAACACAGCATATGAGCCTCAGGGAGAAACAATAATGTTTTGACTGACCTCTGCAGATAATTTGTCACCAGTCTCCATTAACTCACAACTTAATTTGCAGTAATGTTACAGGGATAATATGTGATATTGTCCAACCTTTCAGCAGAAGCTAAAACCATAATTTTATATGAAGAAATAAGAGCCTAATGGTCATATTGTTAGATCAGGCAACGTGCCTTGCATTGTGTCATTTGTAATCTCTGCATAGGTGACTGAACTTATGGAAATGACTCTCTGTTTTAGTGCATGTCTTTGCATGCAATAGAGACTTTAACTTATCCATCCATCTATTTTCTGTACACCATTTTTCCCTTAGTGGGATCAGGAGGTGCTGTTATCTCCAGCTAACGTTCCGGGTGAGAGGCGGGGTCACCCTGGACAGGTCGCCAGTCTGTCGCAGGGCAACACAGAGACACACAGGACAAACAAACATGCACACTCACACCTAGGGAGAACTTAGAGAGGCCAATTAAGATGACAGTCATGTTTTTGGACTGTGGAAGGAAGCTGGAGTACCTGGAGAGAACATACACATGCTCAGGGAGAACATGCAAACTCCATGCAGAAAGACTCCGGACCAGGAATCAAACCCAGAACCTTCTTGCTGCAAGGCAACAGCTCTACCAACTGCACCACTGTGCAGCCCGACTTTCTCAAATAAGGGAAGGGAACAACTATATTATTATAAATTGGTTAGTTGGGAAACTTGTATAAAAAGTACAAAACACTGGAAAAAAAAATCAATTTCATTAGAGTATTGGATTTGATCTCCTTCCATCATGAAGATGGAAGGAGAAGAGCATTTTCATTACTGTGGCCGTATGTAGGTGCCGGGCCGTATTTAATTTATTAAATACCTGTTGAATGTTATGAACTTAAAGTGACTTTGATACTATTAGAATTTGCATTCAATGTATAAACACTGATAAATTGTGACATATTTAGACTAAAACAGCAGGTTTGAATCCAAACTGACCTTTCTTCATTTGGATCAAAACTTCTAGAACATGGAAATCTGATTTGTCAAAATATCTTCTAAATAATTTTTTGGTTATGATTTTCCCTGGACTTTGTTGTGAATCAGACTCTCTGTTTATTGGTAACAATCACAGCTTTTATTTTATTTTATTTTGTTTTTTTACTAAAACCTTCCTCTAATACTTAGCAGCTGGTGAAACCTTTGTCATAACACTGTAGTGGGAGGCATTAGTACTCAGAGTCTGAAAATAATCCAATGGCACAACATCATTTAAACCCTAAGGGTTAAGAATGGAATGGAATTCAAGTTCAGAAATGTGTGAACGCAGATGAGCAAATATTTTTGGCAATATGGCGTATATTTGAAACAGTTTTCTTGATTAAAAACCACTTAAGTTGGAGAAAGCGTTTATATTAGCATTTATTTAAAAAAGCAAATGGTCTTTGCAAAATCAGCCACTGTTTTCACTTGCTGTTTGCTCTAAAATAATCAGATGGATTTAAGATATTTAAGAAAAATAAGTTGGACCAAACAAAAAGCTGAGTAGGGATAAAGAAGGATCATGAATCGAGACGGGTCTTTTTTGCACCAAAGAAACTGTAAGCACTCCCCTGACAGCAGCTCAAAACAGCAAATGACAATGTAAAAATGACCAAAAACTAACAGCATATCTAATTATTGCCATATCTTAAGAATTAACAGGTTGTATTGGAAGCCACATGCTGTTCTCCAAATACTGGAAAATATAAAACCCATTCCTTACACAGTATTGGTAAAGTGCTTTTCTTTCCCCTGTGAGCTGCAACCAATGCAATTTTGTCTTGTTCACTCTTTCTATCTTCTCTATAATAATCTAGAACTCGAGTCTTATGTGTGTCTGACTCTCTATTCTCCCAGTCTGTGAACAGAAGGTAAAAGCTTTTTAGATAAATAAACCAGCCTCGCCTCCCCTCCTCGCCTTCCCTCTACTCTTTCCTCATAGGTTTCGACAGGTACTGAGTGTGGCAGAGCTGAGTGAATTGGTTGCTGAGATGGGTCATTAGCTTTTCGCCCTCGCCATCGATCCGAGGCAGAAGAGACGGGGGGATAAAGAAAGCGATAGACAGTGCACAAGAGAGACAGGAGCGTGGCAGGGCCTTTAAATTGAAACAATTGGAGAGAATGAAACACTGAATGAAGTGACTGCAACAGCATTGGTCAGGTTAAATGGATTAAACTGTCCAGAATGCTTTGTTTTAACGTTATGTCACAGGTAAAGTAAATGGGTCTGATAAGGCCACCATTTTATGCTCAGTCGTGTATGAATGTGTAATAAGCTTATTTGGAAACACAAAATGGTGTGAACATGAGAAAAAGGGTTGATCAGCAGCTTTTTAAAAAGAGGAACGTTTATTAAAGCACCTTTCGTGTGGATTGCTCCTTTGCTTGTAAAGTGCTTACATTACCTGAAGTTCCATTTTTCCAAAGCATATTTTGACATCCTCGAGGTTTAAGCTCTCAGTTGATTTTGTTTGTGCATTTACAAAAAAAAAAAAAAAACTTGGTACAGAAGAGTGGACACTAAACTTTTAATCTTATGGGATATCCAAAAAATGCATTTCATGCAGGTTCAAGCAAGAAGAATTTGCAACAAATCCTTTTGAGTCCTTGCAACATGTGAATCATTCATGATGTGTCATCAGTCAAATAAAGCGTGAAGTGACATGAAGGAGCACAATCCACTGTTTACTAATGTCTGAGGATACAGTAAGCTACTTTTATTGTGGAGTCTCTGTTTCCATTTTTTTCCCTCTTTTTGTACCGACTTGGGTGAATTGCTCTATACACAGTCAATTAGTTCCCCCAGTTAGGGAGGAACTAATTGACAGTGGGATATGAGGTATGAATGAATTCATACCTGAATTCATTCCAGTGACTCATCTAACCACAAAACATGAGTGATGCAGATTTTATCTTCTTCAGCTTCCCATTGGGTTCCACGAGGAAATCCAGTCCAGACTTGTGCAATGCCTGCTGGCAACAACAACAACACAATTCCTAGTCAAAGGGTGACACCAAACACACAATAAACAAAGAAAATCGCAAGTAAGGAGGAACAACAACTAGAAAGACACCTGGTTTAACAAATATGATGATGTGAGCTCTTTTGCTTTCCCCATTTGAGTAATTATTTTACAAGGAGAACAAGAACACAAATTCTACATCAATATCCTGGTAAGAAATCTACTCTGTGATTCAAAACTTATAAGTTGAATCACATCCTTATAATGCATTATAATAAGTATATTATAATAAGCATATTATAAAGCATTATAATAAGCATAAGCATATTATAACGCATTATAAGCATTGTAATGCTTATAAGGCATAAGCATTATAAGGGCATATGAATTTTCAACAGAAAATAGTTTCTCTGTCTTGTTTTGTAAGACTTTAAGTTTAGCTTTGCCCTGGCTTTGTGATAATCGGCATGTATTGTTATGCATCCATGTCTATTTCAGACTCATTTTTGAATTCATGTCATCAAAGTCCTTTCGTATGATTCTGCCTCCTGTCTGCGTTTGGGTCTGCGACACAAAGACTGAAGATGACTTATTACTTCAACCTCACATTCAGATGCCTTTTTAATGCCTTTTCTAAGCAACTGCGCAAAGCACATCTCTGTGCTACACATTAAACTAAATTGGTAAACATTTGTCAAGGGCTTGTTGAAATGTATTAACATAGGCATTTCATTTTTTCATCAACTGTAAAGCACTCCTACCCTGGAGTAGCTCTTTGCATGCATCGCTGTAGATTTTATGTAACCTGTCCAACGCCCCCTTCTTCTCTCTCCACCTTACCTCCTCCAACAGCATTACCATTTCTTCTCCTTGCCAAGACCATGTAATTACCTTGCATAATGTGCTGTGTTTGTGTTTCTCTCTTTTCACCACTCTTGCATGCACCAGCACACTGTATACTGAAGAGCAGACGTGAAAAATTCTTTGGATTCTGCTATATGCATCTCCATCTTCTCCTCTCATCCTCTCCGCCGTCGCTACGATGTTAACAATCTGTGACATCACTGCCTCGCACTTTTAACGGACTGTGACATCACTGCTGTTGTGTTTATTGATTAAAACGCTGGCAGCCTTCAGGAAGTGGAAATAAGATCCCAATCCAATCACGGCTCAACTTAATGGCATTAGTAGCTGCCATTGGCTCACTGGTTGCTCAGTAACCTGATTAGTACTAAAGCATTTTGATGATAATGAGATTTGCTCTTATTGGTGTCTGAACAAATCACATCAGTGATGTACTGGTATATGCACAAATACCTAGAAACACACACAAACCCCGAAAAAAATTGGAGACTGCAGAAAGTTTATGCATTTACATGTTTATTTAATTAAGTACAAACAGGAAATAATAGAAGAATCTTTTACAAAGACTATTCTTTTGCTACATCAAACAAATAAACAGAAAACCTCAAGACAAATCTCCAAAAATGAGCAGCTACAGAGAAGAAGGAGAGAACATCAGTTAATAAAATCATGTCGTCAATTTTTGGTTATAACACCAGCATCCACATTACAAAATGATTTAGAAAAAGTTTCTGAATTTGAGGTTAAACATTAAACCAGATAATAGAGATAATTGGAGAGGATTCTGCAGCTCTTCCAATCCTATTTTTTGAAGAAATCTTAATAAAATGAATCCAGAACATCATCAGTCTATCTGCTTGGAGCTATGAAAGTAGGATTTAACATTTTAGTTTGTTACACTCTCAAAGAGGCAGAACTTTTGTATTTTATTTATTCACCATGATCTGGCAGTACCTTGTGACTGGTGACCTATCCAAAGTCGACTCTGTCTCTTGCCCAATACCAAGTGGAGATACACCAATTCCATAAATTAGAATATTACTGAAAAGTCCATCTATTTCAGGAACTCCACCACCAAGTGAAACACAGGGGCATGTATTGTAATGTACTGAATATGAATGTACACGCCTGTTTGCTCATGAACATGAAAGAATTGAGTGTAGAAAATAGACGGTTGGATGCTGGGTTAGTTTTGAGTGGTCTCATTCTGCAAATAAAGACCACCAGGAGTCTCCAGACTGTTGGAAGATCCATCTACACTGCTGCAGTTCAGTAAGACCCTTTGATATATTCTCAGTTTTTGTTTTTTATAGGGCAGCACAGTGGCTCAGTTGGTAGAGCTGTTGTCTTGCAGCAAGAAGGTTCTTGGTTCGATTCCCGGCCCCGGGGTCTTTCTGCATGGAGTTTGCATGTTCTCCCTGTGCATATGTGGGTTCTCTCCGGGTACTCCGGCTTCCTTCCACAGTCCAAAAACTTGACTGTCGGGTTAATTGGCCTCTCTAAATTCTCCCTACGTGTGAGTGTGCATGGTTGTTTGGAGTCATCCTGTGATTCATTCAGACTTCCCAATAGCTTCCCACTTTAATACAATTCATACTTGCCAATACCTTTTAACAACACTGTTTCTCTCCTAAACAAACCCAACATCTGGATGCAGTACAGATCTGTTCGAGTTCCTGCTTGATTCATCTAAACAGAATATGTCTTTAAATGCCTCATCTGTGAGCTGATAGTTTTTTCAACAGATTTCTCTTCAATAAATTTTCAAACATATCAGACTAAATGCATTTTTCTGTGCATGGAGAATACAATATACAATTTAACAAACATAACTTATTTTTTAACATTAGCTGTGAATAAGGAATAAGAACCCCAGCATGTAATTAGCTTAAAAACTGTACATTCCTGGACAAAATAGGCAAAAGAGCCTATTTTTGAGTCCTTCATTCAGGGAATACTAATCATACACTCTGGCTTGTCCAAATGCAATCTTCTGATCATTAAGTATTAGTTTTGATGGCTGCCTTGGCAAATGGAGCATAGCTCATGACAATCCGCCAACTGGCCAAGACCTGATGGATGAATATTCATGAAAGAAGCAGTCATCTGTGGAGATTTAGATGGTTGCATTTGAACTTGCATCCTTTCTAATTGGGTTTGGCCTGCTATCCACCATAAACCTGTCATTTTTTTTAGATGTTAGGGTTCTGCTGAATTAATGTTTTAGTCAAAATAAATTCTTAAAAAGAATCACTTGCTTCTTGAAGCATTATGTCTTTTGGGTTGATATATATTGGGGATAACGGGAATGATAAATAGTCTTTGTGCAGTGAGTTACCAAGAAAGGCTTAATATTGGCACATATTTAGCAGAATTTAACAAATTTAAACAAATATTTAACAACCCTGTTGCTGGTGGTAAAAAATTATTGCCATTATAAAAACCATAACTGTAAAATTTCCCATATTAATTTTTAGTAGATTAAAATCTTTAGTGTTTTTTTGCTTTTACTGAGGTCTCTAGAAAACCATGATATAGACTCTCCTGTACTTTTAAAGATCTAAATCTTTAAAAACAAAAAAGCTACATGCATTTTCATTTCATGCTGAATTTGAACCGGTTTGTAAGTTGAACCTGAAAATGCAAAAAGGGACAAGGGACGACCAAATAGATAAATAAAAATATGTAAACCAATTTAAGTATAAAAAAAAAAACATGACATTTAAACTCAAACAGGCTGTTCATGAGTGCGGCAAAGGTTGAAAACAGATAAAACAAATCTGCACTGGAAAAGACTCAGCAATGTGCAGTCGCTAGTTAAACTGTGCTTAGGCTTGATGTGAGCAGAAGTAGACTTGTGCAAACATTGCTTCATTTGTTGAAGACAGTGTCACGGTCTCCAAACAATTCCAGTTTTTTTGTGTTTTTTTTTACCCTATGACGCATCTTTCTTTATTGTTTCTTTATTGTTTAAATGTCGGTACTGCTTTGCAAAGTTCAAAGGGATTTCTCCTGTGATAGATGCTGCCTCGTGGCTTTTTGGTTGCGATCAACATGCCAGCTGTTAAAGGGATTCATACAAATTACTGACACAATTTCAAGCTCAGTTATTAGCAAAGCTGTCAGATAATCTCCCAATAAGACCAGCTGAAGTTTAAGATACACTGTCTGAAGCATATATGTGTGTGTGCACACATGAAAAAGTAGAGAGTATCTTCATAAGCCAGCAGAAAGGTAAAATTGATCCTTTTGTCGTTTGTGTGTGTGTGCGCCTCGTTGTGTTTGTGTAGGTGCCAGGCTGATTTCTCTTTGTAAGTAGAAATGCCAACGCCTCTTTTCATTCTTTCTGATTCCCTTATAATTAATCAGCCATGCAATTACAGTGTAGAACGGAGAGAGAACAAGAGAGCGGAAAGGAGAGAGACAGAGGAAACATGGGGAGAGAAAGTATAAAAAAAAAATCTTCTGTGAGTCTATTGTTAAGGAGCAGGGGGAAAGGAGCAGGTTTCTAATGAAAGGTGATAATAAGGAACCCTTAAATGAACAAATGAAAATGTCATTTTTCTCTGTGCCCGTCGCAGCCTCCCTCCCCTCTGTCCTGGGGAGGGATAATGAGGGGGAAAAGGAGAAAGTGAGTGTTTCTCAACAGGAAACCTTTTGTTAAAACATCTCCACACTTTATCCGTCTCTCCTCTCTGCTCCTTGTATCTTGACAACTTTCCTCCTCCTCCCCTCCACTCAGCCCACCTTTCTTTCCTCCCTTCCCCTCGCCAACCTTTTTTTTGTTGCTTCATACATTTCGACAGGCCCTCCCCACCCAGAGCCCCCCCCCACTTCTACTTTCATTCATTCCCCTTTGCCTCCAATTATTCTGTGCATTAATTTCAAGTCGATTTCAAAATGATAGATTTAGATTGGGCCAAAGCAAAGGCTGCGTCCCCCTCTTGAACCAGTAAAAGGGTCAGGTATGGTGATAATACGACACAGTTCCACATTAGATGTGGCCTCTTTGTTCTACATGAGTTTCATTACTCTGGAGAAGCTCTCATTACAGAGAACAACGCCTCACAGTGGTTCTCTTTTGTTCAGAGGATAATACAAGAGGCAGGCGAATGTAAAACACTATCAATTTGCTATAAAAAAATACCATTGTCATGTTCTTGGGCAATGTAATTAACATTTAACTGGTTAATTTCCATTGTTTTTCCCCCTGATATCTGTGAAAACATATTTTTGCTTTTGCAAAAAATTTGAAACATTCAAAATCTTACAAGAAAAAACACAAACCCTTGAAGGCTTTCAAGTGTCAGAACGGAGCTTTTAGCGCTTCGATCTAAAGGGCTCCTCTGTTTGGTGCTACTTCACCCTCTTTGAAGGCTTTTCATATCAGACGATGTGGCCATTGAGAGATCAGCCTTCTGCAGCAAAGGTGACTGTGGACATGTGGGCAGCTTGGCAGTAACAAGCAGACTTCCTCCTATGGAGGACCTGCCAGGAAACTGCAGGGGAATCATGTTGAGCTTTTTCTTTAACCCGTCGGCGCTCAGTTCTCCACTTGACCGATGACATGACAGACCTGATTTCTCCGTCAGAGAAGAAAAGCTAATTCATGGCTCTGCTCTGTGTGCGCTGGCTGTGCAGGAAGCTGTCCAGAGTCCTAAAGCGTCCAACTCCTTTAGCGGCAATTTAAGATTACACAGTTCAAGTCAGAGTTTTGCCTGCACTTATCACCAGGTTGTCATTTTAAGTCACGATTTTGTTTTTTATTAACATTTTTCTCTTCTTGGTCATATTCTTACGTATTCCTTAACTGCACCAAATCAAAAGTCACGATTTCCAAGGATTTTTTTTTTTTTTTTTAGCAATTTTTATATTTTTTTTTTGGTGGAAGGACTTTTAAAACAACATACAATTTAAATGGTTTGTAAAACAGTAATTAGTTGTTTTTTTTCTCAATTAAAATGATGCACACAGGGTCTGACTATTCAGAATAAATGCTGTTAATTTGCACAACTATATTCTTTCTGTGGCCATCAATATGCATTTTTCATCATTCTGGTTGGTTCCTCCTACCATAAGAACGTCCTGGGCAGATGTTTGAGATCAAATTACTTTTTCAAAATTCCTGATTTCTACTTCTGCTACATTTGGCTGGTAATATTTTGCAGCAAAAAATTATTATAAAGAGTTATTAAATTAACAACAGACATAACTTACACTCCAGTCAACTAACTTAGGGGCAGGATGAGACCTGAGCAACATTACAATGAGCAGACATGAATCAGCAGATTGAGGATGTTCTGTGTTGTATGATTGCATGAATATTACATCTTCCTGAACAAACCCTGCAGCTGTTTTTTTACAGTCACCTCCATCTAAATGGAGCGGCATACAGGAGACATCATATTGGCCGAAGGTCTGCTGCTATTTCCTGCCTCATCTACCAAAACATGACTTTATTTATTACTTTTTCTTGCATTTAACTGTATTTACATATTAATACATGTGTTAACATCTTATTAGAGCTCCTTTCTTTTTGTCCATGTCATTATTATGTTATTACTCATTCAATAATTCTCTTAAAAGGTTGCTGAAGAAGTAACAAATAGTCAAATCTAAGTTTTTGTGACCTTGGTCTTTAGGAAAGTATATAGCATAAATAAAAATTATGCCAAGCCATTTCAAATATCTACTTAAAAACTCAAGAATCAGTATTTGCAGTCAATGTTTTAATTTTATTGCTTTATTCTCTATTAGAAATGTTGAAGTAATATGACCAATTTAACAAGTCTTATTAAAATTAACAGAGTGGAGGCAGATGCATATAATATTCCTGATTTAATAATAAACTTTATGGTTAGATTGATGCTGAACATAAATATGCTTTCAAAAGAAAATTGTATGTAGTAGATAAGGTATTTTAAAGTGTTTCTCATGGATCTCCTATGATTTTTGAAGGTTTTATGTGAAAACATCTTTGTCCTTGAAAAGATTTCCCAAATATGACCTTGAACATCCGCTGATATTTCACTGGGTCGACTGTTTGTGTCTTCTCCTCATTAGAGCAACATCTCAGATGAGGAAGAAAATCTTGGAATTGGAGGAGCCATGAGAAGTGATCAGCTGTATGAACCTTGGATTCATCCAAGAGACGTGTTGCCGTCTGATCGCCTTTGTCCAGCATCCTGTTAAAAACCCTTTGTTCTGTTTTATCTGTTTGGCTGCCTGCAACGTTCGTTAAACATTTTTTCTTCTGGGAGGAGATTGTTCTGTGTGACTTGGATCCGAACAGTTCTCCTTCCAAACATTGAAGTCGTTGGTCACAGACCTGTTGTCATTTCTCAGAGCAGTGCAGACCGGATTCATCCAGGGTGCAGGAGTCAAAGCGACTTGCATAAACCATGTAGCCATTTTGCAGCAGGTTCTTTATTTGACCATAAACCAAAAAACTTTATTTTTTTACTTCTCTCTGCATGAAATCACATCCATAGCTGAAAAAAGTGTTTTCCTCTCATTGTCTTTAATTCATTTATGACTTTGATTTGCAGTTATTGCGCGAGGCATTTTTCATGAGAAGAAGAATTAGCAGCAAGATGTCAGATCTTAGTTTCTGTTTTTTTTGGGGGGGGCGGGGGGGGGGTTAAATAAAGACCCGGAACCAAAAATTATCATTTTAGCTTGCCCATTCAAGACAGGATAACCTGTCTTAAAAGGTTTATGTGTTAACAAGCATTTACCTGCAAGACAAACAAAATGATTAGTGTATTTTTTTTTTTTTTTTTTGCACAGTCAAAAGTGCCACAGTCCTTTTGTCAAGGCCTGTGCAACCTTGACAAAAGGGTTTGAGAATCAGAAAACCTGATACAAGATGCTTGGAAATATTCTCACATCAATGTTTTTTTTTTTTTTGTTTGTTGCCAGAAATAGCATATTGATTTCTCTTTGAAAATAATTGCCTCAAGTCATTTTAAGAAATTAAGCTACGCACTACAAACATGTCAGAACTTGGCAGTCACTAACTTTTGATTTATGTGCCTTATATTGCACTACATCAAATAACTTAAAGTTTATGCAAACAATGACACCAGCAAATTTACAATTAATAATTTCACAGTCGCTTCAGACTGGATACGCGTTTGCAAACACCGTCTGGTTCCTCCTTTTGGATCCCCCACGGAGAAACAAGGATGTCACACTAATGTGGCGTGGGTCTGCAGGCAACACTCAGCTTATCTTCTCTAAAAGAGTTTAGGCTGATTCTGTTATGCAGCCGCAGGGAGGCTGACTCCTGTTGGATTAGACTGATCACAGATCTGCGAAACACACCGTTGTATCAGACAAGACTATTACCGAAAGATAGAGAGGCTTTGTGTGTGAAGGGTGTGTGTGTGTGGGGGGGGGGGGGAGAGCCTTTGTGCTTGTCTTGTTCTCACTCTATCCAAAACTGACTTGTGTATGTGTGTGTCTGCGTTTGTGTGTGTGTCGACAACAGATGGGCAATAGAGGAATCAGTGAATTAATCCTCAACACATCGCAGAGTACTAATTACTGATTAACAACTACTGGACTGCTCTGTCTTTTCCTCATACGACACACACAGAGATACATGCTCACTCTTTTAGCCATAAAGAAAATAATTCTTTAGGAGTTCAACAGTAATAGAATCAGATAAACTAAGACAATGTGGTGGGCAACAGTGACAGGACAGCCGGGTTACGACTAGGGAGGTTTAGTCAGAGGATGGACAGAAGGACAAGGCAGTGGATGCAGGAGAGGCTGGTGAATGAAAGTTTATTGTCTTTCATCAGATTACTCATTGTTACTAATCCACTTACGCTCACACACACAAACACACATCGCAGATTGAAAGCTACCGCAGACCAATAGCTCAGTATTGTCAGGAGATGAAGATACAAGAAAGCTGCTTATCCATGCGGCTGCTGCTTCTTTTCAATTTCTCTCAAACATAAAAGGTTAGTTGTATAATCTATATTGACTCATTGTATGTTTTGCTTTTGTTGTTGTTGTTTTTTTGCAGCCAGACATTAAGCCAAATGATTGAACATTTTCGATCAAAGAGAAAAGAAAAGGAACTGCTATGGCCTTCTGAAGCCGAGGACACGATAGGGAAGACAAACTGGGGCCTGATCTGCAGTAATCAAGGAATTGCTCAGGTTTTTATGGTGAGGAGAAGGCTGAGCAAGAAAATGAAGCGGTCTATAGCCTCACTATTGGTCCTGATATGTGGATTGTGAGAAAAACAGCAAAACCATTGATTAAAGTAGTTGAAATTGGCTTCTTCCACGTTTGTTCATTATTTTGGACGTGGTGAGGAGCTAAGTTATACAGAGGGAGCTTAAAGTATACCAGCTGCTTTTTCCTCATCAAATGAGTTGATTGAACAGGTTTGAACACCTGACCAGGGTGTTTCCTGAGTACCTGTAACATCTGGGACTAAACATTCCTTTCTCACCTTGTAATGACCTAGAGACTGTTGCTAAGGTGTCAGGATTTCTTTCCTGGACCTGAAAGCCTCACAACCAGATCCCAGATAAGATAAAGCCATTTAATGGATGGATGTTTACATCAGCTCATAGGGTGGTAAGATTTTTAGGACCAGTGCACATTAATGTGAGCACTTGGAGTCTGTCATCCGCATGCAAAGAGTCGCTTTGGTTGGAAATAAAGAGATTTAAAAACTCTCCTTTGTTTGAGTATTATTGTACATCTGGGAAATTGAGATTTTAAGAAATGACGATGGCCTTTTTGTTTCTGTCTGTGTGCTAAAAATGACTGTAGCAATGGAGCGAATGGAAAATGTCAAGGACAAGACTGTCTTCATATTTTTTCTTAAAATCCTACTTTGTGGGTCATTGTCAACATCATCGCCATTGGGCAACAAAACTTTTGAACATTTTAGCTAACAGGTCCTAAACACGTCCTTGGATGTCAGGCAATGAGGAAGTAACTGCAATACTGATTATTTCTTAAACTTATGTAAAACAGAGCATGACCCAGTCTTCTGATAATTATCACAGACAATTTTTATAGACCTTGACTAGGAGCAGAAGTGACTTCTTCCTCGACTTTACAGTTTCGAGTGATTCGCTTCACCAGCATCTTCTTTTAACTCTATTAAAGTAACATTTTACAAGCTTCTGTACTAGGCATTAAGTACAGAGTCTGTACCTAGAGGCAATAGGTACAGAGAAATGATTTAGCACCATACCAGCAAAAATTCACAATTTTTTTTAAGTATTTATTTTATGGCAGCATTTTTAATATTTTCTAAGCCAGATTAAAGTGAAAGAACCCAAGAGATCCATTGTATAGAGATGAAAGGTAAGGAGTATTCTTGGTGGGGTTTTTTTGGGGGGGAAACATTTCATATGGACAGATGGGAGCTTCTTTGGAAGATCAGTTTGATGTAACAAAATTATTACTGACATGACTGATCACAGCATCTTTTTTCTTTTTTTATTAAATAAATAAATAAAATCTGGAGGGACAGGAAACAAACTGTGGCATTTTCTTCCCAGCCCTCTTATTTGCTTAAAAAGTAAAATAATCAAAATGTTAAAAGTTCTCTTTAACAGAGGATGAAAACATTGCTTGTTGAACATTACAGAGAGAGTTTGAGGCTCTGTTTCACAACTAAACTCATTCTTGGCTGGACAGATTTGTGATCGCTTGGCATTTGGTGTTTTTCTTTGAGAGTACAACGAGTACTGGGTGTAGTAGAAACAGAGCGCTCATTACTCATCATAATAGACAGGCAGAGAGAGGGGAATAGAAAGAGGGTGGCAGACACAAAGGCAGCTACTGAGAGCACGAGAGAAAATGTTCCACGCTTGATCATGCAATATTACCTCTCTAATAGATAGTGAAAATGGCTGAGTTGTGATTTTCCCACCTTTCCACTGAACTATCTATTTCACTAACTGCTATAGTCTATGGAAGCTGCTATTCCTACAGGAAATTACCATAGAGCTTTTCCGAAGATTGACCGCATTAGCCTTATCTCCAAAAGAAACTACAGTATGTGGAAGTATTTTTTTATTGATGAACTTGGATGTAGATTCTGCGCTCCTGCCGTCGCTTTTCCTTCTTCTGAAAAGTAATTGAAAAAAGATAATGGAGAAAAATATGCTTTGTTTGCAATACTTAGAGACCCAACGAGACCTCTGAGTCAAAGGAAATAATCGATCTTTGAGTAGATTTGGAGAAATGTAGTCACTTTAAATCTTGCTCAAGAATTATGCATCTTTAAAATGAAGGAAAAACTTTTACCCTGAAGAAAAAAACTCAACGACATCGCCACTTCAGTGATTTATAACCTCCCACTTCTAAAATTAATTTCAATGAGAATGTTCACTTCCTTCCTAAAGATCAACACACACAGTAATCCTAAGCGTTGCTTACATAGCATATCGTTAAAAAAACACCCTGACAGGCATCTTAACATGATGGATTCTCTGTAACGTCGGACCATCGATTCAGCTGAAAAATATTTCTAATGAAACACTATTTGTCCTGTTTTACGTTATTCAGAATATCTAAAAGGACAAAGAATTTTTGGTTTTGTGTGTATAAATTAGAGAAGCTACTAAAGTTAAGAGATTATCAGGTGATCACGCACCAACACAAGAATAATAAGGAAAAAGAAAACAAAAGCTTAACTTCAGAAAACTGCATCAAAGAGTGACATCTCAGAGGCAAACCAACAAAAAACCTTTCCACAAATATCACATTCATACTACAGGGCTTTAACTGGACCTTGATCTTGACAAATATGTTGGAAAGCCTCTGAAGCCCACTGTCAGATATGGTGAAAGATTGAAAATACTGTGTGCCCATTTCTTTTTAAAGATCCATAGAATCTCATCTACATTGCATCATGACACCCAAACACACTCTTCACAACCTTTGACCTCAGGACATCATCACTGTGTTCCAGAAATCCAGGTGCAAAGACAACAAGCTATAACAGGGAAGTAGCAGGAGATTTGTTTGAGCAAGTCAGAGATGCACTGGGAGGCCTGACCATGCAAGGCCCTAAAACTTAGAACAAGAAATTGTCAAATTCAAATTGTCAAATGAATTTGACAATTTCATTTATTACTGAAATTGTCAAAAGACAATTTCAGTAATAAATGCTCTTTTAGACTTAATTAAGATTTCCACTTTATGTTGATTGCCGATTTTTAAATGTAACTCTTACAAACAGGCTTTTCATTAATATGATGTTTATGCTTTTCTTATGTTTTTTGAGAGACACTTTGTGATTTTTTCTATGAAAGCTGCAATGCAACGACAATTAAGGCCATTTAAGGTCACAGTTTGCAGAAAACTCTGAAATGTGCCAGAGTTTTCTGTGCATAAAGCAATGTGCAAAATGGTTTATGCACATTTAAGAGTTGCTAAGACCTTTCTTTTCACTTAAAAGCAGAAATAATCAAACTAAACGAAGAAGCAAAATTGTTCGTGGTGCAGTTCTGAAAGTCTAAGGTCCGGGGATGTTACCCATTTCCAATAAGTCAGAGCCACCCAGATCATCCCATATCCTGCTGTTGCAACAGATCAGATTAACAGCTGCTGAGAACCAATATCACTAATGACTGACCCCATGATACACTCTAAGTACACACACACACACACACACATCAGAATTGCCAAGTGCAATGCGTATGAGAATATGTGCAACACAGTATGTCTGCAAACATCTGTGTCAGATGTGGGTCACTGTGTTTGTGTGATCTGTGTCAGTTGATATTAATTTTAATCAGCATCTGTCTGTCCACATCACAGCTGCCGTGGCATAGAACAGGAGCAACTAGAGAAGACTGGTTTTAATGATGTGATGATGTCAGCTCAGTTCAGTGTTTATTGCAGTTGGCCTGAAAACGGAGACTATATTTTCATGAGAATCCTCCCTTTGGGCCGGATGGGTGGAAATGGGTGCATTCTCAGCTGCTTCCACCAATCAATGAAAAAAGACTGAATCAGGGTAAAATGAAAGTACGCTTCCAGTAGCCGCCCATCAATAAAGAGTACCTAAGTGCTTCTTAAATGGGTTTCAAGGATGTTGCTCTTTCTCAGATTTTTTTCGACTGCATTATGTTCTAATTAAGCTTTGAAAAGCGCATGAGAACACAACCGACTCTGAGTCTTAGCTTAGGGTGCCGATCCATAGCAAAGCAAAGAGAATGTGCATTTGTTACATCAGTGTTCCTAGATAATAATTTTATGAATTAATTACATTATTGGAAAATAAGAGATGGTTGATTCTTCCCAATAATTTAATCATAACCTAAAAGTGCCTTGATAAAGGCCGCAGTTAGGTTGAAAGAAGATTTTATTTTGAATGAAAATATTTAGAGAGCATCACTAATGTTTAAATAAAAACAAATCTTATATGTCTTCTTTTACATGTCTGGTTAAATTGTCTTGCCTTGTTCTAGTTGAAAGTTGGAAAACCACTGAAATTTGCTAACAACTGTGCTCATTTCCATCTTAGTTCTTCATTTTGTTTCTAGTTAACCTTCATTTAACCTAAAAGTCTTTTGAGATTTAATTATCTTTTTACTAGAAGGAGCATTGTTGCTTCTTCAGAAAGTAAGACAGGATCGTTTTATTTTTCATTGCTTTTTTTCCCCTCCGTGTTCCCTTACAGGCTTTGTACTAAACAGCCCAATAAAGTAAAGTATTAAAAAAATGCTATATGCATAATTTGCTCTATGCATACCCAACTAATTTTAAAAGGCCAATTATTTAAGAACCAGAAGCTAAAAAATTCAGGGCACAAAGATTTAGTGAAAACTGCAAAGTATACCTGAATATGCAGTAAATATAAACGGCCTTAATTGGGAAATATCTAGGTTAACGTGGGCTGTAATCACAACTTATTCTGAATATCACACAGAAAATTGTTGTGTTGTTTCTGTTTATGGCATTTCTATAATGAGGCATCATCCACATCTGCTGACCCCAAACTGAACGAGATTAAATATGACCCAAGCTCATTAGGATGTTTAATTATCATAATGCTCTCATTATGCTAAAGTACAGCTAGTGACACAATATTAACATTTAATTATTATCTTTGTGTAACCTTCCTAATTGAGACATGAATTCTTATTTCCACTAACAACACATAGAAGCAAATCAGATATTAAGTTGTAAAGAAGAGATACCTCCACTTAAGAGGTAAAATTCAAGTGAGTGCTTAAAAGTACTCACTTGTTTTTAAGGGATTTGGCTGGGATGAAGCCAAGGGTGTCTGGCTTTAGCGAGGTGGATGAGAGAGAGAAGGAAATTGCCAGAGCTAATGGAGATGTGGACTGGTGAGCTTAGATAAAGCAGTTTCTTGCCAAGGTTGGATTTGCAGATGAGTTGCTGTGATGAATGAGGCAGTGCAGAAGTGATAGACTTGCAGGAGGACTACCCATAACTCCTTAATATCTCTGACAGTGCTAGCTGACCAAAGTGGTTTTCTAATAACGTGCAGGCCAAGTCAAGTGCTCACAGACTCACCTAAAAACTTCACGAAATCCCTGCAGCTTTATCCATCCATCCATCCATCTTCGTGCATCGTTGCAGCGGGATGCAGAATACACCTAAAACAGGTTGCAAGTTCATGTTTACGAGAAACTGGCAACTTCTTTTCTGCCAGTTTCTGACAATGATTTAAGGTGAAGCTTTGGTCAAACACAGTTCAGCTGAAATACATTTCTGAAAATGTGTGTCTGGACTAAACGAGATGACCACATTAGCCTCTTCCTGACCTGCTTGCAAGTGCTCCAATTTGAAGCTCCTCTACCTGACGCGTTACACAGAATTGCATCATCTGAAGGCTACCAGAGTTCATAATGCAAATCTCTTGATTATTTACTGACTTTATATTCAAGTTCTGGTTTTGAACAGCACTTTTACGAGAAGTTTGCAGCTGTGTATTGTGTAAAACTGAGCTTCACTGAGTAACACATCCTTAATTCCATCTATAATGTACACCTGTTTATCCTCTCAGGGCTGTGGGGGGACTGGTGCCCATCTCCAGCAGTCATTGGACAGGAGGGGTCTGCCTGGACAGGTAGCCAGTCCATCACAAGGTCCTAAAATGACTTAATAACATTGTGATTATGTAACACCTAACAATGAACTCAGTGAGAATGTATTGTTTATATAATTTCTTTAATGCTTTAAGTCAGAATTCAGAAGCATTAGCAAATACAACACAAAAAAACACCAACAGAAAATGTTACACAGAACATAAGATAGTCGTTGTTGTAAATTTAATTGCCGAGGACATGCCGGTCAAACTGTAAATAAAGTTTAAAAAAAGACTAACAAACGTCTACACTTAATATTGCTTGACTCTTCTAGCCGGTTATAAAGCAAAGCTTACTCTTCGTAAACACTTCGTAATATAATAGGCATCGGCATTCGAATACCACAGTGCAGCAAACAACAGCTAGCATTTGGCTAATTAGCTCCAGCAAACTCACCAAGCGCCCGCTTAGAACAGATAACAAAACTTATCTCCCCACAGCTTACAGCATTGATATAACTCACCACGTTGGGCAACATTCATGAACATCATTAAGATGTGATTTTATGGCAGGTTCGCCTTGTTAGATAGTTAGCCGTTAGCTTGTTAGTTTAAGCTAACTGGCAGTGAACCAGTAACGGCGACGTTCGGTTCTTCCTCTCAAAGTCAACTCACGTACCCATACAGGCAACCACAGCGCCCTCTAGTGGAATGGGAGGAGTGACTCCAACCGAAAATCTTACATAACGTATTGCTATTAATACTTAGTTTGTCATCAAGGAATCAGTTGTTTTTATTTTTTTTAAGATAATTTATGATTTTCATTTTTTATAAAGAAATAGAAGTTAGCCATAAATTTTACATTCAGAAAAAAACAACCTTTATGCTAAAACATATATTTTTATTTGTCTGGGGTTCAATTTCTGATCTTGGGATGTTTGTATCTTTCCGCCTTCCTTCTCTTCCCATTTGCTATATGACTGCTATCACTCAGACCATAAAAACATCTTTAAAAATACTGCTCAAGCTGCAGACCAAATCTTTTTCAGTAAGATAGGGGGGTACAAAGCATTTTCTTCTAAATGTCATAAAAAAATAATGCTTTTAAAGAGATGTGAAGTGTTTAATTCCATACTGACGATCCTCCAAACCAAGCCAATGAAGCTTCAAAGTAGCCATGGGCTGCTTTGGTTCCAGTGTGACAACTTCATCAGTCTGAAAGCTGGTTGGCACTGAAGGCACACACATACACACACATTCACACACATGCTCCCACACTCAACATATGGACTCTTGCAGTGACATATGACCATATGAGAGACGATATGCAGACTTTCACACTCAAAATGAAATGCTCAAGTGTGTATGGTGCCCTACAATGGCACTCCCACATACATATACACTCAGTCTTTTCCAGCCAGATGTAAGTGGGATTAGTGAAATTGGCAGCCAGTACAGAGCTCTTTATCCACTGGAGCTAATTTGCTTTGCTACAGTAGCGATTCCGAGCTTTTTCATCAGTAATCAGCTTTTCTGTCTTCACCTTTTGATTTCTCTGTTTGTTTCTTTTTGTGTTAACATTTCTCTTATATTTATTATTATCTCTTATATTCCTTACACATTTGCCCTCTGCTGTCTGTGTTGATGCGGCATGCAGAGTCGGTATGACTCCAGGTTTATGACTCTGGGATTTTAAGTTTTGAGGAGGTAGAAGTGCTTGGAGAGGTGATACTACCCCTGCTGCTTTTATCATTAAAAAAAGTTGAAGGATGCAGCAGTAGTAAACAAACACTTAAGGTCATTTAAAGTTGTTTTTTTATGTTAAGGTAGACGTTGCCCGGGGATATATTTCCATCTGAGTTGAAATGGTTCAGATGTGACCCTAATGCCAGTTTGTATTGTCTGACTGAAGACAATGAATACTTGGTCACAGAGGACAATGTAACAGTAAAATGCAAAAGTACGTGAAATTGATTTCTTGCATCCTTACAATATAGTTTTACATTCTGTTAGATCTCAGCCATGAAGGACCTACAGAGAAAAAGACTGGTGTAAAAACTATTAATCTCATTTCACTACCCCCTTCTCAGGAGTAAGAAGAGGAGGAGTTTCAACAAAGGAAGTAAGATAAAGCATCTTCGAAGTAACCCTGGACACAATGTAAATATTTAGTCTACCTGAATATTGGCTGAATTGTGACCAAAGAACAAACCGTGACCCTGGGTTATTTGAAATTCTGCAGAAAGAAACTTTAAATTATAGATTCCCCAAAAAGAGACACTGTTTGATTCGATCGCTGCCATAGTCCCGAGAGAAAAGAACTGCAGCGCTACAAACGTGTGACAGCCGAGGGTAGTGCTCCTCAGACAAACGCTGCACAGCCCCTCTGCTCACGCTTGACCCAGACTGGAGAGCTGAAAGGAAAAGAACCTCAACTCCTTACATATTGTTCGCCATGCCGTTTGGTAGGTGCAGCCATTTTCTGGTTTTGTTTATTCAACTGGCAAACGCTGAAAAGACTTCACTTTTTCCATCCACAGTTTCTTCCCACTTCTACTCCAAACTGTTTTTTTGTTTATTAAAGATTTTTTCTTAATAGCTCTCAACAGCTGACATTTTATCCCCTTTGTGAAAGGGGTCCATAAAAGTTTTCAAAATGTTGTCCCTTATCTCAGATTCTAAAGGTGAACGCTAAACACTCTGCTAATGCTAGGCTAACGTAGCTGTTGTTGACTCCACTGTTTACAAAATAGCTTTCTGCTTTTGTGCACCTTCTTTTACCACCAGTATTATTTCAGGCAAAAACAAAAGGTGAAACGAAAACAAAGCCCATGAACTGCATCATTTATCACAAAAGACAAAAGAACAAATAGCTCCAGCTGGTTCATACATTTTGGGGATGAGTACAATAATAGCTGATAAGAACATATTAGGTCTTTGTGATTAATCAATATATATCTTAAGGTCACCATCCTCACAACCCAGTACAAGAAATAGTTCTTTATACTCTGGTCATTAATATCACAAGCAGAAAATATCCACAAAATTGTTTTTTGTTTGTAGTCTGTATGATTTGCAGATAATAAATGATAATGAATAATTGATAATAATGATAATAAATGATAATAAATAATTTCAAAGAATATTTTTGGAAATTTTAATTTGCTCTAATGGAGAAAAAAACTTAATTTAAAAGTAATTCTTAATTTACTAGTCCACTGTGAAGTCGAGGATAAATGTCTGGCTTATGAGTTCACATGTCTCTGGACTTTGTTCACAAGTAAAGAAGTGAGTGATGTGAAGATCCAGACTTTTGCATGAATAGCAAACTCTTGTAGCCAGTGCTTAAGAGGAAACTGAAATCTTTGTCAACATTTGGACTTTCTATGCAGTCTAATTTCCAAGCATCGCTTCTAGTTTTGACCAGGCCGATTGCAGATTAGTTCAATCTACATTTTGTCTGGGATGAGTCCTGAAGATATGTACGGAGCCTCCATCCGCCGGCACTGAAAGGAAAAATGTCTCAGGCATCTGATAACTGACAATGCAGTATGAGAAAAATTACATCCTGAGATTTACAAGGATATTCTTATGGAGTCATTGCAGCCAAGTTTATTTTCTTGGGCAGTGTACATCACGTCTGAATTTCCAAGCAATACAAAAACCCTTTTCCATCTTCATGAAATTCCTCCAAATGATGCATCAAAGCAGAAAGACATCGGCAATACTGGAAAATTGCCCATCTGGATAGGAAGGCAATTTGCTATAATCTTTCAAAAAACCCAAACATTTTAAACTATTGCTAATCTTCGAAAAAGTTAACAACCCTGAAAGGTCACATGAAGGTCTTACTTTGAAAAGCTGCAAAAAAAGAGTTTCCTGTCAGTCTTTACATTCTTTAAAAATAAATAAATTGTGAAGGACTAAAAGTAGAGACAGAATAAAAACATATTTAATAATGTAATGCTTTAGTCATGTTTGCAAAGTTGCATCTGAACAAAAAAGAAACACAAGGCTGTGTCAGAATTGAGTCTCTTGAAAAAAAAAAAAAAAAGTCCAATTACAAATATGAGCTGCAATCCCAAATATTCACTCTTGAAAAAAAGATCCTCTGTGTTTACGTTTCATCTTTGGTAGCATTTGATCAAACTGGCTGTGGTGCAGAGGGATTTAGCATGTTGAGGCAAAGTTACGGTGGCTGGCCCTGAGGTGCAAAGCACTATAACATTAACGGAAACACTACAACATTAACCAAAGCACTACAACATTAACGACTGTAGTCATTCAGTCATTCACCAACTGAGAACCACCATGACACCAGCATTGAAATTTAATTTGCATGAAATCTGACCACTAGATCAGATGTATTACTAGTACTTTCAACATTTCACACACTGACAATTTTGCAGACTTAATTTAAAGTTGAAATGATAGATTTTATTTGCACTTAGGGATTTGAGGGGCACACCAGAGGCTGTCTTAGTTTTAATATTATAAATGTATTCTTTTAGTCATAGAAAATTAATTTCTCTTAATAATTTAACCCTCCCAAATGGAGACAGTAAAGGCCTATGTTTGCATCCTGATTGTATCATGAATGTTGTGGCTAATTTTTATTTCCTGTCTGTGGTATTTATACACTTTGAATTTATTCTGTGGTGGCTGAAATTATAAACAAATACAATTTGGCTCATTGCGATTCCACAATACGATGTATGATTCCATATGAATCATATTTGAGCTGTACTAAATAGTCATAGTACATGACATCATGTGACAGCACAGCATTCCATCATATTATAATTTATTGTGTCATATTGTTTATTTAATCATATAATTTTGACATATTGCATAATACTGTATGTTACTACACTGTAATGTACTATATGTATTTTACCATGTAATGTAGGCAACACTAAAAACACTAAAATTAAACATTGGCTTACCAAACAGAAATCTAAAACCATATACAACATCCTGTCAGTTATTCTAAAATTAATTGGATGTAAAAATGGCAAGATGGCCTACAAATGGTAACTTTTTTTTTTTTTGTAACAATGTGTCTCTGAATAAATGAACTTGAATGAAAGCTAATGGTTAAGCTTTTGGCAGAACCTGCTTCAGCCATTTTGGTTAATATAAAATTTGGCTGGAGTTACTTGGAGCTCTCTGTTAAAACTGCAATTCAACACTTGGATTTGGATCTGAAAAGTGCTTGGGCAAATCTATTAGAGCTGCCTCATGAGAGGATTCTCTTGAGTTTGTCAATTATGTCACAATCATGAATATATATATATATATATATATATTTGCATTACCTGAAAGCAGCAGTATGCAGTGCACTAGCAGTTCTGTGACAAACTCTTTGTTTTCAATATCAACTTTATCATAAGATAGCACAAGACAAGAGAGTTTAAAATTTTATTAGTTTAATTGATGAAAAGTCACATTTCTTCTACAAGGACAAACGGAACACAGTTGGTAGGAACATAACCACAGCCTGTAATCTATTTCCAACTAAGTACATGTAGAGAAAAATGTAAAACTTCCTGTTCAAAATAGAGTTTTTGAAACTCTAAAAGAATCCCTTGAACTCCCACATTAACAGTTTGAATCGTGTTCTCACCAGCTGCAGTGACCTTTAAATAAAACTCCACTAAAAGCAGTGGAAGAATTTTGTTGGCATTTCTGTGAAGATGTTGTCACCTGAAAAATAACTCAATCTAATTTAACAAAAAATTCAGCACATAAAGAAATGGTGAATGGTGTTAGGTATCAACTCTGTTATAGAATACATTTTTGTATTTGCACACATTAAATGTTATTTATGTAGTAAATATAAGACCATTTCATACTCATTTACTCTCCAGTCCATTTACGCACATGCTTAAATCTTGATGTTTTAGCTATTCAGTAAGTATAATGTATTCTGTGGTATAAATACAGTATTTTCAGTTATTTACAGCATAAACTATATTTGAGAGGTTAACCAATTTTTAATAGAAATGTCCCATTTTCCTCCAAGGTCCGTTTTAAAGAATCCTTTCTGAATGCACAAGATTTCTTTGAAGAGTTTGAACAAGTTTGACCTCTAGACAAAGAAAGACCACTTTCAATTGAGAAATAAAAAATATGGTAAAGCAAAGGAATAAACACAAGTAAGATTGGCAACATAACACCAGTTTAATTTATTTTCTAATTTAATGTAGTTAAACTTCTTAAAGGTCTTATAACATTCTTTTCACAGAACAAATCACACCAGCAACACTACACACAAGCCCCAAACTCAGAATAGACGCATCTATCAGCCGGTCCTGCACAGTGAGTCGTCCCCACCGCAGCTTGAGATGAAACAGACATGGAAGTATGAGTGTCATCGCCGCTCCAGTCACACTCCCTGTCAGGCCCATTAGCAGGGAAAACCTGGGCACTAGCAGGGACAGTAAGTACGAAGACAACAACAAGGCGCCGCGAACCATCAGAGTCGGACAAGAAACTCCTTGACTTCTCTGTTTGGAAGAAGATGAGAGGGAAGCATCTGGAGGGAGATCGAAGGAGAAAGGTTGGAAAGACATGAGGTGCTTTTGCTAGAGGCAAGCTCTGTTGACCATGCAAGGGGCTTTTGCTTGTGGTTTGCTCAGCAATGACTCTTGGTTCTCCAAACTGTTTAATTTAATTTAATCAAATTTGATTAACTACTAGGAGATCTCCCATAAATATGCATATCTGTTATCAAGTAGCTCCTAAATACCTAGTTCTTTCAGAAAGAACTAGATGATGTTACAGATTAACTCCTTTAAATGTTTCAACATCTTTAATTGTATTAAACTTCTGACAACTAATAGTTATTGCTAAGCTGCACCCATTTTTCTTTTACATATTTATGTCTGCATACAAATGTGATAGTATTGTACTGATCTACAAAGCTACAAATGTTATTATCTTCTAACAGAAGTACTGCACAGAAAGAAGAAATTTCAACTTAAAAAATATTAATAGAGCTGAAGACCAACTTATATTGAACACAAGGGTAGAAACTAGCAACCCCCTCTGGTCACATTTAGGGAATTTTATTTTAGTTAAATTAAATTTACGTACAGAGAGTCTGTTATCAAAAAAAATTTCACCTTAAATCTACTTTACAAAAATGGAAAAAAACAAACAAAAAAAACATCTATTTTTTATGCATAAATATATCGTCAATTCAATCCAATTATATGAACAGATTTGAAGCCCAATACACATATTTCAATCCGATACCAGGTGCTTAACTTTGCTGCAATGTCTTGAAGCTCACAAAATTATTGCAAACAGCCTTATGAGTTGAAGAAGAACAGATTAGCCTTGTGATGTTACATTTATGGTCTAAAACCTCTAAACCTTCTTGAGAGCAGCCGAAGAATTAACCTGAAATTAAATATTTGTTTTTATGAGACATGGAAAACCACCACAAATAATTACGTGGCTGCCTAGACCTTGTCATCTCGGTCCCTCTCCATTCATTATTTTTCCCATTTTTAAATGAACTTTTTTGGAGTAAACAGTAAGGAAATATGGTGGAAAAAAAATGCTATAATTTAGTTACTTTTTTTTAATCATAGATCATAATCTCTAATATTTGAGAATTAACATGGGAACAAACAGAATGAGGAGTGTTGTGATCTGCATGCATCTTGGTTTTTTTGGTCAAATTCTCTCAACTAAATGTGGAACCTTTAAAATAAAACCTTAACACATTTTTTTGAAATTGAATGTTATTTTCCTGTATGACACAAGGAATTGCTGAGAGAAGCAATCTGGGTAAATTTCTATCAGTCTCACCTCGAAGCAAACATGTTTGAAGAATTTCAGCAGCGGAGTAGAAGGGCAGAGGGTAAGACAGAATAGCTTTTGCAAGAAGACACAGATTGACAACAGGTCGAAGGTTAGGGGGCAGGTTGTCAGTGATGACTTCACTGGTCTCTGGTCCCCAAGTCAACACCGCCTGCAGGGAAGAAACATTTCAAAAAATGTGTCTAAATCAGAGGGCCCTGTTTTCTGTCCCATCTGCATCACACAAAGAGCCATATGTGAACATGCATTTGAAACTCTGTCTATACTCCGTTTCCCCCCACAAATGCTGAATAAATAAGTCTGAGCCATCCGGTTGCACCTTACCAGTAATGAAAAAGTAGTTTTCATGATGCATGCAACTCCATGAGTCCACCCCAGCATGGTGTCAAACTGCCCTCTATCCTCCATGCTGCCCTCTAATGGAGGGAGGAAGATCTGCGAGGTGTAGGAGAAGATGATGACGCCAACTGAGACGATGAAGTCTTCTGGGTCCACAGACAGAGAGAGGAAGGACCAGGACCAGATGCTGGCACAACTCAGGCAGTACAATATGACTAACAGGCTGAGAAAGAGACAAGAGATAAAGCAAAAGGTATAATCGTCTCAAATAATTGTAAAAAAAAAAAAAAAAAATAGATTTTTAAACATTTGGGAGACTTGATTTTCTTCCTTTACTGGAACACACTTGATGCTGGAAAGGTTCCCATCATCAGTCATTCGATTTTTCCTGTCTTTTTCATTGGTATTTCCTCAGCTTGCAATAACTCATTAGGCCTTACCTTAAATTTCTGTTTAAGATGATGGTGTTGTTATGCATAAACTTACTGACCTAACACTGTTCTTTCACAGAAATAATGTTGTGAATTACTGACTTTGGAGAATTATCTTTAAGTCGACATTTCAGATAAACTAATAATTCATGGATAATCATTAGATCATTTGTATATATTTAACAGTTTTAACTCATATTGTTAATTTTGTTAAATCCAGGTGCCTGTCTTGGTGCATAACCCACATTCTTCAAATTATTTTTCAAAAACTCTTTGGATGACATACTCAGTGATTAAATGAAGATGTCCTTACTCAGAGGTCATTTTTAAAATCATGATGCTCGAATAATGCTGGAATTCCAGGAATTTCCAATTGGTTGATATTAGTGTATTTTAGATATTAGTGTATTTCTAGCCTTCAGTTTGCTTAGCTTCCAGGTCATCACACCTTTTGTTAAACAACTGCTGCTGCAAGTTCTTATCAACATTTTGTTATTGTTGTTTTTAATGTCTTGCTGACTATTTTTGCATAGATTTGTATTTTTTTTTTCACTGCATCCTGTTGAATCTCAATTTCCTGTCTGCACTCCTCCATTAGAGTCTTTCATACACACCCTTTTATTAAAGGAGGGTTTGGTTGATATGCTCAAATGCAGAGTTTTTCTTTCTTGCAACAAAAATGCCTTTGGCTATATTTTGGATTCAATATAAGAAAGATTTTTCAATAACCGCCTGACTTCTCTCTTTGGTTTGTTTATCTGTTTGATCAAAATTATTCAGAAAAATGGGTAACCTTCCAAGCACCACTTTAGTCATATTGAGATATAGTTGCATGCTTTTGCCCATTTTTTTCTTTGCTCCTGCAAGTTAATTAATCAAATGGTGCAGCAGAGTGGACTGAATAGATTAAAAAAAATTACCATAGTCAGAACTGAGATGTAATGTGTTGGTCCACAAGATTAAAAGGCAAAAAAGCGACCAGGCAGCTCTCAGAACTCCTGAAGCAGACAATATCTACCCCCATCTTTGCACTTCTTGGCTCAAAACAGGCTCAAAAAGGCATTAGTAATAAATCAAGCAAACAGCAAAAGTAGTCAGTAGCAGGTGAGAAAAGCGCCGACCCAGCAGCAGCTGCAACAAGATTGCAGGAGTGAGAATAAGAGCGTATTAGACTGTCCACCTCACATCTTAAAAATGATGCATTAACCTTACATGTGTGTGGATCACTTTTTTTACTCTCCACAGTTCTGCGGGAAAAGTAAAATATGTCTGTACTTTATTTCCATCACCTTATCAGTATGTGAGCCAGAGAGCAGAGCAGGCTGAGCATGGAGACTGGTCTGAGATCAGTTAGCAGCAAGCAGGGCAGAAGGAACATCAGCGACATCAGTGAACACGCTGATCTGGGAGGAGCCACTGCTGACAGACTGTCACACAGCAGAGTGGTGGAAACAAGCAGATACAGGGTGCAGGTCATCAGCAGTTCAATTACCTAAAAACAGAGATTTTTCCCATGTACAGTTACTGAATATTGCGGGAAATCAAGAGGCTATCATGGCTCATATACTCACTTTATGCAAGTGTTAGGATTAATGCAAGCTTTTTTTAATCCAACAAAGAATAATATTTATTTCTTAAAGCTTTACATGATTCAAGACACTTTGAAGAATTTTGAAGGAGGTCAGTTAAAAGACTGACCTCCAATTGAAATTGGTTTTGAATTGAATGGGTTGAGGGGATGGAAGTCAGTGGAGGTTTTGCAGATATGATCTCTGGCGTGGGAGTGAGTGAGAAGGTGTGCTGCTGAACTCCTGGTGCGCTGGAGTTGGTCGTGGATTTTGGAGAGTGAACCCCAGATGATCCTGTCACAGTAATCGAATCTAGAAATGATAAATGTGAAAATGGAAGATTCAGAGGTGAAGAAGGAGACTGAAGGGTAAACGCAAGCAATGTTTGATAGATGGAGAAAGGCAGTTGTGGAGATATTGCTGATGTGGTTCTCAAAAATCTGATTAATGTCAAAAACTAATCCAGGGTGGGAAAACCTGTGAGGAGTGTTTTCTGTAGTCTGGTCAAAAGTGAAGTAGAAGTTCTGAGCAGACTGTAGTTTTTCTACTGAATCTACTGTAGTTAAGTTTGACAAAACTGGTTTGTAAGAGAGTTTATACAAAATGCTAAGGGTGGAGGGTTGGATTTGGTTGAGAAATAAATCCGCACCTGTATAGAAGTGAAGTTTGAGAGTATGGAGGATGGAAAGTAAAGGACCAATCACAGTACAATGCCAACTGAGGCGTCAGGGAGAAGGTATGATTGTTCACAGGAAAGCAGTGTTGTCTGAAAGAGAAAATGGTTCTGAATCAAAGCTCTCACAGCTGTTAGTGCTGATAATGTTATATAATATTGATTTACAGAATTTCAAACACTTATTTCCTCTTCACATAGCTGTGAAGAGTATTGACACTGAAGAAACGATGCATTTCTTCATGGAACCCATCAGTTTTACCTGGGCTATGTTGATCATCCATCCTCCAACTACTGACCAGTTTGGCCACAGTCCTTTACAGCAGGCGTCCATGATGTCCTGGTAGCTGTGTCGGACTCTGACCTTTGACACAGAGCTAGATTTCTCACTAAAATTACAGAAAAAAAACAATGACTTCGTTGCTGTTTAATAAACAAAGTGACCTCAGATAGGACCGTGAAACTAGATTGGCTCTAATTGTAATCTTAAACTTAACTTTCTATTAAGTTTACCGTAATAGAAAGTTTACCTGCGCTCCTCTTCGTACAAACAGGCCACCAGCCTCCTTCCTGTGTGGTTGCAGACCCAGGCTGACAGAACAAGCACCATCAACCCCATGTAACCTGATTGAACCAGAGCAAATGGCAATCCCAATACAAATATACCCTGAGGAAGTAAAAAAAAAAAAAAAAAATTAAAAAGGAATTTCTGAGATTGAAAAGAGCAAGGTGATTCTAAAGCTCTTTGTAATGTAAAGTTTGCAAGAAAGCAGATTTACCATGATTCAGTTACATTTTTTTGTCCTTTTTAAATTCAAAATTACCGTATTTCCCACACTATAAGGCGCACCACATTATAAGGTGCACCTTCAATGAATGGCCTATTTTAAAACTTTTTTCATATTTAAGGCGCACCGCATTGTAAGACGTATAGAATAGACCCTACAGCAGAGACTGGGGTTACGTTATGCATCCATTAGATGGAGCTGCGCTAAACGGAATGTCAACAAAACAGTCAGATAGGTCAGTAAAACTTTATTAATAGATTACATACCAGTTCTGGCAACTCCGTTCGCTCCCAAAATGAATGAACAGCTGTTTTATTTCCGTGTTCTTCTGCGTTTCTGATCGTTTAAACTCTGTGTCGTAAGCTTGTCTCTTAATGGGAACCATTCTAGGATCTTTACACAAACACACGAATGGAAATGAAACGGCCCGCTTCGCGCAGTCACATTTCCCAGCATGCACCGCGGGCTTCTTCTTCTACGGGGGAAAATTAAGTCTTACCGTACTATAAGGCGCACTGTCGGCTTTTTAGACAATTGAAGGTTTTTAGGTGCGCCTTATAGTGCCGAAAATACGGTATGTTCCTTTCATGGTTTTTGTTACTTAATAAGTATTTGGCAAGTTCGTAAAAAACACACCTGAATTTAACTTGCATCCATGTTAATTTTAAAATTCAAACAGTCTTCATTGTACTGTTTAGTTAAAAGGAGTTATTTTCTAACCCTTCAACTAAATCCCAATTTAGGAGCTGCACAGCAGACTATTCCACTTGATCAACCAATCTTCTTTTGATTTGCTGCTTCTCCGATTAAGACTCTTTAACCCTCACTTCTTAGAACAGCCCTGTATCTTTTCCTTCCACGTCACAATAATGCAATATTGTGTGTTGATCTTTAAAAACACCAGCAAAACACATTAAAGTCTATAGTTGTAATGTGACAAAAAGTGAAAAGGTTCGGTTAGTAAGATTATCCTTATAAGGCTGTATTTTGTACAGAAACCCATGAAATTATAAATAAAAATAAATAAAAAGCTTGCATAGGCTAAGGACAGCTGAGCTGGAAAGGAAGAGAAAAGAGATGAAAGAACTGTTCATGATTGGATGATGAGAAGGCGAGAGGAGAGTTTTGGCGAGACGCCTGGAGAGTCTGAGGATGCAGGAGACCAGCAGGAGCAGAAAGAAGAGGCGAGTCGAGGTTTGGCCCGCCACCAAGACAGAAACGTAAGAGACTGCCAGAGAGGGAAGATGGAGGAGAGGGATGGGAGGTGAAAGTGGGATTCTGGGGGATGTGGGGGAAGGGCAGTGGAGGACGAAAGAAGAAGAGGGACAAGAGCAAGAGAGAGGGTGGAAGGAGAGGTGAAGCCTCGCTGTAAGAGAGCACAAGGTTGGATGATGAGAGATCAGAGGAGGCAACAAGCTACTTTGATGGAGTTGTTGTGTTTCGAATGTTGGAACATGCAAATACACAGGCTCACTGAGAGATCCGTGGAAGCACATCACACACCGTGCGGCACAAACACACACTGTGGATACATAAACAGACAAGTGAACATTCTCCCTTTTCAAGTTTCTATTTGGTAACTGCTGTCTGTTAGGCATATGCTGATGGAGCTTTGATGTTCAAATGGAGCGGCTGGGGATGAAAGCAGTTTGAGAGAAAACTGACACTCAAGTATTTGATTTCATCTCCCCATGCTCTTCCACGGCACTTCTTTTTCTCTCTGTGTTTTTGCCAGCTAATTGGTTACTCTGAGCACAACCTGAAGCAGCTCCCAATCACAAAGGGGCACAATATAGGAAATAAATACATCCATGATTGGCTCGAGAGAAAACAAATGGTTGTTTTTTCATCTTTTCTCTCTCCAGTATTATAAATAAGACATCATTTTTATATAAAGCATTCAATGAAGCGTGCACAATCGTTTTCATATATTACACCTTAGAAGGTTGCAATTTGTCAGCCCTTTTGCTACAGCTGGACTTCCCCAGAGAAAAATTCCTAATGCTTCACCCTTCAGGTCATTTCCAATATTTTATGCAAGCACATGTCTTTTCCTTAAAAAAAGTGACAGGAAAATGTCTTTTCACTATCATGAGGGGATTAGGTGGAGCCGGCATGAGTACAAACCAGACAGGTTTGACATTTAAATAACAGAAAGTGCCATTTTTTAAAATCACAGTGAAATTCTCATATCCGAGTCCTATCAAAGTGTGTTATTATTGTAGAGTCAATACAAAAGAGGATGAGTTTCTGTCGAGAGAGACAGGCTGACTTTCCTAGACACTGTTTGAAAGTTTGGATCATTTCTCATTAAATATGATAAAAATATTGTTGTCTTAACAACCTTTTTTTACTGTTCAGCTGCTGTATTAACAGGTCAATGGTTAATGGAAATATTAAGCACCAAATTATGCAGGATAAATTCCTACACTCATTATGCTTAGTGATGAAAATGACACTTAATCACTTTTTACAGAAAAAAAACATAAAAGCTTATTTTTAGTCCCTTGGAAAACATTGAAACTCCTTGAGCCTCTCAGACTTTGTGACATTAGTCAGATCTTATTTAAGAAACAAACACACATACACGTGCTCTTCAAGTGTTAGGAAACGGATTAACGGCTAATATTTTCTTTTACAAGTGAAAATTGGAAGCGGTGTTGTAAATTATTTGTTTTAAATTGGAGTGTAAATGCCATCAGAAGTGAATAAATAAGTAAAGAGAGAATCCACTAGTGTGACATTTGTCTTCAGTGTAAATGTAAATTGCATTTCAAACCCCATGGAAAATCGCACAACAACCTTATCACACAAATCCCGACCAACTTGGCAGTGGCAGAATCCCGCTCTCAGGTTGCTTCTCTTTAGCAGGGAATGATTTGTTCATGGTTGATGGGAAGCTAGATGAAGCTAAATACAAGAAGATCCTCAACAAACAAAAAAAACTTTCAGATCAGTGTCAAGCAAGACAACTCTAAGCAAACAACCGGAGAGCGATATTCACACACTTATGTGTTTGAAAGCATCAGTCAAAGTCAAGACCTAAATCCAGTTGTGAATCAATGCAAGACTAGAACACTGATTTTAGGACGTGCCCTCCTAAAATTATACCTGACTGCTGTTTTGCAAAAAACAAAAAGGGTAAATCTCTAGTTGTGCATCACTGGTAGACATTCAGTGTGCATATATGCATGTAGCTCAAACTGCAGCACAATGTAGGTTTTAATAATTAAATATTTTACCCATGCTGCTTCATAGTTATGTGCTTTTTGTGATGGTTTATTATGTAAAATCTCAAGAAAACAGATTTAATTATGTCGCACAACAAAATGTGAAATATTTAAGAGTTCTGAATATTTTTGGGAAACTCTGTACACTTTTCAAAATCATTTTCAAGATAAAACGACCAAAACCCATGAAATATTTTTTTGTAAATGTGGTTCGAAGCAGAAGAGTCACAAGAATAGAAAAAGAACTGGACAGATTACTGAGCAAAACCAGGGTTATCTATCCTCACCAACTTGCTTCTGAATTAAAGGATCAGAATTAGCCCAGTTCCTGATTTTTCAAAGCAATTTAAAGAAAAGTATCTCTTCTAAATAGAGAGGGGTTTTTGTTTTTTTCTTACCAATTATTAAATTAATTTCAGCCTTTTTCACTGTGAAATAAATAAATAAAACAAAAATCTTCTCACAGGCACACACGTTCTAGTGCTCCCTCATTAACAATCGGGTAGGATATCAAACCGAGTTTCAAAATATTCCCACCCAGCGAGCGCTGAGAGACACAGTTGGTTTTTTATGCATTTTTTAGCAGCAAATTTGCCCCATAATAAAAAGTTTATTATGGTGGCAGGAATTCAGTTAAAAGGGTATCAATAAATAAATCAAAGGAAAAGGCTTGATAAAAGATAAAATGCTTCCTTTTATTTACTTCTATAAGGAGATATGCAAATTATCTTTATCGTGATGAAAATTTACACAAACCTTTTGCAAAAAAAATACTGTATTTTTATGCAATTTTCTAGCTGCATGGATTAGGAGTACGACATTAATTTTAATAGGTAGTTTAAAGATTTTTTTCTTTGAGAATGTGTAACTTTGTTAATATACTCATATTAACAAATACTCATACCATACTAGTTTATCTTGTAATCATTATTTGCAGGATGATAGCTGCTTTGAGAGTGACTAAAAATAAATTTTACACTAAAAACATAAAGACATTGAATGCATATTCCCCCCTCTCCTAAAGGGATGTGCACTGTCAGCATTTGTGTGGGTTTTTTTGTGTGTTTGTACAGCTGGATATTGATGCCCTAATGTCATAATGGATTCTCAACGGGCCGAGTGACACTGTTCAATTACACTACAGCCATTCATTGAAAGAATACATTTACATGAGTGGTTGAGTACAGCCCAGCATTTGCAGCATAATGAGCTATTAGCTTTACTGCAATGCAGACACTGTCTGACCAGGAGATTTTTATTTTTTTTTTAATGATTTGATTCACACTTAATTTGATAATGAAGACGAGAGAGTGTCTGACAAACAGCCTCCGAGACTACAAAGTATTGTCTGGTAATGTTAAAAAAAACACACACACACAATAAGAGCAAATTAAATAGAATGCAAAATGCTTTTTTAATGCAGTGAGCAGCTTAACACCCGCAGCATTTGGCATTTACATTTTGCATTTGTCTTTTAGAGAAATGGCTTAAGGAAGGTTTCCAAGGAAAAGGGGGGACTGGTGTGTAACGCAGTAATCACCAGGGCTCTTAAAAGTTGAAATTTAATCTTTAAAGTAACACTAGTTTGAAATAAATAACTCAAAAAGAAAGGGAAACACTGTACAAATTGATCATTCTGAAAAATATAAGAAACTAGATGAAGGTAAGTTGACCTGAGTGAAGTCCTCCCCAACCACCATCTTCACATCAAACACATTTAGAGTCAAACGTTTGTGCTGGTTTATGCAGCAGAAATGTTAATTTTAAAGATAATAAATATTTCCAGAGCTCGACGGTCAAGCAGCTCCACACATTTACAGAATAAAAACATATACAATACAAACATTTTGACACCACCTTTGCTTCAATTTGAATAAGTTAGGAGGGCGACTGGGTGTTTTTGGTTGACCTTTTCTAATTTGCTGCCTGCAGCATATTGTGTTTTATCTTGGAAGTAGATGGTTAAAGCTGTTTGCATAAATAAATATTTACTACTTTTAATGTTTTTGTTCACAAATCAATCACTTTGTGCTCGTTTGGAAGTTGATTAAATTTGAAGTGAACATTTTTATTCTTGTATGAAATGAAATGAATTGAATGGAATGGATTTTTTTGCAACCTGTTTCCACGTACCTGGATGGCATTTGTGACGTTCCAGCTCGCCTCCCAGGCCGTGATGGTGGGCTGCGAATTCAGAGCTGTGGCATCAGTGCTGAGGCTCTGAACTGGAGAGGCCAGATTTGTGGTGACATGCTCTCTTTGAAGTGAGGTTAATAGATTATGAGTGCTCGCCATTTCATCCTCTTCATTTTCCTTATTTCTGTCTCCAGAGAGTTTCCCTTTAGAAGACCTATGCACCATGCAGGAAGTGCTCTTCTTCTTAAACTTAAGTTTCTGGCTTAAACTTAAATTCTTCTCCCTCTTGTTACCTTGCATCTCAGACAATTGTTCTTCCTTGCCAAAGCCTTTTGTATTCTTGATTGGACAGGAGTTTGCTGACATTACATCAACAGATATGGAGAGTACTTCATCTCCAGTTTCTCCAAACATTGGACTCTCCAGCCTGGGATTAACAGTGGATCTTAAACTTTTATCCTTCAAGGTTTTGTCATCTTCATGTGTGAAAACCTGTCCATTTTCACCTGTGGATGATTGGCTTTCCTTGGTGTCATCACTCTGGGGATTATTTCTGCTTTTGACGCTTTTAATAGGCGATCTTTCACCCTCGGTGTAGGTTCGATTCAATTCATCGTTGCATGTCAGAACCAGCATCTCTTCATCTTCTTCAAAAAGCCTGTGCAGGAAAACCTTTCAAGTGAGTTCCTACAGCAGCGTCATGCAACTGATCATAATAAAAAGCCACATTCTGACACTCAGCTCAGAAGTATTCAGACAATCCAGGAATCCCCAGAAATGTGGTGAGTAGAATTATGCTAATGTTTATATTGCAATAAACTCATAATTGTGAAAAAATAAGACATACTATCCCTAACTGAGAAAATAACTGTCCATCAAGTTGTGATTTACCTTGTTGTCCGATCCCAGACTAATCTTGATACGGCCCGTCCCCACAGAGACCAAACTACCGTCCAGGGCTGGCCGGAGCTTCGACCCCAGAAAGGGGACCCCATCTTCAGCCTTGGCTTCAACACACTCTGCCTTCATGCGTTGTGAGGCTCTGAGTTATAACCCCACTCACATCTGAGTAGATATGTTCAGCCAAACACACACACACCCCCACAATGTGGGCCCAAAAGTTTTCAAATAAGGCTTTCATACCCAGTGACTGACAGGTTGTTGAGCTGTAACTTTATAATATGCCTGTGCTTTCAGCAGTGAAGGACTAAACAGCTTTAATGGCCTTCACAGCAGGTTTGTTTACACTCAAAGAGGCAGTCGATGGAAAAAAGCCTTTGCAGCGATTTTATTTATTCAGATTCATGTGCTCCTGAAAATAGTCAATCAACGTTTTATATTTTAGTTTCTAAAAAACTTTCAAGTCATTATTTAATTTTCAAAATTTTGGTTCTAAAAAGTCTAATAAATTTAGAAGGTTCAAATTTTTTTTTTAAATGGGAAAAAAAATCTTTTAATTTTTTACATTTTTTTGTTAAACTACCAAATTTGGACCTTTAAATCTTTGAGACAGTCTTAAGACTCCTAAGTTGTGTAATAGATAACTTGTCAAATAATTATTTTACCATTTCAAAATAACAGAAAATAGTACTAATAATACCACACACAGAACCATCTTTTACCATGAGTCTCAATCTGGTGTTTGATGTAAACATGTTCTTAAACTTTCAGATATTGTTAAGATTTTACATTTGTCTTTTGACCTCTAATAAACTCAAATGTGTTAGAGATTTGACCAATTAAAGGGTTTTCCCTCAATGTTTAAATAGACAGTGTATTCTCTATATATGCTTTTAAATACAAAGAAAGTTACAAAAAAATCTCTAAAAAAATTCTCACTGACTTTTCAGGCATGAACCAAATAGAAATAAGTTTGGTAATTCCAACTTTTGGTCTGATTTAGAAGTATATTTTTATTCAGTTTATGTAAACTTCTGGTTTCTACTGTATGTGTGAACAACCTTCCAAGGTAAAATATTTCTTGTTTTATTTTGGTGGTCTCATTTCTTTGTGCTCTGTGTTTTGTTTACTTCCTGTTTTCTGGTATTTCAGTCTTTTGCTCTCTTGGTCACGTTTTCATTATGCTTTTGTTGACTCATATTAGCTTAATTATCATTTCACTTTCTTGTTTCTCTGAGTTAGTTTATTATTATCAGGCCTCAGATTAAATTCCGTCATTTGATTGAGTGTCAGTCTCAGCAGTAATTCATTTTACCGGTTTTCAGCCTTAGTAGTCACCCTTTACATCACTTTTTGCTTCATTCACTCAGTATTGGATCTGCCATGTGGTCTGCTTAACTGTTTGTTGTTGGATTGTTGGATGGTGGTGAAGGTTGGAATCTGGATTTTGGACTTAATAAAAATGAGCTAAATAATCTAAATTCTAAGACTTAACAGAAAATAGAGAAACAAGCTCCTACAGGTGTGCTTCTTAGCTCTGGGCAGAAAAGATCTTCTGCAGTGGTTCGTGCTGAAGAAACGTCTCACAGAACACGCTGTTGTCAGATTACCATGCAAAGTGAATGCTAAGTGTTTTCTAGCATTTTGTGAACCATCTTTCTGTGATTAATCACCTCTCCCACAATAGAGCCAATCGTCTTTTTTAGCTTGTTCAGCATTTTTCTGAAGCCGTTGCTTCCCCAGATGACTGCAGAATAGTCTGCACTTTTAACTACAGTTACAGAAAATGGAACTTTCTTACTACAGATGATCAAGAAATACAAAATGCTTTTGCTGAATTGCTGACTGATTGACCACGTCACTGTTGTGTCTTCTGTGCAGTCCGTTGTCCAGGTGAATAAACATTGATTTTTATAGTCTCGTATGCTGCTTTGCAACATAAATACATTGATATCGTTTGTGCAAGACATGGAGTGCTTGGAATTTATGTTTTAAGCTGCATGTATAATTTATGCTGTACACACAACCAAGCTGTTTGTTGTTTTCCTTCACTTTACATTTCATAGCAGCATCCAGCTGTGTTTCAGTAGGTGTCCATGTTTTGCCCCAGAGTGTGGTGAGTTGTGCAGGGCAGCAGGAGGAGCCATAGAGCAGTGGTGTATGTAGCTTCCAGGACTCAGCAGTACAAAACCTTCTCTCATGTTTCAAAGTATTTCTGCGCACAAATACACATTTTTCACATCTACTTTGCTCCCATTCTTTGCTCTGCTTGTATTAACCAGAACGGAGTTGATGTAATATTTCATTTGCTTTGTAGTATTGAGGCTTTTATCTCCAAGCTGCTGATGTACTTTTTAGGACCCTTTTAGATGCCGTGTTTTAGTGCCCGTCTCACCTTGAGAGGTTTTTACGTCTATCCATCTTCATATCCATCCATCTCTCTGCGCTATTTTTGAAGGAGGAGGAAGAAGGAGGAGAGGGAAGAGGAGGAGGCCTGCAGGAAAAGTTTGGCTCAACTTGTGTGAAACTTTTCTGTGTCATTCAACACCAAAGCGCCGGATAGGACGGCGCGCACTCGGCGGCGCGCAGCAGGGCATCAAACCACACAGAGCGAGATGGATCGAGCGCTACTTCTTTCCCTACTGGTGCTTATCGACGCGTTGCTATGGCAATGCTGCCATGCCCAGCAGAGAGGTGAGTCACCAGAGAACGATAGGTAATCGATGCTCCGATGCCCGCCGCTGTTGTCGTTTAAAGAGTGACATCCAGAGCTCGGTGTCGCTCAGAAAGGTCCTTGTTCAGGCCCCCAACTTTACTTTACAGCTAAAAGACCGACGCAATATCTGACACAAACTTAGCACTTCCCCTGGTCTGGCTTTTCCATTTGTGTGCAGCAAAGTTTTAAATGGGATCAGATGAAACTCCCGGTATCAATAAACACAGGAACATGTGAGCCGTGCGGGCTTGCAGAGACATTTTGGCCCGCTTGTTTGCTCTGTTGGAGAAACAAAGGGGATCCGAAATTACAGACGTGTTTTTTCTAAAGCCATAAATTATGTTGAATGCTTGAACTTTTCTACGTCATGACCTTTTCAAGATCCTCTGGTGATAAGAGATCTTTACCAGCTGCTATAGACTGCAGCCGGAAAACGACTAATGTGACTCAGTTTTTCAAGTTTTAACATTTTAAACCATCAGTCATTTATCCTGCAGTGTAGCATAAGATAAAAGGCACCTGTTATTTATGTTTGTTGTAATTTAAGTAAGTTACATTTGTTAAATGTTTCACTTCTTAGTACTGATATCAGAATCTTGTCTGACACTGCACTACAAAAAATCTTGAATCTATGTTATATATATATTCAATCAGGGTATCTCAAGACACTTTACAAAAAAAAAGTCATTTTTATTCAGCCATATAAATTCCTGATTGTATCAAGTCAGACTTGCAGCATTCACTCCTCCTGGATTAATGCAGTGTTGTGTGTGTCACTGACATTACAACAATCTCTAATACTGAACATGCATGTGGTGACAGTGGAGAGGACAAACTTGCCATATATTTTGGTGCATCTAAAGATACGAGTTTTATATAGCCTCCATCTAAATGAAGAGAAAAAAAGTGGATTTACAGTGTTATAAAGAACAAGTGTCATAGAGAATGGTATAATGGATGTCGATTTTACTGTGTGTGAGGAAATCTCAGTGTCTTAACCATGTGAAGTAATCAGAAAATCTGACTTTTACACTGCCAGATCCACTTTGATAATTTGGCAGACTTTGAATCTTCATCACTGTAGATGGAGCACATGCAAAGAGTAACATGAAATTAATAATTAGCATTGTACTATTCATAAGAATATTGTTGGCACAATCCACACAAATGTGCAGTGCAATGAGATTAGGTTCATAACTATACATGCATGATGCACAAGTACTATGATGTCTGTATATTTTTTTAATTGCGTTGGTATTGACTACAACTAATGGTTAGATGCAATTTAAAATGTTGTGTTTTTATTGTTTGGCAGTCAGTATTGTGTCTTGATATAAGGCAGTAAATGCTCTGGGGAAAAACAGCTTTTGAATCTGCTTGTGTGGGTGCAAAAGGCTTTGCAGCATCTACTTGTTGGCAGTAGTTTAAAGAAGTGTTGGCATAGGTGGGTGAAGTCCTTATGTGCTCCTTACTTCTTCATTCCTGTGATTTTTGTCCATATTCATACTGTGGTAGAGTGATATGAACTACAACTTTTCAGACATACAGTTTCAGTGCAAAGAGGCTCTGTAGACAGAAGATAAGACACAAAAATTTAAAAAGGAATAATGGGATTTCTCAACAGGATGAAAATCCAGGTTTTGTTGTCCATGAAACGTAAATTACTCAAAAGTATAAAACATGTGGTTAACGTCCCAACACTGCAGATCTGTGTCTGCAAACTTTAGTTATGATTTAATCCATCTATATGTACTTTTTGACTCACTTTATATGCACAGTAGTATTCATTTGTTTTTAAAAACAAAACAAAAAAAATCAAAAGGCGCATTTGATGTTTTCTAGATATTTCCAGTTTTGTGTTGTTGATAAAATGTACATGCAGCCTTTGCCTTGATTTTGCTGTATTTGTTTCTTGGCCTTATCCTGTTTTTATAAGAGGATAAGATGCACAGATCCTTACAATTAGCTCTCTGTGTCATGATGTGTGGAGGCTGTACTGGATCAATATGCAGGGAGGCTGAGTTGTCAAGTGAATTTGAAAATCTAAGTAATAATGATTAAAATATGAACTTTCAAAAACAATGGGGAGCCAGGGCAGAACAAAAATATAATCCAGAGAGAAAAACCAGCAAGGCCCTGTGTGTTGCCCCAAAACAGGGGAATATTGGAGGAACCAGGAAGAAGTAAGAGAAGAATTAAGAGAAGAAGAGGCGCTTAAGTATTGGGAGATTTGAATGCTGAACTAAAAAAAACTGGGTTAATGAGCGAACAGGGTGCTGGTGTGAGGGGAGAGAGGAAGGCAGGCTGAGGAGAGAGAAACAGGAAGTGACACGGGGCTGGAGGGAGAGGACAAAGGGGACTAGAAAATAAATCTAATACTAAAGAATAGCAAGATCTAAGAAACAATTAAACTAGAATAAAGAATAACGAGAGACAATAAATAAACTAGAACGACTGAGAAGGACTGAACTAAAATAAAAAAGAAACCAGAGTTAGGAATGAGACTTGGATTAATTAATCTACCTGTGGAACAAATGGTGCCATGAAATGAACCAGAAAGAACGACTTCCCTTTTATAAGCGTGTGTGTGTGTGTGCGTATTTGTGGGTGTTTGGGTCGTGACATTGTCAACAATGAAAAATGAGCAATAGAGCCTGGTGAAAAGATGAGGACTGACAGCTGAGATGGAAAAAAAAAACAAACAAACAAAACAGCAAATAGCACAGCAAGAAATTCTGCTGTTTGAAGGTCATATTTTTAATGCGTTTCCTCAGATACATTGTTATAAAATTTGCCTAATAATGAGTTGGATTCCGCTTTAGTTTTCAGAAAAGTCCGTAACAATCCGAGCCAGCATGGCAGAAAAATGTCAAATGGATTTGTGTTTTCCTGTTTCTGGAATAAAATTCTAGATCGCTGTCGCAACAATGCACTGTAAAGACGGAGTCGACATCGCTGGTCTCAAAATATGCAATGCGACAAAAGAGATTCCACTAATTTTCTCGAGCAAAATGGTCTAAGAAGACAATGGCAAAGCTAGGTTCCTTTTGAAGTTAATAGAAAAATGTTGTGCTAAGCAGGCAGTGGCTTTTTCCTGATTTAGCACTGCACATGCTTTGGTCTAACCTCCTCCTGTGCATAAGCCAGGATCTAAGTTTTCCCAGAAGAACCTCATTTTCTAACTCTACTTATAAGTGGTCATAAAGATATAATTGATTATTGAGTTTATTTCCATGCTTAGGGAGAATTTGGTGGTGTTGTCTGTCTCCAAACAGATTAGAACAAGGTACTTTTTCTATTTATCTTCTTGAGAACATCCCCTGTTTGTGTTTAACCCAGGAGTGCTGTGGACCTCCTGCGGAGGAAACGGAGGGGGGTTGCCATCAGTATGGGAGCGCTTCTGCATACTTGTGTGTGTGTGTAAGAGAGAGAGAAGAGAGTGAGTAGAAGAAGGCGGGAGAGGCCATCTGTGTTAGCAGCCTCATTACTAGGCGTGTCAACCAGGCATGCTCTCTGTCAGCGATGCAGCTCAGACAGACACCAGGAGATAATCAGTAGAAGAAAAGAGAAGGGGGAGGAGGACGAGGTCTGAAAGAGAGAGGGAGACGTGGTCTTCAAGAGTTGTTAGACATTGGGTGAGACATTAATGAAGGGTAGATGAAGTGGGTAGATGGATGGTCTGGAGGAACCAAGGGAGAGGATGAAGTTTTTAAGAGAGATGATGACATTGTGGTATAATAAAACTGCAAGAGTCCAAAATATAATGAAAGCTTTCCTAACTTGGGCTGCCCAGTGGCGCAGCTGGTAGAGCTGTTGCCTTGCAGCAAGAAGGTTCTGGGTTCGATTCCCGGCCCCGGTCTTTCTGCATTGAGTTTGCATGTTCTCCCTGTGCATGGTGGGTTCTCTCCGGGTACTCCAGCTTCCTCCCACAGTCCAAAAACATGACTGTCAGGTTAATTGGCCTCTCTAAGTTGTCCCTAGGTGTGAGTGTGTGTGTGCATGTTTGTTCGTCCTGTGTGTCTCTGTGTTGCCCTGGCGACCTGTCCAGGTGACCCCGCCTCTTGCCTGGAATGTTAGCTGGAGAGGCACCAGCACCTCCTGACCCCAGCAAGGGACAAGGGTGTAGGAAAATGAATGGATGGATGGCTTTCCTAACTTTTTATCTCTGTCGTGAATTTGCTCTGGTGTTTTTGGCCAGTTAAAGTGTTAAATGTTCATGCAAATTTACTAAAGGTCTTGTTTTAATTTCAGGACCAGACCTTCCCACTTTGATATCTGTGGGAGGAAGTTTACGTTCAGTGTGGTAGGAAAATAGAAGCTCCTTCAACCGTCCTACGGTCTTACAAAATAGGGTCGCTAAGCTTTTTACTCTTTCACAATGACCCCACATGTGCTTTTACAAGGTTTTTTTGTGTGTGTGGCTTTGGGAACTGACGATCTGACGGGACAAACCCCCGCTTCCCCGCTGCCTGAACACAACATTTGCCACGCTCCTCCTGAGCTTTGCGCTACCATTGCAGGAGAGATAATCAAAGTCTGTCCTGTAGGGTCTCTATTTAATCCTGTGAGCTTCAGTCTTATTGAGTTTACTCTTTCATTTACTGACTGTGTGTGTGGGTAGACCGACTTGCACAGTTTATTGGACTTTTTCCATTGCAAGTAGGTGGGATGACTTGGTTAGAAAATGTGGGATTTTCCTGGGTTTATCATCATTTTGACGAAAAAAGGTTTTTGATTTGCTGCTGATGCATTGGTGTTTATGCTTAAGTGTCACTGTTTGTGTTTTTTCCAAACTGTAAGTGGTTAAGATGTATGTATATGTCTGTGTGTAAAATGAATCCAGATTGCGAATCAACTGGGAAATCAACATTTTATTTGGAAAACCATACGACTTACTCATAATATCCACTTCCCTCTGAAGCCTCATTATGCAGTTTTCATAGGGAAAGAATTAGGAAGGTTGGGAAAACTGATTTCCCCGTTGACGTTTATCATATGTTAATATAATCACATCTGCAGAGTGATACCATGATTTGTTTTTTTTTTTCCTTCAGTCACAGGATTTGCTTGGCAAAATTGACATTTCTGTGGATAAAACATCTTTAAGTAACTGCAGGTTATTGTAATGTTGATGTGATGTTGACACTGGTCATGCAGTGAACATGATGTAAATCCAGCTCAGTTGGACACTGAAATTAAGGCATGTTAATTTCAGTGTTTGTTTCTAAGTTGTGAATATAAGAACAGTCGATCATTGGTGACTGAGTTTGAGGAGATTAGATAAATGACCCCTTAGATTTTTTTCAGCCTCATTTTAACCTTTACAAAAAAAGAAAAATCTGTGAGACGGACTGATCATTATGTCCAAATGCAGGATTCAGGATTCTGTGAATTCTCTTTATTCCACCTTTGACTTTGTATCGCAGTGATTAGTGATTGTTTTGCTACCTTTAACCCAATTGTATAAGTTGCAGTTACCAGCAATCAAACCAAACCATCACAGAATTTGTCTGTTACATGCCTGCTGCACAAACCAGGGTTACTTTTTCCCCTTTGCTTCAAGGCAGCAAAAATATCACCAGTGACATTGTGTCAAAGACATTGATCACACAAACACCAACAGGTGTTTAAATGCCTGGAGTTTAGAGGATCTTTTTAACTGCTAAAATTAGCCAGGTGCTAATTTGAACTGGTGGTTTAGGTCTGCTGACAGTTAGGCTGTGGTCAGGATTGTAAAGAGTTCAAATGCAATTAATTATCTTGATTTTAGTTCCAGTATTTGTCCAATTCCATACTAAAGGACGCTGGATGGATGATGTAAACTTCAGCTGCATTCGTCTAATATTCAGAGCTTTTAGAAAGAGAAATAAACCAGCAGCATTAGAGGTCTCTCGGATTACTTGCCCTATAACATCCTTTTCTTCACTCCAGACCCTCTTGGACTGTTTACTGCCATAAAGTTCAGTGTCAGCCATCGGAGAACAGCACATGGGTCGAAGGCTTATTCACAGTTAGCCAAACTCACCTTTCTATTTTTGTGATGGTCAAGCAGAAAATGTTTTTTCCTATCCTGCTTCCCGTAGAACTGTTTGGATTGGTGACCCTGAGATGCCGCTCTTTTCTGCAGTTCTATTTCAGGCAGCCTTGGAGATTTCTTCTCTTCTCCTCTCCTCTCCTCCCCTCCATGAATTGTTAGAAAACAAGTTTGGCACAGTGTTTTTTGTTTTTAACATTGTATATATTGTTTTGACTGCAGATATTGGCAAGTAGCTATTTTCTTGTGGAAATTTTCTGACTTTTACAGTCGACACAGCGGTCATCTACTCTAATTGACAAGTTTCTGTTTCTTTTCCTATTTTGAAGAGGGGATGAGATAAATGGTCGTCTTTGTCAAATCACATTTAGAAAATTGTTTTATGCAATTAATATATTTTAGCAAAACACTGACTTGGTTTAGTTGGTGATAAACACAAAATGCAATATATTGCAACTCTATGAGAGGAATATTGTTAACATAGGTTGGTGCTCAATCATTTTAGCAGCCCATAGTTACTATTTATATATTTAATATTGATTTGGTAAATTTAGTTAAAGCTGCTTGGAATATTGTTTTCTCAAATGAGATTACCAAAATCTAATATTCAACTATTTCAATGTAATTAGTGTGAAGTCAATGCAGCTTTTTAGATACTTACAAAGACACCTTTCATTTTGAAGGCCTTTGTTGTTGTAGCTCTTTGTGTGCTGCAGCTATTAAAAGGTTTGTGTTTTGAAAATGTGCTTATTTGCTTCTATCAATGTGTGGCAGATTATTGGCTTTATTGCAACACCACGGTGTTAGTTGACTTGTGGTATTCTCTGGTGAAACAGTTCATTCTCCTAAAAAGCAAAATCTTTTTTCTTTTCTAAAAAAAAAATAAAATCCAGGTCTGTGCATGTGCTACTGTGTGTGCATCCTGGCTGTTTTGTTGTCAGAATAGCATTGATAATGCTGAGGAGAAAATCAATAGTTAATTCTACCAGGGACACAATAGCTGCTCTGCCCAGCTCCATTCCACGATGGGCTTAGACACAGAGAGAAACAGGGCATGAGTTGATAAATTGGTAAGTGCGAGGGGGTGTGCGTGTGTGTTTTTGTGAGTCTTTTGCACTTGTGTTGTGCAAAAGACTGTTTGCTGTGAGATATGGATTTGATGGGAACAATATTGAACTTGAAAAATAAATTTAATGAGTGTTTTTGGGCGAAGGTGCCACATCCAGGTAGTTTAATTAGATTCCACATTTAGGATACATATGGCTTATAAATTATTCCATGTGTTTGCATGGCGTTTATGAAAAAATAGAAGGTAAACAAATTGTAATGTTTACCCAGCAAAACCTGCTACTTTCACTAAAAGATGGCCTTTTTCAAAGTGACCCCAAGTTACGGCTCTCCAACCTGTACTTGACTTTGCTGAAATAGATCAAATTACCCATCTTCACTCTGAGTATCTGGAGCAGTGGACTCTCATGGTTTCGTTCTTGTGACCTTTTCACATTTTTCGCACATCTTCAGCAGCTGAATTCCTGAATTACTTTGCAGCAGCAATTTACTTTTAGTTTACTTGATAGCAAAGTAAAGCGCAAATAATAAAGAAACTTCTGGGAGCTTTTAAACCCAAACGCCTTTGCAGACAGTTAAAACTCGCTGAGCATCTACAGAAACCAATCAGATCCGCACTTTGTTTTCCGAAGGCAGTCATTGTCCATTTCAGTTTTAGCTTCAGATCACAGCAACATGGCAACTGAGTAAAGTGCTGAGCATTAATTGGACAGATGATGAGCTGTCACATGGCTGCAGGATATTCGTTTCCACACACCAAGTTGAGCTCCTGTAATAACCTCCTCATGATGTTTTGTCATATGCATGGTTTACAACAGTGTAGTAAACACAGCAATCATGGCAGACATGACTGCTGAAGTTTTGAAGTTCAGATGAGGAGGAAGAACACCAGGTGTTGGTGGGATGTTTGCAGTGGACCAGAACTGAAAAGTGTTTTGGCATACTTCCTCAGAAAATTGCTCCTAAAAAATCTATCCTTTCTGACTGAGAAACTGTTGTTTTTATCAGGAAGAATTTCCAGATGCTAGAAATGTGTCAAAAGTCATTTATTGACCACAGTGTTTACTTGCTGCTTTTGTCCATTCTTTCTATTGGATAATGTCATCGTTGTTTAGTGTAACCTGGGATGCCAGGTCTTTTTTTAATTTTTAGAAGCCTCTGAAACTCATGGCAAATTAAAAATGTACAATTATTAAAAACTGGAACCTTTTTTTGATTATTCTTTTTATTAATAATTCATTGCTAATCACTTTGATGCAATGTGTAAGAAGCAGTTGCTACATTTCCTGATCCTTGCAGACTCTTTGTTTGCATCGTTTGTATTACAACAGAATCCACTCCTCCCAGAAAAAAACAATATTTAACAGATGTTGGTTGTTAAGTCTGTTTGCAGCAGCTGAACAGATCTACTCTCAAAATCCCATCAAGCCCAGCAGACTAGAGGTATTTTAAATATTCATGTGCCTACAAAGGATGGCAGGTTTGTTAGACAGACGGACAGATCTTTATGTCGGCTGTGGGATTTGATGCCGTGAACTCGCTGCTGCAGCGCGGTACGCCTGACATACAGATGTGCCGCTGAGAAAACAGACGCTGCTGACCCTTGCACACATAAACACACCAATGTCTGCAGCTGCAAAGAGTTTGGAGTGACCTCCGCCTCTTCATCTCTCTATGCCATTCTTTCATCTTATCCCCCTTGTCTGCTCTTTTGGGGTGCTTATATTTTCCCAGAGGGCTTCCTGTGGTAACACATGGTGTCAATAATGAGCCCCCCTACAAAGATGCATAGACATACAGATACTCCTCCCCAAATCCTTTTTTCCTCTCATGCCTGACTCTTTCTTTCCTATCACTCATCTCTTGTTTTTTTCTTCTCCCCTTTCATTCCCTGGCATCCTGTTTGTTCTCTTTTTCCACTTCTCATTTATTCCCCTCAGTTTCCTCCATGTTTTCTTCTTTTCCTCCCCCTCCCTTGTTGCACCAAAAACACGCTAAATATTGAATCAGACAAAATCAACTGACAGATGAAATTGTGATTGGCATGAATATTTTTATTTACTTTAAAAGTGCAGTAACTCTAAAAGCATGCAGCACTTTTATTCACTGTTGCCCCCTCCACTATTCCTCCTTCCTCATCTCCATCGCCCCTTCACTGTCTTCTTTTCATCCTGTGTAGGAGTACCGCTGACAACCTCTGCGGCCATAGCCGAGCTCCATGTCTAGCCTGGGATTGTTTGCCTTGCTCCTTCTTCCCCGTCAGTTCTGGAGGTCCCATTGTTTTGTTCTCACTTAAATCACTTCAGTTCAAAACCTCTGTTTATCCACAGTGAGCACACTGAGAGCAAAGCTGTCTTTTACAGGAGAAATCTGTCTGACACAGACAATTCAAAGGGAGCTGTACAGCAAGACAAACACCCCCCAGCTTTATTTTGGATTTTGTTTTTTTTCTATTTATTGGATTTAGGTTGGACTAACTTCGTTTTCTGGGCTTGAGAAATTCAGAAGTTTGGGGAATAAAGCATAGTTTTGAGCTTCTGTTGGAAACTGTCTAGATAAAGTGTGGATGCAAAGTGGCTTAAACCTGATCAAGTGTTTGTGATAAGTAGCAACAAGTCTTCCAATGAGGAGGAATTTTTTATTTGTTATGATTGTATTCATAAGGAAGGACTTTTGAGTATAAATAGCTGGTTTTGGTCACATCGCAGCGCTGAAGTTGATTAAAATCTGAACTGATACTAGGCCGCTCCAAAAGTTACCGTATTTTCTGGACTATATAGCGCACCTCACTTTAAGCTGCACCCACAAAGTTTTTAAAATAAACTGGAAACGTACATATATAAGCCGCACCGGGCTTTAAGCCGCTGGTATAAATCTGCTATGAAGGACGCAGCCCTGTGTCTCCAACGCCGAACCATGGATTCGTTCACGCAGAGTTTACGTGCAGCGGCTATCGATCCGTACTGCCAGATCGATAACCTTCAACTTAAAAGCTGCATCATATAAACTTCTTCGTGTGGTTTCCATGATGAGGGGGTTTGAGTTTGAAAACATTTCTCCATCGTGCCAGCTGCTAGCATATGCTAAATGAAAGTTAGCCCTTTCTTCTTCGATTTCCAATGTTGACTTCCAATCATTCACTTCCTACTAGAGAGCCCCCTGGTGGTTGAAGAAAAATCCACACAAAAGCCATATAAACCGCACGGTTCAAAGTGTGGGATTTATAATCCGAAAAATACGGTATGGCTACCCAGTGGTGGAGTTGGTAGAGATGTTGCCTTGCAGCAAGAAGGTTCTGGGTTCGATTCCCAGCCCGGGGTCTTTCTGCAGGAGATAGGCACCAGCACCTCCCGGCCCCATTAGGGACAAGGGTGTAGGAAAATATGGTATATATCCTGCTTGATTCATGGTGCAGGATTTGAATCTTGCCAATATGCATGGCAAGTTGTAGCTTGAATTTTCTAATGCTATATGTGTTGTTATTTTCTGGAGTTAAATTAGAAATTATTCACCATTTCTTGAGGCTATACAATTTGAGTCAGTTGTAGATGTTGAATGAAAGTAGTCTGCCTTGGGCGGATGTAAGGTTCTCATGATTGCTGCGATATTTATCTTTCAAATGAGACAAGTTCAGTCCTGTTTCAAACAAGTTAATTGCTCTCATAAGTTTCCAGTCAGTTAAGATGTGGTTTATGATCTTAATTAAAAGGTAGCAGTCAATTTCCAGACCTAGAAAAGCTGCCTTGTGCTATAAACCACCTTACATTAATGACTAACCGATGCTGGCTTTTGTAAGACTTCCATATATAGTCTTATTTCTGTTGGCTACTGATGCTTACCTGTGTATTTTAAGCAAGAAAACTAAACTTTAAAGGGTTATAGTTAACTTTTATTTGATTGGTTGATTATGGCTAGGGGAATAAAAAATAATTTTAGTTGTAATATTTTCTATGTGATTGAACTGTGACTGAATAATTTTCAGGGCACATCTCTGCAACAGATTATACCCTCAGACATAATTAAAAAAGTGACTCAACCAGACTTTCACCAACATCACACAATTTTATGGATTGCCTTCCAAGACAGACATTCTTCTGCGCCTGTTTGCATGTCTGCTGTGGGCCACTGTGTTGTAAGAATGTTTCAGCTGCGGTTTGTTCTTGGAACTGGGTTTCCTCCAAGTCTGTGAAGTTGTGTATTGATACCAGCTGCCTTTAAACTCTGCTGGAAATGATCATTTCCCTCACGTACAACATCCGTGTTCAACACATGGTTTCACTATGCTTTAAACAATATGAGTCTGTGTCCAAAAAACCGAGATTATAGAAGGATGCCTTTGGATATTTGTTGAAGCATTTCTTAGTTTCTTTTTGTGTGTACAGCTGCAATTATTTGGGATCCTGACCTTCAGTATTAGGCAGCCTCTAACCTGTCACACTTGTGAACTTTGACCTGGGAAAGGTCACGTTAGACTGCCTTGTGGTGTTGAGATTGCAGCCAGCTATCTTGCTCAGAGCAGCCACGACTTGTATTGTTCTCAAGATATATCTTACAAAGGTTTAATTAAAAGATGTAGAAAATACTTTTTTGTCTAAACAATGAGAAAATGATTGAAATCTTCGTATTAATGACTTAATGGAGTTAAAAAGCTGCTTAAAGTGAACAAATAGTTCTTACATTGTTTTGGATAAATCTGAACAGAACAAAAAAACAGAATAGAATTTCAATATTAATGAAAAAATCTAGAACATCTATAACAAAAAAATCATTGAGCTTTGAGCATTGAGCTTTAGCTTGACAAAACTAGAACTACTTTATAGAGCATTTTAAAAATATGGTTAAAGGTATGGGTCACTTTATTTCAAAACTAAGCCTGGGAGCAATGGAAATATAAAACTCTCCACTGCTCAAAGTAAGCTCCTCCGCTATATGGAATATGCATTAAATATTTGGCAAGACCTGTCACAGAATTGGACCAGTTTCAGTGAGGTGAGGGATCCGATACTCTTAACAGTTTCTGCCTATGAATGTAGATACTTTCAAATTGGTGTTGGTTGTGAATGCACCATAGTAATTAGTTTCCCTCCTACGACTCGTAGAACGCTACTAGTTTGGTTTTAGTGACACAAACTCAAATGTAATGCTTGATACTCTGCTATGCTTGCTCTCATTTTTGCCCACATAAAACTTTGTTTAGATATGCCAACATAAATGGCCGGAGGAGAAATGGTGAAAGCAGCTTTCAATTTTTTGTCATGTTTAAACGCGTAATTGTTTGATTATGCATGATGTTTGAAAGTGACCTCACTGAAAAGGCTTAAGGAACTCCACACAGGTTATTTGTGTTTGCAGAGATGCAAAGGTTGTGTAGAAAAGTGCATATCTTTCTAAGACTGTGGAGAATTTACTTTTTATATTTCTAGTGGCAACGCAGGTCTTGGCAAAACCAGGTTTGCAAACCGCAATCATTGGATCTCTGAGCCTCTTGCTCACCTATATTATCTCAAAGATAAGTTGGAATTAGCTTGTACCTAATATGAAAACATTTTTCTCATTGGTAGCTTGAAATGATATTCAGATCCATGCAGTCAACTTGACTAACGGTACATTAAATAGAAGAATAAGAAAAAAATTGTTCTTTAAAAACCTAGCAAATGCCATTTCTGTCCTTATTGGCCGATCTGTATTCGGTGCACATGGTCTGGGCAGCACAGCTCTGAGACAGAGGGGCACACACATTCACACACCAAGAGGCAGCAAACAGAAAGGCCATTATTTCGAGGCTGAATGTTTGTGTGATTGAGCTGATAAAGCGTCAGAGGAATAAGAGTCTATTAGGCTGGCCTGGTTAGCTATGGATTTAACATTTATGCGCACCTCTGTCACCGTGTGTGTGTGGGTGTCTGACAAAAAGAGAGAAAAATGCAGGCAGAATGAATGAGGGCCAAAGACGCATGTGTGGTGTATATATACGCTTTTTGCTTTCCCGTTATTCCAGTTGTTTTTCTCATCAATATCTGTGTGTGTGTGTAGAACGACATTCTGTAGGTAATTTCCCATTTCTATTATACTTTTTGTATTTCCATTATTCTGGTTCCAGGCAAATCCACAGAGAACCAGTGCAGAGCAAATGTGTACATGTGACATGAGATGAAATATGTAGGAATATGATGTGTGTGCATGAATGTGTCAACATGGGCCAAGAAACCTTTGCAGTCCTGTAATAATAGGCTAACAACACCAGGGGAATTTGAGGTGCTGGCTTGTGATTGGCCAAGACAAAAATAGGTAGAATTATTTCTGTTTAATTTCCTGTTCATTTTGGCTCAGAAGTACACAGCAAAATTCTGCAGTTAAATCAACACTATGCCGAGTCTATTTGGTCCTTATCAGAATTGGTGCTAATTTAACTCTTTCAGAGTTATTTCAGTAAGAAATTGAGTAATTTTAACACTTGAAATGCATAGTGTTCATTTAACTCTGCAGAATTTTCTGTGTAGCATAAGAGTTCCTCTTGTAAATAACATCATAATGGCTGGAGTTATTTAGCGCTAGTATAAAGCGTAAAATCAAGTAATGAAATCCACAGACTGACATAAATTCTGACTGATAAATCTAAGTAGTTTTCTTCTTTTGTTTGTTCACTTGAGTTATTTCATCCAGAACAAATGCATGTCTGAAAAATTTGGCTTGTTTAAATCAGCAATCTGAAGTTCTAGTCCTCAAATGGTTGACTTGAATGTGGTCAAGTTCTCCAGAGTCCTGCTAATTACTTGATTATGTGTTGAAGCAGAGACACATCTAAAAGTTGTAAGACGCCGGCAGCCACCATACATTCCTTGTGTGTATGACAAAAAAGTTGCATTAATGAGGCACCACTTTCTCATGCTTGCCATTTCCCTAACATGCAAAATGTGGAATTTGCCTCATTTTTCTCAGTTTCCGGGTGTAAGAATTGCACTATGCTTTGTTTTACTTAGACTTTTTCACTTCTCTACTTGCTCTGTCTGGGTGAGTGTTGCAGACACTGTTTACTGTTAGAAATTCATACAAGGATGTTTGCACCATGGGCAGTAGGGTGCCAGGTAGGAGGGAATGACACACACTTAAAAAGTCCTTTGCAGTACTTTTCCCAAGTTGTTACATGTGCCACCATGTAAAGCAACACTCTTGGCACCCCTCAGACTTTAGCATGATTTATTTTTTTTGCTTTGGCCTTTGACACATTTTTAGATGATGACTCTATTTTTAAAATATTTCATTTAAATTTTTATTTTTATCATTTGCATATGTACAGCAATTTTTGAATCTTGGTTCAACTTTCAGGCTGTCCAGTGGCTCAGTCTGTAGAGCTGTTGTTACCTTGCAGCAAGAAGGTTCTGGGTTCGATTCCCGGGCCCCGGTCTTTCTGCATGGAGTTTGCATGTTCTCCCTGTGCATGCATGGGTTCTCTCCGGGTACTCCCGCTTCCTCCCACAGTCCAAAAACATGACTGTCATGTTAACTGGCCTCTCTAAATTCTCCCTAGGTGTGAGTGTGTGTGTGTGTGTGCATGTTTGTTTGTCCTGTGTGTCTCTGTGTTGCCCTGCGACAGACTGGCGACCTGTCCAGGGTGACCCTGCGTCTCGCCCGGAACGTTAGCTGGGGATAGGCACCAGTACATCCTGACCCACTAAGGGACAAGGGAGTATAGAAAATGGATGGATGGTGTGAGAAAGACTAAGGGAAAGGATTCTAGATACAGGTTGTCATGTGTCAGGTTCTCCACAGGGATTTTGCCCTTGCTAATGGGAAATCAAAATGGGAAATTACCTAAATAACCATTTCCCATTCACTGCTACACGTGAACATTACAATGTAAAAACTACATTTTATTGCTTTTCTGTTATCAAGACATCAAAAATATTAATATTAAGCCTTTAATCAGCTGTATCTTAGGGAACAATGAGTTTCAACCAACAAGAATGTCCAAGAGCAAGTAGCTCCAATGTTATCAGCTGCACTGGCATGTCTACCAGCGCTGAGGCTGTGTGAGCTGGAGGACAGGATTGTTGTGAGTCATCTGAAATGTCTCCACTCCAAGTCCCTTGGGTCAGAAAATTGGAAATGAGCTTCTACTTCAGACAGCTCATTGCAACATTTTAGTTTAAGGGTGCTTAATAAGTTATCAAAATTCTCATCAAAGGTAAAAACATGAATAAAAACAAATAAATAATAGTTGACAGAATATAGTCGTACAAAGACCCATGTCGACCAGCGTTTAGTGTGAAAAGTTCAGTGTTCACCTTATGTTTGTCACTATTGGGAAAAATTCCTAAACCAGAAGCAAGTGTCACCTTCTCAAATGCAATGGAGAGTTGTTTTTCCATAAACATCGTTTCCCCTATTAAGACTGAAACATTCATCTTTTTGAGATCTTTGGGATCCATGCTTTGTTTGTTGTTTATCTGGCCCTCAGAAGAAAGCCAACCTAAGCATTCAGCTGCGCCCGCGGCTTGTTCTGGCAGTAGGTCGGAGGTCTGTCAGCACAGTTATCCCTGCAGGAGCCCATTGCTGTCCCATTGCCTCATTGTCTTCTATTGTATGGGGACATTCTAACAAAGACATTGCTCATTTGAAATGCTAAAAATTTGAAATGCTCTGAAATTTTCTTGCTTTTTTATTACGGGATCTTTTTTTAAGTTACAAGTGGTGCCAGTTAATTGGATTTGAAAAATAAAGTTTGCTAACAATTTTTATCTACAAGTACACACTTACTCTTTTATTAAACTGTAAGCAACACAACACTCTGTAGGCAAGTGATTTTTTTTTCTAAAGCTGCACATGTGTGACCAGATGTTGGTTACATAACTTCCCTTCTGACCTTCAGATTTACAGCCTGTGCTGTTAAGTAAACAACATGTACTTTTGTAAAGGTATTGACGATAAATAGAAACTTTCTATATGAAATCTTCTCCAATTGCCTAAATTCAGGTTTAAAAAATACACCTAAATAATTGTAATTAAGAGATTTGGTTTGATGCATTAAAAACAAATCAGCAGAAAATACATTTGTAAGAATATCTAGCGCTTTCATGATCTTAATATCGTCTTCAGGACCATAGTGAGTTCCAGAAATTGTTTGAAATAATTTTGTGACTTAGCTATTTTGCTTATTGAGAATTTAGCAAAACGTTTGTGCATAGAGTTGTTTGTGCAGAGCAGTCATAAAATTTAGAATAACTGGAGTTGCACTGAAATATCTTTATTCAAATTAGGAGTTGCATTTAAATGAAGAGTTAGCATGCTAATATTAGCCCAACACCTTGGTAAACTGCTCCACTGAAATTATTGTTAGGAAGATCAAGATGTAAGATTTGTGACGTGTTTATGTGTCTATTGGATATACTGTGTGTTTAGACTCCCAGTAGAAATCTCTGCAAAATATCAGCCACTGTCGGGAATGGTAGGTAGGACAGGCAGCTACATCTTGAATATCTTTAAGTTATGTATCCATCCATCCATTTTCTGTATACTCTTGTCCCTTAGTGGACTCAGGTGCTGGTCTCTCCAGTTATCGTTCCAGATGAGAGGCGGGGTCACTCTGGACAGGTCGCCAGTCTGTCGCAGGGCAACACAGAGACAAACAAACATGCACACACATTCACACGTAGGGACAATTTAGAGAGACCAATTAACCTGACAGTCATGTTTTTGGACTATGGAAAGGAAGCTGGAGTACCTGGAAAGAATCCACCATGCACAGGGAGAACATGCAAACTCCATGCAGAAAGATCGGGGCCGGGAATCGAACCCAGACATACTTATGTATGTGTGTGTTATTTTACAGAATTGTAAAACTACATAATTTTTTGCCTTAAATTTTATGGAACCATCGGAACGGGACAAATGACTATTTATAAAGGAATTTCATCAGCGTCTGGGACAAACAATCCTGACTGAAGTGTCTTTATGTAATACATTTGTGCAATCATGATCTATTTAAATTAAATTCTCTTTTTATATGTATTTTATTTACCACATTCCAATGGGCACATAACAAATTCCTGACAATTAGAACCAGATTTAAGCAGGATTCTTCACCTCTGAGGCACATCCATTATTGCTTTGAATGTTGTGACTTTTCTCAGTCTGACACAGTTACTTTTATCACTCCTTTCCCATGTGCCTCCAATTCTTTTCCTCCCATAATAAAATTGAGTATTTCTAATGCATAAAATGATCCTTCTGTTTCACTGAAGACACGCCTATGTTGTGTTTGTCATATTATCAGCAGCTGTTCACTGACTCAAAGCAATTGGAAAACTTTGAAGCTGTCTCTGTTCCTGCAGGCATATTTTCTTTTAGAACTTTGTGGGGGGGGGGTTTTCTGGCAGCTTATTCTTAGCTAATATTTCCTTTTCAAGTGACATTCTGAAAGAATGTGCTCAGTTACTGTGACCTTTAGCAATTATGTCTCTAACTAATGTTCCTTACACAACTACTGGATCTAATGATTTGTAAGTAAGATTTGAAGAAGAATTTTTAACCTTTCCAGGGGGATTTGAATTGCATGATACTGAAATTTCTATAATGGCAATATCAGGAGAGATTTACCTTTTTTTCTCCATTCTTTGACATCAAATCCGTCCTAGACTCTGCGACCTTTAGCATTTTGGGTTTACGTGCCGTGACATGGGACATCGTTTATATCTCATGTGCATCTACTGCTGCAAAAGGTCTGGAGTGCAATAATTGTTGGCTAAACAGTTGTTGCAGTATGAATAATTCATATTGCGTTGACAATATATTTGTGACATATTGTGCAGCCCTATTTAAAAAGCATGCAGCAAATGCTGTCTCACAATTTGAATTTTGACATGATGCACATTCGTTAAGATAGTTCATTCTGGATTAATTTAATGAAAAGGAAAAGATCTCATACTTTGTCTAAGAAAGTCTATAATTTCACGTGGCTTTCAGATAAAAAGAAGTGACAAAAATAGTTTGGAATGTCAGGAAAATATATTTTTCTCAGACTGATCTAATGCTTTAAGAAAGATGTTTTGTTGTAGGTGAAGTAACACTTTTTCAGATTGCATAATAGAAATTATCTGGTCAAATACAGGTGAGCAACAGACAAGAGAATTTCAAATACTACATACACAAACTAACCTAAACCAAAGCAAAAACCCCTCCAGGCTTTTTTTTTTCTACAGCAGTGCATTTCTCCACAGTCCTCTGCTGATGTCCATGCTTTTTTGTGCCTATTTGCTGACTCAGCAGACCTGTACACTAGTGGCAAGCTTACACTAGTACACAGCACTGATGATGCATGGAGAAGTCAGAGCTCTAACAATGTGCGGAATCAGCCTTTAACGTGATAATGTGTCATTTAGGGTCCATTCATTTAGCTAACAACGTGCTTCCTTTTGAAACCTATTAGCAGTAATGGTAAACAGCGTCTCCTGTTTCCACTCACAACTGATCCTAGTGCTTGTTTTTCCCTTCACCCTCAGTGTCTTGAATTGTTAGTTTCCTAAATTCTCCATGTCTTTTGTCTTGCAGACATTCTCCCTACTCCTAATTCCATAATTCTGCCTCATTTTTGACTTTTTGACTCAACGACGTTACCCTTTGTCCATTTGTTTCTCTCTTTTTCTTTTTTTCTTTTTCCCAACCACTCCACACTTCCGCACTTAGCGGCCCATTCATAACCTGTAGCCATTACCCACCACGCTATTAGGTTTGCTAACAGCCAGATCCATTGGGGGAAAATCAATGTCTATCCAGGGAGCAGTTTGTCTGTAGTGCCACTGTAACAAATGCTGTATACCCCAACACACACCCGGCGCTTTCCCACTCTCCTTCATTCACACTAAAGCTACTGCACACATACAGACTCAAACGAATAATGTAGGCATGTGTAACGGATACTTTGGTCAACCATGCATCTAAACTCAATAGACAGAGCATTGTAGTCGATGCTGTATTGTATTCAGACAACCATATATTAGTGTTATCCGAGATCCCTTGTCGTAATAGGCAAATTTATGTTCTTACTGTTATTGTAAACCTCTGAACACACACACTGAATTTTCCAGTTTTGGAAAAGGCTAAGAGTAAATGTGCTGATTTGCTCTGGAAAAAAATCCCACTGAAATTTCCAATCTCATTAAGCTTAAGACCATTGTAAAGCGCTGTAGACATGGATACACAATCTATTAGGGTCCAGTAAGTTTTTTTTAATGGATTCTGTGTTTCTGCTTCTCTTAATCTAACCTGAACATTTCCAGAGCCAGAGCTGTAAGCAGTAGCCAGGGGTCAGCTAATAGCAGATGCGAATTCATTAGCGCTTGTTAAAAGTGATGAGGCAGCAATGTGCTGTTCAGATTCAGTTATGTCCATAGCATTGTTTTTAAAATCTGTTTGTTCCCTGAAGGGAGCTTCTGTGAGTAAAACAGAAAAATGGAGTAAACATAAACACAAGAGAACCTCATTTTTTAATACTGACAAATAATAGAAGAAATTCGAATGGGTGTTTTTTTAAACAACAGCAGATTTGGAGTCATTTATGAGAAAAGGCCTTAAAGATTAGCATCAGGTGTTAAACATCCATCCATCCATTTTCTATACTCCCTTGTCCCCTAGTGGGGTCAGGAGGTGCTGGTGCCTATCTCCAGCTAACATTCTGGGCGAGAGGCAGGGTCACCAGTCTGCCGCAGGGCAACACAGAGACAAACAACCATGCAATTTGGAGAGGCCAATTAACCTGACCATCATGTTTTTGGACTGTGGGAGGAAGCCAGAGTACCCAGAGAGAACCCACGCATGCACAGGGAGAACATGCAAACTCCATGCAGAAAGACTGGGGCCGGGAATCGAACCCAGAACCTTCTTGCTGCAAGGCAACAGCTCTACCAATTGCACCACTGTGCAGCCCAGGTGTAAAACATGTGAAACCTAAAATAATTCAGCATTTTGAAGTTGTAGGAAGATGGTATGTTTTTAAAAATTTCTTGAATAGGAAACAAAAAATGCTTCATGCATTTCAGTCCCTTAAATAAGTATTTTGTTAGACCCGGTTTGATAATCTAACAATATCTGAGAACTTTGCACATGTAGAAACTGAGAATTTGAGCACATTCTTTTTTGCCAACAGATTAAGCTCAAACCTAGTGAGATAGTGAACATTTTCCCACTCAGCTTTCACCTTTTCTATCGTCACTTCAACAACTTCATGCTTTTGCGAGGCTGCATAGATTTCATCGATTAGAATGAAATAAATTAACCTAATATATTTTGTTTTTGGCTCATTTAGTTCGCAGAACTCCCTCTGTTGTAACCTTTTCCACAAATCAAGTCTCAACATATGTTTTCCATTTTTATTGGCCTGCATCCATGTTGACTTTTGGCTTGCCAGCTTTAAGAAGTTTTGAAATCATCTAAATTGCTGCTAACAGAAAAACTAAAAGCTGAAACGTTTGGTGGCATCAGACCCTTTGTAAAGATTTGCTACCCACAAGAACTGATTCTTAAAGAAACAGTTCCTCAACAAAAACAATGGAGATGATGTTTGGGAAATATTCCACGTGATTAGCGTGAGTTTCCTTTACGACATATTTAGTTGATTGCTCCCCATCCACTCACCTTGGATTGTATGCGATTTCCTGTCTCGCCCAATAGGACTCATCAGTCAGCCGGATGGATGGAGAGCGCAGGAGAAGAGAAGAAATTAGGGTTGAAATCTTGAGGAAAAACGGGAAGACCAAGGGAAAAGTAAAAGAATAAGAGGGCTGCACAGACAAAGATGAGCAACATTAACGCTGTGGAGCATGTTCAGTTTGATCTCCGCAGCAACCGTCTCTTCCTAGAAGCTCATGCTCATCCATCTGGATTTCCAATTACCCACAATCCCTTGTGACCCCACTGGTCGCTTCTAGAAAATGTTATTTCCTGGCCAGACAAATAGAAAACACGGACAAGTCGAGAAGCTCAGCAGACAGGCGCAGAGTACATCTACATAGAAAGACACACTAAAATGCACATTAACTTAAATACAGCATTTTCTCCATTCGGTGCATATTTTTTTAATCTGAAGGTATCTGAAAAATCTGTGCTCTTAAAAAAAGTGTTGCAAAAAATTAAAACTGCTATGAAAAAAATTATTCAATCTGATTTAATTTTATTCCTAAAACAGTGTGAGTAAAAATACTGTTTTACATCTTCATTTTAAAATGTCCTTGTTCGATTATTATAACTAGCATTTCACATATATCTTATGAATTGTATACCTGTACTTAATCAAATTAAATTTTGCATTTTGGCTACATTTTGGCTGCATTAGGGCTGCCCAGTGGCGCAGCTGGTAGAGCTGTTGCCCTGCAGCAAGAAGGTTCTGGGTTCGATTCCCGGCCCGGTCTTTCTGCATGGAGTTTGCATGTTCTCCCTGTGCATGTGTGGGTTCTCTCCGGGTACTCTGGCTTCCTCCCACAGTCCAAAAACCTGACTGTCAGGTTAATTGGCCTCTCCAAATTGTCCCTAGGTGTGAGTGTGTGTGTGCATGGTTGTTTGTCCTGTGTCTCTTGGGTCCACCTGTCCGGGGTGACCCCGCCTCTCGCCCGAAACGATAGCTGGAGAGAGGCACCAGCAACCCTCCCAACCCCAGTAAGGGACAAGGGTGCAGGATAATGAATGGATGAATGGATTTTGGTTGCATTATTATTTATTATCAACATACTTTAGCTGTTTACAGAGATTTTCTTCTTTGCCTGTCTTACAACATTAAGACCAAAAAGTAGATATTTTTGTGTTAAAAAGGACTCAGCAAAGGCTCTGGCTAAATGTTCCTGGATCATCAGAACATTTTGAATTTACCTCTAGGTTCTACTTCAGAGATGAAGGAATTGTTAAATTTTTTAGACGCTTTCATTAGACACAAGAATGCTGTCTTGGGGAAAATTTGAGTAAAAAGTGAGATTTTGCAGCATGTCCAGAAAGGGTTGAAATTTCACGTTTTTGAAAACTAGAGAAAATTATCTATTAGGTCAACTGTGAAAGCCCACAAGCGATGGAGATATTCCATGCAAACTGGTTGCTTTACTGTATTTCAGTCAAGCAGTTCATCATTTTCTAGGGTTATTTGCTATCAAATAATTCTTAAATGGTGTCTTTCTTGAGGTCTGTTCACTATTGGAGGCCCTACCAGGGTCTGAAGCCGGCACACGCAGCCTCTGTGGTTTCTGTGGAAGGCTTGTCTCCCCGCATCCTGTTTTATTCTGATCAATAAAACAGTAAAAAAGGAATCGGTTCCTGTTTTACCTCCAGATCATTCCTCACTTGAAGGGCTCTGTGGTTTTACTGCAATGCTCATATTTCCATTATTGTCTCTTACATCTCTGGATGTAAGAGGTCAGCATGAGCATCCTGACCAGCATGCATCAGGTTAGCTAGTGCACAATATACCGGCATGCACCATTTTCAGAAACCTTCCTTGAATTAAACATTTGATCCATGCAGGCATCAATAAGCCTTGACCCATCTGACTGTGTCACCAGCTCATTATTTTCCTTCCATCAGGTAATTTTGTTAGATCCTGACCAATACCAGTTGAGAATATCCTGCAAGTGCTGCGGTTGTGAAGAGATAATGACCCAATCATTTCATCTGCCACAGCCTGCCTTAATCTAAATTACACACAAACAATACACAATTAAAACCAGAACCTTCCTTGTATTAGGTGAGTTAGCGTTGCAAAAATAATTTCCATTCCCACAGAACAATAAGAGAAATTTCTTTAGACTTGTTTTAAAGTAGTAGTTTATATATGCCTCTTTAATGTTTTATTCCATAAATCTTGTCACCTTTGCCTACATTTTTCTTCCTGGGATTGAGGCCAAAACATTGACCCTGTTCTTCTTAAACTCCTCCCTGGCTGACATATCCAGACTTTGTTCTCTTTCCTCATCTTACACCAAAACACTCCCAAACCATGACACTGCCTCCCTCTTGCTTCACAATCAGAGCAATGTTTCCAGGATTGTAAGGCTTTCAGTTAAATTTAGACACTTAAAATTCAGTTTTCAGACCACAAGACAAATCTCCAAAGACGAAGGACGAAGAGATGAATCCAACGGAGTGTAATTTGGCTTCTTATCTGCTGTTTTTGGAGTAATTGCTTCTTTTTTGTGTGTTTAAACTTGCATGTTATTGTTTAGATACATGCATTTGGTGCCTGAGGCCATCTGCAAATTGTGCACAAGAATGAAGTAGTCCGGTGGAGATCCACAGTTCACTTCCTGATTCCTCCATGATGTCACACATGGAAGCAGTGGGTTTGACGTGTTGCCTTAAAATACATTCACGTTATACATTAAGACACACGACATTTTATACGTATCTTAATTTTAAGAATTGCTTTTTTGTCACATATTCCATTGAAAAGAGGCTTAATTCTAGTTGTAATATGACACCCTGGTTGTTCCATTTTCCTCTCTCCTCCTCACAGATCTTCAGCCAATGTAACCATAGGGTTTTTGGACCAAGGCTCTTTTCCCCAATTGCCCAGTTGGCCAGTGAACATGCTCTGTGAGGAGTTCATGCTTTTCTCCATTTTAAAAATTATAGCAGCCACTGTGCTTTTGGTGGTTATTAGTTGAGCATTTTTCTCTTTAAAGGTGTTTTGAACACAAGTCCCTCAACACAGTCCTTTCAGCCAAGAGACAATTTATTAAACTTCACAGATTGGCTTTGCATGTTTTCGCTCTTCAGAAGCACCACTGGCCATGAAAGCGTGTTTGCTATTCATGTTTTCACACCTTTTTTTTTCTTTTAAATAACAGCATGTAGAATAATCAAGGGTCTGAAAGATTTGGATTTCACGTCAGTGCCCCATATTGTCCTACTTTTCTCTGCAAATCTGAGAAAGTTTCTTTATCTAACCAGCTGCAACGACAAAATGTCCAAACAAGAACATTCAACAAATAGAAATATTCAGTTCTTTATTTTTTCCTTCTGTGGTCATGTTAGAATTTTAATTTCCAAAAGGTCGAGCAGTGTCAACGTTTCCTCCGCCCACTCTCCACTCTCCGAGCAGCATTTTAACTTAAAGAGCAAGAGCAATCAACAGTTTTGAGTGTGACAAATGCAAATCAAAATATAAACATTTTTATTCTCCCAAGAGACTCATTTTATTCTGTTCTCTTGTATGTTGCATGCAGGTTGCTGGGGAATATAGTGCTTGTAGCCATGAGAAGATTAGATCGTTTGTGGGATCAGAGGTCAAGTTGCTCTCTCCTGTAAATCTACTCACTGGCATGTTTTCATTACGCGCACCAACATCTCCACTTTATTCCCCTGAGATTGTGTAGCTGTGTGTGAATGTGCACTGGCCTTGGCTGCAGGTTGGAGTGTAAGTACATACTAAAGCTATCACCGATAGCTCCGTCTTAAATCATGCACAACCACAAGCATACACATTTATTCGTCTGAGGTGCTTGGGGATGATTTAACTAAGCTCTCATCACTGCCTCATCAGGTATGGATTGGGTGTGAGTGTGTGAGAGAGCAGTTGGACCATCAGAGGATATATTTACTGCCGACTGATCTGAGCTCAGCTAAATCACTTCAAACACTTATATCGGAGTTATTGCACATAAACATTCCCCCGCCCCCGTCTCTGCCTTTTCCTTTTTAAATTTTTGCAGGGTTTTTTTTGTTTGTTTGCTTAACTTGTCAATTTCTAGATTGATTTTTTTTTCCAACTGTAATTTTCACAGTAAAATATATGCAAAGCAACATTTTTGGTAAAAAGACAAAAAAGAATCCGAACTGAAAACAAGATGCATCTTGTCTAATGTATGAGGTAAAAACATAAACATAAATAAATGATCTTTTTGTCTTGTAATCTGCTTCGTGCTCCCTCAGTTTGCATAAATTTGCTTTCATTCAGACAGCGCTTTTATGTCGGTCCTTCCTGCAGATTGACCGACACACAAGAATAGGTTGACTGCAGACTACAGAAAGTGGCAGGGAAATCTCGTTGGAAATATTCTACAACCCCAATTTAGCAGGTTTGTAGAAAAAAAATTTTTTTTCAGTGTCCCTAATAAAAAAAGCTGCATTCAGAGACATAACTGAAGAACTGCCCTTGTTGCTCTTCAGTTCTGGCTCTTCTATTGCTAACCAGCTACAATAGAGACCTATAGATCACTCTAAGTCACTTTCTTTTTCTTCAATCAATTTTCTTTTACCTGCAGAAGGAATCCGTTATGGATTTCAGACTTTGATCGGAATAATTAAAAATAAGAGTACTGGAACAAATTAGGAGCTTTGCATTTAGTAAAACTGCAAAAGCCGAGTGTGATTTAAAATAATTGCTGCATCACCCGTCATCACAGTTAGGAAAATGGGATCCAGTGTGTCAAAGAACAGATATTTTTATTGCGTCAGTCATTTTGCCAGAGACCTCCCATGTTGTTCTCATGTGTCCATTTAGGGCTTCGAAATGAATTTAATTACTACAAGAAAAACCAGATGCATCCCTGAGAGATAAACACCCTCCTCAGTTTAGTGACTTCAGCCTCCAGTTGATATGTCTGGGTCCCTGTTGGTGTTTGTTTGTGTCTAAGCAGGGTATTAACTGTCTAAAAGTTAGCCAATTTCCTGTTTAGTCTGAGACTGAGTGTGTCTGGAAGACAAATGTGCAGATCAAGCGTTACATGTGTCTCACAGTCCTGGACATTTGGGAAAGAACAACAAGTTAGGCTCTGATTTCCTTCCAGCGAGTTTATATCCAGCTGGAAAAGTCTTTATTCAAAGTGTATTTTTCTTCAATTTTGTATAATTGGATTAATAAATGTCTGAATGAAAGAAAAAGCAACCGTGTGCAATCATACTGCAAAAGTGTGTGATGACAGAACAGAAAATGGTTTTGTTTTTGTGAAATCATTAAGACTCCGAAGTGAGATTAATAATGTGACTTCAGTCTAAACCTTTGATCCGACTGTGGTTCTCTTTCCCTCGCTCTTTTAAGCCGTTTCTGACTCTTTTTACTTTGTTGTCTCTTCTTACAAATGTTTGCATTTAATTTAAAACGTCAATGCTGCGAGTAACCCACACAGACACACGCAGAATGAGACACAGTCCCGGGACAGGAAGTCTTGGTGAGAGCAGGATGTTGATTTAGTTTTCATTACAACTTTCCATGAATACCCCAGAGGTTGACAAAATAGTGGTCAGAAGATGTAAAGAGAGAGATGGATAAAAAAAAATGTGATTTATATTCATGTTGGGTTTTTTTTTTAAGTCTGAAGAAACAAAACCAAGACAGAATGTTTATTCTCGGCCGTCTGAAGAAACAGGCACAGAAAGTTCAAAATCATAAATGCGAAGTTCAGAGGATGTTTCTGTATTATCTGTTGGAAAGGCAACGACGTTTTCAGTAAGTAATTACAGTTCAGCACAAAAGCGAATCTTGAGTGGCTCTTCTTTCACATTTTACTTTTTAATGAGCCAGTCTTTCTTGTAGTTTTTTAAAAGTCTTATCTTTGGCTGTGGGAATCCCGCCTTCTTCATTGTCTTTTATTATCTTATTTGGATATTTTTAGATTTTTAGCTTTTTTCACCCAGCTAAACTAAGATCTATAAACTCTTAAAGCATAAAACAGGACTAAACCCAACAGATTAAGTTAAACATTGACAGTTTGATAAACGGTGTTCTTGGACCAGTAACTTTATAATCAGATTAATTGAACATTTCTTAAAATCAAACAATATGACAATAAACTCTGGCTTCTTAAAATCAATACATAGTAAAATATTGGATGGTTAATAAATGGTTTACACTAAAAACCATTCAGCCCATCAAGAAAACAACAATCTGGTTATGGATCAAAGCTGACAAAAAATTCAAACCAAAAGGTGTAGAATAATTAGGCATTTCACATGAATTAGAAAGTAAAAGTGTAACTATTGCAGCATTATTCACAATGTAGCTTCCTGGCCCATAACATGATTGTGGTTATGAATAGATTTAAATTTAATAATTTTGCATTTCAACACAGCCATTTTCTCTGCCTAATTTTAAAAGGAAGCCGGATATATAAAGAAAATAAGATATTTATGTATAAAATTAGGACTATAAACTGCAGTTTACCTACATGAATGCATTTTCTAAATATTTGTTGAAGATTTCAGCATGCATTAATTTTTTTTATGCCTTAGGGTTGACATTCCATTTCCTGAACTCCAGTAATATGAAAGGAGAAAAGGAAATAGTTTTTACCTTGGCTAACAATGTTGTTTTATGGTATTTTTATAAAGTCCGTAGGAAGTTGGTGTTTATGTTGGTTTTGCTCAAAGAATAGAAACCAATGTTGTGCACCCTTGTCTTGAATTCAGATCATCTTCCAAGTGTCTCTGTTCAGGATGTTGCTCTGCATCCGTGTGTTAACGCGCATGCACACGTCAGTATGTTAATACCTGTGTAAAAGGGTTCTGAACGTTTGTGTGTGAGTATTACAGGATTATGGCAGCCTCATCCCTCATTCCTCTCCCGGGCCTGACCCTTTTAAATAGCGCTTTATCTTTCTCTGGGAATCCCTCCATCCATCTCTTGCTCTCCATCAATCTCTTATTTATTTATATTTTTCCTTTCATCCATATCTCTCTCTCACAGCCCAACACCGAGGAAGGAGGATGAGACGGAAACTTACGCAGGGATACAGAGAGAGATGATCTTGTCTTTTTCAACCTTATTTTTATTCCATCAAGCATACATCTAGCCTCAAAACTCCACAATAACACATCCATCACACATGCAGCACGCGCACACACAGAACAAAGAACACCCTGCATATCATCGTCTACCATGACGGAAAATGTAAATTAAATTCAGTTCATAATGAAATAAGAAATCTCTATAGGATGAAACAGAATATGCTGCCACCTTGAGTTTGTGGAAAGGTGAAGAGTTTGTCCTTAGATTTAATGGACATTGGACATGTTAATAAATTACTGTTTTCAATGAGATAAAGATAAGTAGAGGGCATCAAAATCTGATGCGTAGCGGGATCAGATTTTGTTTTCTGTTACCTGTGTTTCCATTTAAACACCTGGACTGTTGTCTGAATGTTGTTGAACATGAGAACATCTTGTTGTGCTTCGGCCCCTAACCAATCAAAATACGGGAAATACTTTAAATCTGGTCATGAAATAAAAAAAACAATGTATTACCGCACATAAAGTCACTGAAGTTAGTTTGTGACTTTGCAGGAGAAATGCTTTTTGTCTCTGACTTTACATTTTTGCTCATGGTGCAAACTTTAGGATAGCATTTTTATTTTTATTTGTAATAACTGCTAAGCAATAAACTATTGAATGTTCAATGATGACACTTCTTTGAATGTGTCTGTAACGTACTTATAGAAGCTAACAGTATTATAATTTAGATCCTTCATAGCAGTTAAGCCTCTGAGACATCTGCTTAACAGAGCGTACAGATATTGGGAAAAAAGGCCATCAGACAGACCTACAGACAGGTTACCATGGTTATCAGAGCAAAGAGAAGAGAATGGAAGGTGATGAACCTGAGCTCTGTGTGTGTGACTGTCATGAAGCTGCAGTCAGACAGTCCTTGTATCCCTTGTCATTCAGCGAATATGAAACATGAATTCTCGTCTTTTCTCCACATTTCCCATTTCTCTGTTGTCTTGCCTTGCAAAGAGAAGACAAATGTCATGAGCCTCAATTAAAATTATTTTTATATATAATTTTGACTTCTCAGAAATTGTCATGGTACATGTTGCACAGACTTTAGGCCTTCTATTGTCAAACTGTAGTAAGAATACCGCAGAGTGTATTTGAGCTGCTGTTGCTGGTAACTACAAAGTAAAGTAGAGTAAAAAAAACACTAGTTATTCTGCCCTTTGCTTCTTCAGAATTGTCTCAAAGAAAGTGCATTGAAGCAGCATTCAGGATATTCCAGTACAAATGAAAGCATGTGACTGTGAACCAGGAACAAACTCTTTTGGTTTTGGTATTCAATACCTCTAACAACAGCACCTCCAACTGTGAAAACTTTTTGTTGAAGAGTGAAGAGGAAATATAATCTTGCCTTCTAACTAAAAATAAATAAAATACATTGATGCCTGGGCTGCACAGTGGTGCAGCTGGTAGAGCTGTTGCCTTGCAGCAAGAAGGTTCTGGGTTCGATTCCCGGCCCCGGTCTTTCTGCATGGAGTTTGCATGTTCTCCTTGTGCATGGTGGGTTCTCTCCGGGTACTCCGGCTTCCTCCCACAGTCCAAAAACATGACTGTCAGGTTAATTGGTGTCTCTAAATTCTCCCTAGGTGTGTGTGTGCATGGTTGTCTGTCCTGTGTCTCTGTGTTTCCCTGAGACAGACTGGCGACCTGTACAGGTGACCCCGCCTCTCACCTAGAACGTTAGCTGGGGATACCAGCACCTCCTGATCCCACTAAGGGACAAGGATGTACAAGAAAATGGATGGATGGACATTGATGCCTAGACGTAGTAGAAGTTGGTTATACAAGCTAACCAAGTCAATCTTTCTGTGTCTTTGTTTTGATCAACCTTGATTGGACATTTAAGAGACAGATGCTGATGGTCTTCCAGTGTTTGGAGAGTTAAATCTGGAAATGTTACTAAACCAAAATCAATTGTGTCTAATTTTCAAGCTCTAAGATGATGATGATTTGCAAATTGATATGGCCTATAATCAGATACGCTACTACTATCAGTGCAAGCCAATAAACTATGTCTCTACATTTTGTATTTTCAAAAACTATTGCAACATGTCTCTCAAATTAAGATGAATAAAACTTTATGTGTAAGTTTTTATGACATAAAAATCGTCAATAGTGCAAGGAAACATTTTTTTTACTGTTGCTGTTAAGTTGCATGTGTCATGCAGTCATATTGCATTTTTAGGAAAATGTTTTGGGTGAAATGTCAAACACTTCCAATAACGATCTCAACAGGTTAATGTGAAATGAGATACATCTTTAGAGAAACTAAACAAAAATCACCATCTTTTGATACATTGATTTATTTTTCCCACCCAGTCTGACAGAGCAGGGTTAACCAGATTTTTTAATAAGCTTAAAATATTAGCTGACTCAAATGAAGGTAACATAATTCTTTTAAGCTTTCACAGTCTACCATGTATATTAGTAAGCAACGTCTTTCCCAGATTTTGAATCAGATCTCAGAATACACAGGATACTGGCTTGATTCCCTGGCACGGTGCACAGCAGAGCTATAAAAATAAATCCATGGGAGGAAGTATTTTGATCTAGCGTTAAAGTCCCAACTAAAACTGGAGTCTGAATTATCTGTTTGTCATATGACTAAAAGACAGAATGTCTTTTATTTTCTTTGGGATTAAAAGGCTTAAATGTGGGTAGGATTTATCTTTAGAACACATTATTGCAGATTGTTTGGCTCTCAAGAGCCAAAAATTCAGACCCAAACTGTTCAAATAAAAAATATGTCAGCATCAGAATGGCGTAAAGCGCAGAGCGCACTCTTCTCTGACAGGCGTCTGTAAAAGTTTTACAAATATCAATTTTAAAATCTTGAGGCTCACAATAGATAGATGCTGAAAGGTTTGTGATAAGGCATTTAAAAAACAGTTTTTTTGTTTTGGGTGTGATCCTCAGTGAAAAAGGTTGACTTTTTCCTCATTTTGCACTGGTTGTACCATCAGTCTGTAGAAATGCATGTTTCCTTTTGTTTCCCTGTGCCTTTTTGTACTTCCTGCAAACACTGGAGGTTCACCATAAACATTTTTATTTCTTTTTCACGTGCAGTTAATCCGGATGCTTACTTGTCAAACAGATTTAGTTAATTCATACTGAGCTATTTACCAGTTTGACCAATTTTATCTCAACACTTTGTCATTTTGTCACCCTCATCTATGGTCATGAGCTTTGGGTCATGACCGAAAGAACGAGGTCCCGGATACAAGCGGCCGAAGTGGGTTTTCTCCGCAGGGTGGCTGGGCTCTCCCTGGGATTCCCCCGGAGGAGCTGGCCCAAGTGGCTGGGGAGAGGGAAGTCTGGGCCTCCCTCCTCAAGCTGCTACCCCCGCGACCCGACCCCGGATAAGCGGTAGAAGATGGATGGATGGATGGATGGATGGATGGATGGATGGATGGATGGATGGATGGATGGATGGATGGATGGATGGATGGATGGATGGATGGATGGATGGATGGATGGACTTTGTCATTTTTCAGTGGTTAGTGGTGGTGCTAACATCCAAACCAATATTCACCCATTTCATCATCACCCATTTACAGAACGTATTGACACCCGAGGTTCTTATCTGGCTTCTTTTAGCTCTCTATCTTGGAAAACACTCTAACATGTATCCATTAATAATGGAATTTGGAAAATAAAATAAAAGTTTTTGTGAAACATTATCTGTTTAACACTCTGAATACCAATGTTGGACCAACACTGTTGAAAGGCTTGGATATGGCCTGTGTGCATGATAAGCTGTGGTTAAGCGCGTGAGAATGTGTGTGGAAGAGTCTTTTGGTGTCTCAGATGTTCACAGTTCATCAGCATTGACATCTGGCCAAACAGCTGGACCCGTCTGGACAAACACACACTCTGTCCGCAGATTCTTTCTTTTTTTTTCCCCTTTCTTTGCTTTAGTATTCCTTCTGTGTATATATAAGTTACCGTGATTTCCTATATATCCTAATTAGCCATAACAAATCAGTTTTATCCAAACCAGGAATTTCTTATGCAGTTATGTATGTTTCCCAGCTAAGAAATGTGAACCATGTGTATGTTTAGGATTCCAGTAGATTCAGTCAAAGCATTTCAATGTGGATTTTACAATGGGAACAGAACAGTTGAGCACCAGTTGGGGTTCAAAAATGGTCCACATTTCCCCTCTGCACCTGGGTGGTGATGATGACTGCTAGTATGTGTAAAAAATCATAAGCCGGGGACCTGGACCTTTTTTCCCACTGGTTACTTGCATTTAATTTTTTTTTCCTGGCTGACCAAAGACGCTGTGGTTCCATCCAAAAGTTTCTTATTCGTTTTAGCATCAGAGATTTTTGTAGGAATTACAAATTAACATTTGGAAATAGAAAAACACATTAAATAGTGAAGGATTAGAACATATTGGAGGTAGACCAGGCTGCCCAGTGGCGCAGCTGGTATAGCTGTTGCCCTGCAGCAAGAAGGTTCTGGGTTCGATTCCCAGCCTGCGGTCTTTCTGCATGGAGTTTGCATGTTCTCCCTGTGCATGCGTGGGTTCTCTCCGAGTACTCCGGCTTCCTCCCACAGTCCAAAAACATGACTGTCAGGTTAATTGGCCTCTCTAAATTGTCCCTAGGTGTGAGTGTGTGTGTGCATGTTTGTTTGTCCTGTTTGTCTTGGGTCCACCTGTCCAGGGTGACCCCGCCTCTCGCCCGAAACGATAGTTGGAGTTAGGCACTAGCAACCCGCCCAACCCCAGTAAGGGACAAGGGTGCAGGAAAATGGATGGATGGATGGATTTTGGTTGCATTATTATAATATGGAGGTAATTTATTATCAACATACTTTAGCTGTTTACAGAGATTTTCTTCATGGTTGTTTGTCCTGTGTGTCTCTGTGTTGCCCTGCGACAGACTGGTGACCTGTCCAGGGTGACCCCGCCTCTCGCCCAGAACGACAGCTGGACAGGTACCAGCCACCCTCCCGATCCCAGTAAGGGACAAGGGTGTAGGAAAATGGATGGATGGATGGAGGTAGACCACTATATTGTCTTGAATTTATCATTTCCTCTGTTAAAATATTTTGGTCATTTTAAAGTTAAGTCCAATTGCATTTTGGATAATTCTTACCAAAGGTTTTTAACTTATTGCTCTTATGGGACCACTTCAGCAAACCCCTCCTTATGAAGAACAGAAAGTGCATTAAGTGTTTTCACCTTTCTCTCTAGTATCCTAAAATTACCTGTATGCGCAAAAGAACCTGAGCTTTCATCATTTAAATAGAAAATAATGCTAATTGTGTTTTTGGCTTAATTGTTTGAGACCAAGAATACTTCAAGTCTTAAGGATAAAAAGTCAATTGTACTTAACCCAAGTTGGCAAAATTGCAGAAAATTATGAAAATCTGTGCACAAATGCTCTTTGGCATAAATCCATTTTATTAATTCTTAAAGTAAAAGCGATGTTTTTAACTCAATAAACTATTATGGCCTTTAGATCATAATTTTTCTATAAAAGTCGGCTATGACAGTTTTGCTACCTCCATCTACTTTACTTCAATTTAAGTTGGGCAAAATACCGTCATATGCTTGTTTCCTATTAGCTACAATTAAATTATGGAAGTATTTTTAAAATTACCACCAGTTGGTGGTACATTTACCACCAAATGGCAAATGTACCCACAAAATGGCCCAAGTTTTTGAGTTGAAGTCTGAACTAAAAATGTAAGTTTGTACTGGGAGAATGCTAAACATTCCTCGTCTCCAGCATTTCATGTTAGTCATTATGTTTTAGCTTGAAATAGCAACAGGGATTCTTTATTGGTATTTACCATCAAAATATTAACCATACATTAAAGCAATTATAAATGTCTGGTAGGTTTGGATTTTAGATTCTGCTCTTGTTTTCTGCACCTTAGTCAAAACTGAACCCATCCACACCCATCGGACAGGTCGCCAGTTCTGGACAGGTCGCCAGTCTGTCGCAGGGCAACACAGAGACACACAGGACAAACAACCATGCACACACACACTGACACCTAGGGAGAATTTGGAGAGGCCAATTAACCTGACAGTCATGTTTTTGGACTGTGGGAGGAAGCCGGAGTACCCAGAGAGAACCCACGCATGCACAGGGAGAACATGCAAACTCCATGCAGAAAGACCAGGGCCGGGAATCGAACCCAGAACCTTCTTGCTGCAAGGCAAGGCAACAACTCTACCAGCTGCGCCACTGGGCAGCCCACTGATTTGATCATTTGACTATTTTGTTTTATTTTGAAACATGGGATTCTTTTTTTTTTTATGTCCAACCTGTTTTCCTGCCCGTGTTTCACAACTGGGTTGAATGAGTAGATGATCTTCGCCTGTTCCTAATTGGTTTTTAGTCTTTATCTGGTTTGCTCCAGTCAGAATGAGATTACTGTTTGTCCAGTTAATGGGTCCTTTCAGTAAATGTTTATTTCCAGCTTACCTACTCTGCTTTACCTTTAGTTTTGCTCCGATGGTCTGAATTAAGATGGTCGTTTTTATTTGTTTCCTCTCACTTTTCAGCCTAAGTTTGGGAACAAACCAATAATGCTTTTAAATAAAACAAAATGTAAGATGTAAGCAGTGTGATTACAGTGGTTCATGGCGTTACTCTCTGTCTAATACCAGCTAATTGAGCACACCGAATAAAAATCATGTATATAATTTTTCATAGTTAGGTCTTCTGCAACTGATTCAGTCTGTGGGGGTAAATGAAAATAATTGTTTTATGCTGTTCGGAGATGTATAACTCATAAAACCGTCGCCCCCTGTCTGTTCTGGGCTAATTACCCTGAAACTCAGTAATAGAGAAATGCAAGTGTTATTTGGCTCACTTGGAAAACCGGGTGAGGAAAATGACATGATTTTATTTATATGAAATGCAAACCCTGCTGTGAAGCAGAAAAATCCTAATAATTCCAACAGTAGCTTGCTTTTCTTTTGCTTTCATTGGTAATTATCTGACAGTACAGCTTCTGTATTCACTGGATTATTAGTGTGACTGATAAATGAAGAAGGATACTTCTTCCAATAAGTTTATTTTCTTTAAAAATGTCATTACTTATCCAAGCAAGAATGCCTCACTTGTTTTCTATCAGTGCATATAGATTTTTTGCTGTTGTTTCTGTTCATCTATTAGTTCTTTTCACCAGTTATGTCTTGCTTTTCTGTTTCTCAGGACTGTTCCCAGCAGTGCTGAATCTGGCTACAATGGCAGATATTACAACTAACGCTACCTGCGGCATAAAAGGACCAGAGATGTTCTGCAAGCTGGTGGAACACGTTCCTGGTCAGCCTGTGAGGAACCCACAATGTCGAATCTGCAACCAACGGAGTTCAAACTCATTCGGTGAGAAAGATTCTCAACCCACAGGAGTTACAAACTGAAACTAACCATGCTATCTAATCACTGGATTGTTTGGCAGATGTTAATCAAACTAAGATTATGATGATCAAATCAACTGAGGAATCAGATGCTAAATAAAAAGATGAGAAAGGAAAACTACCCCAAAGTTATGGAATAGCTTTTGCAGACATCCAGAGTGTTCCAGAATGTCAACTATCCAATAAGACATTCACCAAATCCTACAGCTGAATGAAAAAAGTCTTCCTACCAATCAGGCATAACATTATGACCAGCATAATCACACTGACTGCAACTGTGCGCCCCATTTTGCAACAAACTGATGCACTGTGTATTGTGACACTTTTCTTTATCAGTGACTCTTATTTAACCTGCTAGTTCTCATAACATTATGGTTACTCATTAGTTACTCATTGTATATGCGAAATAGCAAGAGGACAAATATTATTAAGAAAGCGAAAGAAAAAAACACATTTGTCAAATTTTGATCTTTTACATTTCAAGTCTTCAAACAAATCATTACTTAAACCGTGATGTATTGATTTATTTTTTTATTGTATGTAACTGATATAGAAGGTAAAAAACGTCATAAATGTCATAACTCATTTATTTCATAAATATGTCGTAAACATATTTATGACATATGTTTTATGTCAAATATGTTTGACATAAAACATAAATCTTATGTTTTATGTTTTATGTCATAAAACATAAGATTCACATATGTTTACAATTTAATGGGATATTATGAAATAAAGACTAGATACTGCGCAACAGTTCCTTTTTTTGCTGACTGGTTGATTATGACCCCATACAAAATGAAATGAAATGATAAAAAGTGGCATGCCGCTGGAAGATATTACATATTTCCTTATAGCAAATACAGATAATCACATTCAATATTCTATTGTCAAAATGTGTGTTAAACATAACCCTGGAAGTTAAGTTGATATTGTGAAATGACCAGCATCCGATCCACTTTTAAATCGGTTTTATACTCTCTGCATGCTTTAATTTTTTTTCAGTATATTTGGCTTTGTGCTTGTGGTTTGCCTGTGCAATTTAAGGCTATCAGTCAGATATTTTTCATCTTTTTATCTGTTTTCTCATTCTGACTAAAGGTATTGTCATCTGCACATCCACAAACAGAACTTAAACTTTCACTATTTATGTCATAAAAGGAAAGTTTTGAATGATGTTTGTATTTTTCTTTTCATGATCAAAAAGAAAGTGGAAGAAAAGTTTCATTTGACGCATTCATCTATAAAGTAAACAATTCACGTGATCTTTCAGAATTTTGTAATTTACTGCATCCATATTCACAGCCTTTATTATCCCAACATCTTCTAACTCGAGCTTAATTTATTTCCAAGGTTAGAAACAATCAAGGAAAAACAAAATTAAACAGTAATTGAGAAATAAACTAATCAAAGGGAAAATAGCATTTATTAGAGAAAACTCATATTTTACTCCTGCTGCTATGTAAGACTTGCAAAAGCGATAATACAACAACCGTGAGCCTAAAATGAAGATGGCCAGGCTAAGCTCCTCCAAAGTCAGGGTATTTTGAGCAATATGTTTTAATTGGCTGTTTACATGACTGTTGTGTTGAATGTCTCTTGGTATTGTGCAGGGACTTAATGGTGTGTCGTTGCAATTAATTTAGCAGACATTAATTGCAATGTCTCACTTCTAAGATAACTTGAATACATAAGGAAAAACTGTCACTTACTGGAAATCGGTGTAATGTAACATTTTGCAGGAATATAAAGTAAGGGTATCTATGTATTTTGAATATGAGTCAGAAAATGTGGAGGGAAACAAATTGCCTTTTCTTTAAAGGTATATGAAAAAATTAAACCCACAATCTGCTGAAAATGTTCCTCCATTTGCTTAACCGCAGCCAAAGTTGTGCAGAATAAAGTGAATAAATAACAGAATGGAAGTTTGGGTGCTTTTTTGACAATCTGACCTAATATTTATTAATGTATTGAACAAATTCTGCTTGCTTACTAAGTACACCATGTGCAAAATTGTTTGGCAACTGGGATACAGGATTATTTTCCATTATTTAACCACAGTACTCTCAGTAAGTAGTCGTTCCGAGGCAAACAGGAAAGCTGCAGTTCTGGAATATCTCTTCCAGTGACAGGAGAGTGGCTTCCTGGAGGCTTCATGCTTGAATCACCTAAAATCTTTGCCAGTTAATTCGTGTGACCCTGTACAAAATGGTTGTTTTGTTTCGTATCTTGACAATTTCAAAGAGTGCCGCATCTCTGAAAGACTTTTTAAAGTGTTTACCTGATCAGAGTCGGATAAATCTCTGTTTTCACCGTAATATTGGATGGTTGGTGCTTGAGCCAAATTACACATCATTATTACTGATGTGCTGAAAAGCAATAAGTATTCAAGTTTATTCGGCCTGGAGTTGTACAATATAGATAAAACCACAACATGGTGAAAAAGTTCACTTGCCTAATAATTATGCACACAGTTTATTCTGAATTCTGTCTTTCTCTGTATTTCATGAAAGAAACTGAATTTTGAGGAGAAATTTTGTCACATTAAAGGTGTATGGGGATTTTTCTAAACGTTGTTTTCTTTGACTATCAGCAGTTGTCACGTTTTTCTGTCTTGGAAATGTTGAGCATTATTTGACAGCTGTCATTCAAGCCTGAAACTACACATCTGTTTCTTCAGTCTGCCTTCTCCCAGCAGGAGATTCATCCTTTTTTTTTGCAAATTTCACTGATAAGACATCAGAATGTAATTTCATATTCTATCTTTTCCTGTATGTGTGCAGAGCATCATCCTATTGAATATGCCATAGATGGAACCAACCGTTGGTGGCAAAGTCCTTCTATTATGAATGGGATGGAATACCACTATGTGACAGTCACATTGGACTTGAAACAGGTAAAAAAAAAACAGTCTGAGCTCATTAAATTAAAGATACTATTCAACTAAAGTATTCAGATTTTTCCTATTTTTGTTGTCTTTAAAAGTCATAAGTGGAAAACAAGATAGTGACTTTTTATTTAGAATGTCTGGCTAAAAAAAATCTTAACCCTGAAATGTTTTAGCTGCATATTCAAGGTTGTTTTCTGTTGGAATCTGCTTTTATATAAGTTTTATATAAACACTTATATGTCACAGACAATACAATGGGTCTTTCTTCATGAGATACTTGAAAACAACAAATAGAACATTAAACCAACATCTAAAACAAGTCAAAAGTCAAAAAAGGGTTTTTTAGAAAATATTTGAAAACAGGATGTGCATATGTCTGATTTTTAAAGGAAGATAATTCAGTTTAGGGGTAGCGACTGAAAACACCTGTCAAGTTCAAGGTCAATTTAAAATATTGACCGTACGTATTGATGAGCATTTACATCCAACTACTTAATATTATAAGGGAAATGGCTAATTTCTATCTCTACTCCTGTTAGGCAGATTTATATTAAAGCACAATAATAATTGCAAAGATAAAATACACAAAATAGCCCTACAAAATAAGAAATATATAAATCGATCAGATCTGAATGTGAGGGAACGTGGAGCAAGTCAGATGGGTACTTATGGGAGACGACCATGAAAACTATTAAAAACAAATAAAATCATTTTTGTTTAAACTTACTGTCACTACAGTAACTCCTGTACCAGTTAAAAGCCGAACAGCATCATTTTATAAAAACACTCTGTATTTTTGCATATTTACGGAAAGAAACAGCTCCTTTTTTCCCTATGTCTCTATATTTATATTTTAAATGACTTCATTGAGAGCAAAGCAAAGCCAAAGTCAAATTTCCTCCATGTGCAAAAACTTAGCAAATAAAGCAGATTCTGATCTTTACTTCAAAATAACACTGCATCAAAAATGTCCTTTTCCCCTATTAGACTGTGATTATCAATCGGCTGCTAAGATGGTTGTGCAAAGCCTCTTTTCACATGGTGATAATTGCAGTTTAAAATAGCTGGAGAGAATGTTGGTGGTGACCTTTCATTTTTAAAGAAAATTGCAATTAAAGATGTAGAAATTCTGGGAAAGCATAACATCCAGAGCACTTTCACTTTCACACAATTTTGTTCCAGCTTGTCCTCATCAAAGTCATTCATTAAAACTGATGAAGCATATCTGAATCCAAACTCTACTGTCTGTAATAAAGGACACTTTTTCTGACTTTCCTATTGTGGCTTTTTTAATATACATATTTCACTCTTAGTTGTTGTTTTTTCAAGCATATTAAATTAGTTATTGCTGTAGTAAGAAACCCCAGGGACATGGGGAAGGCACTTATAGAAGACTTTCAGACAGAAAACCACATATATAACTCTGCAGTTACCTTATTGTGAGTGTCTCTGTTAGTGTGGGAGGAAGCAGAGTTGCACAGAGAAAACCTACGCAAACACATGGAGGGATGTATGGCAACTCGAACCGTGGAGCTTCTTTTGGAGAGTATAATGATAACAACTCTCAGTAGCCATATGATACCTTATGTGTTACAAGCGCTGTTTGGGGAGATTACAATTAGTCTTCCTCTAACAAGCAGAAATGGGCATTATGATGCTCCCTTTAATGCTGTCATTGCCAATTCAACCTAAATTACATGTTCAGTTGAACTGAATCCCATGTCTAATTATTGTTATAGTGCGACACAGTCCATACCTAATGCCGTCCCTAATAATGCTGTGTGCGGAAAAAACAGATTTGTTTTATTGCAAAAACATTTCACACAAGAGGGATGCACAGTGGCGCAGCTGGTAGAGCTGTTGCTTTGCAGCAAGAAGGTTCTGGGTTCGATTCCCGGCCCGGGTCTTTCTGCATGGAGTTTGCATGTTCTCTCTGTGCATGGTGGGTTCTCTCCGGGTACTCCGACTTCCTCCCACAGTCCAAAAACATGACTGTCAGGTTAATTGGCCTCTCCAAATTCTCCCTAGGTGTGAGTGTGTGTGTGCATGGTTGTCTGACTCTGTGTGCCCGGCGACCAACTGGTGACCTGTCCAGGGTGTACCCTGCCTCTCACCCGAAACGTTAGCTGGACAGGTACCAGCCACCCTCCTGACCCACTAAGGGACAAGGGTGCAAGAAAATGGATGGATGGTATTTCACACAAAATTCTAACCTTTCCTTGGGGAACATTTATAGGAGTGGGTCCAAAATTATTCATATCTTTTGTCGGATTAGAAAAAAATCATTACTGAGTTCTGATGGATCTCAATGTCACTCGCCACATTCAGACAATAAGGACAGAATTTGGCTTAAAGGGGATGTAGTATGGGAAATTCACATTTTGCTTGTTTTTGTACTTCCATTTAGGTTTCCAGTGCTTCTAAAAACAGCCCAAGTGCTTAAATAAAACTACCAAGGCTTTTTCCCCAATAAGTTAATATTTTCTGGTGTCTGGAAAATGACCCATTTGAAAAACCCCCAAAATGTAATGACACAAGTTAGCAGGCACTGACTTTCACCTAACAGTCTCAACTGAGCTCCAGCACATTTGGTCAGCTGGTTTTACCGCCGTAAGTGTACAGCCGTTTTGTTGTTGACTTGCCACCCAGAAACCACTTGCTGCATTCTTGTTGGTGGTCCAGGAAGCTCTGCTTGTGCTTTTCAAAGATGCATGGTTGTATAATTGCACATCTGTTTTCATGTACGACAGTAAATGTTGAGTTGAGTGGCCAGCAGCAGCTTATTTGGATTTATTGTGACAAGGACTCCACAAACAGCTCATTCTTAAAGCTCAAAATCAGCAGAACATCTCATTTTCTAAGAATGATTTTGTGTAAAAAAAAAAAAAAATTAAATGATTGCATTTTTTTTAGCCCACAGACATTTCCTGACCTGTTCAAGGAAGCATAATGGGTCACCTTTAATCAACATGCAACCTGCTTTGTGTCAGTGATTCAGGGTGGCATGATGCTGTGAGGGTTAATTTCTTCACACACTGTGGACTCCTTAGCACAGGTTGAGCATTGTTTAAATAGGACAGCCTCCGCAGTCCCCCAATCTCAATCCAATAAAGCATCTTCGTCATGTGGTGGAACAGGAGATTTACTGCAGCAACTAAATTATATCATTTCAATACGAACCAAAAACTGAGGAGTGTCTAAAGGCACAAAGGTCCTCATGATGGGTCAGCAAGATGTGAGGCGGAAAGTGGCTGAGTATTCATCTAAACAAGAGACATCTATCTTACTTTTAAGTCCATTAATTGCAGCATTCAGTGTGGCAATGTTTTATTCTCACAAATAATTATTGTTCCAAGTGTGAAAAAAAAAATGCATGCAGACATCTTCATGTCTCTTTAAACTTAGCTGCAGATTCACTCACTTATTACGTTATTAGTAATTTGTGGAGCTCGAGCTGCATACACTAGATCCTGACTTCTCTGTGGCAGTGATGTTTTTAAATATATGTGCCCACATGTGTGCGTGTTTTCAGTAGGTGTTTTATGTATCTGTATGTGTGGTGCTCAATCAGTACAACGAAAAGCTATTTACCGTCCAGTGCACAAAATTTCCCCTGCGACTACAGTCATCTCACTCAGAAAATGACAGTGCCCTTGTGTGCAAGTATGTGTGGTTTATCGCCTATGACATCAGCACTCTCATTTCCTCCCTTGTTATTGTTGAGCCTCTCTGGACAGAAAGACTAAATAATGAGAGAGAAAGTAGGAGTTGAGGGGCCACGTGTGTTGGCGCGTGTGCGTGAACGAGACAGTTGATGTCTGTTTACGTTCCTCGTCAATTTTTCAGATGAATTCTTGAACTGTAATTGTGCTTGGAAATGCATCAGACCTGAAAATACACTATAAGTTATCTACTGAGGCTTGTGGAGGACGGCTGTGATTCATTTTGCACCTTTTGATGATTTTTAACATTTAATGTAAATAATGTGAAAGCAAAAAATGTGCAACTACAGCAGATGTCTTGAAATCTTTGTACTATTATATATTTAATGTATTTTCTGCAGATTAAAATCACAGTTAATAGGATTACTTCACCATTGGTGACATAACTTGGTTTAAAATGTGAAAATCTTTCCTCAGCCTCAGACAGAAGTCATTTACACTGCAGTTGTTATGGAAATGCAGCGATCAGTTTGATTGATGGACGGCGGTCAAATCACGAACCGGCTCTGCTCTCTTGGGAGGAAAAGAGAACCTGGTGATCGGGGTCCTGAAAGAGGCTGCCACTCAAAAGATGTTTTTATCCACATCTCAAAAATACCTGAACACACACACACACACACACGCACGCACGCACACCTGCAGCCAATTTTGTAAATTTGAAGGCTTCCAGAGTAGATAGACATGCCCCATGTTTAGTTAACTTCATTATGTATGCATTAGTGGAAATAGCTTTTATAATTGCAAAATGCTCAGATAAATGACTAAAATTTTTATTAGAGAACACATTAACAATCTTTTATCAGTTGACTTCGAAAAAGGACTCTATCCTGAAAAGGAGCATGCTTGGAGGAAAGAGTAATTAGAAAAAAACATTTCTTGAAGGGTTTATTTTTGCCCTCTTTACATGTTTATAATTTTATTTATTTGAATTGGATTTTTTTTTCTTGTGAGGCAGAAACAACATTAGAGAAGTGCTTCATTACAGCAATTTATCATGAAGATGAACTGGTCTCGTGATATTTCCTGTTGGAGTGACACGTTCCTTTAAATGAACCGTCTGTTAATAAATGGGCTAAAGTGAACTTAACTTGTTTCTTTCTCACTTTGTACCTGGATGACAGGTTTCCACTAGAACACAGCTATTAAGTCTATCAGCTCCTTATTGAAGATTTCAATGATTATTAATTAGTCGATAAAATAACATTAAAACACAAACACGGGAGATTGGAGTTTTAACTTAGTAAGTTTTAGATTTTGTAGATTTTCCACAATGCTGAGAAAAACAGACATGTAAGCTCATGACAATCATTTTTAGCACAATTTGTTTGTGACAGTTTCATTCAGTAAACATTGAATACACAGAGCTTTAAGAGCCAGAGAAAAATATCAAACAAAAACATTGTTAACTAAGCATCTGTTGCAGCAAATGTAACTTTGTTGGTGTAAAGTTGCACAGTAGCTTACGTAGGAGAGTGTGTAGCATCTGGTGCTATGTGTTTGCAGAAAAGCATTTAAGAGCTTTAAATGGCAAAATAACAACCAGTGTGTAGACGATGAATATGTACTTTTTATTATATTGGCTTTTTTTGACAATATCGATAACAAATCCACATATGGTGGAATTTATAGGCCAATTTTTAACATATCTACTTTATGCCTTATCAAAAGGAAATTATTCAAAATACAGCTGCATCGAGATTGTCTGCGATTTAAATTTTTTGTTTGTCCGCTCAGTTAAAAAGCGGGTAGGCTTTGCACCGAGATGGTTGTACTGAATATCTGCTGCTTGCATGCATTCAGTTCGTTTAGCGGTGGGCTTTAATTCTGGATGATTCACATAACAGAGAGCTGTGCCAGTGCCTACTTTATTAGTCCAGTGAGATGTTAATGCATTTCATCTGAAGTGATGGTAAATTTTAACGAGCCAGTTCCACTGCTCTGACGCAACGTCCAGCTGTGACACTACAAGATTGCATCAGTGTTTTACACCTGAACCCAAAACAACATTTTTGTATGTCCTTCATCATATTCAGATTTTTCTCCACCTTAATCAGTCCTTTGTTCTCTTGTGTGCAAATTGCGGAGGAAAGTGCAATCTGGAAATGAAAGTTAATGCCAGTTTGTCGAGCCAGAGAGAATTTTAACACGCTTCCATTTGAGTGACCCGTAAACACCAGCTGTTCAGTTTAACCGCTGTAACTGTGTCCAAAGCAAACTGAGACAAAATAAAATTTTCAGCCTAATTGTGGGCAACCCAACCATGCTGGACACAAGGCTTAAATGGATTGATATAGCACTAAATGTTTTCATTTGTGTGTTTTGCACAAATGTTCCAAAAAAGCCGATCACTGATGTTTTATGACTATCAAGTTGAAGCGCTATAAACTCCAAAATGCTTAATCTGTGTGTGAAGGATTTTTTAAATTCTTTTGACATGTGAATACATCCAGGAGAGAAAACCATTTCATATTGGGAAGTATAATTCTGGTAAAAAATATTCATAAACTCACCAGAGGCATGAATTGGATTTTGATTTGAATGGTTAACAATGACGGAAAAAAAGTTTTTTTAAGGTGGATAAAAAATTGTACCCTATAATTCTAACTTTCTAACTTCTTGGATTCACAAATTTGAATTTATTGTTCATTTTCTTTCCATTTATGTCAATTTATATGCTAACAAGCACAGAGAAAGTAGTATCCTAATATTAATTTCTAATCCTAATATGTGAATAAGTTTCCTTTAGTTAGTTTAAAATAAATTTCATGCTTTTTGTTGCTAGAAGACGACTTCTGCATCTTTCAGCTTCTTGGTGTCTATGCAAAATGCCATTTCTTACTTGAATTTATCCAAAGACCGACAATAAAACATGCTTCTAATACTTTGTCTCCTGCATTTTAATATTAAGAGATGTTTGAACAAGTGCCACAAAATGGTACAGTTTAATCTTTGCCTTCAAATTGCAAAGATTCTGATTTATTAATTTTTTTTATTTAAATTTCACTTTGTCCTTTACCAAGATCCATTAAAACTTGAATGTTTTCACTTGTACATTCCTCTACTTTGTGTGTATGCACCAAAGTCATTTTGTTTGTTTTATTGTGAGTGGAAGTAGCGGAGCTTTAAACTAAACCTGATGAAACTCCCAGACACCCTGCTGCTATAAGCGTGTAGTTCTTGCCATATAAAAGAAGAGAAACATAAAAGAAACACATTTTTTTTAAAGTAGTTGCAGTCTGGCCAATTAAATTTGATCCTGGTAGAATCTCAAATTAAATCTCTTAACTGTCAGTAAATATCCTCAGTTTAAGTGACATTTATCTGCCATGTGTGTGATCTCTAGCAGGACAGTTATCAGCCGTTTTATTTGTTGATGCTGTGTTGAGCTTTTGAGGCAGAAGAATTTTCTCGTTTGATCTGCATTTGATCAAAACTGAGAATGTGACTCACTGAAACACCCCCTCCCAGCTAAATAAAAAAAAAAAAATATATACCCTGTATGAGCTAATTCTGTTTATCAGGGCACAGCTCAAGAGCTGCTTGGCTATCAAAGTGCTGTCATATAACAAGATACAGCTGAAAACTTAAATTTTGTTTTTCACCCATGCACACTTTTACACTGTTACTCTATCTCTCTCTCACACACACACACACACACACACACATCCATCCTGCATTCTGGTAACAGTGACTCTTTGTAGGTGGCTTGAATAACTCGTATAAGGTTACCCCAAAAGACACTTTCTCACACAAACACAGTCGGCTGTTTCTCTCCATTCTAATTGCTGCAATATGACTCTGCTTCCCACATCATGAGAAGAAAGAAAGATGTGCCTGCAAAGACAAAAAAATGTGGAGGAAAAACAGGGTATAGTGACGGGGAGACACAGGGAGTCCACATTTGACCTACATCTAATCTTTGTTGTTGTTTCTTGGTTTGAGCTTTGCCTACACGTCTTTCTGTGGTTGTTTACTTTTACAATTTGGAGAAATAAAAAGATGATCAGATCATTAAAAAGAAAAAATCTGTATTAGCTACATTTTGTTTTTTACGGAGCCCCTAAGGGGATGGAAAAAAAAAAAGAAAAAAAAAGAAAAAAAAAGAAAAGAATTTACTTTCTTGAGATCCTGACTTATTTTCTCAAGATCCTGCAAAATTTAAAAAAAAAAAGTCAGGATCTCGAGAAATAAGTTGGGATCTCGAGAAATAAGTCGGGATTTCTTTTTTTTTTCCATGTCCCTTTAGGGACTCCGTAGTTTTTTGAGGCACCCAAGTAATTATGTCATCTTTTCTCTTGTCTGCATTTTCCAGGTTTTCCAGGTTGCCTATGTGATAATCAAGGCAGCCAACTCACCTCGTCCAGGTATGGATTCTGGATGCTAGGGAGGCGCTTAGGCCACATGTTTATTAAGATGGCAAAACCCTATTTTGAGTTTCACAGCTTTTGATTATGAAGCATAGAGCATGTGATTAGAGGGAATGTTGGTAGAATATTTTCAGCTTTTGTCTCATGAGCAAATAAATCCTCTAATTACAACCTTAATAGCAAATGATCCTCTGAAGAAGAATTTACATTAATTAAATGATTAGACCTCCATTAAATTAGTGGTTTTACTTTACAATTCATTAGTAATAATGTGTAGCCTGCTTAGAGTCAAGTCTGCTACAAAGGTGGAACATAGAAGGGTGTAAGTTTCTCAAACAGATCAGATCTTAATTTAATAATTATGTTACTGACAAAATGTAAGCTTTAATACTTCCCAGGTATCCATACATAGATTTATTTGACTCATATATTTGCTGCTTGATGCTGTCTTATCTATTCTTTATCCAGTCTATTTATTTTTTCCATTAACTACACTCCCTTCACTTTGCATGCAATTAATCAAATCTTGGAACAGTTTGCAACAAGCCACTTTGATAAATATGAAATTAAACATCCTGTCAATTTTTCATGTATAATAATCAGCATGGACCTACGCAGCGGTTTCGGTCATCCATCATTGTTTGCATCGATTCTTTTCTCATCTTCACGTCACATATTTGATGCATTTCATCATTAATATTTTTGTCCACAGGTAATTGGATCTTGGAGCGTTCAATAGATGGTGTGACCTTTGAACCTTGGCAGTACTACGCGATCACAGACACAGAGTGTCTGACGAGGTTCAACATAAATCCACGAACCGGACCGCCATCCTACACCAGAGATGATGAAGTGATCTGTACGTCGTTTTATTCAAAGGTTCATCCACTGGAGAATGGAGAGGTGAGGGTTTAAGTTACATCACATTTCGAAAGCCACGTTCATCGTTGATGGTCTTTCAGATTCTTTCCAAACACCCCTGAATCTGACTGGCATGAAATGTAAGATGTAAAGTTTTAACTATCATAACAAATATATAAATAGGTCAAATTCAAATCTGTTGAAGTTTATTTGAATTGTATTGGAAACAGTTGGGTCTTTAAGAACGGTCCATACAAATATGGCTGGCAATGGCAAAACCAGGAATAGATCTATCCATAAGCAGAAAGTGTGGATTTTAAGCTAACTAATAATCCTCTGAAAAAGAATTTACATTAATTAAATGATTAGACCTCCATTAAATTAGTGGTTTTACTATTTTACATTATTAGTAATGGTAAAAATAAAATAAAAAATGAAGAAGATATGGCCATTTGAATGTTGGCACTCTGCAAACCAGATCAGCGAGAAACCAGCCCTGAAAGTTTCAGAAAATCACCCCCATTTCTGATGAGAAATCTGGACAAACTGTACATTTTGAATATTAACCTCTTCTAAGTATGACTGGGAAGGTGTGCAGATAAAAGTGAGCATTTTGTCTTGGGATTCCCCTGGAGGAGGTAGTTGTATATTTTCATAAAACATAAACCTGCCTTTTATGTTTTCACTGATTAAAAAAAATATATCATAGTAAATTAAATCAAAACTAATAATAGCTGTTGATGTGAGTATTAGAAGCAAGCAAAGTTGTAGAAAAAAGAACAACTCTCACTAATTATTTTTTTCCAGCAGCCTGTTACCAATGTCTGGTAGGATGATGTTGGCCATGCAAATTAGCTGTTCATCTTATTGGTTGAAATCATTAATAAAAGTGTGTAAACATCCAATAAAGCTGGTATGTTAATCAACTATGAGCTTCCCCCACACCTTGAAACGGTTCAGAATTCAACATTTTAAAAAACAACAACTGAATAGGTTGGTTTATTCATGATTTGGACTAGAAAGCAAAAATCTTTCTCTGAAATTGCTTATTTTTTCTTTCAGTGCTTCTAGTGTAGCAATGTATTCAGGCCCGGCGGCATCGGCGGGTATTGGGGGTCATTGCCCGCCCACAGAGTCAGCCCTGCCCTTTCTGAACTGGAAGCTGTTTGTTGTTTTTACCTTACAGTGGCCAGCTCTCTGTTATTCTTATATCAATTTAATACAGTAGGGGCTTCCGCACTTCCCATATTCGTGTTCTCTGTCACTTTTTTCAGCAGTTAAAACTGTTTAATCGGTTGTTAACACGTCGTAACCTGTTTTTCCGAGCCGCCCTCAAACGCAACATGACCGTTGAGCTGAAGCTGTGCAGAGCTGCGCAGTTGTGTGTTGGAATCATGGCAGCAAACCAGCAAAACGCAAAGAACGTTGCACAGTTTTCTCCCAAACTAACCGACTGAGTTGAGTGATGCTGTTGGATGCAGGTAATGTTAGCTAAAAGATGTCTAGCTAATAACACAGCGCCTTAAGCTTAAGCTAACACCTTAAACTTAAGCTAACACCTTAAGCTTGTTAACCTGCTGATGTTGTTCATGTTCAGCTACGTAGATTCGTTTTGCCTAGAGCCAGGACTGAATGTATTCCTGGGGCATCACAAACAACTGTATGGAACAGTCGACAAAAATAATATGTAATCATGAAGAAAAAACGGTCCGTAGCTATAACACATCAGCTAATCTGATGTACTAATGGCTAATTAGAGGTAATTACATGTGCTGAGAAGTGAATGAGGAGACAAGTGATGCTCTGGTGACGTGCATAACCATAAAACATTTTAATCAGAAGTCTCATCTTTTTTTTTCTTTTTTTTTTTTTGCTAAGCTCAGACTCACACAGCTTGAGTTTACCAGTGTTTAATGTGATGCCGCTTTGATCAGCTTTGTGTGATTGCATCCAGGATGAACAGAGGAGGATGCCTGCAGTAACTGACATTAATGAAGAGAAAAAGGACTGCAAAACACACAAACATCTTCCCATACACACAAATTCAGAGTGAAAACAAACCAATCACACATTCTCATGGCCTACAAAAGCTTCTAATTGTTGATGCTTTTGTGAAAACCTGTGTGTGAGTACATTTTACTTGTGCTGGTGTGTGCACATTGTGTTTTTGCTGTTCGTGCTTGTGTCCTGCGGGGGAGCGCTAGAGGGGGTGTGAGCTGTGAGATGTCAAGAGCTGCAAGTAACGACGGAGGGGTGTGTGTGTGTGTATGTGGGGGGGTTGACAGCTCCCTAGCCGTCTGATCACAGTGAAACCATAATGAGTCGTAGGCGATGTGTCACTGCATCGCACACACATTCACAATGTCATCTCACCGCTCAACACACATGGCAGCACACACACACACACACATATATATATATATATAAATCATCTTCGTTACTTCCAAGTGTGCAGCTTACACCCATCAAGTGTTCCCCCTTGACACACACACACATTCAGCTCTCTGTTAGACCTTTTTTTTTTTTTTTTACAGATGCCAAATGTTGCTTTTGGCCACATTAACAAGACAGACAGATGGACAGACAGACAATTAGAGCCTCACCCTGCTTATAACATGGCTGCTTGTTGAGTATTGGCTATCTGTGATAGAAAGTAAAGCAAAATCACCTTTCAGGCTTGTTTTAAATGTAGGTCATGTCAACAATGTATGGTTTTGGTTTCCCAATCTGTGTTGTCCTGAAATTCCCTTGTTGTGAGTTGCTGTGTTTTATGAAACTTTGGTTTCAAACAAAATAAAAAAAGAAGTGGAGTTTTTTTGAAGCACCCATCTTTCAACTGTTGTTTAAAATGGTATAAAAATGTGAATATTTATATGTTTTTTATATTTATATTGCAGTTTGTCAAAATTGTATAAAAATTAGAATTTCAACTGTTAAATCTTTTACTGTTTCACCTAATTACATGGTTAGTCAACAGTTAGTCTAATTCAGTTAAATAAAAAAAATTAAAAGGTTTCAGACATTTTAAACACAAACTGGATTATTCCTGACTGATTCCTGTAGCTGTTTTCTGGGAAGCTGATTTTAGTGTTTTTACTGGATGTAGACGACGGAGAGCCTGGAATATGCAAAGAAACAAAGTTAAACTGGTTTATTCTATGCACGCTTAATTCATATTGTCACAAATGAATACAATTTGTTTGCAATGAATTGCAAACAAATGCTGTTATTCAAAATTAGTTTTCTACACTTGGACTCATAAAGTTTGGGTAAGCTCAGAGAAACTTTCCTTTTAGCACAAGAATTTTGAAAACAGTTTCCTGAATTTGTTCACATCATATCCATGCAGTGAAGGTCAAAAATTCAGCTGCAGATTTGTTAACCTAACAGGAGGATAACTTTTAAAATATTTAAAGAAAAGTGGAAGGGAACAGTGAGGGAATAAAAAAACTGATATAACTGACCAGTATTTGGGGCATACAAATTCTCACTTAAGTTAGACATTTGAGACGTGTTCTCTTTCTGACTTCGGTACAAGTTGAGTCAGATATGTGTTTATGATGGCATTTTGGGGGCTTTGCTGTTGGTTCTTTGATTATCTCTGTTTATGCCTGTATTTCTGTCAATAGATCCACACGTCTCTGATCAATGGGCGACCCAGTGCAGATGACCCCTCTCCCACCCTGCTAAACTTCACCTCTGCCCGCTACATCAGGCTGGTGTTCCAGCGAATACGAACGTTGAACGCTGACCTCATGACTCTGACACTTAGAGACCCCAAAGATATTGATCCCATTGTGACAAGACGGGTGAGACTCAAAAGTTATTTTTGTTTTGTAGATTTTTTTTTCTTTTGCCTTCAATTACTGTAAAACCTTAGATACAGAATCAACCTTTTTTTTAAAAAATATTCTAGATCTCAAGTTTTATCCTTAAGAAATCTTTATTTGTTATTAGTTGTTAGATGTTTTTATTATCCTTATAAAAACTAAACACTCAACCCTTTATCTGACCAGTGTACTTTTAACATAACATGTTTCTCTTTCCCTTGCCAGTACTATTATTCCATTAAGGACATCTCGGTCGGAGGAATGTGTATCTGTTATGGCCATGCCAAAGCCTGTCCACTCAACCCTGCTACGAAGGTACAGCACTCCACTCTCTGCTCCAAGTCCAGTTAACAATACCATGAAGGTAATGGAGCACTTCTAGAGTACTAAACGAGAGCAAAGAGAACCCTGAGGCTGCAGCTTTTTTATGACCTCATATCAAACTTTCTGAGTTTATGTGTCGAGCTGCCTTCAGGGACTCAGGTGACACAGCGAAGGGTTGTCTCTCATGTCACTTCAAACACAGGTGTGTTTGATACCAGACATCTGATCTTTCTTTCTTTCTTTCTCTCTCTCTGGCCACATACACTCACACACCCCAGCTTAATCGTGTGTGATTTTCAGATGTCCTGAGGCTTAAATACGCAGTGTAACTCAGATCTGACACCGGTGTCTGGTCCCTCTGCGATGATCTCAGTGAAAGGAAGTGATATCAGTAAAGTGTGATGAGCTCCAGTTTCCTACTTTCTTTTCTCTTTCCAGCCTTAAAGGTTATCTTGCAGAAGTGTTTAAACTGACTAGAGAAGCACTGTCAGATTGAGCCACACTGATTCTGGTCTTTAGCCTTTAGTTTATTTTTTTAGTTGTGAAGTTGTTTGTTTGGCCTGAAAGCGGCGTATTCATCTTAGCTTGCAAAAGTATTCACACCCATGAACTTTTTATTACGATTTTATGACATAGATCAAAATTTAAAACACTTGAAATGCAACTAAATTGCTGCAATTATCAAACTGCTGCAGCATTTTAACTGTAATTAAAGTACTGTGGTCTGTTACAGTTTTTTGCATCTAAGAACATTGCTCAGCATGTTAATATTTAGTCACCTATTTTATGTATTTGTGGCAATGCAATACAAATGATTTTTAAGCAAATCATTTAAAAAAAACAATGTCATACACTCTCTTGAGACTCTATCTGACGTAGAGATGTTTTGCCAGAAAGAATCTGCAATACATGAATTTGAGATAAAGTATTAAAGTTTATATTTGTGACTTGGCAAACATGAAAACTTTCTCTAATGTTACTTGACTTTTTGTAAAGGATATGCATTAGTGATATTACTGTGTCTAGATCAGACCTGCCTCGATTTCTTGACAACTTCAAACAACCAATGCAGGAAATTTTGGGTAAGCACATAATGGAGCTGCAATTTCTTGAATGTCTCAGATGGAAGCTCAGCACAATGGCTGCAGAATGTTTTCTGTTTCAGATAAAAGGGGGAAATTAGCCACTGCCAACAAATCCAAACTTGGCTTTTGCCTTTGCTACTGCTCTACAACTCCTTCCAGTTAAATCTAACACCCTCACAGAATAACCCAATTCACAGAAAATCCTCAGCTGAATTGCTGAACCTTGGAATTGGCCAGCTTCCTGTTACGTTCTGCTTTTTACTGGCCATGTTTTAGCTTAAATTTTATTTCTCTCATGGGGGAATAATAGAAAACCAATTTTCTATTTACTGGCGAGCTGGCAAATTTTTTTAGTGCAACTCGCTCTCCTGTGGATACAATGTTGTTTGTTAGGCTTTTAACAGGTCATTCTTGTTGTGATTCACTATGTAGAGCTGTCTTTTTTTTTTTTAGATGTTTACGACTATTTTTAAGGAAAAATAGCTTGTCCTCACCAAATCTGATTTGTTAGATCATATCATATTTCTGGTATCATAAATCAATATATTCTTGCCAAATCTAAAATTTTTGGCAATATCTTCAGATGAGTAATAATAGGGGAAAGTCATTTTATTTGAAACCTTTGTATTTGTCAGTTTTTAGTCATAGTGAAAACAAAAAACACTGAAATAGCCCTGATCAAAACATGATGTAAACCAGGAATGTCCAGAGTCGATCCGCGTTTTCACATGTCGTATATGAAAAATGTTCAATAAAAACTCAATTAAAACCAGTCACACTTGAATTATGTATTTTTCTGTTAACTAAGCAACCCTATTTGACTCACCGTTTCCAAAATTTGGATTTAGTGAGCTTGTTCATTTGATTGATATACCTTTCAGATAATCAAAATTCAAGTCTTAATTATTTTAACAGCAACTCAACAGACTCTGGTGAGGAAGAGACATGAGTGGTACTTCACACTATGCCCATTCTTTCTGTTCAAATTTGCAGGAATCTTCTTATAATTAGCTTCCAGCCTGCAGAGGGCTAATAAATCAAAACAGCTTCAACATCTGTAAAACACACAGTGACTGTGTTTGTATTTGTGTATCTCTGCAGAAGTTTAGCTGTGAATGTGAGCACAACACATGTGGGGAGAGCTGTGATCACTGTTGCCCGGGTTACCACCAGCAGCCATGGATGGCGGGAACCTTTCTCACTCGACACGTCTGTGAGAGTAAGGAAAAAAATTCATATTTTATTTTCTCATGTTTAGCTTCTCCGTTCATCCACCTGGAAATGAAGCCTTTAGGTGGCCTCTCATGTTATGCTCCATAACGTTTCCTTAAACCATATTGAACCATATGAACCAAATACCCTGATGTACTTCAACCTTACGTCTGACTAACCTGAAATGACTCTAAAAAAGTGTTCAACGCAGACTCCGTCCAGCCAGCTGGAATTGGACTTTGGGTTATATTAGACTATCAAAAGTCACCCCTGCATCCTTGATCAACAGCTGTAAAGGGACAATGTCAGAAATCAATGATCATAAAACAAATTACAACATGTAATCTTACTCTTATTTTACACAGGCAAAGTTGTAATCACTTTTTGTGCCTTGATACTGATATAACATCGCTTCTATAAAGAAGCCTGTAACTAGAGCAAGCATTGCAGAATCAATCGTTAAAGATGGAGCAGGGCCAGGATGTCTTATTGCTAAACTGTTAATTAAAAAAATTACAGCGCCATGCAAAAATATGAATGCATCTTGGACTTGTTCATATTTTGTCATATAACAACCACAAGCTACATTACTTTTCATTGGGACTTTTTGTGATGTATCAGTTTTATCCTTATTATAATGCAATTCATTTACGTTCATCTTATTATGCCATTGGTACAAAGTCATCCAATAAACCTGAGCCAGTGGCTTTAAATCGATAACTGTGTCACAAATTCTCATTTCACAACAGAACAACATACTTTTAACCTCAAGAGGGTTTGAGAAATTGAAATTTAAGTTGAAGAACACAGCGCACCTGATCCACCCACTATTAGAAGCCAAGGCGTCATTGTAACTACTTTAATTTAAAGTCAATTCTCAGGCTGTGCATCACATTTTGAGATAACAGTGATCTTGCAAGGTGAGAGACCCTTTTATAAAATATAGCAGATTACAACTTTTCAATGTAAGCTTAAAGAAATGTGCTTCTTTATAAACTGAATGGGAAGGGTCAGAGGATCTGCTGAGCAGGTTGAGGTCTAGTGAAGCTTTCTTTGACTCCATGCTGGCATTAGTCATCTACTATACTATGCTATGTAGCATGGTTTGTAAAGCTGACAAGAAGCGGTTAGATAAGCCAATCAGGAATGCTCCCTCGACCTTGTGCAGGTGGTGGGAGACAGAAGAGCCGTGGTAAAACTGCATCAGTGTTGGACAATGTCTCCCACTCAGTTCATGAAGTGGTTGTTGCTGAACTGAGAGCTCCTTCAGTGATGGACTCCTGCATCCTTAGTACACAAAGTTACTGCAGATTTCTCCTCTGTAAGACTTTATAACACTCACTGCTCACTTCAAACTCAACAAGTCTTTATAAGCCTGCTTTTATTTGCACAGTTCTCTCACTTTCTGTAAATATTCTGTTTTTATACACATATATAATCTATGCGCATCTTGTACATTTTTATCTCTAAATTAATCTACTCAGCTGCACATTACTTTTAATCTAAGTATTCTACTTTTAAATAACTGCACAGTATTATTTTTTCTTACGTTGTAAATTTGTTCTGTACAGTCATTTATTTATTCTTGTTTTTATAGATTTTGTGTGAATATTCATGTCTCCACTTACTTTTCTGTGACCCCACTGTGTGATAATAACGGATGTTTTATTTCTATTTTCGTTACTCTTGAACCTTTTGGGACTAAAAAAAGTGGAAAATATTTTTGTCCCAGCATGTGAGCATAAAACCCAAATCAGTGAAAGTTTCTCCTGGCTGCATATATTGTGCTATACACTTTTATTATTTATTTTTTATTTTTAACTTTATGTGTGTTTTCAGAGTGCAACTGCAATAACAAGGCAGAGGAGTGCTATTTTAATCAGACTGTAGCTGACCTGTCCCTAAGCCTCGACACTCACGGTCAGTACCGAGGTGGTGGCGTCTGTATCGGTTGCCGTGACAACACAGCTGGGATCAACTGTCAAAGCTGTGTCCCTGGTTACTACAGACCTGCTGAGGTTTGTAGCATATATACAGATGTTTGCAGTAGTGGTATTATTCCAGTTAAAAACGGTCTTCTTTGCCGTCCAGGTGAGTGCAGATGAAGAGGACCCCTGCATCCCTTGCTCTTGTGACCCACATGGTTCTGTCAGTCAGACTTGTGTTGCGGAGGAAAGCCAAGCTTCGCCCGGTATGCAAACGACTTTTTCTGCTTTTTGCTCTGAGAAATTTAGAGCACACGCAATTCACTTTTTTTAATTGAGCTTAAAGTGAGACTTGGATCTGATTGTAATGCCTTGTTAGTCCAACCTGATGTCCTGTGAGATTTGTATTACTGAAGATCTTGTTATAGAAATGGCTTGGACCAATAATATTAAGAGGTAATTTTGCTCCTCGGAGTATTTTCTTTGTTTTTATATCACAGAAGTAGATCTATTATAGTTTCATCTGCTTCAGTGAGACTTTGTTTCCTTATTTTCGTCCTGCTTGCTCATAGTGTCTTCTAAGACATGTGTCCCTTTATATGCGTTTGATTGGCAGGTCAGCCAGCGGGGTCATGCTGGTGTAAGGAAGGTTTCGGGGGTCTGCGATGTGACAGGTGAGAGACCCACATACTCATGAACTGAAAGACACAGAAATGTAGTGACAGGTGAGCAGAGCCTTTCAGGTCCTGTCTGCTCAAATTATTGTTTGAAAATAGCCAGAAAGCCATTAAGATCTGAGATTATGATTCCACACTGTGATTGTATATTATGTATGAAAATCACATAATAAATGATCATGTATACCCATGAGATGTGTGGCTCTGCATCCTGGTAATTGAATGTTTAAAAAAAATAACAATATTGACTATTTCACTTTATTCTTAAGCCAGATTACAACCAATAATTAAAATAATCACATGATTAAAAAAGTCATTTTCAAAATCTATGAATCTATCCATGTTATTTTATTCAAGTTAACTTTTTTCATATTTAAATACTATTTTTTGAATAAAAATGTAACCTAAAATGCAACAGACATAAAAAAAATTATTAAATGTTCTTTTGTTTATTTTCAGAGTATGTGATAAAAACATGCAAAGAAATGCACATAATTTATGTCTTTGAGAAAATTAGTAATTCATTACAAGTTCATTTAAAAATAATTTTATACACTTATTTTTAAAAGCAAAGAGCAAACAAATGAAATAAAGAGGCCTGAAATTTAAAAGAGGGTTGCCATGTTGGTGTTGGAAATGCATGTTGTTCAGGTGAAAAACAAATCATGGGCCTCTTTTTTAAGAGGAATTAGAGTTAGAGAGTATTTTCCAGATTTCACAGATGTGATTAAGCTGTTTTTGGAATTGTTTAATATCACAACTGAAAGATAAATCCTGTTCATAAACAATTCCAAGGTTTTTATGTTACCGACCTCGGCAATTTAATCAAAGGTGATTGTTTGACTACATAGTGATTCAGAAACAATTACTGTTTAAGTTTAACTTAATTTTGCTTATTTGTCTTTAACACGTCTTTACTTTCCACTGATTACATCCACTAAGTGCCATATAAATAAGTTAAAACTAGTGAAAAACTATAGTTTATGCTGGTAATGGTTGAAGATGAGTTACTAACTTTTATGCACATGAATCTCAAAATTATATTAACAAATCCTGTTCTACAAACTTGATCATCATTATTATGCAAAGGTCTTTGCATTACTTTGTAGTCGCTACACTGAGGTCTATCCAGATTAGCATGGCCAAAGTAGTTGTGTTGTTAAAATCTAATAGTAAAATGTTTGCGTTATCTTCATTTCTGTCATTTGTATTAGTTTAATAAATTTGCGGGTTATTAAATTTCATACAGATTTCATAGAGATATTCCAAAATAATCAAATTTAGCAGTAATATCTTCAGGATGCAACACTTTTAAGGGAGACTAGGTACACTTTGTCCAATTTCACTTTATTATTGTTTTGTGACATTTTCCATACATGCCATGTCATGAGGTTGACATATTTAATAAATCATCGGCAGACAAAGCAATTTGCAGGGTTTATGACGACAACCAATAAAATGATTTGACAATTTTATGATGGTTTTCTTCATTGTTGTTAAATTCATTTGTCTCCAGATGTGCTGTTGGTTATAAAGACTACCCAACCTGTGAGCGCTGTAATTGCACAGTGGAAGGAAGCATCAACGCTGACCCGTGTGTAACACCGTGTGTATGCAAGGTTGGAGACAGACTCACACACACATTCACACTCATTATGCCAAGTACTTTGCGTTAACCTTTCTAGCCTTGTCATCATTATTTTCACCACATTAACACTGCAATGGCATGCCTTTTGCCCATATCTGAGGACAGCTCATAAACTCTGTTGCGTGTACTTCTTTTCTGTGTGCAGGAAAACGTCGAAGGAGAGAACTGTGATCGGTGTAAACTTGGCTTCTACAATCTGCAACAAGATAACCGACGTGGCTGTGAAAAGTGTTTCTGTATGGGTATTGCAAGTCAGTGCTCTTCTTCAGCTTGGAGCTTTGAGAATGTAAGCATTTTTACATGTTCACATCCTTCTCTGTTTAATGGATGAAAAATATGATGAAATGAACTTAAACAAGGTGCTAGCAACAAGTCTCTTCTTTAAATAAAAAGCACAAGAAGGGTCTCTCCTGTAAACAAACAAACAAAAAACAATCCCAGCCTTTTTTTGGACTTTTAGGTCCAAAAAAGGCTTTACAAAATAGTGTTGTGCCACTATTAAAAAATGTACCACTTGAGTGGAAATTATGAAAAGGCAATTTTTCAATCTGCTCACATTGATCTAAGCATATTTAAAATTAAAACAATTAATTTGTAAATTTAATTTTATAAATTAAATATTTAATTAAAAAAAACATTTTAAATAAAATGTAATTAAAATTGCCAATTTATTGAATATCTTATTCAAAATGTTTTATTTTGAATATATTGTGTTCAGAATACATTTCAGAATTCAGAATTTCATGTTTGAGTGAAATACAAAATTGAAAATAAAATACTGTTGAAGGATTTTATTCTGGATATCTAAAAGCGTTTTCATTTTATATACATAATTAGATACAAAAGACAGTTTTTTTCTTACTAACAAAATGTTGCATATAAATGTTGAGGTGCAGAAAGGATCACTCTTATTGGTCCACTTGTGGGAGTCATGTCCCAAGCAAAGATTAAATTACAGCTGACGTAATAGCATTTACCGAAAATATGGATGGAAATTTTCCAAAATTCTGACAAGATTGCATCTCGTTGTCAAACACAGAAGTAGATCATAAATCAAGGCCAATGGACGGGTAGAATGTGGACCTGATGGTTCAAAAGGCCGGTGAAGTTTTGTGGTGCCTAATTAAAAAGTCAAATTGGAAAATGTTTTGTTTTGTCAGAAATAACAAAAAGGTGGTAAAAGCATTTGAGCATATGTGTACTTGAAATTTCCCTTTCTCCAAGCACAAGACCTGCTTGTGCCAGCATATTCCAGACTGAGTTAGAAGCACAGGTCTTGCTCAGAGTCTTTATGTTGGTGTCAGAATCCAACATAAAGACTCTGATAATACATAAAGACGCTGCTGATGTGGTTAAATAAAACTGAAAAATCAGTATCTATAATTGTTCCAATGGTGAGTACAAATGTCCAGCAAACCAGTTTATAGATTAACTAGATCTGTTTGCAAACTCACTTGAGGAGCATATTAATAATAGATATTATAATAGGATGCATGGCTTCATTCAATATTTACACTACTGGCAGATGAACATGCTTTAAAACATGGTGTTTGGGGAATTGTTTGTAAGCAATGATGTGTAATGACAAGAACCAAAAGGTAGAGTTAAGTTCAACCAGGGTCAACCTTACCGAAGTAAAATACTAGTGACAACCAGAATTAGAGGAATAACACTCAGAATTGCAAACTCTGTTCAGATTTTCAGATTCTGTGGAATTCAAGGTCTAAAAGAAAGAATCAGTCATTAGTGCACAGCAAAAAAAAAAAAAAGAGGGAATGTAGAGTGCAAGTGAAAGGCAAGGTGAAGTGCAAAAATGTTGTGGAAAGAGTTTAGAGAGGCAAGACAAGAAGACAAGTCTGGGAAGGAGAAGACAAGAGGCAGCAGGGAGGAGAGGGGTGAAGCAAGAGCAAAAGAGTTTTAACTGACAGGTGAGGTGGGACAGGGGGAAAGAGGGGACTCTGACAGGATGACAGCTCTGATTTAGATACTGATAGTGAGTGTGTGTGTGCGCGTGTGCCTGTGAGTGGGTTCCAAAGGCGAAGCCAAGGTTAGGTTAATTGTAAAGACACGTGTGTGTTTGGCTCGCTCTGGCACTCACACACACACACACACACACACAGATGCACACCATCAGTCAAGGGTTTGGGGGAAGGAAAAAAAAAACTCTTTCAAGGTGTCAGTTTGTAGCTGACATGTGACAGATGTACAAAACAAATAAAGGTGTTTCTTATTTATAGCCTGCATTGTGCAAAAGTGCATTAAACTGACACGAACAAATGGGATATATTTTTGCAGTATTGACATTCTTGTCGCAGTTTGTTTTACGTCGGGCTGTGGAAACGGAGCTCGGATGATATGAGAGCCAATCTAGTCGAACATTCACTACGTTGTCAGTTACAGTTGTATGGAGCATTAAATTAAGACCATCCACTGGGCTTATAATTAAGCTCAAGGGATTAAAAAGCCTGGCTACGTTCTACACGACTTAAAGATGTTTTCAGTTGAACGCCACTGATCAGGTGACAACAAGCAACTTACTTCTACTGAAGTACGAGGGTCAGATCTTTTCAAAAAGGAAAAATATACTCCTAATTACGGAGAGGATAATATAAAATGTTAATATCTGCTTTATTTTTGGTGCACTAACAGGTTTATTCTGAGATGGCATCATCTCTTGTACTTTGAGTCACCTCATGTGGCATGGAGCGTTTTAACATTTAAACCTAAACTGGATGACATTTCTCTGGAAATTTATTGTAGATGTACAGCTGATCATCTCGTCTGGTGAGGCTGCTGGAGACTTCCAACGATAAAAACTTGAAATTGAAAGCTGACCTCTTTGTAAAACCTCGACTTGCAATACAGCAGGAGAAAAGGGTGCAATCCAGCAAAAGCCCTTTCACGAAAATGACTTCAATTATACTGAGCAATTAGAGTAAAAGAGTTGTCTGTAGAATAAAGTAAATGACCTCTTTTTCGTCTGTGTGTGTGATTGCTGTGTTTTTAGGTGACCACACTTGCAGGCTGGCATCTGGTTGGAGAGACAGGAGGGAGGGTGTGGCCTGTTCACAGAGAGACGCCTCCGTATCTGACCATCAGACACTCGGATGTAGTGAACAATCTTGGCTCCGCCTACTACTGGAACGCACCTGAAATATATCTTGGAAACAAGGTTTGAGCAGACAAACACTGTTTTCCTGTACTACTGCACACCTTCTGTGTTGCTAATGATGTTCTTGTTGTGAACTTGTTTTCACTGCTGTGTTGTTTTGCAGAATTAAAAATGCTGCTCCAGTCTGTCCTGTTCCCTTTGAACTATCTGTAAATACAAAAAGATTTTCCAAATAATGTTCTTATATTGTTCAACTAGACTAAGCACTCTGTCACGTCAGCGTCAAGTTTCATTTGAGTAATTTTTGCTTTAAAACATTCCTAAGATTACACTCTCATCGTTTTACAAATGGATAATGAAAACAACAGCGAAAACATGCAAGTGCTCCTATGATGCTGCATCATTAGCCTTGAATGCGTAAACACAGCCAATTTGCGGTCTCAAAATAAAACCTCCTGGGTGGATATCTGCTGAGAATACACCCCGCTGGGATGCTCACCTCCCTCCCAGGCTTTCTTCTCTGGATCGGCTTCTGCTAATGTTGACCGTTTGATTTTGTGCTGGGGTTTTCTCTGGGTGCGATTGGACTTTTATCACTCCAGCTGATAAATAGCTGCAGTCCATGTTTCTGAAGTTGTTGGCCTACTACTACAACAACAGACCAAGTGATGTTTGTGTGTTGTGGCTTAGAGGGATCTACCACTGAATTTCATTACATTGCGCCCTGCAGGCCTGGCTTGTCATCTCACTTCTTTGTCTAAGCGTCGATCCCTCCCTCCCCCGAACCATCCCTCCATCCCAGACTCTTTTCATCGGCCTGCTCCTCTAACTCTGAATCCATCTCTCCAGGACTCCCATTTTTCACCTTGCTGTTCCTAAATCACCTCCCTCCTCCCCTTCTCCACCTCAGCTCTCTTGTCTGCCTCTTTCTCTATCTCTCTCACTTGCTTTGTGTCTCACGGGATAAACAGTGTTTCGCCTGTTGAACTCGATAATCAACTGTTTTTCTCTTAGCGCCCGCACACATGCACACGGCGAACACGCAGCCACACACAGTTACGCTCGCACAGACTCCCAGGTCTACATAAGTCAGATAATGATGTGTTTTGGAGGCATTAGGGATGGCGGAGCAGAACCGCATGCCTCCAAACACGGGAAACAAACAAATTACCATAGTGTGTGTGTATTTGCGTGTATGCATCCATGTGCGTGCAATCGCTGGAAGCGCTATATGCTCGTACTGTATGAAAAAGCAATTCTTTGCTCCATTCTGATTGCGTTACAGAGATGGATGCTCTTTGACTTGATGTGACTCTTTCACACTCTTTCACACACAGTGGTACGTCATTTTCGTGTGTGTCATTGGAAGTGACAAGCTGTGCTTGTTATAACAAGCTAGCAGTTGATGTAAAAGAAAGTAAATGTGTGTGTGATAATGTTCTGCACGGTCTCCCGCTTTATTAATGCAGTGAATGCTCCTGCTATGAGGCTGCTCGTCCGACCAGAAGCATTTTCCACTCATGCTCGCCGAGTATTTTATTTCCCAAGGACTGCTCATCCACAAAGATGGTCGTTCTCATCTTTAAAGAGCGCCCTGTTAAAAGAATATCCATGCAAGGTTTAGAGTTTGTTTGACAGCAGTGAGGCCATAAGTGCAGTTCAATTTAGAAAGACAAAAATAACCGAAAGATGTTATAGAATGAGAGGTAGCATCCTTTATTTTTAATGTAATTGAATATCCTTCTCAACTTTCATTAATACGGTTTTGCTACGTTTCTACGGAGCCCCTAAGGGGAGATGGAGAAGAAAAAAAAAAAAGAAGAAATCCCGACTTATTTTCCCGAGATTCCGACTTGTTTTTTTCTTTTCGCGGGATCTCGAGAAAATAGTCCGGGATCTCGGGCTCTCGAGATAAAAAGTTGGGATCTGGAGAAAATAAATCGGGATTTCTTTAGTTTTTTTGTTTTTCTCCATGTCTCCTTAGGGGCTCCTTTCTCAGCTTCCCTTTATTTTTTTTTATGTTCTGTTCAGGTATATCCATGCATTCCCACACATATTTGATTAAACGTCCCCTTGCAAAATGGAACTTGATAACGCTTTTTTTTTTTTTGTTGCGTAATTTTGCAATTTTGGCTGTGAATTTTCTCAAACGAGCTTCACCAATTCTGCTGAGTCATCAAATGTGCTTGAGGCGCAACTTGCAAAAGGGACACTAAATCAGGTGACAATAAAATCTGATTCATAAGCTCATGTCTTTAAATCTGCATAATGTATTGAAAGTTTCTGTAAAGGGAAATTTATTTTTATCTGCGAATTTCATCGTCATTAAATAACAAATGTTTCACATCAGGAGAGTGTAATTCTGTCTTCAGGTGCCTGAGCTAAAAGTAAATAGGATAAAACTAGTACAGAATTTACAGCAGCCTTCAACAGCTGTCAAATTCCAACTATTCTGTATCCATCATGTTTGCCGATTTAAAACCCGATTCGTGGTCAAGACAGATGAAAGCTTCAGAGACACAGAATTCTCATCATTTGGAGAAACAGAGTGCCAGAGTCAGGCAGAAACAGAGCACTGGAAGGTTGAAAAATAGAGATAAAGTGTTGATGGATGAATACAGACAGAAGAGGAATACTCTTTCCTGACACATGATGAAAAAACACAATGTTCTGGAACTCATGTCCAAACACACAACTTGGCTTGCAATTCATTTTCTCCAAACCTTATCAATAACTTTTCTTCTGGACCTTAGGAGAAATGCTTCTATTTCATTTGTTTTGCTGTTTAGCTTGGAGTGAAGCTGGAATTGTTTATAGTGAAGCTAATGTGCAAGACACATCATTTCTTTTACTGAGCTGCAGAGTTGTAATCTTTTAAAGAAATAGAACAAACATAAACGATGCAAGAACAGCTTTTATGATGTAACTCATTTGGCATGGATTGCATATGATAATTAGATTTTTTTTCTTTTTCTTCAATCATTTTTAGTTGTATAGATTAAAAAGTACCATTTAACACTGGAGCATTTTAATGATGATCTATTATTTTTAAAGGTATAGTATCATAAGAAAGACCCACAAAGGCATAGTTGAAAATCCATCAGCCAGCTTTTGATTTAGGGTAAAGTTTAAAAATGTAAAAGGTCAACATTCTCTTCCATTGTTCTGGTCATAAAGGTTTTCCCCAGAAGGATTTATCATTTCTGGATAGATAGCTACACTTTGGAATTGATCAGTAGGCTCTCATGATTACATACATACATGCATAAACACATAACTCAGCTATAAAGTTTCTTTTGTGAGCTTCTTCAAGTAAGACTCACAACACGCTTCTGCAACTGGCTTTCAAGACCCAGTGATCCGTGGGAGTGCAGAACAATAATTGATTGGCTCCAAGACGACACTGGGAGCAAAAAAGTGAGCTGCTCTTAGTCTTCAATTTAAATGAGAGGTGCATACTGAGTTACAGTTCCTCTAACCTTCTCTCATCATAATCATGCTGTAGTCCTGCACACACCCACTTCAAAGTGTATTACACATGCAATAGATACAACTATGTTTTGTCTTTACCAAATGGAGTATTTTATCAAGGACCAAGCCACTTCAAGAAGGTTTTATATGTTGGAGGCAAAAGTCCAATTTGTGTTTTAATTTTTAATCAAATTAAATGATTTACCCTAATGTGAGTCAAAAACGTAACTTTAATTACATTTTGCCCTATATTTTTAACTGCAGGTTATCTTTGCTGCTTTATTCTCCCCCTGGCTTCAATATGAAGCATGAATCTGACCTTTTCAGAATACCAACTCTAAAATGAGGATGGAGTCATACTTTGTAGGTCATTAAACTTTTGACTTGGTTATGTAAAGTTATGGAAAAGTTATATTGCATCAAGGCTCTGCTGGGAACCCTGGAGGAATAGTGAGGTGGATAGTGACTCATTTTTTACTCCTCCTCTCAATTTTCATGTCAAACCCACTCCTTGGCATAGGCAGTAAATTAAATATCAAAAAGTTTGTTTTTCTAGCACCTTCTAAGCAAAATATTTTTCCCTTATTTAAGATAGTTTTGGAAAGAATAATTTTTTTCTCTACCGAGTGGTAAAACATCTATTTCACAATTTTTTTTATTGGCAATCTTTGTGTTGTGATTACTTTTCTCCCTTCCTCCCACATATTGTATCAGAATAAGCTGTTACTCATAGCCAGTAATAAAGGAGTCACTTTAATGAAAATTGAGCCAGGCTCTTTGTTGCAGTTTGAACAGTGTGGATTATGACTTGCTTTTCTCCTGACCATTAGTAGAGTTAATAACAGGCTTATATTACTCACAGGGGTGCATCTAACCAATGTCTGTTACAGCACAGTGTTTATTCTACTATCGTTTTTACTACCCATAATCCCTTTCTCTCTGTAGATAAGTTTTCTCTCCTGCTGTGCTTTTTTTTTTATTATTGGTTTGTCGTTTCCTGAATTTCCTTTCTTTCTTTTTTCTCCGAGGGTGAAGTTGGGCACTCATGTTGCTATGAAAAAGCTTCGATTGTTGACCGGAGAGGATGGCATCTATGGAGAGCCATTTCAGCCAAAATAAAATAAATGTATAGGGAAAATAAATGAGTAAATAAATAAATAAATGGATAAAATAAATGAATTAATGAGTAATAAATAAATAAATGGATAAAATAAACATTATTTTTTCATTTTCCCATTTTCATTTATTTATTTTTTCATTTATCCCTTTTCTATCTTTTTCATTTATAAAATAAAGTCATGAGTCATAACACTGTTTTCTAATGATAATGATCAGCCAGTGGTAGGTTGCCATTTTTCTTGAAGTAAACTACAGTGTGATGCCAACTAACCAATTGGGAGAAGTATTTATTCTACCTATTTATTTCTTTTTTTACTCATATATTTATTTATTTTCCCTATATATTTATTTATTTAATTTAGGCTGAAATGGCTCTCCATAGGCATCAAGAAAAAATTGTTTTATGACAAATATGGAGTGTTTCAAAGAAAATAAAATAGAAAAGTTAGAAAAAAGTATCATCTTTAACTTTTTAGCTAAAGGAAACACATTCTAGGTTATGCAAGAGATTTTTTTCTCAAATGTGTTAAAGATCTGGAGATTTAAATATGATAAAAAACATGATGGTCTTAAACTAAAATCAAGAAGTTGATTATCAACATATTTTTTTGATAAAATCAATTATTTTCCCTTTTGCAGCAAGTTTCAGTGAGCGTGTGTTTCTATCATGCAGAATGTAGTACAATTGTCCACTCAAAATCCTCACATAAATCCAATTTAATCTTTGGCAAGAGTTAAATTGAGCTTTTTATGCTAACTATCCAATCTGACTAAATCTAATCTATTTTGAGAAAAACAATGGGCAAAAATCTAGTTTTTAGAGCTGCAAAACTGAATATTTATTTATGCCACGCGCTTCTGGTTCAAGTTGTAAAAGGATTTGAAAATCTTCTTTTTTTCCACTGTGCATTTATACACTGAATTGTGTTGGTCTGTCACATATAATACCAATAAAATACTACATTTGTGAGCATAATCTGAAAAAATGTAAAAAAGATTCAAGGTATGGCATCAATTATGATGCATAATTTTGCATTAAGACTGCTGTTTTGCCACAATAATATCAAAAGTTCAAATGCTTTGTCATACTTCAGCTTAGATAATGACAAAAGCAGGTCAAGCAGCAGAAGTGCTAGAGAAGTGGGGGCTGCAGAGTGTAAGTTTATGCTATGATTTTACTGTCCTCTGGGGTCCAAATCTGTAAACTGAGGTAGATCAAGAATAAGTGTTATTGAATAAAAACCTCCACCGTAGCACCCCTGCAGGCCTTCCCGGGGTGTGTGTGTGTGTGTGTGTGTGTGTGTGAGCTCTCAGGTCAGCTGCCAAATGAGTGATTCCCTCATCCTACTTTAAAAAGTGTGTGTAATGATGCAGAATAGTGGAGGTTTATGGAGACATTATGCCTACGTTTTACTTCTTCACTTACTCTCTCAAGGACCATTTCTTTATCTTTCTCTCCTCCTTTCCAGAGTGTCCCCTTCTCAGTTTTATAGTGGCATTATTATCTCACTCCCCCACCCATTACTGCTCAGGATGGAGCAGAATAATAAATTTCAGGATCATGCCGATGCAGCGTTTCTCCAGCTCAAGCTCCTTTTGTGGTGTCAACAGAAAGGGTGCAAAGAAACACTGTTGGACAACAAAGACTGTGCTGAATACCTGTTCTCTGCAACTTTTTAACATTTCAAAATCGTTTTGGTTTAGAAACGGATTTTGATCAGATTCATCTAATTTTGTGTATTAAATGGTATTTGAAAATCACATCCTATTGCTGTTTTAAACCTCATTAATTACAAGGGTAAATTATACGTTTTGTTTTAATGAACCTATTAGTTATTATAAATAATAAATTCCATCAACCTTCGACATACACAAGTTGAACGTTTTGTAAAATAGAGTAACCGAAGCCAGTACTTTCTTGTTGAGATGTCAGAGGTCATTTCTATCGGAAAGTAAAATATAGAGTAAGCTGATTACAGCAATAGCTCCGTCAGTGTTTCAGTCCAATAAAATCTGCAAATGAAATCATTAGGACAGGAGTACTTTTTTAAAACAAAGCACAAAAACATTGATAGATGTAAAAGTTCATTCATTGGCTGCATCCAGGGATAAACACAATTCCTGGGCCAGGCATTAACCTCTAGCATTGTAAAAACAAAAAAAAAAACCTTTCCAAGAACAAGATCAGAAGAAAAGCTCAACTATTTCAAGTAATTCTGACCTGTACTTGTTCTTTATTGCTTGCGTCTCTTCAGGTTGCAGCCTTTGGAGGTGATGTGACGTTCACGGTGTCATACAAAACAAATCAACAAGAGCAAGCGGCCATCAGAGTCACCTCAGAGCCTGACCTCATCATAGAGGTAAGTTGGAAAAGATGCAAAGTTGAAAAACTTTGAAACATTTACACACCAACATTTAATAAAGAGCAGGTTACCTACACATTGACTGGAAAACAAGGTCTTTTTTGTGTGAATTTAGTTGATTGTTAAACATTTGTTTCAATTCCAAGTTATTGAGGAGGACATTCACTTTACCATCAGAGAGCCATTTGATGACAAAAGTAGCATTAAAAACAGTTAGTGTTTTTTTTAAAAGAACTTTCATGACACCATCAAAATGTAACAGTACGGCGATATCTAAATTTTTTACAATAAATGTAGAAATATTTTAAATGTAGCCTCCAGTGTAAGTGTGATTATAAATGTGAGACCTTTTTGACTAAACTGAGGTTAGCAGCCACATTCGCAGTAATAAAATGCAAACCATTTCTCCAAGCGGGCACTATTACCAGCACCTACAGCACTGTGTTCATGCATACATAACTCATACAGGAAGAAGAAAAGGGACTGACACTGAGCGTCACCCAGACCTAGTTGTTATTACCTTTTGTGTTTGTGAAAAGTTCACATAACCCAAGAAACTCCTGTGCATGTGTAATTTATTTGTGCCCTTTCTTTACCCACTGGCTTTAGCAGGGGTGAACATTGAATAATGCAGCAAAAAAAAAGGTGGTAGAAAACAGACATGCACATAAACACAAAAACATCCACACCATGCAGAGAAGTGCTGAACTGAGCAATAAAAAATGCAGATGGAGTCTTTCCTACCTGCTCCTTTATAATGAGCAGGTTGCAGTATGATGCAGGGCAGCAACAAGCAAAGCAGCGACACTATTAGTTAACTGTTAATGTCTTCCTTACCACTAAACAGCACTGCAAGTGTGTGCCAAATCTGAGAACGACAAACAAATAAGCGTAAAAAGCAAAGAGAAAACCAAATAAACTGCTAAAATCTGTGGGATTATTTTATATTTCAGAAGATAGATAAGCATTTATCCGGGCAATATCAGGTCTTAACATTAAAAAATGTTGAAGAATAATTCAACATTAATTATGCCATTTACTTATTTATATGATGAAAATCTTAAAAAATTGAACTGTAAAAAGTACAATTGTTTTAAAACTTGACGCTTTAGATCCAGCTAAGGTTTGGACTTAGACCTGAAATTTTGGATTTATCGAGTCTTTTATCTTTCAAGCCTAAAATAATAAATCTAGAGGTGTATGTTTAAATATAACTTGGGATTTAACTCGGAAAGTAGACGGAATAAGACATAGTTATAAGCAAACTAAAGCAAGTAATAAAACAAAATATAAGAACAATTAAAAGCTGTAGAGAACTGCACAAAGGAAAACTGCAAGATGAGGAGGTACAAAACAGCAGGCTTGTTATTTAAAGCCATGTCAGTGTGGATGGAATGGAAGGAGGAGGAGAAGAGGACAAGTATCGGTCTTGTTGTCAACAAAAAGCCTCTTCAATGATGACAACAATGAACCACCTACACACTGTCAGCCAACTTTCCCCCCTCTTAACCATCTCTTCATCAGCCTTTGTCTCATGTTTTTCAGTTTTTTTACCATCACTGTTTACTCTCTGCATATCTGATGGTGTTGATATTTTTTAATCTTGCTTTGATTTTTTTCATTGTCGTATATATTTAAAGAATTGTCTAAATATAGAATAAACTAAAATTTTCAGTATGCTCAAGTCTTCTGCAAAATTAGCATAAGGATGTTTTTTATCTATCACCACCTTTAAGTTGCTTTCAAGACGACGACTTAAAAAGAAACGGACAATTTGCAATAAACGGAGATAAATGTTGATCATGCAAAAGTAAAAATTAACTATTTTCAATGACAATTAGCCACGTGAATGGAATAGATTCAAAGAGCTGAGCTACAGAACATGCAACATTTACTTTTACAAGTAAATTTAAGCTAGCTTGCTGAATGAAGTGCTGGAAATCAGGGAGACTGCTGACCAAATCTGGATCTCACTGTGAACAATTGCCTCACAAGTAACTGAATATTATGAAATAATAGAATTTCAAATTATTATAGTGTAAAAACAACATCTGGGAGAAGATCAGTCCGAGAGTGCGTTGTTGAGTGCGTTGTTTTTCTGGAGCAATGCACTGCTGTCTTTGCATCTTTCACTCCTGCAGCTGCTGTCTCTGCTATGACCTACTCCTCCTTTAATGGCTTATTGGTGTAATTGCTCCCTCCTCCCCCATTGGTTGTTGTCACTCAGTTAGTTACTACATGCCATTGATCCATGGTCAGCAAGAGATGGTCAGATACAAGGTCTTGGCTCATTTGCATTTAGTCCATGCCGAATGTCAATAGCAACTGAAGCTCATTACCTAATGACACATCATTCACCCTGTTTGTTTTTTTAGGACTAGCTCTAATAGAATGAGATTATTTTACAGCAGACACAGAGAAATGTTCAAATGTCATTGAACTTAAAAAATACATTTGCGACTGTTGTATTTCATGTTTTTCTTTCTATTAGGGAGGTGGAATGAAGCTTATAGACAACAGGTTTGGCCAGCCAGTGTATCCGTCGTCTACCAGCACCAAGCACATTATTCTCCTTCCGGAGAACTTCCTGGTTTCAGAGACGGGACGGACGATCAGCAAGAGAGATTTCCTGTTAGCGCTGGCCAACGTGACGAGTTTAATGGTGCGGGCCTCATACAGCACGGAAACCAGCGCTGTCTACAGGTTGGATATTGTGTAATATTAAATTAAATATATTATTAAAGACTGTTTATATCTGTAATTAAATTCATGAATGCTTGACTATGTCCCATTCTTTGTACCAGAAGTACAGGAGCACATTAGCTTCTTCTAGGAAGTTCTCCATTAATAAAAGAAATGAGCTCATTCACCCTGTTAAACTGGCAGTAAAAATGTATGTTTGTAGACTTTAATCAAACAGCAAATTGTTTCCAACAATTAAAATCAATCTTAAATACTGCATCATTGTACTGGCGATTAAAGCAAAGGCACAAAATCCTGCAATAAATCCCACAGGGTGCAGGAACTTTATTCTGCTACTGATAGAGTTTCTTCATCCTCCTTCTATGCAGATGAGCAAGTAAATGATTAGTTTTACTAAATTAAGATGCTCATCTTCAATATTGTCTCCAAACAGAGATTTTTTTTTTCAGTTTTTTTATAGATGAAACTCATTGCTTTAAGATTAAACCTTTTAGACTAACCTGACTAAAGAACTGCTTTATTTTATTGCCATTGGTAGGTGGATCAGTGGACCAAGAGGTATATGCTTAATTGTTTCATCCCTTTTTTTATTCTGTGCAGGCTCCACTCATTCTCAATGCAGGTGGCAAATCCTTTAGCCATTGGAAAGAGAGCATCAGCTGTAGAAAAGTGTGCCTGTCCCCCTGGATACGGAGGATTATCCTGCGAGGTAAACACACAAATCGTACACACGGCTTGAACGGCACATAAAATTGCAAATTCACTTTGGAAATGTTTGTTTCAGATATGCCGTCCTGGTTTTCGGCGAGTCCACGGTAAACTGTATAATGGTGTGTGTGAACCCTGCCGCTGTCATAGACACAGCTCACACTGCCATGAGTTCACAGGACATTGCCTGGTAAGGTTATTAATAAACTAAACATCTCTTGTATTTTTTTGTTTTTATTATGCAACAGAAAAAAAGGATTGTTATGTTCAAGTTTTTTTTTGTTAACGGACACAAACGAGAGATAATTTGGTAGCAATTTCCTAGCAAATGTTCCTCACTGTTTAGGAGCAACCCCAAAAGTTTGGGACATAAAATTTAGGTCTGTAAAAGAGCTGCAGGTCTATAAAAGTCTTCACCCTCTCTGACTCAGACCTACAAACTTTTCATATTTAAACACCTGGCAAGCACAAACTTCCATGCATTTCATAAGGATTTCCTATGACAGAGCAGCACAAAATGGTATAAAGGGTTAGCAAAATTCTTTGCAAATAAATTAGCATCTACAAAATGTCATACATTTGTATTTGTATTTTTTCCTGCAACTACAGCTGCAAGTCTTCTGTGTATTCTCCGCCAGCTTTGCACATCTGCCAGCTAATACTTTTACTCATTCTTCCTCGCAGTACGTCTTACAATCAAGTAAGATTTGATTGTGTCCAGTGATATCGCACATTTTCAGTTGAGTATAGGTTTAAGACACATTTAAGCAGCAGGGCAATTCAAAGTGTTTCTTTAAAAAAAAGAAGAAAAAAGCAAGCAAAACATTACATTGCAGTAAAATAAAAGAGATGCCGGGTTAAAAACAGATTACAGATTATGATGTTCCAGATTATGATAAAACGTAGCTCTAAACAAATTGGGTTTTAGAAGTTTTTTAAGGAACTTTTCCAGCAGTTTTGCAGTAAAATCTCCACCATGCCACTTTAGTTACAACTCGTCTAATAATTGTTTTAATTGACATTAGTCTTCAACAAAGTCAGTCATGAAGTGACAGGCACTTTGAACATCATCAGCCGCTATTTTATTCTATGTGCTGCACTTCAATATTTGAAACAAAAAGTGCACAACCTAAAGAAAAGTATAACTGGAGCTTTTATGGATCTGCCATCTAGTTGTCATTAGAAGAACTGCAGGGGATGCACTTTCCTACTGTTTACACACACTCATGCATAATATATGTACAACAGACACGTATATGTTACTCTCTCATGTGGATTTCCACAAATTCACTCCCCACTCTTCCCACAGCCTTAGGCTGATTCTGTCAGCTCCCTTTCCACTTAATACACACACACAGTAAAGCCCACATTGGTGAACACACACAGAGAAAAATAACGCGCGCACACGTCCACGCATTTGTGTGTTTGCATTACGATGTTATGGTTCATTATAAATGAGGAGGATGTGTCAAAGGGAGACGTACATTCAGAGAAAGATAGTCAAGTCTGTGAGGCCATCTTTTACGTACACACACACACACACACACACACACACACCCCCACACCCCGTCCGACATTCACTCACTTACAATCACAGGTGCGCTTGTCCCACCTGTACACACAGTGACAGACAGGCAGCCAGATGCATCCACGCATGCCTCCACTGACACCAGTGATTTGTAGCTCCAGCTGAATGAATGACTGACTGATGCCACAGACTTATAGGTTAACACAGTGTGCATGTGTCAGGGTGTGTTTCAGTCGTGTAGGGTCATTTAATATGAGAAATGAATGGAACATGTTGACATGGTAACATTTTCCCACACACACAGTGACTGAAACTGTAACTGTATAACTGAAAAACCGATTTCTGCAATGGAAATATTTGATAAGGTAGAATATATGGAAGAAAAAAATCAATTAAGCTACTGTTGAAAATTTTTTTTTAATCCCTTCCTTCCAAACTAGTAAACTTTTCAATGATTTATCTATTGTGTAAGGAACTGCCTTAAGGCAATATGCTCCAAACAAGGTTGAGGCTGTCTGCAGTGATGTTTTGCTGGAAAGACTTAAACTGTACTTGTGCAGCTTGTTTTCAGATTTTATAGACACATCATAGCCAGTCGTAGTCATACTGTGCATCTCATTTGTAGTAAATGAGCAACTTGATGATTTGTGATAGTCACAAGGAACTTGGTATATTTCTTCCTTTGAAAGAATATCAAGTATAAAATAAAATAATAAAAACTGATTGACGTGAGGAATTCCTCCAAACGTGGATTCAGTATTTTGATTTAAAGCAAAACTTTGGTAAAGTTTTACTACATTATTGTTTTGATCTTTCTAAAATTAAAATGTGTCTTTTTTTTTTTTTTTAGGACTGCACCCACAATACTGCTGGCCACCACTGTGACACCTGCCTACCTGGTTACTATGGCAACGCCACCCATGGGACACCTCAGGACTGTCAGCCATGTGCCTGCCCACTTAATCTTCCCAGCAACAAGTAGGTTCTGGAGAACCGGGGGTTAATAATGTGTCTCTTCTCTGCTTCTCTTTTTTTTTTTTTTTTTTTTATATTTCTCTTCATAATCTCCAATTGTGACATAAAGACTTCATCATCCTGGGTAGGAATATAATTGTAGTGACATTATAGTAAAAATATCATCACCACAGGAAGAGTGGAGCAGTGTATGACGAGAAGCATCGTCGCTGTGGGACTAAATGTCATCATCATTAGAATCATCAGAATGCATCCGCAAAATGAGTGCAAAGTACATTCAAATCCTTTAAAAAAAAATAAAGAACTTTGGTAATATTTTTGTGAGAAGCCAGTCACATTGTCCTCCCACTGTCTTAAATTACTGTCCCTTATATCATAATAGCAACTGTCTAATTTAACAACTTTGAAAGAACCAGCACATTTTCTTGCATGGTGAAAATGAACCTCTGGTTGGAACAAGCTTGTGTACTTAAAGCGTCTTTGTGGATCCCAGCATCAACTTAGTTTGTTAATTAAGAGGAATGAATTCAAACCTAATTCGAAAATTCCTCATAAAAAAAGAATTTGACCTCAACAGATATTCATAGGTGTTGGAGACATTTATAAGGTTTGGTATTTGGTCTTGCGGTTCATAAAAGAAGCAGGCAGATGCTTCAAATGATTGAAATGCTGTTCTGCTGGCCAATTAAGTCAAAAATCTTATTTATATAGCACCTTTCACACACCTATACTTCACAAACTGCTTCACAAAAGCAAAATCATGAAAACAAGAAACACACTGCAAACGTCTGTGAATAAAAATGTGTGTAGTTGTTAAGCATAGGAACAGTGGGACGGCGTTACTGCCTGAAAATTGAGAGACGGTTTTTTTGTCTCACTTCCTGAGCTTGAAACTCACAAATGTGTTTTGAAACTCGTTTGTGGTAGCAGCTCAAAAAAACAAACACTCAACCATTTTCTGGAAATAAGTTGATATTGAAGTTAACTTTTCTAATTTATAATCCTATTATTTGCATGTTTGCAGTAACTATTTTAGGTTGTGCAATGTAAATTTGACACAAATCAGTCTTTTTGACATACACAGTCAATAAAACAATATTAATTGTGGTTTCAAATGTGGCAAAACAGCCTACCAATCAAAGAAAATGACTGTTATAAATGTTATCTTTAAAATAATGAATGACAGTAAACACAAGAAACAAATGCCTCTTTCAGATCTCAGCAGAACGGACACACACGTCCCCACAAACAAACAGTATTAGCAGCAGCTGAGAATTTTCTTGTAGCCATGACGTGTCATTTCCACGATGCCACGATGCTAAAGAAAGACACAACCGACTGTTCCTCTTCCATGCTTCCCCCAACACTTGCATTAATAATAGTGTGAGGTGCTATGCCTTCCAGTCCCTTATAAATAGCCATCCAGCCTCATATGTTCACTGGCAAGTTGCTCAAAAGCTAGTTGAATATTTTTCATGTGGTAACAACATCTAAGCTTTTATGAGCACCTGATAAAATACCATGTTGCTGTTTGTGATCAGTAGAAATAACTTTAGGCCTTAAGATTTGTTCATTTTATATAAATTTGAGTTTATATATGTAATAGGTGTTTTAGGTGTTTATATTAAAATTGTTGAACACATTTTTTGCCATTAATAAATGTCACTTAATGTTAAGAATATTCTCTTACTGATGCATACAAATTCCCAACACTGTTACATTGTTGGCATTAATCCCAATCGATAGCGATACTAATTGTAATACTAAGTTCACAGATCCAACATGAAGTAGTTGCTTTCAATTTCTCACCTCACTTGGGTTACCATATGAAATCCAAATAAGTATTGAAGTGTGTTTCATAGCATAAAAAGAAAGGAAAAGGCCCAAGAGATATAAAAACTTTTGCAAGAAGTTGCTGACACTTGAATTTAATTTAAGGATAACAGAGACAAAACAGAATCCTGTGAAGTTTTTTTGTATTTTTCCTTTAATTATAATGTATAGCTAGCTAATGTAAGAAATATAGTTTTGTGAAACTATGTAAAGTATATAAATACTTGGATTTTGTTATGGTTCATGCAGGTGCATTTGCCAAGTGAGCTTCTCTGGGACTCGGTGAGCAGCTCATAATGAGCCAGTTCGTCATCTAGCGAGTCAGTCTGGAGCCTGGAACCCAAGCCAGCTGAACTATCTTTAGTTTATGGAAGTGGGAGGGTGACGGAACAGGGGGCAACCAAACTATCATGTTTCTTTGGTTCCCTGTCTCTTAGTTCGTTTAGGCAGTAGTTTGTAGCGAGGCCAGTTTTTTAAATGAGCGTGTTTAGATCTAGTGCTTGCTTTGTAGTTTGAAAGGAATAAATGTGTTATGTGTGAGAGCAGAACAAAAGGAACTACAGAGTGAAAGCAGGGACGCAGGTGTGTCAGCGAGGTGACAAGCAATGGCCTTATCTCGCCTGTGTCTTCTCTTCCTCCTCTTCCACCTGCCGCTCCCCACTTTGGAACAACGCTATCAACTTCAACAACAACTTCAACAACAATTACGCCACCGTGGAAACCACAACAGCTTCAGCCCCACATGCCACCTCGGTGAGAAAGGAGAACTGCTCTGTGATCGGTGTCAGCCTGGATATGCAGGGCCAAGATGCGACAGGTATACACATTTTACACTCAAAACATGTCATCATTAAATTATTAAATCCAAACAAAAAAAAATCTTTTGCAACTTAACTGTCATTAACCTGTTATCTGGATCAATTAGACCCTTTTAATTGAATTCATTAAAACTGCACAAAGATGTGCAGCAAAATGAAAGCTGTTGCTCTTTTCAGGTCAGGAAAGGTCCATTTGGGCAGGAATTCAATCTGGTAGTGAGGTGATACAAAGTGAAAATGGAATGTGCTGCTCATTAACTGTATTCAGGACTTTGTCTCATTGTCCATCCAGCTGTCTATCCATTGCACATTTTATTACTCTAGTTGACTGACATGTTTGTACCATTAGCTGCTGGCTTTTTAAGCAGCTCAACACTAATGAGAAGTCTTCCTCATTGGATGGTATTCTTGTTAAAACTTCAGGCTGTGCTGTCATGTGATGAGAGAGTCAGTGTAAATGGTCTCTTCACCACCCAGGCTAAGTGAAATGAAGAGCATTCGCTTTTTGTGTATCAAACCGAGGAAATCAGACAAAGAAAAGAGCCTGATTACTTAGTTTTAAACAATTTTGTGATGGGATTTTTTTTTTAAAAGCACTGCAACCTCCCCAGTAACCTCTTAGAACCAAACAAAAAATTATAATTTTATTCTGGGTCAAATAATCCAGGGATTTCCCCCCCTTCAAAACCAACATATTTTGATCTGCCATACCTCTGTCCTGAATGAAAGCAGCTAGCATTCTTATTACTGAGTGTTAAACCTGAAATCAACAATTATATTTGACAATTCAATTTGTTTTGTTTCCATCCTACTCTTGAAAAATGTTCTATCATAAACCTCTAAAAAGTTGCTTTATGCGCATTTGATATTTGCTCAACAGATTCCAGAGAACATGTTTATTCTGTAATAGTTTATGTGAGTTCATCAGGAGGTCATCCTTAGATGCTCTGGTCTAACGTAAAGTAATAAATTTAGTCAGTGACTGAATGTCTGCTTCAACCTGCCTGTGCAAACCATCATGCAGCTCACCCACTATTTAAAATATCCCCCCATTTGCTGTTTGTAGTGTTTGCAGTCTTTGCTTTCCCTTTTATAGCCTCCCTAATTCAAATGAATGCGCTCCATGTTGCCTACCATCAGACAGGGAGATTAGATTCTTATGTTTATTACTAGAACTAAAGTTGTGATTTCTTAGTAATCCTTGTACACCCATCCACCTGCCGGGATTTTTTTAGTTTTTTATCACTGTAGTGTAAATTTCTGAGGTTTTTCAGAAGAAGTTATTATTCAATGTGCCTGTTTCCCTATTAACCAAAGAAGATGAAACATTTTCATAAGCTGAGTAAATGCAATCCACCACTGTTGGCTGTTATTGCTGATTATTGCCTGACTTCATCTCCAACATTGTGAATGTCGAGCCTGAAACTGTGTTCCTGTAAAACTATAGCTGCAAATATCCAGGCTGTTTATATTTGGTGCCACATAGTCTGCATGCTTTGCCTTGCCATGCTGCCCAGTGCACAATTTCTCTGTCCATCTTTTAGCCTTTTTATAAACCTCATTTGTTGCTGAGTGGCACTCTGACTCACTCCATTTTTATACTTTGCCGCAACGTTACCATCCAGCACACAGCCAATACGATCTAGCATTGACATAAGGCCAATCTAATATATTCCTTTTCAATGCCAAGTTGTCTATATGAATTTTTATGCTCTCTATAGGAGCTGTTAAATGGAATATTACTAACTAATAGCAGTATAAGGAGGTAATCAGCAGTTGTTTTTGTTCGACTCGTCTGACTGATACCTTCCACCTGCTATTCTGCTCCATTATCTGTGCTGTTTTTGTTATTGTTTGTGGTAATTAATTGTAATATGGCAATTTGTCTGTATTATGGGCTGTAACAAAATGGCCACTCTATTCATCCCATGCTAATAGACTATCCACTCACTGCTAAGTGGTTCTGCTTTTCAATTTTCTGTCCATAAACATCCATTTAAAACATAGCTGAAAAGCCCCTGCAAGCCCCAGCCTATTGTATGCTAAAACACTCCGAGAGTCATAAGCTGCTTTTCATGGTCTGGCAAGAATCTAAATGCTGCTGCTCACGAGGTATTTCAATTAATACAAATTAATTTGGTCTGACCCAGTGCCAGGTAGCTGTTGATAATATAGCTACTTTTGCTAATGTTTGTGTTTATATTTGTTGCTATTATTTTTTACCGTATTTCCCACATTATAAGGCACACCTTCAATAAATGGCCTATTTTAAAACGTTTTTCATATTTAAGGCGCACCGCATTGTAAGACGCATAGAATAAACGCTACAGTAGAGGCTGGGGTTACGTTAGGCATCCATTAGATGGAGCTACGCTAAAGGGAATGTCAACAAAACCATCAGGTAGGTCAGTCAAACTTTATTAATAGATTACAAACCAGGTTCCGACTCCGTTCGCTCCCAAAATGAATAAACGGCTGTTTTATTACCGTGTTCTTCTGCGTGTCTGATCGCCTTCAGTTTAAACTCTGCATCGTAAGCTTGTCTCTTAATGGGAACCATTCTGGGATCTTTACACAAACACACGAATGGAAATGAAACGGCCCGCTTCGCGCAGTCATATTTCCCAGCATGCACCGCGCGCTTCTTCTTCTACGGGGGAAAATTAAGTCGACGGCTGCTTACCGTATTATAAGGCGCACTGTCGGCTTTTTAGATAATTGAAGATTTTTAGGTGCGCCTTATAGTGTGGAAAATACGGTAACTGCTTTTAAAAATGTGGAAAGGAAAACATTAATCTCCTTTGCCCCTGTTAATAACACAAATAAGATACATTTATACAGTGTACGGTATTTGTTATGTAAATTTTATTTATCAAAAACTGAGGATCTGTTTCAATAATAAGAGAAAGATTAAGCTTTGTCTTTAGGTTTCTTTATTTGAGGGCAAAAGCATTCGAAGACCCATCTCACTGAGCGCAGTCAGGAGAAGAGCCCTGAATGACACGCATCACATCGTTATATAGTCAAGGCACGGAAAAGACCCACCCAGAGTCTGATCTTATCTCTGTTGCCAGATGGACCACAAGACAATCCTTACCCCCCACCTCACGAACTATCTCTCACCTCTCAGAGGGAATGATTTTATGGCAGGAAGAGAACCGATAAGGGTTTCAGAAGAAACTTTTAACTCTTCTTTGTCACTCACTCATGGGCGCAGGGTCAAACAAGGATACAAACTACATTCCACACACGTCAGTGCTTTAAGACAATTGACTAGTTAAGCATTTTACCCAAGATGTCTTCATGTCTCTTATACTATCGCAGCTGCAGAAACATCTAAACATTATCTGGGAACCTCTTTAATGGAAAAACACATCTTGCAGAAATACAAAAACACAGCAGATATAAGAAATAAATAAATGGTAAAAAAAGTGTAATCAGTTCCATCATAAATGGAACTGATGACACTAAACTTCCAACTGTAAACAAACAAGATGTCCTACTTTATCATAAAGTGTTGGTGGTTCCTGGATTATTCCTAAAGATCCAACGAAAAATAATTCAATCTGTTAATGACAGTTTGCCTCCAAAAGTTAAAATTTTAGAAAAAATATAGTTGCAATTTATTTGCAATAAGCATAAAATGCTCTTGCAGTACTTGAGCAAAGAAGCTGATGACTAAAATTAGGGCCCAGAGTTTTGTCTGTTGCCAAAGAAAGGGATTTCCAGTTCCAACAATAGCCCTTTGCAAATCCCTTATATGACAGCCATGAGTGCACCGGGAAACTGATGACTGATACACAGCAAAAATAATTGTTTTTGATGACTAAAACTACATGCATGACTTTGTTTGCAAAACTAGACATTTTAGAAAGTAAAACATCCCTAAAATGGTCAAAAATAGACCACTTAGCGTTTTGTTAAATGCTAAATGATCCATTTAAAATGCTGGACCTCACATACCCTTAACTTGTTCATGTTTCTAGTTTTAAGTTTGTGCTACTCTTTTTAATTTTAATTTCCTACTCTCATGGACATAAACAGGTGTTTAATTTTCTCTGTACCTTCCTTACAAATTGCAGCTACACATGGATACACACTTAATCAACGTAATATAATTCAATTGAAAAGAACAGAGAGCAAAATATCACAAAAAAGACTCCGAGCAAACACACACACACTCCGCCTCATGGTCCATCCTCGAAAAATTAGATTGATTCCAGTCGAATTTGCCACTTGATTGGGAAGATGCACTTCTGACACAGCACACACTAAACACTCACATGTAGACACACTCTGGCAACATGCGTACACACACACACAAACTAATAAACCAGTTCTATTGAGTACAAAGGAGGGTCAGTGGCAATAACGGTTTACTCCTCTTGACTCTTTCCCTCTCTCTGTTCTTTCGTTTCCCTCTTCTCTGAATTCAATTCTCTTTTCAATGTGAAGACCTTTCCCCCTTCTCCTTCTCACTTGCCTTCCTCTCGCTCTCACATTGCTGCCTTTCTCTATCCTTCTTCCTCTTCTTTCATCTTGATTCCTCTTTTCAACATGTAGAGCTTTATTTCAGCAAAGGCTCTTATTTGGTTTTAGTGGCTCTTGTCCCTGCGGTGCACTCTCAGGTTAATACGTTTTCCCACGTCTGAAGATCTTCTGATTATTATTCATATGAAGAACCTGAAAAAGCAAAACATAAAATCTTGTACTGGTTTGACAACAAACACCGTTTTATTTTTTTTCTTTAGATCAAAAGTCCTAACATTTTACTTGTGATATTTTTGTTTTGATTTCTTTCTCTGGCAGATAATGCCAAAAAGATTTATTTTACAAAAACAATCTTACAGAATTAGATTCTAATTTTGCACTTGAGTGTCTTAGGTGTCTATCTTGTTTTATATGTGCCTCTGCTCTAATTAAGTAGATTCAAATGGCTGAATTAGCTCCTGTGCAGTTCATTATATTCTACAATAATCTGCTATTGACTCATTGATTTGATATTGAGGACTGACTTTGGACAGAATACTGTCATACATATTATTTTATTTAGAGTATTTTTGAGCATTTTTGTATTATAGTGAGAATTTCAGATGTGTCAACTTTGACAAAAGGAAAAATCAATCCACTCTTCACAAATCTTGAAACAAATCAAGACAAGATCCATAGTTGGTTTTATCTTTTGCTGTAAATAAATTGACTGTTGTGTTTTTGGCCAAATAGATTTTTTTCAGATGACATTCCTTGTGTCTCAAATTCTCTGACCTTGCAGTATAATATAGATTTGCACATGATGAAGTCATCTGGAAGTTGCATTGCACTTTTTTGATTTACAAAGCGAAAGAAAGAATGAACGCAAACCAAAATAGTTTTATGAACTCATATTCTTTTTTGGGTTTTTGCCATTGCATTTCTAACCAGTTTAAGAGCCATAGAGAACTCAAAATCACATTGCAGGCTGTTTTGACATAGTAAGGATGAAAAACATGACTCAGCTAAATATGAGAATTAATCTATATTATCTTCTATTAATCCACTGAGTGTTGGAGCTAAGAGAAAAAAAAACAGATATTCCTGATATCCAAACCATTCTCAAACTGGTTCCCTAATGTAAAACACCAGCCATTCCACTCTGAGCTTTCCATTTTCTCCATAGCGGAGCCCAACCTTTCTTTTGGTCTTGAGCCAAATAACTAGAGCTTGGATTCTTGTCAAACCGCAACAATGGCCACGTTACTAGAGACGAGGTCCGAATCTGTCTGTCAACTTCACTCTCCACTCACTCCTGAACAAAAACAACAAAACAAAAGTTGACTCTAAAGGAGGATTTCACTTCTTTTCTGGTTTAGAGCCAGAGCTTCATAGCTGATAAAAAACAAACACTGCAATGAGGCTTTTACTGTGGTCAAGCTGAACTTCACTGATGCTGCTTCTTGGTTCCTTTCTAATGATACTTGAATAAGAAGTCATTTTTTTGAGACTTGGATATTTGTCGCACTAACACAGCAACCCAAAGTAAACAATAATTTTGATGTTGTCTACTAACTTTTCAAGCTGAAATCTAAAAGTAATTTTATGTTATTAGATTCATAAGAGTGGCAGTCAATTTCATTGCAGAAAGCTTAGAAAAACTATATTTTCAAATGTAATTGCTGCATAAAAGTGGAGAAAACTTGTGCTTTCAGGGAATATAGCAGTACTGGTTTTTTCAATAGAAAAAAAAGAAAATAACAGGAAACTTGTCACAACTTAGAAGCAACAAGCCGAACCAACGATCAGGTCTTGAGATATTTTAAATTGCTCTCACTTATAACATCACATCACTCCTCTACTGTTGGCATACGATAGTGCTTAAAGAAAAGGAAATGTGCAGTTGTTGTTTTTTTTCATTTAAATTTGAAAGACATTCTCTACTTTATTTTTGGAAAAGCTATGTATTTGCTGTGTGTGGCAGCCAAAACAATGAGAACAATAGAAACCATCATTTGAATATTTCTAATTATTACTTTATCCTGTCATAGCATTGAAAATGCTCCACCAGCTAACAACCAATGCTAAGCAGCCATGCTAGGCATTTATGTAAGAGATGTTGGGATTCACTTTGAGGTCATCCTATTTGATTTTTAATCTTAATCTTCAAAATTCAGACAACTAACAGGGATCTAAAAGGAATATTTAGGTCAAATTCTCACAGCGTGCAATTCTGTATTCTTACAGGAAACGTTCTAGATGATGAGACAACACATGTACATTGTCTTGTATGCAAATTTTCTCAGTATTTTTCTGGAAGGACTGATCTGAAAATTTCCACAAAAAAATAGTTGTAAATTCTACAAGCTGCAAGTCCAAATTTCTACATTAGTAAAACACAGTCAAAGCAGTAAAGGCAGGATTTATTAGTTTGTTTGCTTCTCTAATTGCAGCATCACTCACTATATCTAATCAAAACTATCCAAAGCTATTCTGCCATTAAAGTATATTGATTGTACTGAACCTCCTTCGCTTTGTTTCTTCTGCCACCTAGCTGTTCCAATGGGTACTACGGCCAGCCTGCTGTACCCGGAGGATCCTGCCAACCCTGCACTTGCAATGGCAATCTGGACCTCTCCATACCCAATAGCTGTGATGCGACCACAGGCCAGTGTTTGAGGTGTCGTCAAGGTTACGATGGTGTGACTTGTGACAGCTGCGCTGAAGGCTACTATGGGGATGCCAGGACATTAAAAAACTGCCAACGTAAGTATTCTTAGACCTAACAATTCTATCTGGGAATTACATTTTAAATATATCATTTGGGGACTATTCTATCATCTTTTGATTTATTTGGGCCAAGAACAAAAAAAAAATCATAGTGTTAGCTTAGCCCTGAACTCATATGGGTACTGGAGAGGCTTTCATCAGAACCTTCCAATGCGGGAAATATTTTAGTGCTTACCACTTACAAATCCACAGTGAAAGATGTTTTGGTTGTAGTTATAACAAATTTCTTCAATCTAATCATGGACTGAATCTTATTACAGGCATTTTCATACGCGGCATCACTGACAATTGGCTTATTCATATCGCACAATTAACTATTTTGCCTGTATTCCAGGCCTGTTGAACATGGGAAACAAGAAGGCATAACATGGTTTTATGCAAAAGTGTGGTTATTTATAGAATTATCTCTCATTACTATTTATTGTAGGTAAACATTCTGCACTGCTGCTAAGGAATATATGTAATTTACTACTCAAAAGTTGCAGGAATGACCCACTAATAGGCTTAATCTCACATTCCTCTATGCGGATGCTCTGTCTGCGCTGATGATTAACAAATCGCAGCATGGTCAATGCTTTGGGGCCGTATAAATTGAAAGGAGTCCAAGTTACTTACTGATTAATCCAAATAATATTTGTTTGACTACTTGAATTTTCAAATGTTCAGGGAAAAAAATCTATTGCAGGTGTTCATCACATGTGACACTCCTACCTCATAGACAGTGTAGATCTATTCATTTCACAAAATGTTTTCACATGTTGTACATAAGACACGTTTCTCAAAAAGCCCAGACATATATCTAAAGAAATGGCACGGTCGAAATAAAAATGACTGGAACAATTTAGAAGAATGTCAAAAATACATTCGAAGCTGAACATTTTTATCAAAATAGGTAGCGGCTGCTCACATTATCTGTCAATTGTCTCATAATTGGAGAAGATATTTTGTTTCACAATGGGAATGTCCTGTTCTTACTGAATAAGTAAAACAATAAAATTGGGGTTTTATGTGCATATTAAGTATCTATTATAAAATTAAAATTAAAAGTTAATTGGATTGTATGGATTTGTCTGCTAAAAATGTATTTTATTTTTTTGTTTCCTTTTAATTCTGTCAAATGAAAAAGTGGCTGCACAGTAATCACTTTATCTAATTCTCAGAGATCAAACCTCAGCACATTGACAGTAAATGAGTGAATGTTAACATACTGACTGAGCAGTTTGTCTTGAGGCTGTAAATCAGTTTTAAGATGCTTTTTAAAGAAACTGTAATCAGAAAGATACTCACTGGTTCTTAGAGACAGAAAATATAATTAGCATCAGATATTTTTCCTTTTTGTGTTTTTGCAAAGCGTGCCAGCAGTGTAGCTTTTGTATCTCAGCAGGGGTGTTGCACTGAAGAGCACTTTGTCCTTAAGAAACTTAGCTCAAATTATTTAAATGATACCTTTAATAGTCTCACTAAAACATCGAGTCGATAGTACACCATCTGGAGTGTGGCTGTGAGTGTGTGTCAAGTAGCAGCTGTGCCAGTAGGAGGTGTGATGTCGGAGCGGCCCACCGACTGCCAGCTGTGCCTAAAAGTGAGAATAAGAAACTATACCTGGGAGAAAAACATAAAAAGAGAGGAAGGTGCAGCAAGGCAGAGAGAGGAGACAGAAAATACAAATGTTCAGATGGCACTTCTTCATGAAGCTTTTCATTAAAGCTTTCTTTGTTGACAAAACCAGAAGCACAGGTAGCAAGACAGAACGCTTACACCGAGAAACAGACAGACAGAGTGATAAACAGACAGGAAAGTATGTCAGGGCTGCACAAAAGCAGCGAGACAGCCTGACAAAGGGTATTAATGTGCATTTGATAGTTCATTGTTCTGTAGTTGTTTCCCCTCTCCACCCACATAAATGGGTATTGATTAATCAGCCTGATCTATTGCTCTCCTGCAGTACTGATCAGCTGCTTGCGTCTTTGAGATGGAGGGTTATTGATCCTGTACGAATGACAGAAGACCACCAAGAATTATTAAAAGACAACAACTCTCTCTCAGCCTGCTTCTCTCTACCCATCACTCCGAGTCTTAATGAATTTTATTGAGTGAAACAGAAGAGTTCAGGCTGAGTCCATTTGTGTGCTATTAGAATGAGAAAATCCTTTTCATGCTTTTCATTCTTTGTACATCAGAGCTGTCGCCGTTGGCCATTTTTGCTTACTCCAAATTGGGCAGATAATGGTTCGATTTAAATCCCTTTGAAAAAGTGAAAGAAAAATGTTTAATATTTTGGAGTAAATCTGACTGCCAAGCAATTTGTCTGGTGAGTAAATTCAAAGAAATTAAGAGCTTCGAGTATTTTTCACACACACACAAAAAATCATTTGAAAATTGTGGTGGATTGCTGTCATGTTCCCTATTCACTAGACGTAAGTGGATCTGTTGAAACTCAATAATGCACAAATTGTCCCTATGCAACTAAAAGTTTTGGAAATAGTTTCAGCATTTAAGCTGAAAAAATAAGTAAACTATTTTTTTCTTCGTTTCTGACTATCAAGTGAAAACTTTTACATTCAGATAGAAAAATATTTTGCTCAATAATAAAAATGCCAACCTGAACCGAGATACAGGTTGTGTTCACCAGTCAAAATATAATATAGATAGCAATTCACAGGCAAAGGTCAAATATTTCAGATACAGAAATACAGCATTTGTAACCAGCCAAGTTGAAAACTATAAAAAGGGAATTTAAAAATAAGTGCATATGAAAGGGTTCTAGGCTGTAAATATAAAGAGAGGAGTTCCAGTACTTATACCTGTATGGTTTTATATTTAGAGTTGGTTTAAATAACACGAAGATTTAATACATAAAGTTGTTACCTTAAAATAATAAAACATGACTTATCTAAAACTCAGTTTGTCAGAGAATGTTTTTGTTCATTAATTCAACACTGGATGTAAAAAAACAATGAAAACCAATTCAATAATATTTTTTAAAAATTTAGGAAAAAGTGCATTTGAATAAGAATGTGTTCAGCTCAGTTGACTGTGTAGCATTCACAAATGATCAGCGTTATTCCAATATATCTATAACATGTCAAACATTACACCACAGTTTGCATCCTGCATATCTTCACATCTAAAGAACTGATGCAACTCTTAAAAATTTTGCTGCAGAGTTCCAATATTAATATCACTTAATTTCAAACTACCTTATACTAATTAAGATTCCCTGTTGTGCCAGATTCTTAAAGTTGATAGTTAAATTTACAGTTTGTGCTCTCTGATTAATTCGACTAATAATTATAAAACCACTTGAGGGGACAAGCAGAGCCAGCTAATGACTATAAAAGCAAATATTTACAAGTTATGTACCTTGTCACGATGCAGCACAACACTGTCAATTCCACATCGTTGATCCAGTACCCATCATTCACACACATCAAAAGCTCACTTTAAAGATGCAGTACAACAGGACTAGTTGTTCCACAAAATCATCTTCATTTCCTCAACAAATTGTCAAAACTCCAGAATTCAAAGTTATACAGAAAATAGTGTGAGCTCAGCGTAAGAGTGGAGAAGAGGCCTGATTGTATCCAAACGGAAAGTGGTTTTGTAGGTCATGGAGAGAGAAGTAAAGCCCATTCTCCACGGACTTGACCGGTTTTAACAAAGTCAGTTCTGGTCAGATTTGTCTCCATTTAAAGATGTGGGCCAGCAATGAATTTCTGTAAGACAAAATGAAACTTCTGGGTTTTATTTGAGTCAGCCATGGTGCACCCACAGGGGAAATGACGATATCTAACATCATTTTAAGGGTTTAATCTTAACTACTTGACGGTTTTTTGACTGTTTGTCTTTTAGAAAAAATAAAACACCTGAGTTTGAGTCCATCAAAACCACAACCTCATGGTTCTCCATTGCTGCAAATGTCCTGCCCATATTCACATGCACAATAGTTAGGAACACACTGCTAATGGAGACACACACGACTTGGCTAGAACCAAACCAGACATTAACCACTAGAGGTGAGACATCACAATGGAGAAGAAAGAAGAAGTTTTTATCTTGTGTCAAAGTAGAACTAAAGACCTGGTAAAGAGTGACAGCACTAAACTTAACATTTAGTTGACTGCAGCCATTAGAGGACTCTCATGTCTCTGGAATAGTGCTGCATAAAATTCACTTCCATTGTCGCCTATTTAATTTGTAATTTTACAAGTTTTAGAATACCAAGACACATTCCCACACAGTCTTCCTCCTGAAGTCTAATTATGATACTCTGCATGACTTCTTGTTTTTTCAAACTTTGAGCTTAAATCCCAGCTGATGAAAAATCACACCTACATATGCCAATCAACCCCTCAGATACACAATTAAAAGCTCCAACATCACAGCTCCCATCTGCTGCAAAAGCCATTAAAAGCATAGATGAGTACACACACAGGCACACAAAAGAACACTATGTATACACTTTGTAATAAAATTAGTGCCACACACCATATCACACAGCAAGGACACACATGGGTACTAGTCTGTTTTGCCTCCTGCTGTTGCTTCATCTTAAATGAAGAGCAGGCAGAAGGACAAATGTGATTGTGCGTTTGGAAAGAAAAGCGTTTGCTCACCACAGATGTCTGCACAAATACATACCGATACCCAGAAACACAAATACAGTCTTCGGAAGGGCACGCATGCCCTCCCACGCATGTGTTCCTATTCATCATTGCTGAATAGGTATACATGTGTACACATAAACACAAACATATGTAGTAGAAAGTGCAGGTAGATGCTTGTCTATGTGTCTTACATTCCCCTAGCGCCACCTTTTAAGCACCATCTGGACTCTGTGTTGTGAGTCGCTGTATTGTAAGCCTTGTTATGGGATAAAATGTGACTTTCTCTTGTGTTATACATTTATTTTCAGTGTTTGCTCTCAAGATTGTTTTCAGCTTGGAAAACATTTTGTTCTGTTATTTAGTAATAAACCATCTGGCAGATTAACAAAGATAGGTGCTTGTTGTGCATCTGCCTTACATTCCACATGTTTCTCAACAAATAAGTCTTAGTTTCTTAGCCTTATTCTGCATTACCTTGCATGACTCTTTTGTTGATTAAGTCCATTTGGTTTCAAGCCAATGTTATTTTTAATTCTTCACCCAAGAAGTGATAATAAAATACAGTTGGAAAGCAATGGAACAGAAAATGTTTGCTGCATGTTTGTTAGTAAATGCATGTAATATTTAGGCTGTTTACTCCGAAAATAGTCAAAAAAGGTTTTAGCAAAAACAGCTTTTAAGGGATTTTGGAATTAAAGCTAAAGATTCATGCATTCTATACACAATTGATTATATTGAGGCAAATATTAACATCAACATTTTCCTCATTGCTAGAGGTAAAACCCTTACATACTGGATGTGCCACCTCTACTCATACAGCACCAATAATGTCACTAAACCTTATGTTACACTATGCCTACACTTTGTCTGCACTAGGAAGAACCCAAGCCAAAGGCTCCCACATACTTCTCTGAAACATCTTCTGTTTTGCTTTAACGGAGACAGAGAGCACCATATGTTTCTGCAGACAGGCTCCTCCTTGGAAAAAGCTGGTGCAATTTCCATCAGGCCTTGTGTCGACAAGAGGAGGCGAATGCCTTTCTACGAACAAAACGATGCAATTTTCAAAACGCGTCCACGTCAATAAGAGCCGATTTCGGCACTTCGGATGAGGGATGTGGAAGTCTTGATCCTGTGGGAGGAATCAACCCAGAACTTATGTTGCTGTTAAATATTCATGTATTTTTTCTCTTTCATTTGCAGCCTGTCAGTGCCACACCAATGGTTCAGTATCAGAAGTTTGTAACAAGGAGAATGGTCAGTGCCAATGCAGAGAAAATGTGATTGGACGGCAGTGCGATAAGTGCATGGTAAGCTTTACTATTCCGTATATCTATTTGACCAATGCATTGGGAGAGAGATGCACTGATCATAGTTTTGGATACCAATTTTAACATAACGTAAAGGAACAGCATTCAAAATATCTTTCTACCATTCTGCTTTTGAACAGCCATTAGTTATTTAAACCAGAGCAGAGGTCACAAGTCTCTGAGTGTAAAAGGGGAACTTCTGTAAAGCAAAAGTAATATCGAGGTTGGCAGTTCTATCGTGTTCTATGTTAGTAATTCCCACAATTAGGGTGTATAGCATCACTAAAATAGGAAAATGTGTTTTCTTACCTTACTTCTCAAGTTTCCAAAAGGCAGCCAAAAGTTTCAAGCCCAGTATGTTCCAACAGACAGACTGAAAGCTCAAGAGGATTAAAATAGATCAACTTTGCTTCTCTCCTATCAGCTGTCTTTTTATCTGCTGCCAGTTTCACTCAGACTTGCTGGGCTGTTGCTTGAGCAAACCAAAGAATGCTTCAACATTTCACAGAAAATATTTTCTCTTTAATTGCTTTCAGCATTTCTTTGGTTCATCTGGAAGCCCAACCTTTAGTAGTCTTCTGTTAGTAATGGTGGTTGCACTAAAGAGAGTTGTTGCCATGGAGGCGCTTAGGAATGGAGTTCACTTATCAAAAAAAACAGTGATAGTGATAACTTGAAGTACAATACTTGCGGTTTCACTATTTGAAACTGCAAGTAGTCCTGCATAAAATATATGTATTTTTATATTTTTTTGCTGCAAAGCACCTGATATTTAGTCACAAAAATAGATGTTTGTAATAGTTTTGCTGTTACCATGAACCGACTTCTTATTTTAACAGCCTCAAACACAAACCTCTGTAGATATTTCTGCTGTCATTCTTGTTGTTCCTATGATAGGTGCTGTGAAAATTGTGCTGCTTTTACTTTTTAATTCTCTTTAGATAATCCTCACTTCATTCTCTTGATTTTACTTTCACTCTTCACTTATTGTCATCAATCTTTGCCCACTTTCCATCCATCAAACTGGCTTTTGATTGGTCCAGCCTAACTGCTGGTGGGATGCTGAGCTGCAGGAGTGTATGCCCTGTCGCTGCAGTCCTTATGGCTCCATCTCTCAGCGCTGCGACACTGAGGGCCGCTGCATCTGCCGTCCCGGCTTCATGGGCCGACGCTGTGACCTTCGTCGCCTAGGTTACGAAAGGCGGGAGACACGGCGCCCTGTAGAGCGCGTTCCCCTGGAAGCTGTGCAGCAGAGGTGGGGGGGAACCTCCCGCACAACAGGGGGTTGTCCCAGGGGAGCGTACAGATCTCAGACAGGGGTAACACACCCTGAATGTGGATGGCAGTGGTTGAGTTTGAAGTAGCATGGGTGTTTCGCTTTTTAACTTGTGTGGAAAAATAAGCTGTATAAATATGTGGACTAATCTTGTGGTAAACGCATTATTTTTAATAAATGTAGGACTTGATGGTAATGAATGCTTCCTGATTTTTAATAGCTTAAACAACATCTTTCATATGTGTGCCATGTGATGTTGCGGTTTGCTTTGTTGTTTGGAATTGCTAATGCCATTTTGGTATGGAAGTGAAAATGTCTTCCATATCAAGTGAACTTGTTTACTTCTCAGAAGGAATGTTTCTCTGCCACATTTTGTCTGTTTTGCTTTCAACCTCCTGTGTTTTTGTATTTTTTTCCAGCCTCAAACTCACGGCGTCACGACAGGCGGGGTGTGTCTCCCGTGTCACTGCAACTCATTCGGCTCAAAGTCGTTTGACTGTGACGAAACGGGTCAGTGTCGCTGTCAGCCTGGCGTCACTGGGCCTAAATGTGACCGATGCTCAAGAGGATTCTTCAACTTCCAGGAGGGTGGCTGCACACGTAAGATGAAAACTTGAGTAAAAAGTGTAAAAAAAATATCTATTGTTGTTGTGTTCATCCAGAAAAATATTACCTTCCATCAGTTGATTTTTCTGATGATATTGTTTCAATATTGTTTTTTAAAATCCAAATTTTGGCTATGCAAGGCTTTCATTTATAAAATAAGGAGACTCTATAAAGCAAGACAAACTAAAATCATCCTCCCAATCCATCATCTTCCTTAAAAATACTATTGCAGTGTTGGACATGTCTCTTGTCATCGTCACCTAATCATCAAACCTTGAACTTGTATTTTATGTGAAGTAAAAACGGCCAAAAAAAATCTTGGAGTATAATTCATAAAAATAGAATGGAGTAAAAAAGGTGATTTTAATTCATTTACATATTTGTAATTGTTGCTATGCCAAATTAGCCACTAAACACTTCACAAATACTAGCGCACAAGTGTTTCTGACCAATTTGTTCCCAAAATAGTCAGGCTTGCAAAATGTAGTTTGCACAGAGTATCATTTAGAAGTTAACATATCAAATGTCTGGTTCAGTTTGTTTCAGGTGACTAAACATGGCTGTCATTATAGTATGTGGCCTTTCACAGCTGTGAAAAGAAAAAAATAGCAATAAAATGTATGTCAGTACTATAAGAAATTGCTGGCCATCGAGTATTGTTAGGATTCATGGAGAAAGTCAGTCCTGAGTAAAACTAATATAGTGGTGGTGTACTTTTAGTTTACTGAAAGGCAAAATTGCATTTAAGTTGACCAGGCTTAGGGTTAAATAAAGAGCTGCTACAAAAAAACTCAAACAAAAGAGCAGTCAGGTTTAGTGTAAACCACTTCATGAAGGTAAACTTACATCAAAGATTGTTTTTCTGCTTGGTGTTTGTAGAGCAAAACAGGAGGACTGTAAAATGGAAAAATGCAAGTAGACCAGGCACATAGGCAATAAAGTTAGAATAGGTGAAAAATTTTATTTTTTGCAGTCCAAACAGCTTTGCCATTTTTGTTTTTCAGTTAAGTTTTCATTCATGCAGCAAATCATCACACCTGGTTCTTATTGTTAATTAGGGCAGCTGTTTCCACTTACCTAATCAGTATGTGAATGGCAGCTTCAGATAAACTGTAATATTGTTGAATTTGATGAAAGCAATACAATAAACTTTTCACATGAACAAACTGGAACCGTGATAATAATAAAAAAAAACTTTTTGTGACTTCTCCAGAGTCTCCTGCATTCTTTCTTCCAAATCCTCACTGATACGCCTGTTGTTGTCCTTCCCTCTCACAGCTTGCCAGTGCAGTCATGTGGGAAACAACTGCGATGCGAATACTGGACAGTGTATCTGTCCTCCCAATACAATTGGTGAGAGGTGTGACCGTTGTGCGCCCAACCACTGGGGCCATGATATCACAACTGGATGTAAGGTGAGACAGTTTTATTGTTCAAAAGAATAGCTTTGGGAAAAAAATGTGTTGGTTGAAACTTCATAGGATATATAAAAAGAAATTGTGCAAATCAAATATCTTCATCTTACTGTTAACAAATCGTATAAACTGTAACTTTTCAAAATAATGCGACGTTGAAGTCATTCAGAGGGGGATTCAGACACCAGTGAGAGGGATATGAATACTTTTCTAAGTGAAAAGGGAACAAAATACATTAGAAATCAGCTGTGACCAAGTATGTTAAATAAATACACCCAACTGGATCAGAGCTGACAGGAAGTGGTCTTCAGCAGATAAGGGATTCTGGCCGACTTATCTGTTCTTACACAGGGATTTACATGGAGCACGGCTCTCTGGGCGCATATTGTTCAGAACATTGTGTTAATTCATAATGAAGTGCATCAATGAAGTAACAGACCAATTATGTCATCTTACGGATTGCATGCCATGCGTCAGTGATGCATCTATTTAGGACAAGAAGACAGCTATCTCATGGTAATTACTGACCCACTATTCTAATCTTGTTGACGTCATTGTGTTGAAACTGAATCTGAGTCTTAGTACACTTCCTGTCCTGGATTGGTTCTTGTTTTTAGCATGAATAGCCTGTCTTTAACGCAAATTGACAAAATCCGCCTAATTGGTATCTTAATTAAACAAATTAGAAATACAAAGTTCATAAAAATGTAATAATTATACTTTAAGCTCTTTATTTCTTGCCAGTGACATGACTATAAAAAAACTAATCTTATACTTCAGATTTTTCTCTTTTTTGTTCTTATCCATTTACCACTTCTCTGAAACCTTTACAAACCACCTTTCTTTAGGTCCTTAAGTTGTTTTCTTGGTACAACTTTTTGTTTAAAGTTGTTAAAGAGTAATTTTCTCTTCAAAAGCTGACATGCCTTAAAGCAGCCAGAAAGCAAACCTTTAATTGTAGTAAAAGACTTGTAGACGTTAGAGGCCTGGCGATAAAACTGCAGTGGTCCTTAGCAGCAGATTATTTCAAAGAAATCCATCAGGGTTTCATACGAGGTTTGGAATGACAGACCATCAAAGCAATATCAAACAAAGAAATATGCATCTTCAAAGCTGGAGACTGTTCTGAAATTTCTACAAAACACAGAAAATTATAGTGGAAAAGTAAATGTCTTAAAGTTCTGCTTTGTGCACACCCAGGATTCTTGAATGACAGTTTTTATAAACTTTTTCAAATTCATACAATAAAGAAATAATCATTCAAGTCTAGTTATAATAAATGTATTGGTATATTTTCTACAAATTTACTTAATTTTATTTTTGAGAAGAGTTTTACCACAAAGGTATTGAGACTTACATTTAATTTCACTTATTGAGATATTTAGTAATTTTTAGGCCATAAAATGTTTACATGTGCTCTTGTTTTCAAAATAAGGAGTGTGGCTGCAATGCGATTGGCTCGCTGAGCCAACAGTGCAACCCCAACACAGGCTGTTGCACCTGTCGCGATTCCTTCAGAGGAGAGAAATGCGATGAATGTCAAATTGGGTACAGAGACTTCCCTCAGGTAAGAGGTCAAACATGTTCAATGCACTGCTGCTACTCAAAAATCAAATCAAAGTGCATGTTTTCCAGGAAAATATGCACTTTTTCTTGAAAATGCATGTTTTCAAGAAAAACATGCACTTTGATTTTGATTTTTGAAAACATAACCCTATTGTGGAATATTTGCAGAGATTTCACGCTAATTTAGCAACACATTTAACTGTAAAAAAGCCCAAATTAAAACTAGAGGAGCATTAAAAAGTATTATAAACCGAGTGGATAAGTCACATTTCTGGAGCACCTCAAAACTGCACAAATTAATTAAAAAGCATAAGGATAACATTTCTGTCAACATGAAGTTTAAGCAAATGAATCGGAAAGCTATCGCTGTAGCTAATTATCTCTCTGCTAAGCTTGTTCTATCATCAGAGCCCTCAGATTGTTTGTGTTCACATTTCCCATAGTGCATCCAGTGCGAGTGCAGCGTCGCAGGATCAGACAGCGAGACCTGTGACCTGGAGAGAGGAGTGTGTGCCTGTGCAGACCGAACAGGGAAATGCAGCTGCAAGGTAAAGCTCATCAATTGTTTTGGTCACCTCCATTTTATTTAGTTCATGTAATCATTCTGTTTCTTGAATGATGTCATGCTGCTGTACTCTGGTTGGCTTTAATTTATAGAAATAGAAGAGCTTTCTCAATCATATTTAATGGATTTTTCACTTTCATTAAAATTATTAGTGTCCCTGGCAATAGATAGAAGATTGCTATTCTTCCCATTTCCTTTACTCTTGCTCTGAAACCTTAATTCTCAGACTATGTGTAGATATTCACCAACTATGTACAAGGATAAAACATGCAGAGCATTTTATGAATCATCTTTCTTACTGTGACAAGCTTCAATCTTGTATAAAATCAAGGCCTGTATGGATTATCTAAAGATTTCTCAGACAGATGACACTTTTGATCCCAGGCATCACATTATGCCTTACAGAAACTGTCTTGCTTTTTGTGTTTCCCTATTTCTCTTTTAACGTGTCTCAAATTCATAACCTTTAATGAGATGTCAGGTAATTTGTGTTATCATTTTTCTTAAGAGACATGAGTTTGTCAACTTGTCGCTCATTTGTCACTTGTCTTCTTGTTAATCTGTTAGTTTTTTGAACGTTGGTTGGCTGTCTGAACGTCATCATGAAACCAAGCAGTGCACTTGAGCTTCATCACATATTTGAAACTGTTTTGATCATCCATATTTGGACATTTTTTCCTTTTCTTTTTCAAAAAACAGTCTACATAAACAAATTTTATGCTAAAAAAATATGCAGCTGAAACCAGTTTGCATGAAAAACAACCTGTTTACTCATCACTATTTTAAATCAGGCCAATGAATGTTTCATTTCAGGTGAATATATATTTTATATATATATTTTTAAAATAAATACTAGTAGTAAAATCAACACAAATAGTTTTTTTTTATTTCTCCAAATTAGACGTTTTAATAGTTTTGTTAGACTGCATATAAACTGTGACTTGGTGGTATGACTTGTCAAATAAATGATCTCTGGCTGCAAATTTTCTATAGGACTGATACCAGGGTTTTGTGGTAGCCACACTAAAACATTGATCTGTTTCTTTTATCCACTCTGTAACTAAAACGGTTATAGATTCTTTATGTGTAAGTAATGTTACATTTCAACTGTAACATTACTTTGGCAACAAACTATTTTGCCAAAATCAACAGATGACTCAACCTGAAATAAAAATGTACGTTTTAAAAGGTAAATACAAAGAGTATTTATAAAAAATTTAATTTGATTCCTTTTCTCTCTTAATTCAGCAAAATGTGGAAGGGCACAACTGTGATCGCTGCAAATCAGATATGTTTGGTTTATCTGTGAAAAATCCGCTTGGCTGCAGCAAGTGCTACTGCTATGGACTGACTCACTCATGCATGGAGGCACAAGGACTTATAAGGATGTGGGTGAGTAAAATTAGCAGAACTAAGCAATACTTTGGACATCACTGGACAATTTTCCTTTTTGAAAATTACAGAATTTTGTGAAAATCCAGTCACACAATTACCGTTCTAAGAAATGCACAGATTATGTTAATTTTTGTTAAGGATTCAGACCTGGAAAATGTGGATAGACAAGAAATCTAAGTTGTTCAATTTGTATAAACACTTTTTCCAGATAGGAAGTAAAATTGTTGGTCAAAGTTTGTTAAATTACAAAGGAGTCTGAAAACCTTAAACATCAGTAACATGTTAATTTGACGAGTCTGTGTATATTTAAAAATAATTAGTTGCTGCTATTATTTTGGAATGTGGAGGCTTCCTTGAGTCAACCAGGGTTCATTTAAAGTTGACAAGAGCAGGATTCAAGGAGGGAAAACTGGTCAGAGAAATACATAAAAATGCGAAGTTTATTGGGAAGAGGGAGATTTTCTCTGAACCACTGAATCGTGAGATTACACTAAGTGAAGTGAGAAATACAAGTGCCCACACAACACCTTGTACACACACACATCACACAAAGGTCACATTTACACTGAAACCTGCACTACACAAGATAACATGAAGTTTAATGAAAAGAAACGTATGCAAATCAAAGCATTTTCCACACAATCAAGAAGGAATAAAACTGAAATCCTGATCAGCAAAGCTAATTGTAAAATAGTTTGAAAAGGTTGAATTCATAAAATATAATTTTATTTTATACATAATTGAAGAGTGACATGGATATATTTATGCTCTTTTACTCATACCCTTTAATGAAATCTACTGAAACCAAATGTCTTCACAAGTCATTAATATATCTACATCCAGTTCCCTGAAGAGCAACGTCAGCAAAAATATTTTGTGAAGGTCCCAGAAATCTGTCAGAGAACAGGCATGTGTTGGTTTAGGTTAAAGTATATTAGTGTGTAAAGACAACATTTGAAGTTTATGTCCAAATTCTACCAAGAACCTTTACCTTTGTAAAGAAAAATGGGCAAAAACAAGTCTCTGGTGGACTTTAATTGCAGCAAAAGCTTGTTAAACATTTTTTTATATAGAAAAACCATTTATCAGCTGCAAGGATACATTTTATTTTAAATCCAATCTCATATATTTCACTATTAATTATACAAATTCTCACTCTGATGTGATTGCATGATCAATTATTATGAATTTAAAAGAAAAAAATAGATAATAGATAGACAACAATCCACACAACGTACATTAAAGCTCAAATGTCAGTTTTACAAGACGATGCATGTCCTGAAGTTTACTGTAGCTAAAAGTTTTGGTCTTTTCTTTTCTTCCTTTTTTCATTAACAAGAGGAATCTATTTTTAAATTGGTCAACTCAACCTCAACCCACGAGTCAATAATAAAGTCTGTTATTCAAGCAATATTGAAATATCAACACATAAAAATTCAAAACCGAGATTGAAAAAAAAGGAAGGGTTGGTTGTTTATTTTTCCAAAATGCAAATAACTCAAATGAAAGTCATACATCAAACTGCATGAGAAAAGTTGACACAATGAGTTTTAAATTATACTCAAGAGAGAAATGCTTCTGCCTTACTTTAACCACAAATAGAACATCGTTGAGTGAAAGCTGAAAAGTATATTGATTTTCCAGTAAACCATGGTTAATGATCATTAGTTTTGAATTGTAATGCATTTTAATATAAACGTTTTATTACCAAGAAATAGCCCAATGGTGAAAAAGTGACTCCTTTCTTTTGACTCTAGTGTAATAAGATTTATTTTTTAAAATGGAATTTTGATGATTCATTAAGTCTCATTTTGTTAATGAGTTGGTAGAGTGTGGACAAAAATCATTATTTTTACTCTACAGCTGTAAAATACCAAGACTTCAATTCCATGGATTGTTATTTACTGGTTTTCTTGTATTCCAGTTGACACTGAGGCCAGAGCAGACAGTGCTCCCCCTGGTGGACAAATCCAACACTGTGGAGAAGAGGGTTGGAGTGAGCTTCCAGCACCCTGAGATACTGGCTCATGCAGAAGTGGTCACAACAGCTCTGTCTGAGCCATACTACTGGAAACTGCCAGAGCAGTTCACAGGCTCTATGGTAAGAGCTTTTGCTTTGAAATGTCCATCCATCCATCCATTTTCTGTACACCCTTGTCCCTTAGTGGGGTCGGCAGGTGCGGGTGCCTATCTCCAGCTAACGTTCTGGGCGAGAGGCGGGGTCACCCTGGAGAGGTCGCCAGTCTGTCACAGGGCAACACAGAGACACACAGGACAAACAACCATGCACACACACACTCACACCTAGGGACAATTGAGAGAGGCCAATTAACCTGACAGTCATGTTTTTGGACTGTGGGAGGAAGCCGGAGTACCCGGAGAGAACCCACGCATGCACAGGGAGAACATGCAAACTCCATGCAGAAAGACTGGGGCCGGGAATCGAACCCAGAACTTTCTTGCTGCAAGTCAACAGCTCTACCAGCTTACCAACACCACTTATAATGTACCATATGCAATATTCGTTTGATAACTCTAATGTTAATCAGACAATACAATGATGGTTAAGTACATTGCAATCAAGATTTTCTTTCCAAAATGTCTATCTGAATTCTTTAGGACGCAGTCCAGTTCTTGGGAATGTTTGAACTGCTCAAATTACAGTAAAAGAAAAGAAACTGCAGTAAGATAATAAGCTCAGTGATTGCATCCCACCGATCTCACTCACCACTGATATTTCAGAAACAGTTTATTAGCAACAATAGATACTTTCTCCTAACTGGAGCATCTGCAAATCAGTATTTAGTGTTTAAAGATTTCTCTCTTTTCACACATAAAGCTACACTTTTTAAAAACTTGCATCTTGCACCTGCTGGCAATGTTTTCACATGGAGTGGTGTGCTAAAACTTTGTATGGTGGGTTAATGGCTGCATATTTACTCATTTTTTATCACTTAATGATTCAGCTGGTCAACATGACGCAAACAGGGAGCTGCAGATGCTAAAACAGCTTCACTGTAGAATGTAAAAATAATAATTTTGGGGGGTTAAAAACTAATAATGAGCATAATGAGTTTGGTCAGTTTATGTAAATAATGCTCAGAAGGAAAAAACACTATTATTATAAGTATTAAAACCTGCTAACCAGTTTCAACAATAACAAGTCAGTAGAAAAACATAAAATGTGGATTAAATTTGCTCATTTCCCTCCACGCATATTGCCAATGAAGAAGAAAGCTGGTTATTTTGAGGGGTGGGAGGAAATTGATAACTTTTGTGATTAGGCTTAAAAGTTTGTCTCCAATAACGTTTTCATGGATCTATTGAGGGGAAAAATATTTTGTCTTGTTTAGATCACAGCCTATGGAGGACAACTGAAATACGCTGTGTACTACGAGGCCCGAGACGAAACCGGACCTTCATCATATGAGCCTCAAGTCATTATTAAAGGTGGTGCAAACCACAATATCATAATAACACGGCACATCCCAGGACTTCAGATTGGTCAGCTCACCCGTCATGAGATCGACATGACAGAGGTACGGCGCAGAGAATGAACAGTTGTTGGAGTCTCATGTTTTAAGAGCTAGGCTTTCAGGAAGTACTATCCGTTTTCATTAAACGTCATAATACAAACATCTCAAGACTGCAGAGATAAGAATTTCACACATTTTATCTCTGCGTGAAGCATGAATGGAAGTACGCAGACGGCCGGTCTATGAGACGAGAGGACTTCATGGACGTTTTGTTCTACGTGGACTACATCCTGATTAAGGCTTCACATGGCAATCTGATGAGACATAGCCGGTAAAACAAAACACAAACCTTCATAGATCTCTGTTAGGAGTTTGTCATTAATAGATGTGGAATTGTAAAAAGCTTAGATAACATTTAACCTTTTGTCAAATATAAAACTGTAGCTCTTTGGAAGTTTATATTTAAGCAGTCATAAAAAAACAGATTTATAGTGTCTAACATTGTTTAGAATTTTTTCCTTTCAGTATTTCAGAAATCAGCTTAACAGTAGCAGAGGAAGGAACGCCAACGGAGCAAAATGAGAAAGCCCATCAGATAGAAAAATGTGACTGTCCAACTGGATACTCTGGGCTTTCTTGTGAGGTATGCACACATGTAAAGACTCGCTGCAAATAGCATGTGTTTTATGGACCCTCTATCATCAGCTGTTGATCGTTTTTGAAACATTTTGAGACTGCAAGAGTATGAGGAGAAGATTTCTGTGATTAAATCAACATATTTTATTGCGTTTAGTACAATTCAACCTCGACGGGTTTAATCTTCTGAGTGTCTCTTTTGCTCAGGCATGATTTTCTTCAAGCCACTTTCAGAAGTGTCTTAATATTTGATTTAACTGGAAGTCTATGGAGAGGCTCCAATATAAAGACTCTAAACATCTGTTTAAGTCCCCAAATGTTTATTAGGATTTAGTATTGATCTGAAAACCCCTTTTTTTTCCCCGTTATGGTCTCTTACTTGGCGACTAAAATACTTTGTGATCTGTGTTTATGCAATTTAGAAGGTACATATACTGTTGAAACAATGCCAGGTAGAAACCAACAACCAAACTGCGGCTAAAATTTAAAATGCTCAGGTCGTGCAGGTTTGCCAGACAGATGGCTGTGCTATTTGTAGCTGCTGTCGTTGCTAATAAAGTATTTTTAAACGGGCATTTAGTGCTTGCAGAGGGAACAGATGGCTCTTTAAATGGACTCCATTAATTATTGCTGAACAGGAGAGGGAGAGGAATAGAGAGTTACCTTGCAAGTCTATGTGCGTATGAACATGCACGGATCTGTATGTCTGTGTCTTTGTCCAAAACTTACTGAAGTGTATAACTCTTAATTGTGTGTATGTGAGAGAGAGGGAGAGAAAGCAGTCAACTGTTGTCTGGGGAAGTAAGCATGTGATTATTGCCGGAGTTCCTGGACGCATCTGTTTAGTGATGTATTCTAATATCAGTACTATTATGAAAGCTGCTTTTATGAAGTATTTCTAAATGTTTTTCTTTTGCCCCACCTCGGAGCAGGAGTGTGCTGCAGGTTTCTATTGTCTCCGCGCTGGGTCGCCGGTTTCTGTTCCAGCATCCAGGTTGCCAACAGCTGCTGGCATGGGCAGCTGTGTCCAGTGTCAGTGCAGTGGGCATTCCTCCACTTGTGACCCTGAGACATCCATATGCCAGGTAAATGAGCATGTACATGTGTGAGCACTCTGATGCTGCAGCCCATCACGGAGCCATATGTTGAGTAGTTTTCAGAGAAACAAGCGTAATGAGAAAGTGTATTAAGGGGGATGTCAGGTACTGTAATTAGCCTGGCAATAATTAACTACCACCTGGCTAACGCATATTTTGTGCAGCTTTTTTCATAATATCAGATTTATTTTAACATACAGTATGTTCATTGTGGTAAAAGAAGGATGAGTATCAAGTTGTAGAACTGCTGATGTGCTGGGATGTTCAAGCACACTCACCTCTCAGGTTTATCAGAGAACGGTCAGAAAAAGATAAAATATCCAGTGATCAGAGGGTTGTTGGACAGTATTAAAGGTCAGGGGATGAGGCAGAGTGACCTTGAATATCAGAAACAGCATATTTTGTAAACATATTTTTATACCTTCTAAAAAGTATTTAAACTCCAGCCTAATTTAGAAATTCTACTTTTACACCAGTTCTCTTGATTTATTCAACTTAAAACTGAAAATTATATTTTAGTTTATAAAACCAGAATGCAAATTTCTTCTTCAATAATGAAAAATGTGAAATTGGGTCGACTGGTCACTTGAAAATATTCACATTTGAAGCACTTGGACTCCGTTTCATCGTTTGAATGTCTTTTTTTTCCCCCTCTCATCATTTGTGTTTGGTTGGCCTACATTCCCATTCGTTTAATTTTGCTTTTGACTCATTAAGTGTTTCAAACATTTGCTTAAAGTTTCCACCTCTTACCTTTTGTGTATTCATTCATCCTGTTTTCTTTACCATCTACTTGTATGTCCTGTTTCCCATCCACAAACCGACTTTACCTTGTGTCTGATTCTGTGTCGCTCGTGCCTAATTTCTCGACATGTAACAATTTGTTTCTCTCTTTCTGCGTCTTCCCTCCCTCTTGTTTAATTTCGCTCTCCCTTTGCCTCCCAGCCATTTTTTCTCCTTGGCCATTTCTACCTCGTTTTCCATAACGGCGTCATTAGCATTTTCTAACCGAGCAGGCTAAATTGAAAACGCTAAACGAGTTTGTTTCTGTGGTAATTAGCAGTAACGAGAAATTGAGGAAGGTAATGGAAATGACTTCCCTCGTTAAGAAAAAAAACTTTCTGTTGTACCAACTAAAGTTACCATTTTAAACAAACAAGTGCAGCATATTAGATGGGACCTTTGGGATATGAACAGAAAGGACTTTGTGTACAATCATTTTGTTTCAGTTTGTGTGCTGGGGGTTTTGTCGGCTACATTGCTGACCATCGTTTGTTTCTATGTTTATTGTGCACAAATGTTGGAAAATTATTGTACTTATAGAGTTTTGCATAGTTTCTATTAAATTAATGAAAGATGATATTTTGTATGCTTATAAGCAGTGATGGCATAGTTACTTTGAAAAAGTAACTTTAATCGGTTGTGATTACTCCTTAAAAAAGTAACAGTTTTGGAAAGTAACAAAGTTACATTAAAAGTAACTTTTTAGTTACTTTCAGCAGTTGATAACAACAACGCTCCGCCCCCTCTGAAAATTACATTGAGCTTTCACCGGACTTAATTGTAAGCTATTTCATAATGGTAACACCAACAATGTGTCTCCAGTAATAAGGTTGAACTGAAGAGGAGATTTTTTAATGGTTACATTACAATAAAAAGTTGGTAATTTGTGGATGTTTTTGCATGTTCCACTATTGTCTGGGAAACTCTCAGAAGAATTTTAGAGTCCCTCCCTCCCTGCCCCAGCCTCCAGGTTCTGTGTTATGGCCCTGCGTTTGCTATCACAGCGCTCCTACTGGGGCTCCACAACTCAGATGTCCTTCTGCACATATTTGTGACACTGATCTTGATATTAATAATTATAATAGCATGTAGTGTGCGCAACGTTATTAACGCATTCATTCGTCCTGTTTTCACGTTTATTGCGCTGTTAATATTAGTCTCGATGTTTGCAGTTTTCTGGAGCGCAACGAGAAGCTCGACGTCATTCACAGCAAATATGTTAACTTGACATTAACTAAGACACAGCGGGATGGATCATCGGTGAAATGATGGAGGTGTTGCTTGACGAAAACTAACTGGGTGTCAGACAAATTCTGGGATTTATTTTGTGTCTCTGCTCATTTCAAGCCCAAATGAGTAACTTCACCTTCAAAAACGATCCCCAAAAAGCACAACCTGCGACTCATTAAATCTGCAAGCAACTTTAGAAACAAAACAAGCCCAAAGTTGCTTATAATAATTGGACTTGGCGATAGAAACTCAAAATAGTTCCTTTTTTTTCCACCAACAAAATGCGCATATCTCTCCTCCCTCCATAGTTTACATTTCTGTCGCTGCTGCTGCTGTTGCATAGAAACGGCGGTCACCCCCCCAAGACACTTAAATTAAATTATAAAAGAAAATAGTAACGCAAAGTGATTTCATTAAGTACCTGGATTTGAAATACCAACGCGTCAGATTACTTGTTACTGAAAAATGTGGTCCGACGTCAGTATCGCGTTACCGATGTTGTGGCTGTCTCTGCAGTAACAGGTTATGAAATTGTTATTCTATTCCTGTCTGCTTTTGAAGAAGGACGTTAAACTCCAGTGTGTGAGATTGCACCTGTGCGGTAACAGCAACTTGATTGCTCAGCACACAGTCCTACTTACTCCACCTCATCATGCAGAGGTGTGCCTTGGCATCATTACCATGTGGACAAATGCATCTCTTATCTGAAACCGCCCTGGCTAGATAAAAGTTGAGCTGTGAAAAAGCCAAGAAAAGCTGAGAAAATGAGGATGGTGAAGAGAAAGGGGCAATAATTTCCCTGCCGCCTCTGTGGAGATACTCAGCACTTTAATGGCAGCTGGAATCACACTGGGCACTTCCCAGTTATCTTTCAGATGTGTGAATCTGTGTGTACCTCTCAGCCTGTCCTAGTTTTCTTTTCTCTCTCTTTATAATGAGAGAAGTCTTTGAGTAGTTTTAGAGACGATTTGAATGGAATTGAAATCACCTTTCTGCCACAGTGTTGCAAAATATTTCAGTACAAACCTCTACATGGCTCACTTTAAAGCCAAGCACACCAGTTTGAGAAGTTTTGATGTAAAACTGACATAATAGGTGTATGTTACTACTTGTTACCTGTCCTGGTTTTGCCACAGATCGGCCAGTGGAACCAGGCTAGCTATCTTAAGTAGTCACTGACTAGTTTTTATGTTCGTCTTGCAGCAACAGCCTTCAGAACTGCCACAATTCTTCATTCATATATGTCTAAAACATTCTGCATGATTTCATATGATGCATATGATGCAGTTGCAGCAGATTTTCCTAACTTTTGCAAGTTGTAGTCTCAGTTTTCTGTTCTCCAAAGACAAAAACTACACCCAATGAGGCCTTTTGCTTGATTAAATATTTGACATGTTGTGCATTCATAGATGACCTTTTGCTCACTTTTATTGTAATAAGTGATTTTGTTTTTAGCTTTTTTGCCTTGCTAAACCAGCCTGTCCATTCTTCTTTAACAGAAAGGCTTTTTCATTCACCTCACTGACATTTATTGTATATTTTCTCTTTCTTTCATTCTCTGTAAACTTTATGTGCTGGTGAAAATCCCAGGAAATCTGAGATTCTTGGACCAGCCTGTTCTGCACCAACATTTAGTGTTTTAAATCTCCTTTCTGAACCATTCTGATGCTCGGTTAGAACTTCTAGTGCTCTCTAATGCATCACTGGATGTCCAATGCATCAAGTTCCAGCCTTGTGATTTTCTCATTTACTATTTATATTGAGCTATTGGACAGGTGTACTTAAAAAGGGGGCTGAAAGCAGAAGACTATCCACACTTGTAGAGCTGTAGATATTCATTTTTAAAGGATTAAAACTTTTCTCAAGAGATCTGAGTGCACTTGGACCAATTTTTATGGAGCTTTCTAGTAATAACTATTTATTTCTTCTTCATGAATGCCTTGAGTTTTCTTGTGAAGATAACCACATAGTTAAACTTTTGTTTTATTACTTTTATTTTTTTAGTAGCTACATTCAATGCATCAACATCCTCCTTATAAAACCTACCACACATACCGAACTCATGCTGGGTGGAAGATGGAAATTTCAGGACCTACAAGTTTGAGAGAATTCTGATGGAGGGGAATAAATGAAGTCTTCAAAACAAAAACATTTTCTGCATTTATGTTGATAGAACTGCCAAGACAACACAGAGGGGGATCACTGTGAACGCTGCGCTCCAGGTTTCTACGGTGTGGTCCGAGGTTCTCCAGATGACTGCAAACCTTGCGCCTGCCCCCTTCCCAATCCAGAGAATAAGTAATATTTTGGCTTGATTTTATTTTTTCTTCTATGCATGCTTTTAAAGCAGAATGCATCAGCAACTCCCTTTGTGCACATGTTAATCTGTATTCTGCATTCTGTTGACTCTTTATCTTTTAATTATTTTGAAACTGCTTTTTTCTGAATCTAGTTTCAGCCCCACATGTGTGGCAGAAGGTTTTAGTGACTACCGTTGTACCTCCTGTGCAGAGGGATATGAGGGAAAATACTGTGAAAGGTGAGACTTGTGTGGAGAAAAGTAGTAGTATACCATTGTATAGTTGTCTGCATTAAAATAAATGCCACTGTTGTGGAGCTCCAAAACATAATTTGAGATTGTCATTCAGTTCCAGATTTGTCTGAAAGCAAAAAAAAAACAAAAACAAATTAGCACAGTGCACAGCAAATATTTTGACTTGAAATAGTAATAGCTCCAACGTATTTAGAAAAAGAGCTGCGTCCCACTGCTGTGCAGGTGCAGACTTGGTTATTTCTCAAATATATCCTGGAACTATTTGGGATGGTTGATGACATTCTCCATTGGCTTAACTTTTGGCTGATCGAAGCTTGATCACCCTTTTTCTCTAGGTGTGCCACTGGTTACCACGGTAACCCAAGGATGCCAGGTGGTCGCTGTGAGGAGTGTAAGTGTTCCTCGTGGGGGTCGTTACCAGGACCATGTCACCCTGTCACGGGCCAGTGCCGTTGCAGGGTTGGGACATCTGGGATTTTGTGTGACCAGTGCATGGACCGGCATGTGTGTGGACCGTCTGGGATCATCTGTAAGACTAATATATCAATTTGTGTTTTTTTGAGTTGTTGTTTCTGTCTTGTACCACAAAAGAAAATGCAATACTCACTGAACTTTTGACAGTCTGTCATATTACAACCACAAACTTAAATGTGACTGACTAAAGTTTAATGTATTTCATTGTAACCCCTTTAAAACAAACAAGTTCATAGGAATAATAGGGAACTGCAGCCAGCATGTCTATACAATTTGATAATATCCTGAGCATAAATGATTTTGTTCTTTTTTATGCTAGAAAAACTGATGAATGAATGCAAATAAGCTATACTTGTGAGATGAAAAACCTGTTAATTAAAAGAGGATATTTTATGGGTCATAAGAATATTTTTAAGACAACTGATCTGTGGAATGTAAGGTCAATTATGTATCTTGCAGGGCTTTTGAAGTGATATATTTTGCGCTGGTAATGTAGCATTTTTCTGTCCCATGACTGCTTAGTGTGAACCTGCTGACCCTATTTAAATAGCATTTTAAATTGAAGCCATTACACAGATTAGCCTCTAACAGCATGAGTTATACATAAACCCCATTTGCATCTCAAGGTTTCTACACTCCATGAACCCTAAATTCAGTCTTAGTCTATTTCATTTATTTTCTGCTGCTCCTGTCATTCTGGTGCCTCACACATGTGCAGTATTACCTGATGTTGTAATTTTTACTGTATTTTGGCAATGAAATGCAAATCGGAGGCCTTTTCTGTAGTTGCCATGGGAGACGAGATCATGGCAGAAGTCAGATTCAAGTCATTCAGAAAATAATTTCAATGTCATTTGGAGCTAAATTAAGCTTAATATGAACATAATAGCAGTGCCAATTTAGTGCCATTAGCTTGTCTGGAAGTAAGTGTGCGCATGTGAATGAGAACATGGAAGAAAAGGTCGTTAGACAGAGGCCAGTGTGAAATCGCTGCTGTCATGCTCGCTCATGTCTTTGCATGTTTCGACATTGAACATGTACTCACAAAGTGGAAGTGCTGCACTGCCACCCTGACACCATGCTGCTCGCCTTTGTGTCCAAACCGTAATCGTAGGTCCTGGTTCTGACAATAGGGCGGTGGTTAAACTGAAAAGTGATGCCACTCGGTGTTCTCCCATGCTCTGGCTGTTCTTGCATTCTGCTTGGCACAACAAAGCACTTGTCCTGAGTGGGAGAGGTGTAAACATCTAAGCAAGTGCAGAAAACCAGCTTAAATTTAACAAGTCGTGTCATAGAGTTTACAGCGTTATTAAACTTCCCTCCATCGACCTACAAAAGATGCTCAGAATGTAATTATTAATCCATTAGATGCAGGTGTAACATATGAGTATCCCCAAGCCCATGTCTGGAAGGGGATTTAGACCTTAATAGATTATCTTCAGTGGGAAAAATAAAGGAGGTACCACATGCTCAGTATATTGCTTAATACATCAGCTTAAAATTTATCAAATTATATTGGTTTTAATTTGTTTTAGTTTCCCCTTGCTTCTGCATTTTCTTTAATTTTACATTTACGTAGAGTTGCATATTTACAATAAGAGCAAAAGACAAATGCTAACTGAAGAACATAAATCACATTACAAATGTAAATTTATAATAAATAAAAGTGCAATCACTTGAATGCTTATTTGTATTGCAACATTCCCAAACAAGATAATGCAAAGTGGTTTATAGATATATAAATATATAGGGGAGTCTAGTAAACTCACAATGATTACAATAATGTCATTTATGAAAAATAAAAGTGCGCACCTGTATCCCGTTTTGACAGAAACCTCATGGCAATGTGTTTCGGATGGCTTTAGGGTGCAGTAACAGTCAAAACCTTCTGTGAAATAGACAAATGTAAAAATGTTTGCTGTTAAAAAATCTTGAAAAGTTTGCAAGTACAGGTTGAATCCAATTACGTTTCAGCTGCATCTCAAAATCTCAAATTATTCAAGTTTAATGAAGTTTACATGCACAGTAAATGTGATTTTAAGTATTATGTCTTTGCACTTTTTTTTTCAAAATATTCTTGTACGCTGAAGGACTGAAACATGTTTCCATGCGTTGTTTCACAGACAGGCGTTCATAAAATTGAAAAAGGTTCATGCTACAGGACAAGCTGCTTTCACTTGTAGAAGGTTGTAGATTAAACTTTTACACAAGTTAGATTCCTGAACAGCAGCAATAAGCAGGTCTTGACACCATGTCATATTCCTTTGCAGTGCAAATGTCTGCGTGTGTGTGTGATGTTTTTTGTGCATACATTTTGCATGAAACTAATTGAAAGCAGTGGTTAATTTATGTGTTTTGGTTTTGTCAGAGATTGATAGACTAGAAACTTTTTGTGTATTATTTAATTTATCTTTGATTTCCCATGTCAGGAGTTTTAATTTCTGCAATAAATCAGCCCCAGGTCGCAAAAGAAAACTGTTTTCCTAGCACTGTACTAAAAAGTAATTGTGTGTCCGAGTCAGTTATCGTGTGCGTGCATTGGAGTGTGTTTGTTTTATTTTTCTTTTGCCCACAGTGTGTGTTCATAATAGGTGCTCTTTCCTCTCTAGGCTGATTGTATGTATCAGCAGTCTTGTCTTTCTAAGGGTAGAACAACAAAAGTGCCATCACATATTGATCTATATATAAGTTCACATATATAAAACATACAGTTACAAAAAGATCTTACACAGAAACTTCACAATGCCAATAATAAATATTTCAGATGAATTTAATGGGGCTCATTGCACATGAACTGATTCAGAACTGCGTTTCTTTACTTTTCTCCAGCCTGTGACGATGAGTGCTCAGGTTTGCTAATAAGCGACATGGACCGTCTCTATCGCATCATCACTGATGTCACACTGACCACACCCCTCCCACCACCTTATAAAGCTTTGTACCGCTTTGAAAACATGACAGAGGAGCTCAAGGTAAAAGTATAAATGCTAACTTTCTTTGTTTGGGTTATATTGTTCCATAGAACAAGGCTGGGTGAAACTTGCTACTTACAGATGTATCTAAAAGTAAACTTAAATGTTGCATTGCTTTGAACTTTTTGACATTTTTGGCATGTCTGGTTTCCCACACGAGTCAAAATTAAACAATTCAAGACATTTGTCTACCTAAAAATTAATCAAATTTACTCTGGTAAACACAACTCTACCACTCCCCTTTATAGTTGAGTTATTACAATTTACTGTGAATTTCTTCCCTTCTCCAAGTTACTGGCTCTATGAGTCAGCTAGTTTTAATAATAACAAACATAAATTCATTCTTGTACATAAGAATTTTCCATAAAATGATGTGTTGCCTCTATATTAAACCTTTAGTCTTAACAAATCAAAAGATCATGTAACAAGTAAAATTTTGCGATAGAACAAATTGTTCAGTAGATACAGGCACTCAATTGTCCTGAATGGCAAAAGTAAACATTAAGTTGGCAAAGGAGATTTTAGATTGATGACTTGACTACTATTTTGAAATAAATATGTAAAAAGCCGTACCTTATTACCTTACCGTACCTTGATGCATAAATAGCCAAGAGATATTTATGCATCAACAACAAACTGGGGAAAAAATGTGAAGTGTTGAAACTATTTGAACAGAATAATTGGCCACTTTTCTGACATTGATGCAGTAGTTGCTGCAGTGTTTACATATTTAAGCTCTGTGCAAAAATTCATGAATTAATAAAAAAAAATTCAAGCACATTGGATCCTGTTCTGCAAATAAAATTTTAAGATTTCTGCTTGATTTTAGTTGATTCCAATTCTCCTTTTGAGTTGAGGCTCATGAACTCTAGTTTTTGGCTCTATTCTCAAATTTCCAAGCACCACTTTATACCAATTATTTTCCAGCTTCCCAAGATTGTAGCAAATGTTAAAAGGAAAAGTAATTTCCTTTTGTCTGACGGTTTGCATTTTTGGTAGTTTTAAAATGTTACTTATGAGAAATTTCTTAGTGCAAATTATTTTTCTTGTTCCTCTGTTTTTCAGCCCTGCAGCAGAGGCCTGGGTGGTTGCAACAACATCGCTCGAGGCCACATTGTGTCAGACATTTCTGTCTAATACTTTCATCTTTCTGTTTCCTTCTGAAGCACATGTTATCGCCTCATAAAGCTCCGGAGAGATTACTGCAACTGGCCGACTCCAACCTGGGATCACTGGTCGTTGAGATGGACCAGCTGCACAGCAGGGTGCAAATCCTTTGGTTTTTCTTTACTTCATATTAACCTGTGTCTGCTTGCTTTTCTTTTCATCTCAATTTCACTCTCTGTGTAGCCAAAGGAATTGTGGAAATTTGAGCTTTGGTATTGTGACTCAGTCATTTCAAGAAACAAGAGCTGAAAATTGCACTTTGAAGATATTCCAAATGCACCAAGTACATCCTGTGCAGGTCGCCAGTCTGTCGCAGGGCAACACAGAGACACACAGGACAAACAACCATGCACATACACACTCACACCTAGGGACAATTTAGAGAGGCCAATTAACCTGACAGTCATGTTTTTGGACTGTGGGAGGAAGCCAGAGTACCCGGAGAGAACCCACGCATGCACAGGGAGAACATGCAAACTCCATGCAGAAAGACCTAGGGCCAGGAATCGAACCCAGAACCTTCTTGCTGCAAGGCAACAGCTCTACCAACTGCACCACTGTGCAGCCCTATCCATCCATCCATCCATTTTCTAACACCCTTGTCCCTTACTGGGGTCAGGAGGTGCTGGTGCTTCTCCAGCCAACATTCCGGGCGAGAGGCGGGGTCACCCTGGACAGGTCGCCAGTCTGTCGCAGGGCTGTTTGCCATTAAATATTGTAAATCACATGCAGTCTGACCCCTTCTAAGGACCAAAGCTCCAGTTAACAGAGCGTACCAGACCATAGCCCTTCCAGCTTATTAAGGTGGAAATTATGTGAAAGGGCAGTTTCATGTTTTTCTTTCTCTCTTACTCTCTAAATGTATGTGCTGTCATGGCTGACTGTGAGGGGAAGTTAACCAAAATAGAAAAAAACACCTTTTGAGTGTAGGGGTCTACACCTATCAAGTGGAGAAAACTCACATTCATGCTGTCAAGCTCCAGCCTTTTAGAGGCTGAATGTCTGACATTTGTTGACAACAGTACTGTCCCCTCATCCCATCCCCTACATGCTTACTCACAGAAACACCCTGGCTAAAATTACATAACATGGTCTTGTCAAATCTCAGCAGGATATATAATTATCCTCACTCTCCAACTGTGTGTGTGTGCATGTGTTAAATTGAGTGTATTGGTATGATTCTCATGCCTGTCAAAACTCCATCCATACTGTTGTGTTCTTGGACTTGTCTAGATCTTTGAATGTGTAGGGTTCTGTTTTCTCTTTACATCAGTAAGTTTTCCACCTTTCTGCACGCTGTATTGATTTGTGCTGTGTTTGTACTTTCACCTCTCTGCAACATATTCACCTATGTAATGCCTGTTTATTATTTGATGACTGTATGCGTTTGTGTTTCAGGCAACTAAAGTGTCTGCGGATGGAGAGCAGGTGGAGGACGATGCGGACAGGATTCATAAACGAGCCGAGGACCTGGAGCAGTTCATCAGAGACACGCTGCTGGGAGCGAAAGGTAAAAAAAAAAAGACAGCTCTGCCTCTCTTTTATTAGCTCCTTACAAATCCTGTCGATGTGTCTACAATTAATTTTAGATTTTATTGAACTGATGAACTGATCGTATCCTCGGAGGAAAGATGCATCATTTCACACAATATATGCAGATTGAAGAAACATGTAGTTTCCCAAACATCTCAAGACGTAATGGTCCTTAAAATACAGTTTTCCATCTTCCAAAGAGGGCTTTGAAGAAAACCAGCCAAATGGATCAGCTAATGGAGGAAAGCACCTAAAAATTGTTACTGATGGGCAAATTGATGGTACTCCATGCAGGCTGCTGGTGCAAAGTGATGCTGCAGATTCCTAATGCTGCAGCAGCACAATAGCAACATTGATAAAGAGCAACTGTTGAAGGAAACTAAACCATCAGGCCACTTCGTCCATAACGCAGCATTTTTAAATAATAGAGAGAAAATACTCATCTAATTTTCACTGGTAATTGGCAAGCTAATATACAAGTTAGAACAAAATACTTGGCCAGCAATCTTTTTTTGTTGATAACACACATGCTTGCTCATTTTCCTCTGAATACTTTTTCTCTATCACTGACAAGATGTGGATATTTTAAGTTTGATACTTTCAACTTAATCCTGGAGCAGGTTCACAAAATTATCAAACAAAAATCTACAATATAAAATAATTTAACAGTAGTTATCTTTTCCTTTTGAAAATGGCTAAATTGCTATCAGTTATGATGAATGAATAAATAACATATTAATAAGTGTTTTAAATTAAACTGCTTCATTTTATCTAGCCATGCTGCAGTAATTGTTTTCCCATACTAGGTCCTTTAAACTTCACGTCAAATTGAAAAAAAGTGTAATAATGTCAGCTATTTATTGACACTTGCAACTGTTATTAAATTGTCTTATTTCTTGTTTTAAAAAATAAAATAAAAATATATATATATATTTCCTGCATTGACTGAAGAAACAAATGCAATCTTGACTTGAATTGTCCAAAACATATCTATTCTTTTATTTTCAGCAGCATTAGAGTTAATTTTTAAAGTCTCAAAGTTTTTAATCTCCTGCTTTCTCACAATGTTTAACCAGAATTATCTTATGTGAAGATATGTCAAGAGTGCCATACTTCTTTACCCTCCCTCTACATGTCAAAAAATACAGTTTTTGATAAAATTATCCATCCTTCCATCCATTTTCTTTACACCCTTGTCCCTTAGTGGGATCTGGAGGTGCTGGTGTCTCCAGCTAACGTTCCAGGCGAGAGGCGAGGTCACCCTGGACAGGTCGCCAGTCTGTCACAGGGAAACACAGACACACAGGACTAACAACCATGCACACTCACACACAGACACCTAGGGAGAATTTAGAGAGACCAATTAACCTGACAGTCATGTTTTTGGACTGTGGGAGGAAGCTGGAGTACCCGGAGAGAACATACACATGCACAGGGAGAACATGCAAACTACATGCAGAAAGACCAGGGCCGGGAATCGAACCCAGAACCTTCTTGCTGAAAGGCAACAGCTCTACCAACTGTGCAGCCCTCTTGACAAAATCAATTAATCTAATTTATTATATAGAGAGCTATTTTTTACATTCATATCTGACACCAAAGGCTTAAAACTGGACAGACTATAACATATAAACATGATCCACCATTGGTGAAATAAAATAATAAAAATGTTGTACTTTAAGTAACCGAACCTTTCACAATTCAAACTCACTGGAATTGTACTCTAAGCAGTCAGACATTCATAGTAATGCATGGTAGGGATGATTGTAGTCCAAGTTCTAAAAGATTGCAGCACCAAGGTTTTTTATTAATATTATTATACCACTATGAAATACTTGTGGTAAAGTTGCCAAATCAACTCTTCTGACTTGCAGTGGTCCTCTCTCTGTTGTTGCTCCCAGCTCTCTGGCCCTCTGCCTAATCACAGTGTGATTATAGTGTGTGCTTGTGTGTGTGTTTCTTGGAGAGTAAAAGAGAGACTGTGTCCTGGCTCACTGAATGATTGAGAGTAGCAATTAGAGACTTAATTAGTGGCCGTCACAAATACACACCAGATACACAAATGCCTTTGCCAGATTCTGCACATTTTTACCACTCTGTACACAGAGACACACATTAAGGCAAGAAAATACTGTACACAATTTCCTCACACATGTTTGCCAGATACCTTAATATGATTCCGTCCACGTTTTAAGTGTTTAATTGGTTCTTAAATCTTACTGTGTAATTATACGGCTGTGGCACACACTTTTGTTTCCTCTGTGCACACACTGGTAGAGGAACCATGCACACACACACACACACACACACACACACACACACACGCAGTACAGCTGTTCATTAGCATGATGGCTTAACTCCTGTCTTGGCTCTAATCACTTCATGTTTACACTTCAAATGAGTGAAATGCAACACTGCAACAACACACACACATGCATAACCATGAAATATTTCAACTTATTTCACCCAAATAAAGTTTAGATAAAGTAACACATACACACGCACAATTAAGGAAAAAATACTAATGGACGGTTATTTTTTTTGCTTCTGCACTGATGCACAAAATCCTCATTAATTTCAGGGAGGTTGAGTTTCACTTAAGTGAGTCTTGGTATGTTTCACCACTGATGTTTTTGAGATTTTACTGACTCTAATATGATAAAATAGATACATGGTTTCTAACAAAAAACTGTCTTTAAATTATGGATTGCTTAAGACTGAGTTTGATTTCAGCTGTGATTAAAGGACTAAAGATCAAAGGGTGAAATTTTTCAGTCATGAGCTATTAAAATGATTTAGTGATACGCAAAAAAATGTGCATACTGTACTGTGTGTTTGTTTGAATTGGGTTAAATCTTATTTTACACAATGATACTGGATTCCTTCAATTTCTAGTTTGAGATCTTGCAGCTTATTTCACTTTAGGTTAGTAGTTTTAATGTATTAAGTTCTAATGATTTAGAACTTAATATAATACTTAATAATTTAGGCAGGTGAGGTGACTAGTACTGTCTTTTTAACAAATGATTGTTTGCTTATACTTGTAATTTGAAAGGAAAATGTAAGAACTGAAAGTGCCACTGCATTTACAGCACACTTTATTGTGTATGAATCTGCAAAGCTGTAGATCAGTTGCTGTGCTGATGCCTGTTTGAATAACAAACATTGGACATATAAGCATGAAAACAAAGCAATGGAACAAAGTGGCCTTGTTTCAAAATCTTAGGATACACTTTGGGGGAAAAAAAACCCAAAACTGCCAGATGCAGGATGTTCTTGCAATGTTGAGCTGGGAAACCTTATTCTGCCACAGTGTGGTTTTTACTTACAACCTTCCTAATCAATGTGGCACATCATTCAATCCATTTCAGAGAAATATGTTTTCTTGAATTATACTCATTCTTTCAACAAGATGCTGTGCAGCAGCACAATGTGAAAATTGTTTTAGAAACAGTTTGAGGAGCAAGATGATTTTCAAGTGTTTGACTTTTAATCCAAATGACCCAAGTATTTAGTGAATCATCTCTGGGATTTGCTGGACAAACGAGTCCAATCCTAAATGATCTACAGCTGATATTTAGCTGTCAGATAAGTCAGCCCATCGTCAGGGCTCAAGAGGAGTTCATTACAAATCTGGGCTGTTTTGGCATCAAAAGTGTGACAAACACACTACTGTAACATCATAATGTTACTATGGGATGCTCCAAAATCCTACATTTACGTAAACACAAATGTATTAGTTTAGTTTTTTTTTTGCTCTCTTCAGCCACCTCAGCTTTTACTTGCTTCCTCCAAAGAGACACAGGAACAACTCATCTCAGAGATATCTTTTATTTATCATTTCCTTAGATGAATCTCATCAACAACATGTGAACAAACGTGGCCAGAGAGTAGCCAAAGAGTAACCAGAGAAGCCAGAGTAGGTTGGAAACCTACAAATAGATAGGAGAGATATTAATTACACACAATGAGTTCATTGAATGAACTATTTGCGGTTTTAACTTGAAATTAGTCATCAAATAAAAAGTGTAGTTTAAAGAAGTCGTAGCAAGGATTTTGAAGATTGAAATGAGAAACATACCCACCACATGTCATTAAATTATTATTACTAAATTATGCTGGAAGTCTTTTATATACATCAACAAAAAAGTATCTGTTGCAAATAAAAACCAAACTTAAAATTAATGTCTAAAATGTAAATTTAGTTTTGAAATAAATATTTGTTGGCATTTGCACCAACACAGCTTCAACTCCCAGCTTTGTTTTCTCAATTTCTTACAGTTAAAACACAAGACAAGCTGTGATTTTCCTTATTGTTTTCACAACCGCAGCTACATGAACTCAATCTGTCCGTTGGCAGCATCCTCACAGCTGCGTGTCTCTTTATGTCCAGACCTCCAATCCAAGGCAGCGGAGTTGAACAAGACCCTCTCACGGAAAGATGGAACTCCAGACAAAAGCCTCAGTGAGATGAAGGAGGACATCCAGGCAATGCTAGCCGAGATGAGAAAACGGCAGCTGGGAGGGATGAAAAGCATTGCAGAGGAAGAGAAAGAGTATGAGGACGCATACACACAGTCTCTCTCTTTCACACACACACACACACACTCACCCACCCATGGCTCAGGTGTTTTACCTTTCTCCCACACAGATATTTTTTTTTCAGTCATATATTTTACTCTTTAATACATAAAAAGTGGATACACAGACTCTCTTCTCTGATATACAAAGTAAAAAGTTGTTTCCAAAGCATAGAGAAAACAAATATGTAAGTTATAGTCCTGTATTTTTTGCAAAGTTTATTTTTTGCTCAAAATATCTTAATATATTTTATCATTTGCAGCACAAGACAATGCTTAATGCATCTGTTTGCATAGTGTCTCCTGCAATTTCTGCATTATTTAATAACTTCATTGTCTGTTTTGCATGTGTTGCTTGCTGCTGGGACTCATCACCACTTATTTTTTCATATTTTGTTTAATTTCAACCAGAAGTGAAAATTAAAAACATATTGAAAGTTGGTTTTTCCAACTATTTCTAATACTGTATGCTTTATGTTTCCTGCTTCCCTCAAAATAAGGCAGAAGTTGATTTTAAAAAAACATAAAACTTCTCATTTTTCATCTTTTACATTTATTTGACTTTTCTCTTTTATCTTCTACCTCGAGTATGTTTCTCTTTAAAAGTTAAATTAGAAATGTTTAAAAATTTTATTTAGCAATAAAGTCAGCATTTATGCATTAAAATGAAGGTATTTGCTTTTCAAAAGTGGACTGGTTTTATCTAAGTTTGAGTTGTTGCATCATAATAACTCGATACTTTAAAAGATGTCCTACAGCTAATTGTTATTTCAATTAATTTGCTTTTGAATGTGATTATTTGCAGCACAGACTAGATTTTCTAGTACATATTCCGAAGCAATTTGGACAAATACAGGATGAATAATCCTAAATCCCAAAAAATCTATTGTTTTCTTGTTTTGTTTCTTTTTTAACACTGAAGACCTAAAAAGGTAAGCAGGTATTTGATAGCTGCACGTCTTTCTGTTTGTCGTAGCAAAGAGGTTTTTCACTGTCACTCATTATCGTTCTCTCTCATTCTCTCTCAAGGCGTTCGGTGGAATTAGCAATCTATCTCTTCATACCTCTCTCCCCTTTTGTCTCTCTCAGCAGTAAAGGTCGATGAGTTAATTAAAAATATCACCGCAGGGGCACAAACAGAGACAGTCATAAAGATACAAAGAACATGTAATGAGATAGAAAAAACACGGGAGAGGGGAACAGCTGACGGATGGATAGAGAGAATAAGTGATGGAGAGACAAAGAGAAATCGCTTCAGACACTAAATGAGTTGGTCTGCACTTCATTATGTGACTGAAGCCTAAGGGGAGATTTCATCCAGAGCACCAGATAAAAAAACAAACAAGAAAAACAAATTCATGGCTCTATGAAATATGCAAAACTTTCAGTAGTTTTTGTGTATTTTTCACATTGTTAGCATAGAACTGTCAACCAAATTTGTTCACATGCTGCAAATTACATTTTATTTAATTCATACACTCAATGTATACGCTAGAGCAATAGATGGGGAATGACTAGACAATCCTCAGTTGTTTAGATTTTCTTATGGTATTCCCTACAGGGTTCATTAAAGTTTGATCATACCCAATCATTGCATTCCCCATATCCTCAAGCACTGTGAAATTTTCCTGTGAGTGATATTATCTGGAGGACACGAGATCCTTCTAGTGGTAATTATTGATGTAAGAGAAGAAAAATACGACTCATTAAAGAGTGCGATTGTAAACACGCAGCTACTAAAGTACTTTAAATGCTTCCAGAGAGAGAAAGCTCTGTGTTGCGGTGCATGCCACCGAAACACACAGCACAATGTTGTGAACCAATAGTTACATTGCAAATGACTGTATGAAATAAAGCATGTTGCTAGCAGTCATTTTGCAGGCTTTCTAAGGTTTGTTAAACACACAGAAAAGCTGCAGTAAAAGATGCCGTCAGAGGCACCTTGCCAAAAACTGCAGTTAGTGTTTTCTGGTGTGAATTACTGTTTTCTTGGTCTATTACATTTAATACCAAGTACCATCAGTGGTATCATCACCCTTTGACTCACCGCTGGTAACATTTGCTCATCAAAAGCTGTTGTATTTCACAGAAATGATCAAACTCACTCTGGTCAATTATTGTTAAGATTAGCATTTTAATGTCACTGATAAAGTAACTTTCAGATGCATAGTTACCAAGCAAAATACAGAAATATTATCACCAAATCATATTTATGCTGTAGAAATTACTTCTATATCTAATTTTATATATGTAGATCAATCTGTTTATAGTATTTTTCATACACTTTTGTAAATCCTGAACCTTCCCAGTGGATCATTTATATTGAAGTATTTAAAAAGGCAGACTATTTCTCAGTGTAATGATTTTATTCAGAGATATAAAAGGTTATAAGAAGAATCACAATTAATCCAACTCTAGTTTGATTAATATTATCTATGTATATTTACACACGGTTACTGATTAGACATATAAGGAAAAATCTGAACTAACTGAAAATATAAAGACAAACAGGCAGTCTGCTTATATTAAAAAGAATAACAGGGTGTTCAGCAAAATAAAAAAAGCAGTCATTATTCTTATTATTCTAAATATTAAATTCTGCTGGTTATTTAAACTTAACAAAACCTTTCAGCTATGTAGTAGTATGAAAGAAAAAATATAAATCTCTTATTTAACGTCAACATCTGATCTAAAGTGAAAAGTTTCCATCTTTTCGCTCCTCATCTGTTCTTATCCAGTTCAATAAAAGCCAAGAACAACTGAATTTCCCTGCATTGTGTCCAAAACTTGGCTTGGCTCTTGCTGTGACTAACTGTATGAACTCTTATTCATCCCACAGGTTTCAAAACTGTCTCAGAAACAAGTAGAAGATGCCATTAGTTTTTGGGGGGGGGGTTGTTGTTTTTGCATTTGTAAAACACATATAAATAAGTACTCCTGTTTATTGAATCATAATATCCATATCCAAGATATAAATGAACTCTCTTCCTCCTCTGCAGTCTAGCAGAAGAGCTGTATCAGAAAGTCAAAAGGATGTTTGGTGGCCCTCATCAGTTCACTGAAGACTTGAAAGCAGAGGTAATCATGATCTCTGGTTACAAATCTTGTTTTCAAATGTATTAAATGACTTTGATTACCTCAGTACCTCCTCGTGTGTTTCAAAGATAAAAGAGAAGCTGTCTGATCATGAGGGGAAGCTGCAAGAGGCTCAGGATTTACTCAACTCTGCCCAGGGAAAGGCGAGGCAGGCTGGCTCACTGGCGGAACAAAACAAAGCCAACCTCACCGCTCTGCAGGTGCAGCCCAACTCAGACATACATAAGAATCAGGAAAGGCTCTGTCTTTAAGGTTGACTATGCCAACTTATATAGACAGTAAATATTCATTTTCTACAGTTGTAATTAAAGGATTGGACTCAAGTTAGATTGATTTTCTCTAACTTAAATGTGCCTTAAAGTGTTACTACTCCACCAGCTGTTATAGTTTGCAGCTTAACTTTTACTGCTTATCAAATAAGGTATAACATGTATATTAAATCTAAAAAAACACGCTCAGGTCTGTTGTAGGTAGCTGTAGCTGTTTGCAACTTGGTTCTCCTGAAATACATTTTTTAAATGATTATTAATTTCTCAGATTATTTCCTTGGCTTTAAAATGTTTCTATTTCATCAATAAGAACCACATAGTGGTTCTTATTGATTAAACAAAATAAAATGATGAACAACTTCAAATACTAAAAAATATAATTAAGTGAACAGATCTGAGAAAGTTCTTAAAAGATAAAACAGACAAGTTTAAATTCTACATTAGTGATGCAACAGATCCAGGAGAAACACATTCATTTTCATTTCAATGTGTTATGATTTTATCACTTTGACACAAATCACAGTGTCCAATACGTCCAATAATACTGGTCAGCTATATGTCATGTAGAAATTAGTTGAAAAGAAAAGCACAAAACCGTCATTTTAAAAGATCAGAAGGCAAACTGGCAAACTATAGGAAATCTAAAAAAAATGAAAATAAATATAGTACATTGTTGCAGATGTTATTGCTTTGGTTTTTTACAGAGGAAGCGAGATGCAGTCAATGCTGTCAAACAAGACGCACAGAAGATCCTTGGAGAAGGAAATGATCTACTAGATGAAGCAAACCAGCTGTCTGAGAACATCAAAGACGAGCTTGAGGTACTAAATCGAGAAAAAACCCAAAGACTTTTCATAGTTGTTCATTCTACCTGAACTTAGTTGGCTAAAAGTTGCAATAAACAAAGAAACTTCTTTTATTTTGGTAAATAATGATGAATTTAATTCTCTCAGGAGTTGCGGGAGATGAATAGAGAGCTTGGTCCGCTTCATGCTCAGCTGGATGATGAAGTTCAGGGCCTCTCTGACAGCTTGAGCGATGGCCGCCTGGCTGAACACGTCCGTGAAGCGGAGCAACATGCCAAACAGCTAAATGAATCGGCCGCCATTTTAGATGGGTGAATACAGCACAAACAGATCACTGTTTCTCCTTCTCCCATGTGTTTTTCGCATGATAGATCCCTAAGCCATGCAGTGGAAAGTTAAATCAAATGATGAGAAATTAAAAAAAAGATCTATTTTTATATTCCACATTTTTTAGTAAGTGCTTGTATGTAAATATTGTTTATCCAAAAGGGCAGAAGGTGGAATTTTATTTTCCAATTCAGTGTAATATAACTCTGTTATTTTAGGATTCAGCATAAATGCCGTATTCTTGTAAAATTTTGTTTGACTACCCTTAACAGGAGCAAAATTAAGATTTCTGATTGGAGAAAGGTTTATGTAGATGTTAATTTAATCTATCGTGCTTTTTTCCCCTTCTTTCTCACTTTTCACCTCACAGCATTTTGGCTGAAGCTAAAAATCTGTCCTTCAATGCAACTGCTGCCGTCCATGCTTACAGCAACATTAAAGCCAATGTCGATGCTGCAGAAAAAGAGGCAAAAGCAGCCAAACAGACGGCAAATGAGGCTCTGGCACTGGTGAGTATTCAGAAATTAATTAATATCTTTTGAATAGAGTAAAAAATATATATCTTTGGTGTTTTGCATGCATTCAGGTTTTATGTGCCTAAAATTAACCCTTTCATGCACAGTGGACACCAATATAAAAGCCATATTCTTGTGCTTCTTGTGGATTTGTATGTTATAAATGCACACAGACCACTGAAGTGGACATTAATGCATCATAAAATACACTATCAACTACTGGTCATTAGCTGCAAATGCAAGAAATTATTTTTGTCAAATCCAATATGGCCGACAGACAAAAAAGCATGCCAACCAATCCTGCTGTAGATGACTCTTGCAGTTAAAAAAAAAAGAAAAAAAGATAACCTCTAAAGAACAATATTACGGATGTATTTTTCAAATAACAACTTTGTATTTGCAGAAAATTACAATTAATCACCTAAAACAAATAAAATTTAAAAATATTTTTTGTAACAATTTTTATTCCTACTTTGTTTTTATGCCATAAGAAAATAAAAAAAATCATAATTCATGCATGAAAGGGTTAAAACACAAAATATGATATTTTTAGACATTTATTTATACCAAATTAATTCTATAATCTTCAGAAGGAATATGCAAGGACGAGAACCATCAACACCCTGAAAGCCTAAGCTCGGCACAAAATATTTGTAAGAAAATGTATTGTTGACTCTTCAGTGGTCATCACTCAGACATTATTTATACTTTTATTTTTGAAAATTACAAAACAATAAAGTTCAAGCTCTAAGAAGATTTAGGAAAAACAGCAAAAAAACAATCATAGACAAGTAAAATAAAAGAAGTAGTTTGACTGCCTCTTTCTTAATGTGAAGTGATTAAAAGCAGAAAAGTGTTTATTTTTGTCATGACAGACTTTTTTAAAGTCTTTTGTATCTGAAAGCATTATTTCTTGAGCTGTTAGAAGGTTTATATGTTTTGCCTGTTTCAGGCTTTGGGTCCTGATGTCCCCGTAAAGGAGGCAGCTCAGAATGCCCTCCAGAAGAGTCAAATACTGCTGAACAAAGCCAAACAACTTCAGAATGATGTTAAAGGTAAGAATCTACACACTGTATTTACTGAGCTGGAAACATAAACATTTTCTTAAGAGTATGAAATCACTCTTGGAAAGTCGATCCTTGATTATGGAGGCCTAAATAGAGCCTGTTTAGCTTGATACTCAGAATTACCGTATTTTCCGGACTATATAGCGCACCTCACTATAAGCTGCACCCACAAAGTTTTTAAAAAACCTGTAAACACACATATATAAGCCGCACCGGGCTATAAGCCGCTGGTCTTTCTGCCACTCTCAGTTTTCCACAAAGACGCATAAATCTGCTATTAAGGCCACAGCCCTGCGTCTCCAACGCCGAACCATGGATTCGTTCACGTAGAGCTTACGTACAGCGGCTATCGATCCGTACTGCCAGATCTACAGCCTTCAACTTAAAAGCTGCATCATATAAACTTCTTCCTGTTGTTTCCATGACGAGGGGTATGAGTTTGAAAACATTTCTCTGTCGTGCCTGCTGCTAGCATGTGCTAAATGAAAGTTAGCGCTTTCTTCTTTGATTTCCAATTTTGACTTCCAATGATTCACGTCCTGCTAAAGAGCCCCCTGGTGGTTGAAGAAAAATCCACAGAAAAGCCGCACCGGGCCACCATGCGTGGGAAAAAAGTAGCGGCTTATATTTGCTTTGTGTGTAGAAAATGCAGACAGTGTGGCCGGACTAAAGGGCAGAGTTAAAGCAGCAAGAGACAAAACCAAAGGCCTCCTAGCAGCTGTTAATGGAACCCTGATGACACTCAAATCGATCCCCAATGGTAAGATAGTCATTTATAATTCGTTTGTGTCCAAACAAATCATTCACCCTCTTTTTTTTAACAAATTAAAATTACAGCCGTCTTTTAGCAATGTGTGGCATTTCTTCCAGATACGTCTGCTAAACTAGCAGCTACAAAAGCAGTAGCGGCTGATGCCAATGCTACAGCGGTGGACGTCCTGGAGCGCCTTGCGGATCTGAACCTGCGCCTCGGAGGCCTGCAGCTGAACTGCAGCGAGCTGGAGGACGACGTCAACGGAGCCAATCAGATGATCCAGGACCCTGAAAAAAACAGTAAAGTGCTTCATTATTGGGCATCTCCATTAACTTGTGAATCAATAAATGAAATTATACAAGCTTGATAAATTTATATTTACTGTAATTCAGTACTAATTCCAAAGTCAACAATTTTAGAAACTTTGGTAAATTCAACTCAATGTTTGATATTTTTCTTCTTGTTTCTCTTTTTTCAATCCCCACAGCAATCAGTATGTATATTTCACTTACCTTAATAAAAATCATGTATTATTGTAAACGGTGCACCAATACTACACTCCAGTAATAAGTTTGGCTTTACAGTTTTCTAATCAGTTCTTGTTTATTGACAAAACAAAATACTAAATTTCAGTTTTAACACAACATGGCAATCGTTTTTGTTTTAATAGCCTCAGTTAATACCGATGTGAACAGTTCTCTACAGCTGTATTGATGCACCTTACACTAATTTTTTGGCTGTCTTTAGTATACAGCTGCTTCTATTAATGCCTCCATTCAAAATGAGCATGAATTCTCAGCTCATTGCAAGGCATATAACGCCTTTCTGATTTTTAAAGTTCTTTCCATCACTGTCCTACATAATGTACACTGTAAAATTAAAGCAGTTCTCTTTGAATGCTAAGCTACACTAATTTCTTTGGCTCTCAGTCTCGTTTCTCGCTCGTCTTTCAGTTACTTCATATCTTGCAAGCTTTCCACTTTCAGCTCAGATTTATTGTGTAGTATTTGTATAAGACGTATTGTTGTGCCAGTGTTTGTGCTCATTTTGCTCCATCTCTCTCTACTCTTAGTCCATGCTGCTGGAGCTAAAGTAAAGGATTTGGAGGATGAAGCTGACAGACTGCTGGAGAAGCTGCAACCAATAAAAGAGCTTCAAGACAATTTGAGGCACAACATCTCACAAATAAAGGAACTGATCAACCAGGCCAGGAAGCAAGCAAATTCAGTAAGTGCTTTTTATATTCACATGTGTTATTGCTGACTGGCAGTGATGTTGTTGAGTAAATATTCTTTCCATACTTCTGAGCCACAGATTTATTGTGTGCTTTCGAATGTTTGTGTGTGAATGTGTGTTTTTACAGATACAGTCAGTTCACAGGGGATGATATACTTTTTCTGTTCGTGTTGATGAACAGAGAAAGTTTTGGCTCTAAAGCTCAAACTCAGGGTATCAGAAAACAATTGTAGTGCATAAAGTCAAGCATTAGCTTTTTTGTGAAATGCATTTGCATTTTTTTTCTTTTTCTGCAAATGTTGCTGTTCTTCAATGCAATGGAGATGATCTGTACAGGTTGTATGCAGAACTGCTCTTCTACTGAAAGTGTTAACATGTAATTTGTAGTAACTGTAGTGAATACTTGGATGGGCCTGCTTTTCCTAGATTACTGCATCAGTGCAGCATGACATGGAGCCAAATCAGCCTGTGTCTCTGCTGAGGTCTGAAGGAAGTCGAGGTTTCTTTAATTCAAACCATCAGCTTGTTTGTGTTGTTATGCTTTCTCTTAATAATAGCTCATAGATTTGTTTTGTTTTGTTTTTTTGTGGGGTTTAGGTCAGACCAGGTTTATGGTTAGTTGAGTACAGCTTGTCATTGCATCAGCCAGCTGGACCTTTTGGTGATGTATTCAGGTGTCGAGTCTGTTTGGAAAAAACTAATCAGTATTTCCATAAAGCTCGTCAGAAGAAGAAAACTGAATGTGTTCTGTAATTTCTTGGTAAAAAACTGCTTTGATTTTGGATTTGAGAAAACACTTTTGCGCAACACCAGAAGAAACTCTTGATTGAACTTTGGCTCATAATCCCCTTAAGGCTGAGGGAACTTGCTTGTACACCTTTTATTATCGCTTTATTTCCTTCCACTCAGCTTGAATATGCTTACACCAGTTTGTGATCTGTAGCAAAAATCTCCTTATAGGCTTTCATTTATGTTCTGTAGGAAAGAGAGCAATCTCTTCTAGGCTGCAGCAAGAGTACAACATAAGATTTCTGTACGAAAAATATTCTAATGTCATGAATATGTTTTGAAAATATTACCTCTAAACCACAGTAAATATTTAACACAAAAAAAACACCTGAAATGCATCTGTTTGTATAATTGATCCTTATGAATGACATTCTAATGTTCTAAAATTCACTTGAATATCACTTTAGTTTGATTTACAATTATTTGAATTCATTCCTATAAATTTTTTTTCTCTCCACCAAATGAAAAAAATAAGTTTGTTCTGGACAGCCAACAAAAAAACTGTTTTTGTGTTAAAACAGTTTACCATCTCCTACTATTTTCCAGATCAAAGTCTCGGTGTCATCAGGCGGCGACTGCCTCCGTAGTTATCGCCCCGATATCAGAAAAGGAAGATACAACACCATCATCCTTCATGTTAAAACCACCACACCTGAAAACCTCCTTTTTTACCTGGGATCTGCCAAATATGTAAGTATAAAATTAGTTTTAATGGTTTGGACTCCCACACTACAGCCACTAAATAGATTTTTGTGCAGGTATATTAATTAAGGTTAATGTTGTACAACATTTATCACGCTTGACAGTTCTGTTTAGCAAACACAAACCTCTCCGCACACAAAGAACCAAGTTGTGTCTGTGACTTAAACCAGACAAAGAAGCAGCAGCACTCAGCCTGCAAATACTCCCATAGTGATTTGTCTCTGAGAATAATTAATACATCTTGACACATACACACAAGCACCCTTAAAGTACAACACAGCACTGCTTAAAGGTACTACTTATAGTCCCAAAGTATGTGCACTATATTTGTGTGTGTGCTGGAGTGGAGTGGCAATTAACAACAAGCTTTGTTGCTCTCAGCTTTACCCTGATTTCCCCAGAGAAATCTTTGCTTTGCTTCATCTGACTGGGACGTCTTCAGCACATATGTGTTGGTGTCTCTCATGGATATTCTAATTTCGTATAAATAATAATTTAGTGTGTGTTTTTGTTCACATCTTACATTTTTACTAATAGTGAAGTGCTAGTTGAATAATAATGCTTCCCTGTGATCTCTGCTAATGAATAATCGCCTGTACTCTGGAGAGACTAGAAAGAAAAGTGCGTGCACTTGTCTGGTTGCCTGTGATTTGTGTGTTCAGATGCGACTTCCTGATAATCTCCAATTGTGCATAAGGCTATATGAATAATTATTTTGTGTAGTTCCAAGACAGCAGAAGAGTCTGCATGCTCAGAATTCACTCATCATTTTTTTTTTAAATCATTCATAAGTAATAAGATTGTTAATCAAAATACAACAAAGTCCTGTGAAAATCCAGCTAAAGGGGCCACTGGAGAGAACTTCAGCTCCTGGATAAATGCTCCAGTTGGTTCTGTTTAATAGTATTGAGTATCTGGACTCTTGTTACTATCCCCAGATCCTTTTCAACAAATATCTTCATATAAAACTCTCTTACCAATGGGTGGGATGCTGATACGTTTCCAGATCGTTCCTTTTACAGTTGGGGAAACTGATTCAATTTCCACCAATCAATTTCAACACTGTGAGATTTGTGTGGTGTGTAATTCTGCTTCACTGAAAAGCTCAAATCTGACCACATTAATCTGTTATCATAACATAACAGTCATGCACATTAATCTGAGAGGAGAGAGTCTATTCTTTTCTACTTTGCTCCATTTAAAAAGTTGGATTTGTTGAGAGATGTCATTTCTTTGCATTGCTGTTACATTTAAAGAACACCAATTTTTAATGGCTGCAGTACCTTTTGTACACATTCAGTCAAACAGTCAAACTTCTGCTGCCTATTTTTCATAAATATCAGATTTATCCTCCTAATATTGAGAATGTTGGATAATTAATTTGTTACTTCCACAAAACTTTTCACAAACTGGCACATTTAATGAGATGGTAACTTTCTGTGCATCAACTGCAGTTTTCTGTTTGAAAAAATGTACAAAACATGCCATATAGTTAAAATTTTAAAACGTTTCACAAAAATATTAATGCACCTAGAGCTTTGTCTATATTCTGTCATGTTCAAATCATGAGCTTCAGTGTATATTATTGGAATTTTCCATCCCGTAGTTTGGAATGGGAAAATCATTCTTGATTTTAAAAATTGTGACAGGATGTCATGCAGTCAGTCTCTTCTAGGTCTATACTCTTAACTGCCTCCACCTACATGTCTATGGATAAATTAGTTGCACATTGTGAAAAAGATCAGGGTTTGCCACTTAACAATATGTTGACATGAGACTTGAACACAGCTTACTGCTCTACAAAAGTGCAGACAGTTTCTTTAGCTTGTTTTCTCTGTACATCAGGTTGATTTCTTGGCCTTGGAGATGCGCAAGGGGAAGGTGAATTTCCTTTGGGATGTGGGTTCAGGTGTGGGAAGGGTTGAATATCCCCATCACACAATCAACGATGGGAACTGGCACCGGATAGAAGCGTCTCGGTAAGTAACTTGACACACCTGTCTAAAGACGTAAATTCAAATCTTGTGTTGCACTTTCGGCAAGATGTAGTGAGCCAATCATTTTACAACTTATCACAAACTCAGCCAAAGAAAAATATGAAACAATGTTCTGCCTGTTTTCCCAATATTTTCCTGGCCTTACGCCTCTCTCACATTATTTAACAAATAATAATCAATACCAACAGCAAAGAGAAAACAGCAGAAACCCCAAAACATTGTCTTACCCAAGCTAGAGTAGAAAGCATGTTTTTACAGCTGGGAAATCTAGAGTTTGCAGACTTGTCAGCCTTTGGCACATCATTACACTGCAATCTATTTTTCCTTCCCTCTGTAAGCTGCAGTGTTGTTGTTTACACTCTCTCTCATTCACATAAAGGAAGAGTCCCACGTGCTCCATGCATTTTCCATCAGAGAGACGTCCCAAAGGAGTTTACTGATGGCATCACACAGACTTTTCTGTCTTTAAAATATTCCCCCACACAATGCTGGATGTTACACCTGCCTTGAAAACAAACTTTCAAGGTGGATGGTTCCTATGGCTGTGGGGAGAGGTTGAGGAGGCACACAGTGTGTTTTTGTCATTTCTGTTTACAATCAAAAGGTGAACACATAACATTTAGTCATTGCATCGTCTCCAGAAAACATATAGAACTTGCTCCAGTATTTGACCCTGTTGACCATTATTTAGCAGTGGATTAGTTTTCAAATCACCTCAGTGCCACAGGGCTTTATATTAGGAACCCTTCTATTTATAAGCTACACATCAGCAATCTCTGATATTGGGGTTGATGACTTGCTCAACTTCAAACTACATGTAGAGAAACTTCAAACTTTTTTTTTCAAAATAAGTGGCCTCTTACTGCACCATTTTTACCCCTGAGTAGACATGACTCAGATGACCAAGAGAATATCTTTTACATATAAGGCGGTCTCAGGTTGCTGCTCCCTTCTTGCAATGCAAAATGCTGATCATTATTTTCTTCATCAGCATGTTCACTTGTTTCCTTCTGCCTCATTTGCACAAACTGGACTTAGTAAAAGACCTTTTGTCCACTCAACACCCCTGCAGTATGACTGGAAAATGACCAGGTTCCTTTCATCACATGCTTCTAAATAAAACACTGAGTCCTTAAGGCTCCATGGCAAATGATTGTTTAGAGTGCTTGTAATTTTAACTGTAATTTTTGTACTTGTGTTTGATCCTTGCTGAAAAAGACATATTTAATCTGAGTAGGCTATTCTGGGTTAAATATACGTTAAGCAAATGAAAAAAGAAATTTACATTTACTGTACTGCCTTGTTTTCATCTGCAGTAATGGTTTAAACGGCACCATATCAGTATATCCCTTGGAAGGCCCAATGGCTGGCATGATGCCAACCCCAGCCAGCGCCAACTCGCCTAAAGCTTACACCATCTTAGACGTCGACCAGAATGCCTACCTGTTTGTTGGAGGAATTTTGGGCACTGCAAAGGTATTTGTTTGTCAAAGACGTGACTAACCCAAAATGTTTTGTTTTTACCATGTTGGTTTCTTTTTCTGTCCTGCAGAAGGCAGAAGCAGTCAGAGCATCAACATTTATAGGCTGCATGGGAGAGACCTTCTTGGACGGTAAACCTATCGGTCTGTGGAACTACAGAGAGAGAGAGGGAGACTGTAAAGGTTGTGTTGTCAGGTATGCAGATACATTTCATATTTTACATCAATGTTTCTTGTTTACGTTTGTCCTTTTGCTGTATTTGTGTTTGCCATCTTCTATTTTACATCTTTTTTTTCTGGCTTGTGAAGCGTTTTTGGAATTTGGATGGGAAATCTGATGACCCCTCTGTGTTCTTGTAGTCCTCAGCGAACTGATGGCGAGGGGACAGTTCAGCTGGACGGTGAAGGCTACGCTGCAGTAGGACGACCCACCAGGTGGAACCCAAATGTTTCCACCATCACCTTCAAGTTTCGCACTTTCTCCTCTGATGCTCTGCTCATGTATCTGGCCACTGAAGACATGGTATGTTTGCAACAGATAATATGAAATAAACCCGCACAATTTATGAAGTCATATTACTGTCATGGAAATATTTTTCCATGTGTTGATCCCTGCACCTCTTTCTGTTAATGTTGCTGTTTGCAGAAGGACTTTATGTCTCTTGAGCTGTCAGAAGGAAAGGTGAGGGTGAACTTTGATCTGGGATCAGGAGTTGGAAGTGCCATATCGGCTAAACGCCACAATGATGGACGCTGGAAATCTCTCACCATGTCGAGGAACAAGAAACAGGGTATTGGTGCGAATCCATAGTCTTTAGGTCATGAAAAAATAAAAAGGTTACTGGAAATGTATTTTACCTTTACATAGCCACTGTGATTGTCGTGGACATCGACGATGGTGCTGAAGAAAAGATTGTGGCCGTATCTCAGGGCTCAGCTACTGGTCTTAACCTGAAGGAAAACCAGAAAATCTATTTTGGTGGTCTGCCAACGATCGGAAACTACAGGTACATAAAAATACCTCGCAAGGCATAAATATAGAATCCATTTTTGTATAAACATGTTCAATGTTCAAAATGGTGTTTATGCTGAAGATACCAACATACCAATGTCTCCTAAAAACACCAGAACGAGTCATTTTGACATCAACTCAAGGTTTTCGGAGCATAACCAAAACTTTTAAACTGCAGTTTTCAATGTTTTATTAAAAAAATAAATGTAAGTAGAACATAGCAGAATTTACTAGCATAAAGCAAAAAAATAAAAAAGAAGAAAATCTATTTTAATGTTAAATATCCAGTTTGGGTTCTGTGTTTTATCCTGCTACTACAGTATATGCATTAGCATTAAGCAATTACTGGCAATTATGCAAAAATGAAGAAAAACAAATTCTTTAGGGGATTTTATTGTATTTGGAGTAAAATGATGGTCAGTAATCCCTGCCTGAACCTTCACGTGTCACATAGTGATTTAGTTGAGACCATAAAACTGAAGAGCTGTAACTTTGTGAGATCGTTCTGTGGAGTAAAGGACTGCTTTACTCCACAGTCCTTAATCTTATTTGCTTATTGCATCTCGTGACAGTTTTGTTGGAGGTTCTAGTGTTAAAGATGAACACCTCATTTGTAGTATTTGTTGACTCTTTACAAAAAAAATAATTTAATAAATTTTATTAGAAATTTTACATTAATCGTAGATTTTTTTGGGTAAATGTACTAATGATTTATGTTTTGTTTTGACAGCATGGCAGCCAGGTAAAACAAAAACTGAATTTTACATTCTTTCTTTTAGAAAAAGTATTCAGATAGTTTATCACTGCGTGATGCTAGCAATGCTGATCATGCTGTGCAGCCCACCGTTAATGCATAATGTTTTATTGGCCTTTGCTGCAAATCACTTTTCTGTCCTTTATTAGCCAGAATTTGACGTTTGTTCAAAAATTTTTGTAATGTCTTCCAGGTGTAATCACACATATTTTGTCATGTTAAAAACACAAGTGTATTTAATTGTGATGTCATGTGATAGAACAACAAAAGGCAGCTGATAAATATATGTTGAGGGGATCAGTGCATTATGCTTATCATAATTCTCATATTTTAATTTGCAAAATTTGTGGAAGCCATTCATATTTTTTTTCCATTTCACAATTATTCTTGATGTTGGTCTTTCACATCAGCCTGCAACCTTTACAAGTACTCCAAAGTACCACCGGCGTTCCCTGAACCACAGGTTGCAAACCACTGCTCTATCACATAGAATTCAATAAAATACATTGAAGTTTGTGGTTGAAACATGACAGAAATTTTAAATTAAGTAAAATGTGGATGATTATTTTATCCACATTTTCTGGACTTAAATATTTGATGCCTAAAGTTGAAATTCCCCAAATCCCTGATAACTTCAACTTCATCGATATGGACAAACAGCATATTCAAAAAAATATTCTTATTGAATTCCAGTTTTCTCTCAGCTTCCAGATCCTGATGCAATCATTTCACGGCTGAAGTAATCCAGCTTCACTGCGTAGAGACAAAGTGCAATGAGCCTGGAATTTCTCATGCTAATAATTACATTTTGTACAATGACTGCTATCGTTTTAGGTCAGAGGTGAATCTGAAGAGGTATGCAGGTTGTCTCAGAGACATTGAAGTCTCCAGAACTCCATATAATCTGCTCAGCAGCACCGACTATACCGGGGTCACTAAAGGATGTAATGTCGAGGTAAGGCTCATCAAGTTTTTAATTTGGAGTTTATGTGATATATCTTTACAGAAAGTTGGTTTGTGACCTATTGTGGACTCTAAAATCTAATTACTTGGATTTGCATGTAGATATGTTTTTCCTTCTTGTACGAGAAGGTTTATGAAAATAACATAACATGTTATTCCGTACTTGATCCGCCTCTTCTACTGGTTCCACTTTAGTGCATCATTGATTCTGTCGCTCGCTGTGTGGCCTTGCTCTGTATTGATGCAAAGAATAAAACCCAAAGACGAGAAGGACAAGAACGCTAAAGCCAGTTTTATTCCCTTTTCCACTTATTGAAATATCTGTGCAGACCTATTATTTGGTATTCAGCTGGCACTGAACCTGGTGTACATTCTTCAAAGAAAGAAACAGCCTTCATGATGAACTCAATGCAGTCGCACCATTCATGTAATTAAAGCCTAGCCTTGCTCACATAATGTAGGATATGTAAAGGATTAGAAAGCTTCTGGGTTTTTAAGCCAGGTCTTTATGTTGTTCATGTGAATCTGAATGTATTTTTGCTGTGTGAACAAAAAAAGCTGCCTTTACAGTCAAATTGTAAAGTTTCATTCCCATTTTAAAAAATAATAGTTAGTAAAATGCATTTCATGTCTGCTGTAATCTACCTGTTGACTTTTCGATGCCAAGGTTTTATTGTGAACTTGTTGTTTGTATCAGAACCTGCACACAGTGAGTTTCAGTAAGCCAGGATACATGGAGCTGGGTGGCCTGTCTCTGGAAGTCGGCACTGAGATCAGTTTGTCCTTCAGCACTCTGTCGGACTCTGGGATTATATTACTGGCAGTGGGAGGAGCTTCACCCATCAGCCCATCACAGGTCGTCTGATTTATCTCTCTCGTTTCTCTCACTGTTTGCAGAAAAAAATCTGATCAAGTCGCGATGTAGCAGCATGCGGCTGGAAAATTATGTTTGAGATGTTTTAGCAATTTTGTAATGCATAAGGTTGAGAAAATATGGTTTGTAGTTTGCTCTTACATATTAAATTGTGCCTTAAATATACCAGTAAGCAGTGAAAGGTTTATTGTCTTGCACTGACACTAAAAGTGATGTTCAAAGTTTTTGTTTGTTCATTCAGTATTTCATACAGCTGCCACAAAAAGAATTGTTAAACCATAAGGACAAGCTTCTTTTTTTAAATTCAGCATATTAAAAATTTTGGAAAACTTTATGGAAAGGCAATAGATACAATATAGAACTTGTATTTTTAAGAAAATGGCAGCTTATCAATTAATTGTTAGTCGATCAATAAGATCAACTAACAATTAATTGTTAGTCGATTTTAAAGCAACTTATTAATAGTTAACTTGCATCCATAATTAGCATATGTTTTTCATTTAGCTTCACGAACCCCCAACTTTAACCCTGTGGAAAATTTGTGGACTGAATTTTATTTTTTTTTAAAATTAAAAATCAATCAGTCTAACTTAACTGTGCCAATTCTATCAAGGAGGAGAGCACATTTTTCTTCTAAAAATGTACCAAATTTGTTGATTCAAATGTAAAGGCCTAAAGATTAGTTGAAAATGCCACTAATTTAGGAACTTCTGTCATGAGTTATAGATGCATGCATAGATGATTTTTGCACTGATGTGCTTTTTTCTGCCTAAAGGTTCGCAGGTCAAACTTAAGTTCTAAGAGAAGACGAAGGCAGTCAGGAGAGGTGGGTATCTGCTCCCTAAGTGAATTATGATTACATGAGTGCTTATTAATGAGATTTGCATTTTTTGGCAGCTCTGCTAATTGGATTTGGTTTTATGCAACAACAAAAAAACAATCCACTCTCACTGATACTGCAAAAAGACAGAAACTTGAAGATGTGCAGAAGCTGTTTTTAAATCTACTATCAGATTTTAGCTGACTAAACAGCATCATCTCTCTAAGCAAATTAAGTTTCCATGGTTTAGAGGTTATTCCCCAGATGGAAAAAAAAAACCCTCAAACGTGCAAGTTTCCATCTGTGCATATACACAAATTCAAACATGCAAACTAGAAAGTGTTGGTGATAAGAGGTCAGACAGAGGGTTACCTACAGCTTATCCGTCATCAATGGTTGTTGGGCACATGAATCTATTTTTACAAACTATGCTGGCAGGTACAGCGTACTTGCGCAGGCATGTGTGTGGAGAAAGGTTAAGCGAGGTTAAAAACGCCATCAACTCAACTTGGCCCTGACTAATGGCTGGTTTAGAGAGGGACTGGGGGAGTGAGGAGGACGAGGAGAAGGACAAATACCGGAGGGAGACGGGTGTGGGATTCACCGAGAAGAGAGCTGAAGCTAAAATCAGGAGAGGAAAGATCAGAGAAGTTGCTGGCCAAAAACTTAAAGTGAAAAGGCATTTGGAAGAGCCTCACACTCCAGTCATGGTTTTTTTCATAGTTTGGCCGGGGGTGCGACTTATTCTCTGGAGCGACTTACGTGTGAAATTATTAACACATTATTACCGGTATATCATTTCACATGTTATTTTCACACTAAACCACAAGAGGGCGGTAGAGGGAACTGCAACTGACAACGAGTCTGACGTAAGCGACGTAAAAGAGAGAGCGCCGCATAATGCTACCTCCGGAGTTAGCGGTGTTGTTTCAAAGTGACACCGAGGATGAAGATTTCATTGGATTTTAGTTATTTGGAGTGACACGGATTGTTTGGTAAACTTCTTAGCATGTTATTTATGCTATAGCTATCTGAATAACTCTTAATATGTTATGTTAACCTACCGGGCACGTTCTCAGTTGTGTCATGTAACGTTAGCATACCGAACAATTATTCAGCCTGTTGTTCCTCTATTCTATTTTTATTTTAAATTGCCTTTCAAGATGACATGTCTGTTCTTGGTGTTGGATTTTATCAAATAAATTTCCCCCAAAAAATGCAACTTATACTCCAGTGCGACTTATATATGTTTTTTCCTTCTTTATTATGCATTTTATGGCCGGTGCGACTTATAGTCCAGAAAATACGGTAATAAGAAAGAAGAATCATTTCTCCAGCAAGAAAATGACTTGCTGTAAAACAGCCATATTATGATAATATGGCTGCTTGAAGAGACAATTATTTATTTATTTATTGCATTAATTATTATTTAAAGAAATGTAGAGAAAAGTGTAACTGTCAAAACAAGTACCTGAAACTTTCTTTGTGAACTTCCAAGTTTTTAAAAATAAACTTCCCTGCTTTATTTCTCCCAGTTGTTCTTATCTTTCAGTGCAAATGTATCTGCTGAAACCACTTGGTGGTTAAGTAACATAAAAGAAACATTCACTCAGACCCCTTACAGTTTTAGAGCCCTTACTTGAATGGTAGTCTGTTTGGGAGAGTTTTGAGTTGTTTTCTATGTTTACGGTTAAGAATTACTTCCCATTCATACTTAATAAAGTATATAAATGGACACCTTACGTTTTAATTTGCTATATATATTTTCATGCATTTCTTTCACACTTCAGCGAATCCGCTATCCTCCGCCAGGTTTGACATGTCTGTTCACATGTGTTCGTCCATCCCATTATATCGGTGTACGAGTGTGAGATGGCGCAGCAAGAGCCATGATGTAGCTACATCTCAGTTCAATTTGTCCCCGACCTCAAATTGAAATTCCATTTTCAGGTGGTAAATTGTCTCCCACTTCGCCCTCTGGCACACAGTGAATTAAAATTCAAATTAGCCTGACCCTGCACCGCTGCTCTCCAGCACCTCTGTGGCTGTCTCACTCCTCCTCTCCCACCCAATCTCTATCTAGTTCGCTGTTTTGCTCTCTGCCCTCTCATCTCTCCCCCCTATTATCTCCTCCTCCCTGCTCCTCTCATCTCTTGTTATCCTTTCCTTCTTGCTTTTCCACTCTTTTCATTTTTCTGCTTTCGTTTTATACCCATATCTGTCTCTATTCATCTCTAGTTTTCTGTTTTCTCCTTAAATCCAGTTTTCTATCATTTTTTTTCCCATCTTCTCTCAAGCAGTTTTCTTTTCGGATAGTTTACTGAACCTTTTTCTTCTCTCTCTTTGCCATTTTCATTATAATAGAAGTGTGAGGTAGAGTTATGATGGAAATTTTGATTAGTTTATATTGGAAAAAGCTTTGGGAATTCTTGTAAAGTGAGACCAGATTGCTTGTGTTGATCCAGACAGCAGCTGCCAGTGACTTTCAACTAAGTTTTGAAAAGTTTTTAATAATTTGAATTTATTATGTTTTGTGTTGCGCTTCAAGGTTTTAGAATAATAGAGCAATTTACTGAAAGGTTAGTTTTTCCACACTGATTCAAAACCTTAGTACTTATTGCCTGGTCTAAATTTTCTCTTTCCTTTTTTGCGCTCAGTGTTTAAAAGTTTTAAATAAGGTCGCTTCAATCAAAAAGTCTGTGATCATTTTTCATTTTTGTGAAGTGATGTGAGCATATTTAACGTTTTTTTTTTTGTCTCAAACCAATCACAGGTATTTTTTGCAGTTTTCGTTTCTCTATCAAAATGCAATATTATTGACATAAATGTTTTACCACGACAATTTTAATCTAATTTTAAAAAGGATTTGATTCGTTGAAATGATTCGTTGGGGTTTTTTAATCCTAGAAAGTTGCCTGCCTGTTTTAGACCTAATACGTCCCATCTCCGTCTCCTGCAGCCCTACCTTTCAGTCATGCTGAACAAAGGCTCTCTTGAGGTTCTAATAAATACCGGCAGTCATAGTTTGCGTCGCGTCATCAGACGACCTGACCAAGGGAACCTGAGCGACGGCAGAGAGCATTCGCTACGCATAGAGCGGCTCCCTGGCAGGTCGGTGAATAACATTCATGGTTACATTTTCCGGTTTATGCTTCCTGCTGACTTTAATTAATGCTCCATCTTATTAATGCCTCCTCTCCACCAGATCCTTTGCAGTCCAGGTGGATGAGGAACCCAAGAGGGAAGCGGCACTCCCCAATGACCAGCCAATTAGGCTGCAGCGCGTCTTCCTCGGTGGTATTCCAGCAGAAGTGGAGCAGACATCCAACAGAGTCAATGTCCCGTTCCAGGGATGCATATGGAACCTCATGGTCAATTCAGTGTATGTTTTTGTTTTTCTTCAGTTGATGGGCTTAAAAAACTTGAAGCAAACCAAAACTTGTCTCTACAAACTACATGAGAATGTTCAGTCTGGTTATTGGTCAGATGTAAATAATACCAAATATGGATACAGTAAGCAGTTGCTGTGTTTTGAGGTAGTTGAAAACACTGAGAAGTATGATTTTTTTCTTTTTGAGAACCCATCTTGAAAACTGCATTGATCATTTTTCTTACGCTCCCTCATCCATCAATGCAACACACCATAAACAAACCGCTCCAGAGTTCATTTGGGAGCGAACCAGGACCACCTTCTAAACGGTCTCGTTAAGGTTGTTTTGGTCCTTACCCTAGTGCGACTGCTGTGTTTACATCTACATAAAATTACTGCACTAAGGGAGGATGAACCAGAGTTTGTTTTAACCAGACTAAACACCAGGTGTGGAAACACCCCTCGAAGCCATGTTGTAAACATTCTGCTGAATTAAAGACTAGCTAATGATTCCAGGAGATCAATAACGGTATCGCTGCTGTTGATGATGATGAAAGCCGGCGTTTTGTTCTGCCTGAGCAGCATCGTTAGCGTTGTCTTACTAACATATTCATAACTTAAGCTACACTTACTCATCTTTGTTTACCCATCAGTGACCTCCCATCATCCCACTACCCCTTATGGTGCAACATTTCGTGGTTATTGTCAGTGGTTTCAGCTTCCAACACACTCAAAAACAAAACTGTGTCATTGATAGGAAATGAGGTGGGCGTCTCAAAATCTAACAAAAACAAAAGACATGTCTGTTTTGGAAAGAAGCTGGGGCTTTTTTTAATGCTGTTCTCCTGACCACAACATAATTCTTTTACTAGAAGGAATATCTGCACTAGGATGTTTAACAATCGACTTAACCAGTCATTTGAGCCATACCGTTAGAGAGCGAACACTGCTGGTGTCAATCAACTTAGCAAAAGCCTTTGTGGATCCAGGCGAGGGGAGTATCTGTTCAGGTTTCTGGACACATGCACAATAAATCTAACCTGTGCAAACCTTTGTGTGCGGATCTCTGAGTGCAGTCAAAATTGTGCATATAAAACTTATTATCTGTGTCGTTTTTGTTGATCACTGTGAGCTGATCACACTAGCACTTAGAGCCCTGAAATTAGTTTTTGAATATCATCCTACAACCGTTGTATAATTGTAGATCCTATGAGTCGCAATTCACCATGTGATTTGCATCCCCCATTTCAAACAGTAATTTGAAATGAGGGACATTTCTATGCAAAATGACAAAGCATCAATCTAAAAGGTTTAATGTTTTAGTGGTGTTTTTTCAACATTGACTAATCTGTACATATATGATTTTAAAAGATTACATTTATATACTTACTATTGGACTACCTCAGATTATTTATTTTTCAAAGAGTGGTGTATATTTTGACAATTGTGAAAATTAATGTTTGGCTTTTTTTTTTACACATGCAAGAAAAAAATTATCACTTTTTTTTCCTCAGGCTTCAGGGAAAAAATATTCACTGCTTTCCTGTTTGTGTTGTAGCTTTAAAAAATTTTTAACATTATTGAGGAAATATAACACACATCTCACATTGTTCTGTTGCCTCCCTGCAACTCACCTCAACATGTAGCCATCATTTCGTCTATTTATCTTTCAGTCTTTCAGATTTCTCCAGGCCGGTTTCTTTTGAAAATGCCGAAATTGGCCAGTGTCCAAACCTTGCTCCACCTCCACCTCTCCTGCCAAAAGAGGAGGAAACAGAGGAAAAGAAGGTGGACTCAAAACCAGTCCGTCCTCCACTCACCCCACCTCCTCGTCCTGGACGCCCAGATGTAAGTGGGAATTCTCACACAATCTGACTACCAGACTCGTAAATTTCACATGGACTACATAATGCATATATTTACTCATAAGTGTAAGTAGAAAAAAAAGATTCACACATTTGAAAGAGCTAACAGATGTCCCGCTCCACTATATTATGTAGTTTCGAGTGTTATAAGCATAATTCAAAGAACAAACATGCTCCTATTTCTTTCTGATGAAACACAGCCATGGCCCACTGTGCTACCTTGGAGATTTATCACGCAGCACTTGTACAGCCCATTAACTCTTCTTTATAGTCGCTTTAGCCTTGAGTCACTAAACTCCACCTTTGGCAGCTTGTCAGGCGGTGCAGAGCCGTAGTCTTACACTAGGCTAACTGTGCATGTCATTTATGTTTTATGAGTGCACAGGAGCCAAACGTTCTGAACTAACGTTTAGACACTATGCTAAGAACCTGGCAGTGAGGTGGGCTATTAAATACAAACTCTTAGCATTGGGACAGGTAAGAGCTATTTTACACATTTAATAAATATCTTGCAGTAGCCATCGGTTATCTGTTACCCACTTAGCTGCTAAACTACACCTATTAAAAGACATTGATCATGAAACCAAGAGCCAAAGAACGGTGCCACCTCAGCTATAACTCTGTGGTTTGTTGCTTTATCGCCTCCGAGTTGCTTGTATGATAAAAACTGCAGGATGTGATAAGGCATAGGTCCACAGTCTGTCAGATAAATGGGGCTAACTGCCTCCAATGAACCTCACTTTGCTGGGAACTAGAGAAAAATTGACATTTTAAGACTTCAGTGTCTTCAATGTATGCTCATTATTCCAGCGTAAATGAACAAAATTTATTTAGCGCGAGTCATGCCATCCATTTAAACGGTTTTCCACCAGAGCGGCTTCCACATTTCTCCGTCTACCTGCTGCTAGCATGTGCTAAATGGAGGTCAGCGCTTTCTTCTTTGATTTCCAAGTTTGACTTCCAATGATTTGCTTCCCGCTAGCGCGCCCCCTGGTGGTTGAAGAAAAATCCACAGAAAAGCCGCAGGGTTCAAAGCGCGGGAAAAAAGTACCGGCTTATTGTCCGAAAAACACGGTATATAAAGCACTGGTTAATTTGAGTTATGTTCAGCAGCTGCAGATCGACAAACTTTGAATGCATTTTCTTCTGGTGAAAATATTTCTTTGACCCTGTTGGGTCATCTCCAAATATGAATATCTAGCAAAATCCCAGTTCTGACGATTAACAGGCTTCAGGATTTGATGCTTAATAATTTATTTGAAATCACAAATCATGTTTTGCAAATATCCCGCATAATTACAACACACTGATGTTTACCAATATTAAAACAAGTCTCAAATAAATTGGGAGAACAACATGAATGGATACATTTTTTAAACTTTTTGTGATTAATAAGATATTTTATCTTCTAAACTGATGAAACTGTTTTATTTTTATATAGTGAATTCCACAAATAGTGATGTGTAAAACGGAAATGTTTTAACAATTTGAAATTCTCCCTGAAAACTGAAAGTTAAAGTACATTTATTGAGCGGTGGGAGTTTAGAAATGATTAACAACCAAACAATGTTATCAATCATAAAACTTCCTGTGAAGTAAAAGTAAAAAAGTGACTTTTTTTATCTCTATTTTTTTAACAATACTATTTTACTTGAGTAGTATGTCAAGAACCTTTAATTAGTAAAGTGTGATTTCCTGTTCCATATGTGGCAATAATATAATGTGACACAGAGGTTCGATTCTTATAGCTACTCTAAAAAGGAAAGACAGGAGAACATCGCATTCAAGTGAGACATTCTTCATTAATCAAGACAATTTTATACTCACTTGAATGTTTCCATATCTACAGTCAGAACAATAAGTAAAAAGTTTAAAACAGCTATAAATATGATGAACAAGGCTGAATAGCACCACATAGTGGTCTGTTAAGGGAAGTTTTAAAAACTCAGTACAAAGCTACAACTTCAGCTATAGGATGATGTAATGATGTAATGAAAGAAGCTTTGTGAAATTCTGATAAATCAGATATTTCCTTTTATTACAGAGAACATTACAGTTGCTTCTAATTAGCCTTTACATATAGACCTGTTGCACTGAAATGCATCACTTTTGAAATATGACCAAGTTTAATTTCCCTGCATGTTGAGAAAGTCAAAGGGAAAACCTTTGCAGCGATGAGCTTTGTGATTCTTCCTGATGACATCACATCTTCATTGCTGTTTGTGCTTTTCTGCTTAACCTCTGCGGCCGCTGGTAAACTCTTCCTTCCTGCTCTTGCACTGCTGACCTTCAGGAGGCCACGCCCCCCGCCCCAGCTGCTGCCACACCCAGCCCTCCTGCTGCTGTAGCACCACCTACTGCTAAACCGGACCCTGGCTCAGACATGGTATATACTCACTCACAGACTGATGTCTCTTTAAGTCGATAGGTTTTGAGAAAGCTTGAACTATACATCAGTCTGTAAAGTTTTCTGTGCCTTTTTTCAGGAGAATCTGGTGATATAAAAAAAAGTAATTCAGGCCACATAACTGTTTTTTATGGTTTCCAGCAAGTTCCCAGACATTGTACAATTTCACTTTAAAGCCTATATTTAAAAGGCTTAATCAATTAATTGATTTGTTATACTTTAGTACAAAAAGCATACGTTAAAAAAATAAAAATCAGCCATACTTTTAATTTAATTTAAACAATAGAATCACAGATACCCTTTAAAAGCTGCAGTTGGTAACTTTTATAAAAATATTCTTTTCATATTTATTAAAACTGATAGCACACAAGAGATAATCTGTGAAGGAAATTGAGCCCATGTACTTCCTCGCTGTGGTTCTACTGCCATCTGCAAAAAGTCAAACACCCAATCAGTGAGGATGAGGGTCTTAAAACTGTCATTCATGCTTGTATGCGCTGCTCACACCCTCCCCTTTTCTCTCTGCTGGGCTACACACACTGGATTAGCCATTTGCACAGCTGCAGCAAATCAACAATCTCGATCTATTACACACTGTGAAGAAGGAAAATGCTTATCAAGTTTGTAAAGATCAAACAACCCTTTTTTATGTTTTGGGAAGAGGAGATTATTATGCAAAATTTCCCCTTTTTTAGCTTTATGTCATGTTATACACAGAGAGTGTTTCTTTGATTCATTGATGCATGTTTGAGAAAGCCTTCATCTTCCCATGGCAGCCATCTGGGGCGCCGTATCGCCTCCTCCTGCAATGCTCTCCCTTAGAGCTTCAGTCCACAGCCGAGCCCCACAGAGTAACCCTCCATCTTTAGCAGTTAGCAAACACCCGGAGGAACTACACATCTGCACTCATCATATAAACGGAAAGGCTCCTACACTTCTGTAAACAGGATGAATGGACGGCATGGAGAAGCACTGCTGTATGTCCCTTTTAAGACCTTCTACCCTTTGACAAAATCACGCTGTCAGATACGGCTGATATGCAAAGTCACATTTCTTTCATGTTTATGTTTGATATATGCAGCAGTTTTAGAACAACTGGTGGCAACTGTTACTTGATTGTGCTATAAAATGGGACCATGTGGGGTGGAAAACCCATAATAGCACACCTTTAAGAAATAATAGATCAATATCTGTCTCCTCTGACTCCTACTGTACGTTGGACACTGATGTCCTCATGACTGTAAAGGGGTTAAAGCCTTTACACACTCATGCACACACGTAATTCTAATTAAATTACATTTTAATTCCTCCAGATTTCTGATTCTATTGGTGTGACCTCAAAAGAAAGACTTGAATGGAAAACTGCGTTCCTATTGTTAGCTTAATGGAAAGACGCAGAAGGGACAAGAAGGGAGGATAAAAGAGGGAATAAGGCAGAAGATAGAATAAGGTTCAGCCTTGGAGGAAGGGATAAAAAGAGGGAGAGTCTTTCTGAACAGAAACCTCCTTGTCCTTTGTTGGCTTAATGGAAAGACTGCAAAGAGCCCAGAGAAGAATTGAAGGAAAAGGTTTCTGAACATGTGACGTCTCTTTTTTTTTTCTTTTTGTTAGATAGGGGAAGAATAAGAAAGGAAAAGGAGAGGGAGGTTGAGGAGGCGGAGTAGTGTATATGAGGACAGAATGAGATAAGAGGTGAGTGTTCAGCTGTAACAAAGCAAGGTCACAAACTGGGAATGTCTTCACTTTTGAAAGAACAAGAGCGAATCTGAGATGCACTGCTGTCTCAGATTCCCTTTTTATATTAACTTTGTTTCATACGTATAAAGAGAGAAATAACTGTAACGGTTAGTGGATGAAGTATCTGGCCAAATTGTTCATTGTATCAGGCAGCAAACACAAAAGCTGCAGAATTGTGAACATGAAGAAAATAGGCAAGCTTTTTTTTTTTTTAATTGTAGATGGATGTGTATTTAGCCCAATTTTCTCTGATCCCTGCAAATAAAATCCAGAGCAAGCAAATGTCTTAAATAATTACCTGAGCAGACGCCAACTATACTTCATTTCATGAGTTTAAGTGCAGGTGATCAGCGGACGTTTCAGATGTTTGTTTGATTTCGACATTTCAGGAATAAATCTTGCAGCAAAGCAACATCTCAGCTTTACACACCTCACAGAGGACTGTTCAACCTGCCAGCTGCAGATTTCCTAAGATGCATCTATCCATTTCAAATGTCAGGTCAGGAAGGGGAGGATTAATAATGATAATTAGTAGAATGGTTAATGTCAACTCTGGAGGAGCTGCAGATACACATATCTCAAGTAGTAGAATAGACTGTTGCTGTTTATTAAAAACTCTCCCTTCCTGGGCCAATTTCAAGATTAAATCCATTGTTAAAAATCAAAAGAAATCTTGTTTACGATATGTCATGATAAACAAAGGTGCAAAACTTCCACGAGATTATTTACCCTAAAGATCCAAAGCTGCAATGAAATGGTTTAGATCAAGTGTTTGAATGGTTCAGGACTATATCCAATTAAATCCAAAGGAAGACTTGAAAATATGTTTACTTATACTCTTCATATTATCTGATAGAGTGAGCTGCTTCACAAGGAAGGCTGGACAAATGTTCCAGCATCTGGATGTGCAAAACTGGTACATATCCCAAAAAGACTTAAAGTAGCGGAAGGACAGTAAAGTATCGAGTCAGTAGAGCTGAATGCACACCACACTTTTTGGTGGTGAAAAAAACAAATCAATGTATGAGATTTTGACCATTTTTTTTTTTACCAGTAAAAGAAAAGAAAAAGAGGTGAGCACAGAGAGGAAGCTGATGGTACTTAACAGATTTGGATGAGAATAGGAAAGGAAAAATTGAGTAACAGAAGCAAAATGAGAAGATTTCTGGTGAATATAAGGATGAGAGAACATGAAAGCAAGAATATGGAAATTGACAAGAGCCACAGAGAAGAAGTGGGCAGAAAGGGAAAATGAGAGGAGAGAAATAACACTGGGGTAATGGTGGAGGAGGACCTGCTCAGGAAGAAAAATATGAGAGCATGCGAAGTGGAAACGGTAAAAGATTCAGCAAAACAAGGGAGTCTGAATTGCAGCAGAAATGAAACATATATACTTAAGCATTAGGAGAAAGTAAAAGTGGTCGCACTGCAAACTTTGTCAGAGGAACTAAAAGAAGAGCAACAGTCAAAATAAAAAGGAGAAAAAAGTGAAAAAAGGCAGATATGATTTCCATCCATCCATCCATTTTCTATGCTCCCTTGTCCCTTACTGGGGTCGGCAGGTGCTGGTGCCTATCCTCTTTCGGGCGAGAGGCGGGGTCACCCTGGACAGGTCGCCAGTCTGTCGCAGGGCAACACAGAGACACACAGGACAAACAACCATGCACATACACACTCACATCTAGGGACAAGTTAGAGAGACCAATTAACCTGACAGTCATGTTTTTGGACTGTGGGAGGAAGCCGGAGTACCCGGAGAGAACCCACGCATGCACAGGGAGAACATGCAAACTCCATGCAGAAAGACCGGGGCCGGGAAACGAACCCAGAACCTTCTTGCTGCAAGGCAACAGCTCTACCAACTGCACCACTGTGCAGCCAGATATGATTTAACAGTAAAATTTAAAATACTTGGAAAACAGAAAAGAAACCTTGGTATTAGACAAAAGCCCAATTATGGGAAGAAAATGCTTTAAGAATAAAAACTTAGGAGCAAAATTTAACTTCTCTTCTATTTTTTTTTTTTTAAAAATAGAACTTAATTTTTTAACTTAATTAAAAATTTCTCTCAGGAGCAAAATTTAACTTCTCTTCTATTTTTTTTTTTTGAGAGAAATTTTTAATTAAGTTCAAAAGAGGTGACAGTTCCAGACAAAATAGAAATTTCAACTGGGTTGAACAAATGAGACAGATAATTTAAAAGGAAGTGGAAAAAGGTTGATTAGAAAATTACAACAATGACACCTTGTGGATATGAGTAGAACTGCAATCTGGGATAAATAAATAAAAGAAACTAAACTGCTGAACAAATATTATTTTTAAAATAAATGATCCTGTTCAGGAAATATAAGAAAATTTCTTAATTTATTAGAAAACTAAATTTACCTGATCCAAAAAAAAGTAAGTTCTTAAAATCATAAGTATAATTACTATTCAGGGCGTTAATTGTAATGTGATGCTCCAGATGATTACTTTTGTTTGAGTTATTGTGTGTACATATAATAAGCAATTATAAATCTACAATATAAACTCAGACATTAATCAGTAACTATTTGTAGTTACATAAAAAGGTGCTCTATAATCCATAGTGACCTACCAATGCCTCATTTGCTCCCGTGTCAGAAGCAGGGACCCAATTAGAGCGATTGGCAAGTGTTGGACCTGAGTGTTAAGGCTCCTGTTGACAGGAGGAAATGGGAGCAGTGCTGTGAGACCCTGTCAGTGAGTTGACATGTTATGTCCAATCTCCAGGACTTGTGTGCATCAGCTGTGGCCCCGACGTCGCTTGAAAAGGCATATCAGTTTGGACTGACCAGGAACAGTCACATGACCTTCGCCTTTGATGACACCAAAGTCAGAGAGAGGTAAGTCTTTAATTCCAGTGTCTTGTATTTGATTTCCTGTTAGTGGTCTTTTACTGCTCTAACAGGACAGGAAAAGGTTTGGCTCGTTATGTTAGTGGTAAATCACAGAAACTGGTCAAACTTTCCCACAGCACCAGGAGAACCCTACTGGTCAAATGCAGCATGTGCAACATTACTTGCTGCATTTAATGTTTGACAGGATGAGATTCCTACAAACACATAAATGATCACCAAATCAAATCCTGAAGAAGTGAACAAGCTGACTGGTCTGTACATTGCAGTCCTTGTGCTGAAACAGGAAAAATATAAGCCAGCTATTTAGAGGCAAAGCAGTAGTTTTTATGTTTTTTATAATACGAATCTAGGAAATTGGAAATTTCTCTTAGTGTCAAACTTGTTGCTTTTATTTTTTGCAAATATGTTACTAGCCTGTGTCACATTTACACAAAGTATTCATACCTTTTGAACTTTGTTTTTAGTTTCATTACAGCCACAAACTTCATTCTATTGGGATTTCATACAACAGACACACAGAAGTGAAAATGCAAAAAGTACAAAGGTTTTCAAAGTTTAGTATTTTACAAATAAAAAGTGTAGCAGGCACTCTTTTTTTGAGTAGAAATGCTGAAAACTTAATACCCAAAAACAATGCAAAAGGCTTTTAAACGTAAATTAACCAATAAAATATAAAATTTAAGTTCATTCCAACAAGTGATCAAATACCTTGTTTTCATGTAGTCTTACATTCAGATATCTAAACATATTAGTATTATAAAATATATTTTGGCTACAAAGTATACATATCTTATGACATTCACTATTTCTATTTTTGATGAAAAACTGTGCCAAAATCTGTACATATAAAATATTTTCCCCCAACAATTACAGTATTAATGTATTATGATTTCCTACAGTTTTCACATTTTCAAAAGAATTGTATTCAAAATAATTGCATTCCTAGTTGCTAACATGATGCTCTGATGGATATTCCTGCATATTTTAGATGTGGCCCCGGCTCTAATGCAGACTTGGATTCAGAAAACTATTAATCCTAAAGAGCAATTCAATTAAAGTTAGGCCCATTCATTACAGGAAATAAATTATACCCAGCTGAATTAATGGCTGAATAACATCCTCACAGCATGATCACATTCTGCAGAGGCCTTGTAATGAACCATTGATTCAGGTGTTGAACCTGGGCAAGATCTAAATCATGCAGTTGAAACGCCATTGAGCTAAAACATTTCATTGTAACTCTGACTGGATGTTTGGGGTTATTTTCCAGTATTAGCCCGTTTTTGGTTTTATCCATTGAGCAGTTTTCATATTTTTTTTTTTATCTCTTCTCTTCAAAACTGTAATGCTCTTTGTTGATCGATTGTGTAAGTAACATGAGAAAATGTCTGCGGTACATTGGCAAACCTCCTGTAAATATAATAGACTTTACATTCCAGATTTATATAAACTTTATAATTTTATTCTGTGATGCTACACCAAAACATAAGTGAGTTAAAAATTATGGAAACATTTTTGCATCTTCAGTTTTATTTTTATTTTCTTATTACAATTTGATCAGAATTTCCTTTTGTATAAACATCACATAAAATCAGTAACTGTTTCATGCTTAATGTCTGAATGTAGTTTAAATGAATGAAGGAGAAACAGTTGAGCAAAAGCATAGAACACCATCACACAGATTCTACCACCATCTCTATGATCTACTAGATCAGTTTTATCCTACTTTATGATACAAGATGAAATTACAAATTGTGTGGAAATAACCTTTACAATAAGAGAGTCACACCAATAATATACAATATAAAAATAATTTTATTATGACTGCTAAGGCACATCTGTATTTAAACAAAAATAAAATGCATGTTTGTTTGTCTCAGGTTGATTTTGGAGTTCGAGTTGAGGACCAAGGAGCTTTCTGGTCTTGTTCTCTACATGGCAAGAATAAACCATGCAGATTTTGTTTCTATACAGGTAGGGCTGCTTCGTACTCTCATAGATGCTCATTTGATTCCTCAATCACTCTTTCAATGTGCAGAAAGACTTTAGTTGTATTTCTCATGTCTACCAACTTTATCATCAATCTCTGCTTATAGATCAAGGAGGGACAAGCCTGTCTTGGATTTGATCTTGGTCATGGAAACATCTCTGATTGTGTTCCTTTCTCTATAAATGATGGTAACTGGCACAAGGTAAAAGCCCTACTTTATTATTTTTATAATTTAATAATGAACACGGCTAAGATGTATGCATAAGATTGCTGTAGGCATTCCCAGAATACAGGAAAAACAATTTCAGCTTGGATATATCTAATATGTAGTTTAAATATTTAGTATGAATTTCTGTAATGCTTCCCCATAAACGTAACAACCAGATGCTGTTGTTAGCCGTATAAACTTGTTTCAATGCGACTTTGCACTTTTAAAATACTTTATCCTAGTAGTTTTAAATCTGAATTTGGAAACTATACAGAAAGTCTGATTTTCATCTAATGTTTCCCTAAAACTGTCCTGTTAGATCCGTGTGCAGCGCACCAAGCAGAGAGGTGTGCTGGCAGTAGAGGGTCGATACATGAAACAGATGTTCAGTCCAAAAACGGTGAGCAGTTTTTCACAGGACAAAGGTTAGATTCACATTACTGCATCTTAATACATTTAATGATTTCCTTTTTACCAGGCGGACCTTTTAGATGTGGTTGGAAAGGTGTATGTTGGTGGATTACCGCAAAACTACACCACCAAGAGGATAGGACCAGTAAGGACTTACTGTTCAAACAATAAGCAGAGAAATAAGAAATTCAGAAAACATATTTTCATATCTCTTAAATATTCTGTCCTCAGATTCTCTCTAGTATCAATGGGTGCATCCGTAACTTTACAATGGGTGGAAGTCCTGTGAGCATGAAGTCAGCTGTAACCGGTATGGACTAATGCATATTTCTCTTAATACACTTTATATTTGAATTTCTGAAACTATTGCTTTATTATTAAACATATTGCATGTCTTCCTCCCTCTGCAGGTCGTACTGAAGTGATTAGTGAGGACTTTAAGCTGGACATGGCTGCACCGACCTCCAGCTACATGGTGGGAAGGTGTTTTGTATCAACTGAAACGGGAACCTATTTCGACGGCACTGGCTACCTGAAAGCTGGTGGGTTCACTCAGGTCACTTTAATACAACTTTAAGCTGCTGGATTGAAACAATTCAAATAATGCAAGTTATTTCTCTCCATCTAGTTTCTTCCTATAGGGTGGGTCTGGATGTGTCAATTGCATTCGAGTTTCGAACCAGCAAAACCAGCGGAGTCCTTCTGGCTGTCAGTAACCAAGACAATGATGGACTCGGTTTGGAGATTGTCGACGGAAAGGTAGTGTCAAGATCCTGCAAAATGTGGATTCAATTATGTTTAATGTAATACCATCCCGTTTCAACACACTGAAATACTACTTGTGTCAAGTACAGTGAAAAAAACAACAACTAAAGCATACTCAATTAAAATTATTTTAAATTAGATGATGAAAAATTGCTGCAGACTTTTTAGACCTGAGTTTCTGCCTGGCTCAGAACAGCAGCAAAGTGAGGCTTTACAGGTTAAATAAAACTTGTGGGTTTGTTTCTTAAACATATGTCCTGTTCTAGAGAGTCTGTGAAAGCTAACAGATTTATACTTTGACTATGTTGTGTTCGTTGAACCAACCGTCCAATTTCTGTACGTGAAAGATTACAGCTGACTGAGATTTTAACACCGCAACCATCTGAGACAAAAATGATACGGATTTCAGCTGCTGAAATTTACACTAATCTTCCTGTTTCCCTAATTTCCTTTTCATTTAGCTCCTTTTCCATGTCGACAACGGAGCTGGCCGAATCACTGCACAGCATGTGCCTGAAGGCAGGAGCTTCTGTGATGGCCAGTGGCACAGCGTCACCGCCAACAAGCTTCGCCACCGGCTGGAGCTGGTGGTGGACGGAGTGAAGAGCCAAGCACAGTCTCCTAACGCTCGCTCCAACACCTGTGATACCAACGACCCCATCTATGTCGGAGGATATCCTGGTATGGCAGCTTCCTAAAAATTATTCAGTAAAGATGCCAACATTTCTAATGGACTGAACTCACCTGCGAACACGTTTTCCGTAGCTGGAGTTCGCCAGGCAGCTCTTTCTACCCGCTCATCCTTCAGAGGCTGTATGAAGAACCTGAAGATCACCAAGGCATCCAAGACCATGGATGTGCAGTTCAACAAGGCCCTGGAGATTAAAGGAGTCCAGCCACTGTCCTGCCCCGCCGGAGCTGCCTAACACTACGCTAATCCTATAAACCAGTTGCAACAATGAAAGGGAAATACAGTCTGAACAGTCCAGCTTCAAACACAGACCTGCAGTGAACAGCATGCCTAAAAGAACCAAAAGCTGTTCAACCTCCAATACATCTATAATTAAGTCCCACAGCCATCATCTGCTGAGCCTGTAACCAAGTTCAACATTTAAAATCCTGTGTGTCATTCCTATTGGCATCAGAATCCTTGTTACAGTTTGCAATATTATGCGTGGAAATCCACACTTTCAACTTTGAAATATGTAACGTTGCTCAGTCAAATGATATAAATGTTTTGTGTCTCTCTACTTGAGATTATGTAAACTTTGCATGTCAGCATTTGATTCCCCTTACAAACAGAAGTTCCACTAAAGATTGATCATGGGTGAGTTTTTCATCTTGTTAATGACGCCATAGAGTGAGATTAGAAAATATGTAGGGAAACAGGAACGTAGTTGCTTGGATTTTGATTAAAAAAAACAATTGAGTCCTTCACGGAAAACATTTTTCCATAAAATCCTTGATGGTTCCTGTCTGTGATTATCCCATTATATCAAAGCTGGACATAATTGTGAAGTGGAAGATAAACCATGCATGGCTTTAAGAAGGTTTTACCAATAAAATCAGAAAAGTTGGGTTTGTATTCAGCTGTTAACTTTAAATAAAGTAGTGCCACCAATCGCCTTCCGAAATAACTTTTTCTTAACATTCTAGTGTGTAATTAATTTAATTACTGTTTAAAGTAGAAGTCATATGTGAACAGAAAGCGTCATGAAAACCAAGGAGCACAGCAGACAAGGTTATAAATTAAATCTCTGTTTAGTCTGAAAAACAAAAGTGTGACTCAACTGCAAACCTAGACAAGCAAAGACAGGAACAATCAAGCTATAAGAGGCCTAAGGTAGCTATTTGTTATTCATGCCACAATTCAGGGCTTTATTGAAGAGTATCATAAAGAAAGTAACTTCTTGGAGACATGAAATTGGTGGTGGTGTTGAAAAGATGACGTAAGCAAAGAAAACCTGTGGGAGGCTGCAAAAGAATTGACTCAACTATAAACAAAACCCTAAACAAATAGTCGACCTCAAAGGATTTTGTTTGAATGACCTGAGATCTAAATCTAATTAAGAATCAGTGGCAAGATTCAAAACTTGTAGTTCATTGATAATTTCAATATATTCTGATTGGGATGGAGTCGTTTTGCAAAAAAAGGAGCAAAACGTTCAGCGGCTGGATGTGCAAAGCCCATATGGACAGCTGTTGCAAAACAGTGTTTATGTAGACTTTTGTGTCAGGCTTTCACAGTAATGCAAAACAAATAGCTAGACATCTGCAGTTCTAACTTGATAAAATGTGCAAAAGCAGTATGCACATACTGCAAAAGTGCATACTTTTACATATGTAGTACATAACATGTAGTGTCTTTTCCCAAGACACTACATGGAAAAAGTATGGGAATTTCTATACTAGTTAATCTATTAATAGTTAAGTGTCACCAAGCCTCACCTGCCATCTGCGTAGAAATTGCAGAGTCTCCATCCAACTCGTTTCCCACCTTCCACTCATGGGAGGCCTGGACAGAGTGAGAGTCCATCTATCGGAACAGGAAGCAGAAAAACAGACAGACCTCAAACAGCCTCGTATTAAAAATGATTCACTCATCACCTACATACAGGTGATAACTTTGACATTAAATGACATTTAATGTTCCTAAGTCTGCATAACATTATAGTTGCAATTTTTACATTCGTTACCCTAGTAACAAAAAACCTCGACGTTTACCTGCACTTGCAGGTCAAATGCAGCAGAGGGCAGTGTTTACCTTCTGCAAAAGCAAAGCAAAGACTATTTGAAACCCAAACACTTACCTCTATATTTACATGGATACTCCAATGAATTAGTATCTGCAAGAATTAAAGAAGATTTCAAAATGCATTTTCATTATGCATTCCTGTTTATTATCATGGTCCTCTTTACATCGGATGAAAAGACGGTCAGACATCAGCCTGCAAATTTCCGCTGTGGCTGCTTGAAGTGGAATGTTTAGAAGACAGAAGAAAGCGTACAATTTATCCACAGAACTGGTTTACAGTAACAGCTGTTTGAGCTTCTGGAATGCCTTTAAACTGACAAGTAAGCACTGATGCACCTGTGAATAAATAGATGTTTAGTTTTAATACTGGGTTTTCAGTGCACTTCTATAGTAAGAGTGTGCAAAGTTTAATTATGCAAGGAATATAACTTTTCATAAGGTAAGCATTTCCATTCCTGTCAGCTTCTACGAAACCCTCAGACAGTTTGGACCACGAGTCATCAGTCACTGCTCATACAGGCCATATAGTTGGAAAAATTAAGATTACTAAATAATGCTAATAAAGGATTATTTTGCGCATTTCTTTTAAGTGTAAGAAAATTACAAAATATTTTAAACCCTTAACAAGGGCATTTTATTTTTTTATGTAATACCTCACTGCACTGCTTTGGTTTGCGTGGCACCTACTGGTGTGGGAAACATTTTACTCCATGAAAGCAGAGTAGGTGGAAGAGTCGTCAAAAGTCTTCAAATAAAAAAGGAAAATAAGGCAAAGTAAGTCACCTTTTGACTTTCATCCATTAAAACCTTTGTGCCCAGTTCCACTCAGGGGTTTATAAGCTCTTAACATGAGGAGGAATGTTTATTTTGGCTTTTAATTGATCATTTGAACTGTTCAGCATTGAAGGATTATAGGACGCACAACTTCAATGTAGAACAGGTTGGAATTAATAATAGGAAGTGATTTGAGCCTCAAGTTATACTTATAGGCTCAAATAAATATTTACATCCACCCCCAACAAGCTTCTGTCGTATCTCTGACTGAATTTTTAGCGACTACTTCCAGAATTGGTGGAACTCATTGGAACTGGTTGATTTCCCAGCACAGACCCGTCTGTACGCCGAGTCCGCAAATTTTCTACAGATTTGACATCAAAATCTTTCAAGAAGCTTAAAGTTTGCAAAACTTATTCATCACAATCTGATTTGGTATAGTTGGGAAAGTTTTGGATTATACTTAAGAGTCAAGTCTGTGCACAGAGAGCAAGATTCAAATGAACTCTAAGATGAAGAGAAGTCAAATATCCAGGCAGAAATATGTCTGACGTCTGACCAAATATGGGTGGGATTGCATGCTTCATGTAAACCTGCATGTATATTTTTGATACTGCATGGATGAAGAAAAATAGAAACAATTCAATTTATGAACTTGCTGTTTGATGCATCACTCCATATTCTGGGAATAAAAATAAATCATTAAAAGCCAGAAATGGGTCACTTATGGGAATGAGAAGATTTAACTGCATGTAGATTGATTCAGTGCATAATTAAAGTCAGCCATGTATTTGCTGCTGCAGCACACAGTAAATAGAAGGGAAATATCCAGGACAAATACTACTTCATATAACTGGTAATTAGTTTTGTTATATTGAATTGCTCTACTTAGTGTCAGGGGATAAAAACAACAGCTGCTAGTTAAAAAAGAGTCAGCCCTAAGTAAATCACAAAATGCATTTTTACAGAGCATATAACTGATATTTGTGGTCTTTGCTATAATTGGTGACCAGTACTGGCGTGTCCGTTGCTTAAATTACGAGCAGGACGCATTTTAAATTTCTACTTTTTGTCCCACAGTCGAGGAAGCAATCGCTAAAGTTCTTCAGCATGTTACTAGCATGTGGATGCACTACTCTACCTGTCAATGTTTTCAAGTTACTGTAAACCCGTCGTTCCACTTTCCCTTTTTACATCCTAGTGAAGTGAGATAAAACACCAAGCTACAGCGAAAGTCTAAGTCTCGTTTTGACATCAGTCAAAGCATTCCACGTAAATATCACTGACAGTAAAGCATTAACCTCTTCAGCCACCGTGATAAAATGAGAGTAGTCAGAGAAAAATCGCCACGTCTTGTTTGATACGAGCTTCTGAACAGAAACCTCCAAAGCAGAGTCGCTGTAAATCGTCTATACCATAACAGCGCCTCCCTTTGATCTGGTGACTTATTGCATGCTGTCGGGTCCTCTTCCCTTTATCTGAGGCGCCATCCAGACATGTTGGGTTTCCATTTCAGCAGTTCAAGGCTTGTTTGGCACCTTCACCAGCCTCCCAATGCTACACACACAAGTGTCCTGTTCCTAAAGCTTCTCAACTGTGAGCTTCTGCTTTGGGTATGATTCCTCCTACTCCGAATCCAGACCTTGTCAGGATGACTGCATGAGGCCTGTGAGTCGTTTTCCTGTCAGCGATTTTCCCTGGGTGCAGAGAGAGAGGAAGAGAGACGCAGTGCCTTGTAGACTATTTGACTCTTACTGTTTTTTTTATGTATCAGACATGCACAAAATGGAAGTAAAAACAAATGTTCTGATTGAAGAAATACAGTAAAGTCAAAGGAATAATTATACTTTGATATAATTTGGGAATTTAATGAAAATAGAATTGATTGTTGCAAAAATACCTGGACTTATTATTCCACTCTAAACACTTCAGTTTTAAAATAATCCCTTTATAGAGCAAAACAAAGGGCTCCGAAGCAGAAAATTTCACTCTTGAATGTTATTCATTGAATTTACTCCTAATATCCTATCAGTATTATTAATACTGAATGTGGACAAACTAATTAGTGCCATAATCAGGTCAGGTAATCTCAAAACCTTTCATTGAGTCCCCTCAGTTACAAGGAACAAATTACTAAATCAAGACGTCTTCAGGTAAAAATCCATGTTTAAACTTTGTTTTACACAAACACATCATCTGCAGTAAACAGTGCAACTCATTGTCTTGTTTTTAACTAAGTTTTAGGAAAAGCAATAAGACTCTTACCACACTGCGGGTGAACTTCTCCAGGGAGGTGCGTCGGCCCTGCTCCGTTTCAGGCTACCGGGTCAGAGAAAGTAGGAAAAGGAAATAATCTGTGAAGTTATGCTTTTCATTTAACAAAGCTAAAAACTCACCAGGTACCGTATTTCCCAGACTATAGAGCGCACCTCATTATAAGCAGCACCCACAAAGTTTTTAAATAAACTGGAAATATACATATATAAGCTGCTGGTCTCTCCGAAGCTCTCGGTTTTCCACAAGGAAGCATAAATCTGCTATTAAGGCCGCAGCCCTGCGTCTCAAACGCCGAACCATGGATTCTACAGAGCCTACAGATACTACAGAGCCCCCTGGTGGTTGAAGAAAAATCCACAGAAAAGCCACACAGGACCACCAAGCGTGGGAAAAAAGTAGCGGCTTATAGTCTGAAAAATATGGTAATTAAAATTGTGAAATGAAAGGAATATTATTCATGATTTTCAAATGTATTACCAAAAACATATATTGACTCCCCTGAGTCAATTTGCTGAAAAAACAGCTGCAGTTTTAAATATCTAGTGTTTGAAAATGTTGCTCAAGCTGAGAGCAGATGGAGCGTCGATGTGATTGCTGTTTGGATTTAGCTCTGGGCTGTGAGGTTGTTGCACATTATACATTGATCTAAGCCATTCCAGTTCTGGCTGCTCCTCAGTTGCTAGTCTTTTGCAACTCTTTAAAAAGTTTTCTTTCACTATTTTCTTGTATTTATCTCTATTTTGCTTTCCTGTTCTTTCTGAAGAAAAATATCCCAAATGCTGCCACCACTGTTTGTTTTTTTTTTCCTTTAATGGGGATGGTTTGTCTAAAATTTCTAAGGTCTTCAGAGAACTGAGAATAAATAATTACTAATTAGGTGATGTCTGACAGCATTCAGCTGCACTGGATTTTAGGCAGGATAAAGGAGGATGATGCAAATGAATTGTGGTCTGGATGTAATACGACAAATGTTTGCAAGCCAAACGAATGAGCCACACACAGACGACAAACACTCACTTTCTTCCTTGCCATTAGCAGATCCTGGTAGACATTGGAGCGGAGGAAACGTGGATAGCTGTCGCTTTTCATCAGTTTATAAATGTGATCCTAAAAAATAAAAAAAACAGGAAACAGAGAATGGAAGAAAAACTCTGGTGTGGGTAATAAACCACTGTGTTACTTTGGGCAAATAGCTAAACAAGAAAACAAATTTAACAGGATTTCTGCAGGGTAAAGAAGGTTTCAGTGCACTGCCAAGCAAGCAGTAGGACAAACCTTTTATTTATTAAAGTCTATATCTGTAGCATGAGAGACAATTTGATAGACAACCTCAAACTTCCCACAGTCAGTGGTTCTTTCTCAGAAAGGCATATTCTCTAAAAATGACTGAACTGAAATCATTAACTCTGGGGAAGCATGTAAGAGAAATCAGGCAGACAATGTAGCAAGTATCTTTTGAAAACACATCTGACATGAATCACTTGAACAAATACATATTTTTAAAAAGTTACAATTATGATTCATTGGATCTTTCAGATTCACTTTTGTCCTATTTGAAATATTTTTCACATAAATTAATTCAGAGGCTCTGCTCAACATTTCTAAATGTAAACTAAAGTTTGCTTTACCAGACATGCTGAAATTTCTTTGATTTTTGAAAGACTGAACACCAGTAAGAAGAGTTTTTCTGTCCTGTGCTGCACATGAACATGAGTGAAGCTCACTTTAAAAAAACTTCACATTGAGTAATGCATCTAGTTTACATGATATTATTTGTTTTATTTATCTGGTTAATGAGCAAAAATGGAAATATTAAGAACTACTACTGGCTTCAGGAAGCCAGAAAACATCCTGGTGCATCAACAGACAATTGGGAATAAAACCTTTGGTGCTTTAATCCACTTACTCAATTTTTAAAAATACCCAAAAGGACGTCTTATTTTTAGTCACTGTTGTCTCGTTGCAAATTATTAAACAACAAATATTTCTTTGTTAATTCACGACACAAAGTTTTGAACATAGTTTTCAAACCTCCAGCCTCACATCTGAATCAATGTCTGTGTGTTTCCCCAGTTTTCTTCCTACCTGTGCATCCTCGTAGCTAAATCTTCCTGGGTCTTTCAGGTTCTGGCTGGTGATTTCATAGCTATGCGAGTCCAGGTTGATGGAGCTGGGTGCTCCCTCTGCCAGAAACTCTGCCCAGATGTCCTGCACCCTCTGCACAACATCCTGCTGGGGGACCTTCTTCAGACCCTGCACTGCAAGCCAGAACCTGCAATGCAAATCAAGAGAATAATTTGGTCAACTTTATTTATTATTTTATTACTATCTTAAAGCTGCTTTTGACAGATGTTGAATAAAAGTTTGTATTTTTCAAAATCCAAGGGGACAGAAGATGCTACTTGAATAGAAGCAACTACTTGAACTCTTTCATCAAAAGTATAGCTTTTTCTTCCATTAATCTGAAGCGACTGGTTGCTATAAGTCATAAACGTCCCATACTTCCAATCTGAACAAACTAAAAGGTAAACCCACATGTGACCTAAACAAATGTTTCAAGTGATTTATGAGTCCTTGTTGTTGCCTCTGAGTAGCAAATTTGGCATTTCAAGGGTGAGCAACTGAACACTTTGTCTTGCTCTGCATTCACTTGTTAGTCATGATCAGCCTTTGCCTCTTCACCTGGTAGTTGTTGTGTTGAACTTTATTCATTTAATGCCTTTCTCTAAACCGAAGCTCAGAAACTCCTGTGGGGCTCTGAATGTACTTTAATGTGCTTTGTGAGGTTGTACTCTGGGGATCACTTTTATATTAAATCTTGAGACCGAGTCAGGTCTACATCGCTTTCATTTAGGCGATTGGTGTTTATTGTGGGGTTTAGGCTTTACAGCTGCTGCTACTGCCACCAGACATACTGGTCAGGTGAAAAAAGTGGAAAAAAAGTCTTATAAAAGCATTTGGGATCACAATTTGTCATGAATATGAAGGAGTGAATGCTTATGACTGTTGTCATGAAGTGTCATTTGGCAAATAATGACGCCTTTAATTTACATTTAATGCAATTTTAATTGAACTTTGCATTAAAAGTGTAATTATTTACTGAATAATGCAAAGTTGACACTTTTAATGAACTTTTAGTGCCACTTTGCATTATTTACCAAATGACAACAGTTGTAAACATTTATGACAATGATTTTGACTCTGTTTTAAAATATGACAACTATTTCTCATGCTTGTCAAGGTCACATCAACATCTATTATAAATAATTAAGGACTTCTCGCAACAGGAAGGCTAGAAAAAAAGTTCTTAGATCTATGTTATAGTTCAGAAAGGAAAATTGAAGTTAGTCCAAGTCTATATGGGAATTTCAGAAGTTTATTAAAAAAATGAATGAATAAATCAGCTGCAGATTCTGACTACTGCAACTTTCATGACACTCCTACAAGTTATCTTTAATTAAAATGTTTTATATAATGTTTTACCTTAAGCTAAAAGCAGTTGCATAACAGTAAATTGTACATCGCAAGAGAACATTATATTATCATTTAGTTGTGTTTTCTTAAAGAAAAACAAGGATGCTAATTTGGACTAATGATTAAAGATATTTAAACTAACATGTGAACAAATGTTTTGAACACATATTTAAAGAAAAAAGTTCCCAGAAACTTAAAAGCAATTAAGACCGTTAATCAACTGCTGTATCTCAAAGCCACACCAGAAAAACTGATACCTCTAATATCAGATTTTCTCTCTATTGATCTGTGGACTGGCTTAGCAATATAGAGAGAAACAGCTCTGGGGTCTACTTTTCTGATTCACTCTCAGTTTCTCTAGAAATGCTCCAAAAGCTCCCTCATAAAACCAAACACAATTACGGGTTTAGAGACCGGAGTCTGAATCCTTGTGGGACAGCTGACGGTTGAACAGGTCCATATCGCTCCTCTCCATCTTGCTGCGTGTGCATTTCTGTGTTTTATCAGGCTCAGAGGCATCAACATCCTCAACTGGAGTAGTTCATCTCTACCACTCCTTCCCTCCAACTAACAGTACAGAAAACACAAACATTTATTGCTGCCCTGAGTGTGAAAGGCGAAACATTGTTTGTGTAAATCTTTATGTCTAAATGAGGGATGAATTTAATATTTTCTCTGCAAATCGATAAACAGCTACTCTAAAATTAACACATTCATTAAAGTGGAGGTGGAGACACACTTGCAATGAAAAAAAACCTAACACAATCTTAACAATACCATGCCAATGTGCAAGAAGAGTATGAAAAATGAGCTCTACTTCAGTGTTTCCACCGTACTTCAGCAGGCACAAAGCAAATTCTGCAGAGTTAAATCAACACTATGCCGAGTCTATTTGGCCCTTTTCAGAATTGGCATTAATTTAAGCCTTCAAATTAAAAGCTGCATCATATAAACTTCTTTGTGTGGTTTCCATGATGAGGGGGTATGAGTTTGAAACATTTCCCCATCATGCCTGTTACTAGCATGTGCTAAATGAAAGTTAACGCCTTCTTCTTTGATTTCCAATTTTGACTTCCAATGATTCACTTCTTGCTAGAGAGCCCCCTGGTGGTTGAAGGAAAATCCACAGAAAAGCCGCACCGGGCTATAAGCCGCAAGGTTGAAAGTGGGAAAAAAGTAGCTGCTAAATAGTCCAAAAAATACGGTAAATTAACACCAATCTGATAAGGACCAAATAGACTTGGCATAGTGTTGATTTAACTGTGCAGAATTTGCTGTGCAAGCAGCAAGGAGCTGCTCTTCAGATGATTAGGTAAGTGGTCTCTGCCATGTTTATTTTTAAATGCAGAAGAATGCAACAAGGATGATTCAGCAATTATCCATTGGATCAAGAGTGTGCTATGTGCTGACCAAGGTCAGATATAGCAATGTTATGAGAACATTTTAACAAACGGCTCAACCATTGGTGATGTAAACCAGACAGGATGTCAATACAAGCAACTCCTACTGTAAACTTGGTCAACTAAAGTGATGACAACGTTCTGAAAAGACTGGTTGTTAACTGGTTGAAACTTGTCCATTCATCCTAAGTTTCTGTTTTGGCTCACCTCAGGTTTTCTGAGCTAAACTCTGACTCTAGGAACCTGAGGAACAGATCCTGTCCTGCTGGATCCTTCAGAGCCTCCTCCAGGGAGAAACCCCACTTCTTCACTCTCTGCTGACTCGGTTCTTTGCTAGGAGAGACGAGAGAGGGTGGAGAGAAAATGAAAATAGTTTAAAGACTTTATCCATCTTTAAAAATAAATATTAAGAATAAAGAAGAAGAAGAAGAAGAAGATGTCTGAAAGAAAAGGTTGAGTGTTGGGTATTCTGTTAAACAGAGAAAAAAAATCCAAGTTAAAAATGCATGTCTGTATTGCAACAAAGGTCCAGTGTTGATGCTCCACATCAGGAATCAGATTGTTTAGATTTCTACATGGAGCATATTCTTCTGTGCCGAATTTTAATCGATTCGGATGAATTATTAAGATGCATTAGGCTTCATGATTACGTGTCTGTTCTAATTAATTCCTTCATTATTCAGTGAGGGCAGAAGTTCAGAGCACAGTTCAACTTGTTGAGAGTGATGTTCACCCGCTACATTTCCTGTGTCTTTCATTAATAATTCAGCAAACTACCAGTAGCATCACATGGCTTTGTGAGTTTCCGGAAGAGAAAACAACATCTTTGATAAATCAGACTGAAGAAATGAAGAAACAACAAAGAAACAATTTAAATAAGAGAGTTTGGATTGAAAACAGGTTAAAAAAATTCTCTTTTGCATTAATGTCATTAATGTCTCTGGAGACAGTAAATACACAGAAGCAATTGAGTGCATTTTATTTCAAGTGTGAGATTTATTAGTTTATCTAATTCTATTCATGGCTGCACATGGAACAGTTTGTTCCATGCAGAACAAACTTTCTACTCTAATTGTTTGTTTATTTCTATTCTGCTCTAAATAGGAGGTAAATTTCTGCATCGTGACATTATTCAGGTACCGACGACATCAAGACCATTACATTTTTATTATAGTGTCAATCATTTTCAATTATTTTGTTCCCTTAAAAACCTAATGATAAACATCTGTGTATAAAATATACAGATGTATTAAACGGTTTTTTTCTGAGTTTCTGTGAATAATAAATGGCTTTAAGCAAAAGCTGATGTTTCTGCTTTTGTACCTCATCTCCAGATCCCAGAGGGTCGGGTCATCACCGATCCAAGGGTTAGATGGTTCTGGCGTCGTTACAAATGGGTCATACTCCATGAACTGCTCTGTGTAGGTTATCAGGCTGGTTTACAAAAACATATGGATTAAAACAAGAAGATGAGATCATAAAGCATTGGTACAGTTACTAACCTCTGACCCTGCAGGAACACTCCTACTATGTTATGTTGCATCACATTTGGCAAGATACTAAAATCAGATCTTGAACTCCTTCCTTAAAAAACCCAGATGTACAAACCTTTATGGATGTTAGTATTTGAATGAATCACAGTTAAAAGATGACGTCAGGCCACTTTTTTAATGCAGATGTAAAACAAACACAGTAGAGTCATCTGAAGCAAAATTTAAATAAACAGCACTCCTCAAAATAGTGAGAAAAACTATTTATGAAAAAATAACTCCACAAAGTCATAATGACTTCAGAATAAGTGTTTATCTTGTGTCACTATAACCCACAGAGCCCCTAAGGGGACATGGAGAGAAAAAAAAAATCCCGACTTACTTTCTCGAGATCCTGACTTATTTTCTCAAGATCCCCACTTTTTTTCTCGAGATCCTGACTTTTATTTTTCATTTCGCGGGATCTCGAGAAACTAAGTTGGGATCTCCAGAAAGTAAGTCGGGATTCCTTTTTTTTCTGCATGTCCCCTTTGGGGCTCCATAGTAACCAACCCATTCTGGATATTTGAACATTTTTTTTCAAAATGAAGGCCGGCTGTATTAAAAAAAATAATTCGCTTCCAAAACTGTATTCTGAATTAGCAAATTAATTGTGGAAGCAGAAGTAGCACCATTAGAGATGTAGAAGCAGCCTCTAAGTTTTACCCCACAAGCGTCATAAACACTTTTAAAGGTTTATTTCCTCCCTCTTTTTATTCCACATAACTGCAGCCACCAACGGATGAGCTGGAACGTCAAAATTTTAAATGATCTCCATTCCTGTTGTAGCAGAATCAAAATAGCTTATGCTCAATATTCATTGAGAAAAAACAGAAAAACTTACTAAAACTGGCTCCCTACTGAGAAAAGCTGAAGTCGCCTTGAAACTGTGCAGACTGTCAAAACCTGGCTAAACTCTTTAATATCTTCATTTTGTCTGTGAGGTGTGCTTTTCTTTACCTTTCAGCAACTTTGGACATTTTCAAACAGTGACGATCCAGCTGGGTGCTCAGAAATAAGATCTGTAAAGAAAAAATTTTGTTTATTTATTTGTATAATTAATAACTCAGATGTTTTTGGTTTTGCTGGCACGGTCCATCTTCGGTTTGTTACCGTTTCATGTAACGCAACACTGATTGTGATGCAAAGCCACGCAGGATATAGGAGAACCCATTACGTCATCAACACCATTTGCAGAAATTCTTACCTCTTTTTCTACGTCCTCTTTTGTCCCTTTTCGGCAGTGGTGTAGCGAAATGTGTATGGGACTCTGTGACTGTGTTCCCTCCTCCACCACACCGTACACTGACTGGATCATATAGCAAAATAAGAAAAGACAGCTAAGCAGGTTATTTGATTAAATGTGCACTTTAGTGATACATAAACTTTGTACCTTCTTAACTCGATGAGGATTCTTCATGCGTCTGCATTTCCTTATGTCCATTTCTGTGGTGTTAACACATCCAGGCTGAAGGAAAATGAGCATGACATATTTTTTTCTGTCAGTACATGCAGCACCTGAGTTGTTTCTGCAATGATACAGTGTAAAGTTTGTAATTGGACTCTGCAGATAATGGATAAGTCAGTCAAAAAAAGATTCACCACTGGTCTGTGGACGTCCCAGAAGGCTCTCTCCTGGCTGTCAAGGATCTTCCTCTCAGTTTTCTCCTTTTTTCTGTCGATCCTGCAAGTGAGAGGAACCGCAGTGGGGAAAACCTCCATCTTATCCTCATTCCATCAAAGATTCAAGTCAGAACTCAAGTATACGGAAGAAGAATAGTGGTGAGAATAAGGTATATTTTAAATTATTTTAGTTTTTATAACTGAAGATTGTGTAGGTTAAAAAACTGCATTATTGTATTGTTTCATGTACAATTACTGAAGTTTTAGAAAGAGATCAGTTTACTTTTTCACACACTATAGTTACAAATCCTCACTGTGTGCTTAAATATAAACATTTGCAATCAAGAAATGCAAATGTAGGTTGAACAAATAAATGGTGTGATGCTCTAACTTCTTTAAATCCATAGGAATCATTTTGCAAAGTTATTACCACTGCCTTGTTGGTGTGTGGTGTTTATGAATATTTCCAGTGCTTGTTTAAAAAATAGTTTCTTAGTTATATTTGAAAAGAATACAGCTCAATACTTACTTGACCTGCGCCTCAGCCTGCATGTAGATGAACTCCCACTTTCTTGCGAAGGCCCTCTGCAGTCTGGCTAAGTTCTCCTGTTGGGAACAGATAATAAAAACAAGATTCAAACTCTGAGGGGTAAAGCCCATCTGCCCGAAGGTTGCTCAAAACAAAATAATTACCGTATTTTCTGCACTATATGGCGCACCTTCAATGAATGGCCTATTTTAAAACTTTTCTCATATATGAGGCGCACCGCATTATAAGACGCATAAATAGCCGCTACAGTAGAGGCTGGGGTTACGTTATGCATCCATCAGATGGAGCTGCGCTAAACCGATCATCAACAAAACAGTCAGATAGGTCAGTCAAACTTTATTAATATATTACAAACCAGTTCTGGGAACTCCGTTTGCTCCCAAAATGAATGAACAGCTTTTTTTATTCCCGTGTTCGTCTCATCGCCTTGAGTTTAAACTCTGCGTCGTTAGCGTGTCTCTTCTTATGAGCCATTCTGGGGTCTTTACACAAACGCACGAATGGAAATGAAACCGCACGCTAAGCGCAATCATATTTCCCAGCATGCACTGCGCAATTCTTCTTCTACGGGGGAACATGAGTCAACGGCTGCTTACCGTAGTTGCGAGCACCGTTGGCTTTTTAGAAAACTTAAGGTTTTTAGGTGCGCCTTATGCTGCAGAAAATACGGTACATCTTAAAAGAACATTTCTGCACTTACTGCCTCATAATCTGCCAGCTCCAGCCTCGTCTTATTCTGCATGGTCCGCTTGCACAGGTAGATAGCTGAGAAAAGGGGGTTTAAAACCAGGAATTTATCAGCAGAACATCCCCATAATCCTTCAGCTCATGTGTGTCCTATCATCAGCGTAGACTTGAGCGTCTTTTCTCACATCTAGATGTGCAGAGAATTATCAGTGAAGGTGTTTGACGATTTTTATGATTATCAGCATGTGAAGATACTTTAAAAGCTTAACCCTCATCCAAAGCCAGGAAGCATGCGACATGGTGCAGGAGGTGGAATAGAGGTTGATTATTGGTCTTCTTCAAAACTGAGAAGTGCTGCCAGTACTTTCAAGCTCAGTCTTTTTCAGTAAACACTTTGTATTTACCGTCAGAGTTACATATAGGTATGTATATTAAACCAAATTAAGTTTGAAAACTTTTATTCTGTCTGTATTATATACACATTTTTACCAATACTAAGAAATTAATAGATTTTGGTATTATGACAACATAATAAAATATATCTTCAACTGCCAAATAAAAAAAAAACATTGACAACGTTTTACTTTATTAAAAGCTCTGTTCACATTTCATATTTCAACATGTATCTATGGTAACATTTACCAAGAGGGTTTCCCTAAACATCCCTTCCAGCAGCATCAGACTAGACCTTAGTTATTTTTCTATTTGCAAACTTTTAAGCAAAGAGTTAACTGAGCAAACAAGAGAAACATGAGCAAATTTATTGATGCTTCTGTAATTAAATTGTAATTTAATTGCAGTTAAATTACAAACATTTAATTACATAAACGCCATTAACACTTAGCCAACTTCTCTGCCATTCTTTGCCACCATGCTGGTGTGTTCAGCATAGCAGGTTTAGCATTAAACCTGAAATGTTTAATACATTTACATGAATCTTCAACAGACTTTTAGGTTATTTTGATTGCATATCTTAAAAAGTCTTAGGTGATTAAAGCAGTTTTTAAAACTAATTTTGAGAACAATTCAATAGAAATAAATTATGAGAAACATTTGAAATCAGATTGATAATGAACCTGGACAAATTCATTGCAGACTACCTCTAAATGGGCTCCAAATGCAACCTTAATGCATCTTGAATGGGGTTGGATCTTTATTTAGCACGTCCCAGTTGTGATTATCTGAGATGCATGCTGTTTCTAATTTGATAAGCCTTAACGAGCCTTTAAAGTACAATCAGTCTTTAAAAGCAAAATGTAATTTAAGGATCATGAAGCATCTGTAAAAGCAGCCAGATGCTCAAGTTGCAACATCACAGGCCTTATGAACCTCTTTGTAAAAACGAAACATTTTAAAACTGTTTTAACAAACGATATGTTTGTACAGCACATTGAAGTTATGGATATTAAGTAAAATATTTTTTTATCACTACAACTATGTATGAAATGTGTGGAAACGAGGATTGTTTAGTAGGCAGAAGTAGTTCTGCTCTAACTGCTGATCATAGAGAAATGACGGCAACCTGTGAGAGTCAAACTCATTCCTTCTGAAGTTTAAAGCCTAATGAAGCTCAGTGTTTGCATACTAATCAGGACAGATTGCATCAGCAGAATATCAGCATTAAAATGCCTAATTTAAAGAAATAAAACTCTAATTGATCATTTCTTCTGTCTCTACCGTTTCTCTCAAATATTTAAAAATATTCCAGTGTAACTTTACAAAGTGGTGCAGCAACATTTAAAAGTATCTTGGGATGAGTAAAGGTATTAACTTTACATTACAGATAATGCACAACATTTCAAATTAAAACTGAATCAATAACATAAAAACGGTAAAACGGTTTGGGATAATCTTATGTGATGCAGAAATCAGACCTCATTAATTCAAAGCATTTAGACATTGAAACTTAAGTAAAATTAACATATTTGATGAACAATTGAGTTATTTAATGTAGCCAGTCCTTCCTCTAGCAATCTAACCTTTTTGGTACAACTGTAAAAAGATTATCCTAAAAAATAACATTACAAGTTTGCACAAAAACATTTAGGAAATTTTTTAAAAGTCACAATTTAAAGCAGTTCTTACCATAATCTGTGTTCTCAGGCTCCCAACAGTTGGATGGCCAAAAATATGGCGCCTATAGCAAAACAATTAAAAGAAAATCAGTTACCGTGCTTTGATCCAGAAAAAAAAAAAAAAAACAAGAGATGACAATCACCTTTATTTATTTGTTATTTTTTTACAGTGACATCATACAATAATCAAATAAATAAGATTATTGTATGATCTGAGCCAATATGGTGTAATGGGTTGCATACAGTGATTAATTAATAGTTAATTCAAAATGCTGGCTTTTGTTTAGGGGTGTCAGTAAATGGGGCTGAATACTTTTGCATGCCAGTTTTTGAAAGAAAGATTATGCATTCTTCTCCTTTACAAAGCACTGCCATGTGTTTTTTTAAAAAGATCCTAATGAATAACATTGATGTTTTTGTATAAAAGTTTGTGAATCTCTGCAGGGTGAGACTGCGAGTCTCGTCTCTTGATTTCTTTATTTATGTGGTTCTTTGTCTTGCGGCTTGTTTGCTCCACTTGAATCCGTATTGATGTCGTTTATTAATGTTTTTTGGCCTCCTCCAACACTGGCTGCTTCTCCACTTCACTTTGAAAGACACGAATGAAGGTCAAAGCACCGCAGTGCACTGCTGTCTGCTTTAATTAAACTGCTGCTCCTGTTCTCAATAAAGCTCCACAGGAACAAAGAACATGCTACACAGTGATAACTCTGATCTTTCCTCATGCAGATACACAAGTTATTTCCCTTTTGTGTCATAAAATTCAAGAAAAAAAACAGGATTTGTGATTTTATTGCCTTTGAAATCTGTGATGGACTTATCAAAATCCATCAAAAAGTATAACTTCAAATGGAAATTATTGTGTGATTCATTTGAAAACCAAATAAAACATCAGAACCACAGACATTAGTTCACTAAAATGCATATCTGCATTGTACAGGTTATAGTATAACTTATGAGTGTCTCTAATTTGGACTAATGCAACAGAATGGATGTTTGGACTTTTATCTATGAATCAGATTGTGGCTCATGACTGACTTCCTTTTTTGCAGTGTTTACATGCATTTATGTTTTCATAAGCAAAAATGTTAAGCTCTTTGAAATATGACAATGAAAATCAAATCAGGAGTTTTCAAAACCTTTCCGTTTTTATTAGGCAAAACAAGCAATTTTTAAAATTTTATTTTGGAGTATAGTATAAAAACTTTGCAACATCTTAGAGAATTCCTACATATTTTAAATTAAACAGAAACATGATTGCATTGCATCACTAATATTTTAATATCTTTGGTGTAATATTCTGCAGATTCTTGCTGTAAAATGATCATATGTCTAAACTTAAGTGCAATTAGGAATTATTATTAAATGCAAACGTTTTCTTGAATGTTCAAAAGTTAATATAAGAGTACATCTACACAACATCAAATGTAAAACAATATTTTCACCCTCTGTAATATGCCTTTGTTCTCTTGATCCTCTTATCTTGTTACTGTTTCTTTGAACAATGACCTTATTGTTAAGGTTGGACACATTTCCTCTTTGCTCACATATTTTCTTTGCATAATTGATTTTCCTTCTCACCTGGAAGCGGTACAAAGTCCCATCATCTTTGAGGCACAGGATGTGATCAGAGATGGGAAAAAAGTATCCCTGAGCTGCAATCAGACTCCCAATGTGCATGGCCTCAGCTGAAAAAAAAGTACTAATCAAACAGTTCTTTTGGATCTAAGGGAAAATCTACAAAGGTGGTGATCTCTTAGTGAACACAAAGTTAAAGTAAAAAAAATCTGAACAGTCATTAACAACTGAGCATTAACCCCTGAGCATTAACAACAGCTCAGGGGTGAAACATGGATTTATTAAACAAAGCCTTGGTCAATTAAAAAAGAATCATCATCTTTACTTTCCGAGATCAGGCGATTATCAGTAAATAATGTTAAACTCTTAACTTCAGGGTTTGTAAGCATTTTAATGATAACATTTCTCAATTTGGTGAAGCAATTCTTGAAGCACAAAAACTAAATGCATTATGAATATATTACTACAGAGGACAATATTTAAGACAAAGCATCTATGAACAAATTGAATCGGGAATAAAGTGAGAAATACAAATATTTGCTACACTTTGTCCTTTCGCAAAATTATGCAAACTTGGAAAATACTTCAATATTCCTATGTAAAACATCATAACCTAAAGACAAAAACACTTGTGTAATCTGAGCTACAAAAAGATTCTGCAGACATTCAAAAGTCTATGAATGTTTTGTTTATTTTAGACGTTTCAAGTTTGAAGTATTTACATGAACGCTCTGCGTCTGATCGACTTACAGCACAAATATGGTTTTGAGAGCATACCTGGATCCTCGATGGACAAATTCTTCATCAGCCATTGTACTATATCTGCACCTGCATAAGAAAATTAAGCCATGTGATTTGCATAGTTAAAATCGTCTAAAATAATTGTTCTAAAAGGCAAAAGAAAATACAAAAAGAAGCTAAATTAAATTAATTTGACTTTGACTGCTTTTGGGAGATTTGCAATAGCCCTAAACCATTTTTGGAAGAAGAAAGGGGTGGGAAAACACATAAAAATATTAATAATCCTGTTACGCTAGCATATCAAGAATAGCAGAAATAATTCCTTAAGATTTCATGCACACAAGATCAATATGTTGTGATGTGCAGACCTCACCCAGACAAACCTGAGGCCTAAAACGCCTTCTTATTTCTAACAGAGAGAATTATCTCATTTTTGCTTCCCTGCTGCTCTCCTGAATGAAATGCTGTTTAATTCCCCATCATTCATTAGTTTCCCAGGCTCAGGCACACGGATGCAAACGTTTCAGCTTCTTCCCTACACATTCATCCACTGCTGTGGTAATTGTGTTTATTGATAACTCAGCTCATGGCGTATTGGGTAATGCATCTTGCATCGAGACAACGACACAGAAAACAAGGAAATGTTAAAAGCTTCTCTTTGTTTCCAGCGTTTGTTTAAGATGCTTCAAAGCCTCCCACAATGCATCATTCCTGCGATTTCCAAACACATCCGACTGACAAGGTGGCCGACATTAATCCCTATCAAAGTTCAACAAGCTTGTGTGTTTTATATCTGATTCTAAACTGTATTTACACATTTTAACCAGCGACACTCTGACAGCACTGAAGCAGATGAAAGTCGATTGCCTTGTTTAAGGGTCCTTTCGTAGTAGGAGGACATTACTCATCCCATTGCTGCTCTTTCAGTTTCTTTCCCAAACACTTAATTACATGTTGTCCTCCCACCTTCTCTTCAGCTATGCAGATATTTAGCTGTGAAGTAGGTGCAAAACTTTCACAGAAGCAGAATGAAATGTAACTAAAGTGAAATGGTGTGACTCACCTAAACATCTGCTTCTTTTTTGTTATTGTTGAGATGGTCATTTTTAGTTTCCTTGGTTGAGCTCACTCCATTTCTCTTCTGTGTTTACTGATTTAATCCCTTTATAGTCATCAGGGCATGTCCAGTTTGCTGCCCTGTAAAGTATCTAGACACATGAGGCCATTTCTCTAAACTGCCAGGATAATAGAAACAGCAACATTTGATTTGCTGTGTTGCTGCAGGTCACATTTTGGCAGATTTTCTCTAAAAATTTCAATTAAATTAAAAAATACTTAATTTATTCCAAATGGAAATGAAATGTTGCAACCCTGATTATCAAGGTATCTTTAAAGAGTCGTTGTAGTCGCTGTGGGCAGGAAGGAGTTCAGGCCTGAACCTGAAGAGGCTTCTGAGCAAAGACTGGACCTGCATAATGCTCTCTTGACTGTCATGAGAAACTAATACCTCAACTTTAAGTCAGCACACACAAAACCAGTTGGCAAGCAGCGTTCTATGTTACATCTTGGTTTGGCTGTATGGTTAGAAACTCAGGTAGAAAGAAAGAAAGTCTGGGGTGAAATCTGTCCCCATTCTGATCAATGAAAGAGACGTTTTGAACTTTTCTTCTTTGTCTGTTATTTCATTTCGGTCTGCATCCATAAAAGCCTCAATTCAATTCCTTATGGTTTGGGGTTGTAACCATAACTTGTTTCCACAGTTGCCACTGTAGAAAAATTTCACATTATGACAGTTCCACCACTTTGGCTCCAAATATACACAAAGATCTTTTTTTTTTTTTTTCACAAAAGTAAAAATGTAAATGTAGCTTGTCAAGTTCTGGGGCTTAATCAAATTCCTCTAGCCGGTTTTTTAAATAATCATCTTCTAGCCATGGCTTAATCATTTGAGATATTTTCAATAAAAGTAGTGTGAAATCTCAATTATGTCCAAATAATTCATTATGACCTCAGAAAGCATTTCAGGGAGAAATAGGAAGGTAAAACTGAGTGGCTCCAAAACGTTTTTTAATTTACAGAACATTTATAAACTATTGCTTAATTTATGTGAGAGTGAGGGCTGCCCAGTGGTGCAGCTGGTAGAGCTGCTGCCTTGCAGCAAGAAAGTTCTGGGTTCGATTCCCGGCCCCGGTCTTTCTGCATGGAGTTTGCATGTTCTCCCTGGGCATGTGTGGGTTCTCTCCGGGTACTCCGGCTTCCTCCCACAGTCCAAAAACATGACTGTCAGGTTAATTGGTCTCTCTAAATTGTCCCTAGGTGTGAGTGTGTGTGTGCAAGGTTGTTTGTCCTGTGTGTCTCTGAGCTGCCCTGCGACAGACTGGCGACCTGTCCAGGGTGACCCCGCCTCTCGCCCAGAACGTTAGTTGGAGAGACCAGCACCTCCAGACCCCAGTAAGGGACAAGGACGTTAGCCAATAGATGGATGTTAGAGTGTGCAAAGACGTTTTACTATATGGTATTACCAGTTTTGGCACAATAATTTAGCTTAAGGTTTCCCAAAGTTGAAGAATTTGGCTTACGGTAGGTTTACAGCAGTAAGTCGAACTACTCACAGCTGACTTGTGAGTTTTGTTTTATGACTAGAAGTCCTTTTGATGGTGACCCATTGAAAGATTTTACAACATCTTCCATCTGACAAATTATTGATGGAATAAAAAGAGAAAAAGGGGTTTTCTGGAAGCTTTTAAGCTTTCCAGAACTAAAGAACTGAGCATTCCCCAGGACGTCATTTTGTCTGTTCACCAGACACTCACTGTCATCCGGTTATGTTTCGCTGCAGGTAATGTTTGTACCACGCAGAGCCTGTCAGTCCAACTCTGTCATTTCTGCCACTTTGTAGCCAGATACTTTCTTCGCTCCATTTCTTACCTGTAACAACACTGGGGATCTTGGTCATGAAACTTTTGACGGTCCTGATGGGCACGCCTTCGGTCTCGTCCTGGATGAGAGTCACAATATCTTCAATCTGAGGAGAAAAATGCAGGAGAAATTGAGAAGGCAAAAAAAATCCACAGAAGAGCCGCACCGGGCCATAAGGCGCATGGTTCAAAGCGTGGGAAAGAAGTAGCAGCTTATAGTCCGAAAAATGCGGTAATTGATTAGCGTAACAAAAACTGACACATTTTCACATTTATTATATTGTACAGTAATGGTCTGTTGCAACATGATGTGAAAGTCATGTCAGCTTCGACTCAGTGTGGGTCGAATGAAACTGTCCTCTACTGTTTGCTGGCTTTCACATTATATCCCTGAAGCTTAAAGGGTCAGAAGTCCAACACATTTGGTGAGACCCCAGTGAATCTGAATGTGTTCTCATTAAGAGCTCGTTGTATGCATGTCTGAGTGTGCACATGTTTTTGTTCCAGTGAAATTTATTTTGATCAAGTGCACTTGAGAGAGGAAAAAAAAAACCAGATCTCATCCTCAGAGGTCAGCATTTGATTCAGGGTTTAAATATAGCTGCTGAGTGGTGTGTTAGTTTGCGATAGCTGTCTCCAAAGCGACCATCTTCTCACTTCCCACTCTCTGACGCAGACAAAAAGCATCTGTGCAGAGAGGCGGTGTCAACCTTGCAATCAAAATCAAAGTACATCAAAGTATCATCTCATTACTTCAGTGCAAAGTGGGGAAAAAATGTTATTTTTCTATATGTGTGTGCTCATTAAAGGGCCACAAGCATCTGAAATATTATATCAGAAGAACGCACATATCTAAGCTGCAAATCACAGGTTATGTGATAGTTCTGTTTGCTTATCGCTATGAAATGCTACTACTCTGTAACCAAATAGAGCGGTACAATTTAATTAGTGCTGTATTTCAGAGCAAAGGCAATCGAGTTACAGATTAATCTGTATATGAACACTCTGGATCAGGGATGCCCAGAGTCGGTCCTGGAGGCCCGGCATCCTGCATGGTTCAGTTCTCTCCCTGGTTTAACGCACCTGGATCAAATGACGGCTCATTAGAAGGTCTAAGCAGAACATTGACAAGCTGAAAAGGTTGTTGCTGCCACCAGGGAGAGAACTGAAACATGCAGGATGCCGGGCTTCAAGGACCGATTTTAGGCATCCCTGCTCTAGATGCTGAGACACGATTTTGATTTGAGAAGTTAATGTTAAAAAGGTTCCCAGGACATATAAAGGTACTGATTCTGGTGTGAAAGAGCAGCAGCTCTACTCTGAGCTCCTTCTGGATGGTTGAACATCTCAGCTAATTTTTTTTAAGTCCAGTCACCATGTGGAGAAAGCTCTCTTCACCCACTTGTATCTTCGTTCCCTCTGATGTACCTGGTTTTAAAAATTGTTGACTTATGTGTTGCATAGTACGTTTAATCAGTATGTATTTTTTTATGTTTTCTGACATTTTTCCGTTTTCTGCTTGTATGATATTCCGTGATATGATGTTTTAATGTTGTCTAAACATGTCGTTAATTAAATAAAGGTTAAATAAAAGTAAAAGCTAGGCCATCTGAGCTCCTCCTGGTGTTTCAATAACCTCAAACTGTGGCTCGGAGAATCTAGAACATTCTTGTCCAGGTTTTAATAATTTAAATATTTTACAGATCAAATTAGAAATCCATTGTTTGATCAGCTCAGTTCCTTTAGGTGTTTGCTAATCGCTGCTGCTGCTAGTCTGCAGGAGCAGGGTGGATGCAAAGGGTAGCTTTGCATGAGCAGGCGCTAAGGAAACTCCCAAATGGCTGCCATGAGAGATTCAAGGATTTCTCAAATATGCGAGAAAGAAAGAAAAATGTGTTTGAGGGGAGAACAACATTTTAATACATCTCAGAAATAAAATGTTTTTAAAAAATCCAGATTACTGGATAGTTAAGTGTTTTACTCCAAGTTTAAATGAGCTTATTTTACTATGATTGATTGAGAAGGGCTTCTGGATATAATTACACTTCAATCAAGGTTTCTTAGCCTGTAAATGCATTTCTCAGGTTAAAAACAGGGGTCAATTATGGAAGAAAAGTTGAAAAGCACATTTTGTTCACTTTTCAACTCAGATGCTTCCAACCAGGGGTGAGATTTAAGAGAAAAGCATTCCACTTTTCCCTCTCTGACCATCAGACTGCTCTCACTCTCCTCGTCTTTTGTTGTCCAAAAAAGACGCCCAACTGGCACAGGCTGCTCAACGCTGTGCTTCACAATCAGTGTGATTATAGGACGCTGGGGACCTTGATGGTGAGGGGAGAAATGCTCAAATGACTTTAATGGCTTCTGCTGTCATGACCAATCTATTCCTTTTCCACCAAAACAGCTATGCACAGCGAGCTCGTTGCAAATTACAACAAGAAAGAAATAAGAAAAACTAATGAGAAATAAATTCAACAGTTAATTTTGTAAAGTCAAAAGGCTATTTCATATGAGAGGAAGAGAAAAGCAATCCTGGAAGAAAAACCTGTTCGAGGCGACAAAGATTTTGAAGGAGAGCTTCACTTTCCAACAGCAAACAAACCCCAGATCTATAGAGGGATGGCTTCGATTAGAGCATTTTCATGTGCTTGAATGGCCCAGTCCAAGTTCACCTCTGCATTCAACTTAAAATCTGTGGGAAGCCAGAAAAGCAATAATTACAGACACTTTCAATCCAATCTGACTGAGTATTCATTTTGGGGAAAACTCTCTGTAGATTTGCAAAACTGACAAGTTTACAAAGTGTTAGATCTGTTGCGGGGCAACACAAAGACAACTATGCACACACAAACTCACACCTAGGGAGAATTTGGAGAGACCAATTAACCTGACAGTCATGTTTTTGGACTGCGGGAGGAAGCCGGAGTAGGAGTACCCGGAGAGAACCCACGTATGCACAAGGAGAACATGCAAACTCCATCGAATTGAACCCAGAACCTTCTTACTGCAAGGCAACAGCTCTACCAACTGCGCCACTGTGTAGCCCATCAAATACCCCAAAATACGTTTTCGTACATTGTCAAAATGTGACAACATTTTAGGGGTGTGAACACTTTTTCTGAGCCAGTGCACCATTTATACAATTTCAAAACTGGAAACAAATGGGCGCCTTTGTTGTTGCTTGAATTAAAACAAAAGTTTTCTCATATACAAGTTGCTTGGCTGTCAGTTTCTACATCAACTAATTTACCCAATAAGGGCATGTGAACAGGTAATGCCCTCCTCAGCTGGTCATATAAACTCATGCCAAGATGCCATAACAACCTGTAGCTGCGTCTGCCCTCTCAGATTGATGCAGTACAGGCCAACAAAAGTACATGTTAGTGTAAAGCAGCCCCCCTCTGAATCCCTGACCCTGAAACAGCTGCAATTAGCCTTTCTGGGCACAAAGAAAAATCTGTGGGAGAGAGAAGACAGACTGTCTTCATAATGAAGCAGGTATACATCCTGCTGAGAGAGAAAATGTCAGCCATGGCCACAAGGGCCAACAATTTCTGAGCTGTGCTACCGAGGCACTGCATTTTAGTGGAGAAAAGAAAATTAGCTCCTCTGAGCCATGAGGTTCCACATGCTGCCTGATCAATTGCTGAAAACAAGCAGAAATCAAATAGATTGAACTACAAATCATTTGCATACTTTATTTCTTACTCCGAATTTCCAAAACCAACAAATTCTTATGATTGTCAAATGTAGGGCATGCTTTTCCTCTAATTTCAGTATAAATAATAGGCTGACTCACCAAATGTCTGGTTACACAACATCTTAAGTGAGGTTCTCAAAAGAAATGCTACAGGCAGATCCAAGCAGTGAAATCACGACTGCAGCCAAACTTGAAGCCCACTTTAAACTGCCAGCATCGACACTGAGTGCGTCATTTCATAATCTGTGAAGAAACTCAAAATCTGAGGATTTAGCACAACAAATATCCTCCTCATCATTTAAATCCAGCTGCTTATCAAGATAAAATTGTGTTTTTAAAAAAAAAATAGATTGTGGCAAAATTAAGTTCACCTCAACTTCAAAAAATACAAATATTAAAACATTAGTACATCTGCAAATCACCATTATAGGTTTCTGCTCAATCAACGGATTGCAGCATGTTTCTCAGTGCTTTCAATGGCACTTACAACACTCATAAAAGGTCAAGAGCCTGCAGAAGGACTAAACAATAGGAGAGTGCATGAAGAGAATTATTGAGAGCAACCGGAAAAGATGGAAGGTTTTACAGCTGCAATTAAATTTCCGTCCGAGTTATTCCATTTTGAATATCCACAAAAGCTTAGGAAAATCATCTTTTCAAGTCGTATCAGAACAATTTATCTTTCAGCTCTTTAGTGAAAGCAAAAAATAAATTCTTTGAGTTTAAATACAACATTTAAGATTGAGGGAGGAGTTACTTTCTGAGAGCAGCATTTTTCTACAATTTAAAACTTCCTGCCACAGCTTCTCGCCTCCTGGAGCCTGAAGGTTTCTGCAGACACAGATAACACTTTCTTCACAGTAAACCACATTACAATCTCACAGAATCTTAAGATTAGGACTCCCAAAACTCATTCCAGAGATTTTATTTATTCATTACATGCATTGTGCAGCATTGGATTAGTCTTGTTGCTAAAAATGATCCAGGAACAGTGTGTGGGGAGTTTGTTTTACCTTCAGACGCAAGAATATTTCATTTATTTCATGTAGTCATGAATATATATTAAAATGATCTTAGCAGCCTGCAGCTAAAATTCCAGTTTAAGTCCAAAATGCGAACTCATAATATCCTCTAATGCTGCAAAATGAAAAACTTTTTTTTCTCTTAGAATGCAGTTTTTCCAACAGAGCCTACAAGTGCTTCATTTTTAAAGCCACCACAAAACTTTGAAGAAGAGACAAAACTTTCTGTTTTTACTGCAGATTTATTTCAACTTATTTCTATAAAACTAAATTAATCTCAAAGTCCTTTCAAAGCAACTTGTATTTAAAAAAAATTTTATTCAGTTCAAGTTAAATTAACATGTAATTAATCTTCAAATTCACATACAATTACATACATGTTCAATTAAAAACACAAAGCAGCCAAATTCAAGCAATTATTAAATTGCAATTAACACTCAAACTCAAACACATTTTCACCAAAATGTCTATGAACAACCAACATCGTAAGCAAAAACATGTCAATTTACATAACCTTATTTTTCACCTCTAAATCTAATTAAGACGTTGATTAATGTCCTTATTTCTAGCAGCTATGTTTGCTGAAATATCAAAACAGTCACTAAATAAATTAACCTGATACAAGACACTGCAAATAGGCTTTAAAACAAAACTAAAAATGTGAAACACTGGCATCCTTTTTCCTGAAAAAATAAAAATATAAAAATAAAAAATCCCCCAGGCCCTTTTCCTAACATGCTTTTAAGTTTCGTCAAACCCAGAACCGATTCCTGATCACCGCTTCATCCTCAGAGGATTATACGAGTTTGGTTTTAAAATCAAACAATATGCATTGTCACCATTGTCACTAATCAGATTTAATACATAAAAAAAAATTACATTTTCACAATATATCATTACCAGGAAATTAAACGCATATGTTGTATTCAGATGTACAATAGTGAAGTCCAGATTTTTTCAAATGGAAATTGCTAAAGTCTGAGCCCACAAATATTGTGATTATGCTTCTCTGAGAATATTGAGATAAAAGTACTTTGATGAGCCCACATTCACTCATATCTCATGCAAGAAAACATCCTTCCTCACTCGAGACAGGAATTACCATGCCAACTAGGCAAAGGTAAAATTAGCTGCAAATATATTAAACGTGGTGGCTTCCATCAAAATTAGTGTGTGTGTGTCATGTTACACCGTCACACAAAAAAATGACCTGAGATTTTTGGAGTGGGTGTAATGACTCATCACTGAGGTGGTAAAACTGATCGCCTGAGGAGAGGCAGGTCTTAAGGTCAGGAGCGGCGGCTGATGATGAGTCCTGCTGGTTTCAGCCCGATGCATCTGGCAGCAGGGCGACGTGACTCTTAATGGAGGCATAATGACAACAGGATGGCTTTACCACAGCTGACTGCCAATGATTCACCACAGCTGATCCCACCCCACACTCATCTTTCAGGCTTTTCAAGTGAACGTGAAGATTTGTCTTTGCAAAAATAGAGCTGCAAACCATTTAACAGTGCTTGATCGATTAGCATAAACAATCTTTCACTTTTTGACTTTGATGAATTGAGAGAAAGGCTGTACTTTGAGCAACGATGTGGAGCAGATTAGGATATGGAGAAAAACGTGATAATTTGTCACAGTGAATGCCGTGCAATTCATCTAGAGTGGCCTGTGGGAAAATAACGATTCTTTGAATCTGCATAATGGTGTGTGTGACTTCGACAACCTTGAAAAGTGTTTTTTATTCTGAATACAAATGCAGATTTGAACACCTGTGAAAATAATCTTAAAAATCTGCTTAAAATAAACCCTAAGAGTCGAGAGCATTGGTACGTATTGAGCTTTATTTAGCCATAACTGCAAACTGCAATAAACATAATTGATGTTTTTCACATTGACCAACACAGAGTGGTAACTGCAAAGCATAAAAAAGGCTATGCTGAATATTAAGTTTGTTTTAGAAATGCATATCTGAAAAGTGTGGCATGCATTTGTGTTCATTCTCCCTTAGTCAAGACATGCTTAGTGAAATTCTAGTTCAGTCTTTTCTAAATTGGTCAGGCTTAGTCTCTAATATACTGAGGTAAACCCTGCTAGATGAAATAATAAAAATAATGAATGTTTGTAAAAACATTTAAATAAGATTAATGTCTGACACTTGCAGATTGGCCATACCACTGGACGGTGACCAAACACTTGCCAATAAGCTTAAACAAAACAACTTGGCCATAATTGCATGCCAATGAATCATGCACATATGTAAGAGTTCAACTATTGTTTCAGGGAGTGAATATGATTAATAATAAGTGGAGAAAGGGCACTGGTTGCCATTGGAAACAAATCTGGAAATCCATTCTTGTTGAAATCCCTAGAGAACAATCACAGGTAAACAGGCGGACCGGTGCAGCGTCTGCAGTGAAGCAGGCGCTGCGCCGGTCCGTCGTGGTGAAGAGAGAGCTGAGCCAAAAAGCGAAGCTCTAGATTTACCGGTCGATCTACGTTCCTACCCTCATCTATGGTCATGACCGGAAGAACGAGGTCCTTGGAGTCTTGGAGATTTCTAAAGATTTTGGGTCTTTTCACCTTTCATAGTCATCAGTTTGATAAGAAAATTAAGTTTTACAGCAGCACTCTCAGAGCCAGTGATTTACTTTATAAACTGAATGGTTTAGTCCCAACATGCATTTAATATCTTTTGTCGTGTCAACCTTCCAGACTTCTCAGGGATCCTGGTTCTAGTCTACTCTGCATCCCCAGAAACAGAACCAAACATCGAGAAGCAGCATTCAGTTTTTAAGCTCCTCCAATGTGGAACAAACTTCCAGAAAACTGCAGAAATACTGACACAGTGAGTTCCTTTAAATCAAGATTAAAAATCCTTTAGCTGCTTTTGATTAATAACTGGATGTTTTATTTTTATTGTCTGTTTTATTTTTCCACTGTAATGTAATGTTTTGCTTGCTTGTTTTATTAACTTTAATCATGTAAAGGACTGCGAAGTGTACTGTTGCTGAAATGTGCTGCACAAATAAAATCGCCTTGTGTGGTGCTGGCAGCAATGTGTCATGGTGGGAATGCTATTTCATTGATTATGCAGAATGATGCTTATGCATGCATCCTTTCTCTTTGTTTTGCAATTTACAGAAACACTGTGTTTTTCTACTTTCTCTCCAAGAAAAGGTCTACATGCAGTTTTAAAGTTTGTCACGTTAAATAGTTCCTTCGCTAACTTGACCATTGATGCCATTTTTTCCCTCCTTCCATCAGCACTTGTTGGCAAAATTCATTAGTTTAGAACTGGTGCTCCCCGCTGCACAAACTGAGTGAATCGGCACAGAGCACTCATTAAAACCTTTTTATCTCAGTAAAAATGTAAAGAGCTCCAGACACAGCAAAAACATCGACAAAGGAAGGAAATAAAAACCTGACTCGTTTGGGCTTGTTAGGACTCTTCCTGAAGCTTGTTGATATTCTCATTAATCTTAAAATCTTTCAGAATGTTTTCACTGACAATTATTTTTCTACAGCAGAATGCTTGACAATATGTTTCCAAAGATATTGCAGAGAAACATTTGTAGTTTATTACAATGCAGCTGTGAGCATCAACTCGACAATGCCTCCACACATTCAAACATCTTCAAATATTTCAACCACAAGATGAATATGTTTTTTAAAAAGCATTGTTTTTGTTGAATACGATGCTTGCCACTGTTGTATTTTGTGTTGGCACTACTTTGTAAAGCGGAAGGTTACGCACTTATAAAAGCAATAAAGGCGGAGCCTCCCTTTCTTCTTCTGCTCTGAATGTTCAACCAGAGCAGAGCAGTGTGGCTGCCAGTTGAGTTAATGATGTTGTCTCCTGTCTCCTATGTATTTCACAAGTGATTTAATATGCATTCACACGATACAGATACGGACAGGGATTCTAAGGGTTCCCGTGGAAATGGTAGGAGAGATCCGCTGCAGAAGAACCAACAGTTTTAATATATTTCAGCTTATGTTACTACACCAAACCAATCAAGTTCCCATTTCCTTAATAAGTAATCTGAAACATTCTGTGCCATGAATGGCAACACCGTTTCTAGTCAGGTCTCACTGCGCTGTAACAAAATACTTCAACTTGATAAGATGTCAGATTTAATTTAAACCTTGGTCTGTATGAAAGCAAAGGAGGTGGTGTGTGGGTGTTGGAAATGGGACTCATTATTTCTGAAGATGGCCTAGAGAGTCCTCAAAGTGCCTACAAACTCTGGAGGAAAAAGAAAGTAAACGCTTCTTTAAATGCCCACAGATGTGTGTTGGAAAAAAAGAATATTGGGTTCATTTCTATAAAAAACATGTCCAAAAAAAGTTCTGCAAAGACTTTGGATGAGTAAAGTAATCAGGTTGAGACAAAACATCCCATTAAAAGTTGCTTTAAAAGAGCCAGACATATGGACACAAATCCTGCTTTGTTTAGTCCTACATTTATCTTCAGATCATTTCAAATTTCCACCTGGTTGATAGCAAAGCAGTGAAGGACAGGCATCCGGCTTCTGTTAGCTGTGATGCAGCCAGAGTCTGATCAAAGCAGCACCACAGAACGAGAGGCCAGTGTTGATGGACATCCTGGAGGTCTTGTAACCCCGACTCCGGGAAGCAGGGTGTGTGTCATTTCACCTAGAGAAAACCAACATCTGAGAAACTGACAAAAGGGCCAGCTCTTTGTGGGATTAAAGGCTGAAATTTCAATAAAAGATCATCTCTGTGGCTCTCCTTGGCGTTTCCTTCCTCTCTGTACATTTCTTTACTTTGCTCATGTTTTGTTCCTTTTTTCTTAAAAAATATCTGCAAAAGAAGGAACAAATGTTTGCAAGGGAAAGATCAAAGACTGAATCAGAGATTTGATGATGCCCCGCCTCAGTGGAAGCAAGAAGACGTGAACAGTACTGGATAGTTTTCCACTTGTCTCTAAAAGTCTTAACCTCTTCATTTTCCTAATACACAGGAAAACAAACATTTATACATGGGTGTTTTGTTTCTAATCTTTTTAAATGCCAGTTAACAAATGCAACATGATGAGTTTGTTCAACTTTACTGGGTTGCTAATGTGAATTACATGTTTTGATTAGAAAATAATTTAATCTTTGACAACAAACTCTCCAATGGGATCTATTTAAAAACAACTGGGTCTGTTGGAGGCTCCGGCATGCTGGGGGCGGCGTTTTAATCTTTTTTATTCTCCAAAGTCCCCGGGAATCATGTTGGATTGCATGGTTTGCTCAAATATTTGAAATAGCTGGACGTTTAAAAATATGGACTCTGCCAAAAAAATTTTAAATGAGTCTTTATTGGGTGTCTTAACAAGATAATAGTCCAAAATATGTCACTAAATCAACAGAAAAATTGAGAAAATGTGATAATGAATTTGCAAATCACTCAAAATTCAAAATGGGGCATTTGCATGTAGGTAAGAGATTTGATCAAATTTGGACAATAAAACAAAATGTGGAAAAAGTGAATTGCTGTAAATACTTTCCAGATGTATACATTTTAACTCATCTCACTTTTAATTTGTAAACAACCTGTTAAAACTTCCCATAGAAGAAACAAACATGCAGCATTCAGCACCTGTAATTAATTATCCACTGACTGTTTTTATTTGCACAATAGATTCTTGCACTTAAGATGCAAATAGCTTCCTACACTTAGCTCTTTATCTTTTAAAAGGAAAACCTATTAAGTTGTAATGATTTTCTTACTTCAAACACTGCAGTATGTCTTTTTATCTAAATTAACAACATCACTGCTCATTTTCTTTGGAACTTCCAGACACAAGAAGATCCAAGAGCCCAGTAAGCCGATTTAAGAGTTCTGCAATACAATAAACCAGAAAACATTTCTATGAAACACCAATTAGAAATGAGACAACTTGCACATTTTCTACCCGAGATAAATAAAACAAATCGATACCTTATGCTTACCCATAACCTTTAGCCTACACTGACTGCTCCATTTTGTCTACTATCGATTACCTTCTGCAGGTAAAAGCGGAGAAATAAAAGGAAGCCATCAATGTTAATATTCAAGGTGGTAAAACAGGTTCCTTCTGCTACTGTAGAGAGACTTTACTCTTTCAAGCTTGGACTGAATGCTGTCATTGATCGGTTTGACCACCTGAGAACTGAAAAGCTCTTGCATCCTTCTGTGTTCCCCTTTCTTCCTCTGCAGACTGTTTATCCCTTGATGCTTCTCCCCCTTAAGATAAATGAGGCATTTTGAGTTGAAATCAGGTGCAAAAGATGCATGGTGCATATTCTCCCTCAGAGGGAAATCAGATTTTAACAAGCAGGTTTTAACAAGGTGTGCTTCAGAAAGCACTTTGCAAATGAGCAAGTAGGTATGTTCGGGGATTTGTAGACAGGAAGTGCACATCGACTTCATCACAAAGGTTCATATACTTACTTTAAAAGCTTTGAGTAGGAAGAATGTCTTTTATGTACAACATACTGCAGTAAAACTACACCAGAGGAGAAGGAAAGCCACTTCCAGTCTAGTTACACAGCAATTACCCAGGATGAAGCAGTAATGTACAGTTGTTGCTGCTTTTCATGCTGAAAGCCGTTTGGAGCCCGCAAATCAATTTCCAACAGTCGTTACACAAGAGACAGAGAATTAAGAGACGGCACGAGAAAATATTTTAAATTAAAATTGTACGAAGGGTGTGCAGACTGAGCGTTACATGAAATGAGGGTTAGAACGCGCTGTTCTCACTGCCGCTTCTATTATTTGCTGCACAACGTCAAATAAAGAAAAACACCATAACAAGTAACTTTTAATGAAAGAGTGGATTGACACGAGTGTTGAGCTTTGTCGCTGAGGCTTTATTCATTGCTGCTGAATCAGGCTTGAGCAGTCAAGGAAAGCCATAATGTTGGAAAGTCATTTCTTTTCAGCGCAGTGTAGAGACCGATAGCAGCATGCCATTACCAGGCACAGGGAATGTTCTGGACAGTTATTCCTCAGGGAAGTCATGGGGAGATAACACACACACACACACACACACACACCCCTTCAGTCACTCTGACACATGCACACACACTGCCCATTTGTTGCAGTGTAAAGTACTTTCTGACAACAGTGTCAAAGAAAACAAAGGAATGAATGAAAATGTGCTTAAGTTGTCACTGGAGTGGGAGTCAGAAGACAAAAAAAATAAAACAATGAATGATGTTGCGTACAACAACAAAACCAAATGTTCCTAAAATTAGAAACGCAAATGAAATACTCAAACAGTTGAGCTCATCAAAGTGTAGTTTCACTAACCACCTGCTTCAAGATATCAATGTTTTAATGCCTACAATTCTACCAAGCATGCATATATTTAATGCATTGTAAAAATTAGGGCTTTTAAAACTACTAAACCAGCGGTGTCAAACTCTTCTCGGTTCTGGGCCAAATCCACGTCATGAATGTTCTTAAAGGGCCAGAATGTATTATAAAACCTGATCACAAACTGTTAAAATATAAATTAATCCTTAAAATTAAATATTATTATTAAACATCTTTTATGTTCCTCCAGGATTCCGTGATACTTTTTTTGTGATGTTTGCCATAAAAATCAAAGTGTTTGTGGTAATAATATGTAAATATTTGCATTTATTTGTGATGGTAAATGTGACTTTTTATTCCTCGCTGTACAGATCCTGGATTATAATCTGACATCAATTAAAGCTGAGGCAGCTGTTTAGTACAAATAAGAAAGTTTTTGACAATTTTTGAGAAAAATGTGCAGTAAACTCCCAATTATGTATTAGTGCAAAAATTCACAAATTATGCTGACCTTCCATAATAATTCTCTAGAAACTGGAGGGACTGATTGATATCATTTGTCAGTAAACAGATAAAAACTTGATAGCATAATATTGAAGCATATTTAGTGTCTAGAATCTAGAGGGCCACTTAAGAAACTACGGGGGGCCGGATTTGGCCCACGGGCCTTGAGTTTGACACATGTGTACTAAACAGTCACATTTTTACTTTCAATGACATATGCTGCATCTGGTTGCCGATTACATCACCACTTGTGTGATGTGAAAAACGCGTTTCTATTCCAGTTATGCAAAAATACGCCAATTTCAAAACAGCTCATTGTAGTGCAAAAACCTTTTTTCAAAGTGCAGTATCAGGTACAGTATTGCTTAGATGTTCCACTAATATGCAATTATTTATCACTGCAACTCAAAATGTTCTATTTTTTAGTCACTTATTTTAGAAACTCATGTTTTATAGGTTACAGAGAAAGAAGCATTTCTTGAACAAACCATCCACAGGAAGGGAAAAAGCCACAAAAGGTCCATTGTTAAAGAAGCTGGCTTTACGCAAAGCGCTGTATTCAATCATATCAATGAAAGTTGAGTGGAAGGAAAAAATGTAATAGAAAATGTGAATATAAACAAGGATAAACAAAACCTCAAGAGGACTGCCAAACAAAATCCATTGAAGAAATTGAAGGAGCTTCACAAGGAGTCAAGTGAAGCAGTGCATGAAAAGCAGCTTTGCTCAGACAAATCCCATTTCTGTCACGTTTCTCATGTACAGCCCCTCCTGAACAGAAGTCTGTTACCTTGGCAAAGTGCAAAAAGGACTGGACTGTTGTCATTCTCTTTTCAGATGGACGTAAAGTTTGCATTTCTTTTGGAAATTAGAGTCCCAGAGTTTGGGGAACTCACTAGCTTCCCTCTCCAAACTATGTTGTTTGTAAGAATGGATTTTCTGAAAGCAAAGGAAAAGCGTAGGAGTATCTGTTCTTTAAATAGGATGTGCCGTCCCAGTTTTTTTCTGTGTGTGCTGGAAACCAAGAATATAAGACAATACACCCTCTACATACAGCATACTCAAAAGCACAGCGTCGAGTTGGTTGATCTCACTCAGTAATTAATGTTCAGAGCATCACACTGGATGCTGAGAAATCCACCTGTCTGTATTTTTATCTCTGCATATCTCATAAAAAGTCGCTGACAAGGGTCACATTTTTCCAAATCAATTGTCATTTAGCTCTTCATTGTAATCTCTGAAAAATCTGATTAAAAGTCAGAGGTTACCCAGGTTTTGTTTTTGTTTTTTAATGACCAAAAATTAGGAGATCGATTGACCCAAACATTGAATCTTAGATGTTTTACTTAAAAGTTTAACAGCCTTCTTTCGTGTGGAGCAACATGTTGGGGAGGGGCATCCTGGTAGTTCCAGTGAACCACCATGTCGTCAGTCATTTTTGGTGGGTCGTCAAAATGCTGAGGTTGACTGGTTTGTAGCCAAATAAAGAAAATTATCTTGAGTTACATTCATATTTATTTTAATGTGGCATCAATATTGCAGCATTATGGCAAATCTGTGATATTTACTAATTTTAGTTTACACAAGTAACATAAAGAAACTCTAGGCTGATTAGTAAATTACACTGTGTGGCGTCTGCTATGAGAGAATGAAAGGGAATCACTGGCGGCTTGCAGTAATTAGTTATATGTGAATCCCAGATGGAGCTGAGACAAAAAAAGCCCAGTTTGCACTGATTACCCATCAGAATCCCTTATACAGACAAGCTAAGGGCTGTTGCATCCATGAAATCCCTAGTGCACATATTAGGAGGAGGAAAATACATTAAAACACAATGTTAGCATGCACAAAGATAAACATGTTAGACATTGAGTATTGGAAGTCTGCACAATCTCCACCTGAATGCTTGGTCACTTAAAAATCCCAGGAATAATTAGAGAAATATTCAACGTTTATCATTTGAAGATGCAGCGGAGAACAGATCTTTCATCTTGTTTCATCCTTGTGACAGGAAATGTTATCTTTCAGAGTTTGCTTAAATTATTTTTCTAATCTCAATGGCCTGAAATGTGTCACCAATTAGAGTAAACAGCAAAATTATAATCAACAATCCAAATAATTCTCTCTATAATATAACATTAAGCAGCTAAGATTTCTACTCTGTCGCACTGTTTGCACAGTTATATGCTCCACTAAGTTTTTAAACATTTGAATTAAAACTGTGTGAAACGATGTAGTTTTCATTTATCTCAGATGTGCTTAATCATTTAGAAACTAGTGAAATGTAAAATTATGGAGAGAAGTCGGTGAATTCCTGCAGATTGTCTGGGTGAAACATTTTACATGTTTCACTATCTACCTCTATAATTATTAATTTTTTCCCTCCTTTTCCCAAACCACCTTAAAAATTTCTGTTAGGTCATAAAGCCTAAAATTACACAATAAAAATTAATATTCCTCTGGAGCTCTATAAGTCAAACATATTGAGATATTGCTAAGGATTTTAAACCAGGTTAATTCTCAAAGAAGAGAAGGCCTTAGTTTTATTTCAGCTTTCAGTTAAATAGTATGCATTTATAACTGCATGAAAGTGCATGTAATTACATGTATATAAATGGTTGTGGTGAGACGGGACAGGACAATAAGGTGAAAATTGATCATTTAATAAGCTTATGACTCTTCCTACTCATTTTCAGACATGGATTTTAAATATGGAATGTGCAATATTAAAACTTGCAGCTGTAAGCTCATTAAAAAAAAATAAAAAAAATGGCCAAAAGGTTTTTACATTTTGAAAGCAAATCGATAGGTTTAAATAATTTTAGAAAAATCAATCTTAGGTGCATTTACAGGGTTGCAGCGTTATGGCATTTCTCCTTTCAGCATATCAGTAAAAGTATTGAGAGGAAATGACTGCTGCCTTTAAAATAAAAAATAAAAAAAATTAAGTACCGTAAACACAGTCTGTATATCCTAATAATAATAAAACATCTGCAACTATTTTTTTTCCAAAACAAATTTGCACAATAAAAAAAATAGGCAGGCAAATTTAAGCTAAAGCCATTTGGTTCACAACAGATATAATGAAATGCTACATTACTGGTTTCAAAATGAAGTTTATAAATATCACATCTCCAAGAGAAACCCCATAAACTCTTTTCTAGTTTGGCCTAATGTCACCGACAGTTTTCAAAATTGCATGTCTGTTCGGGGCAGGTGTCCTCTTGCTGCTTTCAGCATGACAGTGAAAGTGCTCTGCAGCATCCTTGCAGCACAGCGCTGGTGGGAGCGTTATTATCTAAAATACTGAATCACCGTGGATGTGTTTTGCTTCTGGCAGAACTAATCAATCATTAACTTGATTAGACAGAATCAAAAAAGTCAGCATTTGACAACTTTACTTTGCAGAGTCTTTGGAACAAAGAAAGTAAAAACTAAAATGGTAAAAACAAAATTAATATAATTTATTTTTCCAGGTGAACTAAAGGAGGAAGTTGCTTCTTTCACCTACTGTTAAGGTGAGTCTATCATATTTAATGTTGCAAGGATCTTTAATAAAGAGAATAAGTGCATCTTTTGTTTACTTCTTCCGGTTTAGCAGCTGATTGTATAAGAAAATATATTTTTCTTATACAAGAAAATTATATTTGTATAAGATATATTTGTATTATATTTGTCAAAATATATTGAAAGTGTAGCTGTAAAACTTAAACATCTCAGTAAAAGACACTCAGAATCAACTGTGCTGCTGTTTGAGCTGCAGCTTCTTCAATAATTGAAACAGCATTTTGGATTGCTTCTTTGCATGATTTTGTAAATAAACACAATTTAATGCAAAGTTGGGATTTTTTTAATGGACCTTTAATGCAACTTTTAGAGCAGCTTTGCATTAAAAGTGTCATTATTTACCCAATGAGACTTAATGACAACAGTCAGACATTCAGAAAGACTTCTTCATGTTACATGACAGATGTTATGATGTTTATGACATGTTTATGACATGTCATAAACATGTCATGTCATGTTTATGACATGACAGTCATAAACACTGTCATGTTTATGACTGTGTCATGTCAGTCTTATGCACATCCTGTCAAATAAAGTGTTACCAAAATGTTCATTTTCAAATTAACTGCAGAGATGTATTATTTACACCCTACATGAGAATCCATCTCTAAGTTATCCCTACTTATGTCACTTTACCTTAAACCCTTGCTCAACCAAATCCACTTTTATGTAACAAGCTTCTTCTTATGTGTTTGGGTTAATTAACCTGGCCATTCATTAACTGTGTTTTCCTTTCTGCTACTCTTATTACCAGAATTTTATCTAAAAAAAAAAAAGACTAAACAAAAAACTAGTTTTCTGAGGCGCAGGACTGAGTTCAACTGTGACAATAGCTTTGAAGCAAGGCTTTAATATGAGCTGGAGTTGGGAAACAAGCTTGCGCTTCCCAAACGGCATCAGCACAATGACTGCGACCTTCTCATTAGGAAGTCTAAGCGACGTTGCTGCAGCAGTGACCCAGGAGGCTCGGAGCCGGATGGGAGGGCAACGTTCTGGTCTGCAAGAGGGAAATTGACAGCCTCATTACAGGAAAGCATTCAAGCTGGACTAGAGAGGAAATGACAGCTCCATTAACCACCAATGCCACAGGAAAAAAAGAATCTTTTCACATGCAAACACACAATTGGACTCCAATATAAACTTGTTTTTTCTTTGTGCGTATGTTGTGCAGTGTAATATTACATTATGGATGTTTCATCTGTCAGGATGAGTTAATTTAACATCAATTCATGAAACACCAGATTTAGAAAACCTACATCATCTGGGTGTAGGAGCTAAAGGGGCTGCATCACTATTATATGCTACTTTCTGCTAGTTTATCACAAAAACGCAGAAGTCTGTGCCTGGAGAATGATTAAAGGTGGAATATTTTATAATTGTACCAGTGATCTGCCAGTGGAGCTGAGATGAGATATAATAAGGTCAGCCGCTCCATGATTAGTTGGTGGGACCTAAAAACTTCTCATATTCTAATTGGGAATCAAATTCAGCCCATATTCCTGTTAAAATAGGAGGCTGCACAGCATAGAGGCACTAAAAATAGGAGGTCTAACAATGCGCCTCTCAACCATGCTATTAAAAGCATTCGTCTAACATTGTTTGGGTCATCCTTACACTGACAGTCTTGACAAGTTGAACATCCTACAGAAGAGTTGGAAGAGAAGGGTCTGGAGTTTGGAGGCTGTGTTAACCTCCACTCACATTTCCAGAGCTCCACTGAGCAAAACCTGGCAGTGTTGAGGTACCGACAGCTGCTTTCCCCAACCTGCGTATTTTATGTGCTGGCTTATTTACTTTTTTCATTATTTTCTCAGCTGAAAAGATCAATTTGCAGCTTAATATAATTTACACAAGCAAGAGTTGTTCAGCAGGCAGATGGATAATCCCCTCCTCTCTCTCTACAGCTGTTCTCTCATGTTCTTCACAGCAGAAGCAACATGATCCCCCTTTAGTCCACACCATTACGTACGACAAAATGCCCGTCATTTTGACGGACAGATTTACATTAGAATCCTTTGTGTTCATGATTAGTTGCTTCTATTTGACAGATATGCAGAATTAGACACCAATTAATCCTTTACGTTTATTTAAACCAAGATGGACAAGAGAATGCATGACGAGTTTTTAATCAAAGCTATCTTTAACTGCGTCGTTTTTATTAAAATGACAGTTTAGACAGTTACACATTCCTTAATCCCTTAGTAAATAACTTATATCAGCAGCTGGTGAGAATAAGTTGTGAAAACGACAACATCTTCCAAAAGATTTTCTGATTCTGCATGCTGAAAGCTGCTCTTTGATTTTATTTATCAGCCTGTCATTTTGCTTTCTACTTGTCAAATAACATTGTGAATGCATTCAAACACATGTTTGAATGCAACATCAAGGAGCTTTATTCACAGTGGATGTGAAAGCAACGAGTCACATAAACTGCTTACAGCCTTTTTGTGCCTAATTGGCAGCTGCTTAATGTATTTGTGCCATTTTGACAGGGAGAGTGTCTTATTTCTCACATTCAGTCCGTCTGAAACATCAATAATATTCCAAGTATTAATACGTTCTGGATTCACCTTTCCAAATCCACTCAATACGAAGGGCTTACCCAGTGCATTTCTGACTAAGTTGTGATACATGCAGGTTGTTTTATGAATAAATCCAATTTATGTTCTGCAGTGACAGTTTCAACAACCAAGTTACATTAAGTTCAATACCCTGAGCCGAACACGCACCTGTGCACCGGCTAACAATATTCCATGACGACATTAAATAAAATCACTGCAAACCTTTATAGCCTACTGACGGCTCCACCAGTAATCAGCCCTGCATTTCAGCAAGGAGCTTCATCTCCTAGGACCAAAAATCCATACATAATTCATCATTTTAAAGATTTGTTTGTTTTTGTGCCGTGGAGCCAGAAAACCTGTGGTATGACCCTAAACACTAATGAGTGAGGATGCAGCTGCACAAATGAACCAGCCTTTACATTATATTCGCTACATTAAACCCTGTTGCACTACCCTACATCATGCCTCTTCAGGCAGCGAGTGATGCTCTGCATCTGAAATTCACGTTTACGATTCAGGCAGAGATATGTGCTATACTGTACATGATTACAAATGATTAGTAATGACCAATAATGGGGCTCTGCAAGCATTGTCCCTCTGATGTGCATGCAGCAGGACGATCTTGACTGTACATGACGTGATAGTGGAAGTGGCCAGTGTTTCCCTGGTGATTGCTGAAATAGAGAAACAGGAAAATATATATCGTATTTTTCAGACTATAAGCCGCTACTTTTTTCCCACACTTTGTGGCCCGGTGCGGCTTTTCTGTGGATTTTTTTCAACCACCAGGGGGCTCTCTAGCAGGAAGTGAATGACTGGAAGTCAAAATTGGAAATCAAGGAAGAAAGCACTAACTTTCATTTAGCACATGCTAGCAGCATTACGACGGAGAAATGTTTTCAAACTCAGACCCCTCATCATGGAAACGACAGGAAGAAGTTCATATGATGCTGCTTTTAAGTTGAAGGTTATCCATCTGGCAGTACGGATCGATAGCCGCTGTACGTAAACTCTGCGTGAACGAATCCATGGTTCGGCATTGGAGACGCAGGGCTGCGGCCTTCATAGCAGATTTATGCGTCCTTGTGGAAAACCGAGAGCGGCGGAGATACCAGGGGCTTATAGCCCGGTGAGGCTTATTTATGCACATTTCCAGCTTTTAAAAAGATTTTGTGGGTGCGGCTTATAGTGAGGTGCGCCCTATAGTACGGAAATTTGGTAATTCCCAGGATACTGTCACCCACAAACTCCAGGTTCGTTCGTTTTCTTAAAACAATGATTCATTTTGCCCTGAAAAGTCATTTTATGCCTAAAACTGAACAAAAATGGAAAGCATGTGAAAAGGTAAAATACCAGTATTGGTAGCAAATGAAGCTAAAACAACAGAAACCCAACAGTTATTTGTGATAATTGGCATAAGATAAATAGCTATTTTGCTGTTTTTGTAATTACTTTCCCATTAAAGATTCCCATTTTGTCAGGCTTTGTGCATAGATATTAAATAGGATACTGATTAACTTATACCAAATCATAGAAAATTGTGTCCTTTTTGTATTCATTTATACAGTAGCTGTATGTCCATCTGTTGGATGGAGGAATTAATATACTGTACAGGATCCTGCAAAAGCAACATGTGATAATGCCAGTGTTACTTCTGTCTGCTTTTATCAGAAAATATTAAAGAAATGGTTGGATTTATGCAGAACTGCTATGATTAGCGAGTCAAGTTCAGGATTTACAATAAAATCTATTGTGTAATATGCTTAGAAATCCATCTTGTGATACATTATATGACTGGAGTTCATACTTTAGTGTCTCTTATAGCTGCTACAAAACCAGATTATTTGCAATTTTCTCATCCTACTTTGCAAGAGAAGCACATAATGCAAGTTATTTGCATAAGCAAACCTTGAGTACAGCACAAAAAGCATTTCCCCCGTCATCAAAACACTAAAGAAAAGTTGGTCACTCTTTTCTTTAACACATCTGGTACACAGAAATTTGTCTAAAAAGAAAAAAAACTGTTCAATTTAGTTTGAAGGAAAATCTTTCCCACAAAATAAATTCCTCATATCTTTTGCATCCTGATAAGTTTGCAATGCCAAAAACGTTTCCTTTTCATTTATATATTTTAAATGACTCTGAGGCTCCTGCTGAGATATTTCCAGACACTTGATTCAGTTATGAACTTAACTAAGCAGAAAACGAAAGCGCTTTCCCGTTGACCATATGTCAGCAGTTGGTTGCTCAGTAGGTGCACCCGCTACTGTTTAAAAGACTCCTGACTCCAGGTGGGATACTCATTTTCTACGGAAATAAAAAGCTGCACTCAGCAACTCAATCTCAAGTCTCGTCTATTTCCTTTTAGAAAACACATATTTCAAAGATGAAACTTGCCAATTAACTGCAAAATAGTTGAGAGATGGACAGTTTTCAAAACTTTCTGCTAAGCCATTTGCAAGAGGAGATAAGTGTTGTGGAATGGCAAAAAATTGCATTTTGTAACGTCGCTGGAAAAAACAGGATGTAGGAAGAATCAGTCACAATAAAGAGCACATTATTCTGAACAACAGGAAATTTATTGTGTTTTCCTGAAAAGTTTAACAAATGAGAGCCCAAGTATGAGGATGTGTGTTGTCCTAATGTACTACTATTTGAATAAAATCCAGCCTGTTTTAAACAGGTTAAAGCAGGACTTGAATTTGCCAATAAAAATCGTTCAATGCATGGAAAGTCTCAGGTGTCCATCGACAATAATCAGCAAAGCTCTCAGTTTAAAATCAGGTGGGTGGAAAAATAAGAAAATCATTCGTAGGAGTACAAACAACATTTTCACTTTGCTGAATAGCTTTTTTTATATCATTTCCCATTCTTTGATTAAATAAAGCTTCACTAAAACTAAAATATCCACATTATGAGTCACCTTTGATCAGTGCAAGTCTGTCAGCTCTCTACTTTGTTCCCAGCCGTTTATCAACTGATGGATATTGATTATTGGCTTCCAAGGCTTTTCTCACCATCTGAATCGCAGCATCACTTCAAACTTATTTAATATCAACAGCAACAAGCATGAGCCATCTGACAATGGTAACATTTAAATAAATGTAGAGCTGGAAGGGGACTTTTTTTCGGGATCTTCCTTCAACTCACCTTTTTCATTGGAAGCCCTTCATTTGATTACCGGTATTTCTTTGCAGACTTCGTCTGTACTGACTCAAGAAAAGGTCCTAATTGTTGGAGTTAGAAAAGATAAAGCTCAACTTTGAATATTAACTCATGATGAAATAAATCTGCCAGCAACTTCCCACCTACTTATCCACAAAATAGTGGAGCATTTAGTGCAGTAGGGCCTCATATAAAGACAGGAGACATGAATTGGACAAGAGCTAAAGACGTTGAAAGTCCTTCCTTATGGAGGAACAACTGTAAGTGAGCAGGAAGACATTTTCAAGAATAATTAAGGTTCATAGACCTGAATAGCATTATGCCGTACTATAATACATCAGACTGACAGGGCAGGTAACTTTGATGAATGACTTAATGTCAGCAACTTAATAGGCTCGTGATAGAGGAGAAAAGGAGGCAGAAATTCATAAAATCCATACTTATCTGGAAAACAGCTCCTCCATCATCACTTCTCAGAATGTGTGGGTATGCAAGGTAAAGAAAATGGCCCCTGGTGCCCATTATCCTGACAGATTTATCTGAATCACAGGCTTATTTTTTATTCTTGTCAGTTATTTTTGTTTGGGTTGAGATGCAAACCAAGACCTTCTGCTAGTCCATCATAGTGTTTGGCAAAAATAGCTCAACACAACGTAAGCAAAACTACATTTCACAAAATGCAACATTAAAAAAAAAATGCATAGAAATAGAAAATAACTGTGACAAAAACAAACTTTGGAATAAAACACTTCGAAACCCAGAAAAAAACCAGGATCATGCAACACATTTAAACTTTTAAATGGCAGCAAAAATATTATAAGATTGTAACCTCACAATTTTATAAAAGTAGGGCAAAATAAGAATGATGCTACAAAGAAAAATGCTTGAAATAACCTAAACATAAATAAAAAAAATTTAACCATACATTAACCAGAAACAACAAAAAAATATGACCTAAAACTAAAAATAAAAACAAGAAATTACAGGGAAAATGCATCATTGTTATTAACTGCACAAAGAGAGCAAAGAAATTATTCCTGTTTGCAGGGAACATCTCATTTCAAGTTTGAAGCAAAAGGAACAAAAAGCATATTGGATCAAAGAACATTTTTGCTTGACCACAACCTGATCAAAGTATAAAATCTAAAATAGGCTGAGAATCTGAGTAAAACCTGAACATTTGTCTTCACAGCAACTGACCAGAGGATTTGACTGAACCTGGGCTTTTCTGGAACAAAAAATGGACAAAAGTATTTCTAGCTGTTAAAAACATTCCCCAAGAGACTGCAGTTGCACCAAAAAGGGATTGGCATTTATTAAAAATGCAGGTCACACTTTACAGATGCAAAAAAAATTTATAAAAAATTAAATCCCTGTCAGAGTTTTGCAAATGGTTATCTCTTTCAATAAACCCAGGCTGCTGCAGGGGGACAAGTTGGAGGCACCAATGAGACTCTCCCTCTTTGAAAAGGCTGAAGTGATGCTGCTCTCTGTGTATGTACAGGTTTAAATACCCTGCAAAAATATTCTACTTTGTGTTGCTATGTAGTAGAAAATTCTAATGAAAAACATTCAGGTTTGTGCTTGTAGCCAAGTCAAACTATATACAATTCAAACCACCAAAAAAACTGAGTTGTAAGGGTTGCAGTCCCATTTTACACAGGCATTATGACACCAAAAATAAGTAGGGAGCTTTTAAAATGTGCAGGTTGTCTTGTTGTCCATTATATGTCTAAAGTGATGAAAGTCACCTATTTCCTCGTGCCCACTCAGAATGTCAAGCAGATCCTTGAACTGGTGATTGCCAGCAGCTGATGGCGCATCAGCTGCTCATGTTGGCTGACTCACTAATCGCACCGTCACTCTGCTGATCATATTACTCATGCTCTGGATGCACATTACAGCCATCTCTCCCCATCAACACAAACACATCTCTGTAATGGCCTTTTCTCTTTGCTGCGCAGCCCATTACAGCAGCATATCTGGGTTTGGCTACATTAGTTCTACATTTATTTAAAATGTTTCGCACAGAAATGCCCTTTTCAGCAGGTTTGTTGCTAAAAACCTTTAATCTGTTTTAAAACACTTGCTGAGATGCAATGCAGATAATAGCTTTCATGTGGAAAGACAGGAAACAGAAAAAAAAGACAACTAAATTGGCTTTTGTGATGGTTACAAGGGAATTGTCATTGCAATGCTGTCATCTGAATGCCACTACATAGTACTTACTTTTTGTCTCTGATTAAACCCTGTCAGTTCATTTCATTTATATGCCAATAACCAGAGGGGACAAAAACACTTAAGTTGCATTAGATAAATCTTGCTGCCATTATAATTAGAGATCAGCCCTTGTTTTTCTTGCATCATTTCCTGCATAAAGCCTTTTTAAGCCATTAAAGTTATAATTTTTCATCTTTGCTTTAAAACTCACTATACTGCAATGTTTTCACAAAAGAATGATTAGTTAAATAGAGCGTGGAAAGCAAAACAAACTTGCAAAGAGAAATACTTCATGTTTTGATGGCCGTATTTTCAGACACGACTTCGGCCGACTGAAAAAAACAGAAAGGCAACAATGCAACTAATAAATATACGTTAGAAACAGTGTTGCTCTAATGCAGCAGTGTAACAGAGGAGATCTCATCCATGCAGATGATTTTTTATGATTTAACAATTAATTGAAAGGGATGTGTTCAATATTGTGTGCAGTTCAATCTGAGTTGATTCATTCACATTCAGAGATTAGTTTCTTTTCATACCTTACAGTTAGCTAGTTGGGTCACTCCACACACAGTTCAGAGGAGCAGCGTGCTTTAAGATGATTGAAGAGGGGAAATGTGCAAAAATAATTGGACTGCTCTGGAAAAACTGCTCTGAAATGGAAACAAAACCATCTTGCAGGAAACTGCCATTCAAATGGCAGAAGAAGAACCAAAATGGCCGACCCCGAGGGGCGTAAAGACAAGCTGTTACCTCTTTTGGAATGATGGGTGGAAGAGTAATCTTTGTGAGTGCTATAGCAAATGTTTCTCATACTATGGGTGTCTCATATTTCTCTCATGTTAGGAATAATGCATTATTTTGAACAAATCAAAATAGCTAAAGAGACAATGTTATGAAATGCAACAGATAAAATGCCTTTTAAATGGTGGTGTCAATAAGATAATGAGCCCAGGCTAGCATGGGCTAAAAGGTCCTCTATCGTTGCATTTTATAAAAATATACGCCCCACTTTGCTAAAGCAAGTGTGATCGATAAGGATAAAGCGTACCTTCGATTACTGATCATGCATTTTTCATCTTTTTGAACTGATCAGTCTCCCTGCTGGACCGGCCAAGCCTAAGATGAAACTGGAGAGTTTTAACCCCAATAGTTCATCACCCACCAAGCTTCCAAGTGGAGCTCAGTCATAGGATGACCTACTTCTCTTTTTGCTAAAGTACCACATCTGTCAACACTGAATTCACACTGCACAACATGCAGCTTATTGTGAAGAGTGAGGGAGAAGAGAGAAATGCAAAAAAAAAAAAAAAAGATGAGCTGGAACCCAAATGAGGACATCAACTCACACACTGAATTAACTTAACTTTGCTGAAGAATAAAAATATCAAACAGACTTTGCGATACTAAGGCCTAAATAATTAATCATTTCATTGACAAATGTAGCCTGCTCCAATTCTGCTCAGAGAGCTCAGAGCACATTTTGAAAGAATAAAGAGACTTGTCTAACAAGACACTGGGCAGGAGAATCAAATATTTCATCTGTGCCGTTTACAAATTTAAATACATACACGTTTTCTGAATAATCTAGGTCAAATCAGAGTCTTATTATTGAAAGGTTAGTTCACTAAACTGAACAAACGCTTTTAAATGGACCAGTAAATGATACCCAGTGCAACCAATTTGAGTAGAAGTGCATTTCTGTGAAACCCCCAGAGTTTCAGATGATTACTGAGCAAACAACATCGTAAAGACCGAGCAGAAAAGCCAGGAACAAAGTAGTGGAGAAGCTCAAAGCAGGGTTATGTTGTAAAATAATATCCAAAGCTTTGGACATCTTGGGCAGCTTTGTTCAGTTGTCAGCTTGTTTGATAATTTAGAGTAGGGGACAGGAAGATTTTTCAGAGAGATTATGTGACGGCTGCAAATCTATCCTACATGCCCATCCACCTGAAGCAACAGGCTGGACAAGAAGAGCTATAATCAGAAAAACAGCTGCAGAGATCCACAGCTCAGCTAGAAGAATCCACTGAAAACCACCAGCCGTGTACTCCACAAATCTGGTCTTTTGGTAGGAAAGAAGAAACCCAGTCGTACGAGAATAGTATTAGAATAAAGTTGGAATAATACAAGTAGGGCTTGAACGATTCCACGAATGATTTGAGGACCTCAATAATTAAAATTCCTCAAGGCAAATTATCTGTTAAACTATGTTTTATTATTTAGTGCATCATGTTTTCTGATTGGGTGATATTTGTGTTGTGGAATCTCTCATTCCACTTGCGAGTCGTTGATGAATGCTAAGTGTTAGTAGCATAACGTCTGATTTTCAGTTCCGTCCAGTCGTTCACATGGACACAAAAGTTATAAATGACTGGCCAAAATGAGAGTTCATCTGCTAAACTGACTGAAGATTAATACATAAACTAAAATCTGGAGTATTAGACATTTCTTTTTACAAATATATTTATGAGCATGGATTTATTATTAAATTGAACATAATTTCAGATTTTTGTAGAATTTTTTGTCCAGATTAATTTTAAAAGTGAGCTCATTCATTTTCTAAACTGGAAAATAAGTCATCCTTAGGCACCCTTTTCAAATAAAAAAATTATCAAACTTTTTCTTTAATTAATTGATTAATCATCAGAATAATCAATAGAGGGCTGCACAGTGGCTGTTTCCTAGCAGCTAGAAGGTTCTGGGTTCGATTCCTGGCCCCGGTCTTTCTGCATGGAGTTTGCATGTTCTCCCTGTGCATGCGTGGGTTCTCTCCGGGTACTCCGGCTTCCTCCCACAGTCCAAAAACAGTCAGGTTAATTGGCCTCTCTAAATTCTCCCTAGGTGTGTGTGTGCATGGTTGTTTGTCCTGTGTGTCTCTGTGTTGCCCTGCGACCGACTGGCGACCTGTCCAGGGTGACCCCGCCTCACGCCCGGAATGACAGCTGGAGATAGGCACCAGCACCTCCTGACCCCAGTAAGGGACAAGGGTGTACAGAAAATGGACGGACGGATAGATAATCAATAAAATACTCGATTACTAAAACAATCGTTACAATAATCCAAATACAAGATATAATATTTCAAGAATAAAGTCATAACAAGAAGTTCTAATATTACTTAAAGGAAGGCTGCATGTATTTAAACTTGCTAGATTAATAATATCCTGGGTTTAGTTATCGACATGTTTAGCTTCGACAACTGACATTTTGAGGTTTTATGTCAGAAAGGCAAACCAAGTGAAACTGCATTTACAACAATCTGTCAGGAGGCAGTGAAAGCAAGAGCAGCGTCAATGGACTTCTACGGGTTATAAGTACAGAGAGAAGAAGGCATGCGGCCTCTGATTGATCGGCGCAGACAGAATGAGAGACAGCATATTGAGAGGAGACACTAATGTAAAAACAATGTGTAGTCTTACTTCTGGGTCATCCATCAGATAAATGTGGACTGGCTTTTTCATCTATGTTTTTTTGCAAGTCCATTCGAGTTCTCTAATGGACTCTGGGCTCCATGAAGAGCATGCTTGACAAAAGTTCACATTCATTAATCATTACCTGCCACTTGGCGCTGCAACCTCTCCCACCTCGGTTCATATCGCCACATCCAACTCTCCCAGCCTGAAAAACCCATTATTTCTCAGCCAAGTCCTCTGTGCAGCATTTTTGTTCATCTCCACAGGCATAAAGCCTCATGCATTTGTATTATTCTACCTTAAGCAACTATTCATGATGGGCCTGGAAATGGGATAGAACTCAAGAAATACTGCGAAAACAGTTGAACATTAATCAAATATTGATGTCAAACAAAAGACTGTATATAATTACACTTCAATGCAGAGAAACGCCTATGAAATCTACTTATATTCACTTTTTTTAAATGATCACCGCAAGGGATTTCTGCTCATTTCTGATGGCATGTCGGGGAACAGGAGAAAGGGTCAAGCTGATTTAAAACCTGAGCACATCCTTTGCCCATATATAAGCATTTACTGGTTCCTGTGCATTCTGAGACCCAACAGAAAAGCACAGGTAATTCGGAACCAGCTCACACCGGTTATAATTTCAGACAAAAGCTCAGCTTCTTTCAAATTTTATAGTCTAGATTTCTTTGGGGAAGTAGCCTGGAAACTTAATCTCTCCCTAGGTAAAAAGGAAAATTGATAAATGAAGAATGATTAGCAATTTTCCTTCAAACTTCATCCAAAAGTTCATCATAGACAATAAAGCTATGGGGGTAAAAGAATAACTCCAGTACTCTTAGGAGGCCTTGGGAAGCAAAATAAAAGTAATAGATTTGTTTTTGACAACTCTGCAATAACAAGAGACAGCTTCGATAATAATGTACAGTTTTATTTGTTTTGCTTTGTTAGCAGTTAAGAAAAAAATAAAAATAAAATTCATCAGGCAGGTGTGACCAGATCAGGCTGAAGCAGCTCTGTGCAGCATTAGCACAATAATGACTGCAGGTGTACTTATTCACAGCTCAGCTCAACTAGCAATCAAAATATTAACACCTTTCTCAATGTATTCAATTTAACTCTGCAGAACTCTCTGCCATCTCCCTTTCTAATGCCCAATTTCTGCCTAATTCATGCTGAATGTGGGGAGGACATGTATGTGCATGCTCATTGTGCATTCAGGGCCCTTTGATGTGCCGTCCTTTGTAATTTCTGCCAAATTTGACAAGCGAGTAAGGAGGTTGTACTACGTCTCATTACAGTCCAGAAAACGGCTGCGTCATTGTTCTGCCAACAAAACAATATGTTAATCCGGTTAAGGCGTGAATATCTGGGAGATTAATTAGGGATAAAATGATTTCCTCAGAGGGACAAAACAAAAAAAAACACAAAAAAACGACTACTGTGTAAGCAACAAAGAATCGTGGTGCCACAGACCCCAGATAAACAAAATGCTCACTTATCCCGTGCTGCTGAGACGTTCATTATTTGCAGTTAGTCACCATCTGCATAAATACATTTCGCATGCAGAACACAGTCATACAAAAGCAAACCCTGCAACACCCACACAGAAGAGGCTGTAATCCAACACACAATAAAAAGCCTCAAAAACATTTTCTTTTGTGCATTTTCCTTTTTATAGCTTCTAATTAAAATGTTGTGTTGCTGGGATTCTGGCCACTGATCTGTGTTTGTTACCAACAATACCTTTGTGCGAGTTGCCTTTCTAATCCCTGGCAGCCAATAAAAGCTAATTTGCAACTGGAATAAACTGAAACTAAATATAGAAGCTTTTTAAAAGTCAATATGACATTATTCAGTGAGCTGGGTGCTCTTTGATATTGCTTCAAAACCTGGTGTATTATTTTTGACATAAAAAAAACGTTATGAAGCCTGATGTAAATAAAACAAGACATTCAGCTGTGGAAGCATTCACAAAAGATGATACAGTTAAATATGGAGAGAAATTGAATCATTCTAACGCTTTATTTTTGTTACAGGTAAATAACAGTCTGACAGCTGAAGCTGCTTCACAAACAGCTTGATGGAAAACAAAACTTAACATTAAATATACCATTAAAATGTGAAACATTTAGCATGCAAAAGCTTATCTAGTTCATTTACTTTGGACAACATCATTAGCTTTTTCCTTTGGTTTATTTTGTTTGCATTTCCTTTTAATTCCTGTAAAGCACTTTGTATTCCCTTGTTGCTGAAGATATGCTATATACCGTATTTTCCGGACAATAGAGCGCACCTCACTATAATCCGCACCCACAAAGTTTAAAAATAAATTGGAAATGTACACAAATAAGCTGCACCGGGCTACAAACTGCTATGAAGGCCGCAGCCCTGCGTCTCCAACGCCGAACCATGGATTCGTTCACGCAGAAATTACGTACAGCGGCTCTATTTCCCTCCTATAGCCTTCAGCTTAAAAGCGGCATCATATGAACTTCTTCGTATGGTTTCCATGATGAGGGTGTATGAGTCTGAAAACGTTTCTCCGTCGTGCCTGCTGCTAGCATGTGCTAAATGAAAGTTAGCTCTTTCTTCTTTGATTTCCAGTTTTGACTTCCAATCATTCACTTCCTGCTAGAGCGCCCCCTGGTGGTTGAAGAAAAATCCACAGAAAGCCGCATGGTTCAAAGCGTAGGGAAAAAGTAGCAGCTTGTAGTCCGAAAAATACGGTAAACAAAATTACCTTTACCTAAACAGATTAACCTCATTAAGCCACCAAACTTAATCCAACTTCAGGAATTATAAAAGTTCCTCTGTGTGAAAACACAGAGTGACTACACCAAACAAATCACATATGCACTGAACCCTGAATCTAATCTAAGCCATGCTAAAATAGTTTGACTTTCTCAATGTCTTGCATTTAATGTTGTAATGTTGTCTGGTTTTAGATTGATTCCACTTACTTGATCATTTATCAAATAATTCTCTCTATCACATAAAAAAATATCATGCATATTTGCCAAAAATTGCTAAACTTTAATGCTGAAGTCGAGCCTTCAAAATAAAATCAGTGGTTGATGATTTAGTTTAAGAGGCAGATCAGAAATCTGCTGTTAAAGAATTACTGGACAATAAATAATCCCAGAAATTATTGCAATAAGCAACATTGTCATCTTGAGACCATTTTCAAGTAATTTAGTGATAATGGCATAGTAATGCACGTGCAATGTTAAAGATCAAGCTATGACTTCAAAATAAATAACACTGGAACTGGAAGACATTTTAAAAATAATTATAGAAATAAATTCAACCAAAACCATAAATATAAACAAAATTGCCCTTTAAAAAGAAATCTCATTAGGCCCAGAAAGGTAAAACAATCAAAACTACCAGTTAGGACTTTAATTTATCATGCAATCGATTTATTGTAACAATTATTGAACATGTCATATTTAAATAGGGTCATTAGGATGTTACTGCATAACCTGCCGTATTATTAGTCATCTGATCTCACATCTAATTTGAAAAGATTCAGGCCATCTCCCAACATTTCATGAAGAGGTTCCTGCAGCTGCCGTATTTTTTATACATGTTATTTAGCAATATTCAGTTTTATGTTTTCCAGTATTAGTTAGAGAGATTATTCTTTCCATATACCATTATATGAAACCCTAAAATTTAAAGCTTTTATCAAAGCTTCACACCCTGCTGAAGTACAGCCAGTGTCCAGTCTGAATTTTCAAACCAACTGCTCTGAATGCTTTTTCCATACATGTCATTCAAAAAACACCCAAAAGGATTCACAAATGCACTGACAAAACCACCACCCCCACCCCCACCCACACACACACACACAACACACTCAAAAGAACTTCTGCAGACCGGTTGCAATCTCAAGCCAGCACAGACAGAAGCAAGACCAGGTATGGTTCCTCAGACACCTGCTGTCCAACACAACCAGAGCATGACAAACACATTGATGCCTCAATAGATTCGCAAAACCAACTCGATCTTCCCCGTCACTTTGGAGTAAACAAGAGAATGAGCTTACAAGGAATTCAGAGAGCATTTCGGATCAAATCCATTCAAGTGCATCTAGTTGTAAACTTGTCGGTTTCTCTTTGCCAGCTCCGGTGCCTCTTTGCTCAGATGTAGACTAACTTAAATGCCTGCAACTAGCCAATTAATGGCAAACTAGGCTTCATCTTTAATCAAAGGCAGCATAAGAATTAACCGATTCCATTTTGATTTACTGAAAATTTAAAATGATTGCTTTTGATCAGAGTCAGAAAATTCTGTGAATTAAATTAAAGAACCAAGTGAACCTGAAAACTGAAGGATTGCTGCAGGGTGTGTACTTTGAGGAGGATTAGTTTGGATTAGACCTGATAGAAACAGGAACTCAGTAGGGACTCAGGATGTCATTATTTCTGCAGGCCCAGGGAACGCTCTCTCTCCAAGGCAAGGACTGCTGCCACTTACTCGCTGCTGGCACCAGATTCTGCTACAAACAGCCAGCCGCCCTGAATGGAGCACACTGATGTACCAGTACTCACTGAGAGAGTGGTTTGCAGGAGTCCATGATGCAATTTATAAAGTTTTTAAACCAAACATTTTTTGTCAATAAAGACAAATAAAAAAATTGAAAAAAATCGCCCCACACTGAAATGTTGAGCAAAATGTAAAAAGAAAAACACAATCCTGTTCAGCAAATATCTAACATGCTTCACTTCTTAGAATGAAACATAAAAAGCAGGCTTTGTAATCAAAGCAAAAAATTTTTGTGATATATTTTCAATTCAACTAAAACTGTAAATACAATAAAAGAAAAATCAGGTTAGTACACACTATACTGAAAGTGCCTCATTTCATAAATTTAGCAAAATTGGTTACAAATGAAAACAGGAGTCTTATGTGATAAAGGTATCAGACAGGAGAAGAATGCCACAAAGCTGCACAAAATAAAAAGTCATAAAAAAAAGGGGAATAACCAGAACAAGTTTCATTTTGAAGAAAAATTTTGTTTCTTCAAAATTGATGGAAAGACTGATCTAGTCAACGACTCCAACCTCAAATTGGGACCATTTGATTGGTTGGAGCATGTGAGGCGTTCCCCAAAGGACAAACAAACATGGACGTGTAGCCAATCAGAAAGCAAGGTGATTGAAACAGAAGGGCATCCAAAATATAAAACTACTGTCTCTATATTCTTTGGTTATATCTGAAAAACCAAAGTTTAAACTGTTTCATTTTACCCAATAAAGAGCCTGGATTTTTGGATAGTTTTAGATGGGCAAATCTTCAGAAAGATGCCACTGAATTGTTTTGCCCAAAGTTAAAACAATGGAGCGAAATAAAATTCTCAACTTTTGTCAAAAATTATGTAAAAATTTCACATTTCTCTTTTGACTTGTTGACTTTAAATTCCACCACAGCTTTCCTTCATAAAACTGCAACTTCAAAAATCCAATTCAAAACATTGTTTATCACTAGTGTGCTTGGGTTACCTGTCATTTCAATGCAAATTTTCTTGGTAAAAAAACAATTTAGGGAATGCATTTCAGGAATGTATTACCCAAATTGCACCAAAAAGGAAAAATGTAAAAGTGATGAGTAATAACCTCGTCATTGCGAAATTTGCGATTTCAGCTCCTCCTAATTAGCCTCTGCCCATCACCTTGATTTGATTAGCCTGCCATTTTCTACCTGCTCTGTTGCAAAGAGCTCTTCTCAGAAATCTGCAGCCAGCTGTGCTGTGAATACATGTGCTTAGTCATCCACTAAGTGACAAGAAGGATGTAAACCTCAAACCAGTCATACATAAACGTTTTCTTATGCAGTCACACATTCCTTCTCAGCTCAGTTTTCATGATTACGGTTTGAAAACTGAGTAAACATTTCTTTCACTTGTGTAAACTTGTTTAAAGATTACCGTTTACAATAAACAGACATTATCTGGTGGTCAAAATTGTAGTCTATAGCTGAATTATTTGCTTGAACACAAAGTCGATGGCAGAGCTTTGCTGAGAATCAGTGATCCATGATTCATGCCCTTGTTCTCCAGTCAACAGCTTTGATATATGAAACTGCCTAATAAATATGCAATGGATTGCAGTTGCAAGGCATGACTGGAATTTATGGCAAAGAAAAGAGGCTTAAACTTAGAAGGTCTAAAATAAATCAGGACTGAATTTCACATCAACAAATCGTTTTCCAATTAGCGTAAAGAGCGGCACTACATCAAACTGAGATGTGTTTAAAAGTGTGTAAGTCACTGACAGGATGAGTGTTTGCTGGACTAGTTTGTGGAAAATTGATTGCTAATATCACAAATGTGGAGAACATGTAATCTTTATTTATCTCTCAGGCAAGCTCAAAAATAACTTGGCAACAAAAATGTATTAATCCCAAACTCCAGACAAAGAATATTGCTCTTGCATTTCAGACTGTGCATCATTTATTTTTAATAAATTTGACATTTCATCCTGTCTTATCATATCCAAAATAATGTTGGGGAAATAGTTTGTGAACTTCAGATTGATTGGTTTATGTTCACAAACATTATGAAGGATTATTGTGAAGGAAATAAAGTGTTTGCGTCTTTTTATTCAACGTATGCAAACTTTAGTTTCAGCTGTGAATCAATTTAATTTATTTGATTCACAGCTGAATCAAATAAATGACATTTTATCTAACTTATTTAAATTAATTTAAAATTTAATTTTAAATAAATTAAATTTTCTAATGTATTTTAAATTAATAAATAAATTTTATTAACTTATTAATTGATGACCATTAATTTAAATCAATTATATATTGATATATATTAATGGTCATCAATATATTAATTGCGAGAGCTGTTATACAGAGGGAAAACATTTCTTATTGTGACATCTTTGCTGTAAATGACGTGAGAGTTGGCTTTTCTTGCGAGGCTCACAGTGAGTGGTTCAAGAGGATGATGGGCCACACAAAAGCCAGATTGGGTAATCGAACTGTCAGGCCCTTGAAGGAAAGATTTGACAGTTGGCAGGTGGTACAATTTCTAAAACCAAAAGCACATCAGTGAAATCACCGAAGCTGTTTTGGCCTTTGGTTCTTTTCCAGATGGGGACGGCGACAACAGGCAAAGAGCTGCAATCAGTTGGGGAGTGCAGAAAGGGCAGTCCTCTTGGGAAAAGCTGATCTCTGAGATAAACAAAGTCCACTTTTTGTTTATGTGCTTGAGATAAATCCAGCCGAATTTGTTCTTTCCTGACAAGTGACCTTTTTCACTCCTATGATGTTTGTTCTGCCAATATTTCCTCTCTCCCAACAAGCTGCCTATTGATGGGTTTGGTGGAGTCCATCGATCAGATTTGAGAGAGACTATTGATTAGACATGCATCATGTCACATTCTGATCAACTCTTTGTTCTAAGAGCAGAAGATACCACAGGGGAACTATTTGTTTAAGTTTGCTGGGTAAGAAAAACTTAAGATTAAAGTTATTTTCACACTAGTGAAGGTGTGGAAAACTATTGAGACAAAAAAAGTTAGAATGCATCAAGTTTCTTCTCTAATCATCGAATCTGCAAGTAAAATGCAGTAAAAAAAAAAAAAGGACAGTGCACCTTTCTTAAAGAAAATTTAAAAACAGAATGGCTGTGCATGCATATGTTTGATTTCAGATGATTAAGGATGTCGATAATAATATTAAAAATGGACTAATCTCTGTTCTGTATGCGTCAAGATGGTAATTGGATAAATTTAATCTGAGTGAAACACCAGGTCTGTTTGACCAAGAAAGCTCATTTAGCAGCAGATAATTAGGGCTGCTTTCGCATCACCTTAGAAATTAAAAGACTGCCCTAAACTTTTTCTCTACCCATGTATCTGTCATACTTGCAGTCCTAAAAATATTTACCCCAACTTTTACTGTCTTCTTTCCAAACTTTAGACCATATGAAGACTCCATCACATCCTTTAAACATTATGTTGTAGTTTCAGTCATTGAATACAGACAGGTCAGAGGAAAATGTAAAACTGCTGTTTCAGCTCTTCAATACTACAGATTCCTCAGATTAGCTAAGCTTTCTCATATTGAAAAAATTATTGAAAATCGGGTAGATCCGTAATTGATGCTACAGATCATTCAGAGTTAGCATATTAGGTAAAATTAGAATATCAGATTAGTTGCATTTAGGCCTGTCACAATAGAAAATAAATCAATTAATCGCATGATTAATTAAAACGCGTTCAATCATTTTCAATTGCATAATTTATCGTTTTTCTCTTTCTACCAAAAACTGGATGAGAAGAGTCTTCAATCTAACTAGCCCTTTTTTTTTGGTTACACAGACTTCATAATTCATTTATTTATTTATTTTCCAGCTTTTTATTTTGGATATTAAAAATGTCTTACAGTTGCAGTATTAAATGTTCATTTAAATTTAAAGTTTATTCATCTTTGAGAATGTGTCCTTGCGTTATTATGCCTTTACCTTTATATTGCCTGAAAATTGCCTCAAAGCAACGATATTATCGTTTATCGCAATAACTTCCGGGACAATTTATCATCCGGTAAAATTTGTTATTATGACAGGCCTAGTTGCATTATTCTCAAGTATTTCTTAAAAACAGAACTTCTAATGACTTCTGGTGAATCCTCAGGATGGAGAACGTCATGTTTGCCCCATTTTATTTTTGCCTTATTCGATTCTGTCATATTGTTTTGTTTAGTGATATCATCGCTTAGGTTATTCATTTCGCATTAGATTCGTCCCTTAAGTTCCTGGAATCCTTGATTCATTATTTGAACAAATAAAGCACATCATTCAACATCTGTGGCCAACTTTTAATTGGTGACTTTTTGGTTTGGAAGGATGAAAAAACAATGTTTATAAACCTAAACCATGATTGCAATTTTGTTTACTTGCCTACAGCTAATTCAAAATGCCGCTGGTATTTCAAGGATGTAGAGATGTGCTCCACTCCTACATTTTGTTCTATGGACTCGATAAACTTGCTCAATAAGAAGCTAAAAACTTTTATAAGAGCTTTACTATACAAAGTCAAATTTTTCTTGTCTAAAGTCACCTCTCATTTCGTCTTAAAGGGTCTCTGAATACTTTTTTGATAAATCAAAAGTCAGTGAAAAAGTCAGCTGCTTATACACAAACAAGCTTTTGAAATTTATCAAAACTTTGAATACTTCAGCGAAGGTCAGCATCCGAAGCCTGCAGCCCATTCAGAGAAGCCCATAGAAAAATATGGGGAGGGTGTGTGTGCAAACAGGCTGATAAGTAAACAGGCTCTCAGTTCAACAGCTGCTATTGTTGATGAAAAATCACAAATAATAAAAATGAAGGCCCAATATGCCGGAAGTCATGCACGCACACAATAAGCTGCATACACAATTTCACTGCATCTCATTTTCTTTCCTTATGACACGTGCACACAGATACACACTCAGACCTAAGCAGTGTTTATGAGCAGATGCTGGTTGACAGGTTTGAATTCATGCAGGAAAAAATGCGAGTCAACACTCTTGGCTCTTGTCGACAGTGCTGAATCTCCTCAACCTAATATAATCTCTGAGTGTATGTACGCTGGCAGGGGAAAATGTGAATTTTGAGGTAAAATTTTTCTCTTTTACAATCATCTGCAGGCCATGTTCATGCAAGTAGCCTCTTGTAATGTAAATTAATACACTAACGCAGAACTGGAACTAAGATGATACAATGAATTTGAAAAATAAAAATGCAATGCAATGCTGCAAATGACTGATATTAGATAATATCAGAGCTACAATAAAATCAGAGAGAGAGTCCGCCAGGGACGGATTTCAAATTTAAGAATGTGCAAAAACAAAATAAAAAATGTTCCTCATGTTGAAATGGAAAAAATACTTTATACATCCATGATTACACAAAAATGTATGCAGTGCATCAACCAGTGTGATTAAAAGCAGAGTTGGAAAGGGAAAAGTGAAGTTGTTCACCTTTCTAACACCACCTGCATAGATTAAATTTCTCCCTGTAGAAGACCGAGGCTTCATTTCTCTGCCTAATTAGTCCCAAAGCCCTGACCCAGAATCATCTCGCTTTTATTTAACCCTCAGACTGCTAAAAAATGATCTCAGCTCAGTTAAACATCAGACTGTAAACCTGGGACAGTCTCAGCACCAATCACTGGTATACTATTATGGATGTTTGATATTTTATGTAGAAATCCTAATGAGACTGTTGTGTAGGACATGCAAATGTCATAAAAGCAAAGCCATGTGAATTGGCAAATATTGCAAATCAGCTTTCAGTCAATTGTTTTACCACAGAGGCAGCATGTTCGTTGTAAAAAGGATTTGAATTCCCTGCAGCCGAATCTTCCCCATTATGGTCATAATTTGTTAAATATTAATATGATGTCATCCACCCGGTCATTGGGGATAAGGATTGGGGGTTACACTTAGGACATGTTCTGTCCCCTGCAGTTTTTGCAACTGAAACAGCCGTTTAATCCGTTGAATGTAGTGGTTGAAAGTTGCGCTTGTATGTAGAGGAGGAAATTCTATTCTGGTCCAAAGTTGAGCCTATTTTAGTAAGTCCAGTGTCAGTGCTGTGATTTTTCAGGGCAGATATGTACTGCTTACTCAGTTGCACTGCTGATATAGTTTCCATCAGTCTATGCAAGTTTGAGCTTTTTGTCTCGTCACGATTCCAACATCATTTTATTATTTCCTTTCTTGGTGTTTCAGCCTTGATCCTCACTTTCTCTTTCCGTCTCTATCCCCTCCAGAACCAGAAACTCATTCATCAAAGCCGACAGTGGCTCTTGGTATCTTGTTATTCCTGCTGCCCCTCCAGCTTATTTTATTTGATGTAGATTTATAAAGCCTGATAGACTGGATGCTGAAATAGTCCAGAAAATATAACTCATCTGTTTTATACAATTTCCTTTTCCCACTTTCATCCTCACCATCATCCAACAAATGTCATGAAAATGGAAAACTGAGATCAGAGACCCTTCTAGTACTCATGACAGCAGTTTTCTCCCAATTTTAGGTTTGCAACAGTAAAAGAAAAGAAAATTAAGACAAAGAAGGAAACAAACCTAGTGTTAGTCTATTCTGTAAAATAAGAAAATGCATTGAAGTTTCTGGTGGTAACAGGACAAAATGTGAGGTTAAACAAAATATATCCGCATGATTAAACTACTGCAGGATGACTTTGGACAACAATTGTGTCTGGAAAAAAATCCAATCAAAGGAGAAAAACCAATTTGCAATTATATGTTTCGGTTAAATCCAATTCACTCAAGAAGAAACCTTCATTTGAAAAGTTTTCTCTTCCTCCCAATCCTGGATGAGCTTTAGTATATTCATGAAGAAACTGGAGCATTTTAGATTCAACTTCCTCCTTTTTTGTTTTTTTGCTGAAGTTTAAGGCTCCCTGCTGTTAAGCTGAGGCACAAAATGTGGCATAAGAATAAAGTAAAGCTACTAAAAAAAAAAGAAATAGGGATTTCTTTTGCCTCCAAAGAACAAATTCCCATCTGTGACACCTCATCTTGTCAACTAGCAGTTCTGCCTTAGCTGCAATTTTTCCAGCAGAGAGCTGGTAATATTTACACAAACTTGCTGAATAAGCTATAAATCTCACTTAATTTTATTTGCTTATAAAATTAAAACAACTAGAAATGATTCAATAATTTCACCAACTCCTCTTACATAATCTAAACTACAATCCAGTAGAATGTGTTTAGATATAAGGTTAATTTTCTAACTCTGTTGCAACAAACTTTACCGATTTCTGCAGGGAAAACGGTACCAGGTGGACCTCTTATTTTCAGGGTCAAATAATAAACTGTCTCAGTGGAGAACTAAAAACAAACATGAGCTGAATCTCAGGCTGTAACAATCTTCCATAAGTGCAAAATTGGTATTGACATTGTAAAGAGGGACGTTGTCCTAAAGGACCAACATCCTAACAGTTAATGAGCCACCAAGACCAGCTCATCTTTTATTCATCATCTGAACCTAAATCTTTTGAGATAATTAATCACCAAATAGTGTTTTATGACTCAGGTTGATGTGAAGGCCACATGGGAACTGCACTGCTCTCATAAGCAAAGAAAAACAATGAGGGTTTTTCTTTAGAGGCTGATGAAACAGACATGACAGAACAGCAGTGTTGTAGAGTTGAGGTCATCTTCTTCTTCATCCTTTTATGATGCACATTTTGCTTACAAGGAAAACGGATAGAAATTGAATTATGCATGTACTAAAGTTTAGTGTTCTGCATATAATGTTGCTCCTGACAACTTTTGCTTATATTCTGGTGATTTTCTGCAACATATTTTTACTTCATAGCCTTATGCAGACCCTAACAATTAAAAAAATTGCTCCTACCTTTCTGAAAACGATCATATTGGGGTAGTCATCCTCTGGGTGTATGGTGCTCATGGACCTCATGGACAGAAGCGGTCGAGCCTTTCTGACGACTTCATTTGGTTCCTCGGAGCCTTCATCAGATTCACTGGTCTCCACAGAGCTTGGCAGCTGCTGCTCCTCTTCCTCCTCCTCCTCCTGCTGCTGCTGTTCCTGCTGAGGTGCTTCAGCCATCACCGCAGTGTCCCTTTCCAGATGTGTTAAGTTATCCTCTCTTCTTTATCAGCGACAGACGTCTTTCTTTACGTCTTGTGCCCTTTCCTCAGTATCTGGAGGGTGCTGCAGGGAGAGACAGATTAATTGGACCTTATAACTCACTGGTGGGCTCCAGCAGTTTTTTTTCCTAGGGCTTCTGTCAGGAAGAACAGAATGGATGAAGTGAACACATCATAAATTCTGCATGTTTTCTCAGTTTAACATCCTGCTTATTCAGCACATTGCATGGCTTATTCATTCATTTGTGCTTATTCATTCATCGCAACAGGTATTTAAGTCATTAAAGTTGTGTTTCCACATTTGTTGCTGGGTAAACATTGTGACACTGGTATTGTTTTGCACATTAAAAAAAAAAAACTTGCCTGTAGACTGAAACATTTTGTTGATCATCCAAAAACTGAATTCAGAAGCCAGCTAAACATCTTTAACCATCACTGGCCTGGAGGAGAACCGGCATCCAGTAACTACAAGCATCAAACAGAAATTCTGCTACAAGTTCGGATACGCAACCGTGCAATGATCAGGATTTATTTTTTTTTTTTAAAGAGAACATGGAATAAACTGAGCTGCCATCATAAAGAAAAGTTAACCTACATTTCAGCTTGTCCAGCTCTCTTTAGTGTATCTAAGCCCTGCAGTCAATATATAGCTAATAGTTGATGCTAAAATTAAAGTTGAATGATTAATTTCACATTCTACTCAAAAGACATTCAGACAGCTGTGAGGAGGCTTTTTGAGCAGAACAAAAAGATGAAGATACCGAACTATAAACAGAGAATTGGGCTCTCTTCTGAGAAAAGGTTTCCATTCATTACAAGGTAAGTTAGCTGTTCTTAACTGGGCAAATTTCAGCAGGTAACTCATGCAAGCTGATCCAATATTATTTGGGCCCAGCGCCCAGCTGTGTGTGTGTTGTGAGGCTGAGACACACAGTTAAGTCCACATCAGCTGGCACTTTAGATCAATGCTCTCATCAGCCAGCTGTTTGTTCCTCTGAAATTCTCAGAGAATACACACACACGCACTGTCAGCAGCAGAGCTTCAGAGGGCTGCTTCCTGTGAGGAAAGAAAAATGTGGCGTTTGTTTGCAATTGCAAATTAGAGGGGGACTGAAATCACCTCAGAATTAATGGCTTCCAACCTGCTGTCGTTACTCCAAACATACCATCTGTTTGGTCGGTGCTGCAAACCTGCACCTCGCTATGACAGCAAAATGCCTGAATTGTTTCCTTGTGATCAAGTTCACACACTGATTGATCCATCCTCCACCCAGGATTAGATGGAGGCTTGTTAAACTGGGATCAGCATCAGGAGATTGGCTCTGACTGCTCATTTTGCATGTAAATTAAATGTTCACCGTGAATACTCGCATCCACGTTTATCACCGTGTGATTTAAAGAGCCGGTGGCGTGTTTGCTTTATCGGGGATTTTGGTTAAATCCACTTTCACCTTTTTGTCCTTTATTCTTGCCCACAAATCGATATTTCTGCGCAGCAGGACATCCTAATTGCGTTTTTGGAGTAAGAGGGATGGCAAAGTGTTTTTAGCCCTTATTAGTTTTCAGAATTGCACTTAAAAAAGTTAAAAGGTCCGAGGCGTACATGCAAACGCAGAGAAATGTATAAAATTTTAAACTTTAGTTAAATGAAAGACCGTGGCACGTTCTGAAAGGGCAGTTTGCTTGTAGCACCTCTATTTGTCACTTGTTGCAATGAGTGACCTTTCCCTGTTGGTGCATTGCAGTACTGCTGATTTTCTCTTTTTTTTTTTTAAACGAAGAAAAGACACAGCTGAAGTCCAATTAAACAAACCTATTTGCTAGACAAGTCTGTTTTAAATGTGGTTTGATTTGTTCCCTACAATCCCACTCTCATCATTTTACCTCAAAGTTGCATGAACTTACAAGATGGAATTAAAAAGGTATGATTGTCACTCCAAAATCTTAATTATGACTGAAACAAAATGCACTAAATTAACCCTCCAACCCAGATTTTTATTTTGTTGCTCTTTTATAAAAGTTAATGATTCATTTTAAATTATTCTGTTGATAGAATAATTTCTGGCATGCAGAAATTATTCTGGAGGTGTACGTAATGTTAAGTACAAGTGTACTTAATGTTAAGAACAAGTGTACTTAATGTTAAGAACAAGTGTACTTAATGTTAAGAACAAGTGTACTTAATGTTAAGAACAAGTGTACTTAATATTATAAATGTTAAGTACATTATTTAATGTACATAATATTAACTAGTATTAAGTAAATATGGACTTAACATTACTTGATTTAATACAAATGTCTTAACATTTTAAAATTAAGTTAAGTACACTTGCGCCAACCTTTTTTATTGGTCACAACTTAACATTAGAGTTTATTAAAGATCAATGGTTGTTATTTCAAACAGGAACAAACATAGATGTGATTTTCTGGTAAAATTTCCAACTACAAAGAACAAAGCAGCATCAAAGAAAAAAAAAAGAAACTTGCTGTGATAATTTATTATGCAAGTCTCAAATTATTAACCCAATAAATTGGATCACATTCAGAGCTGAATATTACTTTGCCCTTCCATTTTCATCTCAACACATGCTGAGATGACAGCAAGAGGAGACCCTGTGAGATCTCCAGCTGCTTCTAAAGTCTTTTTTTATCGATTTCCCTCAAGACCCTTTGCAGCGCAACACACTCGCAGCTGGTGGTTTCTGCAGCACCTATTCCCACCACCTCCCAGGCAAGGCTAAACACTTGGCAGTTTCAACACCGGATGGCTGCAACTCAAGGAAACAATAAAATCAGTGGACTTGTGCAGTTATATGACAACGTTCAATTCTTCATTTGCAGCAAAATATTACAGTTACCAGTCAAGTTAAAGCTTTTGCTTTCATTTGTGTGCAAATATTCTGATGAATCGTAGACAGATTTGTAACATGTCCAAAATTTTGATTTACAAGTTATTTTCATGAGATCAGTTCATCATGAAGCCATGAAAGCCATGTTACTAAAGAAAAGGTGAATGTGGGTCAATTTTACTACATTTCTCTGAGATTTTATTGAGCTTATTTTACACTTTTTAACATGACAAATGAAAAGCTTAAAAGAAAAGCCAACAAGCAGACATGTTGGTAGAAAGCTGGTAATGTTCTGACACGTTGTTTGTGATCCGTGCTGATACCTCCCACCTATTAGTACGTTAAACATGTTTGACCTGTTAGGTTTGAGTTAATTTGTCAAAGTTTTTTGTTTGAAAACTTCCTTAAATTTAAAGTGTTCATTATTTTTAACAATCCAGTACAGCTCCATGGATAGTGAGCTGCTCATCAAGCAGTTAATTAATGAAAAAACCTGGAGTTTGTGGAAAGTTGCCAATCACTGCACCGCGCCGTCAACTTGGGTAACAATAATGACTGTTTCCTTATCCTGATGGACACAGAACATCGAAATAATTTTGAATCATTAGCAGTAGCAATCCCATCAACAGGGACAATAAAAGCACAAGTGCTCATTATAAAACTCTACTTATAAATCAAAACACCTTCAACTTGATTACCTATCCTTGTTTTTGCACCTTAATTTTTTTCTTACGTTTTAGAAACACTTTGATTTTTCTAAATAAACTAAAAAATAATAATCTGCACACAAAATGTGCATTTGTAGCAAAACAGCTTACAATATTCTTTCAAATGTTGGGCATATTATTATGCCATTAAATCACAAAAAAATATATTTATATATATATATATAATTATTTTTTTATATAAACCTTTATATTGAAGTTCCAAACATGGAGGGGTTGGATCTTCAGACCCCTCCATATTATCAATCTGAGCTTTTGATAATAATGGACAACAAAAGAACACAAAATCCCAATCATGTAGATGGTGGAGGAAAACTCTTAGCCTGCTATATCTGCAGCAAAAGTTAGTTCTACAAAGTATTGACTGAGGGTTTACAAAACAAATTTGAGATTTGTTTCCAAAAAAATATAGAATTTCCTTTAATTTCTTAATTTTTCTGGCTCATCAAATCACATCTCATCAAAATACATTTAAGTTTGTGGATGAAATTTCAGAAAATGGCAGGATTTTTAATACTTGAAATTAGCATGGAATGAAGTAGAGAGTAATTTCTGATCTATTATCTAATCACACATCTTTAACAAAATGCAGTTAATTAAAAGCAAGCAGGTCATTAGCAATTAGTTCCCATTTTATTTTAATGCAGCTAAGCAAATCTCCTAGCGGTCAAAGTGGATTGTCACCATGCAGTTTATGTGAATGGAGAGCTTTAATAACATCTTGTTGATGTTTTTTCAGCATCAAACACTTTTGCAGAGATCAACTGTGAGTTTTGGGTAATAAAAGTAAGATCAGTGCTGGTCCTCCAGCCATGACGGACTTAAAGGCGAGACAGAGAGAAGAACCTACAAGAACAAAAAAAAAAAACTGGGAAAATAAGTCTGGAAGAAGTAACAAGCAGACAGAGGACAAGGTGAGAAGAGCTCAGAGAAATGGCAGCACATCTCAGTATATGGAATATTCACAAATCAGAACATTTCTAAAATCTCTTTTGCAGGAAAATCACCAAGAAGTACCTGCAAGTACTGGACTGCAGGACACGTAAAATGTCAGCTACAACAAAATAAAAATTCTCCAAAAGGTGGAATGATGCACTTCTTTTTTTAAACTTGACACCAAAATTAATGCTATAACAAAAACGCTCAGATCCTCCCTGTTCAGAATGTGAATTCCCCTATAACAGTCAAATTAGACAGACGTCAGGTCAACCAACTTAAAAACCGATCATATTAATCTGAATTAGAACATCATGCGATGACCAAATGATCAGAGCTTCTGCACGATGGATCGTTTCAAAACTGAAACATCTCAGGACGATCCACTCCCTGTGCGCACGCATCCAAAAGCTTCAATCATCCACTCAGACATATGCTCCCACCAAAACTCTCAGCATCCGTGAAAACCCCCAGCAGAAACACCCACTGTGACTCAACTGAGCAGCCGAAGTTGATTAAATCACAGTTGCGATTAGTAGGACTGTCCAACATCCGGCTGATCCAGCACCTCGGCGCATCACTCTGCCAACATCGCCGCGCTCGCTATTTTTTTTTTCCCCTCCCAATTTTTTACACAGCTTCCTCTCTCCACTGCACATCAGTCTTCCCACCCCCATCTGCAGAGCCTTGTTTCTCACCTCTTACCGCCCGCTGACGTCCATCCTTCGCTGGGAGCTCCGGAGACAAGAAGCGGCTTCACCACCGACCCAACAAGCGCCTGCAGAGAGAGGGAGAGACGGAGAGGTGGAAACACAGGGGGGAGGGAGAAGAAACGATCCTTACACACCCAGAACCGTTTCAAGAGAACATGAGTTGGCGCAACCTGCAGCCAAGTAAAGTTCAAAGAAAAAAAATAAAGCAATATCCTTATGGGTCATTTAGAAATCAACCTATTAACTAATTTCATTGCAAAAATCTAATTTTAATATGGTATTTTTAAATATTTATGAATTAAGACCCTCTCCTGTGAAAACTTTGACTCGTCTTTGCATCACTTCGCAAAATATATTTCATTTTAAACGAATAAAAGTGCTTTTTGAGGTAAGGTATAGAGCAGCTAACTCACTTGATATTTCTTCCCGAGAAATGTGTTGCGATAAAACTAATAAAAAAATATCTATTTTAAAAATTAGGAAGTTTAAGCTTGGAAACTTACAACAAAAGCAGTAGAGATGCTGAAAATGAGCAACAGGTGTTGTGACTGTGAGCCAGTAATGATGCGTTTCAGCTACCTGGGAATTTCAAGTTAAGAAGTCAGAAGGTTAAGGAATCCTTAACCTTTCTTTTCGCAGTACTTCTTCTTACTTTCCATAAGGAGACACCACTTTTAATTTATTCCGTTTACAGTTGCAGGAAGTTGATTTCAGACAAACTTTTTTGCATGTGTCATGTAAAATGAACGTTTCTGTTGACGCCAGGAGGAGCGGCCATATTGAAAGCCGGCCTGACGTCATCACTGAGGTTAGTTGAAGTTTCTCCCAGTGTCCCAAACTTTGATGCGTTCCAGTTGTTCTTTCCGCCTGGGAAATCGGAATTTCCCAGTTGCCAGTACAACAGGAATGCAGCGTAAAAGGTAGCCACAAAAGAAATAAATTAAAGACAATTTAAAAAAAAAAACTTTAGAGTTCACCAAAGAGTTGAACATAAAACGACACTTTGAATAACTTGAAACGATCAGAAATCAAAAATAACAGGGCAAGAAATTTGGAAAATATGACCCCAATAAATTAAAGGACCATTTATGTTTAACACCAGTTTTCATTTTACGTGTAAGAATTAAGCTCTTTTACGCTAAACTAAAACCATACCAACAATTAAAAAAACATTCTATTTTTTTAAAAAAACTGCTCAGAGTGCAAGCATTTGGGAAAAAAAAGAAAATAAGTTTTAGAAGCAAAACCATGCAAACTTTAAAAAGAACATAGAAGCATTTTGTAATTTTACATGTTAAGGAAGCCAGTCTATGAGGATTAAAGTGATCAAGATGCATCTATTCATGTAATTTCTTAGTGGAAATCAGTTTGAGCTTTCAGATGACATTTGTTGTGAATTGTCACTATATAAATAAACAATCTGAAATATTCAAGTTGTAAGAAATAACTTGCTTGCAAAAAGCCTGGATAGTTGAAGACAAGTTTCATAACATTTTCTTGATAACAGCATTTTCTATTCTGCAATGGTGCTGTAAAACCGCCAAGTATAAAATCATTGTAAATTATTTTCTGCTTAATTCTAATTTATTTCTCCAGTTGTAAAATCGCAACTCCAGAAATCTAGCATTTCTAACCAAGCAGGAAGTTAACATAAGATCTTATTGTTATTCCCTTCAGATGTTTCCCAGCTGCAATGTATTGAACCGGAGGGTGAAATAGTAATTTATTTCTAAATGCTTGTGTGAGATTTGTTCAGCAGCCCTGAGATAAACTCTCTCTGTGCCTCTGAATTTATTTCCTGTCAAGCAGCAGGCTTTGTCAGGGTCACAGATGGCGCCGGTCTTTTAATATCGGAGCTTGATGTTGTCTATTTCGACTCCAATAATTCAGGTACAACACATGTTGGATGAGACCGATTCTATTTGCAACTATTTTCTTCACAAAGTATTTAAAAAATACCTCGCAAATATTAAAATAAATATTTTCCATCTGCAAAGAAAGTAGGAAGTAAATGTGAACATTTCAAGCTGGGTTAATTGTTTGAGACATTTATTAAACATTTTTCTTTTACAGCAGCTGAGTTCTGAATATTGGCCAAACGAAGGATTTAGTGAGTTAAAGCAGAACGACATATTAAATTCCCTTTCATCCTTTTTGTCATCCAGAGGTTTTAAATTCTCCACAGATTTGTCTTGACTATTACATTCATTCCTATCATCCAAAGTCACCGCTCTGAAAAATAAATTACTATTGTTCACATTGTCCTTACTCTCAGCGACAATTTACTCTCACGACTCCAGAGCTGTCCGTGTTTACGAGAAACATTCATTCATATGTCAACTATTGCAATTGAAACAAAGGGTTTTTTATTTGTTTTGGTAAGTTTACAGAAGGATCAATCTAAAGAAAAAAGTCTGCTTTCCAGAGAGCTGAATGTCACAAAAAACATCTTTAAAACATATTTTTGTGGCTTTGCTAGATCTCAATACTACATTCAATATAGTTAGACATAACATCCTTGAACAGACTTTAGAAATTTGATTTTACTAATTTTTGGTATTTTCCCAAACTGGTTTAGATCTTCCAACAGTCAAAGCTAGGTTGTGGATTTGGAGAAAACAAATATGAGGTTCCTCAAGGGGGGATGCACAGTGGTGCAGTTGGTAGAGCTGTTGCCTTGCAGCAAGAAGGTTCTGGGTTCAATTCCCGGCCCCGGGAGAACATGGAGTTTGCATGTTCTCCCTGTGCATGCGTGGGTTCTCTCCAGGTACTCCGGCTTCCTCCCACAGTCCAAAAACATGACTGTCAGATTAATTGGTCTCTCTAAATTCTCCCTAGGTGTGAGTGCATGTTTGTTTGTCCTGTCTGTCTTTGTGTTGCCCTGCGACAGACTGGTGACCCGTCCAGAGTGACCCCGCCTCTCACCTGGAACGTTAGCTGGAGAGGCACCAGCACCTCCCAACCCCGCTAAGGGACAAGGGTGTATAGAAAAAGGATGGATAGATGGGTTCCTCAAGGCTCCATCATCACTTTTATCATAAAGCACCACAACAGACTTAGTAATTATGTTGATGACATATAACATTAGATTTGTTTGTCACTACTTGACCATAACCCACAATGGTCAATGAGTCAGTGTGTCCAAAAATATAAAGTCTGTAGATGGGTTGGAACTTCCTCTAATTTATTGCAGAAAAGACAGTTTTGATACAAGAAATACAAGGTTAGAAATTGGTATTCAAGTCGATTCAAAAAGCTAAAAACACCAGGTGGCATCTTGGAGTCAGATGTGAATTTTAACAACTAACATCTATTAATAAATCAGTCTAATACCAGCTTATAAACTGTATCTTTCCTGTCACAACAAAACACCAACAAACATTCATTTTCATAGGTTACAATATCAATAGTCAGCAGCTGCTCATCCCGAATGCTGCAGCCTGAGTCCTGACCAACACCAGGACTCGTATCACACTAATTCACTGCACCAGGTCTTTGTAAACACATAGAATTTGGAAAGTGCTGCTGAGGAAGCGCTGAATGTTTTTGACCAGTAAATCCTTCAGTTTTGCTGGTCAGATTTGAACACCTGAGATCTGTTCTGCAGGATCAGAACGAAACAAACGGCTGCAGGATTTACTTTGTGTGCAGAAACTTTCCTTTAAAAGAGAACGAAAAGAACAACACTGTTCACTGCAATTTACTCATAAAGACCAAATCCTGCTTCATTGTTATGTTTTGCATTTTATTTGCTTAAATTGGCATTTATTTAATATTTCTTTTATTTAATTTCGTCTCTTGTTTGCATTTTAATTCTTTGGGGTTTAATGTGCATTTTGTATTTCACTTTATCTCTGTTCCTCTGTTATCCTGTGCATGAATGGTGCTATAGAAATAAACTCACATTGCCTTGAGACTACATTACAATGTAATCAGGCATTGATCACAAAAAATTACGTCAAAGCCAGAAAATAATCTGCTTTTCTTTTCAAACCTGACTGTCTCAGTTTTAAAGAACAAGCCGTTCTAAAGCACAAGATAAATCTTTCGCAATTTTTTCTAATTCAAGGTCTGGACATGTCATTTGAACGAGAAAAAAATAAGAATTTCTTTAACTAACAGAAAGATTTCCTTACTTTCATTTGCAATATTTGAAATACATGACAGTGCATTTGAACAAACAGTTCCTGATCACAAAACAATGCATGTTCTGACAATTTCAGGAACACCATCTGTGGGACGAGAGATTTTTTTCAGCTCAATCTCACATCATGAAGAAGGCTTTCTGTACAAGTCTTGGTAAGAGTGAAAGGTGCAAAAAGTCAGACTTTTGAGGGTTCATGTCTCACAGTTAGGAAGTGATGTTTGTTCCAATTTCCTTAGAAATTAAGGCCTCTGCTGGAGGCTGTCAGTCGTCTTTATGCTGGGGAATTTAAAGCTTTGGGGTTGTGCCCTCCATATTTGCAGTCTCACAGTTCCTTTAGTTTTGCACTTTGCTTTCTAGTAAGTTACACTTCATAGTAAAACTACAGCAGTATATTTATTGTAGGCATGCTTGCTATGCTGAAATTAAAATGACGATTAACTAAAAATCCCAAGAAGCCTGGATGAATATAATCATGACTCTTCTTAGCCGCTGCGCTGATGTGATTTGCTATTTCTGAAGCATAAAGTTAGACTCCCAGCATGTGTGCTTTAGGATGATTGATAAATGCTACAATTTCTGAAGCATGGACTTTCTTTTTTTTAACCTAACCCTCTGTTTGGAAGTAATCTTCCCCAATTCTTCATCCTGAAAATGGGCGAAGCTTACAGCTCTGCTTGCCTTGCAGTTACAACTCTTAGCTGATGGGGACTTTGGCCGAGCGCTGAGGCACATCAAAGCGACTGATGCAATGATGGACCGAGGGAAGAAACAGACTTTATACTGTGTGTGAAACCCAGTCCCACAATGAGGATATCAACAGACAGCCCATTTACTGCGATTCAGGCGGCTTATTTTCTCAACCGGTGTTGCAGACTAAAAATATTTGGTGCCCTGATTCAACAAGCCATTACTGGGACAGGGAGTGAGTCGGGTGAGGAGGTGGTGGTGGTGGGGGGGCAGCAGGCTTCAAAGAGCCAGCTGTTTCTCCCTTTTTTTTTTTTTTTTGCTTTCTCATGTTCATGCTGATCTGCTCTGTACCAGCGAAAGAAAATAAGCTTAAAAATCGATAGCATGCACTTACGAGGATACTGTCATCAAAAACAAAATTGATGCTAATGGGCCAATCTGCTCAGGCAGACGCGTACACACACAGACACACACTGCATCTGCTCATGGGTGGAAGCTATAACGTTCACTCCGGACTGAATTATTGAGCATCAGTAAACAGGAAGACAAGTTCCCACTGGGTTTATGAGAGTATAAATGCATGTGTGTGATAAGTGGTGGCAAAAAGCTTCCAGAAGGATGTCCTATATCTGCTCATCTTTTCTAACTAACAGCACATGTTTAACAGCATGTTTTGGGAGTGCTTGTGCTGAAAGAGTTGAGAACTGAATATATTGCAAAAGTTTATAGTTTCTTAAAGTTACAGCAACAATCTACTGTGATTTTCCAATGTGAAGCACATAATTGAAGCGGGACGAAGTGACGAATGGTTTCCAGTGTGTTTTTACAAATAATAAAATCTGAAAAATATGGCAAAAGCAGGCTGTCCAGTAGTGCAGTTGGTAGAGCTATTGCCTTGCAGCAAGAAGGTTCTGGGTTCGAATCCCGGTCTTTCTGGGACCGGGACAGGGAGTTTGCATGTTCTCCCTGTGCATGGTAGGTTCTCTCCGGGTACTCCGGCTTCCTCCCACAGCCCAAAAACATGACTGTCAGGTTAATTGGCCTCTCTAAATTCTCCCTAGGTGTGAGTGTGTGTGCATGGTTGTTTGACCTGTTTGTCTCTGTGTTGCCCTGCGACAGTCTGGCGACCTGTCCAGGTGACCCCGCCTCTCACCTGGAACATTAGCTGGGGACACCAGCACCTCCAGACCCCATTAAAGGACAAGGGTGTTTAGAAAATGCATGGATGTAAGATGTAACTCAGACGACTTTTGATTCTTTATGTTTAGATGTTTTCTTTTTTTCCAAAGAGGCAGTCTACATCTTTGTAAATGGATTCATAAAAGCAATTGTGGAAATTTCAGAGATGTGTCTGAGAGCGTCTGCTGCAGGCCAAGACAAGACGGCGACTGACAGCTGATGTGTAAAATCGACAGGCAGCTTTAAAGCCAGCAGAGGGACGACTCCCGTCTCAAATGACACTGAAACAACAAGGCTCTGCCACCAAAGAACGAAACGCTGCGACTTTTCCTGGTCTCTGCTCTCGAGTGCTTGATGAGAGCCGAAGACTTACAGAGAGACATGAAGGCGTTTTGTGTGGGCTGCTGGAGTGTGTGGGATAAAAGCACTAAGGGTCCGCATGCAACACAGGAGAAAGGATAGAAAGAGTCAGGAGGTAGCATCTCTCTTCTGATAAACAGGGATGGTTCACTTATTTTAAGTCAGTTAGCAGAAAGGAGCTGGTAATGCTACCCTTCTTATTAACTGTATTAGCTGAAATATAAAAATGATTAGTTGTTTTGCATTCAGCTTCAAAAGAACGCAAAAAAAGGTAGCTTTTTTAATAAAATATCTTTTTTGCTGGTTTAGATGTTTGTGGTTTAACATGAAACCAAATCTTACTGGTCTTACTTTTTTTTTTTTGCAGAAAGCAGCAAAGTTTCCAGTTGGATTTGCAGCTCATGTTGAGGAAAATGTTTGCTCTAAACTGTCTTTGGCATTTTTATTTAAACAAAAGTTTGTGCAGGATCTACTTTGCTTCCTGCTTACACAGAAAGATGAAGGCGACTCCGATCGAGCATGTTTCTCAGTTACATTCAGTTAAATGATATCCAAACGTAAAAACATGTAGAAACCAACGCACTTCAAATTCAATTCAAATGAATCAGATCTGGATTCAGATTTAAATCACTTGACGTCTAATTTCATCCTAATTACAACAACAATTAAACTCAGCTGATTACTCAGCTCCTTGATCATAGCACTATGGCTGATAATCAGTCATAAAGGAGTCAAAGCTGGATTTGCATTTGCGAATTAACAGGCATGAAAGCAAAGCAGGTAGCTTCAGTTTGGGATCCTCATACCTGCAGCCCCTTTAAGACCCTCCAGCTGATTGTGCATCCACCTGCAGGATGATTCCTGAATTGTCACTTTCTCTGTACCGACCCAGGAGAGACTGAACCTCTGAAGACAAAAACGTCTCTGTGCATCACCACAGGTGGACCGAGATAACGTTACACCCTCCTGTTGGCTTCAGTTTCTAAACCACAGATCCTGTTCGCAAATAATTGAAAGTCATAAAAATGTGTTTACTTAAAGTAAAAGCTTTTTCCAGGTGGATCAGCAGATGATGTATTGATGTCTGGGATATTATTTGAATTAATGGAGTTCTTCCATATCTGTTCTATCAACACTATGAGGATAAAAGGGCACAAAGTTTAATTACAGTTTTTTTTGCTGATGATTAATTCTCAGTAAATTGAAAACATTAGTTCTGTTTTTGTTTCCTTGAGGAAAAGAAAACATGTCGTTTTAGGATGATTGCATGTATATTTATTCCTAGCAGCACAGCAGAAGAATCTCATCAAAAATGATTTGCTTTCACAGATGAAACACGTTTTTTCCTGATTTTGCAGAGAAGTCAGATAGTCATGGCTGATGGAAGACTACAACGTATTTTAATTAGTTATTATAGCATTATAAGAATGTATTGATACTTTTTTATTTCAATTTCTATGTGTTTTTTGTGAATTTTATCTACTAGACCAGTATGAAAGAGGTCTAGTTTCATACTGTTGTTTTATTAAAACTATTAGACAAGTTCTAATAGCTTTCCTATTAGAACTTGTAATAGGAAAAATATTACAAGTTCTAAAACCATTTTTACACAATTAAATTTAAAACACTTCAGCCTCCTTTACTCTGACAACACCTTCAAAATAAAACAATGCAACCAACTGTCTAAAGAAGCCAGGTAATTATTAAACATATCATCTGCAACAACTTACAGGAAAAGGAAAACCTACCTGTGGACGATGCAGAGATCTTCAGCTCAGATGAGATGATCTGTTGAAACAAATGCACTTCATTCCTTCAGGTAGAGGCAAGAAGAATATCAATAGTCAATAATCGGCAGAAAGAAGTCTGGTTGGCAGTGTCCCAAAAGTCATGTAGAGGAAAAGATGCTGTGGTTAGATGAAACCGAAATGTCAATTTCATCTTACTTTTGAATACCAAAAGTTGAAAAAATAAAGCCCATGTCAAACCTGAGGTTCGCAGGACATCCCCGGCCCGCCTTAGCTATTTATTTGGCCCTCTAAACATCAGAGACACATAAATAGAACTCCAAAATAAAGACTTGTGTGCTTAAATTTAATATTTAATCAAGTCACATCAGTTTTTGTTTGTAGTGTGAAAAGATGTTAAATATTTCATTTAAAGAAGCACTCGCCAAATCCAGATAAAGGTAAAATATTTTAACAGATTTAGAAGTACATTCTGCCACAACAGAATGTGGCAGAAAACAAATAAAAATTAGTTGTGAACCATGTATTTACACTTTGAATGCTTGAATGCATAAAGATTCATTAAAGGAGGAGTTTTAAGGTGTCAAATTGAAAAGTTAAACTTCTTTTAAAGAGTTGGAAGGAATTTCCAAGGAACATGGTGCCAATTTATGGCACAATAAATGTGACTGTTACCTTTAGTTGTTGTTTATGAGCAACCAGTAATGATGGGGAACACTGCGATTAAAAGTTGTTACAGGCACCAGTTCTTCACGATTGCATTTCTGCTTCTGTGTGAAAGCGAGAAGCATTTTACAAACCGAGGATAACGGATTGTATTTTTTGGTGGATGTTAGTTCCTTCCCTCTCTTTAAGCAGCGGCTACCTCATGCTGAGAGGAGAAGAAACTGCAGGTGGAGTGATTTTGTTCCTGGCAGTGGGAGCAGTTAAAATCCAATCAGATGAATCAGTGAGGAGAACAGTGGGAGCCTGAGGCCTCAACAGGTCAGATTCAACTTCTCTCTCTGTAGTTACTCACTGCAAGGTGCAATCAGACAAGACCAGAGCAGGAGACAGAAAAGACAGGCCCGTCCTCCTCCGACTGAATGTGAGCTGCTCTCACTGTACAAGGAATGAGGAACACAAATAACAGCACACCAAGCTGATAGAGCATTTATTTATTTCAGAAACTTTAATACTGCGATCACTGCAAATGTCTTTTTTTGTTTTTTTTTACATCTTACAAAGACAATGAATCTGGGATGTAAACAGTATTTTTCAATCTTGTAAAACTTTTGGTCCTCTCTTCATGCTGTGTGCTTTATTTTCGGAGTTTGTTCCTGGAAGAGGGGCGAAGGGAGCGCGTCACGACAGCAGCACAGCCTGCAGATCCTCCCTCTCCTGCTGCAGTCGCCGACCTCGCAAGCTGCGCGTGACGAGCATCCAGACGAAACGTGCAACATCCCGTCTGTTCTCTCCTTTCCCCACCTGGTCAGTGGCGCATTAAAGAAAACTTCCCGTTTTATGAGGGGGAATAAAATTAAGCATCCTCCTCCTTTGTTCATCTGGACAAAAAAAAAATAAAACTGCACCGGTATGTAAATTAACCCTTATTATATCCAAAACCCATGAACACTGTGCAAAGGATCTCCCAAACAAAATGGACCTTCTAAACATCTTTACATTCACATTTCAAATATCCGTCCTGTTGAGCGAAACAAAACAGAGAATTTATGAGTAAACTGTAACTTAATACAACATTTACAGATTAAAAAAGAAATTTTACTAGTTTACAGAAAGAGGTTTTGTATAAGATACACGTTGCACGATATATTTTGTCATTCTTCATTGCAGAAACAAAAACCACTGTTCTTCCCATGTACAGAAACTTAAGTAGTTACTTAACATTTGTTTGAATTCAACAGAAAACAAGTCTTAGTGGATCAATAACATCTTCTGGGCTGATTTCTACAGATGCTTGTAAAACTATTAAAACTGTAATTATCTACTGGTGTAACTGTTAAAAGACAAACTAGAGATTCTTAAAACAGAACCGCGACTCCTGCAGGGAGAGTCCACTCTGCTGGCTTCTCTCTGCAAAACAACAGAGCTGAACAAATATCTTGCCTGTAGTAATAAAACATTACAATTCTTGAAGCTCGTTTCACTCTACATTCACGTTTCTGGGAATTTGTGGTGAACACAGCAGGGCGTTCACCTCAACAGCTGTACATCTCTCAACATTCATAAGAACGGGGGATGATAACTAACTATTTCAGAGAGTAAAGCGTTTCCAGAAAACCACCTGCACAGAAAAAAAACAGCAGCTCTAAAAAGTAAACACTCCTGTTAAAATGTCGGCTTCTTGTGATGCATCTCATTAAGAGGAAGAAATTAATTTTTGAAAAAACTGCTAATAACTTCTTGCTTAAGTGTAGAAACAATTGGACTTTTAATAATTTGTTGAGCCATTTTTTGATTTAGTTTCAGTATTCGGTCTTCTTGAGGTCACCCCCCTCCCATCGTTCAGATTCAGATTAAATACAAATAACATTTCTGTTCCCAAATTGTTTCTTGAAAGGTTACAATGGATTTAACACGGTGGAGTCGAAAGTGGTAAATGTACAGACTAAATATAAACAGAATATGCAGTCAGTTTTCCTCTTTTATACTTTTACAATAAACTAAACTTTTATGAAATCTGCATATCATTATAGATCTAAAACATCAAAAAGGTCTCCAATTTTTTTGTGTGATCAATTGTTTTCTATTTTGTTGGCCAAATTCCTTACCATTCTTCACTTGTGGTCAGGGGCCATACATACACTTCAAGGGCCACATGTGGCCTACAGACCACGCTTTGGACACCCCTAATCTAACAGACCTGAGTGTACCAAGATGTGGGTCATGTTCTCCATGTGACAAGAGTCTCCCGTTTTCCTTGTACGTCTAAACTAAAAAGCAGGATTACAAGATATAAATAACTTTTTAGGAAATGTTCAACAATAGCAACAACCCCTTAAAACCTTCAGGGGTTGAGGGGGTGGATCTGCCATGGTCTGATAAAACTAAACTGGAAATCCAGAGCCACAAAACAACATCAAGCCCAGTGAAACACATTGGTGGGGTTTACTTTTCTTCAGATGGTTAAAAACATTAAGTCATAAAAAGTTTCATTTCTCAGTTTTACCCAAAAAAGTCACATCATCACCTTAGTATGGAAGCCCATTACTGCCATGAAAGAAAAAATAGAAGACCAACAGGAAGTCGTAATTATGACCCTCAAAGTCACAATTCTGACTTTGAAAGTCATAATTTCGACTTTCAAAGTCAGAATGATGAGACTCAAAATCATAATTACAACGTCCCGTTGGTCTTTATTTTTTCTTTCATGGCGGTAATGGGCTTCCATACCTCAGACGTGAACAGGCGACTTGGTCACTCTTTGATAGATATGAAGAACTTTTGTCATGATGATCTTGCTAAAAAGACAAAATGCTGAAATTCAGTTTCAACAACTTATTAGAATATGGGAATGCTCACTAATGCAACCATGGCATGGCAGCCTCGCTAATTATTTTATTTTGCTTTTTAGTTGAATTGCATGTAAATGATACTTTTGGAAATTATCTCCGTCTCACAGAAATCCTCCATTTTAACAGGGGTGGGTCAACTTTTGAGTTTCCTCTTTATTAACTGGCTTTGTGGTTTCTAAAACGTGCTTTTCAAGGTCCTTTAGCTCAAATTTTCCCACAAATAAAAGGCACACATATTCAAACACTCTTGTGTGAAGACTCGTCGTCTCACGTTACTGACCTGTCTGATTGCTTTCAGTCACCAGACACATTTAACGCCTCAACAGCAAACTACAAAAACTGTGAAGGTGGTTTAAAACAAGTGTGTTACTGTATCCAGATGAAGATCAAGAGGCTTTCCCTTCTTTATCTGCTCCCAGGTGCTGTTTCAAAGGCACATCCCTGCTCTGCCTGCTAGTAAATGACCACAAAGTAGTGAGTGTGTGTTGTAGGCACGGCTGGGTAAGACTTATGGACATTCTCACTATGGCAACGCTCTTCAAATCCTTAAAAGTTATATACTTCTTCGACATGTGCAAATTTACTTCCCGACAATATTCTGTCCCCTTAAACCTGAGGAAAACTGTAGATGTAATGCACAAATAAACCTCCACGCACACAAACATTCACACTAAGTCTGCTCCTTTTTTTGTTTGTTTGTTTTTTATAAAAATCCACTTCTGATTGTCTCTAAATGCTGGCTGATTATTCTTCTTGTTCTCACTCCTGTCCTAAGAGTTTGTGTGACCTTGAATCAAAGAGCATTTGGAAAAATAAAATTAAATAAAATACAAGTGATAAGCAGCACATTTACAAATCATGACATTTTTCACTGGTCACCACTAGAGGGCACTGTAAGCAACACAACAGCAGGCTTGGGCACCACAAAATACAACATAATACAGAATAAAAAGCATATAGTCAGGCTTTAGGTAGAATTAGGAAAGAAAGCCATTTAAATAATATAACTGTTGACCATTAGTCTTGAAGAACTAAACACTGATGTCAGTTGTACTGTACGAATAGAACAACTCATTTATGGGAATTATAATACAAGGAAATAAATTAACCTGGGATTAAAAACGTTCCAGCTCGTAGTCGTCTCTTTTATTTATAATCCGCCAGCTCTCAATTTTCAGGCAGTGGGAGGATGAGTCCTCATTTCCCTGTTTCTCAGAGGAAAATGACAAAGGCTCTTTTTGCAGCTGAGATTTGATTTCTTGCAAAGAATACGCCAGGTGTTCTGTTGATCCACCTTCTTTTCAAATAACTCCAGGAGTCCGGACCTCTTCCTATTGCTTTTAAGACACGTAGAGCTGAGATGGACCAATTAACACAGGATCAGTCTTGGTCTATGGCACTGCTTGCCAATGGCTTTAAATGCACTCCTCTTTCAGGTGTGGGTCTATACAAAAGAGATCTGAACGAAGGCGGAGTAAAATGGAAAATAAACGCGTCTGAAGCTGGACGTCCAGTGATTTTAGACGCTAAAAATATTCAAAATTTAATCCTTTAACGTGAGATTAAAACCTCTTTCTTTGTTGTGGCTTCAGATCTATAATGTGTGCATTTGTTTGCTGCAGCAGGTCTGTTATGTACATGCCTCTTTTAAGACGGGGCGTCTGAGGCGTCTTCGATTTGGTGCAAACCAGTGTTTGCTTTATCAGAGCAGCTGAGGAATGTTTGAGAAGAAGAGGAAGCAGGAAAATGAGAAAACTGGCGAGTAAAAAGGCCAAATGTTAGCAAATTCTCCATTTTGACCACTGGAATGAGTGTGAAAGTCAACATCTGGAGACTGAGGAGGAGGAGATCTGTTTGGCCACTGAATGAAAACCGGGGGAGTCAAACAAGTAGAAACGAGTTCCACAGATTTCATCCTCCTTTAAACAGAAAGTCATGATTTTAGAGGGGATTATAAACCAATCGAAGATTGCAAAAAGGGTCTAGTGAATCCCACTCTGCCTCTTCATGAACGGCGTGTGTGCAGAGGAGGAATGTGTGAGGGGTTTAGTTCATGTCGATGGTGTTGAAGACCCACTCTGTGAACTTCTTGAGCTTGGCAGCTGATGTTTGGGATTCCTCCTGAAGCCTCTGGTTGTCCTCCCAGAGCCTCTTGACCTGAGATTGGAGACGCAGCTTCTCCTCCCGCTCCTGCGCAAGAAGAAAAGGTCAGGAAATAAATCTAAAGCACTTCTTCAGGGAAGAGCAGTAAGTTTTCTCTCCAACATGTGCAGTGCTATTCATGCAGCCCTCCATTTCTTCTTCTGCATTTTATGCATGGTTTTCGAAATGTTTTACAAATAAAAAGCTGATAAGTGCGGTGTGCATCTATAATCTGATTCCGAGTCTTTTGGGGTACATCTGCACCCACTCTGACACAAATTCCTATTTGGATTTAGATCTTTACTTTGACTGGACCATTCCAACACATGTATAAGACATTTCGTAGTTCCTCATATGTTCATCCTTACAACATGAAGCTGCCACTCCCATGTTTCCCTGCTGCTCAAAGTGAGGCACACAAACAGCAATTCGTATTTAGGGCAACATTTCCAGCTTTAGAAAATAAAGTTTCTTTCACCTGTACACTTTACCACAGAGAAGTTTTGTGTGTGTGTGTTTATATAAACATTTCCAGCCTGCAGACGGTGAGTCACAGCTTGACTGAAAAGGTTTGTGGGACGATTTTTTTTTTAGTTGACATTTCAAAAAGCCTCCACAAGGTACAACAAAAGTAAACTGCATGGCTCTGGTGGACAAAAAGAAAACGGGCTCAGTTCAGCCAAACAAAGACTGTGATGCTTGTTCCATTTGCCACTTGTGAAAAAAATTATTTTATTACCTAAACAAATAATTAAACAAGAAATACGTGCTTCAACATGTTTGTAATGTTTTAGACAAAACAATGACGTCTAATTACAAGATTCAAAACTTGTATAGCATCTAGATTTTTAGATCAGTTCTCCTTCATAATGGATGAGGCTTGCACTTATTATCCTACATTTAGAAACATTTTGTCATTTCATAATCTTTTTATTAGGGAAACTAAAACTTAATGTGTCATCTAAACCAGAACTAGTTTCAGAATCATAAATCTTGATTTCAGCAAATCTAGAAGTTAAAAAAAAAGCTGTGAAAAAATCCTATTTGCATGACTGTGTCTTTTATCTGTAGTTTATGATGTGGTAAATCAATAATGAATCACATAATCTAAAAATAAATTAAGAAAAGCCTCTTTTACTTAACAGACTAAAAACTTTTTTTTTTATTATTCATGTTTTCATGATCAATTGTCTATTTCACCCCTTATTTATGCAGACTTGAAAAATAAATCCAGGAAAGCTTAGAAATCTTGTTTACAATATTAAGTGACCCAAAAAAGCTAAAAAAAAAAAACTTTTGATAATCCTGTCAGAAAACGTAACTTATTAGGTATAAACTGCGAAAACTTGATTGAAATTCAAAGAAAACATTTTCTTCAATATAAAACATAACAATCAGGCAAATTAGCTCAGCTTAGAAACATTAAAGCATTTATCAATATATAATAGTCATTTCTACACAACTAAACTGATGAAATAAAGTTTATTCCAAGGCTTTCACTGGAAGAGAGACCTAAATACTAACACTAGTTAACTTAGTTTTATATATCCTAGTTTTTATCTCCTTCCTATTCCAACTAATTGAAGTTATCACTTCAAATGATAAAGTCAATGCACAATACAGGTAATAGAAGTTTTATCTCACCTTCTTCAGGTCGTCCTGCAGCATCTTCACCATGGCCTCCAGTTTAGTCACCTTCCTCTCCAGCCCTATGTGACCCTCACTGCAGAAATGCAAAACAACCCAGAAAGTAGGTTTGTAAATTAAAAATCTGCTGAACAGGGGAACATTGTCACACTGTGAAAATGAAAACCTTGATGAGGGTCGTGACAGAGGAGCAGGCTGCAGCTCAATGTGTGGCTGCTGAGGACTGGATGCTCCACTGGTTCGGTGGTTTGCATCTCCAAACACGTAACTTCTCTGGACTGGGAGGAAGAGAAGGACAAAAGCTCAAGTTATTTTAAATTCTGCACTAACAGAAGCCTGTGTGTTGATTAGCTTTAAGGTGTAGAACAAGTATTTTTGTTTTACTGTAGTGTGTGTTTCTCTCATTCTCGAAGGTACTGGCCACATCCACCAGGTGAGTCCACTCGAGAGGACTGTCTCTACCTGAGGAGGGGAGGGGCATCAACTCCTGAGGGAGGGGTCCCCGATGACGCTCCACCAAATCCACCAATGATGTGTCAGATGCCGAAAGGTCACCTGTTAACGTGGAAAAGTGCACAACTCTCACATCATCGAGCACTTCACCTTTCTAACCAAGAGGGGGCAGCATTTCCACATTCATATTACATGCATTTCCCTGGATTTCAGGTTGTTCTTTAATGTTAAACAACTTTAATGTCTTACGACTGTTCATTTGGAAAAGCTTCAGATGAAGAATATTCATGGAATTAAACATATTCTTCTGTAAGAGGGACAAAACTTCTGTTACAGACAGAAAAAGAAATAAACATGTTACAGACTGGGTTCCAGACAGTAAAATTCAAGGTTTTTAAGCATTTTCAAGGTAGGTTTTCAAGCACTCCACTTCAGAGAAATCGACAATACAAATGAACTAAAGAAGATCGTTTTAATTTACTATTTTGAAGTATAATTTATTAGTGTTATTGATAATATCTTGTAAATGCAATCTACATCCTACAGCAAAGACAATGAAAACTAAAATGCTGTTTTGAAATGTCTCTCTTTCACACACATCCGACACATCTGACCGGTGAGAGGAAGATACAAAAACTTAAAAATTCAACAAAAAAACAAAAGGTTTGTTTTCTAACATTTGGCAAATGATTTTGGTCATTCTTACTACCCTAACACAAGTGAAATGTGGTCTGATTTACTGCCAGATAGTGAGAAAATATGTGTACATGTCATTTTACTAAGTGCATGAAAATATCTGGTTTAAACGGTCAACATTTTTTAAAATTTATGCTTTTAATCAAATGTTAGATTTGACTTCACTGTGCAGTTTGAATATCACTTTCAGGAACTTTATACTGAATTTTAAAGGATTTTAAACACCCGTGTCCTGCACAAAGTAAATCTTCCTCCTCCTTACCATGAAGTTTAACTCCCAGCTTGTAGGACGGCCGCCTGAGGGGCACGCCGCGAGTTGTGGGAGAGCGAGGAAGGGTGGAGCAGCTGAAGAGGACGTCAGTGGCGAGCGCCGGCTCAGTGACCGAGTCGCTCAGCGAGGGCAGCCGCTGACCGCGATAGATGCTCTCGTCTGACAGGGTGCGGTGCAGCGAGCGGCGACGGCTGAGTGGCTGGCTTGGAGGCGACTTCTGGCCATGGTCGGATCGAAGGGAGAGAAAGGGGATGGGATCATTTAAGTCTTACTTTTGTTCCCTGTCTGTTTCTCTACAAAGTTACCTTTTCCTTGTGTTTTCTTGGTGGTGGTGGAGTGTCATGAGCAGGGTGTCTCTTAATATCTTCCTCCACAGTAGATTTAGCGTGAGTCTGGGGCGAGTGCATGTCTCTGAGAGATGGCCTCGCTGCCGGGGTGGGGGCCACATCTCCGCTTTCACCTGGAGATTTCCTGAAAGCACAACGTAAATAGGAGAAAGAAAAACATGACGTTGGTGTAACTGCAGTTCAATCCTCAGCCACAAGGAGGCAGTAAAGCAACAAATATGTCATTACTGATGAGACTGAATGAGGATAAGAATCCTGTCAAAACGTAAAAAAGTATAATAAAGAGGTAAACTAACTAAATAAGAAATAAATAAAAAGACAACAAACAAAACCTTGCTAAAGCTTCATCAAACACTGGTAAAGATTTGCTGAAATATTTGTTCATTCTCCGCTCATCCTTACTTCCTTGTGTCTCCAAAGTCCACAGAGTTGATGGTGGAGCCGGGCTTCCTCCAGCCAATCAGATACTTGGACTGAGCTCCCTGACGGGGGTAGAAGGTTTTCGGTCCAGGAGAGACTGAAGACTGAGACGAAGGGGAGGTGGCCGAAGACGATGACTCCTCCCTGGGTGAGCTGTGGCCAGAGTGCCTGAGCAGAAATCAGGGAAACGACATACCAATGATGCAGAACGATTTATCTCAGTAAGGAGAGAACAAGGAGTAAATGTTTTACTCTCGTCACAAAATCAAACCTTCCAGCTGTTTAGTAAATAATACTGATTAGTAGCAAGACACTACAGCAACAACCTCAGTGGGGCTGGATATAAACATGTCCCACACTTAGAAAAAAAACACTAATTAAGGGCTTAAATTTTTATCTTGATATTTTGTGGAACTGTTTTTGGACTTTTTTTAGGTAACTTTATCACTGCATGGCACAGCAATCAAACCCCACAAACACAAATCCTGCTTCTGTAGGACATCTGTCACATTAAAAAAAACTGACTTGCATCACTAAACTGCATTAAATCCTATTTTCAAATGTTTTGACATTTATTTAAAACGCCTTTATTGGACAAACAGTGGAGAAAAATAGAAAAATATGGATAATACAGATAATTTAAGGGTTTTTTAAGCATCATTAATCGGAATTTATCCAATAGATGATTAGATATTGTATCATTTATATATAAGTTATACAATAAATGCCAACTCCTGTTTTAAAACACCTGTCTCTATTCCTCCACTTTATAAATATAAGTCACTTTGTGCTGATTTATCACATCTAATCTCTATAAAAAGCACAAATGTGAAGAGGCACATGACGTACTTATTGCTTAAACATATTAGCATCATCCAAATTTATCTTGGCTTCCTCCCACATGGTAAACAACTACAGTCTAAATGCTGGACAAACGATGCCCAGGTTGTTCACTGTAACTGTCTGGACCGATGAAATGAACTTGCTCCAATAGGAAGAGCCGGACACAGGAGCCTGAGACACGAGCTCAGCTTTGAAAAGTAGGACATGTGTTCCACATTTCCGGAGGCCTAATGTGGAGAGATAAGAGGGAATTAAAATGACTCTCTCTGCCTGGTTTCCAGCAGAAGTCTTGCTGAGAAGGAGGCTGTCTGCTATGTGATCTTTTTGGGTAAAAGACATTTTGACGCTGTAGTGGTGAGACATGCTGAGGATACAAGTTATACAATAAAAGTCAAATTCAAAAATCAAAGCTGAACTAGATAGTTTTTTTTGTAAAAGCAAAATATATATGTTGCTTTTTTAGTTATTACACAAATTGTTTGCTTTGGCTGCTTGTAAGCAGCCAGAAGTCGAAGTCCATAAATATTAGAAGTAACAAAAAGCAGTGAAAACATAAAAAACAAAGCAGCTACAAAATAAGCCAACTGAGTTTATGACTGTAAAACAACACAGTTTGTGTTTTGCCATCTGCTTTAGGTCGTTACCTCGGCCTCTGGCTGGATCATGTGTCTACCAGCTTAACCAGGCGCAAAACGTGTGCAAGAATTATTATTCAGAGTACGAAAAAGTCCGGCTGCATTTCTACCAAACAGTGAGTTTCTTTTCTCTCCAACCTTTTTTGTTGTTGGTCTAAAATTTATAACCAAGTCCCAGGATTTATTTTCCTACTGCTTCAGTTCTCCTGCTCTCTTGTTTTGATTCTTTCTAAAGTGGAGAAGAGTCAGCTCAGAACTGCATGAATGGAGATCTCAGGAATGCGGGTCGTCTGCCAAACACAGACAGATTGAGCGAGTCGTGATGACATAAGCCGAGGTTCAAACCAGCTTCATCTGTGAAGGGGAAGGAGGATCAGGATGGATTTCCATGTTGTGTCAAACACAGAAAGATATGATTATATGACATGATGGGGGACGTTTGAATATCAACATTTTCCTTTCAGGTTTATAGAAAAACATTTGCTAAATCAGAGCCTCCCAAACGTTTCCATGTCATGTCCCTCATTAGCATTAACTACAAAATGTCAAGAAAAATGATCTACTTGAAGGTTTTGATGACTTTTATTGACTTTTCAATAATTATTACATTTGTTTAGCAGAAATGCTGCCACTTGCCTTTTGATAATCAGCAAAGCAGCCTGATAAATTTGACATGTTAGTACATTATTTTAACAAATATCTTATAATAATGATTGAGACCAAATTACCTTTTATGATTATTAAAAGTATTAGTTTTTTCCCTTTTGTCCTCAATGTTTTTTTGTCAAAAAAAAGTTACATTTGAAAAATAGTTTTGATATTTTTCTTTTCAGATTCAAATCTTTTCCATAAATTTTTTTTTATCCAAATGTAAATTTTTTATTTTATTGTCAACATTCCTGTTTTTTTCCCCCAGTTTCAATTTCTTATTTTCAAAACTATATGGCCCCAATTTAGCTCCGTACATTTACATCTTGCAGTGTGCTTAGGGTAAATTTTGGAGAGCCAGACCTAATATGTACCAAATATATTCGAAACCTACGAAGTGGGCGCCCATTTCTTCTGAAGACTGTCTGACTTTTTGAATTAAATTCAGTTCAATAATATTCTGACTGATATGAACCTCTACTTCTTGCCCAAACTGACCTTGAATGCGATCCGCCATCACCTAGGCTGAAAGTGCTGCTGTCTCTAACCAGGAGATGAGTCGGTGGGCTTCGGCCCACTGACTCGTGGCTCCTTTCTGACGGCGGCCCCGGAGACTCGGCGGCAGCAGGCGACCTCTCCAGCATCCTACGTCCTCCCTCGGTGGGACTGTGCCACGGAGACGAAGAGCGCTCCCTGCTCTCTCTGCTCCCACTGGGGGCCAGCAGAGAGGTGGTGCTGCCATGGTGGGAGTGGGGGTGGGAATGATGCGAGGCTCCGTAAGAGCCGGTGTCGATGCCGCTGTCAGCCGAGGCTCCCTGGAGGTAGCCTCCTCCGCCCAGGCCGTTGGGTTCAGGCTCGCCCTGGTCGCCGCTGGAGCCGCCCCCGGTCCCCATGTCGTACCATTTGTCGCTGTCGCTGTGGCCCCCACTGGAAGCGGTGCTGGACAGAGTGTTACTGCTGGAGTGGCCGGAGTACGGGCCATCTGACTGCCAGGGCAAAAACACCCAATAAAAAGAGTCAAGATTCCATTAATAGAGAAACAAAAGCAGGTGACCCATTGTGACAAGATGTTACATAAGTACTAATTTAATTAACTGAGAGTTTGACTTTTTACAGAACAGACTGTACTGTCAGGAGACTTTATGAGCAACGCTTCACATCCTGACCTGGCTGCCCTTCTTTGGGGAAAGGTGAATGACTTGCTCCTGCCTCTGGATGCGAGGCGCTCCAGAGTAACCCTGGCCGGACTTGGAAGCTGGAGCCTCTGCAACAACATCAAACCAAACCAGAGTTGGTGACAAACACAGACAGACCCTGCAGCACCGAAGAGCTGCTGATAATTCAACAGATCATTATGCAACAAAACCGCCAGGAAGCACCCAGCACTCTTATTTTCACTTCGTCTTTTCATCGTCGATTAACAAAATCCCAGATCGGTTGTCATCAAAAGAAGCGCACATCAAACAAAAATGCATCCCCCCTGCTGGCTTTGCTTGCTCTGGGCAAGATGTGCTGCATGAAAGAGTCCCGAAGTAAACCTCGACATAAATGGGACTATTGTGTAATTGTCTATCTGTTACGCAATAAGATACACAGAGCAGGCAGTTAATGAGCACAGCAGCATGAGACGCAGGGAGAGGTAGGGGTGGAAGCACAACATCTGTTGGGATGAATCTAAAAACGCAGTTTCCATCTCATTTAGAATATTTATTACTTTGTACGGTTGCACTGCAGCCCACGGGCTCTCTGCACTAATTAGAGCTGGGTGTAAGCCGGATTGTTGGAGTTCCTGTGGATTTATATCTAGTATACTGTGATTTAAAGTTGCTTTAGATAAACCAAACTAAGCACTTTAGTATTGATAACTTTCCAATAAATAAAAACTCTACTTGATGAATCATCTTAACAAGATAAGAAGTATGTTTGCAGTGAACCGTTTCACATTTCTTTATGCTACAACCTGAAACCTCCAGGTGTTTTATAGTGATAAACACAAAGTAGCACACAATCGTAAACTGGAAGAAAATGTGAAAACCAGCAAACACATGATGGGGTGGATATATTTCCAACACTGCTGCCATTCGTCCTCATTTCACCTGCTAATCGTTTTTTTAGGGATGTTTTTTTGTTTGTGTAAACAAGCTGAGCTCTGAAAGTTTTGGCATGTGTAGGAGAGTGATTTGAATTATGCTGAGGCAATATAATTTACACTCTTAATCGTCATTTCAGACATTGCTAGAGAAAAACATAATATATTTGCTAACAGGTGTAAACATTCCCCAAAAGACCAAACTGTGACTCTACAAAGTTCTCTCATGTACACCACACTTTTCAGATTCCTAGCTAACTTGAAAAACATTATCCTTTTCCTTCCACTTTACAATTCTGCTTTAATTTACATTCATCGAGCATTAAAAATCTGACAAAAATTGACTGAAATGTATGGCAGTAGCAAGACAAAATGTTGAAATAAACTAAGTGCACTTTGTGTGACTTCTGATATTTCTGGACAGAGCCTGGCCACATCATTCCTGCTGAAAGCTGGAGGGTCAGGAGTTAAAAATGGGAGGAAAAGGAAAAGACAGAACTCTAAACCACACCGCAACAGAGAGTGCTTTTTGAAGGCTGGAATCTTGGCTGACTTAAGCTCAGCTGCCCCAGTACGGATCGTTCCTCCCTAACCAATCATGACATAAACGCTATAAACAACCACAAAATGAAAGGCTGAGGCCTTCAACTGTGATTGTGGTGGTCAGCAACAGGTTGAGGACATGGCTGAAACTGAATTGGTCAAAAATCAAAAGCAACATTCTGCTTGGAATCAGAAGAGAAAGGCAGGCTTTGGGGAATGCATAAACACAGCTAGAATATAAAGAGAAAGCTTTTGGAAAGTGGATGGGAGAATTCTTGCAACGGAGAATTAAAGGACGAATGAGAGGAAAACGAGAAGCAGCGGAAAATGAGGGACATGCAGGAAGCAGGGAGGGGAGGGAAGGAAAGGCACACAATGACGGTGTGTTGACAGACAGACGCATCTTCCGCTTCTCCTTTAATAAGCCTCAGAATAGAAAGGAGTGCATGAGAAGAAAATCCATTCAACTCTTACAATTGAACAAAAAGAAAATCTCTTATTATAGATCCACCTTTTTTTGTTTGCAGAGACATTAAGATGTCTGTAAAGGCTTTATAATTCACAGCTTGCAAGGGAATGGGAGGAGGAACGAGCAGGGCAATGGGAGGGTTCGGAAAGGCTGCTGTCAGAGTTACAGCTTATGTAACCACTATTCACATACTCCTCACGGTACCTGTCAGTTCAAAGCGTTTTAAAGCACAGATAAATATGGAGGATTTCTTTCGGGTGCCGTCTCCTCCTCCATTGCATACATCAACTGCACCCACTCTTTGCATGTTTAAAATTACCATTTGCATACAGAAATATATTACAGCAAACGGTGTCGAAGGGGGACTCCGCACATTTGAGCTAGTTTTCAATAGCATGAATTATTGAATGTGGGACTTCTGCAGGTTTCACCAACACAAAGTTAAGACTTTTAAAGAGTATTAGCAAACAGAATTGTACAAAAGCAAAATGCACATTTTAAATAATAATAATGTCAAACATTTTAAGCACAGAATGAATGTAGCATTGAACAGGTTGGCAACGTAAAACAATGGCGAATGTCATCCAGCTAACAGGCGATAAATATGCACTTAGCCCTAGCTATGTGCATATTTAGCTGGGCCTAAATATGAGGGACCACATTTCTTATTTGTTTTGGAGACACTCCAATCTGTGTAAATACACAGAATACATTCTGTGTAAATTCTGTGGAATTCTGTGTATTCCTCAGAATACACAGAACACCATAAAGCAGGTTAATGTACCTGCTCTACGGTACATTAGCACTTATCCTATTATGTGCTAATAGGGAAGGTACATTGGCACCTACCCTATTAGCAAATAATGGGGTAGGTGCTAATGTACCTACCCTAGGGTACATTAGCACCTAGTTAGCAGTAGCTGCAATCACCTTCTGTCACAGAACGTGACAGAAGGTGATATGTTTATGCATAAGCGTATGTTTATGGGCGATTCAAACATTTGCCTGACAGAAAAGTCCTTTGCACTAAAGATCTTTTAGTGCATTTTTGTAGCACTAAAAGATGCACCACAAAATTTAAGACCTATAATTGACATATTTAAGGCAAAACAAACAAATTTAAGACACTTTAAGGCCTTGATTTTAGCTGCATGAATTTAAGTCTTTCCAAAGATGCGCGGACACCCTGGAATACTTCACCTGTTGACCCTCGTTCACCGCCGCCTTCCTCCATTCTCGACCAGTTGGGGGTGGATTTCCCGCTCGATCCGCCCTCTCCTGTCGCCTCCCGTCTCTCTGATGACATGGGTGAATGTCGGCTGCTTGCAAACCTATCAAGACAGAAAAATCTCACTAAATCTGGGGTGATACTTTTTAAACGTTTTACGAGTGATTAAAGATGCAGAGCAAGAAAATACAGGAAGACATAATGAAAACTGGCCTCGGGGGGTTAGTGGGTGGAAGTGAGAGCGCCTTACTTTGAAATATTGCAACTTTGACAAATATACTGCATTTTCAATGTGATTTACTTCTGTGGGCTGAAATGCCAAAGTCTATATATTCAATGTCCTCTAAATATGAGAAGTGATGATTGCACCATCTCTTTTATGCCACTAAAATAAACACAGGATGAATAATCCAGACAAAGCGAGCGCCTCAGGGAAAGTTAAAGGTTTACAGGATACAAATGTTAAGTTTGGGTATGATGCATTCGACAAACAATTCCTGTGTCTTTCTTACTGCTCAGGCATGGACTTCTGCCTCCAGTGTGCAGAGCTTCCAGAGGCTTCACTGGAACAAGACAGGTTGCTGGGTGAGCTGCGGTTGTGAGGAGAACGACCCAACGCCAGCGAGGAGGCCAGGCTGTAGCTCTCACTGCCAGGAGACATCCTGCAACACAAACAAGTATAGAGATGCACTTTGGAAGTGAGGAACAACAATGGAGATGGAATGGAATGGAAAAACTAAAAAAAACATGCCAGTGGATGTTACTCCAGTCATCGACTATTTTAGCAATCAATTAATCATTTACTGGCGTATACAAATGCTAAAAAAGGTTATTTTCTGAAAGAAGAACGCACTCATATCAGTAATTAAGCCCAAACTGTACAAAGATATACTGTTTTCCTTATAATTATGTTCTACCCAGGACTCCTCTGGTGGCGTAGCTTTAGCTTCACCTGGTTAAAATTAAATAAAAATAAATAAATAAAAAAGTGTCAAATATTCCATATTTTAAAGGAGAAAAAAACCAATTTCAAACCCTCTTTCACTATTTATGCATTTCCATCAATACGTATTTGAACACCTCTGACCTCTTGGAGTCCAGAGGTCGCCCGTCGCTGCTGACGCTGCGTGGAATGGCAGCGCCTCTCTCCAGCCTCTCAGCAGACAGCGTCTTCCCCACCGAGCTGCCCAGGCTGATGGCTCGGTTGGGGGTGTGGGGCTGCGGCGAGGCGGTCAGGGACTGCTGAGGGCTGCTGGACGTCCTCTGCCACTTGTTGTTGTTGCTGCGGAACGGGAACTTGTACTCGAAGGAGCCGCTGTCTGTGCTGCTGCCTTTGTATTCAGACACCGGGACTCGGTAGAGCTCCGAGCAGCCCCTGCAAAAACAGGGACAAACGGGTTAAGACAAAACGTTCCTCGGGATTCAAATGGCTCTGGGATTTGGGAATATTGAATGACACAAATAAAAGGTCACATTTGTTCTACTGCCTCAAAGCCTCAGCTTTTACAATTTGCACATTGAATTGATTTGAGCCACTCATGAGCTGCATCTGTAAAAGTAGATTTATTTTATTAGCCTGTAAGAAGTTCAGACATTAAGTTAAACCATGTGGAAGCAATTCTGAAGCTAAATTAAATTAGACTTGAAAAGCATTTGTTTTTGTCCAATCAGATCTAAATTACTCCGCATGTAACGAACACCTTCTACTCTAAAACTGGACTCAGTGATGCCAAACACTAAACACACAGCCAGCTATTCAAAAGAATAGCTGATGTCAAAGTGAGTTTGTTCACATATATTCACTTCCACTTACCTGCGCGGAGTGGCGTCATCATGTGGTGGGATGATGACAACACGCACCGTCACTGAATTTCTGAGGAGGTCAATCATTTGCTCATGGGTCAGAGTCGCAACAGCGACTTTGCAGATTTCGACCAATCGGCTGCCCTGACGGAGTCCCGCCTGCCAAGCGTATCCGTACGGCTCCACCTGTGAACAGCAGCGTCTCACTGAACCTTCAACGTTTTGCTTGTTGTAAATTTAGCTGTCTCTATTAGAAAAATAACATAAACGGGTACAATTCAAATATGGTGATTGGCTTTTTTGTCTTTTTAAACTGGAGAACATTTGAAAAACATTTTTAAAAAGTCCTAAATCATTGCATTTGTAAAAATCCAGGGATTCTCCAACTGTCTGAGTATTAATCACTGTTTGCAATAAAAGAGAGACTATTGACTGTTGCAGTCTCATATCCTGCAAATTATAAAAGTTGCATCAAAAACAGAGTTAAACATACACTGATGAAATCTAGTTTAAATTTAGTGCATTATTTTACTGCATATGCCAAGATAGGTATTCAACAGGGTATCTTTAATAACCATATTCCCACTTTCCTTAGGAAAAGCAGGTTTTTGTGTCAAACTGCTTCCTATGACACTAAATGCTTTGATTTGCTGTTTCATTTAGGTAGTAATATAAAAAAAAAGTTACTTAAACTTAAGTAAAACATCTAAATCATGACAAAATGTGCAAAATAAAACATCTAACGTTACCTCTGCCACAATGCCTTCATAGTTGACGTGGAATCCGAGCTGACCCAGACCATTTCGCCGCAGCGTCATCTCGGATGTCTCACAGCCCTTAGTTAGAAACTGGACAGATTGAGGGCAGAGAGCGAATTAGAAACATCAAGTGATCCCAGGTCGAGATGTCCTTTTCCAAGTAAGACTGATATCCGTTTAGAAAAGCTGGAAGGAATGCCTCTGTTTGTAACTGAGCTTATTTCTGCGTCTTTCCAAACATGGTTCTACTAAAGCTGAAAGATCTTAGGGGATACAGTTGAGGCCCGAGAGAGTTCAGGGCAAAAAGTATGCAGCTACAACACGCATACAGGTTTCTGAATTGATTTGCACTCAACAAATTACACCCAAGACGGAAAGTTCTGTCTTTAGGTGAAACCCGAGTCTGCATGGAGACAAAGAAGAGTTACAAAAGAGAAACTCTCTTGAACTTTTGTTTTGTCAGGCGAGGATATGAGAGTGCTGAGAAGAAACTATGCTTCATCTGAAGGGCTGAAAATGGGAACACTTGGAAAAAGAAACTCCAGCGATGAGTTAGCTCACAGTGGATGTGTGAAAGCAAGTCTAATTCACAAATGGCTCCTTCTGATGGGTACTCACTACATAGATCCTATTTTTTTTTCTTCTAATGATGCATCTTCAGGCTTAAGGACACCTCTGCATTTTTTTGTCTTAGCAAAGAAGTCAAGCTTCACTGAAAAGCGCCTAATATAAAAAGTTACTGCAGTCAAACATTTCTTTGTTAATAGAAATGAAGAGCTTTAGAAAAAAAGGTATAAGAGTAGAAACAAAGAGTAGAAAAATAATTAAAGTTTTATCACTTCTTTTTAGTCAAAAGCCAATTGCATACAGAACAATATTTGATAATGAATAATTGGATTTTTGTTTAAATTTATTGGTATGCAAGTGTACAAAAATTCAAAGAATTTCTGCATAATTCAAGTTACATAAACATGAAAGAAAAAACATTCACATGCGTAAACACGCATGCATTTATACCTTTCAAAACCAAAAGGCAACACTGAATGATTTTTAAAGCTCCGCTGATTACATAAGAAAACACCTTTTCCCCCCGGCCTGTTTCCATGGAAACAGCTAAGAACGAACAAGCATCCACTTCACTGTATGTGTAGGTGTATGAGCCATTAGCAGAATGTTGTCCAGAGGTGTTTCTGAAACTCCCCTCAATAAAGTGAAACGCATGAAGAGACGGCAGGCTGGCATGCGAAAATAAAAAAAATGCCATCATTGAATAGTAGGAGAGTCTGTGAGTAGGTCAGCTAAGTGGGAAAAGCATTTTTGGTATTTAAATAAAAGTGAATTTGATCCAATTTTCATCATGAGGCTGTTTTCCCTTCCTCACAGCATGTTATCGCCATCAAACATGTGCAATGAGTTACAACAGCATTTAATTCCCCTTTGGGATTAAGTAAATATTCTGGGATTGTGTAGGTGCGAGTCCTCTTACCTCCAGACGTTTGACCACTTCCTTGAAATCCTCAGTGTTATTACTGATGCTCCTGAGAGACGCGCTTTCTCCTCGCTCATAGAAAATTTTTAAAGAAGCAGGACTGCTCAGAGTCCAACCAATCACATCCTTTGTGGCACAGTTGAACACCACAGCTTTGGCCTCCTGGTCCAAGAGGATCATGAAGTCATTGGAAATGGCCAACAGGGCCTCGATTTCCCCTCCGTTCCCATTATCCTCCGCGTAAACCGGCCAGGTCACCGCTCCGAGGCTGCGCAGCTCCGCTCCTTCGTACGGCCGGGTCTTCTCTTTCTTTTTATGAGCCAAAGAAATGAAAGGAAACTTTCCAGAGGGATCAATCGGAGTGCTGGTGGTGTGGCGCTCTGCCAGGTCCCGCAGGTACTCCTGGCGCGTTCGCGTGGCCATGGCACGAAACTTATGTGATTTGTGAGCAGCATTTTCGGCATTGATGACTTTGGCCAGCAGGAACTCCCGGAAGACTGATGACTTTGGAAAGGTCACGCCCTCTGGGATAGGGGGGCCGAATGAGGGCATGTCTTTGGAGCGGGTGACTGCCACGCTAGGAAGAAAAAAGAAAAAAACAAATTAGGCTGGTAGCATGTAAAGAGAGACTCAACAAGCAGATTTTTATCAACTTTAGTTATAATCGGTGTGGAAACGGAAATTTTAACCCAGACATCAAGCAGTAGATACTTTTGTTTTGATTTACAGTTTTGCTACAAGCCACCCAGAAAATTTCAATCAACAGCTTAAACTATTTATAGCTCTGAGGGACCCAATTAAAATGTGCTTAGCTGCTGGCATGCCAGAGAAACCATTTATAATGATTTCTTAGTTTTTACAAACATGAACGTGTTTAAATTTCTTTTACTTTCCTAAAGCTTATCCATTTCCAAATTCTGCACTTTTTCAGACTTAAATACCTTCGTTTTATTAAGATTGTGACATTTTAATACAGATCATTTACATATTGGCAATGTTTTAAATGGACTCGCCATTGCAAAAACTTTGAATCATACATTTTTTTATAATGAAAGACAGTAATTAAAGAAGGAATGATCTTCCATCAATTTAAAAAAAAACCCCCAACAATTTAGATATTTTAACACAAATTCTACTTGTGAAAAACTAACTGCAGATCTGCTATGAAGGCCGCAGCCCTACGTCTCCAACGGCGAACCGTGGATTGTTTCACGCAGAGCTTACGTACAGCGGCTATCGATCCGTACTGCCAGATCGATAACCTTCAATTTAAAAGCAGCATCATATGAACTTCTTCGAGTGGTTTCCATGATGAGGGGGTTTGAGTTAGAAAACATTTCTCCATCGTGCCTGTTGCTAGCATGTGCTAAATGAAAGTTAGCGCTTTCTTTCTTGATTTCCAATTTTGACTTCCAGTCATTCACTTCCTGCTAGAGAGCCCCCTGGTGGTTGAAGAAAAATCCGAAGAAAAGCCATAAACCGCCTGGTTCAAAGCGCAGAGAAAAAGTAGCGGCTTATAGTCCAAAAAATACGGTACATATACAATCTTGCTTAAAATTTCTGCTACACTGTCTAACTTTGGTGTGTTTGCTTCAGGTTATTTTTAAGTTATATATAAGCTGAATTATATGCTCTTTTCCCTTTAATAAGACCCTTGAAGGGCCATTTGGGATAGTTTGCAGTTTCTGGTATGTCAATTATCCAGCTGAGCCGTCATGGTCAGACAGGAAGAGAAGAAAAGGATGCACCATGACTACTTTTCCAAATCTCTAGCCAAATGTGACTCCTGGGTGAACAAACATGGAAAAGGCTTCTGAGAAAAAAAGCGAATAAAAGGCTGACGAAAAGCGGAAAAAATGCAAACAGGTGGGGGAAAGAGACACAATAACACACACACACACAAAAGAAAAGGTGTCAAGTAACACGCTGGCCTGGAGAGCTCATATTCCTACATGGCTTAATTTTTGTAGTCTCAACCAAAAGAGCTCAATCACAAAATCCTATTACAGGTGATAATTGCCAGGTGACAAGAGAGGCACAGGGAGTCATAGCCCCCATCCCACATAATTCCCTGCTGACAAGCATCAGCACACATGTTGACACTGGGATTAATCACATTGCCTAATAAGCAATACTTGTGTCACCCACATATTTCTAAACATACCTTAGAGACATCCTGTCCTCACTGGAGACATGTGGTGTTCAATTATACCAGCCTTCAAATTGTTGACAGCTTATTTCCCACCTTAACTTGCATGTGACAGACTGATATGAAAGAGGAAGCATTTTTCTGGCTGAAATGGCATCGCAGGAAGAACTTTTTTTATTTAACAAATGGAAGCACTGGAAAAAAAGCTAGTGTCTCAAATGTTGTCTGAATTTTCTCTACAGTGAAATAACTAAAGTCTAGTCAACAAGACCAAGTAGTAAAGCTTCGAGATGCATTTTCTTTATCATATAATGACAGATGTCATTTAGTAGGATACACTACGCTACAAATGCACATTCATGTAGGTTGACATGTTGAAACTGAAATAAAAAATTAAGGGAAGAGATGTGAGGTTTAACAGTTAAGATTTTGTGAGGATGTGGTCAGAGACTGCACCAAAGTCTGCTTCCAACAAAAGTGAAAACCAATACTGAACTTTCAAAAGGTTCATGTGTAACAAGAGTCACAGACTGATTTGAGTTTAGCCAAAAGCAAAGCGCGGCAGAGTTATAACTAATGAAAACGTAATGTTAGTTCCACTTGAAAGTAATGATCTCAAATCATCCATCACTCCCAGACAGATTTATCTTTATTTGCAGATTCTGCACGGTTCTTCCCCATTTTTTGGTACCAAATTGGGGTTGATAAGAGCCAGACCTGGATCCATCTTGCATCCAAGCATTTTGATTGGCAGCAGACTGATTTAGTTGATTGGCAACATCTAAAATACCATTTTCAACCTACAATGAGACCGTAGAAGTTGGGGAGTTGCAAATTGATCATGTTCAAACATTGAGGTCCAAACATTTTCAGAAGAGTGCATATACCGTCAACACACAACAAACTAATACACCAAGAGATTTAGGAGAAATTGGTACTGGAAAACCAAAAATGTCCTTTCTTTAATACGAAATTACCTGATGCCTCTTGCCTTTTTCAGTTACAAAAGGACAAAAAAATGTTTCTTGGTTTCGGAGACCTGACAACACATTTATGTTCCATGTTTTCCAGGTCTTGGGTCCCGTTCACAATAACAAATGTTCTGCGAAACAGCTGTGTTTGCACCACCCGTCCAGATTCAGAAAGACTTAAGAGCTGTGGGGGTGTCTATGGGAACTGGAAACAATGAAGCAGAAGTAAGCTTATTGCATTGCTTTCTGTGTTCAAAACCACAACAAGAGTGGACAGCTCTGTGCTTTTCTTCTTCCCCACATCTATCTCATTCTGGCCTGATTTCTTCAAAGGCTAAATGTCATCATTTTGATTGTTTTATTGTCTCTTATTGGCACAGAACAGATAATATATTTAATACATTATCTCTGGCCTAAATAGAAGCACCTATAGGATGTTTTTGACAGCCTATCTTTGATAGTCCAATGCATCAATTCCCTGTCAAAAGATATGAAAAATGTTTAAAAAGGAACCAGCAGAAAAGACCCAGTAATGTTGGGAGTAGAGTCTGGCTCCTGCAGTCCAACTCAACAGTCAAGGTCCTGTACCCCAACCTAATCAGGAAGATCATGCTATTGTTAAGAGAAAGATGACGTTTTGTCTGCGTAGCTACAGACCAGACAGTGCTATTGCTGGTCATAATGTTATATCTGCTGGGTGCTCAAAACTTGTGCAATGTCGCTAACTTACAGAGACATTTAGCAATGCACCGGCAATCTGAAAATGTTGACAACTCCTACGCAAGAAATTGACAGTACTGTGGCTATATATGATTGCGACTCTGCAAATGAGTAATGAATCACGCGGTATTTTAGAGAGGAGAGCTGAAAGTGGCTACAAGCAGAGGAAACAATGAGAATTAGACCTTTTCTTTCTATTCTTTTCAGTCACGACAGATGCTGCTAAATGTATTATAGCGAAGCTCTGAAATCACTTGTTCTGATCTGAAACACCTGTGAGTCAGTCAAGCCGGGACCTGTGACTCATGCAGGACAGAGTGCATTGATGGTGATGTATATACATGCAGGTAGAGGAAGGAAAGTAAAGAATTACATTGTATACAAGATTGAAATGATTTAAAAGAAGGAGAGGAGAATGGTATGGCTGAATATGGCAAGAAAGAGAGGAATGCTGCACAATGGGAAATGCTGGACTATGAGGTTTCTTGGTGATCTTCATGGCAGGAGGTTGAGCAGAGGAAATCAAAGGGTAAATTCCTGTGGTTTTAGTGATTTGTGGGCTTATAAATATCCAGTGTGTGGGCAGTCTGCTCTTCCAGTATCCACAAACAGCAACTCAACAAGCCAAGAAAAAGAAAAAGGAAAAACAAAACAAAAACCAAGTCAATACTTTATGCTGTGGGGAGTTCAGAGATGGGAAGAAATATGAGAAAGGTGCATGAAGTTTACCTTGTTCTTCTCTTCTTGCATCAAGTCATGTTTTAAAGTTAGATTGGAGACTTCAAATAAAAAAAACAGCAGCAAAACTTAAGATTTTCAAACCCTTCATTGTGAATGTTAAAATGAAAAAGTAGGCTCCTCCACTAACCATTTCTTTCTTTAGATGTCCACATATTCATATCAAAAATGCACTATATCCACTCCACTCCCAGAAGTGACTTTCTAGAAAAGTCGAACCTCTGCTTTATTTTGTTTTAACCCCTTTCCATGCATTTATATCCATCCTGTATTCAATGTAAAATAAACACATTATTATTGTAAGCTCTATTTAATGCATCATTTCTTTGTCATGTGTTTTTTCCATGGAGACCATGACTCATATTTGACCTGTGAAATATGAGGTTCTCATGCATGCATCATGTCAAGTTCTCTTTCACATTTATGAATCACAGACCGAAGACATAAAAGCATTTGTTCAATATTCACCGTGCAGCAGGGCTCATTGCTTACGTGTGTTTATTTGTGTTTTACTCTGTAATGAAGTAGCCACATGGGGGAAGATTAAGGCCTCACACAAGTTGCTCAGACAGCAATTAAAAACAGCAATGATCGGCGTCAAACGGAGTGTGACAACAAAAAAAGAACAAGGCAAAAACCTGAATGAAATTCCCTTCAAAGCTGAACTCAAACAGGAACCTAGATGAGTGTTGGTGGTGTGCTTTCTGTTCAGATTATATATTTCAGACAACATACAGCAGCAGAGATGTCTCACAACACTTGCAGCCGTTTCCATGATGGATTTCAGGAAGTAGAAAACTTTGTGGGCATCATCATAGAATCATTCATTCAGCTGTGAATGAATGTCTGTCAAACATTTAGATCTAACAAAATGTTTTTGAGAGATTAGAATTTCAATTGATAAAATAAACCTACAGAATCTTTTTTTGTTTGTTTAATCAAATCTTTTAGGTTTTTTTTTATCCATTCCCCCATCATATATACCCACTTTTTCTAGCAGGGTTTTACGAGTCCTGGAGGAATCTCATGATTGGTGATGTCTGCAGTTGCTTCAGACGTGTTACACTTGTAGACTATTTTTTTAAACAGTGGAACTGCTGATTTCAAATTCTTTTGAAATCTCTTTAAAGCATTTACTAGACTTATACGCTGCCACAGCCTTCCTTTTTAAGACCTCAGACATCTCTTTCAATCTGACCATAAAGTACTTTCACGACAAACTACATGTAATTTATGGATAAGTATGTACTTTATTATTAATGTAGTTAATGCATTAGGGAATTTTTATATCTTACATTTGACTAAGAAGAAAGATTACCCAGAATGCTAGAATTTAAAAACAATTAAACATTACTGCATCTATGTAAACAGCACAGTGTGCACTTTGTTTCTGGATCTCACCTGTAGGAGGAGTTTTCAGAGCAGGGGTTATGAGCCCGCACAATCACAAAGACATGCTGGAAGTGAGAGCGAATGTTTTTAGGAGTGAAGGGAAGCGCTCCAGGTTCCTGGAACACAATTGTGACGATGTCGTTCCCTATGTGCCGCTTTCGCAGCAACTGCAAGTTCGATGACAAAGACAAAGAGAGAAAATAAACAATAAGCGTTTAGATACCAAGAAAATCAAACTGAACAATCAGAGACATCTTTCAGACAAGCTGTGACTTAATCCACTGGTTTTACAACACAGGGTTTTGCAGGAATCTCCTACAAATGTCCACCTTCATAGGTTTAATAAATGCAAAGTCTATTATTTAAAACTTTCTATTAATTTTCATACCTGTTGCTTATTGTTGGGCGTGTAGGGCAGCATGGTTGACACGTGGAACATGATCTCATAATCCTTGTAAGTTGTATACAAGGAGTGGGTCCCTGTAGAATCAGCTGAGGAAGACACAAGACTGGGTTAATTTCTCATTTGCAATTAACCAAATGCAAATAATATTTCCAGTGTTTGGAAATATTAATAAACTCCACATCCTATTGATTTTCCTTCAGTTTCACTGCATCACATTTATAGGCTGTTTAAAGGCCCATGTTGGCTAAATCAGTTAGCCATTAAGTGCAAACACTTAAAGGTATTTATTTCACAATGCTTTATTAGGTTCAGCCCAGTATTGCTAGGACTTTCAGAGCAGCTTAGCACATTTACGTTTCCCTAAATAACATTTTCCAAATAAATTTCAGTGTTAAGCTGTTTTGTTCATTTTCACTTGACTAAAGTTCAAAGTTCTGTGTTGAGGTTTTGCTTATGGAAAAACAAAAAAAATCCCCCTGTTAACAACAATTGTATTATTTAACAAAGATGCTTATTTTCATGCTTTTATTTTCGTTCATGCAGCAGTTCCAGTTTCTCTCCTTGAAATCCTCTTTCTTTTTTCCTTACAACTTCATTTCAATCGAGAAACGCAAGAACTAAATAAAACACTGTAGGGAACAAGAACTAAACGTGAACTTGATACTTAAGGGCGTAAATTATAAAGTCAAAAATAACTGGTGCTAGAGTGTTGTAGTCTTGAATTGAAGTTTGTACGTTAGCACTAGCTTCCACTAAATAGCATGTTGGCACAGCATTAGTTGAACTAATGTTTATGGCTTTATGGTTAGCGCAACTAACTTTTTAGTTAGTAGTACCCATCACTAAAAATTGCTAAATAGTAATACAAGTAGCTAGACATAGTTTTTATTTTGAAGCTGTAAACTGTCAGTAGAAATCATCCACAAATCCCAGATCAACGTATTTCTACTGAGACTGTATTGCATTGCTTAGTATCTTGCAATTTGCCAAACGTCTATATAATACCCTGGCTTCAGTGTTTTTGTTCATATAAGGATAATTTTAAATGCATCTAGTGGAATATGCTTAAACAGCTCATAAAATAACAAATGAAGAAGGGATCAAACTTTTTGAGCAGCTCTTAAACATTTCATTAGCAAAGCAAGCTGAGGAGAAGGAAAGAATGTTGCTATTCACAAACAAAGTACAGAAATAACAACAAAGGCCTTCTGATTATTCAAATTGATTTGAGAATTAATTTTAAAAAGGCCCAGAATAAAAGAAAAACATTAGTTTCATCCATCAGGTCACATAACTTCCATGACGCACAAACAAAACATGCTTAAATCATGATTGAGTTCCTGAATCCACAATCCATTATTTGCTTGATGGGCAGCTAAACCTAAGGGTTACTTTTTTGTTATATCCACACATATACTTACTTTTTGTGTCCAGCTGAGCTCGGTACTTGTTGAAACCTTTGAGCCTCACCCGATCGCCCAACAGATGGAGGAACTCTTCCAACGCAGGACCAGCTGCTTCGTTGTTGTACATTTCCTCTTCGCTGCTCTGGCCTGCCATGCAATACATCACCCCCACCTTCCGCTGGAAACTCAGCTGTACAGAGAAGGCAAACGAAGAAGCAGAGACTGCAACATTACCCTGCAGACGTCAAGTCAAAGTCCCCTTGTTGACATTTTACTCAGAACTTGTGTTGGCATTTCAGAAACAACCTTGAGTTGTGCTGTTGTGAAGAAATTATGCTGACATTTTCAGAGACTTCAACTTCTGATGATTGCACCAGGGAGGGTGAGCATCGTGAGCATCGGAGAGCTTGTTTTGCGGGGGTTTTTTAAGATTCAGATAAATGCGAGTTTGCCAACGACAAGCACAGTTTCACAGAGTAAATTCCACAAAGCAGGTCATAAAAACGAAACAGCTAAAAGGAGGGAATAATAAATAAGAGCCATCTCCTGTATGAAGGGGAAAATATCTCCTACACCAGAAATGATTCATGAACTCTAAACAAGATTTGTTTGCGCGACACATACTACACTGTGTGTGGATGGCTCACAAAGTTCTGCTGGTGAATACATACACCCTTCACACTTATTTTACAGCAGTAGCATCAACCTCACACTTAAAAATACAACCGTATACAGACTCATTTAATCAGTGAGTGCAAAAGAAATCCACATGAAGCATCATCTTTACAAGATCTTAACAGTATTAGTGAATGCAATGTTTTATTTGACACTTTTTACTTTGATGTGTTGCTTATAAACATTTAATTAGTTGTCAATTACTTCCTGTTCTCAGGAGTATAAATATGCAAGATGGAGGCCCATTTCTCTTGACTAAAAGCCACCACACTCTATGTTGACCCATATTTATCTTGTCATCAGATAAAAAAAGATTTAAAGGAGGTAAAAACATCTCCAAAGTTCACGGTTTGAAAACTGCAACAAAGTTTCAGCTTGGGGTCATCGAGTCTCCATAACAACCATTAGATGCCATCTTAATGTCAACCAGTTTGGGAGGAAAGGCATTCTCTGTTCTGCCACCAGAAAGAAAAACATGTGAAGTGTGTTAAATGTTACTGATTCTGAAACAATGTACTTTGATCAAATCAAAACTGAAATTTGTCAGTATGCAGAACTGGGAAGAGTATCCAAAAGATTTTACTCACGTTAGAGCAGCGCTACTTCAACAAATCTTTACTCGTATAAAAAGTAACCGGCCAAGAAATTATGGAAGCGTAAAAGAGTATTTGGTAAAAAAATCTACTCTAGTACCGAGTAACTAATCAAAATAATCATATATAATATTTAAAAGTTACATCAGATGGACCAAAATATAAAGTAATGTGGAATTTTTACATTTTAAAGACCAAAGTAATGATAACTACTATATATAATACAAATATGAAATAAAATCAGGCAAAAAAAAAAAAAATCTTTCCTCCTTAAATCAATTTCTTTCAATATAAAACTTAAAAACTGTATTTGGTGAATTTTTGTTTAAAACGAGCTTGTTCTCCATTCACTGAAGTTTCGCCCAGTGGGTCGAGAATCCAGACATTTTAATCAAGTGAGAGTAGTAAACTTAATAAAATTACCCAAGGAAAAGTAAAAAGTACAGCATAGTAACAAAACTCGTCACTAAAGTAAATATGACGAGTTATTACCATACTCTGATTTTGAGCCCATTGCAGAAGGTTCTGGTTTGAAGTCATAGTAGCATTGTGATGTATAAGGATCAACTTCTCTGTCGTGTTGAAAGTGAGTGTGATTTTAAGTCCTGTGTACGTGGATAGAAGGTTTTAACTACTTATATTAATTTCCATCACTCCAAATTACAGTTAATTTTTAGTCCGAATGACGTTTTTAAAACACTGTCATTAGGACAGGAAGTCTAAAGAATCCCTCCATTTTAGTAAACTGATAGTGGCAATCAAAGGTACATAATCAAGAGACGTAATCAAGAAAATGAATGCAGCCCGGCTTATCGGAGAATAAATTTGCTCATTGTGTCTTCTTACCCCCTGCTCATCCAGCTTCATCAGCTGATCAGTGACCTTAGGCGTGTTGAGTGCCAGACGCAGGCAGTGCACATTGAGCTCAGGAACAAGATATTCCAGTACTTCTTTGAGGGGAAGACCACGAGCAAGACCGTGCTTGGCTGTCGACGGCACAGCATCTTCAAGAATGGATCCGCGCAGGGTGGTAAGCTAGAGATGATAGGAGGAAAAAAAGAACACAGTTTGTTAGTGAGTTTTACTTGCATTAGTTTATAACTCCAGGTAAATGTACTCTGGTGATTTAGAAAAATATAGAGATGGATTAGCTGAAGAACGTGTAGGTTTTAACAGTGAATTCTCTTAGGTTTCGGGGTGAGACAGACTAAAGAAGGACTTCCATAAATAAATCAGGAAGAGTGCAGAAAAGTCCAAGGCCTGAGTATCCATCATGAGCAAATAAACAGAGCTGGCAGTCTCTAGCTGTCTCCAGGCACTTTACAGTGTCTGTGTTTTATGTTTGGTAGTGCCTGTGGTGGTGTAAACACACTCGGTTTTATATAAAGTGAAGAGGAGAAATGCTCTTAACTCAAGGGCAATGGACAGTAGTAAAGGACAACGGCCCCCGATGCACAAAACTGTCTTCAAAACCAGAGCATTCCACTCACTCCCACATATATACACATGTACTTTTAAACCTGGAAAGTTTTCCCATCTTAAAAAACAGCAATTATAATGGATAGAGGGATGCAGAGTTGAAAGTCAAAAAAATATCACACTTTGTTATGTGTCATACTAATGGGACTCCCAAGCCAATTACTAAAGTTATACTTTTATGCAAGAAATATGCTTTACTTTTGGTGCTTGAATTCTTTTGGTCTAAATTTAAACTTTTAGGGTGCAAAATGGAACAGCTTCAGTGAGGAAGTTTGTCAAAGATTCAGGGTGGGCGCTTCGCTCAGGGGATGAGCACACGGATCTTTGGCACTAGTGAGCACAAACTAGAGAGATTTAGAAGAGACTCTCACTGCAAATGGCTGATTGAGAACACAAAGACTCAACTGGAAGAAAACATTAGAAAAAAGTCAGATCAAACATGCACGAATTTGAGGTGGTGGCTCAGAAGAGGTGGAGGAATCTAGAGCCGACAACCGTGAGCTGAAGCTTTTACATCGAACCCCTGCTGGGTGAAGATCCTGTGTGTTAACTCCTACACAATCTGAACTCATAATAGCGTCTCTGTAGCATCACTCAGAACAGAGTGTTCCAAATATTGACACATTTAAAAGCATGAACATTCTTAGCTATTAATACGCTAAATCTTGCTGAATGGAAAGCTCAAATGGAAACACATACATCAGCATAATGAGCATACACTATACATCCAACACAGAGGAAGGAGTTTTCATTTTGATGTCGTTTTACCTCGCTCGTTCTGAAGATGACCCTGTAATTATACTGCTGGCCGTGCTCCTTGTGTTCCTCCATCTTCTCCCTCCTTAGACTCACCGCCACTGGGCCCAAGTTCTCATCCACCCCCAGGTAGTTCCAGTGCTCTAAGGTTTAGATTGAGAATAATGCTATTTGTGATGGGTGTGGTAAGGAAGGGACCACAAGAAAAAAAAGGCTGAAATCTAAAAAAATTAAAGACTAAACAGCAGTAAAGATACAGCTACATGTGAAATATGCTACTTTCAAAACATTGGCCTCTACGGAGATAGTTCCCAAAGAAAATGCAAGGAAAAAAAGATGTTCAAAATGTCATACTTTGGCCATAATGTTTTTAACTTTGCATATTCTTAATTTTAAGAATCAACAAAGTTGTGGCTTAATGCTTCATCCATTCCAAAACCTTTTGGCATGTTATGGATTGTTGATCTGTTGCAAAAACTTAATTTCGTTAACATTTCTTGAACTTAAGACCAAGCATGGGTTGTGCTTCACTACTGCAGAACCCCAAGATCACCATTTAAATGTACTTAAGGATTGGCAAACAAACAGCAGAAATAATAAAAAGGTGAGTAATTTTATATCCAAATTGCCAAACTTGTGATAAGGTTTCATGATCCTTTTGTCAGATTAGCTGCCAAATCGTATCGTAGCAACTAAACAGATGTAAATGAATCACATTTCTTCCTTCTCACCATTTATTTAAAATCACCCAGCTCTTACCCAAACCTGATCACAAATGTTTAGACTATTCTGAACAGCCAGTTAAATGCCATTTTAAATTATTTCCACCACTTTTGATCATTAGAACGGCTAAATATTGTACAAGAATAAGCCATGACATTGTTTATGGCTGCAAAAAGAAGCAAAAAAGCTTTAAAAAGACAAAAATTAATAAGACGTTTAAACCAGTCCAATTCTCTTACCTCTAAGATAGAAATACTTTCTGTAGTAATAGGCACCAAGGTCAACATGTTCCACAATATATCTCTTGGACCTGTCAGCATGTTGACTTGGCCCATCTTTAGCAGCCTCCAACACGGCCACTCCAGCATTGGTGAAATGGGTTGTGAGAGTGGCATCCAGCGGCCCTTCCTCTGCACTGCCAGAGGAACTGCTGGAGCTCCCACCGCTACCAATGCTACCCTGCTGGAAGACCGATTACAAACAAAAGTGAAGCAAGTGATCCGAAAGCTGCAGTACGTAATTTTTATGAAATATATGTGCTTTACACATTTGTTAAAACTGTCACTATGTTGTGACAGTGTAATATGAGACAGTGCTACTATTATTATTTTCAGAAGAAATGCTGAGCTCCCGGTCAAAAACAACCAAATCAAGAGCCAAGAGGACGGTGTTAGTGCTGCAAATCATGCTTGTGTACGCACAGCTCAATGTGCTAATGGTGGAGAAGCAACTTACTGTCGCAGCGAATATCAATATTATTCATATTTTAATCCCTATGCTAACCAGTCTGAGTATTCATGGCAGGCTCTGCTACCAGGAAGAAGCTGTAGTAAAGCATAGAGCAAGGAATTGATTGACAGCACTAAAACCCTCCTCATGATTGATTGGGTGGGTGCCAGTTAGCACTGGGAAAAGGTAAAGGAAATTTTTTTATATTATTATAATGTCTCATACCATTCTGTTATGACATAGTGACCCAATCAACAAATATATAAATGCGAATCTTATCTATGCATACGTTTTCTTGAACTCAACATACCTGTTTAGCAGGAGAAATGTTCCTCTCCCCCTCTCCACCAATCTCATTCCTGAAACAAGGGCAGCTGAGAACCAAATCATTGCTCTTATCATCACCAGGGTCCAATGCGGGGCTGGTACCGTGTCCTCCTCCACTCCCCTCCTTGCTCAGCTCCTCCTGTGAGCCACAGGGGGACCCATAGGTTCCACTCTGATTGGAGGAAAGAGAGGAAGTGGCAGAGGCTGAAGCGGCAGCAGCGGCTGAGGCACCAGTTGTGGTGTTCTTGCGTTTGGAGCCACATTGACGGTTTTGGATCGCCTCATTGAGGTCAAACAGTAGAGACTGGATGTCAAAATGGGCAAAGCCTTTTTGGCACAGCCATGGCTTAGGAGGTGGGCCACTTTCATCCCCTTTCCCGCCGTCTTCAGCATCTGAGCCGGCCCTTGACGTGTCGCCCTCTACCTTTACGCTGCGTAGCTTCCGGAATATAGACTCTCCGCCCGTCTCCGACTTCGACCTTCTCTTCAAGTGTTTCTCGCGCTCCTTCAGTCGGCTAGCTGGACTGCCACGAGCAGGACCATCGGGCAGATCCAGGGCGGCCTGTTTTATGGGGGCCACAGTAAGGAGTTCCGAAAGTCTTTCTGGAGCTGGGCTTCTCTGATCAGGGGCCTCGGAGGACTGGTATCCCTTCAGCATGTCAAAGAAGCTCTCTCCCGATACGCCATGTTTGTCTATTGAAGAAGTGCTGCCGTATTCACGGTGCATGGGCGTCCATCCAGAGAAGGACCAGCCCTCATTGCCCTCTCCATCCAGCTCACTGATGGTTATATCACTGTTACTGCGCTGGCGAATCCGTCTCATCCCTTTCCGAGGAGAACCCAGGTAACCATCAGGTGACAGGAAGCGATTGTCCTTTCCTTTGCTATGCATCTTGTTCTTTAGTGTATTCTGGATGTTGCGCAGCATCGATGAGTCTTGTGGGCTTATCAGGTGTCCTAACTTTGCTGAGAGATTGCTGTGGGCTGTGACAGCTGACACATTCCCTCCTCTTTCTCTTTCTCCACAACCACTCCCGCTCAAACCTCCACTTCCACCGCTTCCTCCTCCGCCCAGGATCCTTTCTCTGTCTCCACTTCCTGATCCTGAGGAGCTGGTGGTGTTCGTAGAGCTAGGCGAGTCCGTCTCCACCGTGATATGCCAAACACCGCCTCCACCGCCATCTTTCCTTGGGGGCCAGTCGGCCACACGAGCTCTAACCCCCATCTTGGGGACACCAGGGTTGGTGCCAGTGGTCGACGCGGAGGAGATATGTGCACTCTCGCTTCGAGGTGGCGGTGCTCCTCCATTGGGCAGTCGGAGGCGGCGGGTGTAGAACTCGTCGGACGCCGGCACAGAGCCCCCGACTGACCGCTCCGTCTGAGAGCGCTTCAGACTAGTCATGACGAAGAACGGGGAAGGACGTGGGGAGAGGAGGTGGGAGGGAAAGGTCAAGATGGATTGTGGATGTGGGTTAGATTTGGGTCAACATAATGCCCAGTGTGTGAAGAGCAGAGGATGATTCACATTTGGTTCTGAAGAAAGATAAAAACAAACAAGTCAATAAATAACATTTTTAATTTTTATAAAAACAACAAAAACAGCAGGTTATCAAACAATCTGAACTGCTAGAGATAAGAAGTTTGTTCACAATGCCCAAATTTAAAAGGTGAAAGATTTGTTTTTTACCCCAGGAGATTAGGTTATTTACCTTAAAAAACCTCCAGTATGAAGAAACTAATGTGTGGACAGTATTTTACAGCTGCAGTCTTTAAAAAGCCATCTGCTCTGAATTCATGTGAGAGGAGAAGTCAGGTCGCCTCAACGGAAACACTGGAACGCAACGACTCAGAACAGTGGTGCAGACAGCCTGTGCACCAAGAAAACAGAGAAAACTTGCGTTAATATCACCATCACATGCTGCAAAATTACATTACATAACTCAACAAACTCAAACATCTTTAAATCCGAAAAAAGAGCATAATGGAATCTGGCATTTACAAAAAAAAGTGGTTTAATAGCAAAAGGTCCGTATTTTTAGCAGATTCATTCAAAATCCTCATTAAAAGATGCATGTAGGTTTTATTAATTTCACCACACTTCAACATTCAACAACACCACTCTTTCCCTGCTCTGCACATGTGAAAATCAAACCATAAACCAATTAGAAAGTCACTGCTAATGAACATTTGGAAAGCGTTAGGAGCGGAATGAAATACGGAAAATATTCATAGACCTGGCAAAACGGTGTGCAGCTCATTAAGCCAGTCAAAACAATGTGACATGTTTTTCTTTCGCAGACATTGCTGCAGCTTCAGGGTGCCAGACTGTCCGCTTTTCCAACTGGTTTGTCCATAATGTTACAACACCTCTCTATTCCAGAACAATCTTTTGAGTCACCATGGAGATAAGCCGTCTTGCAGAGACCATGTTTTTCAGTGTTGCATGTGTGAGTGTGAAAGAGAAAAGGCGATGAGAACTACTGCCTTTTTCCCTTAGTACAAAACTCATCGAGTTCACATTTGATGGCATTTATTTGTGGTATCACTAATGTGTTACTATTACTTTACAAAAAATGCCCCATGCTTTCAGTTGGGTACAAAATGTACCATTAATCTTCACAATGTTTCCCAAATACAAAGTATTTCACACACGATCAGCTTTATGGTGTTCTTAACGTAACTGAACCATTAAAATCAGCTAGCTTTAGATTCTATGGGATATTTTCCAATGACAACTTGACTAGAACCCGCTACGGGTGTTTCCCGCTCCCCGCCTCCATCTCGCCCAGTAACTGCTGGGTTACGCTCCAGTTCAGTTCCCTCTGAACAGGACTGAGAGGATGGATGGAATGCTGTTTGGTAAGACGGGTAAGACTACAGTTACATCAACATAAAATGAGGAGATGACCGTTTCCAGTTATCTGACAAACTGTGAAGTTAAATAAATACACAGCAGGTCTGGCCAAACATTCTTAGTGCAAGTTGATATTAGAAAAGCAAACACACTGATTCAATGGTTGGACAACTTTGAAATAAAAAATGTAACCTTTTAATTCAATTTAAAACGTTAATTTAATCTTTTAGTTCAAATCTTTGGCAGGATTTCCTCCAGAAAACTTGCTAACTTGCTAGGAGGTTAGCAAAAAACAATCCAATGTTTTTTTAGATAAAATTGTTTTGAACGTTGACAGGAAATTTTAAAACATCACTAGGTAATTATGTGCTATTGGAAGTCATTAACAATGTCTAAACACCAACTATGAAGTCTTATAAAAAAGGCAAACATTAAAAAACCTAAATAAAACAAGCAATGCTTAGGCCAGTGGGGTGCAAGTAAAGCCTGGTGGCCCGTCAGGCTTATAATACAGTGGGGGAAACCCTGCTTTGGTGTTTAAGTTTATACAGAAGAAAGTCTCAAAGTTACCCTATCTGCATCAGTGAGATTTAAAAACCAACTTTGAGGAAGGATAAAGAAATTACATATTTAAAAGTGAACTTTATTTTCAACCACATGTTTCAGGTTTATTCAGGTAACCATAGAGCAAGACCTTCCACAAACAGCAGTAATTGAGTGCAACTAAGCTGCTTAAGGTGATAAAGGTATGATTTATATAGTTAAGGGCAAGAGTGTCCAAACTCTGTCCCTAATCCCTGAGAATACCAGGAGGTTCACTGTTCAGTGATTTTTATTCCAGCAATTCCCATGGCGCAAATGACATGGTTTTAATTCCTATGGCAACGTAACATGCTATTTAAGAAAAGTCTGAACTTAAATATATAATTTGTGGTGCATCTGAACAGATGTAATGTCCAGTTAGTGCATTGGTGCTCAAGTTCAGTCCTCAAGAGCTGTTATCAACTTTTAGTAGCTATCGAGGACTGGAGTTGGTGTAGAACCATGAAAAGGAGAGACTGAACTAAAAATGACAATCAGAAATATTTAGAAACATGAAATCAAAATCTAAATTACTGAATAATGTTGCTTTAGTTCTTTTTTTTCCTTTTTGTTTTACACTAAGGGTGAGCAATCCAGTCAATAAAGAGCCGTCACATCCCTCTGCAGCTTTGAAACCCACTGCTCATTGTTTTACAGTGTCTCCTTTACTCTTTTGTAACCTGTAAGCCAGTCCAGCTTTAAACAGTGAAGTGTAACTATGAGAAATTCAAATGCAAAACATTTGCGTGTGCACAGACGGTGGTATGCTGGAGTTAGTCATCTCTATTTGTAGAGCTGCTTATAGCCAGACACTTTTCTTATCCTAAAAAGGTCTCATGCTTTTTCTAGATAATTACGCTTTTCTGCTCTGGTAAGTTTTTATACTCTATGTAAAAGTAAACGACTATTTTTGGTGATAAGAAAATATTTTCAAGTTTGAAGGGCGTTATGAAAACCACAACTCCTTGAATAGATGACCTTGGTCCAAGCTGGGCAACTAATGTGGTAGAGCTGCACCTTCCATAACAACAACCTGAAAAAATGCATGCTGCTCCAAGCTTGGTAGAGCAATAAACAATAATATAGTTCTCAAACAACTGTTATTGTGCAACTGAGAGCAATATCATTTGTTTTGTGATGTTAGAGACAAAACTGGGATGCAGTAATGAGTCCTAGTTTCTCTTGTAATCTCAAAATTCTTACTACGAATGGTTCGCTTAGCCACAGTAATCCAAAGACTTATGCTAAGAACCTATGTGAGGCTAATACCACTCAGTTTGGTACCGATTACTACTCTTACAAAGTGAGGTACATTTTTTTTTCCTCCTAAAATCATGCATCTGAGATAACATTGTTAGAGCTGAAATGTTTTGGATTGACAATGAATCAGTGTTAATCACTCATGCTCAGTGTTGCATGTTTATTTTGATCCATCCATTTCACTGGATATCCTGGACATGTCCATCACAGGGCAATGGAGACACAAACAGGACAAGCAACCACACACACATTTCAAATATCTGCCTAAGGGCAATTTAGAGGTTTTAATTTAGCTGACAAACCATGTTTCAGGGGTGTGGGAGGAACCCAGAGTACCCAGAGAGAACATGCAACTCCACAGAGATAACTGTCCCACCATGCATTCCTGCTTTTTTGACGCTTAAAATCAATATATCGCACTGAATCCATGGCTGCAATTTTCAACATAACTTTCAATTTTGTTCTTTTGATACTTTTAACTGGTGATGTTAAAGTAAACAACTAAAAAAAAACAATAGGTTTATCATGGCACATGTCTAAAATGGATTGGAGGAAGAAAAAAAAAGTGATTTTACCACCTTTTCCACACAACACCCAATAAAAGCACAGAATTAGAAGTCAAGAAGCAGCTCAGTGCTAAAATGATGTCTGAACTAAAACTCAAATAGTGTGCTCCAAATAACACCTGCAGAGCAGCCGTTCTGTTTTCCTCCCAGAGATGATTGGCTAGTACTTCTAATGAGAGCTGGAGAGAAAAGGGAAACAAAGCAAAAATAAGAGTTTAAGGACAAAGTGGGTGGAGAGTAGATTATATTGTCTGTAAGGCAAGGAGACTTGGGAATTGAAACAAACGAGCCAGGCATTGCTTCCCTTCCTGCAGCCACTGAGGGCCAATTACACTGACAGACACTGTGTAACCTTTAGCAATGCCTAAATAAGGTCGATGTATGAGGTAAATATGCAACATTGATGCTCATTGCAGCTAACTGCTATCATGGATGTCTGTTGCTGTAAAATGTCAACACAATAACGTCCAGGCTTCTCTCAGATAATAGGGCATAAGAGAGTAAGAAAAAAAGGCTGCAGCACATTAGAAGTGTTGCAGTGACACCCAAGAGAGTATTTGCAAATGACAAAAACAGTTCCACTACGATGCATTAAATGAAAAGGTAAAAAGGGGAATCAGACTGTAGAACTATTACCATATGACATGATGCTGGAGCCTCCATAAACGTTTTGTTGCCATTTTAAATGGAAAAACACCATTAAATATGCCCAATATCCTGGTAACTACAAGATTAACCAAACAAAAATAGTTCAAACATTGCACTGTGGATTATTAGATATAAGAAGAGTAGAAGGAACAACTGGCCACGTGCAATATATGACCAGCCAAGTAAAATTCACACAAATTCAGCCTGTCCACCTGCTGGACAAGTTTCAAGCAACGACTGCTAACAATCACTAGTTTTATATGCAAAATTTTAAATGCATCATTTGTTTACCAAAGGGTCACATGAAGCCAGAACTTCCTGGCATATTTTGTGCTTTCACAGAGACAGGCTGTTTCTTTGTAATTAATTGAATGAGTATTTAGTTGACCATGATCTCATAAACAAAAGAAAACAACAGAAATAGTTTGAAAACAGAGATTAAGGTGGGCACCATTAACACATGTCAGCTGCACTAAACATATAACAGCAATCATAATCATTAGTTCTGCTAATGCTAAAATGCTACACCAACATAGTATTTAGCGAAAAGTAATGCTAACGCATTCAATTTAAACCCTATTGGCGTCCACTGTGTGTCAATAACACAGCGTGGAGTTACAGCAACATTAGCAAAAAAGGCTAAAGATCTAAACAAAGCATTAGCTCCACTATTAACATACTAACAGAAGTATGCCCACAACTGTGTGCATATAACTGATGGTGTCACCAGTAATAAAGCCTAAAAGCTTTAATGTATTAAATAATTTCTTCAATTTTCCAACCCTGTTAACTCCTCTGACAAGATTCAGTTTTATATAACCCAACTCTATTAAATAATACCATCTGGTGCCTCAAGTATTCATGGAAACCTTTACCCCTGAACCAGTAATCAGAGTTGTCTCTTTACTGTCAACATTATAATTCAAATTAAAGTCACATATTAGCAAATTTAAATTTTTTTTTTTTTTAATCGCCCTTGCTGTAAGGTGTGCTGTCAAGAAGAACAGGTGTGCCAGCGCCCACCACTGTGCGACTCTAAATCTGCTCCAGTCTACAGTGAGTCATGCACACCTGAAAATTACAGAGTGACTGACGGAGGCTGCAGTTGAGAGCTGAAAAGGACCGGTCACAAACGCTTTTGAAAAGAAAAGGCATACAATAGAGCTCAAGGTGATCAGAATGCATACACAGACATGTACAAATATACATAGAGATGAGAAACTCAGGACTGAAGCCCTGGCATTATTATCTATTACCTCAAGGTATTCTCTTTCAATTTCCAGACACCAAAACGAAGTCTTTGTGGTTTAATCAGTCTGTATTGTGCTCAAAACGTATGGTTCTCCATAACCTGTACTTACCAGAGATCTCCACCTTCTAATCACAGAATAAAGCATAAAATGTCAGAACTAGAGGCCTCTGGATTAAAAGAAAAGATAAGTTTAAAACTAAAACTGAAAATCGATGCCATTTGTTTTTGTTGCTAAATCTCTGACAATTATACACCTGTTTCTCCACTCAGACATTACCACACGGACCGGTGAGTCAAGTCAAGTCAGATCATGTTTGTATCAATGCTGACAAAACATGTTACGTTATGTCTCAATGGCTTTCACGATTTCATAACAAAAAACATTTCCTACCCTTGCCAAGCAACCAACTCTTTGAGGATACAGGAAGAACTACTGTCAAAATGTGTCTGACTTTGACTGGAGAGGCAAGACGTTTTACAAAAAGGTGTTAAAATCACTGTGCGCTTAGAAAAACAAAACAAGGATACGGCTCACGCAATTAGTGAATACCTCTCTTTCTGTCTGTCTCACACAGCAAAAACACAAGAGACCCAGTTAATGACAAATGTTGCATCGCCTTACTGCTTCTCACCAAGTCATCCTTCCCAGACTCTGCATCATTAGTGGATCTCAGTTGGTTTAAAGTATGAGTCAGTGTGGAAGAGGAAGCATCAAATATCTGAGTCACTTTCAAACTTAGTTTAGTAATATGAAGTACATACCATCCCTTTCAGCAAAATATGAACACAAATAATTAGACATTGTGTTAATTCTTTTTTTGTTTCACAAAATCTACGGGAACTAGAAAAGGAAAAAAATAAGAAGTGCCTTTCTTCCCCATGCAGCAAATAAAACTTTAAAGATATTAAATAATCATCTTTAAGTGTTTCAAACAATACTCAGCAGAGAAACATCAGAAGTCACCTAAATGGTGAATCTTGTTGCCCAACAGTAAGGAAATGGTCACAAACCCCCCCACACTCGTTGAAGAAAATTTTAAAGCAACTGCTAATTTGGGTAAATCAAATCTATGGGTGGAAAAAAATCCTATATTAAAAACAAACCATCATAATTTCTGTTGTATAAATATGATGGTGTGCAAATGGACTTGATACTTGCCCAAACTTTCCCCAATCAACTGTAAAGGTGACAACCTATGATTGTCTCTGTATCTCTAAAGGTCACCGTTAAATCACAGCAAAATTTTTCTCAATATTAAAATATACTATTGCAATAAAAATATGATTTTTAGCCAATCCGGACACAGTCATTGAGAACATGCCCGTTTAAGTAAAAAGGTGGGCCAGTTGTAAAGTTTTCCAGAAGCAGACAATCCTCTAATTTTAACTTTACGACACAAAAATATAAAAAATACAGATTCAAATACACATTACAAACAGCTATAAATGGTGTTGAGAGCAAAATGTTGAAGGGAAGTAATATATTCTTATTGTGCTTAAATGTAAAAGCTTGTGTTTCTAAATTTAAACTCATTTAAAAGAGAGACAACGTTTTATCTGAGAGCGTAAAGAAGCAAAGACACAATGGGGGAGGACAAGCAGGGAGAAGAAAAAAAAAACAAAGAATAAATTTTTAATAAAATTAATAAAAGAAAAACTCAAACCTAATTCTCTTTGAAAACTGGCAGGCAGCAGGCTGTCCAATTTGTGGTTTCAGCTCAAAGACTTCCTCGGTGAAATTGTAATTGTGTGCAAAGAAAAACATGATTTGCGTTTTTCTTTTCTTCCCTCTGCAGACTTTGACAGTAAGGTGGGGTCCACGTTATGCCTCGGTGAGATATGAGGCATAACGTGATCAGTGGAGAGCTCTGAATTTGGCTTCTGTCTTTTTCCTTCAAATGAGAAATTGTGGATATTGTTTTCTATATTATTTCTGCTAATACAAACAAGCTATTGAAGTAGTGGCAGGAGAAATAAAGCAAAAAAAAATTAAGTGAGGAGTGGAGTTTGTGCAGGTCCAAACAGTGTCTTTGAAAGGTAAGTGCTTTATATAAATTATAAAACATTTATTATCATTGCATCAAGCTTTCTCTTTGCATATTTTAAACAACAGCTTGTAGTGGTTAGGGGCAGGATGTGCTTTGCACTAGAGCCATCGGTCCATATGTCCACTTTGCATCACGCCTCCATTTCAGCAGCAGCTTTTAACTGTCTCATTAGCCAACAGATGTTTTCGAAGCTCTGACTCACAAATATGCAACATCTCATTTCCATTTGTGAGTCATTTTTCAAAACCCAATTTACAATTGAATTGCTTTTATTGTTGCTTGTGGTGTAACAATACCTGTTCCTTTAATTTTATAAATATTGACATGTACATATTAGTTTTAGAGAGTATTAAAAAGAAACCTTAACTGAATAGGTTAAAAAGTGGTGCTCTTTTATTTGAAGGTGTCTGGATTTCTTGCCTAAATAAATAAAATGAAAAACAATGGTGTATATTTATCTATTTTTACCTCTAAAAACCTAACAGTTAGCCTAAGAGAGGTAAAAAAAAATAAATAAAAAAACATGTCAACCAATTCTTACTGGTAGAGATCCATACGTTTTTTTCCTTCTTTTTTTGTATAACGTGCAAATCTTTTTTTATTTAAATCAGTAAAAGTGCAATAGCTTTTTTATATGAAAGTTGTTAAAACAGAAAAATAAGTCAAAGTCAGTAAATGTTCCACAAACTGTATCAGAAGCAGTTGAAAAGGAGACAAGAGACAAAATAAGCTAGTTATTTCGAGCCGGTTTTGGGACGTTTCACCAAATTACTGAGGGAACGAGTTGAACACTAAATTCTGTCTCAATCAGATATTGTAACTCTAGGATGCACTGGTGTACACAATCAGTTTATTTACATCTAAACTAGTTTTTAAATATAAATTTGTGTACCAACTTCAGAAGACCAAGACTGAAGGGATCACACCAAAGCTGCATAATGTCTCTTACTGCAATATCACTACACAGTATGCACACCATGAAGAACTGCTTGGAGTGTTAGCTGAATATTTTAGTACCATTCGCTCAGGCTCTGAATGACTTAAATATATTTGGTGACACCAAAGTGAAGCAAAGGAGATTTAGAGCTACAAGAAACCACGTTGGTCTCAGTTCATGTACTGCTGACTGACATCTAAATAAACTTTAAACACTTCTGCTCCAAGCATCAGATTGTGCAGACAGAAGAATCTAGATTACATGACCAATGACGAATCAGATCTATATAGCCAATTGCTTCTATGACAAGCTGATCAATTATTTATGTAAGCAGAGGAATTTGGGAGAGGATAAGTACATTGATTTTCCTCCACAGGCTTGTATTTTATGTGCCAAAACCAATTATGTAACTTTGTTACCTCGTAATTATTGCTGCTTTCTCATTTCTGTGTTGTGAAATGAGGATGTCCGTGCTGAGTTGAGTGAATGATCACAGCATGAATGATTTTATGATATGTTGATTAGACCTTTCTCTAGTTCTCCAGGTAACAGCGACTTATTTTTGCATTTGCTTTTAATGTTGCATCATTTATCTGTTTATAAAGGTATTTTTTCAGTCATATACAGTCTTTTCAATATGATTTTTGGCTGCACTAGGGGTTTTTTATGCTCTTATTTTCCACAAAGGTAATTTACAGTATGGCTCAGCTACATAGCAATTAGTAAACTGACTCACAATCTGCTTTGGTCTCATTGTGCAACAGAATGCCTCCTCCAACATAATGTGTGAGCCTGTATTTATAAGGTGTTACATGATCTGAAGTTTTTAGTCACAATGCAAATCCCCAATGAAAGATCTACGATTTCAGTTTTAATTTGTCTCGGTCTGCAGATGTAAGCTAAGTTATATTCTAAACTAATGAGTGATTTAATTTTTTTTATCTGCACACCTCCTCATTCCTTAACCACACACTAAGCAGAATTGTTCAAACATAAAAGAAACTATTAAAAGAGAGGCTAAATATCTAATAATTGTAATTCAGCTTGTTTTTTCCTGCATATTTTTTTTTTCTTATTAAACAGAAGAATTGCTTCAACCTACCACTAGCAATATTCCATCAAAACATGTAATTTTTTTCCATTAGTTACATTAGAAACTTCTAAACTAGTTTCAGATCCATTTCAACAACTAAAAAGGCTCCTAAACAAACCAACAGAGGTTCTGGTGCCAACTTGTTGTACATTTTGTTTAAAATAATAAAAAAAAACTTCTGTCATTCTCCATTGCTAAAACTACAATTCTAAAACTGTGCAGAAAATTTACATCTTCTGTTTGATGATTGGCTCGGTTGAAATTCTTCCAGGGGAATCCAAGTCAATGGGAGAAAGTCAATACTGAGATGTAAAGCTAAATTTGATTCTAAAGATTTTAACATTTTTAAGAAACTTCTCATTTTTGCGCATTATCTTCTCTTTTGAGCTGAATGTGACCTTTCACCTTGCACAGAAGAAGCAAGGAGTTCAAACTATTTTATAAGTCACCAAGAAAATTAGATGACATTTCAACTTTTCTAATTTTTTTATTAGAGTGAATTATTACCCAAGCTTCTAATCTAAAATCTAGATGATTTATAATGCAACCCTGACACGATGATAAAGGATATGAGCAAGAATATTAAATATAAAACTTTTATGCCTGTTAAAAACGAAGTTACTTGGCTTTATGCAAAAACTTTGACCCTCCCTGCCCCTTTTCCTCTCAATCCATTCATAACAAGTGTCATTAAAACAGGATAGACAAATTGGCAGAATGTTTTACTCAGACAGCAGCACTAAAGCCACCTGATTGTCTCCGAAAGCTGCCTCTGAACCACCACTAAGAACCCTCTAATCTGTGCCAATCAGATGACGTTAAACAACCATTTGTTATGAATTGGACAAGGCCGCCCCCTTTTTCAACAACCGCTGTGGACCTAAGGAAATAGCTGGCAATGTAGCAGTCACGGTGACAGAAATAGCAGAGTGGTGAATAACAGAGAAAAAGAACTGGTGTAATTAACATGGTGGCTGGAGGCTGATGCACTGCAGAGAGAGACAGAATGAAACAGAACAGAGGTTGTTGTTTTTTTTTTTTTTAAAGGGATGTTAAATGTGCAGAAAAGAGGACGAGGAAGTGATAAAGCATGATAAAAACACTTTGATCCCATAAACAAAAAATATTAGTTCCACTTTTAACCAGCCAATTCAAAAAATAAACATACTGAATTGTTATTGTAAATAAAATCTGATCATATGGAGCAATCCAATATGTACAAGCAAATATGTTGACATATAAGAACTTTACATTTTAGAATCTAAATCCACTAATATGCTGCAAAATGTAGCATAACTCCTCAGAAATGAGGCAAGACAGCAGGAGAGACGCATACAAATACAGATAATTGCTTGTTTTCCCAAGAGAAAAAACTGCCTGTCATGCTCAGCTCTATTATACTGATAATACCAAGGTAATGCTTTACTCCTTATTTATTTCTAACAGCCAATTTAGGATGCTTTTTAGTCCAAATCCTTAAAGCAAACGTAACTGGATGAACTGCAAAGAGAAAACCATTGATTATTGCCATTAGAAGAGAGCTGCAGATATCCAAAATGGCGCAGCACTGCGTGGGCACCAGGGAGCTGGAACAGGGCTGCAGTATGAGCGGAGGGAGAAGGATCGAGAGCGAAAGCAGATCAGTTTGCTGTGCAAAGAGGATGACGAGCAGCAAAATGCACAAGGTGGAACATGAAATAACATGAAATGTTGTGTCAAGCTAAGCATCTGAGCATTGGCATCTTGCAGATTTGTTGCAACTAATTCAACAATTACAAAGCAAGGTATTTAACTAGTAAAATAATTAAAAACAAATCAATCTTACAAGAACTAAATCTAATCATGATCAACCCGGAGTGCAGCGGACATCGGAGATGATGTGTGGAAACGTTTATTCAACATTTCATGCAAAAAATATCCACAGAAATGACCGGGAGAGGAGCTGGGGCCAAATTGCTACAGCAGTTGATAAACCCAGTAACTTTTCAGCTGTTCATCATTAACGTGACATAAATAGGTTCTAATGATATTCATTCAGTCAGGACTTTACGCTGACACCAGCCACATGCATTGCAGGTAGATTGTAGTAAAACGTTGATTAACGCCTGGTTTTAAAATGAGTTAACTGGACTTCTAGCCATTATCTTGTTCCCATTGTTGGACACCAAATGGCACGATGGAACCCGTTATACGTAGGATTTCTGTCGGTTAGTGTTGGTCTCTCAGATTTTGAAAACAGGCCGACAATCAGCCGACAGTTCTAAGATGGTGTAGTGTGAGCTGGGCATTAACGCTAAGGAAATGAGGAAGGGAGGATCAGTGGAGAGCACCGGAGTGGAGCCTTTTTTCATCCAGTGTCATCAATAGAAAGAGAAAAGGGCAGGAAGGAACAATAAAGCCAATAATTTTCATTTATCGTGCGATTAATTGATTTATTGGCCTATCTGTGCAACACTAAACCAAATGTGAAGTGTTTTCCAAGTATATTCATATCCCGATAAATTAATACATGCAGTGGAAAACTAACCTAACCAATTATACTCTACTTGTGTTGGCCCATCACATAAAATCGTACATGTTAACACATTGAGCAATGCATTATGCTAGTGAAAAAGCTGAAGGAGTCCAAGTACTATCCTCTGGTGTCTTATTAAAATAACCCCAATCATCATATCACCCGCAAAAGGTGTTGAACTACATTGGCGTTTCTAAGAAAAAATGAAGAGGACCAATTTAAAAAGTGATGAAGTGTTGTTGTGCTCTAAAACAGCCACCATGAGGAAGCCATAAATATAATGCGTAGTGTGCCAGCACGTACTTTTGCCAAGGAAGTTCTTTCACATTCCAACAGGAAACACATCCAGGCCACTTCCTGCTTCCTCTGAGGAAGTCACAAGTCGGATAGGGCACCGGTGAGAGTCAGCCTCAAAGAATTAACTCTGGGTGCGTGTGAATTTCCAAGACTACTAAAATAATCGGCTTAAGTGTTAAGGTATCTTAGCACTACTCTTCTGTTTTCCTAACACATCCTGTTTTCACTGAGAAACATGTGTGCATTGATTCACTGTTTATCTTTGCTTTCAACTTTAGGTTGTTCTTTTTTTTTTTTTAGCAACATTATACGCTGTATTTTTCTATTTACAGCTTCTGCCTTTTCTTAAAGCTCTACAGTTTGTGGCCTTTGCAATAAAGATGTGATTTACCCACGCATAAGAAAAACCGAAAAGCAGAAAACATTTGGTTCTAAAGGCTGAAGATGGAGAGGGAAAAGAGGTAGATCTTGTTTTCTGTTTTTACAAAGAGGGATGGAATAAATACCTGTCTGGAGTGCACCTAATTATACATAGTGTTCAAAATATTCAGGCAAGGTTATTCTAAAGATCACTTGATGCATTGTGCCAAACAAGCACGCTTGTATATTTATTATTTGTTTTAGTTCGCAAAGGAAAATAGCATTACTAAGCATAGAAGTCAGCATGTATTGTCAAAAGGTGTCAAAAATAAATTAACTCAAACAGGAAACATTTCATTTTTTTCGAATGCATCCCCTCTGTGGTGACCACAGTCATCGACAGTCCTGAGTAAGACCTGATTCACAATGATGCACTAATTTGCTGGAAAACTGCCGGACAGCATTGACCCAAGGTTACACCGAGGCCACTGTCACCTCCGATACACAGTCGAATAAATTGCATCATTTGCACTGGGACTGCGGCTGACAGGTAGGCAAAGGTTTTTGCCCAATTACCGAGAGAAAGGGATGAAGCTGGATAAAGCGAACCACTAGATCGAGCCTAATGAGGACGTGGTATGATTGCTGTGGGACTCAATTGTGCCCACAACACAGCTATTCGATTGGTACAGAATGGCCAGAATTAAGCAGCAGAGCGAGTGACAGAGATACGGAGGGAGGGAGGGAGATAATGGAAGTGAGAAGGATTGATTCCTCACTCAATGTGAGAGTATGTGGGAGGATATGAGATGCTGTGACCAAAAGTGGGAAAGAGATAGATGCGCAAAAGTAAGTTAGTAGTCACGCCATCAAGAAAGCCATGTTCCACTCCATAAAGATCCATAAAATATCTAACTATTTATAAAACAGTGGAACTGTGTGGAATGCAATATGCATTCCACACATCGGTCCCTTGTCATGACTAAAAATGGAAGCAATCAAAGCAAGCGCAATTTGTTTACTAGACATATTTTATACATAAACTAAAATCTGGAGTATAGACATTGTTTAAAAGCGAATTTGTGAGCCTGCCTCTTTATTATTAACTTGAATATAATTTCTGATTTTTGTATAACTTTTCTTCAGGTTAACTTAGAAAATGAGCTTTTATTGTTACAAGTAAATTTTCTAAAGTACAGAAAAGTTATTGTTAGACAAGCTCAAATATGGAAAATTGGACTGATGTTGATATGTGATAGTAATTCTTCTGTTATGTTAGATTTATCAATGTTTTTTTTATTAGATTACTCGATTAAGTCGCCCTGTTATGGAGCTCTGACATTTATTTCAAGCCAACAATTGCTGGCAACAATTGGCACAAATTGGTAAAATACTGAAACTGTAAACAAATTTTAAAAAATGCATTAATCTCTCAGATAATTTATCTAACCTGTAAGTCCAGTTGATCTAAATTTATCACCAGCTAATGCCAGTCAACTTAAACACTAAACAAAGTAAACAATGTGCTGCAGTTAATTATCATAGGCACAAGTTTGGACACTACTGTTAATCATTTAATAATTCAATGCTCCTTTCTGACTTGGGCTGCTTGCCTGGAAAAGATCAAAACCTCCTAAGTGGCTGCTTTTCTAGAATGGGAATAGATAGACAGGACTGCATGGGAACATTCTGCCCCAAGAGTGAGCAGAACGGCATCACGACTCAAGTCATTTGCTTAGTAGGCCGTGCACCTTCACCACATGAACAGATGTGGACACAAACACTGGGTACCGCTTCGCACATGTTCAGCTGTGTGTTTACCTTCAGCAGCTCATCATATGCTCGCTCACTCTCCTCTTGACGATTTACTTCCTAGATTAGATGATGAGTCTGCTGGAGTGTATGTGCAGCTTTAAGCCTAATATGCACCTACTAGTGTAAAGGTGGAGTAAGATGTCTCCATTTAAAAGAAAATACCAATTTTTTAAAATAATATTATATTGTATATAAATCTGTTTGTAGTGTAAATAGAGCTAAGAAAATTGTTGTTAATAATGTATTGGTGATAAATTCTGCTTTGTATGAAGCATTTTACTAAACCTCCATGTCCTTCCTGTTGTCTATAATTTCACATGATTTAAAATAAAAGAAAAAAATAATACTTGGTATTTTTGTAATATCAAAGGCTAGATACACAAAACGTCAATTTGCTTTTGACAAAAAGTGATTTCTGTGTAGGATAGAGAAATATTTAGTACATTTGCTTTTCAAAGCTCAAATGATTTTAGAGTTTTTCAAAACCAAAATCCTCATATTCTATCCGCCCCTCTTTAGCGGCTAATTTGTTCCCACTGTCTTCCTCGTCTAATTATAAGCCATTCTCCCGTTTCCATTATCGTCATCTTCTCCTCCCTGGTGTTTTTCTTTAACCCTTCTTAGAGTTTTTCCATTTTTTCTCCTCCCTTATCCCCCTTATACATGTGTGAAGATAGCGGTTTTTGTATCTGTGTGTGTGTCAGTCTGTGTGGGAGGTGAACAGCATTGCTGGCTGGAGGAGGAGGTGAGAGAGAAAGAAAAAGAAGCGAGAGAAATACGGAGGGAGAGGGAAGCAAAGAATTTACTGGAACAAAACATGCCGTTTCAAACTCATAGATAAGAGCTGCCTACTCACTAGTTTCACTTCAAAGCAGAGTAGTCTGTGTTTTTGTTTTACATGATGTATTGTCACTGGTATTTAGTTATTACTTTTAGTTTTTTGTATTACTTTTAGCCCCTTATGGAGCTACTCAGCAATAATCTCACTTTCATCCATAAGATTGCAGCTCGATTACTATTTATATCCTTCTAATGTTCAACCAAAATGTAAGAAAAATATTTGTAAAAATTTTTGGAATGATTTGGAATCACAAGCAAACTTATTTATTTTTTTCTAAATTGCTCAATGTGGATTTTAGGTCTCGGATAAAAAGCAATAAAATCTATCACCACAAACTTTGTGCCTTTTCCCTATTTAGTATGACTGAAAAATATTAGCTTATTGGATTAGCCACTTATAATATTGCTGAATATTATGGCAAATATGTCAGTCACAATAAAAACACATTTCTTTCTTCTCTTCATTATGATGCAGTGACCTGTTGCCATGATCTGTGTCTACTCACTGAATCCGTTATTGACATGCAAAAAAATTATTTATAACACTTGAATTATAAAAGTTTAAGAAGCTTTCCCTCTTTAAGACAAATATAAATTCCCATCTTTAAAATATATAGGCACATGATAATGTCAACTTCAAAAACAAAAAATCCTCCCACCGACTCTTGTGAAGTAAGTTAAATACTCACCAACTCAGTTTATCACCACAGCCAGGAATTCACATCGAATATCTTAAAGTGACGGCAAACCTGCAAATAAAAGTAATTCATTCAGTAAATATTAAAGACTAAACACCTCAAACAAATGACACTGCAAAAAATGTGCTAGCATAAACAATTTGAGCTTCCAAAGTTAAAAAAAAAAAAAAAACACACGATTCCAGCCACTATGTGCATTTATTTTTGGAACACGTACTTCCAAAATGTACTTTATTTTTAAAAGATCTCATGCCAGTACAATTTCAAGAATCTCAGGAAAAAATATGATGAGAAACCAGGCAGAAAGTGAAAACTCAGCCGCTTTTTTTCCCATCTTTCTGCAAAAATCTCCCACACCATTTTAAACTAAGATTTGGTATTCATTCCCAATCAGCTTAAATTAATAGGATAATTTTATTTTTTAAAGGTGTTACAGCAACCTCTTTATTATAATGAGTTCTAAAAGCCTCTGGGGAAATGACAGTGCTAATTTTAATGTCTCTCTCAACATGGTAGTAATTCCAGTTCAAGCACCATCACAGACACTAACAAGACCTTAAAAATAATCATGTCTGTAATGAAGCACAGGCTTTAATTGACTTAGCCTAATGAATTACACCCATTAGAGTAGCTGCAGAAGTGATCTACATGCATAATCCCCATTGCCACCACTTACAGATGGATGTCAGAAAAGTGGGTGACAACTGAAATCCTAAAACAAATGGTACAGTTAGTTAAAGGCTATAAGGAGTGTAGCATCGACAGCTCAAATCAATCCTCTGGCACCTACTTCCAGGCATACGCATACACACCGACACACACATATTTAATTTCCTCTCCACTCTGGCTGGATTTCCTGGAGGACCAAGGCTGCAGAAGCTGCCAGCTCTACACACTGCAGAAAAACTTGTCATGAGATCCATCTGTGTGGTGTTGTGAGTCCACTTGACGTAACTTTAAATGCGATTGCTGTTTAGAAATCTTCTGATGGATAAAAATGCAGCTAGAGTATTCTCATGCCACTGTGGTTTGACCACCGCATAAAAGATGTGACCTTTGTGTTATCCCACAGCACATCTTATTGATGAGAGCAACCTAATATTACATTCACAGATCGTATCAGAGTTTGAATTTCAAAAATCGAATAATGCAAAAAGTTTCATATTTAATCAGAAAATCAAATTCATCCATAATTAATTCCAAGCTTTTTTGAGAAATAAAAGATGTGCAATATCTAAGCATAAACTAGAGGAAACAAAACTATTTTTACACTCTTATGCAATTACAGACACATTAATGTCCAAGATTTTGGGGTTGGTTATGCATTTTGAACAAGAACTACACTTGTAACTTAAAAGAAACTTCATTAAGAAAATATGATTTAGCAATTTAGTGTACCAGCTGCACAGTGGTGCAGTTGGTAGAGCTGTCGCCTTGCAGCCAGAAGGTTCTAATGCTAATGTTCCGGGTGAGAGGCAGGGTTACAGGTCGCCAGTCTGTCGCAGGACAACACAGAGACAGGAGAAGCACCAGCACCTCCCGACCCCACTAAGGGACAAGGGAGTATAGAAAATGGATGGATGGATGGATTTTGTTTACATTTTTTCCATCTAGTTAAAGCAGTGTTGCAAGAAGAAAAAAAAAAGAGAATGCACATACCATTGACAAAATGGTAAAGAATAGCTTCAAACAGCACTTATTCCTTTTATTATGGAATTGCAAACAGTGAATCTGCTTGCTGCTATTTTGCAGCGATTTGGAAAGTGTCTGATGCATAGAGACATTTCGATTTGTAATGAGGCTGCACAAAACAGCTCATTCAGATGTGCTGTTGACTCATTCAGATACCAGCAAAGGATTTCTGCAGAGGTGGTATTTAATTAATGTTGTCTGATAAGCCTGATCACAATAACGGATATATTTTCTCTTATGATTAGTCACAAAAGGAGGAACAGTTTCTACATACTTATATATAATAACAATTCAGTGACTGCCCCTCAGCATGTGGTAACTTTCATGGTTAATCCATGAGGTCAACCTTTTCCTATTGCAATCATTTTATGATACATAAGAACAAGCAGGGTTAGTGTTGATTTTTTTTAAATATTATATTTAAAAAACAAACAAACAGTAAGAGGTTTTGCAACATGTTCAAACAAAGGGAGAAAATGCATTCCGTGTTGGCCTCTTAGCATCCCAGTCAAACTTTATTACATCAACTCTGCAGTCCTTTTTACAGGTTCTGGGTATAGACTAGTCATCTTCTTTATCTTGTCATTCTTCATGCTATTAGTGAACACAGCTGACCTGGACCTTGGACCTCGTTTCATTTCTGCAGTTTGGCATTCACCCTAATGAGGCTCGCTAATAGTCCTTTCATGTCTGCCTGAAAGGAAGCAAACTGTTCAAAATGGAGCAGATATGCGGCTCTGAGGAAAACCAGAACCTCAGCCAAGTATATTTTAAAGATCTGTGACTAATCAAATTGATTTCCTCTTTATTTTACCCATTTTTCCATGGATTACTTTATGTATTTCCAGTGCAATCTACACAATACAAACATTGTTTTCACAGCACCAACTACATTCAGCTGCAGATTGGCAGTAATGGATCTAAATATTATTAAGTAATAATAGGGAGCTCAAAATAAAAAGGTTTTTAACGACGGACATAAGAAAATTTGAGTTTTGAAAGGATGTTGGGGTGCACCGGAAAAATCCCAGATTTAAACATCAATTTAAAAGATGCACCGGAAAAAAATCACCGATTTAAACATCAATTTAAAAGATGCACTGGTTTTTCATAGAAATTTTCAGGTTGTTATTTGTAGTCTGACTTGTTCATTGTATTTTTTTCAAAATAACTAACGCATAATAAGAGGAAAACTTTTTTTAATTTGCATAGCTTTTATTCGTTACAATATCAAACTCAAAAGTGTATCAAAATGTATGTTTTTGGCGTACAAGTTCGTAGACTCGTAAGCCACTTCAACCTCACAATGGTTGGAGTTTTGATGCATTTAAGATAGGAGCAAAAAAACATTTTTCAGTTTTTGACCTTTGACCTCAAGGATAAAATTTCTAACTCTCATCTCGGTCTTCTTCGTAATTAGGAGCTACCATATAATCCTTTGCATTTATTCAGTGGAGTGGATGAAATGTAAATAACATTTGGAACCCTGAAAGTTGCATTAGTAAAATTTGTAGTGGGAAAAACAAACTTTTGGAGTCTGTTTCAAAGACAGGAGCATAAACAGACAAAACTGGAGGAAAGATAAAGGTTTGACAGATGGAGAACAAGAAAAGGAAGACAGACATGAGGAAAGACGTCAGAGGAGAGTAAAACCTCATGTGGACTGGTAGAACCTGCTTATCTTGAGTCCAGGTTTATCCAGATCCTTTAGAACCAGTTTTACATCAGACAACATTAAACTTTGCACTGCATTCTATTTTTGCATTTTGGTGATATAAACACCAACGAAAAAGTGTGAAAAAGTATTTTCATCCCTTCAGATTTCTTGTTTCTGCATTTTGTCACAGTTACAATTATAAAAAATTCAAAAAGCTCAATATTTCTATATAGAATATGAGTTTCATTTTCTGAAATGAGTGGCAAAAAACATAATTTTTTTAAATATGTGCCTTTAAATGACAGACAAAACAAACTGAATAACTTTAATCAATCCAAAAGTGGTTTTAAAAGGATGATTGATTAAGTGAAAAGAAGCCATCCTAACCTATGAACTTTGACTAGGCCACTCTAAAGTTCATAGGTTTTTACTAGATTTTCATTTGATTTTACTGGAGCCATTAAGCGGTGGTCCTGCAGGTCTGCTTTGGATCACATTATATTTAATATTTTCCCAAGACTTTAGGATAATCAAGATCCATTTTGCAACATGTGAGGCATAAATTTGTGTTCTCTTTGGGCAGCAGTTGTTTTCACCTTGGACGCCATACTTGTCCGTTCGCTGACCCCTGGATTGTAGCCAATGATCTGTTGGAGTCAATTTAGTAAGCCGGCCACTTGGAAGGATCCATGTTTTTGATTTTTTCAGATCATGACAGTGGTTCAATGCTGTTCCAAAGCATTAGAATTGGCTTACTTGTTAAAATATGTCAAAGACGTTTATATGTTCATAAATTTCTTTTCACTGTCCAACATGTTCTATTTAGGTGATATCAAAGATCAGCACTTAGTAAGTCACAGTTGACTGATAATTTAACAAGGAGGGATTATTTTTCTTTACAAATTTGCAAAGTTAGCTTGGAAAGCTCATCTACATTTTATAAAGGTTGTTTTTTTAATACAATTACTTAGGAAGCAGTTTGACACATCATCTATTGTTTTGGATTCATATAGAGCCTTGGCTTATAAAAAAGGTTAGAAAGCAGACAATGCCCAGATGTCTGGCAGGACGAACAAAAAAGCAGAAGAGAATTAAAATATTTTCTTCCCAGCATACAACTGATATTTGTTCGACCGTCAGAAAAACCTTGTACAAAGCGGAAGCGGGAAATATTTGTTTCTCAACATTTTAAAAGATTTCTTTAGCATGCAATGAAAACTGTGTCAATGGTTGCATGAGATATTTATTGGTTATACCAGCTTCTCAAATACAGACTGACACATATCTAGTAGAAAAGAGATAAGATAGGAAATGGCTTCCGCACAGAAACAGTCCTTCCTATTCTGGCATTAAGAAAAATAATTCCTGCTGTGAATCAGACAATGGACTATTGCTGATCCAGATGACTGGCTTTTACATTCTTAGTAGAAGAAACCTTATAAAACGAATGAGGCTCCACTGAAATGCACTTGAATTTTTCTTACATATCTAATAAAACACATGCACAATTTTTGCTATGAGTGTGATTAGGTTCTCACTTTCCGTCTAGATAGGAAACATTTAAGCAAAAAAAAAAAAAGTGCCGTATTTTCCAGACTATAGAGTGCACCATACTATAAGCCTCACTTACAAATACTTTGACAAAAAATCTGCAAACTTACACATACAAGCCGCACCGGGCTATAAGCTGCTGGTATCTCTGCTGCTCTCGCTTTCCTATAAAGATGTAGCATCCTAATATATCTGCTGGATTTATTAGAACGCAGCCCTCCGTCTCCAACGCCGAACCATGGTGTCGTTCACGCCGAGTTTAAGTGCAGCGGCTCTATTTCCCTCCTGTACTGCCAGATCGATAGCCCTCATCTTAAAAGCTGGATCATATGAGTTTAAAGAAATTTCTCCGTCATGCCTGCTGCTAGCATGTTCTAAATGAAAGTTAGTGCTTTCTTCTTTGATTTCCAATTTTGACTTCCAATCATTCACTTCCTGCTAGAGAGCCCCCTGGTGCTCTCTAGCAAGAAAAATCCACAGAAAAGCCGCACTGGGCCATAAGCCACATGGTTCAAAGCGTGGGGAAAACGTAACGGCTTATAGTCCGAAAAATACGATAATTATCACCTTTCAAGAGATTCTCATGTTACCTTCGCAACCTCTGCTTGAACTCTAAAGCTCAGCTGTCAATGATTTACAAATGCCAAGACTGTACAAAGGTGTAAAATCAACACCTTTTATTAAATAACCCATAAAAATACCAACGCAATAACCCATACTGAAAGAATGAGCCTCATTACAGAAGCAACTCACTAAACAGGGAGGAAGGAGTCACTATGCAGAGGGAGGAAGAGAGTAATGTGGAAAGCCCCGTGAAGGTTTCTGGAAGGAGGATACCGGAGTGAACGCATAAACTCACGGTGCATCACAATCTCTGCAGATCCCCTCCTCAAAGCCATTTAAAGACAGCAGGAGCAGCTTTGTTACTCTGCCACCTAGCCGCCTCACTTTCTGCCCATTTTCGGCCCAAATTCATTGTTTTAGGCACGGCTCCCTATCTCTGCTAACTCTCAGCTGTCTGCTCTTCACATTCCACAGCCATAAGTCGCAGTTTTCTTCTCTCACATTCTGGAAAACAGGAACACGGGCTGGCAGAGAGTCACTGTATCAAATCCGTTGGTTGGTTAAACCTTTTCAGAAGTGGAGCTTGGATTAGATGCTGCTGGTGTTCGCAAAATCCAGACCAACTCTTGCTTGCGTTGGCATCCGCTATGAATCGACAAGCCAAAGAATATTCTGAAGTTCACCCAAGGGACGCATAAGCTTTACATGTCAGAGTTCGAATACAACCACTAAACCCGTCTTCTTACAAAAGATGACAGAATAATACAAGCCTTCAAAAATTTAAAGCGTGTAAACTAGTGTTAACGTCAGATGTTACTTAAAACGACATGAAAAAGCCAACAAATATTAATAAAAACACACAAACGTGTGTGTTCCAGAGAAGCCTGGGAATCATCTGCACAGAGGAGAATTGAGAAAATGTGGCAAGTAGGAAAAGCATGACCAAGTAGCAGATCATCTGCTATGACTGTAAATCACACCAGTGCTGAAATCTACAAGCAGAGAGAGGAGAATGAGAAACAGAAAGGAGAAACCAGTGTGTTTTAGACTGGAGCAGCATTCAAAGGTCGTTAACATTGATTCTATTGGTACCTCACTTTGGTGTCTTATCACTGTGGCTTAAACCAATGGAGAATGAAATAAAAATATTGTTTATTATTATATTGTACAGCTTTGAGCTTCAAAAATCCTACATCCTGATTCCTTTTGTGCTTACATGCAAATTCTTTTGCTAAAATTCGACTTACGAATTATTAATCCATCTTGTAAAATATTTCTGCACTGATTCTACATGGACAACAACACAGAGTTGTCCTACTTCAAAAAAAATGTAATTAATCTTTAAATTGGACTCTGCTCAGTTTCCCAGCACATCAGCAGTTGTCTAGACAGAGAATGCAGGGCAGGTCACGTAAGACACAGAGGAAGTGAAAACCAAGTAAATGTGGAAAATGCAGTTTCACAGCCTGTAAAGAAGGTTTCCAAACCGTGCGCATGAAATAGTGGCTTTTGATAAATTAGCCTAGCAAAGGAGTTGAGCTTAGTCAGGAACTTCAAAGGGATTCATTTAAAACCTTCTATCAAATCCAAAAGAGACTTTATGAGCATTATCAACACCAGATCCAGTTAAATGAAGATGATCTGTGGCCAAGTAAGAGGATAAAAAATAGATATGGAGGATAAACACTTGCATAAAATATTTAATCAAAGAAACTGCTACAGACAGATGATGGAAAAAAAGTAAAACGCTAAAGATATAAATAATTCCAAATCTGAGTTCACAAGTTCATCTGGAAACTCTTTTCTCTTCTCTCTACTTCCCCCATTTCAACTCTAAGATGCACAGTATGTTCAGTTTCCACCGAAGAGGCAAACGGCACAAATATCAAAGATTACAGCTTTCTGTGAAGCGTGTGTCCGCTTCCGTGTGCCAAGTGCCCGTCCATGAAGGCTGATTTCCATAAGCTACCTGCGCCTGATGTAGACATTTCAAAGCATTATCATTTAGTCTCTGTGATCAAAGCTTCACCACAGACGAATCTCCACTTTCCAGCACCTCTGTCAAACCACAGTTTGTTAAAGTGAAAACCTCTACTGCTATTTTGAGAGTCAGCTGGTCTGTGGGGAGCCAGTTGGGATCCAACTGTGTGGTAAAAACTTGATAATGAAAACTATAAATCACAGTTCCCACATATCAAGCCTCAGAGCTAATAAAACTGGGGTCCACAAGAGGTTCATACCAAAAAGAAACTGCAGCTTTCCTTTATTATTTTTTTTTTACAACAGTTCACACCATAAACCACAGCAGCAGCAGAAGTAGCTGTGGCAGTGCCAGGTTGCGATAAGGGTTCTTGTCTAGATCTCCACGGTGATTGGGGTCGAACAGTGACCCAAACAAAATATGTTTTATCTCTTCAAAAAACACCTCGCCAATTTCAAGTATCTTTTCTACCTATACACTGGGACTGAGATTGTAGCTTAATTCTGACATAGATTTTAACAAGCTACTTTATTGCTTTGGTTTTCTTTGGTTTTGGTTTTTTAAACATGTAAGAGTCCCGAGCCGGAACCTTAATGTTGTGTTTCCGTTTCACCTGTAAATCTGATGCACAAGCAAAAGGAATGGACTATGAAGCTGCTTTTCTTGGTTCATGAGGGGGTTGAATTGAAAATGTTGCTTACTTTCTTTATATACAATTAATTGCAGAACCTTCAATTAACTCATTAAAACATTTTAATTGAGTCTCACCACTAATATACATACACGGCATTCAAAATCCACAATACATATTTTGCACGACTACCAATCATCCTGCAAACTTTACTATCTGTACAATGAGAACTTTGCTCAACTATATCAGAAATACAGAATAATTTTTTCTTTCTCACAAAGTCATTAGCACCACACTCTATAAGATCTCATTCACTAATAATATGCATTACGTGTAAGCATATGTAACAAACCAAATATATAATTAGCATGCAAAACTAACTTGTATGAAGATTTGCTAAATCCAAAATACGTTCCTTTAGTATTAACAAAAAATGCCACAGAGCACATCTTTGCAAATGTAATGGAATCTCTGCAGTTATCTAATTTCAAACTGCACCACAAGCATAGGATCCTGCATACAACTGGTATTTCTGGAGTATAGTATTAGCTAGAAATATACCGTTTTACAATCTAACAACAGTAGTTCTCAAATAAATCCTTTCAGCTCAAGGTAAATAAGAGAGGGTTGTGTGAGGAATGTGTGCACAAGCGCTTTTCAACCTGACATCTGAAAACACAATCCCTATACTTATAGCAATTAGCCCAGTGTCTTGTTCTCACTTTCTCTTCTCTTTGTCTGGTGCTTTCAAACCGTTTGGCGTGTCAGCACAACAAAGTACCCGGTAGCATCATTGCAGGCTGAGACAAAAACAAAGCCTGGCAGGTTTTGCATGAGGACAGTTTGAGTTAACTAAACAAGTTAAAAGGAGGCGAGGTGACAACCGTATACAAAAGCACGCACAAGTTTTCAAGATCTAACCAACAGAAAATTACTGTTTTATAGGCTAATGATTCCTGCAATAATAAAACCTTATTTGGTTGATCTTCCTTCATTCGTTACTTTTTCTTCAACTCCACTGTAGAAGAAAAAGTGTGTGGTTCATTCAAGCTGCAGGAGAGAGAAAACTCTGAGTTTCAGCAGATAACAGGAAGGCTAAAGAGAATACACCAATGTTCCCAATTGAGCTTTCAAAGGAAAGTTATGGATTTGGAACGGCAACATTTCAGAGTTAATTTGAGGACAAAGAGAAATTCCTGTTTTTGTCAAACTAGCCACGCTAAATGTGTAAATGGCTAAGTAAATTTTAATTTTATTTTTGAGAAAATGGTAAGGAAAAAAAACATTGGCATTATAAAATAAAGATTAAATGCTGGTTTTAAATCTTAAAGGGAAATCAACATTAGATAAAATTACTAGAGGCAGGTTAAAAAATAAAAATGAAAACACTTGGTCACTAAATTAAAATGGAGGCGTTGCTTATTTCTGTTACTTCAAATATCAAATTTGATGCAAAGCTACTCAAGTCTATGTTTTGACAACCTGCAGGAAATCACCATTTTTAGACATTTGTAAATCATATGTGCTTGTGTGAAAAAAAAAACATTTTGTATAAATCGTAGCTCCACAACTAAATATAAAGTGCATGCATGAATTATTTAAGCCTTGCCAATTGAGTGGCAAAATGCTACATAAACCGTCTGAGCAAAATATGCTGAGAAAGACTGACATGCATGCTTAATGGTCGTGAGAAAAGAATATGGAGGGGTTCCTCGATAAACGCTGCTTTTAAAAAGATGAGAGGGCAGTGGGATTAATGCTGCAGACGGCAAGCTCCATGACACTTTGACAGATGTGATAGTGTGCACCTCCCAAAGTGAAAGCCTCTTTGAATAAAAGGGTTACTGCTATGGTTTCTGAGCAGTGCCCTCAGCCCCAGAGCTCAAACCCAAAGAAAGGGTCAGGCTGTTGCTTGACTACCGGCATTCGGGGCTTTTCTTGGCAAAATAAAACAATTAAGTGCGAGGGCTGGATATTCTTGGGCTTCACCTTTCCCACCCTCCCACACAGTCACCACTCTTTCAGTATTAAAACTGAGTCTTTTATTGTCAAGTATTTTACTATTTTCAAAGTTAAAAGTTAGTAGCAGATGGAAAATACTTCATATTTTGCAAAGGAAAGTGGGAAAGCACCTGCTGCTGTCTACCGAATTCCTGCTGACCTTTTTTTTTTTAGGTGAACCAAAGACGATTAAAGCTGGAATAATGTCAAAGAAAGCAAAACAAAGGGAAGGAGTTCCTGTTGGGACTTTAACATCAGAGCCAGAGGCTTCTCTGTCTTCCTTTAAGATGTTATGGTGGAAAAAGCCAAACCAGAAACAATCCAGTTGAAGGTTTTTACATAGAAACAGGTCAACCAGCCATGAAGTCATTTACTGACCATTTTTGGAAACTGAAGGCACTAAATTCACTGCGCTAAATCAGAAAAACTATTTCTCTAAGATCATAAATCCAGAGTCTTCTGTCCAGCATTATTAAATCAGGATTATAAGCCTGGCAGGCCTCCAGGCTTTACTTGTGCCCCCAACAGGCTAAACATTACTTATTTATTTAAGTCTTTTTAAAATGTTTGCATTTTTTAGAACTTTACAGTTGGTGTTCTGGTATTAATCTTCCAATAACACATAATTATTAAGTGATACTGCCGGGCTTAGCAAGTTTTCTGGGAGAAACCTTGTGAATGATGCTAATTTAAATTGTGTGTAATGGCAGCAACATCTACAAACAATTGTTTTCCATGGAACAGTACGAAAAGGCATTTCTTATTGGCTCATTGCTCCACTTTCGACGAAGCTGTGTGCACAAGAATGTGCTACATGAGAGGGCTCCATTTATTATGTTAAAAAGAAAGAAGGAAAGGAAAAACAGCTTCTAATTACTGTTGTTAGAATCCTGCATCATCATTAAACCCCAAGGTTTCTGACAACACAACAACTGTGCCGCCATAGCAACAGAGTGCTGGAGGAGCAAAGTCGGCACTGTGGTTTCAAGCTCTGCTCGTTTGGCTGGCTACACGTGATCGGTGCGGTCCATGTAAATCCGTTCGTTGACCTATACTCTAATCCAGATCGTATTCTGACGAGCACAGGTGGACACATCAGTCAGCTTGGCTGGCACTCCTTCACCCATGGGCTAAACAACAGAACGCAGCTGGGTTCATCTGATATTATGTAACCCAGCACCACCCCCGCAGGCCTTGTTCACACCATCTCTCTCCTCCTACTCCACCTCCCTCTTGTGCACCATTGGCTATTTGAAAGGATAGGTGCATTGAGAGACAAGTGTGCTCAAATAGCTCGAACTTGTGGGGATGTGCAGAGAGTAAATGAAAAAGAAAACTTCAAAATGATGATGGAGCACAAAGGGAGCGCTTATTAAAAATCATTTTATACAAGAACAGGAAAGTGGCTTCTTATTTCCTGCATTTACACATTGTTAGGTTCTCATTACATGGCACTACATATCCAGATTTAAACTCTGCACACTACCGATAAGTACATCAAACCATTATTATTTCTAATACTGATTCTGCCATTATTCTAAAAAACTATTTTGTTACCAAGCAATAGTAGCCAAAAGTGGAATAGCACCAGTTGCCTGGCAACATTTCCTTATTGAATCTCATGTCAGGAAGCAATGGTGCTTTGAGCAACTACCCTCTAGATACTTTTCTCATCTCTGGTACAGACTGTTATGTTCAACTACAATCATCCTATTCAAATCATCTTAGAACCTGTTATAGCTGTAATGACTGTATGATCTCTAGCACAGGCACAAACCTCATCTGCAAAGCTATACAATATTCAATGCATTTCTTTATGGAAGGAAAGCAGCTATTCTTTGCACCCTGCATGTCAGTGGTAAGACTACAAAACACAGATATTATGAAATGTAAGTCAAAGTGAGTATGTTCGTTGTTGCATTGCTTCAAAAGCAGCTTTTTATGATCAAGTGCATGCAGAGACGTTAAAGGGCTCCTGAGAGTCGTTTCATTAAAAACCACCCGGTGGGGCCTCAATGAATAAGCTTCCCCTTCCACAAAAGTCTGCCGTCATTAGAAAGTACCACCAGGGCAACAAAACTCTCCTCTGACGAGGCAGTTAATGAAAACCATCAACATCCACAAACCACTCATCAAACATTTCTCTCCGCCACGGATGAGACCCGACGGAGGCATTAACTGGGAGCCGTCGGAAGGCTGCTAAAATGGATCAAAGCGCTATGAGGTAAATCTGCTCCAATGACGGTTTGAGGCACCAACGGCACAGAGCGGCCCACTCGGTCTAGGTGGTTAAGTAGCATACAAAGATCAGCTCATGATGACAGGGTGAGATCTATAGGAGGCAGGTGCAACAAGGAGGAGAGCTTTTGGAAAGCACTGAAACACCATTAACTAAGAAAATGACTGTTTGTGTCAAAAACTCAAATTTCTTACCGTTATCAGTTCAATACCATGGAAACAAACAACTTTGTTTTCTTTCTACAACTTTGACTAATAAGGGAACACAAAATGGCAGCAAATCAGACCATATTGGAGACCAACTCAAAATATGAAATTTTGTTGAGAGGATCATCATTTTAAAAGGTGCCATTAACTGTAACAATGGGTCCCTGATCGAATACGTGCATCCCTCAAATCTGAATTGTGCTCTGAAGATTTTCTGGTTATTTCTTGGGCAGCAAAGTTTTTTTTCTTGTCTTAAATGTAAGTGCAAGTGGTCTAATATAATATAAATACTGGAATATATCATAAATATGCGCTTAATAATAATAAAAAGACTATTTATAAAGTAGTTTGAGTGTCAGAAAATAACGTTTTGCATGCAAATAAGATATTAATTTGTTAGACTAAATCTATTACAGTGGTATTTACAGGGGTGAGCAACCATTACAACCCGTTAATAGCTGAAATCTATGTGAGATCCCTTCTAAAGACATTCTTAACTGTCTAATTTAACACTATAACCACAAAATATACCTGAATATACATCAATACAGTGAAAACCATCCTAGCACTACCACAGAAGCCAACATCTTTGGTCTTCCTCATTGCCACTCTGATAATCATTGCACTCTTACATTGGCTTTTCCTGCAAACGTCAGCCAATAGTGTGTCAAACAGCACTGCATCCAGGTATTTCAGGCATTTTCTTCCAAAAAATGCCCCTTTGAAACAAAAGAAAAAGAAAAATCTGCTTACAGGTGAATCTGAATACTGAGCCACAAATAGGCAGGGATCCACTGAATTTCCTAAAGTATTAAGTCACAAAAAAATCTGAGGAATTGCCATGATAGATAAGAAAGGAGAGTAAAATGTTTATTTGTTGCTACTGATATCAAATTCTAGCATGCACTTTTAGTTTGTATTATGCAAAAGGGCATTGGTGCAAAAATGGGTCATTTTAAAAACGAATGTTCCTGCCAATCGACACTCAGCAAAACAATTTGATTTAATATAACCACAAGAAACTACTAATCTGTGTTAATGTGAGAGTTATTTAAAAAAAAAAAAAGAAATATAACTAAATATCACTGTAGTGTCTATAACATGAATTTATGAGCATTAGTAGGTGGTGCAGCTACAACTTAGTTATTTTTCTAACCGAAAAACCAAGTAGAAGCAAAACTCTGAGCCAAAAAAAGAAAAAAAAAACTAAAGTCTAGCAATCCAAAAGGGCCGCTCTTTGATTTTGCATACATATTAAGGAACTAGATAATTTAAAGTTTTTACGATCAAAGCAAAAGTTCATGTTCTCACTTACTCAAAGGTCACCACAGTTAGGACAGCAGGAACAAAGCTCTGTGGAGGTTGTTTCTCCGCTGCGTCAGTCTTTGAAACCAAACACTTCGAATCGCGCTTATTCAAATAATCATTAACTAGTTCAGTCAATATTTTAAGGACCTTTCTAAACCAGGAAGTAAATGTACAACTCTGTGGTGAGGACAGGTACCCTTTAAGAAGGAGCGGGGCACACAGATTTCATTGTTTCATAGCATGCTGAGCTTCAACAAAGATGAAAATGGTGAGGTCATCCCCATTGTGTAAACACAACACTATCACACATTCCTCTGTGTGTGAATGCAGACCTGCAGCTCAGCTGAAAACTAGACGAAACGAACCTAGTAGACGATTGATACCACATTACATTTACACTTTAAAAAGCCCTGAAATTTGAAACGCAACAGAAGCAACCAAGGACATTTTCCTGGAAGTCAAAATATTCTTTCTTGAAAGATAGCGGAGAGGTTGCAACAAGTTAGTGCAAAATATTACACTGTGACTGAGCATCTTTTTCCTGGTTTAGTTTCCATTTCTCTCACCTGCAGATGCTGCAAATCTTGATTTTTTTTTTTTTTTACCCCAAGTTTGTCAACAGGTTAAACCTATCAAGTTTTATTTAACATAGTTGTCTGTTTCTGTTTAAAATTTATTATCAAAAATGAAACAAAAAACCCAATCCTGTTGAAATTTATGTGCAATTTTAAGTATGGTAACATTAACATTTGAATTTTACTAAGCACAGTTAAAGTGATCAATAAATGACAGAATAGCTCAGATGTTTTTTCTGCAGTGTTGCCAGATCAAAAAATATTTTAAATATTTTCTTTTTTTGAAATGCATATTGTAATATGCAAAATAACACATTACAATCATTTTTGTAATGTGTAATACTTATTGTTTCTAAATAAAATGATATCCGATGCTTTTAAATATCTGTCAAAAGCACTCAATGTTCTGCCAAACAGTTGTTTAATGCCAACCTCTTTGGCTATTGAATTATTTTTCATTCACTACATAATTTCACACATTTCAAGTTAACAAATGTGGTTTAAGTGTGAAAAAAATGGAATTCAGAAAAATGGAAAAAATTTAAAATTGTGGTTTTTATTTTTGCCTAAAATGAAACGATCTGAATGGAAGAATTTTTTTTGCCATAGAGAAGAATCTTATTTGACGTGAATGGTCAGGAAAACTACCAAAATGAAAAAGCAGCCTTGCTTTTTCTCACAAAGATTACTCATGGACAAATTTCTGTTCAACTCGGCTTCAACGTTTTCGTTTTTCACCTGATGAAGATGGAAATATCCTGCATATTCCTGCAGCCTGGACCATCAGTGCCATGAAAGCAGTGAGAGGCAGACTGAAGCAGGAAGACTGGTGAAGGTTCAGCCAAAAGCTGTTGCAGCTCCCAGTTAATCAAACAGGATTTATGCGTTTTATGAGCCATGGCACAAAGCAGGACCTCCTTGGAACGGACAAATACAAGCAAGATGTCTTCAATTATTAGGGTCTCTCATTCTTGAATGATGTTCTGCTCACAATAAGATGCCTTCAGTATGCAACCAGCCTCATCTGAAAATAACACCTGCCACATGTGATTTGGTAAAGTGTAGGCAATCATTTTAAGTCTGCAGACGAAAAAGAGTGGAGTCTTTACCCAACATTCCTGAACCAATTAGTTTACAAAAGGGCTCTTTTCTAAAAGTTAAAAAATCTGTAACTTCTTATCTATGCATAAACTAAACATCACAAAAATAAGTTGGATTTGCAAAGGATGTTTGCAAAGTAATCAAATGTGTTTTATCAGAGGCCAACAAAAGTTTTCTGCTTCTTCCAAAAAACGAGAAACTAACTATAGTTGATGTTTCATCGAGTAAGAAGAAAAGAACATGTAGGCACTCAGGGATGTCGATAATTTCCTGTTGAGATTACAGGAAAAGATTAAGAACTCTATCCCAACTACAGTAATTAAATAAAGCTAGTCGACTGATGCATGAAAGTAAAAGGTTTACTTCAAAGCTGTTCCTCGGATGGTGACCGTTTGCCAGCAGCGGAGCGTTCTTGTTTTGACAGATGTATAAAGCAACAACCCACACTCCTGTGTAAAACCTTTGATCCAGTCTCCTAACCCTCCCCAAGCGACATCACCAGAAACCTCAACTAGCCACAAGATTATCCGTTTGGTTTGTTGAGTCTTAGTGAGGCGGGGAGAACAGTCCCAAGGGGGAGAACTCAAGAGTTACATTTGATGTCAATTACCAGATATGCAATCAATTATCAAGGGCTGGGATAAAGTTAAAGCCTCCATGAGTCACTTCTGTATGCTGAGAACGTCTGCACTGTGTGGCATGACAGAACAAGACGGGATATATTTTCTCCTGGTTTGTTTTAGTTGTCGTTTTTTCCCCACTCAGATTTTGCAATATTTCCCTGAAAGTCAGATAATACTTCTTCATGGCAGCCCATGGACATTTTAAAGGAAGCTTTTTCCCCCTTTCAGTCACACTCATGTCCCTGTCAGCTGCTGTGCTGCTCCTTGTCCCCTCTGCCACTGAGGAGACAAACTGCTGAAGTCAGCTGCCACTTTTTCTTGGTGTTGCTCTCTGTGTTTTGATCTTGAAGCATGGGTATGATGTCCTGAGAAACTTTCATCCACAGAAAGGCTTTACGGTATGTTTAAAGTGAAAAACATAAAAAAAGGCGTAAAAACATTTTCCACAAAGTTTCTAGAGCTAGCAACAGAAGTGTTAGCAAACTGCAATATTTTCCAGAAATAGATGCACTTTAATTCACGGGCTAGGCTGATTTTTTCACCAGGTGTGTGAGAGAAACATTTAATCATGAAAGTTTTATGCAAGGCTTTTAATTTTTTGCAGCTCCTGACAGATTAGTTTCTTTGGTCCAATATGGCAAAGAAACCCAACATTTTGGGTTGCTGGTCCCTGATTTATATTAAGAAAAATTGGGAATTTTAGTTCTGGTAAATTGAGTGAACAGGAAAATAAAAAAGCATAATGTCTTGCCTGGAAAGGGCTAATTATGAGAAAAATGGTAAAGTTCAACTACTGCTTGACTGATTGGTGCCATTGCTACGCTTATTATTAAAACTACTCTTGAAAATGATTTCTTGAGCCAAAATCTATTTATCTATGTGGTAAAAAAGTAATATTTCCAGTTTCAGCTCTGAAATTGGAAATATCTGGAAAGCAAAATATTCTCACCAGGTCTGAGAATTAAGTAAATAAACATTGGAGGAACAAAAGCCAGATTAAAATAATGCAGCATTAAATATTTTAACCAAAAAGAAAAAAACAAAGCTAACAAATGCACTGTCAGGTATTATTTTTATTAACATATATTTCTCCAAATTTGCACCAATGCCGATATTTAAGATAAAAACACCCCAACCATTCCCAGATCTTCTAGAGAGACATTAGCAATTAACAAGCCCAAATGGGTGAGAACAGCACTTCTTTCACAAATACCATCACATGCAGCCAACAGTAGCAACATCCTTTTAGTCATACACCACGACAGAAATTTGAAGCTCTCTGCTTGGAAACAGATGGCGAGACAGTTGGTAGGAATTTCAACAACGTTCCCTGGCTTGCTAGAAGTTAAGCTTTACGGTTTTTGTCCTCAGTTGCATTCTTCCTGTGTCATAACCGAGTCAGAGAGGAGGAGATCCCAAGAAAACAATCAGTGTCACTAAATCAATACATAAACAAACCTCAAACATATGAGGAGTTTTAATATTGAGTAAAAATATCAAATAAGCAAACCTCAGTGAGCAAAACGAGCTCATTAAACACCTGCTTTTTAAATCCACCTCTAAGATCTAAAGTTAGATCCCCACATTTGGTTCACTGTATAAACCACTATCAAGTTATTGCTCAGCCTAAATTATACATTTTGTAGCAATATAGGGACACTTTGACCACCAATTAATCTACATTTTGCTTTTAAATGCTTTTTTCAGTTTTTCTTGAAATGTTCCATTAGATTTTGGTATGACATACAAGGTTTCCCCCAGAAAAATTGCTAAGCCCGGTGTTTGAATGCAGTCATTCATCCAGCAGCCCGTCAAATTTTTGAGTTAAAAGACGGAAATTTTGAAAATATCACTTGATAATCATATGTTATTGAAAGATTGGAAGATTAAAGTCTTAAAAAAATGCAAACATTTTAAAAAGACTTAAATAAGGAAGCAATACTTAGTCTGGCGGGGGAACAAGTAAAGCCTGGCGGCCTACCAGGCTTATACTAAATACACTGGGGGAAACCCTAGCATAGCTCATAGGCTTGTTTGAAATAAATAAACACTGAAGTGCTGTTTTGCTGTAAATAGGCTGCTCTTGTTCTCTCAGGCCTCTCCATCTGCACAATATCTGTTTGCTTCTGTCTGGACTAGCCTGCGCTTTCATTGTTTCATGATGTTCTTAAGAGTTTTTCCTTGTCTATCACAACTGAAACAGACAGTCGTTTTATAATCCATCACTTCTATCCACTATAATCCACTTTAAATTGTAATTAATGAGTTATTTCACTAGACGTACAAAACAATAGCAATGGCAGAGAGGTCCAACATTAGATAAATGTCCCTTTTAGGGGCTCACAGCTCAGGTGAATTGGATTCAAGTAAGTTTTTACCCTTTGTGCCCAGTTTCTCCATTTCCAGCAGCAATGAAAGCGATTGTCAAAGCCTCAACAGGGCTTCAGTGCCATCCTTTCCAAAACGCTGTGGATCAAAGAGATATGCAATTTCACATATCAGAGAAAACACTGCAAGGGTTGTTTGCTGCGAGAAAACGAAAAGCAGGGCTTCCACTTCGAAAGAGCACACAGATAAAGCAATCCGAGCAAAGCTACGTCCAAGTCTTTATTTAAACTCCTTTGTTTACGTTTTGAAACATTTAATATTTATGTTGGAATTTACAATCTGACCAAAGAGGTTTGTTTGAGCAAGTAATATGAGATAGTTAGTCGTTTTACTGTGATTCACATTGTGATAAATGGGCTAAAAAATATTTTTTATATATATTTATGCATAAATGTAAAAAACTGCTTCCAGCATACCAGAATTTTTGTATTTATTTCATAAAAAGCAACCAAAAATGTCATATTTGAAAAGTATTTTCCTCTCTTTAACTACTATTCCTAAGATACATCATCCACCAATTAGAATAAAGATGTAGAAGACAGATATTGGAATCATCCATCCATTTTCTATAATCCCTTTTCCCTAAGTGTGGTCAGGAGGTGCTGGTGTCTATCTCCAACTAACATTCCAGAGAACCCACGCATGCACAGGGAGAACATGCAAACTCCATGCAGAAAGACCGGGGCCCGGAGTCGAACCCAGAACCTTCTTGCTGCAAGGCAACAGCTCTACCAACTGCGCCACTGTGCAGCCCATCTTGGAATCAGATAAGTCTTAATAGATTAATATTCAACAAGTTTTTCTTCATTAAATGCATTCAAAACCATCTTACCAGTCTATGAACGCATCACTCAACAGTAAGTACATTTTAAAGTTAAATATGATTTTTTCTAATAAAGAATTACATTTTTTTTCTTCGTTTTACTGTATTATTCCTTGGAAGAAAAGAAAATGTATAGCAAGCAGGTCAGAAAACAAAAAGAAAATAAAGATAATTGGTACTAGCCAAGAAAACCCTGACCAGGCCATCGCCAAACAAAACCATTACTTCTACGTTTTCTCCAAACGTCTGGGATGTAGAAGTTTGTCTACCATTTCCAATTATCAAAATTCAGAATAAAGAGAACAAGTGGGAAGTTCAAAGGTGTACAAACAATATACACCCAAAAGATGAATGCAGCCCAAAAAGACTGATGAGAAAGTTTATAAAATGAAGAGAAAAAGGGGGTGAAATAGGGTGAAAGTTGTGGGTAGAAATGATGAGAATGTCAGAGTCCTTGGATGCCTTCCCTAAGAGGAAGAAAGCGAGACTTGAGAAAAAGACACTGGCAGAGATAGAAAAAGGGAGGAAGGGATCGTAGGTGGTAGAGATGGAGGAAAGAGCAACAGAACTAAAACAGTAACCGCGTGGGAGGTCATAAACAGGTGAAACCCCATTACCAGCCACTGTTAGTGATGCATTGCATGTGTGTAATAAAAGCTTCAGCTGCAGAGTTGGCTTACTGAAAGGTCCTCTTTTTCCTTTTTTTTTCCCTGAAGAAACATTTGTAAGATTCTCCACACAGCCAAATACCTCTCCAGTATGAAATCAGAAGCATATGGCATCTGAAACTAAACTCAAAGATTTGGCTTTCGAGAAATAACCAAGGTCCTGAGAAATTAAAATGAGACCCTCTCCTGTGCTTAAAATAAAGAGTGCTCAAACCCTTTTAGAGGAAGGGTTTAGCCTTTCGAGCAGCCTAATCAAGGAACATTAGCAGATAATTCAGATATTCTACATCACCAGGCCTTTAAATAATCTTTTAGCTGTCCATCAAAAGCCCTGATACTTCTCTTTTCCCACCTCCTCCTTTATTCACCAGCTCCATGTGTGACAGAACATGCGCGCCTCCACCTACACAAGCAATTTCAGCAGCCTACTTAATATTGTAAATGCGACACAACCCGCAGATCGGCTCAGCCTTGGTATTCACCCGCTCTCGCCATGCAGAGCTGATGGCATCAAATCTTTAACGGCTAATGTGTAAAAGTTTGTCGATTTCATGCAGAAAATTCTGCAATGCCACAAACCAAATGCATTCCAGGAGGGGAAAAAAAAGAAAGAAAGCATTGGCAATGCTGCAGCTGTGCTTAAAGTTGAAAATTATACCCTTTCCAGATGCCCACAGAATAGAGATGTCATCTTTTTTGACATGCTCATTTAGGACTTGTCAAAAGAAGGAAGCAGGATGCCTCTGCTGTGCATGCTGGCCCCCTGAAGGGCCAGAGCTGGTAGCCTGAGGGAAGACTCCACAGGTGGACAGGGCAATAATAACAAAAGAGCCAGCATCTGTGGAGGGGGGTCCATTTACAATGAACATTCCTGACAGGATGCCATCAAAGCAGAGAATAAGCAAATTTCTGCAAATCCAGAACATTTGTGAATTACTGTTTGACGAATACAGTTCATTTCTATCAAATACCTGCATATACTCAACCCTCTAATGTGGGATTTACCGTAGCACTTTTCAAACCTGTCTAAACAGACCGCCATTTTGATTAATGATATAGGTCTTGACAGTGACCAACACTAATACAAGTTGCTGCAATTTCCATGCAAATTCGTCACAGATTAAGCACGACTAATTACACTTTCCAGGAATTTATCTTGCAACATTTGCGTCCCTATCAAAATCCTTCAGCGCAGTTTAGCACCTTACAAGACTCTAGCAATTTCCCCTTACGACAACCTGAAAGGCTTGATGTACACCTTTGCACAACCATGACTCAAAGTCCCAAACGAAAGAGATAATCAGCGAGATGGAGACAGACAGGAAACCCACGGCAGCGGTTGCTATTTGCCTTCGCAAATTGCGCTGCAGTCACGGAATGACTTAAACAAACAATTATCATTATCCTTATCCGTTTTGCACCATTTCCTGTCTCTTTAGAAGGAAGGGGTGAGTCGTCTTCATTTTCAGAAGTGGTGTGCGTCAGGGTGATGGACCTGGAAGGGGACCGAAAGCTTCTCACCGCAATAAATCAGAGAAATTAAGCTAATTGATTCAGACCTTAGCTAACATGCACGACCACAGGCACGCGCAGTTACCTGACCGTTAGCTAAACTTTTATGTTCAGTTTTATCCTCCAATTCCCGCCTTAAATTGGTGAATGAATCGGCTCTAAATACGCAGAGTCGCTGACAACATAAGGCTTTCTGTGGCGCTTGTGTGAAGACAAACAACAGAGTCGTGAGCGTACACTTACCTTTATTCATTTCCACCTTGTCTGCCCTCCTTGGGAAGAATGGAAAAACCGCCGCTCGCGCTGGTCAATAACGGGAATAAATAAACCGCGTCTGTAACGTCTGATATGTTTAACAGAAGAGCAGAAATCCCGAGGGAATTCTGCAACTCTTTATCTACCGCTCCGTGCGCTTCCCCAACCGCCTCGGTTTGTTCAAATCAGAAGTTCATCCAAAGTTGCAGCGGTTCGCTCCGCCTCGCCACGACGATGAGGTCACCGCCTCTCCCCCTTGACGTAGTCTCGCGATACGCGGCAACGGCTTCGAGTTTCTCATTCGAAGGCATTGTGTGCTCTCGCGATATGACTATGAATGGACCGTAAAGGACGAATGGGCGAACCGCTGGGTAAAAGATGGGGTAGAGGGAGACCGTTGCTCCGGCAACAGATTCGGATGCAGATCTCAGCGGTTTCTGTGGTTGGTTTGATGCATAAAAATAAAAACTATGCATTTTTTGTATTTGTTTTATTTAAATGGCAAATTAAATAAGACATTTAATTTGCACATTGTGTGCAAATGAACACACAATGTTTTAAGACTTTGTTGTTTTTTGTGGAATTGGACTAAAATTACACAGTAGGTTGCCAAACCTTCATAAACAGAAGGTTTTGAGCTTAAACATAAAAAATTCTGGGTACATTTTTTATGTTCTCTTTTTGCATGCATTGGTTTTCTCCAGCTACTCTGGCTTCTTCCACAGTCCTAAAATATGACTTACAAAGTAATTAGTATAAATGGATGGAAGTTGTTGTTTATATATTTTTGTTTGTTTATTTTTCTTTTGTGGACTGTGCTGAAAAATAGTTCATTGTGAATTGTGGATCTTATCGATAGCTTACCTAATATGGTTAATATTTTCAAGACTTCTAGGTACAAGTAATTATCTTGTATCACTTAATTTACTCAGCAATTTAAGCCAAACTTATTTCAGACTTTATTAAAATAAAATCTCATATTTGGATGTGTCTCAGTTGGGTAAATAAATACATTATATAATCTCTAAAGTGTATTTCACAATTTTTTCTTCCTTAAAAGCTAAAATCTTAAAAGCAGATGTTGGATAGAAAATGATGAGACAATGTCTGTAACCTATTAAGAGTTGATTTGAGAACCATGAAAAAAACTTCATCACTGTTCAACGCATTCATCATGCAGAAACCCTGCAAACATCTGTGCACACATATATAAGTTTTTCTCTGCGTGATATGTTGACAGTGAAAGAAAAAAGCTATCCATTTTTCACCATTGTTTAACAATGCAGTTGAATCTCTTTTTCAATGCCATTCCTGACAAAATAATTTGTTTCTCAACTAGAATACTCTAAACGAGGAAAAATTAAGCCCTTTGTTAAGAACAATAGGATGAATGCAGAGTGAAACATGAGCATGCTCAAACACATATAATCTAATGGATAAAACATGGCACTAAAAAAAGCACTCAAGGTTTTTATTTGGGATTTAAAGAGCAAGTAAATTAATCTAAACAATGGTGCTAATTGAAATAATCTGTTTGTACTAAATATTCCTTGCACATCAGAAGCTTTCACGCACTCTATACATTTTCTCACTGTCCAACATTAAATCAGAGTAAACGCTTTCTGTTTTCAGTCAGCTGGGATTATTAAGATTTATTCAGTCCTGTCAGTCAATATTATATATTATGTAGAACTTCTTTTTCATGCAGTTTCATATGGAAGGGTTTGTGGCTTTTTGGGTATGACTCCATCAGAAATGCACATCCAGAGACTGATGGGTTTTTTTTCAACGTCTCTCAGTTTGCAAAATAGCTTAAGCTCAGTCAGATTAGTTTAGGCGTGTCTATAAATAGCTGATTTCAAGTCTCTCAAAGTCTTCAGGTTTTATCAGAATTTTTGTCAAAATCCTTTAAGATCCCTTCTAAGAAAACCATCCCCCTATTAAAATAACCACGCCCTGCCATAGAAATGTGCTTTAATTTGATCATAATATCTTCGTCCACATGTTTGCAGTATCCCCCCTTACATCATTTATGGCAACATTTAAGCTGAGCGGCTTATGGCTTTCTTTCAGCAATGGCTTTCTTCATGCCATGATCTGAACAGGTCAGTACAAAATGAATAGCAAAATCAACAAGGTGTTTTAATGTCTTCACAAAACAGTTGTGTTTTTTCTGGGACTAAATTGCACACAGGTGCACGTTACTTACTAAAAAGATGACTTCTAAACTAATTTGGACGTACTGGACTTTATTTGGGAATAAAAGGGGCTTACTATTCAAATTCAACTTTTCAGACTTTTATTTGCCGAATAGTTTGAAAATCATGTGTTTTTTCCTGGCCTCCTTTGTTTTACGTATGTGTTGTCATGTAAAATCTCAGCTACATACATTCATTACCCTGGTTAATTTTAAATGTTTAAGGTTTTTTAATACATTTGAAAGACACTGCATGTTCTTTAGCATACTATCATTTTGCACTAAATAACAACACATTATAAATGCATGCAGAGGGATTGACGAGGTCTTTACACCACACATGCCCTTTTCAAATCCTACCTGCTTGCTTTCCTCACATGCATTAATTATGGAATCATACATTTTTAATTAGATAAGAGAAAGAACATTGGGATAATTAAAGCTGCTCAGCAGGTTCCCACGTGAAGAGTGGGCAAATATTATGAGACTCATGGGAATTCATCTCTCGTTCTCTCTCATACATTGCCACTGCTGAATAGTTCTGGACCACATGCATTCTTTGGATTCAGGCTGATATTTCTTTTCACAGAATAATATTTTGCTTCCAGTGACAATACTTCATATTTTCTTCAATCATACCACCAATCTCTGATTTCCACTTGCCATCAAGCCATCCATTATTCTGAAATGTCATTCAGGATTGCATAACAATACAATAAACATAACCAAAAAACCAAATAAAAACAGATTACTGTCATCAAAAGCAGTCCTGTAGCTATATGAGTCCTGACGCTACCCCAGTCTGTCATGTGGCAGATATTTGTGTGGGCGGTTTGTATTGTTCTCTGGAGATTCCCCCCACCCACTGAGGATTAGCTTTAGGAGTCTAATTGGGTTAGCCACATAATGTAATTCAGTTTAGATTAAAGAATTACAGAGACATATTACCAGCAACTACTGAAAGAAACATTTCACTCTTCCTTATGCCAGTAAACTGGAAAGATTATTTGATATTTCATAAGCATAAATGAAACTTTAGAAACTTTGTTTGGGAGGCATAAAATTAATTTATGAGCTTCAACTAATTTCAAAGTGGTTTTATAGTCCTTACAACATTTCAAAGCAGATCTCCATCTCTGTTTATCCTTTATTATTTATCCCATATGAAATTGAGATTGAAGAAAACTCACACAGTACACTGTTGACATTTACAAAAACTCAACCATAATGACGAACAGCTCCATCATTTCATTTGTGCAAAGACATTATCTGTGGTTCTGCAAAAACATAGAATGACTGGCATTTAGTTTGATATTGAGAACTGGGGAGAAGTTGTTGCCAAAACTCTGGAATGTCCCAATTCCATGCTAATGCCATGCACCACTCGTCTAATTAAATATGCTTTCATTGTCTTCAGCAGAAGGAATGAGAATTGTCATTTATTAGACTAAAAAGAAAAGTTTTCATGCTTTTCAGTTAGTTTTAATTATGAATCATGTTTTCCAAAAACCAAAATGAACTGCAAAGCCAAAGTTCATCAAACAGCATTTTCATCTTTCTTTGCATTCTTACAATGAAGCTCTTTCACTTTGTTCCAATGAAAATATTCTTATGTGGACAGAAATGAATAAAAAATATCAGGAGCACCGTTTATAATGAACCAAAACTAAACCTCTGCACTCATGGTTTTAATGAGTGAGTGCATGTCTGTTTTGATTATTTGTCTGTTTTGTGAGAATGTGATTAAGAGACTTTAGGATATGCAAAATATTCCTTTGTTTTAATAATTGGTGTGAATTCTGAACAGCATGCATGCACAATGATGTCTGGTATGTTTCTATTTTGATGCCTGGCTCTGTGTTTTCCTTCCAGATGTTCAGTTTTTGTTTCCTTTTTGATGCTATGTTTTATTTCATTTTTTGAATAACTGAGAAACAATGGTTAGAGATATTTTCTTATATTTTGCAGCTTAGTTTAAAAAAAATATATATATATGCTAAATTCTTCCAGAACAGGCTGTCCACATCTAACTGTGACAATGTGCGGCAGCTTGACATTGCAATGTCAGAGTTATAATAAGATGTCAAATGGTAAAGCTGGACACACCTACACATAGCTGTGGTAACCCAGAAAGTGAGAGGGGTGAAATTCCTGCTTCTGTTACCCCTGGAAGCAGATGACTGAAAAGAATGAGCCCTATTCACAAAGTTACACTCAAACGGCGCTCCTGCACTAATGGAGATTGACACGACGAAAGGCGACAAGTTGTGTGCACACACTGGTTCTTTTCTCCTCGTTTCAAAGGGGCGTAATGCAGACAGTGTGCTCTGAAAATAGACAAAATTTGACGCGCTTGTTTTTCAAAAGTGGAGACCACTGCGCCTCGATTGGAGTGTGTGAGCAATTAGTGCTTTGTTGAAATTGTCATGGTGGGAGTAAACTAATGACGTGTTGGATGAGTGAAGGATGTTTCTTCAGTTCATGTTGTTCAATGGTACATGAAATAAGAGAACAAACATTTACAGATCGTTTTACAACTCTTTAAACCTTGACTAATTTTTCAAGTTTGAGTTTCAATGTTCAGCTGAACACTGAGAAAAGTCTGCAGACGACTTTAAATGATTTGACTCTTCTGCTCCAAGCCAGCAGGGGGAGCTAAGCAGAAGTTCACAAATGCACAACAAAGGAAACATCTTTGCAATTTGAAAGTTAGGTTAAGTCACAATTAGTCCGGTTTAAATGAATGTTTTAGTAATTGGATACTCTATTTATTTTACGAATAATTTAGTAATAGTGTCAGTCAACTTCAAATGCTTGTTAGTCCACCCAAAAAAACAACAAAAACCCGAACAGTTTTTGCGCTAAAAAATAAAACAGAATTTTATGAGGCTTCGAGATCAATTTCGAGGTATTCGAATCATTCGAGGAATTGTTTCAGCCCCAGAATGTTGCTAATTTAACACGCTCTCTTGTTTGTGTGTTAGCGATATGGCAAGCTCTTTTAACATTAAATAGACAGGGAGCCTCATTGAACCAGATATTCAAAAATAAATACTTCCTAAAGGAGAACATTTCAGATATTTTTCCAGTGCACAGTAGACATTTCAGATGGTGCACACAGTAATCTTCTTGAACTAAAGTTGACCCATTTCTTTTGGAACACATCAGGTCAGAGTAAAAGTTCTGCCAGACAGTCAACACATCATTTTTATACTAAGGACAGAGAATTATAAACACATGAGAGACAGTCTGGCTCCCTTGCAGCTGCAGGAAACGTCTCCGGCACAGCTAACCTTGACGATGTAGCTTAGACAGGATGATATGATGAAGGTTCATTAGTATTAAAATAAAAATACAACATGACCATCCAATTAAAAAACTCATAAAATATTAAACTGTAATAAAAAAAAATATTTGGAGATCTAAAATGAACTTCTCAAAATATTTCTAGATATCTATAATTGTATGAAACATAAGTATTAAAGAGTCACCATTTTTCTACATGCATCCTATTTTTAGTCTCATAATAATAATGTCATAATTCATAGTTTTCTCATTTCCTAAATGATTAGTTGAATTCATGTAAACTCTAATCTTCTTTGTTTTTCTATAAAGTTTTCCTGTTAGCTTGTTTTTGTGGCTATAGAAACTTCAAAAATCACTTTCTATGGTAATTTTTGTCATTTTTATGCATGTGACAGTACATTTGTCACTCTGAAAAATGCGTTGCCTCTGAAGAAGACATTTTTATATCCACTTTTTCTTGTCTGCATGCTATAAAGAGACTGGGGATTACCTTCCAGGCTCTTTGTCAAACGTCATGCAGCACTGTGATCCTTGCAATCCCTCCTTTACTTTGTACAATGCACAAACTAGCAGAAATCTCTTTTAACATATGTTTGGAAAAGCAAAGGTATTGTCTGAAGTTCAAAATACCTCCTGGTTGGTGCTGTTTGCACATATACATCGCCTCACAAAGAGCGCTGGAGCAGGTTGACTCACGTTGGTGTGAAAACACAGAGCATAGGTGGGAGGATGACATCACAAAACCCTGCAGAAGAACAAGTGCCTTGGAGTTGGACCCTTTTCAAGCACGCACATAAGGGGACTCACACACACACACACAAACGCCTATACATGTATAAGTACACACATAAGTACACAGTCCTCTCCTGGAGCCTCTCAATCACACTAGCCACCCCCGCTGTGTGTGCATGCACAGCACACACAAACAGAACATTTCCTCACCAGAAATAACACTGATTGTCCTGAGGAGACATTTTTGATTTTCAGCTTCACATGGGGGCAACGTGGGCAGAAGCAAGCGCTTGGTTGGCCAGGATATGGATGTGCACTGATCGGATTTGGGGGTTGAGGTGGGAAAAAATAGATATTAGCAAGGGAAAATGTTCCATTCATCTCCAATTTCCATGGAGCACCACTAATGTGTGGTGTTCCTGCATCCACCTGTATTCATGCTGGATGGGTCAGCTCTGGTGTTTAAGATGCAAGCACCTGGGATTGTTTGTGGGGAAAAAAAGAAATGCCATCACATATTCATAAGTAAAATGTGGGAACACTCCCTTTTGTCTGTGCTTCTAACAGGATTACAGAGAAGAAATGAGGATTAAAGCTTGAGCTGTGACAAGTTGCTGATGCGGTGCTTCATCTATGCGATTCATACAAGCTTTATGTCGTCACTGATGCTGATTAAAAATAGTTACGCAGGCTGAGAAATGCACGCTTGAGTCATGTCGGTTGCTTTTCAGATCTTGCAGAGCTTATCTCATATGATCAGTTGATGTTCTTCAGTTGCATTTTGGTTCAGAGTCCCAGTTTGTTTTTTACTGGATTTTTTTTTCTATTAATAATTAGAGCAAATTGCTGTTTCCACAACACAAGTATTGCCGACTCTTTAACAACACATCTCAACTCATTTATAATTTTACTGTGCTTGCATTGCTTTTGTTGCTTACAAAGTTAAAGTTAATGTTTAATTTAATCACATTGCATTATATATATAGCACCCTTCATCAAAAATGACAACATGTACAAAGAGAGTTAAAGTAAGAAATTCAATATTGTTGAGCTTCTGTATTCATATCAAAGCCCTGCAGTAAAAACAATAAGAGAAGTTAAACCTTATAGGGTCAGTTTGGGTCAGACTCACAGAACTGAGTTGCAATTATGCTGAAAATCAAACCTCACATGCAAAAAGTGCATATTTAATAATATAAAGACAGTAGCAGGTGTGATTTGTTCCTGCTTATCTTACGTATTAAACTGCTTTGAATAATTTTAATGAGAGACATCTGATCTGAACTGGATTCCCATGTAGCCAAAAACAGAAGCTCATTTCTTTCAAATTGATCCTATTAACTGTTAAAAATCAGAAAATAGCATAAATCAACCTGAATCCTACCAAGTTTGTACATTCAGACTCAGATTTACATCCATAAGCAGATCATTATTTAATGTTATGAAGAATGGGAAACAAAAAATAGATATTTGGAACACACCTACTTTCTGGTCTGAACTGTTTTTATCTTATTTTTAATGATTCGTGCAAAAGGGTTTCCATTTCTTTATAAAATCTAATGAGAGAGGGATGGATAGATAGATTAGGTTCATACAGTTTAATGCAGTGCTGTATTTGAAACAGTGCAATTAATCTAGCAGATGCTTCCAGGTTCTCATTGTGTCTTTTATCTTTTGCCTTATGCTGCCATGAGTATTTCAAAATTACTATTTCTGACATTTCCACTGACTCCCAGTCATCTTTGGTTTTCATTTAGATTCCTTTGCATTAATCTCTTGTTACCTCGTCGTATCTGCATTTGAGTCCTTCAACCTACTCACCAGTTGAGACACTTGCTCAGCCTTTTTCGTACTGTAAGGCCAAATGCAGTTGCTTTTTAAAAACCCAAGTCACTTTGAGAAGCACAAGGCAAGTACAGGTGGCATCAGAAAATGGAGGACAAATTGATTCAGTGTTAGATCTGGCTGCACAAAACAGCATCCGCCTACACCGCTCCATCTGAATGTGTGATTTAGAGTCTATTTTCTCCCCTCTGTGTCCATAAAAGCTGCAGCTCGGTTAGAAATGAAGGAATTGATGAGGATGGGGAAGGTTGAGTGTTTAGGAGGAAGGTCTTGGTCTGGTCTGTCGTGATGCTCGGGAAGTTAATTAAAGCTGCTGAGCAGGTATTTCTGGATTAGGAGTGGGTGTGTTGAACGGGTCTCTATTGGCCTTTTTCATGAAGTCATCATCTCATGAGCAACACTGACTGCAAGCGGTAATGTGCTGAATGTGTCTCTAAATGTGCTGGGCTCCATGGACTTTGCCTGATGTGCTTCATGTCTTTGTTATGACTGACACTTTACTGGACTAGTCTTATTTACAAGTACAACATCTCATAAATATGCTGAAATGTCATAATGGAGAGTAAATATTGGGTTATATTATAACCCAATATAATATAATAGAATTATATTATAATATAATAAATTATAATATATTATAAGTCAGATCTCAATGGTGAAACCCATAAATATCAAGTTAAGTCTGACTGGTGCATCTGTAGTTAATCTGTGATTTGTTTTTTTTCTCAATATTTTTTCCAATATATAATTGGGTTATATATTGTTGCTAATATAACCAATAATAGTTATATTATTACCCCAATATGATCTGTTATATTTTATAACCGATAATTGGTTATTATTATATAACCGATAATATTGGTTATTATGAGTTAAAGTTATTGTGCATCTCTAATTTGAACATTTTAATCAGAAATAGGCAGGCGATGTGTCACAATATTTTTTGGGACTATTGCAGTGACAATTAAAACTACTGTTTTGTTTTTAGATAACAGGATGACAGCATTCATAGAGCCATTCATTCCTATTTGAAACGTGCTTCTTCAGGATGCCACACACTTGAAGAAATGTGATTTATATCACTAAACTGCACATAGCAACTTCATTTAGTCATATTTTCAAATGTACCGATATTTATTGAAAAAATGGGGGAGAAAATTGTAAAGTTAGCATTTTATTTGCAGGTCAGGTGCTTTTTTTTTAATTAGGTGAAATTTATTTCCGATTATCAATAAATGATAAACAGTACGATAAATGACCATCCCTATTATAGACTTTGGAAACATTTAGCTGATGTTATCTCAAATTATAAAAGATGTTAATCATTTTAGACCTGTGACACATCAGGGATTACTTCATTAAATAACCAAATAGCTTCAAATGACGTTAAAATATCAACATAATTCTTCTACTTCAGCATCACTGTGAAAAACATCATGGAAATGTGGATATCTGTGGGAATATTTGGGAGTTTTTTCTTGTCTTCCATCCCACTCCGCCCCACATAGATTCAGTTATATCACTCTGAAACATTCCCCCATTTCTTCTCGCATATGCTCTGTCTCTCTCTCTCTCACACACACACGCACACGCACACGCACACACGCAGAGACGCACCATATGGTTGAATGTCAGACAGCTGCAAGACCTGAAGTAATGTGGTCGGGATGGTGTTGCAGAAAACGACGTGGCTGGTGATTATAATTGCTCGAAACGACAACAAAGAGCTCCCCGTGTGCGCGCATGTACGGGAAGAGCAAGATGTGTGTGCGTGGGTGCGACGTGTCAGCGCGTGCACGCCGACTTGTCATTTTGTACGTGTGTCTGTATGTCGCTTAGTGTTGTGAGATACTCAGCTGTCACATCTTCCCACCAGACAACAGCTCCCTCTGAATATTCATTATTGTGGTGAAATTATCCCGAAAAACCTTAATGAGTTCACAACAATAACAGCTCAAACGAGGAGATGAACAAATGCATTGCAGCTTTTTTCCCCCCCGTCTTATATACTTAAGAAAATCCTGCCACTACACAGAAAGAATTAATATTACATCATTTTATTTACTAATAGTACATGTGTTTTATTGCATTTCACCAGCAATTTCTTTTAGGTCAGTGATCAGATCATTTAATGACAGTAACATACAGGCTAGCTAATTCTGTAAACTCTTACATATCTGATCAAATTCAGGATATGTCATGTTTTCAGTGCTGACAATAAAACCAGCAACTGGAAAAGAAGAATCTGCCACCTAGTGGTTAAATTAAGGCATGACAGAACAAAATCTGATAATTTGTACTGTCACAGCTTCTGAGTACTTAAAATCCCTATTTTGTTTGTAAAATGTTCACTGTCAGCATGTCAGAGTGAGATGGATTTTAGAAACAGAGACAGAATTCAGACTAGTTAAACTTAAAATGATCCTAACTGAAATCTTATGAATTTTCCAAAGATTTAATTAATTTTCCGGCTAAACAAGCGGTTAAGAAAAGACACAAATAGGCCTGCTTTCAGTAGAAAAAACACAAACAAATTTGCAATAGGTGCAGAAAATAATCTGTAATTTTTATACATTAATCTTTACATTGAAAATATACTTTGTAATTGGCTGAAAGCATCCAGCACCTTTCAGGAAATGACATGCAAGTTTAGCAACGTAGTCTAAAACATCTGGTTTCCAAAAAGCAGCTTCTGGATTTGATGAAATTGTCTTTAAATTAAAGATGCAATATGTAGGCTCTTGCCAGTGACTGCTGATCTTGAAAAATAGCATGCATTTTTACCATGTAAAAATTTAGGTTTCAAAAAAGTAATGTATAAATAAGTTCATGACAGTAATCTGTAACGTTACCACTAAAATTCCTGGATTCTGTGTTCCAGAAAGGAACGTGTTAATTCACATAAACTGTAATTTCTATCACTAAGCTGTGTGTTCCTGTAAATAACCATTATGCTCCCTAAAGACACCTGTATGCTTAAAAATTATTTTACAAATGTATTCTATAGGGCTGCCCAGTGGCGCAGTTGGTAGAGCTGTTGCCTTGCAGCAAGAAGGTTCTGGGTTCGATTCCCGGCCCCGGTCCTTCTGCATGGAGTTTGCATGTTCTCCCTGTGCATGCGTGGGTTCTCTCCAGGTACTCCGGCTTCCTCCCACAGTCCAAAAACATGACTGTCAGGTTAATTGGCCTCTCCAAATTCTCCCTAGGTGTGAATGTGCATGGTTGTTTGTCCTGTCTGTCTCTGTGTTGCCCTGCGACAGACTGACGACCTGTCCAGGGTGACCCCGCCTCTCGCCCAGAATGTTAGCTGGAGAGGCACCAGCAACCCTCCCAAACCCACTAAAGGACAAAGGTGTTAGAAAACGGATGGATGGATGGATTCTATAATCTATTGAAGTAACCTGAAAGTTATAAGAAAATATATGGCACCATAAATATCATTAAGTTCTGTGCTTTTTGACATCCATCCATTTTCTATCACCTTTGACCCTCAGTGGGGTCAGGAGGGGTCATGGTGGACAGAACACCTTGGACAGGTCACCAGACTGTCAAGGGTGCTTTTTGACATTTAAATAAAACTTTAAACACCTACAAATGAAAATGACTCTTTGTTTATGTGTATAAAATCAGTAACTCTTTCAACCATGACTCTGGTGCTTTCACTGCTAAGCTGTGATCATTACAACTCACTGAACAGGAACAGAAATGCTTTAATCTAAACTTTTACCGAGAAAGTCGCCACAAACACAGTCACAAATCTTCAAATATTTACTTGGACACATTCGGCATATTTTCTCTAAGAATAACAAGTTGCATTTTACATGTTTGCATTTAATATAGTTCCACAATTACCACTTAAGTAGCTTACAAGAGAAAAAAATGGTTCTGAAAAGCAACACAATAATACCTTGTGTATCTACAGCCTACATCACTCAATACCACATACTATCATATCACACACGGCACACCTTAACACTTGTTTTAGTAGCATTTAGTCATACCAAGTTGCAAAAATGTAGTAGGTCAAGCTCTCTTTTACATGATAAATACTCTGTGTGACCTTCAAAGAGGCAACTCTGGTCAAATGCTCTGCTTGTTTTAACGCTGAGTAGATGATTAACTTCACTGAAGTTGCAGTAAAAAAGGAAAGAAATGTGACCTACATGCAAAAATTTCACTTGATCCTTCTGAAATGGTGGGAAAAAAATTGCATCCAAAACTCTGTACAAAGACACAAAAACCAACACATTTTCTCAACAAAGTAAAAGTTTTAGACCATCTGTTTTTAAGGGCTCTTTGCAACAATTTCTAACATTATTGTGGTAAAATTCATGAATATCAGTTTTGCTTTAAGCCACTTGTTATGTACAATGCACACAGGTTGAGTGCAGCTTTTCATGCTAATAAAACAAACAGAGAACATAGAAAAATACACTCTGTTTTGCTACAGGGAAACAGAAACTTTGTTCACCAAGCTATTCCCATCAAACACCTCAACTCGTCTTCAGGTTGTTTTACAAGAAATCAAAGGAAGGAAATTAAGAAATGGCTGCATATATGAGTATTTTATGTCAACTAAAAGTAGCTTTTATCAGTGTGATAAAACAAAAATGCAATGGAGGGAATCAATTGGACATAAATAATCTCCAGTGATGCTTTTCCAAGTCACTTAGCGCCCTCTTGTGGCAATATTTTCACACAACAGTCTCAGCAGTCATTATCAGAGCACTTGCACCATTTTGGGCAGTAGCCAGCCCAATGATCAATATCAGACAATTAATTATAGTGCATAATGAAAATTAATATGGTGAAATAATTCAGATCAGTCACATTCAACAATCTGGAGATGAAAATGTGATGAAAATGCCATAAAAAATTTACACTGTCCTGGAAACGTTTGTGCCAAATTGTTGGATAGGAATTGCATTTTATTAAAGTGACTGAACTTTGCAGAAAACTCTTTGTCACACATCAAGTGCATTAAGGCAAAATGTCTCTCTATGTATACTTGAAAAGTTGATCCTTTTGGTGAAACTCCAAATCTTGTTTAAAGTTGGTCTCTGTTTTATAGATTAAAGCCGAAAGCCAAGCAGAATTTTCCAATGATGCTTGGAGACAGATGTCCACTGTTCTTTAACACCAGCAGGCTTTCTGCTGGTCGCCACTCGCACTGTCACACAGTCCCTCCTCTTCCTCCAGAGCGGTGAGATTCAGCTCGTCGTTGAGGGATATCCGGAGTAGATCCAGGTCTTTCTTGTTGGCTGCCAGCACCTGCTCAGCCAGCCGGGTAAAAGTCTTTGCACCAAAACACAAAAGAAAAACAGTTGGGATGATTGGGAAATGTTTAGTGTCTTTCAGATGATCTCACCTCTGTTATGTTGTGATTGGTGAAGGCACTTGTCTCAAAGAAGTCCATTCCATAAGCCTTGGCCAGCTGAAAGAGAGGAAAAACTGTATTTTTACTCTTTAATTTGTGAAAGTGGCTGCACACTGGTGCAGCTGGTAGAGCTGTTGCCTTGCAGCAAGAAGGTTCTGGGTTCGATTCCCGGCCCCAGTCTTTCTGCATGGAGTTTGCATGTTCTCCCTGTGCATGGTGGGTTCTCTCCGGGTACTCCAGCTTCCTCCCACAGTCCAAAAACATGACTGTCAGGTAAATTGGCCTCTCTAAATTCTCCCTAGGTGTGAGTGTGTGTGTGCATTGTGGTTAGTCCTGTGTGTCTCTGTGTTGCCCTGCGACAGACTGGCGACCTGTCCAGGTGACCGCGCCTCTCACCTGGAATGTTAGCTGGAGATAAGGACCAGCCCCTCCCGACCCACTAAGGGACAAGGGTGTCAGAAAATGGATGGATAATTTGTGAAAGTCAAGCTTAAAAACGCTAATTGGTTCCACTTGTTTAAGTTAATGTAAGTTTTTCCAATCTAAACCTACAGAGTGAAATATTGCATTTATTCCCCCAAATGCTCTTATAAGTTGGACTAAATACTGTGAATGTTCATGATTGACTACAGTTTTATCAACATTCGTTGAACTCAGAACAACGGGGAAGTCTAACTGGTTAAGAAAGTCTTTTCAACCATTTTCTAAGAACCTGGAAATTCCCTGGAAAAAACACAACAATCCAGGTTATTTGTCTGTTTTGTAATTTTTCCAAGCTCTTAGAAAAAAACAAACAAACTGAATCCTAAGACTGAAACGGAGAATTAGAGTCAGTAGCACAGACGATGCCAAAGCATAAAAGAGTCGATCTGTCGATAAAGTTGGATCCTCAATTCAAGGTTTGCAGGAGGCACAACTTTATTAATGTCACATATCTGTATCCCTAAATCACAGAAATCTTCTGTCAAGCAGATTTTACATTAATGTTCATCAATTAGAAAGTCACATTCCTTTTTTTTGCTTCATAAGATTTCCTGACATCTTAGCAAATAGAGCTAACATTGTGTAGTTAGGGCCAATTAACCTATCTGCCCAAGTTACTTTGCCTCATCTGAGCATATAAAGAAGAGGACGTTCTGTTCATCAAACCTTGAGTTTTTTTTTTTAGCTTATCTTATTTATTTTTTTAATCAAGAATAGTTTTTAAGTAACAAGAGGACTCTACATCTGGGCGCTCCACCTGTAATGCAGCGTAAATCCAAAACATGTGGAAACAGCTCCCTCTTGTGGTAGGTTCTCAAACTGGATCAAATCAGAGTCAATTTTCCCTTCATTTCAGCTCTGCATAGCTACAATTTAACCTAAAATTGTATTACTTCCCCTAATATTTCAACTAAAAATATAAATTTAGGCACATCAGCTCCAATTTAAAGCAAAATTAAAATTTATATTGAAAATATTAAGCATGCTGGTCCAAGAAGTAGGTAGCTGACTCACCTTGACACCTTGCTCTGTGGCCACCTGCCTCTTCTCCAAGTCGTCTGACTTGTTCCCAACCAGAATCTTCTGGACCTTATCTGGAGCGTACTGCACATGTTGGTCATTGAGACATAAAGGGAGATTTTAAAAAGCAATAAAGAGGCAGGAAGGGTAAATTTAAATGTCAAGAGAAGCTGGGTGGGAGAGAAAACCCAGGAGTGAGAGCATGCAGGAAATGAGAGCATGATCAGACGTAGGGAAGCATGCCAAGATCAATAGAGACTATATTCAGACAGATCCACTGAGACAATTAGGCCCACAATGACTCAATTAACAGAAAAAAATAAGGGTGAAGGAAATGACAGTGGAAAGTAGGGCATGGGAGACAGCTTGTGAAAGACAGAAACTGGAAAAATGTCATTTCCTTTGTTTATGGAAACACTATTAACAATTTGCCAGAGACTGGAAATTAAAGATGAAAATCTCATGCAACGCGGTCGCCGTCTCGCATGTCAGAACCGGCTCTCTGAACTCTCAGCAGATCTGTTAAAGTGGCTCTGTCTATAATGTGGAAAGCGTGCTTTCTGGTTCTTTAATGCCCCTGATTTATGGAGCTCTTAAGAGCGCAGCGCATGACTCACCTCGTCCACGTCACTGGCCCACTTCATGATGTGCTGGAAGGATCGCTCACTCGTGATATCATACACCAAAAAGATTCCCTGCAAAGTGAGAAGAGACGAGCGAAGGCCTTCAATTTCACCTCCCTCTGTTTATTTTGCTTTTCTTGAAACCAAAAATTCCAGCGAGCCAATAAAAATTTCTGAGGTGGCGGCCGAATGTGCTTGAGCTAAGCTAAGCTAAAGCTAAGCTAAGCTAAGCTAAAGCTAAAGCTAAAGCTAAAGCTAAAGCTAAAGCTAAGCTAAGCTAAAGTAATGCGACTACCGTATTTTCCGGACTATAGAGCGCACCTCGTTATAAGCCGCACCCACAATTTTTTTTACACTGGAAACCTCACCAGCCTCACCAAGCTATATGCCGCTGGTCTCTCCGAAGCTCTCGGTTTTCCACAAGGACGCATGAATCTGCTATTAAGGCCGCAGCCCTGCATCTCCAACGTCGAACCATGGATTCGTTCACGCAGAGTTTACGTGCAGCGGCTATCGATCCGTACTGCCAGATCTACAGCCTTTAACTTAAAAGCTGCATTATTCGTGCGGTTTCCATGATGAGGGGATATGAGTTTGAAAACATTTTTCGTCTACCTGAAGTTAGCATGTGCTAAATGAAAGTTAGCTTTTTCTTCTTCGATTTCCAAATTTGACTTCCAATGATTCACTTCCTGCTAGAGAGCCCCCTGGTGGTTGAAGAAAAATCCACAGAAAAGTCGCACAGGGCCATAAGCCACATGGTTCAAATCGTGGGGAAAAAGTAGCGGCTTATAATCCGAAATACGGTAGTTTAAGTAAATCATAAATCTGCCTGGAACATTGGGAGCTTTTGCAGAAGTTGTAAGCCATCTGGTCGATGAATAATCCACTAAACAGGAATGAGACAATTCCACTTGAATTTCATTAGCAGCTTCTGGAAAGAGGACAATTTAGTTTGGTCCCTTCTCAGCTCATATCAGCCCAAGGCTAAAGAAAAGCAGAAGAGGGCAGTTTTAAGGTACTTTAGCCACCTGTGTAGCTGCTGCTCCAAATTGACTTGAATGTTTTTTGCTTTTAAAAATATAATTAAAAGCTAAATATGATGAACCAGATATTGCAGATAAATAAATGTACCTGTGCTCGTCTGTAGTACTGCTTGGTGATGGTCTGGTACCTTTCCTGGCCCGCTGTATCCCTGCATGGAAACAAACAAACCCAAAAGGTTGTAGTCAAGTAAGATGAGCACGACTTCAACATAGTTTTACTCAAGTAAAAGTAAAAAGTAGCCATCCAAGAAATTAAAAAGTCTACTCAAGAACTGATCAGATTGTCATTTAATATTTAAATATTACATAATCAGGGAGACCAAAATGTAACGTTAAGGGGACATTTCGTATTTTAAGGACCAAAATTACAACAAATCACTTAAACAACAAAATCAGGCAAAAGCAAATTTTTCTAACTCTATAAAACTTAGCAAACTTTAACAAAAACTGCAGGTGTATGTCTTTGTCTGGTGAATTTCTGGCTAAAACGTATTTGTTCTAAATTCAGTGGGTAGAAAATCCAGAAGTTTTACTCAAGTAAGAGTAGAAACGTATCATTTAATATGCATGATCAGGCAGACCAAAATGTAAAGTTAGGTGACAATATTTGCATTTTAAGAACAAAAATTGTAATAATTAATATAAGTAACAGAAAAAACAAAATCTGGCTAAATAATTTTTTTTCCAAATAAGTTTCTTTCATTAAAAGTACTTATAAAACTTTAACAGAAACTGCACCTCTGTGTTTGTATCTGGAGAATTATTAGTTAAAAGGTTTTTTTCTGTCATTCAGTGAAAATACTCCTAAAATTAAATGTTTTCAAAAAACGTGACTCAAGTAAATTAAATTGTGCTACTGCCCAACTCTGAACATGCAGCTCTGGAAAAAACTATGACCCCACTTAAAATGATCAGTTTCACTGATTTTACTTTTTATAGGTTTAAGTAAAATGAACTTTGTTATTTTATTCTACTGGCAATATGAGCTGCATGTATGTGATTCCATCAAGATTTGCTCCTTTTAAATCATATCCTGCCAGACAGATCACTGTATTCACATTATCTCCTGCATAAAGCCTCGCTCCGAAATCTTACCATATCTGTATTCGAACTTTGATACCATCTATTAGTAGCGTCTTCATTTTGAAGTCGACTCCTACAGGAGAGAAGATAAGGTTAGAAAATACATTACAGCCACAGGAGGGTTCTGGGTTTATTTAATGTTCTTCCAGAGCTTAAAAACTGTTAGTCAGGCATTTTATTTCTTTCAACAATGTGGCTAAAGGAAAACGTGTTTTACAGATCATAGATTTTCTGCTACGGCTTTGTAAACATCACAAACGGCATTGGCAAAATGAGACTCCCACTGTCACAGCATAATCAGCCTGTCAGGAGATCAAGGCAATGATCCAGCGAACCGTTAAGATCAGTTTTATGCATTGATAAAAAATAAATTTAATTATAATAGAGCAGAGGAGAAAAATGAAAAGAAAACTGGACGGGTTCAAATGGAGAGAAAAAACAGGATGTCAGTGATCCTTTTAAGTGAAGTGAATGTGTCTAAATCAAACACTGAGATGTTTTAGTTTATCTGTCTGCACAAAATAACAAGAAAATTAATTACTCTGACTGGAAGTCGTTTTTATTAAAGCCCCAATCAATCAAAATTGGATATTTCCAAGTTCTTTACGAGACTAAAACAATCAAGAATTCATGTTATAAATAAAGTGAAGAGATTCTTCAGTGACACTTTCTGAAATCTATTTCTGCATACAGACAAATACAATCTGGATAACAATTGGACAGTTGAATATACAATAATTGCTAAAAATGCTCTTTCAAAATATTAAGTTTACTTTAAAAACAACCTGACCAGCTCGTTTCACAGGACGTTAAACTAAACGCTCTGCTGGGAAAATGTTGTCATATTTAATGTTGTCTGTGTAAGGAAGGCCAGCACTGACACTAATAGATCTCTCCCTTTTATTGGGATGCATTGTCAAACTCTGGCTGCATCATTTTCAACTCACTGCTGAACTTTTAGAGACTTCTTCAGACATCTAGCTAGAACTGCTTTGCAACAATCCACCATGAAAGTGCAAAATACACGGAGAATTTTTTCTACATAAGTTTTGGAAAGGATGTTTCTAATTTTGGCCGTGTTTTCTGGATAAAACAAAAACAGTAACCGTATTCAATGAGTGTAAATGGAGTCATGCATTTTATTAAAAAGCTAATTTATTTCAGAACCAGATTATACAGACTATTTGCACACGTGCTGATGTTTTCAAGCCTTCACTCCTGTTAATTATGTTAATGAAAACACTACAGTTAAGATTGAAATATTACATCAGACCAATAAATCTTAAGACAAAAATGTGGGGTCAATGAAAGATATGTTTAATATCTGCTGGTTATTTTCAAAAGGTACTTTTAATCTCATATTCTAATTTATATATTGAAAATAGTTTCACTAACAAACCAGTTTTTCATTCTCATTTATCATGATTATTAATCATGTTTGTAGCTGATTATGTAAATTCTTGTAGTACAGGAGAAAGTTGTAACATAGCAAAATACAAAACAGTTGCAGCATATAAATACTTATATCTTCTATCTTTAATAAATATAAAGAATAAAAATGTTCAAAATTAATAAAAAATGTTCTCCATTGATCTTTTCTGACTGGTGACTTTAAGTTAATTAAAAAAAACAAACCCTCAGGCATCTAGACTACTTTCATCCCAAAGAAATCAATTAGCAACTCAACCCAATTAACCTGATAGTCCGCAGCACCTCTGTGTCACAGCTGGCACTGTGTGCGCCGCGAGAAAAATAAACTCACTCCAATCAATTCACATGAGTGGAGAAGCAGCAGAAAGTGGGTGATTTTATTTTTATTGCCGCCTTTTCTTTTTCTGGTGGGTTGTGCATAACTTGAGAAACCTACAAAAACAGCTGACATATGCACAACAGCCTGCCAGATTTTTGCTTGCTTAAAACAAGCTGGAGTCAAGTGAGGGCTCTACGGATCTGAACTGACATCATGAGACCTCACCGAAGAGGAAATACAGCGTTTGCGTTACGCTGCAGAGGACTCAGGCCAACTGAAAGGTCAGTACAGCAATCAGTATCTTGACTTACCAGGGGCAACAGGGGAGAAGAAGCAGCTTCCTGCATTGTACTTTGTGTTTTATTCATTTGAAGGTACGGACAGAAACTAAAGTAACAGCTTTATGTATACAAACTTTATAGAAATATCTGAGTTCAATTTTAAGGACTTGAAATAAGGGTGGGCGATATGGACTTAAAGTTTTATTATGACGTTTTGTGCACTGTGATAAAAATAACAGCTACTTTTTTAGATAACAGTATAACTATGACTGCATGGCTCAGGATTTATTAATGTTTATTAATGTTCTAATTGAATAAACAGTGTGACAAAACAGTCAAAATAAATCTTGGGGAGCTTATAAACATCATTAATTAGAATTTATTGCAACAACAAGTCAAAATTCTTACCATGATAAGAAATTTATCACGATAAATAATAAACGATGTGATAGATGTCAACTTTCTGGGAAAAACGTAAAGATCTGAATGCCTTTGTCATTAAAACAAATGTTAAGAAAACAAAACTAAAATGCATGTCACACAGCAATCATAAATATAAAATTCTTCACTGTCTTAGGATTTAAATAGAGTCTCATTTGCAGGTGAAATTTAAGGCTGCACAATATCTGAAAAAAATATTTTTAAACATTATTTTTTAACATTGCAACCAAGATATTAGCTGCAATATCTTGGTTGCAGTACATAGTGGTTGCTTCCCCTTTATTATGTTTGTAAAAATAAAATAATTTTTACATAAAGTTCAACGGGAACTATAAAAACTATGTCATTTCCTTACACATAAATCCTAATAATAGCTGCAAAAACAAATTATTTATTTGCACCACTGAAAGTTTCCATTTTAATAAATCACTAACTAATCCCAGGACTGTAAAATATTTATAAGAACTCAAGACATTCTTGCTGTAACAAGTGTGGCTCAATCCAATTTTATTGAAATCAGATAATGTATGTTTGGCTGAATCTGTAAGTAAGTAAAACTCTAATTTAATTTGGAAGCCAGAGGTTTCCTTCAAATATTATCATTGCAGCCTTTTAAAATATAAAACCTCAAAGAGCAGCTTTAAAAAAAAAATAATTTGGCTTCCACTTTTCCTTCACTCATAATTCTAACAATAGCGTGAAATTTGCAGTGTAACAGACAGCACTTAATTTAAGTTGGCAGCGTGAGAGCCATGTAAAAATGAATGTGAACACACCCCTAAACTGACTGAACTAATTGACTGAGCTTGACAATATGAGATGGGTTTTACAGTAATGCATGTCAGTGATGGCGATGGCCCCAGTAATGGATGGATGACTTTTATTCTGTGGAGGCCTAGTTTTATCATCCATAGCTGTCATAACCAGCAGAGGACAGACAGCAGCTGTCACGGCCCGCCTCTGTGTGGGCGCTGGAGATCAAGGGCCAAAACATTTACATTTTATTATTTTTACTTGATTGCCATTGATCTGACCTGAACTGCTAAGCTTCGTGCAAACCAAATTATGAAACAACACCGCCATCTCTCTCCACTTGCAGGGTCCTCCATGGGCGCAACTAAGGCTGCATTCACACTGCAGCCGGAAGTGACGCAATTCCGATTTTTCTTTCTTTTCTTTTTTTTTTTTTTTTGCCTTAATGCGACCTGTATCTGATCTTTTCATGACAGTCTGAACAACAGGTCCCTTGGTTATCCCATACGTGTCCGATTCAAATGTGACCAGGTTGCATTCGACTGACTTGAACGTCATTGATACTTGACAAACGTCACTATTCTGCGTCCTGATACGCGCACGCCGTAAGAACAACAACAGCTGTAATGATGAAGTTGTTAAAGTGCTGGCTCCGGTCGGACAACAACTTCAACATCGTAAGATATGCTCCACCGTTAACATCCAGGTTTAATTCCGCAAACACTTCTTCTTCTTCTTCTTCTTCTTTTTAATGGCGGTCGGCAAGACCACAGACAAAACACTGAGCACAGTTCTATGTGTGACGATATTGCGCCCTCTAATGCGCATGCGGGGAATTTTCAGGTCGTGCTGGAGGTCACGTACAAGTCGCATATATTTCGTAGTGTAAACGACCATGCCAAAAAACATCCGATTTCACAAAAAAAAAGACTATGGTGTGAACATAACCTTAGTATTATTTATCAGTATTCAAGAATTATTAAATAAAAACAAGCACATATATATTTCTGAAAAGTTAATTGTGAGTGACTTTTGTCTTATTCCAAGTATAATAAGTCATTTGCACCAGACATTTGATAAAAAAAATACATCATAAGAGTTTGTGTTTTTACAGTGTAACAGATGTAAATACAAACTGGTGAATGCTTTTCCAGTCTCGGCACAAGCTATTACAGGTTATGTAATATCATTAAAAACATTATCATAGAGTTTGAGAGTAATTTTGAAGTACATCTGGTAAGGGCTGAACAAAATAAGACCTTCGGTGAGATTTATTTAAAGATATGAATGTCTTCTTTTGATTCCAGGTGAGTCAGCATCAGACTGAGCACAAAGATTTTTCAGTTTTTCTCAGAAAAACTCAGAAGCTGCAGCTGAACTGAGTAATTCCACCACTCATAATATTCGTTTGAGTTGAAGCAATTGGCAGCTTTTACTGCTGGACGTGGTGGTTTTCTCCTGTACATTGCACAATTACAAGGCATTTCTCTCTCTTCTCTCTGCCTTATTGACTTATTATCTGACTCACAAACAAATTTGTTTGCTTTTTGTCAATAAGAGTGCAGATTTGATATTCAGAGGTTCAAAGGGTTATGAAGTGTCACTTAAAACATGTAGAATTGAACATTGGCAAGTCAAAAATAAAAACACTAATGTAGGAGAAAAAAAAAGTTAAATATTTTGCGGTTGAGACCAAAGTATTTCATAAAAGAGAGACAAAGAGAGAAGTCAAATGTGTTGTAAACACCACAGTTTAAATGGCAGCAGATGTCATGCAGGGCTCTGTTTTTTTCTTTTGTTGTTGTTTTTTCCGTGGAGAAAATGCAAATGCAGGCAGACCTCGGGACGCAGCTGGATAGTGTTATGAATACGTTTTATTAAATAACTTGAAAGCTGCTGGAGACAAAGGAAGTCTAGCAGTTTAATCCTGGGAACGAAAGGTAGAACATGGCAGAAACTTGCCTGACTTAAAATAAACAGAGATGTATTGTAAAAAAAAAAAAAAAGTCTAAATTATAGTTTCTGGAAAGTATTTAATTATGAAACATTTGCCGAAAATACTAATGGCTTTTTGATGGATTGCAATTAACCCACATTTCCCTGAATCGTTTCTTTCCTCACGCTTCTGTGAGCTTCAGCATCTCAACCACGGAGGATGTATAGCATCAGGTGTGGGCATTATGTACAATTGGCCAAATATGCTATCAATAAGAAGATCAATAAATATAAAAGCTAAAGCGGTTTGTGGTTGCAGTAAAGCACACACTAATGCTGCCAAGATGATTCAATTTACAAGATGTTCTTGTAATCTTCAAATGCAAGTGTATTTTAATAAATCATCTAAAAACTGAATTCACTATAGAAACATTTTGTATAGACATATTACATACAAAGTGACCCATTCTAAGCATTTGTTTCTACAAATGATGATATTCATAATTTCCAAACAAAGTGCAAGTTTTACTTTCATCTGAAAAAAAGACTTCAGACCACTTAACAACAGTCCAATTCTTCTTCTGCTCTGATCAGGTAAGATGTTTCTGATGTCTCTGGTTTAGGAATAATCTAATACAGGGAATGTAACAGTGATGACTTTTGAAGTTATGAGTCTAGCCATATCTCCATCAAAATTTGTAATTTTGCTTTGTCTTATAATCTGGCTTTTTTCCTTCCACTTAACTTTCCACAGCACATTCAAAAGATCTGCTGCAATGACCTATTTTGGCTTTCCCTTCTTGAGGAGCGTGTCACTGTCTCCTTAATTACATTGGCCTTAACATAACACTTCTGTGGCAAATAATTTCTTCGTTGTCACCTTTTAGCATTCTATAAACCTAGAACATATCAGTTTGTATGTAAATAATCAATTTAATGTACTAGTTTCACTTTTTGACCTGAATTAATGAAAGAAGAACAATGATCTAATTCACTCAAAGGGTGAGACATCTCTGTGGTATTTCTGGATTTTTAAAAAATACATTATAGCTCATAATCTGTTATGCATACCCTGGTAAAAAAAATTACATATTATATATGTTCTGTATGTATATATATATTGTATTTTTTAAGTACATTTTTAGTATGTTATCAAGTGAGTACTTTAAAAACATGCTTCTAAAACTCTTTTTAGAAAAGTATTTTTGGTGCATTTTTAAAAGTGTATTTTCTTTCTAAAACACTTTACATTCTAATTAAATATATTACTAAAATTATACTCTGGATAATCATTTTAAAAATACACTGCATTTTAAATTTTAAAATTACAAATATTTACATACAATACTTTTCTGAAGTTGAACGTTTTGTAGTATTTTCAAATAGGTTCTGTTTTACATTATTTGGCATTATTATTTTTTTCCTATAATAGTCCATCTTCTTTAGCTGTTTTACAAAAACAGAAAAGAAACGAAAGAGAAAATACAAAGAAATCCAGAGAAAACTCTTCTCAAAGCCTGAAGAATTGTCGCTCCAGAGAACTTTAGTAAATTACAGGAAAGCAAAATATACAGTAACTGAAGACAGCTTTGTGTAGTTGAAACACTTACAGAGGTAATGAATAAACAAAGGCAGGTGTTATCTTTAAAGCAACACCCGGTGTGAAGAGCGAAGCAAAACCAGCTAAGAAATACCAGCAGTGAAATACAAGATGAAAATCATAGCAATGAACCACAAAAGCATAATAAGTGAAAAACCTTGAGACCAAAACAAAGCAACCGTGACAACATCACCGTGAAGAGACCGTCTCTGAAGCAAACCATGCAAGGTCGCAAGCCTGTTTTTACCACAGCGAGAGAGGGGGAGCCCTCCACCCCTGTGAGAGACTCGGAGGGAAAATACAACTTCGAAACACTCTGAAAGTGAAATTATAAAGACTAAATTATCAGAAGTATGTAGATAGAAGCTGAATGGTAGTGAAGATGCTGAAAATGGCCGTGATCTTCCGACTCTTAGACTACAGGGTAGAAATGAGGCAGTTGAACGCATTTAATTTGTTAAGAAACATATTTGAAAAATACACTTCATCAATACATCCATGCATGTTAATAATTCACCAAGCCTCTTCCTGTAAAATCCAGAAACACCAGTGGTACATAACTATATTCTGGATTCATACAATCCCATGCAAAAGTGTTCATACCCCTTTAAGACTTTGAAGTGGAAGGAAAATGTCACGAAGTGTGGCCTGTTTTTGTCTTTAGCCATCTTTTGCTGCAATTACTGCTGCACATTGTTTTTGCATCTGTAGAAACTAAGCTTGCTGCAAAATAAACTGGAGGAAGAGCTTCTGGAAGCAGCAAATTATAAGACTTGGCACAGATTCTCTGTAAGGTTTCGGTCTGGACTTGGACTGGGCCATTGCCAACAACAAGTATCACCTTTACTTTAGTAAATACTTAATTTTCTGAGTACCAAAAGACTTGCTGCCATATTGAAATCCTAGATACTGGGATATTAGGTTCTAACCTCCATATACCAGCTGCTTTGCATCCAGAACTTTGAGGTAGTAAAAACCAAAGTTTATTTGCCCTTCTTATGATTTATATCTCAACAAATGTGTAGCATAATAGTACCATACTACCTTCTTTACCAAACATGTTGCAAAAAGGTTTAAAAATCAAAGGAATACATAGTTTGTGCTTTGAAAACAATGATGTAAACTATCCCATTGCACATCCAGCTGGATGTTTAGAGTCTCTGGCTGCAGGAAGGTGGATCTCTATCCATGTATCAAGTACTTCACTGTCTAGAACAACTCTTGGCTTTCTCCGTTTCCCTTCCATTTCACAATTATGTGTCACTCTATCACAAAATGTCATAAAATTCAAGACGTATAAACACTTTTTGAAGGCAGTGGACGTTTTCCAGTGAGTTTTTAATCACAAAAAACTTGTGAAAGTGGCATGAATAGTTCTTGAGGTCTTCAAAGCATTAAGTTACAGAAATATTTGAAGTTTAAGCTAAAGCTACGGTATTCTTCACGGCACATTGACTCTCTGCAGTAGCAGTGATCCTCAGAGGGATGAGCAGGGGTCAGCTGAGTGTTTATGACAAGGCTGTGACCCAAACAACACAAAGAGTCCAACATAAGGCAGCAGCTTATTGAGGTGTGATGCAGAGACAGGTGGAGGTGATGTTTTATGGCTGGTTTCACAGCTATTGGCTCCAGAGGGAGTCTAGGATGGGACCACCGAGATGAAGGCGAGGAAGATTAAACTGAGCAGTGTGACTAAATACCAATTTTAGATCATCTCAAGACGAGCTCTTTACCAGAGAAATATGCACTCTGGAGACCAGAGAACTATCTTTTGTGGAAATAAAACATGACATCTTAATCAGAAAGAGTCTAGTTCTATGTTTTCATAAATCATCTTAAAAACAAGCTACATTCCTCAGGCAGAATTTCTGAATTTAGCATGCTAAGCTAAGCCGACACCTCTGAGACAACAAGCCTTTTAACAAAGTCAAATCCCATCAACTTGGCTTAAAAATCATCCAGATAGAATCCCAGGAGAGAGAAATGGAATGGGTGGAACATGTCCTATTTTAATCACTCACATCAAGGGCCAGTTTTCCTTCCTGTTCAAGGAAGGAAAACTTTCAAGATGCACAGAGATCCCCCAGGTAATGTGAAAATAAAACGGTTTGTGGATGCCCACGTGTGCTAAGGAGCTTAAAAACAACCCATACACACATTTTATTGACTGCAGAGTAAATTAAATTTATTTGTGTGGATAGACAAGATAAAGACAATACCGAAAAATGCAAAGATTTAGCACAAATGGTGCAAATTCAACCAAAATACAGCCTGAATAAATCGTCAAGAATCAACATTTTATCACAGTTTCTTAATCTAGTCTAGCACTTTTTGGTGCATCATTCTTAAACGTAACAGAACTGCAAAGGAAAAGGATTTGCCAACTGAAAGGAAAATATATCCAATACAGCCAGAATTTCAAGTTCTTGTAAATTAAAATGTAAGGGTTGTTTGATCCAGATTATGGCAACTGTCGATGATTTATTAAAAACGTCAATATTATCTGTGAAATGAGTTAATGTTGATTTATCATGGATGTTTCCTGAAACATGAACATTCTTTGTATGCTTAGATGTCAACCAGTGGCTGAATGAAAACACAAATAAAACCCAATGACCTGATATGCATATTTCGTCCTTTGGAAAAGTTTTAAGCCACCTCTGTTTCCCCTCACTCTGTGCCTGAAAATCTGTGATGTACAGAAACTTTAAGCTCTTTTAAATCAGCTCCAAAATCGTCATGTAATGCATTATTATGCCATTGTTGATATATTACATAAAAATAGTGAAATGTTCAAGTTCGCTGCAAAATACTTGATGACATCTGAAGGGGAAGCAGAATTATTTAAGGGGTTTAATGTTACATGTTTTTGAATTATAACAAGATAAATTGAGGGGTGAGACATGCGGGCAGATTTTTAGATAATGAGACCAGAACACGACTGATTGGCGCATCAGAGGAGATGATGGGAGATTTGGGTCCACATGGAGGAGAACGTACATCTCTCTGTCACTGTGAAGGTTGGAGGATTATATACTGACCCTTTGCAGGACACCGCTGACTTTGGACACTTTGTGGTAAGTATTTATTGGAAACTGAAGATTTAATCATTGCAGGCAAAGGAAAATATCAATCCAATCTCATGCCATTCATCTTTTTAAACATTCCCAAAATGTGAGAAATAAGTCTGGAAATATTCAGTGTAGGATGGAGCATTTTAGGACTAGGACTTAAAATAGCTCCCTGCAGACATTGCAAACATGTGAACATTTATCAAACTGGCAACACAGTTGGATCTTGTGGTCAAATCTTTAATTATATGCACACACAACTCCAGGCTTTGAAAAAGTTGGGTGAAAATGCAGAAAAAAGTGCTAATTAAATGGCAACTAAAAATAAATAAGAGTAATCTAAAGAATATGCAAAATGTTTACATGCCTTTTGCACACTCCTGAATGACATGAGATTGGTTAGATGATCAAATCTATTTTTGTTTGAGGACAATCAAATCCACAGGCCTTTTTCAGCTAAATTAAGGGATCTGCTTTTCTGGAAAAAGCTTCAGATGACCACAGAATCACAGCCATAAGGCCTGTGGAGGGTGATTTAACTCCCATCATGAAAAATTCATACTTCTAACTTCTTGGACAGAACCGGATAACATGAGAAGCATTTTGAAGGCTATGAAAAGAAAAACTGAGGACAGTGTGGTGCATACTTTGCATGTGGCGTCTATAGACAGATAAAATGTATTGTATCTTACAGGGAAGTTGTGGTAAAGCAACTCAAAATAGATTAGAATTGTAAAGTGACAAAAAATGTAAACATGCAATGAATTTGCAATTAGCTTCTTTTACTGCGCACAGTTGTTGGTTAGTTTTAAGGGAACATGGATACATGGCTGCCAGGAATGAAAACTTGTTAGAGAATTTAAGACTGAGGCAGAAGTTTTAGGCCTAAAACATAAAAAAAATTCGGTCTCTAGGTGTGAAAAGTGAGACATACTGTGAAATCCTTGCAGCTGTAATTGCAGCAAAAGCTGGTTCTACAAAGCGTTGACTTGAGGGGCTGATTATAAATGGATCCCACACTGTTTGTTGTTGAAACTTGACAAAAGGAGAAAGAGCTCAAGAAGAATTAATAGATTTGAGAGGAAACCTGCAAAAACGCTGTCCATTTGGTTTGTCATAACAGTTTGGATTTTTATTCAGTAAAAAATAAATTATTTAATATAAACACAGTAAATTATATATCTCTTTGTATATTTAAATGTATCTTTCATGTTGGGATATTTTAATGACTTTCATTTAAAAACTACAAAGTAGTTATTTTATGGCGCTAAAGAAGTTATTTTACAATACAGCTCTGGAAAAGATTAAGAGGCCACTTAAAATGATCAGTTTCTCTGATTTTACTTTTTATATGTATATGTTTGAGTAAAATGAACATTGTTCTTTTATTCTATAAACTACTGACAACATTTCTCTCAAATTACAAGTAAAGAATTAGTATTTATTTGCAGAAAATGGGAAAAAAGATGCAGTGCTTTCAGACTTCAAATAATGCAAAGAAAACAAGTTGGTATTCATTTAGAAACAATAATATTAATGTTTTGACTCAGGAATCAATAACCAGGAGGTGGGCTCTTAGTTTTTTCCAGAGCTGTACATTGCATTTTTTATCTGTCAGGCAGTTTCTGTCTCAAAACCAAACTATTAAAACAATCTTCTAATCATGTTTCCTAAACAATATTTTCTAAATGTACCCACGTTTTGCTTTAATAAGTTCAAAAATACGGAAGAATTTCCTGGCTTTCTGCCCTCCTTCTACAACACTGGCTGGATTTTGCCTTTTCCGGTCTGTGCCCAATTACTGCAAACAATGTCAGCAAGACGCTTCTGCAGAGTCTCACAAAAAGAAGCTTAGCACGGGAGGAAATCAGTCTATTACCTGAATATGCATGCACACAGAAGAAATAGGCGCTGAAAGAAAAAGATAAGAGACTCATCCGCAGCCATGTGGGGGTTGTCTAAATGAAACTAAATAATGTGCTTGCCATGGTCTAAACTGAGATATTCTGCAAGCTCAAACTAAACCAAAGAAACGGGGGAAATAGTTTTGAGCAGGAATGTGGTAAATTTACAGGTGGGAAAACTTTACTGCTAGTAGAGAAGGAGTTGAAGAAGCCATAAACAGTTATTGAAAATAGAGAAAATGATGAAAATAATCATTGAGAACATAATAAAAGTCGGGAGGATTCAGTTACGTTATGTTGCAGCAGAAATACTAGTATTTGTTTGTTGCATACTGCTATATTAAATCAAGAATGAAGCAATAAAGAGCAGACGCTGAACTCATTCTGCCTTGGTAGAAACATGATCTGCATGTTTTACTGTATTGGGAATTGTGCCATATGTGGTTTTGCAAAGTGTTGCACTGTTATTGCAAAGTGCTGATACTTTGTGAACTCATTTTCATCCCTCCCAGTGTTTGTTCTTCACCCTAAAAGACATATAGGATTAGTTCAGCCACACTGTCTGCGTTATTTAAATTTAAATCTCAATTTTATATTTTGTTCATAGTCGTGTTTGTTGGATTAATATAAAGATATGATGAGGGAAAAAAAGGAATGTGCTGCAAATTTCTTCAAAATAAAATGACAGAAGAGCAGTTCATTTCAAATAAACAGCAAAAGAAGATGATAATGATGATGATGATAAGAAAACGGGAGTCTTACCGATGGTGGAGATGTGGGAAGGGTGAAATTCGTTGTCCGTGAATCTGCATAACAAACATGTTTTTCCAACCCCAGAGTCCCCGAGGAGCAGGAGTCGGAAGAGCACATCGTACTGCTTAGCCATGGTGTTTTTTCATGGGCTATTGAATGAAAAAATAAATAAAATAAAAATCAAATAAAGACTGAGGTCAGAGTCGGCTAACTGAGCGATGAATGGCCACTCTCTCCCCGCCTGGATGCCATGTCTGTTCAGCAGGACCACCTAAGGCTGTGCGTGTTTTTGTTCACTGATGACAATAAAACTGGGATGCTCCAGCTTCCCAGGCAGCCTCCAGCTTCCAGTGGGTGCGGTGGTCCTCTGTCAATTTATTCTCTGTTATAAAAATGCTCTTCCTGTCATGCCTTTCAAAATAAGATATTAAACTTTTAAAAAAACCTGTGGGGGAAATTTGAGATTATTCTCTTTTATTTTGTGATTTTGTAAGGCGATGCTCACTTACATCAACGATTTTGCAGGTTGCTGATTTGGAGCATATAAGTATGTGTTTAACACAATGCCAGGTTGGAAAGACATCAGCTTTGAGAGCAGAACTGCTTCCAAATTAGCCAAAATGTATTTTTTTGTGCTCCATTGTAGTCAACATTTCTACCCTCTCCATAATGGTATGGAAGCCAATTTCTTTTTCAGAGTTTATCAGAGGCAAATAGAGAATGAGTTGGCAAAAAACGTTACATGAACAGCCATCTAGGATGCATAAAGAAAAATGTATTTTCATCCTGCATCACTTATTGAAACATAAAAATGTACCTGGGTTGAAAAATGATTTTAATAAATTGTTTCTTAACTGTAATTACAAGCATTTTGACAGTATTGCCTAATATTTCAATGCACTCTTAAATGAAAAAAAGGAGTGGATATAAAAAGGCGACTTTCTTTCTTCTCTGTCAACTGTCAAGCACAGAGGTGGAAGAGTAATGATGTGGGGTTGCTATAAAGTTCGCTAGTCTGGATCATACAAGTGTACCAGTCATTTCCACTCAATGTTGATTGTAAGAAGGTAAAGATAAGTGAATGTTTTAAAAATACACAACACAGAGCACTTTGAAACTAACAGAGGACTAAAATAATTACTAAAAGAAAGCATTTTCTGTAAATCAAGTCTTTTCTGCATGAAATGGGAATTTTCTCATTAAGCCATCAAAATATTTATACACAACTAGTTTATTTTGAAGGGTAAATTACACCATTTCCTCTAAATTTGTGTTAAAAAATAATATTATGCGGCTCTTTTACATATCTTCATCGTTGTCTGGGTTTCTCTTTTAATGCTGTGTTGAAACCCTATTTAGTGGCTCGCAATTATTGTTCCTGACGAACTATTGATAAAAATAACAATAAAAAAACCTCTCAGGTGCGACGCGTCCGTTTTCACATTTCGGCGAATGAAGCGAAATGGAAAAGGTTTGTTCCCTCTGACTCACCGTAGTTGGTTGTTCACGCAGCTTTTTACGCCCACTTCAGCAAGAAATCTGGAAACTATCAAAACAACGTGAGAATCTGGACGTTCCCGTTTCGTTCCCGGAGCTCTCCTGGCAGCGAGTCTTTTTCCCACCACCATGGACGGTGTTCCAACTCCTTTGCGGTGCTTCAGTGAGCAGCACTCGGCAGAAATGTTTGAGGATGACGGGGTGGAAACGGTGACTTCGGTGGAGCAGGTGAGCTAACGTACAGATTAGCTACATTGCCTTCATTGGAGCTAACGCTTCTGTGCGGCTCTGCGCTCGGAGCTGGAGGTGAAAGTGGAAAAGAAAGTGACTAAAATTACTCCCGATAAGACGTTTTATTTTCATTCCGTTAAAGGAAGACGTTGAATCAGTTTTTTTCCGTTGTAAGCTCTCAGTTGCATCCTTCGCAAACTTTAGCCTCTACTTAGCTAACAATGGACTCATAATGAGATTAAGTTTTTTCTACGCACGAGACCTCACTGTTCGCAACATCAGCGCGTGCTGGGCTTTGTTTAAAGACTTTTAACAACAAAATAATAATATCTCTTATATCTTACAACTTTTTCTGAAAACTGGAGTGATATTCAGGTTTCTAAAACAACTGAAAATCAAATTACTTGTTTTTATCCTGCTAGTCCAACGGATATTTTTATACGTTATGTTTTTCATACTCCATATAAAGGGTTTATAAATGTGCGTGCACTTGTTAATATGCCATCTATACTGTTTTTTGTAACTCAAAACGTGCCATTTTTAAAGGGATGTGTATATTTTTAATAGCCATTGTATGTTTGATGTGTCTGGGGTTTTTTTTATTTCTGATTATTTTTCACTATTAATCTAGTTTGTACATATTTTACAAATAGTTGGCCATTTTTACAGCAGTTGCATGTCAAAACAATCATAATTTCACTTAAAAAGTGTTAAAATCGACATTTTTCAGATTTTATTTTAGATTTTGAGACTGTTTTAAATTACATTTAGTTCTTGAAAAGCTACAGTTTCTGATTAAATCTCACTCATCTATTTTCTTACTGACTGCTTGTAAGTGCAGTTTGCTAGATATTCATATAATGACATGCTCTATACATTTACAACAGCAAATGTGAACAAAAATAGAAATATACACTTTTCTATGTTTTAATTACATAAGTTCGTTCACTAGATGTACTGTAGAAACGATGAGAATTAAAATAGCTTAAAGTAAATAAAAACTAAAAAACTTAAATGTAAAAGTAAAAAAAATGCAGCATTAAGCAAAACTAATAATATTCTTCCGTAAGTTCCTAGTTATAATATAATTTGTTTAACAAGTATAAATGTTCAATATTTACAGGCATCTTTGAATGGAGAATTGGCACCACCTGTTGGTTATTTTTAGAGTCATATATAACTTCATAAGACAAAGATGTACATATGTTTTCTTAAAAATAAATATCATTTAGAATTAAATGTATAGCAATCAGTGACAGAGCCGAAAACAGCAGATGGGAACATGAAAGTGTTGGTAAACTACAAAGTATTTTTTAATCAAATTAACTATAAGGAAAAAACAAAAAAAGTGTCAAATGAATGTCTGAATGGCTTAAATATTTTGCCTGCAAAGCTATTAAAGAAAATTAGGATTACATATTGTGAAGATCAATTTAATCACTAATTAACTCAGAATTAAAAACAGAACATTGAGAATAAGGTGCTGTTGACCAAAATGTTGCAAAAAGAGCCCAGAAAACACCAAAACTCTCAAAAGTTGATTAAAGCTACTTTTAACTTTTTAATTATTCATAAGTGTTGAAAATAATCCTAATAAAGCTTCGCTGGTGTTTACTTACCACATGACATATGGAAATTAAAAGCTGGAAAGACCAGCAAACATGTCAACCATATTCATGCTACAAATAAACCCATCTCTCTAAATAAATAAATAAGAAATGTTCAAATGTTGATGTTGAATCATTTTTTCTCTGGAATAAAATCAACAATTGTCTGCTCTCTTTTAGTGTATTTTTAATAAAACATGACAGTTGTTTTTCAAACTATTCCTTTTATTTTATCTAGAAAAAAGTGGAGGAGACCATCGAAGAGGCCATCAATGTTTACAAGCAGATGCACAGCTTTCCACAGTAAGTTCCTGCAGAACCGTCTGCATGAGAAACTGTTAGCCCAGCAAATGATCACTTTCTTCTAAAGTTAAAATTTCCAGATTGCATGTTGGTGTAAAAGGCGGAGACAGTATTTTAATTCTTAAAGTAGAACAAAGGGAGTTTATTGACAGACGGGAACGATGCGTTGAAGCGCCAGCGGTGATAGTCGTCTGCTCATTGAGCTGTCACGTTCTCGGTCGCGGCTGTGATGTTCGACGGCTGTTATCTAAACGCACGCGTTGCTGTTGCTATCGGCTGCCATCCCGTCTCCGTGTGGGTGACTCATTTCATTTCTATGACAACCGCTGGATCTCCTGATCGCCAACTCCGCAGACTATGTGCAGGTACATTTGGTTCCATCAGGAGAATTCATGTTATTAGTCAGAGGAGGGTGTGTGTTTATTACGGAGCAAATGTTCTCTGCTTTTCTTGGCTGTAATTCAGGGGTGGAGTAAATCAAACACTGAGATTATTTATTGTTTGTTTAAACCGGAAAGGACTTCAGTTTGTTTAATACATTTACATTCAGTTTATGAATGAATTATAAAAAAGAATAAATCCAACCATCAATCATTCCATCCATTTATCCATTTGTCTGCATGTCCATCCATCTGTCATCCATCCACCTACCCCTCTGTCCGCCCAACCATCCATCTGTCCATTTGTCCATCCGTCCATCCATTGGTTCGCCCATCCATTCATCCATCTTTCTGTCATCCATCAGTCCATCCATCCGTCTATCTGTTTATCCATCCAGCCATTATTTTTCATTGAAGCAGTGACCATTGTAGAAACATCAGTAGTAATATTTGACATAAATTAATCTTGAACTTTTGTCCCATTTATAATCAGAAAAAGGAGAAACAACTCTGGAAATATGAAAAACATGGATTTTTATCATGAATGTTGGAGAACATTTGGTCCACTGGTGAATTATCACAGCATTCCTGGCTTGTTTATCTGATGCGGAACGTGATGTTTAACATTTTCCTACAGAAACACGTAAACCCAACACAGGGTTCATCTTACAGTGCAATGTTTTGCACATCATAGATGTGGGAGTTCATCAACGTTACCCGGAGATTATTCTACGTTTTTCATCCTGTCATCTGAGCCGTTGTCTACCCTCCGCATTTGAAAGGCCGCGGTGGATCTTTATCTGATGCAGTGGGGCGACTGGTTGCTGTTGTTGTGCTGCATATTTGCTGCGACAAAACGTCAGATAAAGACCTGTGACTAACCCTGTGCAGGAGGAGCATGATTACAGCAAACAATGAATTAAAAGGGCAGACAGAGATCAAGATTAGGCGGGAGGACCGGGTTGCTGGTTGACTCATTCAACATATATGCTTGTTCCAACGAGATAATGATGCACATGAAGGTGGCAGGCCTTCCTAGTGATGCCCTTTGACACAAAACAACCCAGAAAACAATGTCAACTCAGACTTTTAGTCCCAGTTTGGTTCATTTTGTTTTGCTTTGCATATTCATTTACACAAACTAGGAGATGAGAGTGTTTTGCAAGCTTATCATTAAATTTGCACACATCACATCCATGTCAGTGTCATGAACTTTAACATTGTGAATACATTTTACATGTTGGTGTCTTTAATTCTGTATACTTTTCATTTAGCCATTTTTCTTCAGTTTTTAGTCAAACGTTTGGTTTTCTTTTCATTTGTCTTGTTGTTTTTTGTTTACTTCGGTGAATTTTAGTAATTTTTCCTACCTATATTAATATTATTTTTTCACAGGTTCCATTTCTGAAAATTGTTCTTTATTTTATTTATTGAGTTAGATCATTTTTAATATCTAACTGGATATTTTAATTGTGAGCAGTGCCTTTTGTGATGTAACATTTACAGTGCCTGCACATTCTGATTCTGTTTCATCCATTTCTGATGCATGTTTCTGTTTTAATGTTGTTTCTTCAGGCCAACGTTGTTGCGGGAGCAACATTACCAGTATCTCAAGAAAGGTTTACGTCACCTATCGGACGCTTACGAGGTACAGAAAGCCCACATGTCATAAAGAACTCCAGTTTTTACCTTTTTATTCTTATTTATTTGTTCTGTTAAGTCCTCGTGATTTTATAGCTGCATGTGTTGCTTTATAGCGCTTATGATGGACATATCACCAGTTTTGTTTTTTTTCTGCACGCCGACTATTCTAGCATAAATACTTGTTGTTCTTTTATATTTTTGTGCTATTAAAGCATCATTACCTGCAACTGCTGCTCCTGATATGACGACATTCGTTCATGCAAAGCAGCAAAAATAACTTTTTGCCACATAGTTGCATCATTTTTGTGTGCTTAGAGATGGAAAATGCTAAACTTTTCACGCATGTTCGCCTTAGTGTCTGGATGCGAGCAGACCGTGGCTTTGCTTCTGGATCCTTCACAGTCTGGAGTTACTGGAGGAGTCCATTCCCTCTGCCATCGCCTCCGAGTGAGTCTCACACACTTTCACACTCTGTAACTACTGTAGAGAGCTGCAGCTTACACGCAGAGGAACTGCAAAAAGAAACAACAGCAATCAGCTGAGTCCCTGTTTTAATAATAAAGTGAAGAAAACGGGGAATAAATTCGCTTGCCATGATCAAGTCACAAAATAAATGTTGGATTTCAGTTTCAGATTAGCAGCAACACAATCCAAGAACATCATAGTCAGTGCAAAGTAAACTGAAATTGTGAATAAACTTGTTCAGAGAATAATAATAAACATAAATTGCAGTAGAAATAATTCTTCATGCTGTTTTTAGTATTTGAATTCAAAATATTTCAATAATGTTAATAGTTGCTAAACAGTAGCATGGGTTCTTTATAATACTGTAGAAATTAGCATTTGTGGGTTTTTTTAAACATGATATTGGGTTTGTTGTTTAGACTAAAGCTCTGGTCATAATTAGTCATGTTTTTTGTTTCCTTTGAAGCTTCAGTATCCACACTAATCAGAAACTTGAGTCCAATTTTAGCCTTTTGTTTTTGTTTTTTTCCCTGCGTTATTCTTCTTAAGATCTTTGAATCTTGGAGGATTTGACTGTAATTATTATTCTCGCTCGCTAATAATGGCAGTGTGAAGGTTTGTTTCGTACAACAGTTTCCAAGCAGCCAGGAGTTAAACAGAGAAACACAAAAAAAACATCATCTGCTAAAATTACTGCCTTTCAGACGCAACGCTGTGCAAACCTCAGTTCGCAGCGCCGCCAGCCTACGCGCTCATTACGACTGAGAGTGGCGCCAGCTCGAGCGGCTGGTCCAGCCCAGTGTGCGCCGCGGAGCGCCTGGCCCAGCTTGAGCATTTCTAACAATGGCAGCCCGACGACAGATTGCTTCCTCTGTCCTGTGACAGAACTGGCACCAGACGGCCCGCTTGGTCAGAGTTAATGAAGGCGTCTCTTCCAACTCATTTGGCTCCTGGGATCCCTGCAGTTTTGTGATTCCTCTCCGCAGCGGAGGCTGAAAGGACATTTGAGAGAGTTGGAAGTGGAAAGTGTGTCCGATGTGACACGTCAGCTGAGGTGATGCTGAGTTCAAAACTTTGCTTTGTTCTTGAAGCTCTAAAATTATTATTTTAAAGTTTTACTGGAGGTTGTATATGAGTGTTTGTTTTAATAACTTTGTAGAGACTCAGAATCTTCATAAATTATCAGAAGTGAGCTGTTCATGCTTGAAATCTTTTAATGTGTCTGAATTAAAACAAATCCTGGGAAGAAAGAGCCAGAATTCCTCCACAGAAGTGGAAAAACTCTCATTGCCAGTTATGTCAGCTGGTTCCAGCAAGTGGAGCAGAACTAGATGTTAGATTTAGGGAGCAGGTACTTCTACACTGAATCCAGGCTGGTTTCCATGCTTTTAGCCTCAGATGAAATTGTAATCGGCGTTTGAATTTTCTCCGTTTGTCTCCACTCTTCTCTCTCCTCAGAGTGTGTCAGTTCCTGGCTCTCTGCCAGAGCCCAAAGGGGGGGTTTGCTGGCGGACCGGGCCAACACGCCCACCTCGCGCCCACCTACGCCGCCGTCAACGCCCTCTGCATCATCGGCACAGAGGAGGCCTATAACGTGATAGACCGGTACGATCCGCACTGCAAAGCTGCAGAAGAGTTTTGCTGCTGTTTTGAATGTATTCCTTTATATTTTCTAAGCGACTAGCATCCAGATTTTTTTACAGCTAGTTATTTCCTCGTTTATATTGTCTCCCTTCCTCAGCGAGAAGCTTCTAGACTTCCTGTGGTCGCTGAAGCAGCCAGACGGCTCCTTTGTGATGCACATTGGAGGAGAGGTGGATGTCAGGTGAGTTGTGGGCGAACTGTCCGTGTTTGCATGATTGAATCAATCATGAATCAATCATGCAGAATCAATGCATGATTGATTCTGCATTTCTTTGGATGGTTTTTGATGAGACGGCGTGTTGGACGCAGATCAAACGGCCAGTAGGAGGAGAGTTGGTGTTTCACCACCAAACAGTCCACCTGCTGTTCGCTTAAAAATAGTTTCAGTCGTGAGCAGAACTGGAGGATGCACTACTGGTTATTAAAGAGAAAAGAAGCAGATTCACTCACAGTCACTGGGAAAACTGAACAAGACAAAAGCTGCTGAATTATTCTGTGCTTAAGTGAAAGAAACTGGAAACTATTCTTTGGTCTCCGTTTCTCCTAAAATTCTTTCTACATTTAGCTTTATTGAATTAAAGCTGCTCATAGTTGACTTTTACTCTGCTTTGGAGTAAAAGTCGCTGGATAAATCCTCTTTACTGTTACATTAAATTAAAAGCATAAGCGGGGTTATTAAGAGACATAACCACGCTGTAAAAAGATTTGAATTTGTTGGTCTAAATAAAAAGTCGGGCTGCCCAGTGGTGCAGTTGGTAGAGCTGTTGCCTTGCAGCAAGAAGGTTCTGGGTTCAATTCCCGGTCTTTCTGCATGGAGTTTGCATGTTCTCCCTGTTCATGCGTGGATTCTCTCCAGGTACTCCGGCTTCCTCCCACAGCCCAAAAACATGACTGTTAGGTTAATTGGCCTCTCTAAATTGTCCCTAGGTGTGAGTGTGCATGGTTGTTTGTCCTGTATGTCTCTGTGTTGCCCTGCGACAGACTGGCGACCTGTCCAGGGTGACCCCGCCTCTCACCTGGAATGTTAGCTGGAGATAGGCACCAGCACCCTCCTGACCCCAGTAAGGGAAAAAGGGTGTATAGAAAATGGATGGATGGAGAAATAAAAAGCCTCTTATTACATCAACCAGTCGTGCTGCAGAGCCAGTTTTATCGCTCCTGAATTTCACTCATGAACTGCACAAAATCAGTTAATTTTAAAACATTTTTGTTCCGTTTCACTAATTTTGACTTCAGGTTTTAAACAAACGCAACATCTGGCATTGTGGCAGTAATCAGTTTGCCACAATCTGTTTATTTTAATAACTTAAAATAAAACTTTAGTTTTGTGTAGGTAAAAGCATTTAAGATCATTCTGAAGTTATATCTGTGGCTCTGAATCAGGTTTTCATTTCCTCTGCCAGGAGCGCCTACTGCGCCGCTTCTGTAGCGTCGCTCACAAACATCATGACTCCGACGCTTTTTGAAGACACGACCAACTGGATCCTGAGGTGCAGCCACGTTTCGCCACAGCAGCTTTTGTTTCTGTTCGTTTCGTCCGGTTTTTATTCCCTTTTCTTTCTGTCTCTGTCCTGGTTGCAGCTGTCAGAACTGGGAGGGCGGCCTGAGCGGCGTTCCAGGCTTGGAGGCTCACGGCGGTTACACGTTCTGCGGCACGGCCGCCCTCGTCATCCTGGGCAAAGAACACATGCTGGATCTGAAGGCCTTGCTGGTGAGTGGCCCGTCCGCCGCTCTAACTAACCCAATCGGGGTTTTTAGCGAGGTCATGTCACTTGAATATTTTCAGAAACTCACCAGCTGTGATGAAGTAAAATAAAAGTGGAAAACCATGTTGTGCTCTGATGTTGCTGCTTCTTTAAAGGAGAACATGTTAGAATATCCTTTGCTGGAAGTGCCTTCCTGCTGCAGCGCCTATTCAGATGCAAAGCAGTTATAATTCAAGTCTTCGTGTGAGCAGCTATGAAATGTTAACTACTGCTGAATGATCCGTTTACTGTCCCTGTATGACGATATTTCTGATTATTGTAGACTTTTGGTCACATTGTCACAAGAAATCAGTCAGAAAACATAAAAAGTGACTGGAAGAATCTAAAGCATAATAGTCGTCAACTAATTCAGTAATCGATTAAAAGTTGCGCAATTTTTGTCTTTTATTTTTATAATTGAAGGACTTTCTTTGCTGCACGTCCTGTGAAATATTTAGTTTTTTTTCTAAATATAAAAAGTGCCTCAGAGTGTTTATTATTATTACCGTTTCATCTTTAAACGTGTTTGTCATTCTGGTCCCCAGCGCTGGGTGATCAGCAGGCAGATGCGATTTGAAGGAGGCTTCCAGGGTCGCTGTAACAAACTGGTGGACGGATGCTACTCCTTCTGGCAGGCTGGACTCCTGCCGCTCCTGCACAGAGCCTTGTTCAACGACGGTACGTTTCCAGAGCCATCAGTGGCTTCAAACCAAGATTGAGCCACTTTAAGATTCGTTCTAAACATCAAACTCTCTTTCTTTCTTTATACATTTCTCAGTTTCATGCTGCAGTGATGCATCTTCATGTCAAAGATCTTTTCAGTTTCATGTCATGATTCTAACCAGCAACTTGTTTTTGTTCTGTGCTACAGTTTTGTTTAAATGTAATAAAGAGTGAGAAACAAGGAAGTCTGTCACGGTTCTTTGAATAGTTTTAAATTTTTTAGAGAGGTTTTAAGCTGTGTTCTCAGTGTCGTTGGACAAGTTTGTGTTTGACTATTTATTCTTTTTGTTTCCTCTGGTGCAGGAGAGTCGCAGCTGAGTCGGCAGCGGTGGATGTTCGACCAGCAGGCCCTGCAGGAGTACATCCTCCTGTGCTGTCAGAATCCAACAGGCGGCCTTCTGGACAAGCCTGGCAAGTCAGTACCCGCCATGTGACACACACACACACACACAATCAGCTGGGATTCATGATTTCAGTGTGATTTTCTTCCTGTGTCCAGATCCAGAGACTTTTACCACACGTGTTACTGCCTCAGCGGCCTCTCCATAGCGCAGCACTTTGGGAACGTGGAGCATTACCACGAGGTGATCCTCGGCCCGGAGGAGAACCGGCTGGTGAGTGGGTCGGGTGCAGGGGAAAGTTTCATCTTACAGGATAAAAGCTGAGCATTAGGGTCTCCTCTGTTCATGCCAAATACAAGAAACAGACAATGCAGTTACGCTGTGCAAAGAGATAAAAAGCCTAAATGGATTTTATTGATTAATCAAATGGTTTTTTTTTTTTAAGGTTTTATTTTTGGGAAATCTGAAATGTCTTTTCCAGATTCTGGATGTTTGACAAGCATGTTTTACAGCTTCTATGTCAACTCTGGCATAGTAGGGCCAAAATAAGATTTTATTTTTTATTAGAAGAATAAAGTTATAATTTTGTGAGGACTTTGCATTTCCTGCAAAAATGCAGTGTGAATGCTATAAGCTGGATGCTGCTTTTGGTGAAACTTGCAGAAATTTAATTAATGGGGAAAAGCTGCAAAAAGCAAAAACTTCCAATTTAAAAAAGAGTGAAAATGCAAAAATCCCACAGAACAGTGTTTACAAAGCCAAACTGCAAAGCCACAACAGTTTATAAGATAAAAAGCTAAAGCTAGCTGGAATACTAATGATAGGTTAGCATGACTAGCATGTTGGTCTACAGTAACAAACTCCATGCAGTACAAAAAAACATGCAAAAGAAAGATTTTTATATCTTTTTATATAATAATATTAATCCTATAATGACATCCAGGCTAGTTGATCTACAGTAACACATTTAGGAGGGTTGGGATTAAGGTTTGGGATTAGGGTTAGACCAGTGGTGCCCAAAGTGGGTCCTGGAGGCCCGGCATCCTGCATGGTTCAGTTCTCTCCCTGGTTTAACTCATTAGAAGGTCTAAGAAGAACATTGACAAGCTGAAGATGTTGCTACCACTGGGGAGGGAAATAAAACATGCAGGATGCTGGGCCCCGAGGACCGACTTTGGGAACCACTGGGTTAGACATTAGGGTGGGAATTATGGTTGGAAGAAGGGCTGGGATTGGGTTGTAGTTATGGTAGAAACTAGGGAAGACATTAGGATGGGAAGTAGGGTATAAAGGAGGCTTGGGATTTGAAGGAGGGTAGATTGGGAACACAGTCAGTTGGCCAGAGTGTGTTTTTTCTAAAGAATGAGTATAATTAGAGCAAAGAGGGATTTCATGAAATCTTACCCTGGTTTTCATTCTCTCTCTTCAGGCTCCCACTCATCCAGTTTACAACATTTGTCCTGACAAGGTGGCTAAAGCTGTGCAGCACTTCCGCCAGTTGTCGGTTCCTGACGCCAGCAGGCAGGCGGGACCTCCTGCTGATGCCGAGCCGTCGGAACCGGCCTCCGCTTCCGCCGGGCCTCAGTCCTAGGTCTCCGGGTACCGAACTGGATCCAACAGGATTTAATAAGGGAGCAGACAGGACGACGGGCCCTCGGTAGAGACGAAGGCCGGAGTTTAGCAGCATTATACCTCCATACAGGTCAACAGTATTGTCTGGACAGCTTAAACATTCAGAGGAACTCCTGCTCGTATTGCAGATGGTTTTATTCCTGTGAAAGGAAAAATTGTAACTTTGTATAATTTCAGTATTGCCTGACTTAATAAAGGTTTATACAGCAGTTTTCATCATGGTACTGTCATAAACCCTGACAACCCGACCCAAAGTTTTCTGCAAACTGAACAGTTGTGCTCACATAAAAGATGGCAGATTAAATATGAAAGCCTGGGATCCATTGTGTTTTTTTTTACACAATGTGAACCAAGTAAAGCTAAAATTGTCAGATATTTTGTTGTTTTCTAAAATGCAAAATGTGGATATTTTTGCACGATTTTGGCTTCATTACTGACTGTTTTAGTAAATTGACTTTCTTTGAGTCTATATACTCAACTAAATTAGTTTGTTTCAATAATCGATTTGATTCAGCCATTTTTTTTTTACAATTTTATAAATGCATTAATACAAATACTTCCCTTTTCAAATAAAAACATTTTAACAGCATTTTCTTGAGCCTTTGTAACTAAAACACTGAAAAGCCCTTTCTGCTTAATGTATCAATTTATTGCAGCGCTGAAACTACGAGCCCTGACAGTTTTCTTCTATCTAAAGGCTAAATTGACATTTTTGACTTTCCTGTTCTTCCAGCAAATTTCCTTTTTACATTTTGAATCTGGCTTCTGCAGTTAAATTAGATTATTTCAATCGATTCCCGACTAATCCGCTTCGGAAAACATTTTGCATTTTGACTTCAGGAACCACAGGAGCCACTTTAAAGGATAAAATAGTTTATTTTATAGTTTCATAGTAAAGGTAGGCCTCAACTTGCAAGACAATTGTTGGCAGTATGTACAACATACTTGTAATTTCCATGGAATGGAATCAAAGACCTACCACACTAATTATATCCTCCTAAGTGGAAATAAAATGGAAACAATATACATACATACACACACACGTCTCCTAGAGATATTAATTTTCCTTGGGGGGGGAGATCAGTGTAGGGGTCAGGGGTCAGCAACATTTTTACTGTGTGAAGAAGCACAACACGTCGACAGGGACTCACCTGGCCTCCGTTTACAATTCAATACCTAGTTCAAACCCGTTAACACTACGTGCGACAAATTGGTATTTTCTCCATGAATCGTGTGGTTACCACAAAAATAAAATAAAAATAAAAAAACGCATTACATGGTTTTGAAGACATCCAATCTGAATATATAAATGAGATGCCCAACGTATCCAGCCACCTAAAGTCATTCACTACTTCAAGCTAAAAGGACAAAATACGATACAAAGTTCAGGAATATTCTCCTTCAAAACATCAATTTCAACAAAAGGACGTAGGTTGGTTTTTTTCCATATATATATATATATATATATATATAATTTTGTGTTAAATGTGAGGCAGAAAACATCTGCACTTCAGTGGGCCTGAGGCGGCCGTTTGCTCAAAGCAGCTTCACATTCGAGTGGAGGTGGGGGATAAAAGCTAGAAATGTTTTTACATTTTTAAAAAAAGGTGGATTTTCTTTCCCAGGACAACAGATTGAGGTGTGTGTAAAAACTTAAACAGTTTATTTTTTTCATTAATCAAGCATAAAAATAAACAAAATACAACAAAGCAGTGCTTGGAAGAGGACACCTGGTTCCTCCTCTCGCCCCAAAATCATCTTGAGGAGAAGAGAAGGGGAGCGACGGAGGGGCGGGGTACAAAAAGCTTTAAGTCTTTGAGTTGCCAAGCTGCCTTTTTTTGAGTTTTGGATTGTTGTTGCTAAGAAACAGGTCAGGGTGGGCACCGACGACGGAGGGAAAAACTAAGACAAACGGGGGAAAGCTGGAGAAACCTGAAGCTCTCTAGACGGATTGAAGCGAGCGAGCGGCCGTCCTCCGTCCGGCTCGCTCCCGCTTCTCTGCTGGAAGGACAAACGGCGGCGGCGGATGGTGGGACATTTCAGGGGACACTCGTCTCCAGCGTTGAGAGAGAACGACGAGGGGAGCCCGTCTCGCCCGTCCTGGCGCCCCCGCCGCCTCCGTCCTTCGCCAGTTTTCAGCTTATTGACTCTCTAGCTGGCCTCCATTCGCAGCTTCTTCCTGGTGGGCGGCTCCTCCGCCTCCGACTCGGAGCTGGAGTCGGAGCCGCCGTCGAACGCCGACACGGCGCTGCCTTTGGGGTTGGTGTACAGGCTGCTGTCAGGTGACGAGTAGTTGGTCTGGATCTGCGTGGAGCCTTTCACTTTCTCCAGAGCGCGGACTGAAAAAACAAAAAAACATGAGCGGCTGGGAACATAAAAATAAAGTCGACTGAGGAATTCAGAAGGCATGTAAATAAATGTGAGACTGAGCTACATCGGAGTTTATATTGAGGTCTGGGATAGTTTGGTAGAATCGGTTCGATTGCAACATTTGTTACATTTTCACAAAACCTGTTCCCCTCCTCACCTGTGGGGGCACTGCAGCAAGAATCACTGAAGAAATCAACATTTAAACCTCTGAAAAAGACACCGAGTCTCCATGAAAAGTAAACAAAAAAAAACCCATCAGATTTCAGCAGCTGCAGAATCTCTTTTGTCTTCAGTCAACAAACCAAGAGCCATAGTCGGCTGGTGTGTTTGTTTTGGTTGAATTTACCCACAATGCCTCGCTCTACAGTCTGCTTCCTGCTTTTTGAATGCACTCGAACCGTGCCAGAGTTCACTTCAAACAAACAGAAACAAACAGAACCCTGGGGTTTTAAGTGGACCAGAGTTTGCTTACGAGTTCATACTGAACGTATCAATGTTGCCTGAAAAGCAGCAAGGGGACTGAAGCGCAAGGCATTCTGGGTAAATACATCTAAAACAAATAAGAGTCTAATGCTAGCAAGAGAAATGTTTCATTGTGTTTTGCCAAAGACAAAAGAGAAATCCTACAACCACTAAAATCTGATGTCATTTTTGTTTACATTTCATGATTAAAGTTTCGCTCGTGTCTTCTTCAGGGGGTTGTATGTTGTTTCCTTCAGTGCAGCGCCCCCACAGGCGAGGAGGGGAACAGATGTTTCAAAAGGTTTGGTTTGTTTTACAGCGCAGTGAGAAAACGAACCGCACTGGCTGAAAATGTAACAAATTGCGGTTTCCGTCATTGTATTATAAGCCTGGCGGGCCACCAGGCTTTGCTTGTGCCCCGTCCAGGCTAAGAATGCTTTTTTTTCCCAAGTTGTTTTTTTAACAACCCAAGGATTTGTATTTTTTAAGACTTTATAGTTGCTGTTCCAACCTTTCAATAACATAATTATCAAGTGATATTTTCAAATTTCAGGTCAACTTTAAACATTTTTAACTCAAAAACAAAACAAATGTTGCAATTTTTGTCCACAAACAAACCGAGTCCATCAGGCTTTCACCATAAAACCCCAATCCTAGAGGAGCAACGTTTAGCTCAAATAACTGGGTCAATAACAGGACCCTGACTGCATGCTGATGAGGTCATTCTGACATTTGATCCAAGTATTGAAGTTGCAGGTTCACTCGCCCTTTAGAGTCTAAGTAGAGGAAGGCATATTCATGTGCTAAAACGGCCCAGTCAAAGCCTGCGCCCAGTTTATCAAATGGACTTGGATCCAACGTGAAAAGAGCGACAAAAGTCCCATCACTTGGAGCTTTCTAGCATTTCTATATTTTTACTGGATTTTCTCCCAGTTGCACGAACGCTGCAGCTGCTCAGATGAGCACTAAGGCGTCCGGAGGGCCCGGCCTCAGTCAGCGCTTACCTTGCTGCTCCAGCAGAGCGTTCTGCCTCTTCAGGTCGTCGATGTCCTGCTGGTGCGTGTGGTTTTTTCGCCTCATGTACTGGATGTACTCTGTGGCTTTGTCTAGGATTTGGGCTCGAGACGCCTGTTTGGTAGACTGCTGTTAGTGACACATGCAGAAAGTGAAGCAATGACACACACATCACAGAGAATTCATCACATTTTCACAGTTTCCTGCTTCTGTCACGACTAAAAACGGGAATCTGGGGCGACGCTTTGCTTTCTGAGCTGCTCCGGTTCTGAGCGCGCTCAGTGGCTGTCTGTCACTTCACTTACAATTATTCCCCTTACATTTAAACACACTTATGCAATCTTTAATTCATAGCTACGTATGAAACATAGATGAGCATCATTTATTCATTTAATAAATTAAATGCTCTACGTAACACTTAGAATGAAGTAACTCGAAAAACTAAAATATGCAAATTTTTATTGCTAAGCCTTAGCAAATGTGCAAAATGCATTTAAATTACAAGCAGCTAAAATCACAGGACGACATTTTACTACATAAGAAGCATTTACATTATTCTTCTTTTAATTTGATCAGTGTCTAAGAAGTTAAATAATCACTCTTTTTTAAAATAAGCTTAAAGATGTCTTTACAATAAGTTTTTAAAAACTCAACTTAACTTACCTTCATCTACAACCAGAGGAAAACTGCTTAGATTGACTGGAAACGCCTGGATTAGACTGCAGAGGTGGGAGGAGAATCTCCTAATCTTTCTGTCTGACAACCATCTCAATCTCAGCCGGATGTTTGAAAAAGCTTTTTCTGCCACTTCTGTTAATTTAACTAGAAATGTGAGGTTTCTCTCTGGCAGCCAGGTGGCTCTGAAGTTAAGCTGTTAGGTACGGTGGAGGGCCTGTAATGCTGCGGGCTCGTTTCTGTACGATGCAGCATATTAGATATAAAAATCTATTATTAGAGGCGTTTAGCTTTTTAACATGGTGTTTATAATTTATTAAAATTACCAAAGTGAGATTGTGCAACTGCAATAGAATATTGGTTTTAGACGTTTTCACCAGGTAAACAAGCTGAACTTCTTCTTCTCTAGATAATTCAACGAGCAACAACAGAAAGTAAAACTCCCAGATTAAGGCTTCAGAATGACTAATCCTAATCTTTATTAGTAAACATAAAGTGAAATCTAATGCAAATGTTTGATATCTCATACCTAAACAGGCTGAAACGTTGCTGCAAATTACCTTTTATTAACTGTTTCAGTCAAAACTGCTTCACGTAAAATACAAGCAGCACCAGATAAATTACAATGAAGGCTTTAGGGAAAGGTTGGTTCAGATAAATGTGTAGAAAAGTGATTAAAAACAATCACTTCAGAGTCCAGATAAATAGTCGCTTGTCAAACAAGATGGCGGCTCTGAGCTATGGAAGCCAAAGCAGAGCATTGGTGGATTTTAATTGCAGAAACTGATTTGTTGCCCGGCGTAACATTCCTAAAGCTCTGCCTCAAATCCCTGAAACGTGAAATGACGTGAAAACAGGTACGATGACAAACTCTGCACCCGACGCGTCCAAATCTTCTCAATGACACCGACGTGAAAACAGGAAGTGAGCAGCGAAATGTTCTCATAATAACTTCCTGACGCTGGTCCAAGTATTTAAACTGCCTCGTTGCTGCCAATCTACACTCTCCCACCATCTGCTCCTTTCCCAGCCGTTGCAACCGTTTCCCTGATGCACATTAAATTTGAAGGAAAAAAGCAACAACAAAAAAAAAAAAAAAAAAACAGGATGAAACTGTTTTCCTTTATGAGGGCCTGAATGTTACCAACCTTTTCTCCCTGCAGGGAGGGTACCGAGTCCCGCAGGCTGTGAAAGCTGTCTTTGATGTGGTCCCTACGTTTGCGCTCCAGTGCATTGTGGTGTGCCCGTTTGTCTGCCTGCAATGAGAAGTCACAGGGCCTTCAGCCTGGCAGCAGTGCAGCGTGGGTAGGAGGACAGCGGGCGTCCAGCTGGCCGTCCCCGCTCACACCTACACAAGCTGCTCTGCTGCACAGCGTCGCAGCGCTGCTTTACATCCACTACGCGCTGCAGAAAGGCTGAGTTATTCGCTTTAACTAACTAGGAAGAACTGAGAAATAATTCTCGTTATCGTCGATCAAACAGAACTGTGTAGTCTTGTAGCCTACACAGGCTACAAGGCAGAGGAGGTTGGTTCCTCCTCTGTAGCCTGTGTAGGCTACAAGTTAGCCTACACAGAGCCTGGTCCTTGTTTGCCCCTCGTTAGGAAACCATACTGAATCTGTCCTGCAAGAACAGGGAAGGGGACAAACAACACGAGCAAAAACAGAAACTGCAGAGATTTAAAGGGCAACACAAAGTAAGGACAGAAATTCATTTTGGTGTTTCTTTGCAACGTTTTGAAGCTAGCGACTTGTTATTCTTTTAAAACTTTGACGTAGAATCAGATTGCATCGGTTTCAATGGGGCACAAAATGCTCAAAGGTCTAATTCAGCATTGTTTTTTTAAACTGGAACGTCTTTAAATCATGATATTACTGCAAAGTATGAAGCGCACCAAGTGTAAAAAGCTACAATAATGCATATTTTCTAGGATACATTTGGTTTATCTCCAATATCGACCCAGATTTTATGCTTATTTGACTAAAAGGGCTTTTTAATAACTCATCGAATGATAAAAACAACAAAACCATGAACCTTCTGAAGTTTGCCAAGTAACGATTCAAAGAGCCGAGCCTGTAAGCTTCAGTCTGAAGGAGTAAATACTTCTTTGCCACATGACCTGGTCACCTTCCTGTCACTCCGTCACCGCGCCTCAGACCCTCATCCTCCTGAAAACCCACAGCGAGTCCAAACCAGGTCACATCAACAGCTGCCACTCAGAAACACTCCATGAATACCAAACCAGAGAGGAAGAAAAAGCAACAAACTCTCACTGAATGACTCCATTTAAAAGTTATTTATGGTTCCCGTTTCAAAACATAACAGCAAAAAATGTGCAAATTCTCTGTTCGTGCATCATTTAATTTTATTTTGCCAAACTTCTTGTCCAATCATTAAACACCAGCTTCAAACAGACACAAAAAGCACAGATTTACATCCTAATTGCCCTGTGCAAGGCACAACATGGCCGCCACCGTTACATGACCAGAGCCAAGCTGGAGATCAGCTCACTTCTGTGTTTTTAGGCCAAACCACCAAATCCTCCAATCAAATGTGCTTCCTGACTAATCCCCGCTCTCAGGGCACAGACATTAAGCCCAACACTGAACCCAGAGGCGGGACGAGCCGGTCTGAGCGTCTTCAACTAAGTATCACCAAGTAGAGTCTAGTTTCTATCTTGGTCCCCTCAAAATAAGACTAAACTAACGTAACAAGTAACTTTTCAGCAAGACGTGAGCTTGTTTAAGTCAATTATTCCTTAGAAATCAATGAAAAGTATCAGCCATCAGTGAAATAACAGTAGAGCCGAGACATTTTGGGAAAACAAAGGAACCCTCCACTAGGTTCCCCACCATGTTTTGGTTAAAAAAATGATAAAAGTTGACAGGAAATTTTGGAAGTAGATCATCAACAGCAAAGAAAAAAACCCCTAATCTTTCTGTAGATTGTGTGCGCATTATCAAGCACCATTATCTTTTTAAATAGACGATTGTGAAGATTACAGATTGATTTTATTATATATAGACCAAGCTTAACCTGTCTCAGATATTACTGTTGTGATTTTAAAAAAAATGCAGCAGTATTTTTCAAATACGCTTATATTCGTCTTTTGTTTATTTACAATAATCAGAAGACAATTGGCAAGTAAAGCCTGGTGGCCCCCAGGGTTATAATACACTGAGGGAAACCTTGGAAGTTTGTCCCCTCAAAAAAAAAAACAATAAACTTCAATTTAAACTTTAACTGGAAGACATTTTAAATATCCAAAATAAAACAGGACGACCAAAAACAACAAATAAAAACCACTTGCAACCGAAGCCATAAATAAAACAGATTACGATGTGTTTGCAAATAAAATTTGTTTAAAAAAAAAATCAGAATGTAACTCGTTTTAATTGCTTGTTGCGACAGGTTTGCTTTTAACTCGCACTTTTCCATCAATATGAAGGAATTATTAATAATTATCTTGCTGAAAAGTTAGTTTCCTCTTTTCTCAAGTGAACCAAGATATTTGCATTAGAAACCAGAGCAAAAATACTCTGTAAAACTTGCAGTGCACAGCTGGTGTGGATCACTTGGTCACGGGATTTCTGCAGCCGAGTTAAAGACGAGGTAGCAGACATGTGACTCATGCTGTCAGGGATCACAATGACAAACCAAAGTGGCCACAAATGAGACATAAAGCAGGCTGGAACAAGTTCAGTTTCAGGGGCAACATGGGAGGGACGCCGGCAAAAGTTTAAGTCGCTCAAATTATCCACAACATGCGAGGATTTGAAGCACGCTGCCCAATAAAGAGCCTCGCAGTCGCTCATCTGAAACTAAAACTGCAGTAAAAACCAGAAATCTTCCACCGGCACCAACCACATCCCAGATCTCGTGACTGCTTGGTCTGCGCTGCCATAGCATCAGCTCAACTCCACGTGCCTCCTGGCATCCACTCCCTGCATCAACCCTGCCATAAACAAACGCATGACTAACCCCTGGAGGTATGTGCATTTACAAGTCTGGCAGCCGCTCTCGCAGCGACGGTTTCAGCACAAACAGGAAAAAATACCAAAAAAAAAGGCGTAGAGAGGACAGCAGATCGTCGGCTTCCACCGCCACGACAGGAGCCAGAAACGCTCATTTTCCGCACATCTGGAGATGAGGAAAACATTCGCTAAATGAGCGGGAGTGATCTCAGAGCGAGGCGGCTGACGTTTCTTTAAACGGTGATTGAAATCTGGAAACGTTGTGAAGCAGCAGGTTGGCCTCATGCTAACAGCTCACGTCAGCCGGCTGGCTTCAGTTTAGAAGATAAAATATGTCCAACTCTGTTTCCAGAACCTCATTTTATTGGTAAACTACAACAGTGAGGATTATTGAAGACGTCTCTGACATGAAATCACACATTTAGAGAGTTGTACGTTTTATATTGAAAATAACGAATAAAGGCTCTCAGAACTCTTCTTTTCACTTTACACAGCCGTGTTCATCCGATTTTTTTTAACTCAGTTAATTAAAACGACCCAGTTCTGGAGACTCTTTGATGCTGAGTCTGCTTTTATAAGTATACAAGACTTTTGTGCCTTCTCAGCTTTAAAGAAGGACAACCCGAGTCAGAAAACTTCAGGAAATTACTGACGTTTGTCGACGGGACGCAGCAATTATTATCTCATCACATAAAAGGAGCATTTTTCCAGCGACATCAGAGGACGCCGACTCTGCTGCTCCTCCATTCTTTACATACTTTGACGGCAAAGCTTTACAAAAGAGGGCTGGGTGCCAAGCCCAAAGTCGCTGTTGTTTTACCATTTGCGTATGGAAACTTGGGCTCCTCCTCACTAGAGTGCTTTCTTTATGTAAGAAATAGAGCAGAAGAATAAAACATGTTCCTGACATGAACCCATCATAATTACTGCTAACATTATATTAATGATCCATGCAGTTACAGAGTAATATCCAAACACAAATAAGCTGCAAATGTCTGCAATTTCTCCAGTTGGAAGACGTCTTATTAGAGTTATGAGTCCAATATTTAATATATCAGCTTCTTATTGTTGAGCTTCAGAAAACAGGTTTCAGTTTCAAATTCAAACTAAGATCACAGACGAGACTCCAACCGCACCGATGAGTATTACATTATTTTAGCTGCATAAACAAAGCTTTTATGCTTAAAATAAATAAAATGTGTTGCTGTCTGATATTGTGCTGCTTCGTAGATCTGGTCGTTTCTTGTAAAGAAAACAAAACCAAACAAACTGACATGCTGCTATGAAGAGCATGGGTTTGAAAAGCGTTGCTTACGGGAACAAACAGGAAGTAGGAAGAGACAAAACGACGATGCCCAGGGGGGTAACTGACCTGCAGCAGTTGGCGCTCATGACAGGACGCGCCTGAGAGGAATTTGGGAAACATTAGTTCTTTCTTTCACACCTAAAGCCATGAATAAAAGCCCCTTTTTGGTCAAAAATGTGTCACAAAGAGGCCAAAATTATAACATGTCTGACTATAATGTGTCTAGCTGTTTGCATTTTCGTAGAAACTTAAGTAGCATTTAGATTATTTTCTGTTTATTTCATTTAACTATGTTCACAAGGAATCTGTAAAGTGTGGAGTGCATTTGCATCTAATTACTGCCAAAACTTTTCAAATTAGATATCAGTTTGGGCCTTTCAAAGACATGAACATGCTGTGAGCCAAACCACAAAACTTTAGCTGTGATGAAGGTGAAATTCAAGTCTTCAACAACCTCTAGGTTTTCTTACACATCCTAAACACTAGCTTGTTCCTTTTTCCTGCTAAAAAAAAAAGTCCCCAGAGCAAAATGCCGCCACCAACATGCTTCAAACATCATTTGAAATTAGTTTTCCAAAACACAGACCACAAATTTGTCAGTTAAGGTGGATGGCCAGGTAATATTTTAGCAAATCCAAATCTGAAAAGTGAGGCATGCATTGATCTTCACAGAAACTCCCTGGTTGTTCCTGGAGAGGGAAAAGCTCCTCAAAAACGAAATATTTTGTTTAGAGCGAATCTGAGAGTGTTTACTTTATAAATTGATTGTTTTCAGATTCTGTAGAGCTTAATCTATTACATCATAACACCAGTTCCGATGCGTTAAAAAAGCATTTTTAATTCAGACCTCAAAAGGAAATAACAGCGTGCAGCAACCAAGTTCTGCACTGGCTGCATCTCTTCCCGGGTTGAGATGCAGCTATACGTCATTCATTTAGCCGCCTGTAGGGAGAAGATGGCTCTAATCTCTGGCTGCAATACAGGAAAAAAAAAAAAAAAACATCCCGCCGCAGTCCGACAAACAGGCGCGGCTTCACCACACGAATAACAAAACAACAAAACAACAACAACAAAAAGCCTCTTTCCTCTCCGACTCCTCTACATCCCCATCCTAAACCGACTCTGTTCACCCACATGATGGCCTGCATGAAATGCTAGGAAGCTCTGATCATAAGCGGAATCCCCGCGGTGTGAAGTCAAGCGCCGATCGGAGGGGGAGGAGGAAGGCTGCTGCCACGGAGAACAGACAGCTTTGTGTTTACCGGAAAAAAATAACAAACCTGCAACAAAACCAGTCTTTGTAGCGAGATACAGCTTTGGTCTAAATATAGACGTCGTGAACGAGTGGACTCCGTATGGTGAACACCCTGCAACGCACAGTGCGAGCCAAAATCGCTTCAGTAGTAGAAACGCATCATTAGTTTCATTCTCCAAGCATCAGCCACGAATCTGAATGTTTAAATATTTGCCTAATTAAGCAATACTCCTTAATGCTATGACGCTACAGCCATGCCCATGGGGCAACATTAAATACCAGAACAAGACAAATTTGATGAATAAAAATAACTGAACAATAGGGAAAACATTTTCTCGACAGTGGACAAATCCCCCCCACAGCTTTACGCACCACAGAGTGATATCTCGGTGATTCTTCCTGCAAAGAAACAGAACAAAAAGTACAATTGTAGCCATAACTGTTCGGCAATTTTGAACTATTACGCTGAAGTAGCTAAAAACTGACACAATTCAGCATATTAGCAATAAGGCAGGCTAAGGGGTTTCGTGAATTAACCAAAACCCTGATTTAAAAAAATTACTCAGAAAAGAGCAGCTAGTCAGCTAGCTGGGCAGCTAGTTGAATGCTAAATCGCCCGCTAGCTGAGCGTAACGTCCCTAAAAAGCGAAAAACTGGGAATACTCACGTCACTATCGACTTCGATGTCATCGTTATCACTCATTCTTCGCTGAAATAGTCTGGTTTTAAAGGGACGGGTAGCTACAAAAACAGCATGGATCAGTTGAGCACCGAGCGGCGCAGCTAGCAGCAGCAGCTCACCTTCTGTTTGGACAGAACCGTCTCCACGTGATTACACTACACACGCACGACTGTTGCTGCGCAACACGCATGCGCGATATTTACGTGGGAGTTGTAGTCAGATGACGTAGTCTTTTACAAATAATCAAAAACATACGGATTCTCCACGTATTTAAACGAAAGAATGTTACATTAATACAATTTTACAATGACTAACGTCATAATAATTAATATAAATCCCTCAAAATGTTTAATTAAAAACGCAACTATTATTTTTCAAACTACAATGCCCGAAAATCCGAACGTCTGCCTGTGACGTCACATCATTTACGTTGTCGTGTTGCTCCATGGGAGTGGTAGTCTGAGTCATAATTGTATGTCAAAGGAGCTGGAAAAGGCCATGGCTGAGACACGTGGATTTCAAGAATAGAATAATAGCATGAGATTATTACCAAGGCAATGATCTGAGTTTATTTAGACTTACTGGCTGTAAAGTAAATAAATAAAAAATTTGAAAAAAATGCACATTCAATTTTATCATTATATTGTGCTATTTTTATTTTCCTTTTATGTTTTAAAATGGTAAGTATTGGAAATGCAAAATCAACACAGATGTCTTCAATAAGAGTTAGGTTAAAAATAAATGGGAAACAAGATTAAAAATGTATATGTCTTCCTTATAATAATTGTTATATCTTTTTACTGACTTATAAATTACAACCCATAACTTTAATGCATATACAAGGGATTTCGGGTGATAGATCATCACAAATGAGTCTGTAAGTAGGAAGCGAAAGAAAAATACACTGGATTGATTAAACGTTTTTACAAATCTCATAATAATGCTAATTCTGCAAATCTCAATGAAAAATCATCTTCATGGTGAAACGTGGTGGAGGCAGGAATAGGGCAGCCAGTCAGGGTTGATGGGAGGATGAATGGACCTCAAGATTTATGTCTTAACCTTTGGAATTAATACATTTTGAGTTTCCACAAAGAAAAACACGAGTTGTGAAACTATGTGATTTTTTTAAAATGGTATTTTCTATTTTTAAAAAATGGCATTTGAAGATTCTATCTAAAAATATAAAAAGAAAGAAGTTGATCTTTAATTTAGAAATGTAAACACATTTTCCATTATTCATACGATGAAAAGAAGCTATTTTTGATAGTTCTGTCTCTCCTCACCTTATCCATAAACTTTAGCCACTTTGGCTTGATTTATTTTTTTCTCGCTTTCTAAAAAAATAAACATAAAAGAAAAATATTTCAAGCTACATTAATGTTTGTTCAATTATGACAACATAGGCATAATATTATCAAGAAGTCTTAAAATTACAAGAAAAAATTTTTTTAATTACAAAAAAAATGTTGATAGATTGTGATTCCTACTTTGAAAATCCTGCTGCTGATAATAATTTGATGCTTTTGTATTAAAAGATTACATATTTCTGTTAATTGTTATATATATTATATAGATAATAGTAAGTATGACTTCACAAGATGCTCAATAAATCTCATATTCATTTTTTGGCATTTTTTGAGTTGGGGTTCTCATAAAATTACTACTTTTTGCTCCTAACATTACAACGCTATTCTTGTAATATTATGACTTTAATCTAATAATTACAAAAGAACAAACTTAGCATGAGTCTATAGTTACAATGAATAAATTGTAAAACACATTTGTCAAACAAGATGGCGGACCTCGGCATGCTGACGTCACTCTGATGATGGAAAGACAAGGAATCAGTTGGGGAAAAAAAAGATATAGATATATATATTTTACATAAATGAAATCTTGAAAAAGAAGAAATGTGATTAATTGATCAAATCAATTTATTGCCCAGCCCTAATTTGACCGCATCATGCTGTAAATGTGTAATATGTTTACCAGATTTCAAATAATCTGCTTTCATGCTTCCTTTTTCACCAAACTACACTGTAGATAAGAAGCTTACAGTGTGGATTATGTGGCACAGCAACAGTGGATCAGAAAAAGCTGGAAACATCTTCTCTCTTTTTCACCAGCAGGTCAAGAGGCCACAGCAGCTTCAGGAGACGCCATGCCGTCCACTCCTTCTCCTGCAGATCTGCACTGACCTCCATCTTATCATCCTGCGGATCATCCTACCAAATCTTTGTTGGAATGAATTAAACTGAAGGCCTCGCCATTGAAACGCAAAAAGAGGTTTACCAAGAAATATTGCATGTGACAGCGCGGCGTAAAACATGAAAACGTAATAATGCCAGGCTTTAATAATGCATCTGATGTAAATATATTATAAAAGTCTAAGTTAAACGATCATGTTTTACCAAACTATTGCTATGATGGTGGGGCTTTTTTGTCTCAGTTGTGGTGATATTATTGTTTGTTTTTAATATAGTTTTATTTTTGGAATGTGTGATTTTCCTGTAGCATTTTGAAAGAAAATTATTAATAAATTTGATATGTTTATGTGTTCATAAATTCTCCCCTTTCTCTAAATCCAACAAGTATATGATCTGTTCTCTTACTGTCATGGAGGAAAAAAATGTATCCTAATAATATTTACTGGTAAATATGCCAGTAAAAAAATGCTGGCTTGTAACAAACATCCTCTCATAATTCATAACAAATTTTACTGAATCTATTTTGTCCAAGTTCACTTTTCACTGATCCAGTTAGGAATGTAAAAGGGAAGCAAATTGTTTTCATTAACCTATAATCAACAACTTTAAAGCCACAAACGCTGGTAGTTTGCTGCGCTGAAGCATACAGGTGTGTTTTAACACAACACAAAATGGCGAAAGAAATGAGGATTATGAAGCAATTTTAAAAAATTGCTTCATAGGTTGAAGGCTATTATTCTGCAGCACCAATGAATATTCATGAGTGGTTGAGTGCAGCTGATAATCTTCTCAGGCAATCGATGCTCCGGTAAATTTCTCCCAATGTGAGAAAAACTTTAAAAAACAAAATACACGACCTAAAAAAGTATTTAGTCAGTCTCCAATTGTGCAAGTTCTCCCACTTAAAAAGATGAGAGAGGCCTGTACTTGACATCATAGGTAGACCTCAACTATGAGAGACAAAAAACTCAGATAATCACATTGTCTGAGCTTTAAAGACTTTATTCTGACTGACTAAATACTTTTCTCCTGTACATTTTGAACTCTGCAGGCTTCAGTCTGAGTTTTAAATGTTAAGGTTCATGAAAAATACGGAACAAGTTTGGCTTGTTTACATAAAACAAAACAAAACTGTAGCCCAACAAACCTCATTTTAGCCAACCACCAGAGTTCTCCAACAGTGTCCCTTGGACGTTCGAGACCAAAATGGCTGTTTAGCTGTGGTGCATATCAGCATGAACACCTCACATCTGCTGCTAAGAGGGCTGATGATTTGAGTTTGCTTTGCAATAACAGGAACCATCTGTATTCTAGCTAAAGTTTGTCTCAAACTAAGTCATGCAAGAAGCATCGATATGAAACACATTGAGTCATATGGAAAGCAGATACTGCAAGTTCATGCATCTAAATGTGGTTTTACGACCTACTGAGTCATGATAAGCTGTAGTTAGTTTGTCCATGCAATTTTTCTTTTTGTTTGTCTTTTTTGTTCACAGAGGCGGTCCTAACCTGTTTGGCGTCCTGGGTGAAACACCTTTCCGGCGCCAGTGGTGTGGTTGGTCATCTGTGTCATCCAGCTTGCAAAAGCTTATTTCATTCAAACATTTCCCCTGAGCTCCAATTCCTATACTCTAATAACTGAAACATGAGTGCTTTTAAATGTCCCATTCCAGTGTCTTCCAATAAACCTGTCCATAACATTCAAATATGTAGTATCTTCTCAACAATAGGCCTTTAATATCAAACAAACATGGAATATTTAAGACATTTGACAACTATGCTGACATAGTGTAAATTACAGCAGACTCAGACTGTACTCATCATTAATAATTTACTAAATTGTAATGTTTAAAGACTTCAGCACTTAAATGTTTGTTTTCCTTTCACTCTAGGCATAAACAAAATAATCTGCAAACCTTAACTTAAATAAGTGGTTTAACACACCTGGATCAATTGATGGCTCATTAAAAGGTCTCAGAAGAACACAGACAAGCTGAAAAAGTTGTCACTACCACCAGGGAGAGAACTAAAATAAGCAGGATGCAGGGCGAAAAGGACCGACTCCTGGAACCACTGGGTCAACCTGATGTAATGCCTTCGAGTCAATACCCAGGGCAAACTTGACCCACCGCTACTTCTGTCCGCCTGTCAGACACTGAGAAGGGCAAATTAACCCATGAGAGCGGCGGAGTGAAACAAGACTCTTTTAAAACTAAAAAACTGTTTATAAATCACATTATGGCTCTTTCTCCAACATCCGCACAACTTAACTACATTTTGATGGAACATTTCTGAATGTTTAAAAAATAATCTCCCTTTTTTGTTTGTTTGCTTCCAACACTATACTTAGATAAAAGTACAAATAAACTAATAAAAATGAACTTTAGGAAAGTTAAAGCACCAGATTACTCACTCAGTTTTGCTGGATTAAAAGTGAATGAGTACTTGCTTTTAAAAAATAGTTAAAGTTTCGAAAGTAACTCGTGTTCCCTAATGCAATGTCCTAAAATATTATGAAGTGTACATACTGTAGGTATAATTTCTTTAACACATCAGTGGTGTGTCATTTTACTGAATAATGCTGCAGATAATGCATGTTTTTATTGTGTTAACTCTCTGTAACAGAGTTTACTCTTGGACTCGTGCTTCAGAATTTCAGGGACGACTTGCAGAACTAAATAACATTAAGCAAAATAAGATAGAGGAAAGATTACACATTTTAAATGTTTTATTTAACAAAATAAATGTGTTAATAAAAACATTCAAATAAAAGTTGTCTGCCTGAATAAAGGGGCAATAGACATGAATAAACACTGGTCATTTCCACTGACATTTCAACTCCAAAGTTTAAAAAATGCTGTATATTCAAGCTTATAATGCGTGAATAGTATTTATATGTTGTGACTTATAGTGTAAATTGTTATACATTTCCTGGACTGTTGTTAGAAAATATTTTATGACAGTTTTCATGACAAGAAACAATTCTTGAACCCAAGAGTTGTTTTTTCAAACTGATTGACTCAAATAAGTCATTGATTGCCTGATTATTGTAATGACCAGGTAATCTGATTGACTCAAATAAGTCATTGATTACCTGGTTATTGACCTGATTTAATCGCAGAGAGGAGTAAAGTAGGAGGGGACAAGATAAGAGGAAGCTGCAAACACGTCTTCCAGCAGAGGAGTGATTGTCTCTCAGGAAATCACAGTTTTCCTACAATCTGACCTCCTCAAACAGGTGTGCAATTCTCACCTGCAGCCTAGCACAGTAGGTCTTTTGACAGCATTCTTGATTTGGTAGCTTTTTTCATATATTTGTTTAATTTTTTTGAGGGAGAAACAGAAGTCCTGTGAAAGTAATTTGTTTGCACACAGCATGCATGTGCGCCTGCAGGGAGGATGTGGTTGTCAGTTCTGGAGACGGAGGCAGAAGCAGATATAAATAGAAACAACATAAGATGCATATTCTTTGTTGATGATAGATTTATCAGATTCTATGTTTTTAGTTTGTATGTTGTTGTTTTTGGCTGAATATCACTGCATTTTTAGTTAATTATTTATATTAAAAAGTGTGAATTAAACAATTTGGATTGACCTCATTCTAACTTGAACCAGTCTGATCATGAATTCTGTCTAATTTCATATTTATGCTGTAATAAAAAAAAAGACTTCAATTCAATTACTATTCAATCCAACTCATTTCCAACAACACAGGGAAAAATAAACTTTCATACCTTAGTGAATTTCTTGATTGTCACCCAAAATGCTTTAATCCATTTGTGTTTAAATAAAGAATCAAATATGTTGCTGCACAGATTGTGTAATATAAGTTCAAATGCTCCAGAACCATAAAACGTGTACTCTGAACTAACGTGCAACGTGCTTTTTAATCACTGTCAGTCTAAATGCAACATGCTAGTTTTTAGCAAAAATTGAAAAAAGTGTCACATTTAGAGTTTTTTTTTTTACTTCATCTGCACTCTAATCATAATGGATGATTGCTATTTGTGGAATAGAGGAGGTTCTAACAGTTTAACGAATCCTTAAAGTTTCAAAATTAACATTCAGATGACAGTTGAGATTGTTTCATTTACTTAATTTTTCAGGCCTGGGTCTCGACATGGACGGCACAGAAAATCCGTTTCCTGATTCAGATTTTCTGAAAAATAATGGCGTCTCACCCAATGGGACAGCTGCCAACACCAGCATGCTTTACCCGTCTCTCCTGTCACCAGCGATGGACAAAACCATCAACATAATAATGATTGTAGTGCTGTTTATCACCATGGTTTCATTGGGATGCACGATGGAGGTGACCAAGATCAAAGTAAGCAGATCACCCAGGTGAATCCAGTTTTAAAGCTTCTCACGATCACATTAATGTAATATTTCTACTCTCTGCTGCTTTGCAGGATCACATACTGAAACCTAAAGGTGTGGCCATCGCAATTCTCTCCCAATATGGCATCATGCCTCTCACAGCGTTTTGCTTGACGAAGGTTTGTCCAGCAGCTTCAAACAGAAAGAAAGAATAAAATCTGTTCATTTACATAAGAAGTTTTTCAGGCTACATCCACATTTGTAGAATTGGTTCAAACCTGCAACAGCTGAGAAAATATTGTCAGAACACCACACTAAAAACTAAACAAGGAAAAGCTTTATAATGTTCAAGCCTGGCCTTGTTCATCTGGATAATAGAACTTTGACAAGTAAACAGAAAAACAGATTGTTTTTCAGTGTGGGAAAATCTGAGGACCTAAACATGAAAGTTTTCTGACTCAAGCTTGAAATGTTTGCGTCAGAACATTTCAAGCTTCTGCTAAAATTGTTAAAATATTTTGAGGAGCTGTGCTAACAAGCTAAAATAATTGCAGGTGATGTTCTTCACGTCACTCTGACATGTTCTCCTAATGATTAGGCATTTTATTTATGAGTCATAAATAACTAGTACCTTAACTACTGACATATTGCGTTGAATGACTTGTAGGACATCAATTAAGCTGCTTATTTTTCTTATTAACGTGACTCGTCTTGATGTGTTCCTCATATATCTTGTGTGGTTGTGTTGCAGGGGTTCCAGCTGCCTGAAGCCACAGCTGTGGCTGCTGTCCTGGAGGAGCTCTGTCCAACATCCTGGCTCTGGCTATAAAGGGAGACATGAACCTCAGGTACACAGGCATGTTCAGGAGAGCAAATTAAAAACTCCTGCTCTTTCAGAAACTCCTCCTTGAGGAAGTCAAAACAACACGGCTCCTCTATTAATCCTTTAATAGAGGCGTTGAACTGAAAAAAAAATAGCTCCTATTGGCCCTTTGGACGTGACATCACGCTCTGGAAAACCAATGAGAGCTCCTTTAAAGCTAGTCCGGAAACAGACATCTGTAGCCTAATATCACTTATATTTAGTTGATTTCACTTTAAAAATTGTCATAGAATGCTGAATAAACAGAGAAGGATAGAAATCAAACTTGTCATTTTATTTTATTTAACTTTTTAATGAGGAAAGATCCGGCGGCCATGGGAAGTAGCCGTTCATCATAATGACTGTCAGCCCTCGGTGAAATCGCGCAGCAAACACTTTTTTTTTTACAAGGTAAGAATATTTACATTCATATACTTTATAAGTAACTATATGATTGGAAAGATATGTAATATTGCATTAGGGAGAAGGTTCGAGTCTAACCGTTAGTAACCATGGAAACAGTACCGCACCGTCATGTAGCCTAGCATGTATGGAAAAAACTGGTTAGCATCTCGTCTAATGTTGCAGAGGTGTAAAAGGAAACGCGACTTATGACACAGTGATATAAATTGTGTTGTTTGAATTTAGGCAAAGTCGGTAATTTGATCAACACATCAGGAGGGAGGAGGTGCGGGTCGCTTTCTAAGCTAGCTACATCCAACTTTTGTAAATACCACCGCCGTCTATGAGCCCACAGATAATATGCTCACAGATAAAGTACCTTTACTAAAACCAGTAGAAACCTCGAATAAACTGCCAAAAACAACTTAGGAAAACAATTAAGTCAGTCTGTTCAATATTCCCACCTCTCACTTTGAATGTTCAACATGGCGCCTCAAACACTAAGTGACATACATAGTTGCAAAGGGTCAATAATGAGCTCAACTGATATGTAGCTCCACGAGGCATTTGCTAATTACTGCTGACTAGTCTGAAGGAGTCGAGTGGGGGAGAGCCTAGCCTTGAAAAGAGGAGGAGCTCTTTTCAAGTCTTTTCAGTCCACCAAGGCCTTTTGCACAGCTGCATGGTTCCCACTGGAGATTAAATGATCTCTCAACCAAGCATGAAATAACACAGGCAACACACCAGATATGTTTTGGACCAGGGAATAACATTAGAACATGATGTAAAGCTAAAAAAAAAAGTTGATTACATAATACTGCTCATTTAATAACAAGTAGGGAATGGTTTCTGTGTGACTATTAATTGTCAAAGTGTGGACGAAAGAGTATTAATCTACAAATGTTGAAGAATTTCCACACTAAAGTCAAAATGGTGGGAAAAAACCCTTTATGTTCTGTTCTGCAACTAGTCACAATATTGAGAATAAAGTGCAAAAGAGATGTTAAAGGAAAAACACTTTGTTTAAACTGCTGTGTTCCTACTGAGCAGTTTCTATACAGCTTTACAGTGTTTATATGCACACATAAAATGTCCAAGAGAACCTGCTGTACCGTCATAACTATGAATACAAGTGGTAATAAAAACCTACTACTGCATCTACTGTGGAATATTATGGAGATCATAAACCTTCTTACAGTTATCAGGGTGAAAGTTCACTTGATTATCTTGACAAAACAAAACCTTCATTATTTACCTCACTGGCGGCCCCTAGAGGACCCACTGTTCATTACAAGCAAAATTAGGCAGGCAAAACAAACTTCAAACTTTCAACAAGAGTGTATTTATGTACTGTTTTTTTTCTTTATTCAGATTTATAAAAGGTTGTTTATGTTTATTTGTGATTAAAAAAAAGGTAATGTTCTGTTTTTTATTTCTCTGTGATTAACTGACTTGAATTTAATAAAACTGTGGCTCAATGTAAGGACTGGAGAAGTACAGGCTGGTGAAGCACTTTTTTTAGAAATGAAAATTGCACCCAGCCTAAACATATTAAATATTGAGAAGCTTTTCCAAGCATTGAAATAGTTTTTTTTTTTCTGTCCTTTCAGCATTGTGATGACCTCCTGCTCCACGCTGCTGGCTCTGGCCATGATGCCTATGCTGCTGTACCTGTACTGCCACGGCTTCTCCAACCTGCAGAAAGCGGTGCCGTACATGGGCATCATCACATCCCTGGTTCTGATCCTGATTCCTTGTGGAGCCGGCATCCTCCTCAACTACTTCCGGCCGCAGTATTCAAAGATAATCACAAAGGTGAGTCGAATCAATGTGGGAAAAGTTTTATCTAATTTTTTCATATATATTTTTTAAATTGGTTATAAATTAATGAAACAAAGAGCCCAGGATTACTCAAGAACGTTTTGAAAGAAGCCACTCCTCCTCGGCAGCAGAAGAAAATTTGTAGTCGTCGTTGGAGACGACTACAAATTTGTAAGTCTGATCCATTTCTTATTTTTATTGTTTTCAGATGGGCCTCAGTGTATTGATGATTTCCATCCCTGTCATCTGCATCATTTCCATCGTTGAAACTGGAAGCTCCCTCCTCAACATGCTCTCGCCTCCTCTCATGGCCATCGCCATCCTCATGCCCCTCATTGGCTACACCTTTGGTTACATCATCTCCTGGCTCTTCAGGCTCAGACAGCCGTAAGTACTCAACGGTATTTTATACTGGCTTTATGTTAGGGCCACAAACTTTATGATGTAGCACCGACATCACGCAATGCAAATGGGGGTCAGGAAGTAAATGCAGCCCGTTTATTTCTGTTGATCCAGCTTCAAAATGCATAAAGTCTGTGTCCCGTACTGTAGGTCCAACCATTCTAATAGAAAGAAAGATAAACATTATTTTCATGCTCCAAAGCCAATTGGTCACAAGGGAGTTAAACTTATAAAAAATAGACGAGAAAACAACAATCTACGGCTAAAAACAGGAGGTACAATGCTTCTAACTTCTAATGCTTCAGTTTCTAACAGGTAGCGATTGCATCGTTTAAATTGTATTTTCAGATATTTTATTGGACAGTAAGAAAGACAAGCATTCATATGTAAGGTAAGTTATTAGTTTTATGCCCTGGCTTGGTCAACCATGTTTTTAATGAGGTTTCTGTAGATTGCTGCAAATGGTTGACTGACATTAACTCAACATTAACATACAACCCCGGAATGAATTTGGGTTTACAGAAGCTAAATAAATTATTTACAAGTAGATCCAAGCACATAGAAATAACATGGGTTAGTTTGTTGTTAGCAATAGCATCGTTATCATAGACTAATTACTTAAAGTAGCACCGTTCACTATTCACCTGGGCAGAAACAAGTTGTCAGCCATTTAATGCTTCTTTTGATCCTAATTTTGACCCAACCTGGAACTAAATAATTTTATGCATCAGGCTTTGTAAAGATTTCTTCTGGCTTGTTGTATAATACAAAGACTTCAGCACCACATACGTCCATTGCCTCAATGCCGGGGAAATCCTCAACATTATATGACAACAAGTCTTTTATTTACAAAGATAATATGGATCATATCCTAAATATACGCGAGTTTTTTTGCGATACCTCGTCAGTTCCAGCTCATTTAGGACATTAGCTACTCGCTGTGATTCATTTTTCTGTTTTGAACCGGAGAAATCCACTTCCTGACCTCCACCTGAGTTTTGTGTGTGATCCGAGTCACGTCTCTGCAACCCAGCAAGACAAAGAAGCAGAATGATGCATGCTTCAAATGTTTTTACAAACTATTAACTTAATAGCATAATTATGCAAGTCAGGGCCGGCCCAAGGCTAAGCAAACTAAGCAGCCGCCTAGGGCCCCAAGGCCACCGAGCGGTCAGTGCACATTGCTAGCAGAAGTAGAGGGCCCCAAAACCAAATTTCACTTAGGGCCCCATGGAGGCGTGGGCCGGTCCTGATGCAAGTCATATTTAGAAAACTTCTCTGGATAATGTTGACCTCCTTACTCTGCTACCCGGCCTATCCTCAGGACACTCACTGCAGTCCAAAATCCATATTTGCCTAAGTCTTTCTTAGGCAAATATGACTTCGGATTGGTTGAAAATGTTTTTTCTTCTTTATGACTGACCTAGAGAATCGTAAACAATTGACCTCAGTTATTGACCTAGTCAATCATGAACAAACTCACCACCTTATCTGGCAATTTTGGTCAAAAAATGCACTTTTATGGCGCTATGCTTGCACCACCAACCTGAGCAAACAGTGAACTGGTTTGAGTGCACAACACACTGCAAAAACACAAAATCTCACCAGGAAACTAGACCAAAAATGTCTTATTTCACTTGAAATAAGACAAAACTAATTAATTTTCTGCAAGATACAAGAGCTTGTTTTAATAATTCAATAATTCCTCAATAGAGACGAAAATGTATTGGCAGATCATTTCTCTTATGGGAAAAATGTCTTGTTATAAGTGAAATAATTTGCCAATTTAACAAGTATTTTTTCATAAGTATTAAGAAAACCTCTAGAAAATCACACAGATTGATTTCATCCAATCAGAGGATTTCTTGGACAAAAAAAGAAAACAGCGAAGCAGCTAGGAGAACCAACAAAACAGTACAATTTCAGCAAAACAAAATAGAAAATTTATATAATTTTGTAGCAGAAGAATTTGCAGTTAAACATGCAAATATGCTAACTTTACACATTTCATAAATTTTCACTATTTTCCAAAGAAAAAATGTCAGTCTCTGTATGTATCAGTGACAGGCATTGACTCACTGCGGCTGAATACCAATGCACTCCATCTTCTGCAGATTTTAAACTGTGAAATCTCCCTCCAATTTAAAATTATTCACCCACTTGTGTTGGCCTATTAAGATAACATTGCAGCTCTATGTTTGTGTAAATACACCAAGCATTGAACCACGAGCGTTTCTCTACATATATTCATGACTTATTTATAAATCTACCCTCAGCGAGCGGAGGACCGTTGCTATGGAAACTGGCTGTCAGAACATCCAACTGTGTGCCACCATAGTGAAGGTGGCCTTCCCCCCCGCTGTGATTGGACCCATGTACCTGTTCCCACTCGTCTTGGGGTTCTTCCAGGTGACGGAGGCGGCGCTGCTCGTCGTTCTATTCAGGTGTTACCACTGGGTCACGACAAAAGGGAAAGGTGAGACCGGCTGAAGATGAATTTAAACAAGATTATAAAAAAAAAAAACGCTTTTATAGGAGTTTTATCCTTTTGAAGATGGGAATAGCACTGATTCGTTACATATTTATAATTAACCCTTTCATGCAGTGGACAGCTTTCTAAAAGCCATTGATTTTTACGCTATAAATCCACACAGACCACTGAAGTGGACAACAATGCATCATACACTACACTGCCAACTACTGGCCATGCACTGCAAGTGCAAGAAAATATTAATAATATTCAATATGGCAGACAGACTGAAAACAATTCAGAAATATTCAGTCCCGACTTCTACTGTAGAAACTCTTGCAGGTAAAAATATTGTGACATCATGTAACCCCTGAAGAGTAATACTGGTGATCCACTTTCCAAATAATAACTTGGTATTTGGAGAAAATTACAACTGATCAGGAGTTTTTTTTCTATGCTTTAAGAAAATAAAAAACATTTTTAAAAATCCTGATGTGCATGAAAGAGTTAAAATAGTCAAAAACAGGAGTTTATGCTCTGGTAAAAATCACATTTTGCATCTTTAACTGCAATTTTCATTAAAATACATTTTAAATTTCCAAAGTACCTCATTTCGGTTGGTGCTATTTGTATCTACTGGTTGCTTTAATCATTTCCTGTTTCATGTCCAGAACTGGAAGAATAATTTTGCTCCTTTTGGCTGAAATAATTAAGAAAAATGTTGATATTATAGATTTCAGGGAAGCGGTTTCAAACTAACATTTCTGGAGTTATTTTATAAGCATGTGTTTTATATATAATAAAATAATTTAATTGATCAACAGATTCTTCATACCAGCCAACGTCAACAGAGGAGAAGCTGAAGGCGATTTCTGAAGGGACGGCATGACCACCGCATCCCCCAAATAAATAAAAAAAATAACTTAAAACAATTGAAAAAGTGTCATAAAAGCATGTTAAAGACAAAACTTATGGTTTATTAAAATTGATTTATTCATCAAGTCTATTTTCAATACACAATACAAACATCTATCTGCACTGAAAATAAAAATCATGTACAAAAAAAAAAAAACTTTTTCCCTCAAATTCATGTCTATATGTACACACACAGTAACGTCTGTCAGAGTACCCTAGTGGTAACATGTACATATCTCAACACTTAGCAGGAGGTTGCAGTATGTACATAAATCCCCAATTTAAGAAAGATCACTCCAGTAAGCAACATTATTGCTCTCAGAGAGCAACTGACGGGTTAGCTTCATCCTCAAGAGGTTTGCCTCTGTACAAAAAGACATAAAAAAAACTAGCATACATGAAGAGAATATACAGGGTTTAAACCAGTGGAATAATCCGCAGCTGTACAGTTGTGAGCCTGGAAGAGAAGCTGCCGATGAAAGGGAAATCTGTGGTTTGTATTTTAGCTTCAAGCACAAAAAAAGCAGGTTTTAGGTGAGGTTGGATGAGTGGATCTGGGTGGAAAACAAAAAACCTAAAAGAAGGAAGGAAGAAAAAAAAAAAAAAAAAAGAAGCAGCAATGACCGGGTCCCATAATTCAGCCATGTTTATGGAGGCTCACTTTGTAATCTCAACTGTACTGCTGTGAATCTGAATGAACACATGAATAAACAGATTAGAGGCGAGGCGTCGCTCCGAGTTCAGAAGCATTCTGGGAAAATCCTGCCAATTAAGAACGGACAGCTAATCGTTTCAGGTGGACCTGGTTCGTGTTGGTAAAAAATAACTTGAGGACAGTCACAAGAACAATCCAAAAAGGAAACAAAAATCTGAAACAAAACCTCATCTCTCTGCTTTCCGAGGAGCCAACGGGAGTTTTCTAGTCGCTTCTTTTTTTTCCAAACCAGTTTAGCGTTGACTGTCGGTAGAAGGAGAGCGGGATCGTGGGGATCTGGAGCGAGAACGGGAGCGCGAGCGGGATCTTGAGCGAGAGCGGGATCTAGAGGACCTCTGAGCCGGCGGCGGCGAGGACGGCGTTACTGATTTGCTGTTTTTGGACGAGCGTTTGGGGTCTTTTGATTTGGGGCTGGGCGAGGAGGCGCCACGCGCCGGCGTGCCGCTGCGGGAGCGGGAGCGGTGGTGGGCTTTGGCGGGACTCCGTGAACGTCTGGGGGAGCGGGACTGGGAGCGGCCGCGGGAACGGGAGCGCGAGCGGGACGAGCTGTCCGAACGGGAACGGCTTCTCGACCTGAAAAAGCAGAAACGAGACGATTAGGATGGAAAAGTGGTGGCAAATCTCACATTTTTGAAGAAAAATAAAAAATGCTCAGATTGAATTTGGACAAATGTAAGAACTTTCCAAGGAATGTTTTCAAACTTTTTTCAGCAAGTTTCAATTCACTCATATAAAATATGTTAATAATGTCTTGTGATGATATTCTATATCATGGAAACTTATGTTTTAAAGTGCCTCCCTTCCAAGAACAACACACTAAAAAACAAAACAAAAAAAAATGTTAATAATGTTTCAATCCAAACAATTAGTATTGAGGTAAATGACGTTAATGCTCAAATTAAACGCTAACAGTAGTAAAAAAAAAAACAACTCTCTAAAATAATGTTCTCACCAAGTTCTCACATTTGGCAAATATAAATAATTTTGGTGATGCTAATTGGCTTAAAACAAGAAAAGGTTAATTTAATTCATCTTCAGACAGTGAGAAAAAAAAAGTCTTTTTTTTTTTAGGTGTATTAACCATATAAAACAATTTCCAAATTTAGGTTTTAATACCTAATTAAATTACATTTTATTACAAAACTGTAATATTCTGCACTTGAAATTCAAGCTTTTCCAAATGTTCAAGCACCTGTACAAACCGCGTCATAATCCTGATACTTTCTTTGCTCAAACAGTCACTTTTGAAATGTTTAATTTTATATTAGAGGGGAAACTTGATGCAGGAAACTCACCTCTTCTTGGCAGCTTCAATAAGTTTGATTTTCCTTCCATTGATTTCCTTTCCAGAAAGTTTTTCAAGGGCATTTTTCAGATCACTATGAGAGGCAAACTCAACCACCCTGAAAAAAGGAAAAAGAAAAACCTTTTAAAAAAGAAAATTAAGTGAAATGGAAGCCATCAGACTGATATATCTGTCATTATATATTGCTATTGACTTATTCCCCAGCCATAAGACAGCAATAAATCATCATTCTGTGAAGAAAACACTAACAAAAAAAACTATTTTAACAATGCTTATATACTGTTATTGATTTACTGTCCAATTAAAACCCTTGCAGGAAGTTTTTCTGGATAAATTCCCTCCCTTCTCGTTAGCGTCCCGTCTTACCCTTCGTTGAGTTTTGGGCGATGTGCGTCTGCGAATGTCACCTCTCCAGCCTGTCTCATGAAATCCTTCAGGTCCTACACACGCAAACTCAGGTCAGTTTTCGGAGGGGCGCGGCGAGCAACAAGCACAGGCTGAGATATTAACTGCACTGATTTACCCAAAGGGAGAGATAGTTAGATTCTCAGAACTACACAGACTACAGCAATTACGGAGGATGAGTCCAAGAAACTCAATGGCTGTTCGACTCAGTGCTTCTACCAGGATTGGTTTTAGAATGTAAAAATCACAGATTAAAATAAAATAATAATAATAATAATAATAATGTGTTTGTTTTGATGCTAGCCCCTGTCTGTCAGGGATCTCTGCAGCACAAGGTCGGTTTCTTGAGATCCGTGAACTCATGGCTCCTTTAAAACTACAAAGGTGATCATCATCTTCATCAACTGGGCTGCAGCATCTGGCACCAAGAGCCCCATCTCCCCCCAGACAAGGAGGGTGCGGGTGGTGCCAGGCGCCGGGACCGCCCCCGTCTCGGCACCCCACCTCAGTAAAGAGAGTGAACAGGGTGGAAGAGAGGAAACTACTACCTGAGAGCGATACCCTTTGGGGTGGGCCGCAGGCTCTCCGAGCCCACCATTACCAGGATTACAGCAGATTTTATCCACGGGCCCCTTGGAGGAACTCACACCCTCTCTCTCTCTCACGATGTGCGGGGGACACCACAGGGGAAGGAAGGAAGGGGGGATATCGATCGATCGAAGCCCCTCAAATTAACGAACCATCGATCAATACGCCACCACCATCGACTCTCGCTCTCTCCTCTGCTTTCTCTCTGCCAACTCTGTTTCCTCTCTCTCTCTCGCCCTCAACCACACAGCAGGCGGTGCGAGCGAGCGAAGGGCCGCCAGCGCCTCTAGTGTGGAGCGAGCGCTCACATGACCAGCAGGCATCAACTAGGAGTAGGACACACTGGCTGACAGCACAGGCTCAACCCAGACTGAAGGACCCAGAAGGGGTTAACTCCACCATAAGCGAGCTCTTCCACATGACACAACAGTCAAGCTGGCAAATAAAGGGGTGGAGAATTGGTTAAAATGTGAAAACATGAACAAATTTGGTGTTTTGTTGCTTTGTGTTTAGCTGAAGCTGCATTTCTGAACTATCCTGGGCTAAAACAATGACAAAACTACTGAAACCAACTCCACTGGCTAAGTCTGACAATACAAATACATTTTTTTAAAGTTGGTTTTTAGCAGCCAATTGTACAAACAATGTGTATTTTTGGAATTAAATAAATGCAGGTGGTGATATTTGTGAAAAATGAGACATTTAAAAGAGATGCGAACCTGCCAGCTGACACGGGAGGACAAGTTTTCCACAATCAGACGGTTCTCAGTGCGCATCGGAGGAGGGTTTCGGCTAGGAGGAAATGGAAAAATAAAGAAGGAAAAACTTTATTTCATGTGACTGAGGTCAAACTGTTGTGTTCACAGCCAAACAGACTTTAATAGAAACTGGAGTTAAAAGAAAATATACAATATTTTAAAAATCTTATTTTCATGCGTATATAAATGTAAATATATATATGACAAAACATTTTTATAAAATAGTTTAAAAAATAAACTATTTTTAAATTATATTAATATAAAAAAGAAAAATGATAAATCAAGCAAATAAAAATGTTTGAGTTTCTTTTCATTCATCATGTGATTAATTGCTTGTGGCAGGGCTACATTTAGCAAATGGAAATAACCTTAAACAAGTTCAGTCTGCTTTAACTCCAGACCATCTTAAGGTGTATGAAAATATCTGGTTTCAACTGTAAATAACGCTTCCCAAAGGTTAGCGGGTTTATTAAAGTGTGAAATTGGACTTCATTACAAAGTTGTGCCGTTATGCAAAACCCACACAAACTCTGACAAACAAACGGAAACAGGGAAAATAAAAGCCTCTCTTTACCTCCGACTGTTTTGGGAACCTCTACCGTAGCGGTCAGAGAAACGTCCTCCTCCGCCGCCGCCGCCGCCGCCTCGCCCGCGGCCCCCCCGCAGACGCACACGAGCATGCTCAATGGTGACCCTGCGGTTAATAAGGGGAGAGTTTGGAAACTCCGTAGTTACACAAACAAAGACGCTCAATTGACAGCCATGATTTACTAAGACAATTAAGGACGGATGTGAGTAGGACGTTGGTGCTTATTCACTCCCTGAACTCCATGTTCCAACCACAAATCATTACGATTTAACGTGATAGAATGGAGCGGCTCGCATTTACGTTTAACCCCGCCTGAGTCAATACTTCATATTTCACCACAAATGAGTGTTTTGGTCCAAGTCTACAGACTGCAGTATAACAGCACTTCTTACAATGATGTACCACTGTCTTCTCAGAATAAGTTTTTGTTAGTTCTGATATAACAGTAGATATCTGCAGTTTCTATTACATTTTCAGGGTTTGTGCAATTTTCCCACAGTACGATTCAAGCATTTTCCAGCATCAAACGTCCCAGAAAAAGAACAAAAGACAGTTTCAATTCACTGTTAAGTGGTAATTAATGCTGTTAATCATGGCTGGAATATGTGATATTCTACAGCAAGTACAGGATAAACTAAAATATAATAAAATGTTATGTCTTATGTAAAAATAACTGACCTAAAACAAGAGAAGTTTAGCCTGATTTAATGTCAGACAGGGACAAAAAAATCGTGCAAGTATTTTTATTATCTGATTTCAACTGTAAATAAAAAAATAATACTTTATAAATTTAGGCTTTCAAACATTAGATGGCACGCTTTTTACAAAGTTTAAATATCAAACATTTTTAACAGAAATCAAGCAATTTGCCAACCTTGAAAACCCCACTTGAAATTCAAGCGTTTAAAGATTTTAAGCTGGTTTTATTTGTAAAAATGATAATTTTCCACCTGCTTTTTTCCGACATTACTTGCAGTCCTGTACATAAAACCCTATAAATTACACAATAGGGTTTCCCCCAGTGTCATTATAAGCCTGGCAGGCCTCCAGGCTTTACTTGTGCCCCCTCCAGGCTATGCATTGCTTATTTATTTAAGTTTTTTTTTTTATGTTTGCATTTTTCTTAAGACTTTATAGTTGGTGTTAAGATGTTAATATTCCAATAACACATAATTATCAAGTGATATTTTCAAATTTCCGGTTAACTTTAAAAAAATTTTAACTCAAAAACACAACATCCTGCTGGATGAATGACTGCACCGTGCTTAGAAAGTTTTCTGGGGGAAACCTTGCACATCCAGATTTGTAGCAATCCCGTCTGAACAGAAACAAAAAACTAATATGGCCTGAAAGAACAGTGTGTAATCAGAACTGAGTTCAATGAGTCGTTAACTTAAAACAGGAAAATCCCACCTTTCATTACACAACTCTTTGCCATCGAGTTCATACACGGCATCTTCGGCATCTCTGGGATCATCAAACTCCTAAAAAACAAAAACAAAGAGCCATTCATAAAAGAGCTATGCAAACTCAACATCTTACTCTTGCAAAAGTGGTATTCTACCACATGCATGTTTGAGATAATCATTGCTTGCAAAACTGATGTTTTCAATTGCTCAACTTGCCCGCAAGGCGTACATTAATGCTGCTTCAGACTCATGCGAAATGTCGGGTTGGTGCTTGCTCAGGCTAGCAGAGAAGCATGGTGAGGTTTGGAGAGGGGGCGGGGCCATCCTTTCCTTTTTCTCATTGAAAATTCAATAAGAGGTGCAAAAATCACTCCCTCTGCAGTCAAACGTTAGGCTTATACGGTGGAAATTTCTGGAATAATTTAGCCCCACTTTGATTAGATGCTCTCCGGTTCACAAACAGCAATTTCATCGTGACCTACTTTCCTCTGCCGTGACTCACCACGAAGCCGAAGCCTCTCTTTAGGTCAATGTCCCGAATGCGGCCGTATCCCTTAAAAAACCTCTCCACGTCCTTCTCCCGGGCCGACGGGCTCAGGCGGCCGATGAAGATACGACATCCGCTCATGTCGACAGTTTTAGATTAATTTGCTGAAAACCAGAAGATGTTATTAACATTTTTTCCCCCGTTAGCAAATGCCCTGCAGATGCTAGTCAACGGCGGGGCCTTAACTGTGTTACATGCTAACGCATCAAAATAACAGCTGAAACTACTTAAAACGATTATCCTAACTATGCAGAATTGCTATAGTGAAAATATGAATGTTCTAACTTTATGTACCTACCGCAAGGAAGATTAAAGACCTATTCTTTCTTATTTTATTTTTTTCCTTTCTATCCCCTCAACCGTCGACTGTAATGCGAGATGAAACAAAATGGTGCCGCTGCTGTTTCAGGGCGGAGTCTTTTTAAAGAAAAAGCCTCACGTGACCTATGGCGAAAGCACACACTGCAGAACACGAACAAACCCGAAATATATTCCGAACGTTTCCGAATATGGCGTCATAAACACCTTTTTTCAACTGATGCAGTTGCATTTTTGACCACTGGGGGTCACTAACGCACTACTGTGTTTAATCAAACAATGGCTGCTTGCGTTTTTAAGATAAAAGACGTGATAAACATCGAAAGAAATATATTTTTTAACACTACAACCTTAATAATAGGTTAAGATAGATAGGTGAGCTGTGACTTTTAGACTCACAAAACAGAAAGTACAGAGACGGTCATAAAAAATAAATCTTTAACCATGATATTATGGTCTTCCATGATAACTTCGTAAATGAGTTATGAATTTATCTTAGGAAAGCATGCGAAGTATCCTTAATTGCATTTATCTAACAAATTCAAGATTTATCTAACACATTCAGGTATTTCTTACATTAAGTGGGATTTATGTGAAAGATACATTTTTCCAACAGTTTTTTTTTAGTCAAAACTTTAAAACTGTATAATTTATTTATATTTAGTTAATTCCCCTTTCTTGAGCGTAGAGTGGTTAACTTAACATCAAACATTCAGTTCAATTGAAGAAACACTAAATGTTGTGACTCATAATATTCATGTTTCTTTTTAAAGTTGATGTAAATGCTGATGGCTCCAGTAGCAGTCTGTCTTACAGAGATTCTGTTGAAGCCTCTGACTAACAACAAAGCTTTCATATAACAGTCCTGTGAAGAGGATGTTTCTAGTTATCCCTTATGTTCTTTATTTGCACTTATTCCATAGTTTTCACACTTTTCAGACAGGCATTTGTCAAATTGTTTGTAAATTATGTAGTGTTCCTCATAAAACTGGAATAAATCTCAAATTAGCTCAAATTGGCTTAAAATTTGTAGCCGAAGCATAGCAAAATGTAAAAAAAAAAAAGAAGAGTACAAATACTTGCAAACCTGCCCAGGTGGTACTTTCAAAAACTATGTGTGCATTTATTTTAAACTGGTCTAAAACTGTCAATATAAAAAATGTTTGAAATAATATTTCCTTAACATTCAGTAGAGCATGAAATAAGCAGAACATTGAACAAAGTTCACACCTTCATCCACATTTAAAAGAAAGCTTTAATTAGAAAGTTATATACACACTGTAAAATTAAATTAAACTTTATACAAATATTAAATTACTATCTTCACACCCACTGCCATGTTCAGAGAGAGAGAAAAAAAGCTTAAAGCATTGAAATTAAGAGTCCAGATGAGTAATTTGAACCTGTTATTTCTAGGGAATAAACACTGTACAACAGTGCTTCTTTAGAACATTTTTCTCCCTCCAGTCGTCTTAAAACTTGAAGTCTTGCAGCAAAAGAAGCCAAAATGTAGTGAAATATAGGTGCTTTCAGGCTCATTGTTGTTATTGTCAATTTTCATCACAGTTGCTGGAAAAGCAGTGGGGAGAACAGAAAGGGGCAGACATTCGCCTAGTTGTGCCCACAGCAGAAGTAAACATATTGAGAAATAAACTGTTTTATGCATAGAATAGAAAAAGAATAGAGTAAGGCAATCGGGAAAACAACAAGTTGAAAAAACTGTAAAGCAATCAATTTGGAGGCTTAAGATTATACATATTAAAAGAAAAGAAAATGTACAAATCTAAGGCAACATTTTGTTTGCATGAATAATGTAGCCGCTGACAATGACAGAAAAAAAAGAAGCCAAATAAAAACCAGAACAGATATTTAGTCGGCTCCTGTGTGTTTTCAAACCTCAAAAAAGTAATTGTCAGGGTTTGTCCGAGCTGTGCTGTTTCCACGGTGACCAGCTCAAGCGCCGAAGCTTTTCAAGTGGGAATGAAAACAGATGATGACTTCGAACAGAAGGATGCGTTTTCTCTCTTTAATTTGCACTTGGCGTTAAGAGTGGCTGAGTGTATGTTGAGGGGGATGCTATCTAACAAAACCTTTTCTTCTTCTCTTCCTTATTTCACTGCAACCAGTTGCAGTTTGTTTCCACAATTCTCAACAGTGGTGAGTCTTTAGTTCAGCCAGTTCCTTTAAGGAGAGTGACGTTTTACAGCCGTACTCTGGATTGAGAGTGGATAAATAATACCCTTATTGTGTTGCAAACTCAATGCCACAAGTGAAGCTGGTTTGTTCATGTGACTTTTTTTTTTTTGTCTGGGAGGGATGTTTTCCTATGGTGAAAGATTGGAACTTCAATCTGAGGACATGCAAACCAGGAAAAGGGCTGCATCAAGGCCTACCATATCTGGACATGTTCTCTCCTGCCTGGCTTCACAAAAAGTACACACACATACACACTCCGATTCGGCAACTCAAAGCAAACCAGCCACACGCAAACAATAAATACAGTGAGGAAAAAAATTTTATGATAGGAGCCTTAAAAAGTTTAGCCAGCTGTCCGATCACAGCAGGCGTCTCGGCTCAGGCAGAGAACCACGGCGCCCCTCTCCCCTGCACGAGAAGTGTAAGATGTGCAGCCAAAACACCAATCAATCCCACTCATGCAGCAGAGGCAGTGGCCTCTAGATACGGCTGCAGCTGGCGGCGGAAAATAAAGAAGCAAGGCTTTTTATAGCTGTGATATGGTGCTTAATGAAACGCCGCGCACTGCTTTTAGCTTTTGTGACACGGCTGTCACTCCGGCTAATCCGTTTGCTAGACAGCGGCGAACAGAGAGAGAGAAGGAAAACAGAGGAGGCTTCATGCGTCGTTCAGCGCACCGTGACAGCAGTAAACTGAAAAACAACATGCAGGATTCGCAGAAGAGGGCCGCGAAAAGTCAGGCGTGACTCACGACTTTTCAAGTACAGCGGGAAGACGGTTGGTTCTGAGCGCCGGAGCTTCAGGAGCCAAAAATATTTTTAAAAAATCACAAGTTAATCAAACTTTTTTTTTGTATCAACACAGATCCCGATCAGAACTGATGAGCTTTTGCTAAAAAGAAAACTAAAAAAAAACAAAAAAAAAAACTATTTGCAGTGGAGATACAGACACTGGGCGAGAGGCAAGTGCATGGAAACACGCAACCTATGACAAACAATCTTGACTCAATAAGTAAATTTTCACTCTTATTCACAGGATCTACAGGATTTACGTCAATCGGGTTCCACTTAATGCATCTGGCCTTTGCTCAGGTTCAACCAGTACTTGGGTCCGGTGGGCTGCACCATTGCTTGTGTTGCAGTACCGCTACTGGTTGTTGGTTTTGCTTGAAAACGGTAATAGCAGAAGAGGGTGCAGTGGGAGATGGAGCATTGTTCTAGTCACTTCTCTGCTGGCTGCTCGGACGACAGAGGGGAGTTGTGGAGAAGTAAATAGACAGCCGCAGTCGGTTCCGGGCAGGAGCGACAGATAGAGGAAGGAGATGCTGCTGATGCTGATGGCGGGCCGCAGGCTTCATGCTTCCTTTAACAAAGGGATATCTGCAGGGGAACAGAGGAGTCACATGAGAGCAGAGCGAAGGTTGTTCCATCAACTTTGGTGCAAAGCTCTGCATCAGTTTGTGCACAGCTATGTTTTCACTTCCATCTCTGCATTTTTCTATTACAGATTGTGTTTCTGCTGTCCTCTGTGCAGGTTCTGACCCTAAATGTTGCATTTCTTTTTGTGTAGCCTCAACTTTTCCTGCACCAAGAAACTAAGGGTTGGAGAACATTTTAAAGTAGGGCAGGGTAAAAATTTGATCTCAGATTTTTTTTTTTAAATGGGTTTTTTCCCTAAAATACAAATTATAAATGACAGAAGACATTTTCAAAAAGTGGTTTTTATTTCAATCAATCCGTCAGCGGATTATAAATTACGAGATTATAGTTATAATTTTAGCAAAAATAATTACACAATTTTACCAGAAAGTCTTAAAATGACGTGGGAAAAAAAGTAGTTTTAATGAAGAAAAGTTTAATAATTTTTTGTGTTGAGTTATTATGAAAATAATATTTGTGTTCCTAATATATTATGCAGTTATTCTGATAATTAAAAGGGGGGGGAGAAATAATTGTAGCCTGACCTGTATATAGTTGACCTGAATTCAAAGTCCAAATAAATAGAAGCTGAAAACCATGCCTGTCAAACAAGATGGCCGCCGTGGGCATGCTGACATCACTATGAACTGTGGTAACCCAAGTAGTGCTTTGGTAAAAAAAAAGAATTCAGGTTTCGCACAAATTAAATCTTCAAAAACCAAAAATTTGATCAGTCAAATTTGACAGATTTTTTTTTTAAAGTTTTATAAAAATATTTATTTTCATGTAGTCTCACATTTAGTCTCTAGATGAGCTTAGTATAGACAGACCCTGAAGGTTTGCTGCTAAAAAGTGATTTTGACTTAAGAGAACTGAATATAAGTGCTCATGCATACATACAATGTTAAATTCAAGGGATGTAAACATTTATAACAACATATGTACATAAAAAAATTAATCAGTCAAACAGGAAATGTAAACAATGCATCATTAAATCATATTGGTAAAATATTCTGTAGATCTTCCTCTTACCGTCAGCAAACTCGTCGACAGAGGTGACTGAAAGCAGACTGTGCTGGTCGCTGCTCTCAGAGTCTCTACGGAGAGGTAGGGGCCCCGCCCAGGCACCCGCAAGGTGCTCTCTGGCCCACGAAGTCGAAGAAGAGCAGGAGGAGGACGAGGGGGCCTGATGAACCAACACCGTCTCTGAGTGACGGCGGGAGGAGAAGGACGAGGAAGAGGTGGATGGGAGACAGAAGTCTAATTCTCTGTGTTGGCGGCCCCTGCTGGAGCTTTGGCCCCCCGTGGCTCCCTGGGGAAGCCCCTCGGAGAGCACGATGGGGACCCGCGACTCTGGTGAAGCTGCAGGCGGTGGCGGAGAAGGAGGAGGACCAGACATACCACAGGGTCCACTACTTCCATATACCGCCTCTTCGTAGGAGGGCAGGGACACCTGGACGCCCTCCACCACGATGGAGCTCATCTGACCTGAGACTCCCTGCTCCCTCCTAATGACCAAACAGAATAATTTAACACTTAATGCTAAAGTGAATATGCGCAAAGTGATCTAAACCTGACACATTATGCTTCCTATTGGTTATGATGTTTCAATGCATTTTTAGATAATGAGATCGTATTCTGCTCAGTTCTGCATGTTTTGAGCCTTTTGCAGGTAAAAATTGCTACATTTATACAACCATACAACTTTGAAAAGCATGAGTAGAGCCTCCTGGACAACCAACAAAGAATGCAACAAGTGGTTTTTGGATGGCAAGTCAACAACACTTGTCTTTCCAGCAGCCATTGTACTGCACAAACGGCTGTAAAACCAGCAAACTAAACATGCTGGAGCTCAGCTTGGGTTGTTAAGTGACGGGTTCAGCATGGCTTGGGTTGCTAGGTAACGGGGCAGAGCCCTATAAATATGAGTAACAATGAGAAACAACATTAACTTATTGGCAAAAAACCACATGCTTTGTTTTTGTATGCTGTTTATTTAGAAGTCTAAAAATGTGCAAAATATGAATTTTACAGAATAGGTCCCTCTTAAACACGAAACTCAGTTTTGGGTTCGGGTCCAACGTGTTGCGAGATGCAGCAAAATCTCCTAGTGATTAGTGTTGACTGTTTATCGGGCTGTACGAAGCCATCTGGTCCATTACACAATCAACAAGACTGCCAATGAGCATCAAATCAAATTACCCTGGCTTTTCTATCACAGCACCAGCAGATGCAGTTGTCAGATGTGATCAGATTAACTTTTTTAAATGCTTTTATTTTTATTGGCCAGGAATGTCAGAAACGAAAGCTTGCAGAACGAGTTATACATGAGTTAAATTACAAAACAAGAGTCAACCAAAACATGTGACTAACAGGTGAGAGCGCAGAAGAAGAGGGCATGGAGGCCTTTTAATGCTATAGATTTAACATATTTTAGTAAAAAAAACACTGCAATTACCAGCTACAGATAGGATAAGATGCAGAAAACATTCTCTTCAATAACAAAGAAAACACAACACAGGTTGTCTCACTGTATGAAACCAGTTTAGTTTTGCGGTTTGAGGAAAAGGAAAAGCATCGTCTTACCTGTTGTGATGGAAGGACTTGAGTTTTGGCTGCACCAGGACAAACAGCACCACTAAGAGCAGGATGAGTAACACAGAGCTGGCTGTGGTCAACACGATGGACAGAGCTGGCATCCCCAACGGCAAGCTGGGCTCCTTGTCTGGACGGCCCACCAAGACAGATTGGAGAAGAAATAGTTAGATTCCAGAGATCTTTGGACTTTTAACAATATTTTATAAGAGTTTGTAACTTGTTAAAATGAAATTTTTCCTTTATATTTAATACAACAAAGTATTAGGGCCAGACCCAGTTTTTTTTTTTTCTTTGCAATTACAAGAACAAAGTCATCATAATATGAGAATAAAGTCAAAATATTACAACACTAATGACACAATATCATCATAAGAAAGTCGAACCAGAACAAAGTTGTTTTAATGAGCGCAAAACTTCAATATTTATCAAGATCTGACAAAACTTGGACAGCTTGTCTAGTTCACGATTCTTTCTTGGAAACGGACATTTATAATTAGAAAATACCAAATTATAACTTTACAAAATGCGCAACATTTCTAATTTTAATTTTGTATATTTTTTTGGGTGTAGTAGTTATCATAAAATTACTGTTTATCATGACTTTATTTTCACAATGACTTTTTTAAAATCATGTTACAACTTTTCTCACGATATATATTTATTTTTGTATTATTTTTATGGCTTTATTCACATAATGTGAAGACTTTATTGAAATAAACCTTTTTTCTTTCTTTATTATGACCTTTATTCACAGTCATAATTTTACACATTTTCAAACCTTCAAAGAAAAAAAAAAAAAAGAAAGAAAATGAATCAAACTCCCAAAAACAAACAGTAAGTTGGATAACAAACCTTGTGTTAGTCTGCAGCTGATCTGCATGGGATTGTCCCAGTCGCCGTTAAGGCAGGTGAGGTACTTGTAGTCGCCTTTCATCGTGTATCCCTCGTCACAGAAATACTCGATGACGGTGTTGTGGACGAGTCGGTGGCAGGGAGTCGGGTGGCAGCGGTAGCCTCCGTTCTCTGGTTCCGTAGGAGGCGAACACACTGGAGCGAGCGAGATGAAATGGAGGTTTGATTGATATGACTGTGGCCAGAATATCTGATCGTCATTATTTCTACCTGTGGAGAGACTTCAAGGCTCAGAGTTTACCTAAAATGACAAGCTGCTTCCTGCCAGCTCTCAAGGGCAAACCTTTCTGTCAGTGTTATTGTATTGCATGGTGGCGTGGTGAAGAGAAAACTTCAGTTTGAGTTTACTTGTGTATTATGTGCTGAAATTCGACTTAAAAAGCCTGAACTACTGTCTGAAAGAAAAACATGCATCACTTTACTTCCACTTTGTGTTAATTATAGAAAACTGCAATAAAATACGTAAAAACCAACATTTCTAGTGCAAATATCTTAGTAGCCTTGGAATACAACAAACTAGCAAAAAGAAACATTTCAGTTTTAAGATATAGGCACAGGACTGCTCAGTGGTGCAGCTGGTAGAGCTGCTGCCTTGCAGCAAGAAGGTTCTGGGTTCGATTCCCAGCTCGGGGTCTTTCTGCATGGAGTTTGCATGTTCTCCCTGTGCATGCGTGGGTTCTCTCCGGGTACTCCGGCTTCCTCCCACAGTCCAAAAACATGACTGTCACGTTAATTGGCCTCTCTAAATTGTCCCTAGGTGTGTGCGCATGGTTGTTTGTCCTGTGTGTCTCTGTGTTGCCCTGCGACAGACTGGCGACCTGTCCAGGGTGACCCCGCCTCTCACCCGAAAGAGGATAGGCACCAGCACCTGCCGACCCCAGTAAGGGACAAGGGAGCATAGAAAATGGATGGATGGAGATATAGGCCCTTGTTTTAAGTAAATAATTCCTTAACATTGATGAAAAAGTACGAGTTCCATTGGCAGATAAATTAACTTAAAATATGGGAAAAATTTCTTGTTATAAGTAAAATAATCTGTCAGTGGAACTAGAACTTCTTCATCAATATTAAGGAATTATTTACTTTAAAAAAGCCTCTTTATGTAGCTACAAAGCCATTTCTAAGTTAGTTTTGTCTTATTTCAAGAGAACTAAGATATTTGCACTAGAAACTAGACCAAAAATACTTGGTAAGATTTGTGATTTTGCAGAAAAATATTAAAGATTTTAAGAGGTTTGAAGTACTCTATCTTTAAGTTTATTAACATTAAATTACATTTCTATTAAATCAGCAATAAGGTTGCTGCTCACCATAGTTTTTGATGCAGTTCGGAGGTGAATGGGACCAAACTCCATCGCTGGTACAAAAGACAGTAGCTGGTCCATCTGGGGTATAACCTGGATCGCAGCCAAATGTCAGCTGGGAGCCAGGAGGGTAGGAGACCTGGTTGGACTCGGTCTGGTTCAGCAGGCTCCCATGCTGCACTCCGACTGGTGGCGCACAACCTAAAGTCGCACAACACAATGACAGAAATATTTATCAGCTCGCTGCTTGAAGGATTGGGACACAAACGGGATTTGAGCTTCACTCCTCCGACTTACGTAACCGATTGCCTGCTGCAGCCTGGCAGCCAATTTCAGATCATAATCCATATTTAATAACGCAAGATTAAAAAAAAGTAATTATGTGCTACGTAAGTAAACAGAGTTTAGCTTGCCTCGAGACAGGATGTGTATCTTAATTTTTAATTTAGGCAGAGATTTTCATGTACCAGCCAAGTGGAGAAACAAACTGTTTACCCTGGGAGGAATGTTATATATAATTTGGATTTACTTTTAAATAGCACATAAAATTTACTCGGTGTGTAGACAAGAATTGTTTTATTGCCGCTCTGGCATCTGAGTGCTGCATTAATGTTACTGTACAGTTTCATTATGCTGACATAAACCTTGGCCTGGTCTTCCCTGAAGGCAGCTGCAGTCGGGTCACACCACCTTTTCAAAAGGGAAACAAGTAGAGCTAATAATTAAAGCGCACTGGTATTGTAAATAAAACTCTGCTGTATGTCACACCACAAGAAGAGGAACCCTGGATCAAGATGACGAGTTAGCTGGAGGAAGTGCAGAGGATTAAAATGTCACAGCAACCGCCGTATAGATCTAATTCTTCTAGATTAGCTCCTGCTCATTAAACCGCCCTCTTCCCAAACTGGTAATGGTTCAATCTGGCAGTAGGTCTGGGTCCTACTCTGGGTTCATTTATTTCGAAATCTGAGCCAGCCAAGAGACACAGGATGAGACAGTAGCAGAGAGTTAATCATGTTTTGATCCACCTTCCCAGGCTTCATCTACGCTGTGGCAGAGCAATGCCTGCTCCTCGTGGAGCCTGTGTTTTACTGCGGCGAGAGAAAATCATCTAAATGTGTGTTATGTGCCAACAGTTCCTCGCAATAACCCCCACATTTAAAGCTGCGATCTGGCGAGGGAGAGCATCTAAATCCAGCACGTCTGACACAACATTGCAGCACCTGTGTAAACTGAGTAAAACTCGGGGCCCAGACAGTAATCTGAGTAAATCTGGTGGGGCGCCACCTGATGGCAGGTAATGTAGTGCAGCTGTCACACTGTGCGCTGGTGTATTAAGGAGGTCTAGATGTGGGGAAATGAAAGGGATTTTGTGAGACATGTCTCGTCATATCTTTAAAGTAAGTGCTTCCCTTCTGAACTGTGCATGTGTGTTGGGATCAAGAGTGTGGAATTCAGTATTCAGACCATGAAATTGTCATTTAATTTGCTTCCCCTCATATTGAAGGATCAACTGACCATCTAGTACAGGGGCGTCAAACTCATTTTTATTTTGGGCCATATCAAAAACCTGAATGTTCATAAGGGGCCGGTTGTGCCAGAATTGTTAAAATTCTATTAAATGTCTGTGATTGATTGTGGGGGGTTTTTCCAATCAAAACTGCTGATTTTTATTACTTGCAGTATCAATTACAGTTTATAATTTGACATCAAGTAAGGCTGCAGTCACTTAAACCTAATATCTTTGACCAATTTTGAGAAAATTTGCAGGAAAACCAGAAAAAAATGTGGAGATTTGTTGATTTTGTGTGAATTTTGACCTTTTTACTTTGGCTTCATGTTTTCCTACAGTGCAAAGTAAAACAAGTGTGTAGGAATAGGAGCTTGATTTCAGTAGAAACCAGGAATGTTTCATGATGAGATTTAAAAGGCCATTACCAAATCTATTACTATTGCATATATAAATTAATCTTCTAAAAATAGGTTGATTTTAGCATTCTAACTCTTTGTTTCACTTCTTTAATCTATTCGATAAAGTTAAACATTGGATAGTAATGTTTTTTTGTTAAGATGGGAGTAAAAATCTACTTTCCTCATTCAGTTCTTGATTTGATTCGATAAAAATCTTACTAGCCATCTTCTATTGAAACTTTTGACAACTTGCCTGTCACAAACAAACAGGAACAGAGCAAGCAGCCACATTGCCCCGCTTCAGTGTGTATTTAGAGATCGAAAAGAGACTATTTCCACAGCAGAGCCTCAGACGTTCTCTAATCTCCAGAGAGAAACGACGCTCTAAGCTGGCACCAGAAGATTAAATGCAAACACTCAAATGTGTGAGGCTTTCTCTCTTCCTCTCCCACACACACACACACACACACGCACACGTGCAGCGAAACAAAGTCAACACCCATAAACAAAGGCACGCCCAAGGCTGACAAGACTGACACCAGTGGGTGTGTTACTGAACTGTGCTGCGGAGAGACTGGATGTGTTTACTCAAGAGGTTTGAAGACGAACATTCAGTTACCACAGGGTCATAACGGCTACGTCAGAAAAATCAGGTTTCATGCTGCTTTAGAAATAAAAACATGCTGCATAACTTGGGGGTTTGTATTTCATAGCTCACCAAATATCTCAAAGTTATTCATCTAAAATATTATATACTTACTTGATTAAATAATGTAGTTTTAGCTTCCATTGATTCTACGGCATACAAAGTTACAGGAATCCTTCTCCCTCCAGGATCCTTTTTTAGAAAACAATTCCCAGTGACAGGTCGATCTCAGATTTGACCCTGAAGTGTGCTTCATGTGGTAAAACAACACCAAAATGCAGGCATTTAAAGTTGAGCTTTCTCCATCCTTCCTTTTGACTTACACACCCAAACGCCGTCTGCACATCCACAGGCTGTTATTTGACACCGTGACCAGAGCCGTTGTTCCCTGGAAGGCTTCGGGGAGAATAACGGCTCTCCAAGGAGAGGATGGAGGTGATGGAGGTGGTAAAGGTGATGTATTGATTACACCTGACTGAGAGGCGGGAGGGGACAAAAAAGGCCTTAGGGGGCAGTTCAGGGCAGCAGCTTTAACCCCTGTTGTTATCCTTTGTGGTGACCCACAAGGCGGTCAATAGAGCTGATGTGGACAGAAGAGTCGTAATGGGGCTAATCGTTTTTTCCCCCTTTGAAATGCTTTGAGAGCCATAAAATTAGAAATGCATGGATTATTGCTTACCCAATAACTCATGCATAAAACTGAGAATTACATAGAGCTTAACTAGAAGAAAGGCTGGTTTGTTTATATTTTTTACACCATATTGAAATGAAAAGCTTTATAAGAATGAGTTGAAGGCAAAAAACCTGGGGTGCGAAAATTTGGTCCAATACCAATAACCGATATGAATATTGCTGTTATGGCCAATAACCAATTTTTATTGATATTGTATGTTAAATTTACTTCTTTGAAACCTTAAAGAAAAAGCAAAAAATGACTTCACCACTGCTTCGGTTAAACTACTACTCTGCACGACTATCACCGTCACATCACTCATGTTTTACTTTTTTGTTTGTTTGTTTGGTTATCTGGATATTATACGTTTATTCACATTACATAGTTTTTTGCTAGATTTCCATAGATCCTCAGAATTCTATTTTTCCTCAAAAAACATAAATCATTATACTGACAAAACAAAATAAAAAAATATATACATAAAAAATAAAATAAATACATTTGTTCTCTCAACACAAATACATCAAGAGCACAATTAAACCACAGTGTGAAACTAAACGGTTTCAATCTGAATTCATCACACCACCACAGTTTGCATAAGAACAGACACAAAAAACAAAGGATCTAAATATAATCCGGCTAAAAATAAAACCATCCCTCTCCAACAAAGACAGTCGCACACAATTTCTTTAAGAGAAATTGAAACGCAGGTCATCTGAAAAACAATCCCAACAGTGGGGATTGTAAATTTATGCCATTGTGGCTACCATGAAACTTAAAATGCTTAAACTACTGCAACAAAAAGTGATGTAAATGGAAGAAAAATGGAAAAATGAGGCCATGAAACAGCAAACAGATGGAGAAATATGACAGCATCAGGAGGAAAATGGGGTATAAGCAATTACAAGCTACAAGGAAACATGTTTTGGCAGGTTAGCATAAACCAATACTTCTGACGATAATAGTCTGGAGGTGAGGCTGAAATCCTGATGAAGAGATTCTGTTAGCTGAAAGAATAAACTCAGTCCAGGTGGCCACAATGTTTACGATTCAACCTGTGCGTCTCCCTGTCAATTAGCCAAAGTTAATATCGAAACAAAAAGATGAAAACAGCCGACCGAGTTGATTTGCATTGGCTAATCAAACTTTAGTACGGCACGTTCTGTGGTTTTCAGGGAGGGAATGAGTCACAGTTAAACACAAGCTGTTATCTGAGTCTTGACAGAAAGATTTAATTTAAGAAATGGCAAAAAAAAAAAAAAAAAAGCAATAATGACTAAAACAGAGTTGTGTGTGCTCTCTGAAAACTACTGAAAGACGAAAATAAGACAGAAATCCAAGCTCTCAAAATGAAGGAGACATTTAAAAAGGTTAAACTATTAGAGCCCATTTGAGCACACGATTGTAAGCTGATCAAAGCGCTTAGTTTCTTAAAGATCAGAGAATAACTTCACGTCGAAGAGGGACTCAGCCTGGACACACCACCCCTGAATCTGATTCCTAATCCCAACAGCTAGAGCCGTAAAGCTGTGCTGGAGGGGGCATCGAAATCCCCGTCCTACCCTGAGGTGCCGGACTGCCTGTGAATATCTCTCCTTTCCCATCTGTCGCTAATGGCACAAGTCTGCTGAGTGCAAGAGGGGGGTGGACTGGGATGAAGAAAGTAAAAAAAAAAAAGAAAAATAAATCAGGGTGGGTTTTAGCAATCATTGCCCAGGCAAATTAAATTTCTAATTGTTCTCCGTTACAAGCTGGGAGCGCATTACAGCAGATCAGATACTGATTACTTAAACAGTCAGCTGACTATCCTGCTTTCGACAATGGCCCATAAAAGAGGGTGTGTTTTCCTCTGTGTGTGTTTATATGCATAGAGGAGCGAGGAGGGGGCTGTGCTTGGATTAGGCTACCAGCTGAAAAGATGACAATGTGGTCCATTTGTCCTGATAAATACGTTTTGGATATTAGTTGGCTTCAGCCCAACTTGTTTGTTGTTGTTTTTTGACGATACTGCAATCATTTTTGGAAACCAGGATGTTTTTGTTTTTCCATGCTCTCTTGTCTCTCCAGCTAATCCGTGGGATTTTTAAGCCAAGCTGTTGTTATTAAAGTGTAGTGCAGTGAAGCAGAGCCCTCGGTCTGGTAGTGTCAGAAAAATAACAGCACTTGCACTAATTTCTGCCACTAAACGATAAGCTCAGTCGTAAATATTAACAGGGGATTAAAGCTGAGGTTTGTGTTGTTAATCTTTGAAAAGAATCCCTGAATCAGTTTAGTTGTGGCTTTTCCTGGCATGTTTAAATTGGAGGTAACTCAATAAAAGTGGTGCAGAAAATAACTTTTATTTTAACTTTAAAATTGGTAAACATACCTCATTCGTCATGACTCTGTTGGAAGCTAAAGATGCTTTTACACCTGAAATTTCCCATTAAAAAACACTCATTGGTGAAAAAGTTGCTACTGAAAGATTTAACTAATTTCTAGTGTTTGGAAAATACTACTAAACTTTTACAAGCTTTTAAAAAAGAAAGCGTTTTCTGCAGACCCATGTCAGCTGTTGCATCAGGCTGACAAAAGGGAGTCAGGAATTCAACAATTCAAATCTGAACATTTCGGAACAAAGCTGAAAGTAATCCTTCTGAAAAGTCCAATTCAAAAGGATTAGGAAATCGTAATAGTTAAGGTAAGAATCTCTTTGTTCTCTAGATAATATATAAAAAGAACTGCATACTGTATCTAAGTCTAGCATTAGCCTAATTAACTACAATAAATGCGGTGAACACTAATGATACGACGCTAAAGACAGTTTTAAAACACCAGTTATAGTTTTTTTTATCTTTGTGTTGCTTAAAGTTCCTTTGCAGTTTCAGCATCTGAACAACTGGAAAACGACAAAAACCTAAAAAATACCAATAAATCAGAGAGTAATTCCATCTTTAATATCAACATGGACACATGAATTCACTTCAGGTGAATTTTGTCTGTTTTCAAAAACATCTATAACTTTAATTTTATATAAAGAAGTCAAAATTCATTAACATTTACCAAATTGTTCTTTGTTGGAAATAAAAGCAGTTAAACCAATAAGTTAACAAAAAAATCATATGACTCAACTAAATCCTAACGTCTCTAGAAAAGTCTGGACTTTCGTTTTGCCAACTGGTAATAAAAATAGAAAAACTCAATATTCTAAATGGCCACACAAAACCGCATTGTGTGACATTAAAGGATGCATTTCCAACTCGTGCAATTTAAATCCCGTTTTTCCATCTCACTTTAACTCAAGTGTCACAGAACAGCCACGGTGATCAAACATGGTTCAAGCAACCAGAGGTGCAACTTGAGCTGAGAGACTCACGAAACAGATAGTGTGTGATTGATACTAGCAGGGTCACTTTCTTTTCAGAACAACTTCTAAATTTCATTTCTACAAAACCCACTGCTTCTGTCATTCACCTCAGGAAAACCTCACAGCAGAGAGAGAGAAAGAAAAAAAAAATCTGGGTGTTTAGTAAGAGAGAGTAGGTATGAACAGAGCATGCTGAGAAAAAAAATGAGAACATAATAACCGCAAATGGCACATCGAAATCTGCAGGGTGGAAATGATGCAGAACCTCAAAGCATTACGTTCGACAGAAAAGAGTTTCTGAGAGAAGATTTAGCAACCTGATAAAGAGAGAAGTTTAAAACGAGAACGATGAAGAAAAGAAAGGAGTGTGTGGGAAGTCCTGGCACCGAGATAAAAGGAGTTTCAAAATTCACAAACAAGCCAAGACTAAACTTTTCAATTTCTCCTAAATAAGCAGGTTTACTTTCCAATCTGTGTTTCGTGTGTGACGTACCCCTTAAATATCAAACGATATTTACTAGTTGGTTACCAGACTCATTGTAACAGTTAATAAGCAAACCTGAGCCAAGCAGCTGCAGGTCTCAAAGGAGCATTTATAGAAAACACGTCTTCCTGCAGCTGCAACACAAGGTTGCAAAAACACAGGCAAACACCCAGGGATGGACGCATCTAAATTCAGAGGAAAATCCTCCCTGTCCTCATTCAGTCCACCCCTGCTGCTCCGGTGCATTTAGCGAGCCACGTGTGCCGCCCCGCGCTCCATTGTCCTCGCTCGCCGTGGACGGGGCACACTGACAGATTTAAGCAGCGTGCCTCTGAAAAGGACAACAGACAACTTTGCATTTGAAGGGTTAAATATGCATGTGAGGCCAAAGCGGGTGAGGACAGCCATTGTGTGACCCCCCAACATGCAAACATGAACACACTCTAGACGCTCACAACAGATGGGAGGATGTTCTGAGGTGACGAGCAGCGAGCGCTCCCTTCTTCTCTTCCTTTGCCGCCTCCGTTGACGGCAGCTGGGAGGCAGACATTCCTACTTCTAGGCTTTCAGAAGAAAACAAAAGAGTGTGTGGGACCCCTCCCACACACACACACACACACACACACGTGCATGTGCTCAGCCGAACACATCCCCCTCACTGAAAAACTGTCAAAGTAACTGTGGGTTGATCGTGTTTCAGCGGCTCCAGGCTGCCAGCTAGAAGAGGCATGAGCGCCGAGTCCGGGACGCTTGTTGAAGGTGAAAGTCGGCTGAAGGCAAAATCCTGGTTACCAGAGCCTGCATGACCTTGGCAGTCAGGGTCAGGCAATATGAATTAGAAATTAAATCTCTGACTTTTTACCAAACAAGATTCAAATTTTTTCTAAAGAAAATTCATTACAAATAACAGAAAAGTGTTTTTTTTTAATTATACGGAGTATTTGATTCAGGCTACAAGAATTTTTGTTTAATTATGAGATGTTTGTCATAAAGTTACCAGAATGCAGATGCAATTTTACTTTCATTTACTGTCATTTCTTAAAATGCCAAGAGCAATTTTAATGGGAAAAAAAAACCTTGAATAATAAATTTTTTTCTTGTGTGTGTTGGAGTTCTTACTTCTTTATTTTCTAAATATTGTAACTGTAATTTGGTAATACTAAGACTTTATTCTCACATTAATATAGCCGTAATCTTGCAACATCTTCATTTTTAAAATCTTAGCCTGAAACTTACATTCGTGAATCCAATGTCCAAATTATAGAAGCTGCAAAACACGGCTGTCAAACAAGATGGCGGCTCTGGTTGTGCTGACATCACTCTGAACCCAACAAGTTAAATTTCTTCCAAAAATTAATCTTCAAAAACCAAAGTTGCAATTAATCAATAAAATTAATTTGTCACCTAGTCTGATTGGTGGTTATTAAATTAATTAAATTTGATCAAAATCTAGTCTGAAACAAGTTATGTTTATCTATATAATCTGTTCAATACTTAAATGTAAGAAGTTAAATCCAAAGCAAAAGGAGACAGAAACAGTTCTCTGCAGTCTGCTGTGCAACAAAGCCGTCCCTGTCCGAGCCTTTTGTCCATCATCACAGTAATGAAGTCCAACTGGACTCTCAGACCAACTGCTCCAACGAGTCGAACAAAATATCAACAAGCATCTCTGTGCATAACCTCTTAACACAAGCAGCCTGCTCTGCTGAGAGAAAAGGCATGTGGTTAGCTGTGTGTGTCAATTTGTGTCACCTTTCAGGCAAACTGTGGGTTCTACAAACAATCACAAATTGCAAGCTCTTTCAATCACCACTGCAGTAAATTGAAACCGGACACCGCAACCACTCTCTCCTCCAATCAACACCACGTCAATGTTATGAGATTATTTCTAAACAATCCAGTAATAAAGTAGCAATTTACTCAAACATAAATATATTCACAGAGAGTATAAAAACATTTTTCTGTCAGCAATTACAAGTTGAAGTGCTCCAGTAGTTGGCTGGAGCATTACAAATGCTGTCACTGGGATTGTCACCATAACACAGTTTGCTGGACAATAATTTGCCCCAGAAATTATTGCGATAAACAATATTAGTTATTTTGAGACCATTTTCAACTAACACAATGATAGTAGCATAAAAAGGCAAGTTTGTGAAGACCAATAAAACCTAATTTTGTAATGAACACTTGCTGGAAAACATCCAAAACAACCAAATACAACAAATAAAATAGACCATAACCATAAGAAAAGGGACCATTATGTGTCTAAACAAAGTTGTCCTTCAAAAAAAATCTCAGAGTAAATGATCAAGTTCATTTTAATTTATTATCCGATTAATTGATTAGTTCAATTATTGAACTAATCAATAATTATTGAATTATTGAATTCAATAATTCAATTGAATTGCTTATTGGTACTGGCTTACCTGTTTGTCAATACACAGAAGCACACAGTTAAATGCTGACATGATAACCTAAATGGAGTCACATCAAGCCAATACATCGTTGTGTTTTTGTTTGCAGATGAGGCAATAAGGACAGAGAGCATCAGCGTGGAGGAAAGGCCACTGGTCACAAAATATTTCAGGAACCGGATTAAGAGTCATGAGTAATTACTGAACGTTGTTAAAGTCCTCAAAGGGGAAATTTCAGCGATGTCAAAGTTCAAGCTATGAAGCTGCATTTAAGAGAAAACTCCAGTTCATGTCTCTGGTGTAATCTCTTTAAAAGCAGAGCAGATGCGAATCAGGAACAGTCACTGCTCCCCTCTTACTTACAATCACCATGAATGAACGACTGAAGACGAAATGTTCCCACAAAACAAAAGCAGGGGGTTAAAGTGAAACAGCTGTGCGTCGTCTCCATGACAACAGGCTACGTAAATGTAGCAGGCTAGCACATGTACAGCCCAGCCCTTCCCCTTAAGCAGCGTATCAGTCATACCAGCTAGCCGTCAGTTCTTGATATGCACTCACTTTTAGCAAGCTATTAGGAAAACAAAAAACAAACAAAGAGGCCTTTATTTATTTTATTTTGGAAAGCATCTTCAGGCTTTCCAAAGTTGAAGATGTAGCAAAGAGAAAGTTGAAAAAACAGGAAGGACTTGATGGGAAGCTGCGGGAAGTGTTGCCAAATTTCCACTCTGCCCACATTGAGGCGTGCCGAGGCCTGAATAAATGTTAGCTTTGTACCACTGAAGAAGACAGTCAACCAGACATTATGTTTTGTTCCAACCATGATAGCACCTAGTCAGCAAAGGGAACATTTTGTCAACAGCCAAGTAAGCTGTAAAGCAGGGAAATCCTCCTGTAAAATATGTTAACGGCAAAGCAAAGCAGCTCAAGATGTTCAGATAACATTTTAAACGTGTGTCAGCGTCAGGAGCTCCGATCGTTGTTGCTCTGAAACGGTTTGGACGTCTCACCAACAGGCAAAGTCAGCATGTGTGTAGGATGCCTTGTGCCTCGTGTGCAAGCCGAGGAGCTTGTTTGAACAGGATGCTGGTGTTGACTAACCGTGTGACGACAAAAACAACCCACACTGTCGGTGGGTATGAAAAAAAACAAAACACACATGAGCAAACACCAAGGAGGAGGAGAACTGAGAAAAAAAGGACATCGGATACCTGAAGCAGAACTGAAATCCAATCTCAAAATATTGATATTTATTATATTATAATTTAGGGACATTCCATCTCATTGCCAGCCTAAAAACCTGTTTCAGTTCTCCTTTAAGTAAAAAGATAAAAATCAAAATCAAAACAAAAATAAAAGGATATCAGATTAAATTCAAGAATAGGAGCGATTGTTTCGGCGTAAGCAAAAAAAAAAGTGAAGTGAAAAAAAGCAGCAGAAGACAGGAGAGGCTGTGGAGTGGGATATATTTAGCAGCTCATTAGTTTGAGATGTCCTCTACTCAGCAGGCTGGTCCTTTCGATGAGACCCTTTGGAAATCATTACGACCGCTCACTGGTCCAGACAACAACAGAAAAACTATTTACAAACCGTCTCTCTGCTGCTTGGCTTTATTGTTTCCTCAGAATCATTGTCAAATTCAAACAACTGATCTCAAACCAAAGCTTTGACACACAAGCTCCATTTTAAAGGAAAACAAAGCTACAATAACACTCATGAATAATCCTTAAAAATTAGACCTGGGTATTTTATGGCAAACAACAAAAAAAAAGGGAGAATGTAACAAAGATGCATAAAGTGTCGGTTCTGAAGGTGAAATATTACGTAGCTAAATTAGCTCCCTAATGTGGGCCAGAGTCAAGTCACACAACATGAACATCTAAGTAAGGGCTCCACAATGATTCAGCATTGAAATATCAGTGTGTACGACAATAACAATTTGATTTTTTTAGCTGTTATGAACACATTGCAAGCCAATGAGATATGCAGCGCTTTGGTTTCCTTGCTGCAAGAGATGCCGACACCTGATAGCTGACTGAAAGGTAGAAATTATATTACAGTTCAGTTTCCTAATATGGTAGGAAAAGATTTATTTACAGAGGTCAAAGTTTGTAGGAAGGAGACCTCTTTTCTGGGATGCAATAAAGATGACCAGACTGAGTTTACAATCAAATCATTTATAGTAGGATATTTAGTTAAAGAGTTATTATTTAATAAGTAAGCTGGGTGGAGGGGAAACAACTGCTCACAAAGTAACCTTTGTGTGTCGGCACCATTTTACAGCGCTGTATCTGGTGCATCTCTTCCTGGTTTGACATTCATTAACATTTACGGTACAACAGGTGTCACAGGTGTATTTCCATGTTCCTCATATTTCCAATGAGCTAAAACAGTAGGATTGAAGTGATTAATTGTGATTAATTGGTTATTGAAATAAACTACAGCTAATTTAGTAATTGAGTAGTCTTTAATTGCACTCAAAAAATGTCATTTGGTGAAAAAGAAAAAAATTATATTACGCAGTATTGAAGCCAATTAAGATAAAAACATCATTACGTATGTTTTAGCCAAAAACAGTTTGCAACAGTATAGTTTCCTCTTCACCCAGTTAATATTTTCTAAAGGAAGGGTGTTGCATTTTAGGGAATAAAATTGTTTTCTTATTTGAAATAGGATTTGAATTATTTGCATCTTTTAATGTATTTCCAATATTGTATTACATAAGGCTTAAGTGATCAAATGAAAAAACTGTAGAACGTGTCAATTTTTTCATCAGTAGATTAATCAACTATTAGTTGCAGCTCTGTTAAATAGCAATCGGCACAATGTGAATTTTGGACATCAAGAAGAAGCATTGCAAATGGTAGAAAGCGACAAGAGTCAAAGCAGTACAAATTGCAATCTCCAATAAGCCTTGTGCTACCATGCTGTGCGGTGGCACTGTGTGGCCAACAATAATCCTGACCATCTGTGATCTTCTCTAATATTAGAACAATCCAGACCACACTTTAAAGTGAATGAAATGCCCCTGCATCACCTGTCCGCACTGCAGCATCTGTTTTTCCCTGCTTGCTGACCCGTCTAAAGTTTGCCTTTAGGGCTTGATTGGCTGGGGGAAGCTGCTAAATGGCAAAGGGTGAGAGCAAAGATTGATGGCTCAAGTGATAAACACACAGGTAATGAAAGAGAAAGGCTGACGGATTTGAGCGGGCTGCTCTTAATGGCCCTCCATGTCACCTGGCTAATGGCTGAGACCTTTTGAGAGATGGAGAAAAACAGAGAGACGGATCGTAGAAAAGGAACCTGGCAGAGCGCACAATTTGCTCTGTCACAACAGAAATGGTGAGTTAGCAGATCTAAATGCTGACTGGCGATGCAGCTTACCGTGGTCTCCAATATCCTCTAAATGCACTGTTTGTTCTCGGATTTCAGAGAGGAGAGAGAAGTCAATGCTTTACTCCCACCCGTCCGCAAAGTGCCTTGCTAATAGGACTTCAGGGAATCGTCCCCACACACCCAAGCCTGCTACAAACACTGGTAACCAAAATGACACTTAGTTTTTGATGTACATACAGATCATTCTGTTGGTACGTGAAGCAACATACTTTAAAGACCACTGGAGATCCCAGAAGGCGGCCATGGCACATTCAGATATTTTCCTCTGTGGTCAGTGAGGCTTTGCTCTGCTACAGAGATAGATGAGCCATAAAGCCCTGTCCCTATGACCAATCTTCAACAAAACAAATTCCTATAAAGTCCTTCCACTGGCTCTCTGTAGCTCAGAGACTGGACTTTAAAATACTTCTGTTAGTTCACAACAGAAGGCACCAAAATATATTAAAGATCTGTGGTTATTGTATCAAACTTCAAGACTGGGCATCTATTGTATCATTTATCATGGTAAATTTTTTATAAGAATTTTGATTTGCTGCTGTCACCAACTGATGATGCTTATGCCACCTAAAAACTATTCTTATTGATAGTTTGACCATTTTCTCCACTGTGTGTTCAATGAAGCATCAATAAATACTAATACATTTGAAAATACAGTTACAGAAGTGTGATACAAATCACACTTCTTTATGTGACTGGTGTCGTAAAGAACTACATTACAACTAGGTACGTTTTTCAAGAGCAGTATTTGTGTTTGTGGGGCTATCATTGCTGTGGCACAGCTGCAGTTATACAGTTGCTTAAAAAGATTGAATAAATACTTCTTATTGTCACTTTTATCATTCTCACTAAGGATGCACGATATATCAGCACCAACATCGATATCAGGCGATATTTTTGACATATCGACATTTGCCCATTACATAAAAAAGGGCCGATAATAATCGATTTTTCCGTATTCCATCCTCAAATCTTGGTCAAATAAAATCTGATTACACTCTACATAATTATAATAATAAATTGAAAAAAATAAATGAATAAAAATAATACACTGTAAAACATCAAAATGTTTTTAAAAAATGCTATAAAAATAAATATTTGCGGTTTTGTGTCTAAGAATCGCAGATTTAATCCAACACAAACAAGCATGCAATTTAAAGAAACTGAACTGTACAGTTTGTTTTTGGTCTTTTTTTTCCTTCAAAGGTTTCAAAACAAAGGAGAAATATAAAAAAATATCTGCAAATACTGAACAAAACACCACTATTAATATCGGATATGTATATCGGCCCAAATCTTCATATTGGTGCAGTCATAGTTCTCACAACAGTATCTCAAAATATTGAGGCAAAACCTTTATGTCAAATGTCACATTCCAGACCACTCAGGTTTTCTGGTTCTGGTCTACTGTAACCAGAACCAAACATGGAGAAGCAGCATTCAGTTTCTATCCTCCACTTTCTTTAAATCGAGGATTAAACCTCTTTAGAGTTATAAGTGGAACATTGATCAACATATTTGATTTATATTTACTTTATGATTTTGATGAAGGCATTTGATTAAATGTAATGTTTACTGCTTGTTTTATAATTGGTGACTGTATGATGTTTTATGGTGTAATGCACTTTGAATCTGCTACAGAAATAAACTTGACTTGAACAGTGGAGACAGCTCAGCAAATTGATTCATGAGCGAACAGAAGAATCTGCTCACGCAATAGCCTTTGATGAGGCTGAGAAATATTTGTTCATCTTTCACAACTCCAACTATCAAAAACAAAAAGCCAAAGAAATGCAAAAGGCAGCTCTCTGCTCCCACCATCTACCCTCCCTCTTTTCCTCAGCTATGTTCTTCTTCCTAGGACTTCTTTTGTTATCCCACTTCCCGTTCTCATGAACCAACATGTCAACGTCACCAGCATATGGGGAGCACAGCAGGCTCATTTATGGGAGATTTCTGTTCCTTTGCTCGCACTTTCATGCACAACTTTAGATCAACGTCAGAACAATGGATTTCAGAAGCCAGCACTTATCTGTTTAACTGCTCACAGAGGGAAGGTTTGAACCTTTTTTCCCCACTTCTCACCAAATGGAACAATGTTAAAGCTGAAAACATGCTGTGCAAATCATGGCAATAGACCCTTTGGTGCTCAGAATTCCCATCTTTGCTCTTCCAGCTCTGACTCACTGTCTGGGCGTACTTCCTCAGAAACATGCCACAAAGGCTTACTGTAAGAAATTGACACCATATTAGGAGCAGAGCTCCACGCAGCCAACTTCAGCGGGGATGTCAGATATGCTCCGAGAAATGTTAAGAAACAAGCAGCATCCACGTAATTTCCTGAAAATCCTGCAGGATGAAAGCCAGAGGTGCTTCCCGGCAAATGCTTGTTTATTAAATCTCCCTTTCTATGAACACTTTGCTTTTTTTAAGAAGGTAGCAACATCTGAAGCATGTCCAAAACATAATCATAAGCAATGATCGCAAACATGAATCCAAAGAAAGTCACTTGTGCTAATTCAGGAAGTATGCTGCCGGTAACTTCATCACAATGAACAATTGGACAGATAAAAAGACGAGGCTTGAAAGGGATTGATTCTAAAAATATATTGTGGCTCCACTTCTTCCCAACAGAGAAGGAAAACTTTTAAGAAAATGTCAACAAACTTAGAGGCTCAGGCTTTAAAAAATTGAGCAAAATTTTGACTGAAAGACATGAATACTCAACTCTCTTGCCAATAAAAAGAAATTCCCCGCAGGGAAAAAACACCAGAACTGCTTTTTATCTACGTCTGTAACAGAGCAGCTACTGGATGAAATTTCATATTCACTCACCATCCATGGGACGTGTCGAGGGATTACCTATGTAAATTATGTATGCAGAGAGGGAGCGAGAGAGAGGCTGGTGATTGAAACGACTAATGACCACTTTAATAAAGCCTTGGCAGTATGATAATATGTCTGATTAGGAATTCAATTTCATACTTTCACATCATGAATGCTGCAGTACATATTTTTAATGCTATTGAAGCAGGTATGCATCTTGCTCATTTGAAGTTATTTTAGCATTTTGTTCATCGTAATTTTTTTTTCTTCTCGTAATAAAATGTAAAGGTTTCTTGTTTCATATAAAAAAGTGATTATTTTTTGCATTCCAAACTGCTTAAAATCTACATTTTATCCATTGATCTGATGGAAGAAAAAGTGATGAAGTTATTTTTTAAATTATTTTAATCCTTGTTGCGGTTGTGCCATCTGTGTTTTTATGTAAGAAAAACCCTTAGTGAATCTTTATTTCATGAACAATATGCCTTTTCTTTCATCAAACTGATCTGTGGCTCGATCAACAGCATGGCATATCATACTCAAACTGAGATTTTATTTTTTTCCTGCTTTTGCATTAGAGTTACTACTCTACCAAAAGGTAAGTTGAGGGAAAATGGTGAATATAAATGAAAGCAAACACCAACACTGCAGTGTATACAGTCCAAACAAGACAAGAAGCTGAGTGAACCGTATCTCAGACATCTTTAGAAATGGATGGCTTTCGTTTGGAGCATTTGTTTCAATAAGGAATCGAAACAATTCTCATTTGTTGCCCTAATATTAGTTGCAGCTACAAGTGGAAAATCTTTGTCACAAGATCAGTGTGAGCAACATCACATATCTGGCCAGCTGCACAGACTCTAATTGCCTTTAATGTCCAAACCTCGTTTGCATCTTTAGATGAGACACTAAAGCTCAGAGGCCAGTGGGGACATTGTGTTCTCATAAAGAGAGAAAAGTGTCAAGAAAATGAGGAATCACCGGACTCTAGTTCTGGATCAAAAGGCACATTCTAGATAATCGAAAGAAAACACGCAAGCATGTTGAAAGCAGAAACTAACAGCCCCTTCGGCCTGTACATGAATCGCGTGTTACATAAGACAGAACGGGATGATGCGCTTCGGATCAGCACCTCCCTCCCTTCTTTGCTCAGAGGCTCATCTCTGATTGTTTCATTTCTTAATGTTCCCTTTTCTTCTTCCCATAACAACAAATTATTTAAAACAATGAAAATGTGACAAACTGAGCCCCATCTATGTGTCAGGGCTTCACAAAAACAACCCTCACATATTCTCACAGGCACAGTGGCTCTCAGTGGCAAGGACATCTGGCACATTTCACAAGCTTGTGATGTGTGGTCTGTGCACGTGGATGACTGGATAATGTATGCAAGGAGGCTGTCAGTACAGGGATGATCCTCCAGCTTACAGGTCAAAGAAAGTAAACTGGGTCTTCAGTGAAGAAGTGGAACTCTGGTGTGTTAGGCATTGTTAACTTGAACTTTTATACACAAAATAAATTCCCCAACATAATATTTCACATTAAAACATAGTATTAGATCAAAAAAGGGCCTAAGTTAATATTTAAAGTTAGTCAGGTGTCCTTAATCTCTGAATAGACAGCAAATGTTATGTTTGAATTAAACTTCACGGTCGGAGTCTGACCTCAGGCGACATTATCTCCCCATTTAACTTATATTCACGCAGGATAAGAATGAAATCCCAACCAACCTGAATGACCCAGAGGGCGGAGAAAGATCTTTTAATCTGACTGACTTGAAAGGCAAGGTGAAAATACCTCAGTCAATCCACAAGAGATGGTCAAAGATGGCGGTTTATTCTGCATGTACCATGTGGGAACACTGACAAAAAGAGAAAGAAAGAAAGTGTGTGTGTGTTTTGTGTGTTTGGGGGTCTCACTTACCTGATGCATGACCATGAGGGAGCAGGATGAAGAGGAGAAGTGCAGAGGCAGCCAGTCTGTGGGCTACAGAGGAGGAGGACGGGGCTCTCGTCGGAAACGCTACCATTCCATCGCACATCTTTTCCCCCCCGACAGCCAGCGAGAGTCCTCTACGGCTTAACCTGTCCGAGCCACAACGACAGGGTAGGGAGGGGGAGAGGAAGAGGAAGAGCGTGGATTACCATCAACGTTCAAGCCGGAATTACGTAACCAGAAGCAACAGACAGAAAGACGGGTATAATGAGAGGCGGCTACACAGATTGGTTGACAAACCAAGCGTGTCAAAGAGAACTCCATGCCTGCAGTTCAATATTTAGTTAGCCTGGTAAAACCCACAACTTTATGGATGAGTGTATTCCTCCCCTATGAGTTTTATAATCAGTGTACACCAGCAGCAGATCGAGTCTTCTTCTCATCTTGCTTCAATCCCTAATCTTTGCTTTGGCACGGCATCTATCTGCATAAGCCCTTAAGTACACCATGTTGTATATGACGTAACAACAACACAGATCAGAACCGCTAATAAGGTGGCAAAAGGTAGATGGAGGGGGTGGGAAAATCTGAATGTGCATCACATTCAACTCTGGCACAGAAAGTTAGATTTGATTATAGCATTGTCATAACTAACTAAGATTCTATCTGAATGTATAATTCATATTGTTTAATACCATTACAGCAAAAAGGGAGGTAGAAATAATTAATAAATGTTCATTACAAATTCAAACAATGTTTCAGCAGAGACTTTAAAGTGTTCTGTTAGAAAGTGCTTGGTTGTGTCGGTTCTGTACACTGTGCTTCAGGCTGGTGGTGCAGCAGAGTTTAGTGCATAAAACAGGGAAATGTTAAGACAGAAATATGGGCCTTTGCTTGGTTGCTCGTATCTTTTACAGCCCTTATAAACCATTTTTATCAATCTTCAAAGTTTCACTTTTGTTTTTGTTTTAGTGATTACTTCAGACTTTGATCATCCATTTTCTGTGCAGGTTAGTTTGACACAAACTTGCACATAAAATGAAGAACACAAGGCTAATTTGAATTTCCAACATATTTCATTAGAGGCAATTAAGTCTGCAAATACTTGCTTTTTTTCCCCCAAAACTGTTTTGCTTCTCCGTACTTCTCCAGATGTGGAAAACGCAAATTAAAGCAATGCTGGACACAAAATCAAATCTTATAAAGCAGCCAAAACTGTCAACTGATAAAACCCACATGGTGAAATGAGTTAAAATCATTAAAAGCAAGATTTGGATGAAGATCCAGAAGCCGCATTTTCTGAAGAACATGCAAGCCAGCAGGTAAAAGGCTCTCAAGAGACGGAAAGGAGCCGATTAGCATTCCAAAAAGCTGAAGTGTTCATGCCAACATTAATGGCATGTTTTCACTGAAGCCCCATTCCCATAGGTCATAACACCAGCTAATGCCTAGCGTTGGAGTGCAAGTGTGAAATGTTGAACTGTCATTCAGCCCTGCTTCAAAGGATCCAGCAGTAACGGATATCAATCGGATTCTGATCACTTCGAGGAGAATATGGCAACAAATCATCCAGGTGCAGAGGCTAGTTTTCACTGAAGTTGCTGAGCTTCGGGCAGGAGGAGTGATCAAAGCGCTCCAATTCTTTATAGAAAAGTGCTAGTGGATGGCTTGTGTGGAAGCTTGGATAATGACAACAACAACTGGTGGAAAAATCCAGACAGCCGGCAGCAAACACCTGCTTGACAGTGTGAATATGGCAATAAAATAAAACGTAACAAGCCTTCCTTGTTACAGCTAGTTGCTATTCAAAGTTATGTGACGCAGCTTAAAGAGGATGCTGTGTGCTAGTACTATGTATTAGTGTTGTAAATCGTGTCATGTATTCTTAGAATCTGCAAGATTGCAATGCAATTGAGTAAAAATGCAGGACATAAATCTGGAGCAAACTTTCAGAAACCTGAGAAACAGCCGAAACACAGATTTCATTTAATCAAGAGCAATCAAGAGTTGCCCTTGATTATTAATAACTGGAATACATTTGATGATTGTTCTCTAGCTTTATGACTTGATCAGCAATGTTTACTCTTTGTTTCATAATTGTTTAAAGTGTTTTAGTGCTGGACCTATATCATATCTGTCATTCTTTGTGATAAATTTATTATGATAATATTTTGATTTGCCATTGTCATGATAAATTCCAATTAAAGATGTTTACAAAGCCTTAAAACTGTCCATCTTTCTCCACAGCTTGTTCAAAAAGTATCAATCAATAAATCTGAAAATATGATTAAATGCACTTGCTGTGTGTATATTAGAGACACAAATCACATTTCTCTATGTGACTGGTGTACCAAAGCATTACAAATGGGAATATTTTTCGAGAGCTGTGTTTTGTCTTTGTAGTGCTATGACTACTATACTATAGAGTTACCAAAGCAAAACAGCAACAAAAAAAACTACTAAAAAACTTTCTTAGATGTCCAACTGCGGTAAAAATGTTTTATTTATAGTCAAAAACTAAAATAGTGTGTGACTAAGTTCATGCATGACTATGGTGACAAAGCTTGTGGTTTCCAACTAAAAGCAGCTATTTTATTTTGATGCAGTGCATTTATCTAATCATTTGTATCTTCACATCAGAAGGTCATCTGCTTCTGGAAGTTTAGATTGATCATCCTCTTCCGCAGACAAATCACACAAGCATCAATACCCTCGCTGCATGAGCAGGACGGAAGCATACCTGCATGTGGCGCCTGCTAGCGGGAGAGAGTGACGCAAATTAGTTTTGGCAGGACAATTTGGGTAGTGTGTTCAGCCAAAGAGCAGGTAGTGAAAAGCACACAGGAGGGACCTGAGCGTGCCATCTGATGCGTCGATATTTCCTTGTTGGTCCATACTGTAAATTAGACCACATTTGGGTTGTGAAAAGTCTTTGCCGTCGTAGATGTTCTTTATGAGAAACATCAAGGTTAGATGCACTATGTGGCTAAACCTGAACACACGGCTGGACCGAGCTCTTGGAAAAAGCTTAAAAGAAGGTATTGACCAGCCAGATCATCAGAAAAATCTAAACTTAAGCAGAATTATTCTGCTTTCACGTGAAACACTTATCTAATCAGTGTGAAGGCACTTTGTCCAAAAAAAAAAAAAAAAAAAGGTTTGCAGATCTTGAGATTTGCTGACTGGATGTTACTGGTATAAATTAATTAATATCCCAGCAAGCAGTTTCACTGGGGGAAAAGCTGCTTGCTTCAAGACTGGATGTCAACCTGACCTGCAGAAGCATTTATATCCTTTCAGATACCGACAACATCACGTTAAAATGTGTCGAATTATTTTAAGCAACATGTTTTGTTGTATAGAGGATTTAGCATCAAGCTTTACCACAAAGTAATCTTCAACATTAGCTGATTTAATATGTCTCAGAAATCTAAAATCTATGAATAACACAACTATTAAGAGCTGAAAGAGAGGATAAAAAAAAGGTATTTCAAATGACAAAACAGATTTAAAAAGCAACTACCAGAAAACCAAAAACAACCTTTATTACTAAAATCTCTCTGGTTAGGACTTTTACGTAAATTAGTGGATGAATTGTGGAAAAAAAAACTGCACATATGTTTAATTTCCGGTTTTGTCTCTTCTATGTTCCTAGAAACTGGCATAAACTGAAACAACCAGCCATGCAGCTACCCAGCAAAACTGGCAGTACCAGTTCTACCGTCCCACTACGTTTCGATGTAAATCCACAGTAATAAACATTTACAGTGTCAATCAGTAAAATAAAAAAACAGACCTCAGGATTTACGAAATGGAAATTTTACAAGCCAAGTCAAACGTCTGTAGTCATCCACTTGCGGGGGGAAAAAACTATGCAACTCCCCACTTCAGATAGCAGCAACACAAGCAGCCAGTCAGTCAGCCAGCCAGCAGGCTGCTACTGCAGTTTTTCAGCTGCCCGAGGCTCCTGGAATGCAAAGGGAGCCAAGGAGAGCACCAGCACAGACATGTGTCCGGGAACAGAGAGCACTCAGTGTGCCAAAGAAACAGCCGAGAGGAGGTTTCCACCCAATAGAACCCAGTGCTGCTGCTGCTAGAGCCTGCATAGGCCTGTGGAGGGAGCCCAGAGACAGGACTCTGCATGGCAGCAGAGAAAGGAGCCTTTGTTATGCAGTAGTATGTACTGCTAGGGCCCACAGCTACTCAGCATCCCCCCTCCAATGCTGCAAGCAAGGGACAGAAACACACAGAAAGACTAAAGAGAGACAAGACAAAGAGGGAAAAACAATGTGTAAGAAAAGTAAGATGAAGCAACAGAATAAGAGATCATGTGTCATGGCTCAAAGGTGCACCTTTTTCAACAAGCTTATATGAGCTGGAACTAATAAAAAATAGTCAAAGCTTAAATCAATACTTAATTTGCCACAATTCACCTCTCAATAAGATTTCAAGAACAAATGGGACTTGCTTGTCATTGTGTGGTTGTGCTGACATGTGAGAAATAAACAGCTTTGGGTCAGTTCACATTCTGACAGTTTTTACCCCCATGTTATGATTTCATACCTGTAAACAAAGACAAAAAGACAAGTGGACATGTCCCTTATGCAAGATCTTTATGAACCTAGATTTGCCTATGAGAAAGTAGCTTCTTACCCAAGATTGCTGGAACTGATTGTTATTTAAAGAACTAATTACGAAGTTCAAAACAACTGGAACTGTGATGAGGACCTGAGTTTACTTTGCCATTTCAAACTTCCTAGGCATTTCTCAGCCATGTGCTTAACCACCGAGCATTTGTCTGTTTCTCCTGAAAGCATTTAAATTAAATCCCTACATCAATCAAGGTAAAATACTCAAAATGTATGTAAAATGTTATATTTCATCCAATTTGCATTGACTGCGGTTTTCTTAGCCCACAGTCCACAAACCAAAAGAACCTCCACAAGTTCATGATAACAGATATCTATTGTGGTCACAAATCATATTTCCTTTTCAACATGGGTAGAGCATAGAGCCTTACCTTAAATCATGGTTTTCATCAAGAGATTAGGGATGCACTGGTATAAAACCTTTGGGTGATATCAACATTACTGCTGTTGTGGCCAATTTTATATTTCAATGCACTTATATTTCTTGTCATGAAATGGATACACAAGCAGCAACAAGATGGAAATAAACTTTTTTATTATTATTAGCCAAACCAAAAACAGCAACATCTCATATAGCAGCTGGTTTTTCAGCTTGTCCTTTTGCAGTTTTTGTTCTTTTGTCCTCTCTCTGTCTTTATTCCTAATAAATCTAAGACCTCCTTCAAAGACGCTATGAAAATTCTTAATCTGCAATATTAGGACACGTAAAAAGTTTGTAAGATTGTGTTCAAAGTATCTAGTTTGCAATAGTGTTTACTAATGCTTAACAGCTTGATTCTTGGGTTTCTTGTGATATAATCAATCCAAAGACACAAAAATAGAATTTGATGTATTTTTTGTTAAGTTTGACCTTTTCAAACTTTCCATTTTATGAAATGTTGCATTAGAAATCCATAATTTATTACCCATGTTTTTACTATCAATCTGCATTTGGAATTGAAAAACAAAAACAGCACTAGACAGTTCCCTTAAATCATTTTTACAAGATAAACCCCAACACACAAGTCTCTGCTAAATCAGACAGCACAACAAACTGTTATTGCTGGAGGAACACTACACTTGGACCCCCGCCTTACTTTGTCCTCCAATGTAAACACTTCACATCTGGACTTCCCTGCTCTTTGCAATATCAAATGTCAAAACTTACCGAACACAGTTAACAGTAAGCAAGTCATACTAAAACTGGAACAAAGGCCAGTGAGTGGGGAAATGACACTATTTAGAGGTTGCCCTGTGAAAAAAAAAAAAAAAAAAAAAAAACGGGGCATCCGAGCTCGATGATAAATTTTTGCTACTGTATGAAACGTGAGTCAAAAGCAGAGTCACACGCTTCGACACGTGTAACTGTACTGTGAGATATTTAAACAAAGAGTGTGGTGGTGGGCTGCCAACATCACACACAGAAGTTAATGATTAGAGCCAAACAATCCAACTCAAATAGGAGGACACACATAAAACTTGAGGCGTTTTTTTACTGACTCACCTCAGATAAGGTCGACACACCTATGACTTCCTCGTACCTTTCATTGTTCCTGTGACTAACAATACAGCAGCCCTCACAGCTGTTAGAGCAGACCGACCAGATACTCTAAATGTTTACGTTCCAGCTCCAAAACATTAGCTTCAGCTTTTTTTCTAGATATTAAAACTTAAACACGACCGGCGTACGTCAAAACAGACACATTACGTCTTTAGACTAACGTTTAACGATTACGGAAGAACGCGGCTAGCTTAGTTTCAGATCGAAAAGCAGAAAACTGACAACTCATTATTCTCCTTGGCAAAACAGTAAATGTTTGCCAGACGTGATATCTTTTTGTCTTGTTTGTTGTTTCGAAGTGAACAAATTCAGACGGACAAAAGACGGAATGGGAGACTGTTGGAGATCTCCTAGTGGCCTATGTGTCCTTAGCTTGCGAAAAAAGACAACAAAAAAAGCACTCACCAACGTAAAGGTTAACAGCGGCGAGCCCTCCTCTTCCCGGGTTCACAACCGAGGCATTAAAGTCAGTTTTAAAGGCGACACCCACAGACTAAAGATGTAAAAATAAAGTAGAATAGAAGTATTTCGCCGTCGAGGTCCCGTCTGCCCTGCTCCGTCACTCCTTGTCCTCCTCGACTCGCCAGCTCTTTATTTTAGGTGAGCGGAAACACTCGCTGCTGTGAGAACTCTACAGCGCTGCCTGCCTCGCTCTCCCGCGGTCTCCATGGATACCTATGAAAGGGGCGGTCCTAAAGCTTGTCATGGCGCTTCAAAATAAAAGCTCGTGCTTTATGTGTGGAGACAAAAGAATTAAAGAGCAACTAATCAACAAATACAACAAAGAGATCAAGTATTGTGTGTATGGGGAAAAAAGAAAAACATCTTTTATCTGTATACAAAGAAAATTTTAAATCACCTTGTATACAATAGGAACAAAATCTGTAAAATATTAAAGATGTTTAAAATATACATTATAATAATTATTATGAAGTTAATATGGAATATGCCAAAACGAATTAACATTTTTTGTGTAAAACATTGGTTAAAGGATAAAGTAAACAGCTTTCATTGAAACTAGTTCCTCAGAAAACCAGTTATTGAGCTTTGTATCAAAAGCAACATAAACAACTGCAGCTAACAGGGAACAAACATTTTAAGCACATAATGATGACATATACAATAATAAATGAAATAAATGTTTCTGTTTATATATAAACTTTGCTTGAGGATAAAGTTAAACCAACCAAAAACACATTATTTATTTTTATATTTAGCTGCTTCAGCTTCAAAAGGCATGCAATGAGATATTACTACAATCCCTTTTAACTAATTCAACTCAAAATGCTAAAGAGGAACTTCTAGACATAGTACCACATCTATTCAATGTAACAATAACAAACATGAGATAGAATAGTGGAATGATATTACAAAAAACATTATCGCATTATATGAGATACAAATTAACCATCAAATAAAGATTCTGTAAAAAAAAAAAAAAAAAAAAAGTAGCACTGTACACTTGCATGGGCCCTGATTCTGTATATCATCATTCCCTAAATTCACATTATTCATCTCAGTTTTTTTTGTCATGCTCCACACGCACCCTTATTGTGTCTTTGTATATGAAAAATTAATTTCTCATCCCGTCTCTTCCTTGTCACAGCATTGGTGTTGGAGCCCAGCAATAAAGCCACCAGTGAGTAATGGGATTAGAGTCCAGATTAACACTGTGACTTGAGATGTCCTGTAAATAACCACTGTGATATACATGCAGATCGACTCTGTGGAAAAGCAACATGCAGTGGGCCTGCATTCTTCAAATTTTACCAATTGAAATTAAAATGAATTTAATATAATGGGTCAGTAGTTATTGTAACTAGATCATTATACAAAAGCAATCTTCTGTAAATTAGAGTTTTTATCATACTTTGTTCATATTTTTCTGGGCTCACAAGGATATTATTGGTTCTGATTCCCCAAATACTTAAAAAGTTCAAACCAGGAAAGCTACAGGGAACTTTCCCCGTGTCTATCCTGACATCTAGTGGTCATTCTTGGTTATTGCATGCACTATTCGGTTTCCGTTTCAACATTTTTGTAAATAATGAAATATTGGTAGTAATAATTATCAGTGTTTTAAAAAATACTGTTATTAAAACAATTCACAAATAAAACTGGAAAGAAATCCAAAATTATAGACTTTTTGCATGATGGTTTTACAACTTTCTTGATAAAATAAAAAAAACAACATGCTTTTACCTGTATTTGAACCTCAATGTTTTTGTTTTTTTTATTGAATATTTTATGAACTGGGAATATGGAAAGATGAACCCACTCATTAAGCATCCTTGCAGCAGATGGTGCTAGGATGGCACTGGTTCAACCCACTTACTTTTCATTCCTGGTTCTGCAGCCAGCAGGTAGGGTTCTTTGGTTTTGCACAAGGTCCTTAGTGTTATTCCAGTTATGCAATGAAGGGGGGAAATGTTAACATTTGTACTAATTATCACCTGAATCAACACTTAACTCCTGCTTGTTAAAGCATGCGTGCAACAACAATATTTAATCTTAAATTTCCAGTTTAAGATAAAAACTGAGGCTTTTTTAATTGACATGTATATCTTGTGTTTTTAAAATGGCGTATCTTCAAGAGTGCTCTGTCATCCTTGATTCTCCATCCTCTTACAGATTAGTGACAACAGGTTTAAATAAGTAATGTTATCCATTTTTACACACTTCTGCAGACAATTTACACCTTGGAAGATACTCGTGTCAATTGAATGTGTAAAAATAACTAATAAATTCAAACTTATTTATTAGGTTCTTGACTTTTTTTAATGGATTCAGTTTGCCAAGATGTAACATGTTCATACATTTGACAACATATGTATTAAATAAGCAGATCTGTTCTCATTATTGATGAAGTTACAGACATTGTTTTAGGTCTGTTTGTAGTTTCACAGGTTTTCTTAGTTTCAGTGAGATCTGAATAATGAATTGTCCAACACATATGCAATTAATTACTGCATAATACTGGCTTATCACCAATTCATAATCTGTTAAATCATACTTGACTGCAGGTAGTAATTAAATTTTTTTGCAACAACTGCTGTTTAGCATTTAATATCCAGGATATTCAACATCCCCGATTTTTTATGCAATCCAGGGTAATGCTTAACGTTATCCTTGATGTGTAACATCATTGCCAATGTTATCAGATGTCAAACTTTCTCCAGAGAATGTTCCTTTTGCATTAAACATTGAAGATAAAGTAAACTCTTCCAGTTACAATAAAAATTAGCTATAACCTTAAACATAAAGGACAATGTTAAGCACTGGAGATAAAATACAAAATTGGGGACAACATTAAAGAACCTGGACATCTTTAAATGTTGGATATAACATTGGGGATAACAATTTCCCCAATCTTTAATATTGTCTCTTTTTCTGTCACCTAAAGGAATCCATCCATCCATTTTCCTGCACCCTTTTCCCTTACTGGGGTCGGGAGGGTTGCTGGTGCCTCTCCAGCTGTCATTTCGGGCGAGAGGCGGGGTCACCCTGGACAGGTCACCAGTCTGTCGCAGGGCAACACAGAGACATACAGGACAAACAAACATGCACACACACACTCACACCTAGGGACAATTTAGAGAGGCCAATTAGCCTGACAGTCGTGTTTTTGGACTGTGGGAGGAAGCCGGAGTACCCGGAGAGAACCCACGCATGCACAGGGAGAACATGCAAACTCCATGCAGAAAGACCGGGGCCGGGAATCGAACCCAGAACCTTCTTGCTGCAAGGCAACAGCTCTACCAGCTGCGCCACTGGGCAGCCCCCTAAAGGAATCTTCATGTCAAATCTCCACATTCAAAGACAAACTCCAAGGATTTCCTGGTTTTATTTATTTAACAGATTGTGAGAACATTCCTGTAAAGAAATCAAAATGGTCAAGTAATTCCCTGGATTGGAAAAGAGCCAGGTTGGATGGATGGATGAAGCAAACCAGGAAAAAAGAAACCAGTTTGGATGGATGAATGGAGGAAATCAGGATGCAAGGATGGAGAGAACCAGGTTGGATGGATGAATGAACAGAGAGAACCAGGAACGGATTGATGGAGTTCAGCTTGGTCTGAAAGCAGCTTCTCATCAGGACGATATAGTCAAATCCTCATTGTCTGCTCTCAGATCAGTCCAGCAGGAGAAGCTTGCTGCATCTCCTCTCTTCTGGTGTCCATCGGTCCAGTGTGACGTCAACAGGCGAGGCCGTTTTCAGCCTGCTGATGTTAAAATCTCCCCCAGCAATGGCGCCTTTAAAATGTCTTCCGGTTGTAGAATTAAATGTTCATTTGACTTTAAAGATTATTGATTTTGAGAATATGCTTTTGCATTATTATCTAATATGGCCACTATATTAGTCAACAATGGTTTTAAAACTATATTATCATTTATGGCAATAACTTCTGGGACAATTTAATGTCCAGCAAAATTAGGTTGACAATTGTCACAGTAAGTTTTTCTGGATGATAAATTGTCCCAGAAGTTATTGCCATAAAAGGTAAAACAGTAAAGAAACCATTTTCAAATGGTGCAATGGCATAGTAATACAAGAACATATTCCCAAAGATCAAACTTTAAAAACCCAACTGAGAAGAAAGAAGCTGGTGAGCAGAGGACCAAAGAGTAGGAGTCCTCCTCATTGTCAAACTTTAACTCCTAATGAACATTTAACACTGGAACTGGAAGACATTACCCTAAATAAATAAACAAACTACAAAATAAAAGGAATTATGAAGTCTCTAGTCTCAAAAAAAAAAAAAAAAAAGTTTTTTTTTTTTTTTTAAAGAACAATCTTGTTTACAAAGCGTCGGAGTGTAGACATTCATCCAGTTTTTGGTAGGAACCGAGAAACAAATCATGCAAATGGACAGGTCAGGTACTGGTTCCAAGTCTAACCTTTAATTACTCAAGAATGAAATCATTTTTCAAAAACTCACTTTTAAATATTATTTGAACAGCAAAATATCTGCAGCATTGTTTAAGGCAGATTGCTAAGAAAGCTTCAAGTCAAAATGGAGAACAATCAGGAAGCGTCACCTGGGAACACTTTCTGGGTTTCCTCCAGAAAACCTTCTGGGGTCGACCCTCAGCGATCTGCTGCATGTTTGGGTTAAAAAGTGTGAAGTTACAGAAAGTCAGATGTACAAGATCAGGCATCAGAAATCAGAAATAAGAGCGTGTGAAGCCAAAGAGCGACCGATGGGACGGCACAATTGTTTCACAACTCCTCAGTCAGTTCAGTGCCTCATCTATAAACCTGTAGCTTAATCTGTCTTTACTGTCAATGGTGGAGAAAAATTCCCATTTAAAAACAACAACCCATAGCCTGGTGGGTGGGGAAAATAAACTTGGTTGGCCGACAGGCTGATGTAACAGTGGGAGAAACTGTCTATGTCACCATCTATAAACAGGAACATTCTGTGTTTATATTTCTAAGGGATCTTTGGGCTGCTCTTGGTCCGATCCCTCACCTAGGACCCATTTGCCCCAGTGGACCCGACCCAAATAGAGGCATGAAGCCTTTGATGGCTCCTAGGATCACTGGGACACTCAAACCCCTCCACCACGATAAGGTGGCAGCCCACGGAGGGGAAAAACAAAGGCAGAATCAGTTCCATTCTCTGTCCTGAACTGATCTGCAGAGAGCCCAGAAGGTGGTGCTCTGGTGTTTCTAACTAAACAAGGAGTTCAGTTGGAAACTAAGACTTTTCTAACTAAAAAGTTAGTTAGAAACTAAAGTTCTTGTTTTCTCAGTTATTTTTCTCTCCATAGAAGCTGCACTTGGGCTGGCGTTCTGTAGTTCCTTCCTGGAGGAGAGCAATGGCTGACATGATGCTGCCATCACCTAACAGTTCTCCCTCTCCTGCTGTTAACTTTCCACTTCCATGAACATGGAAAGTTCTCCTGATCAGATGACCTGTTTTCTCTGCTCTGTCTCCTCTCAGCTCCAGTCGGTTGTGGCAGATGGCTGCTCGTATTGAGCCCGGTTCTGGTTCTGCTGGAGGTTTCTTCCTGCTACAGGGGAGTTCTTCCTCTCCACTGTCACTACATGCATACTCTGTATGAGGGATTGCTGTAAAGTGAACGACTCCATACAAGACATTCGTGGTCGCCCCCTTCTGGTCAGGAGGAGTGAATGCTGCAAGTAATGACTCCATACAATCTACTGGATTTCCTCTGGTACAACCTTTTGAAACAAATTTAATAAACCAAATCTAATGCATTGATAACTTAGATCAATAGTAATCCATAACAATTTTTTGTAAAATGCCTTGACAACAACATTGCTGTGAACTAAAGTTATAATTCTAAGTTTTGAATGTTTTTGGTATTTACTTTTGAACGATTTTGGTATCTATTTTTGAGGCTTTGAATGTTTTTGGCATCTACTTTTGAACGATTTTGGTATCTATTTTTGAGGTTTTGAATGTTTTTGTATTGGTATTGTTCTTTTTTTTAAATCTTGTTTATTGGTTGGGCTCATTTGTTAGTTTGGAAGTTAAATTTTATATATCACCACTTCACAGCAAATGTTGTCTCAATGCACTTTGAAATAATTTTAGTTCAATCACATGTTTTCCAATTGCTATTAGTTAACAGTACAATAAGCTCAGTTGATTATTGTAGTAGTTTAAAAGGTTGTACCAGAGGAAACCCAGTAGATTGTATGGAGTCATTACTTACAGCATTCACTCCTCCTGACCAGAAGGGGGCGACGACGAATGTCTTGTATGGAGTCGTTCACTTTACAGCAATCCCTCATACAGAGTATGCATGTAGGACAGTGGAGAGGAAGAACTCCCCTTACAGGAAGAAACCTCCAGCAGAACCAGAACCGGGCTCAGTACCAGCAGCCATCTGCCACGACCGACTGGAGCTGAGAGGAGACAGAGCAGAGACAACAGGTCAACTGGTCAGGAGAACTTTCCATGTTCATGGAAGTGGAAAGTCAACAGCAGGAGAGGGAGAACTGTTAGGTGATGGCAGCATCATGTCAGCCATTGCTCTCCTCCAGGAAGGAGCTACAGATGATGAGACCAGGTGTAGTGTCTATGGAGAGAAAAACAACAGAGAAAACAAAAACCGTTTAAATAATGTAGTACACACAGAAAATTACAAACAACAGCATAAATACACAGCCAGATCCCAATAAACCATCTAAGCCTTTTCATAATCAAGGCCATAATATCACAAGAATGCATTGTCAAAGACCAATAAACATTGAAATCTAACATTTAACACTGAAATTGGAGGACATTTTACATATGTAAAATAAATAAAACAACAAATAAAATTATGAAGTCTCTAAACAAAATTGTCAACGAAAAGAAAAACAAAGGAAAAAAAACAATGGATAGTTGAGGCCAAAGCACCAGACTGAAGACTTATCCAGTTTTGGTGGAAAGAAAAAAAAATAGAAACTGGGGTTGTTTTGAGCTGCCCAGTGGTGCAGTTGGTAAAGCTGTTGCCTTGCAGCAAGAAGGTTCTGGGTTCGATTCCTGGCCTGGGGTGTTTTCTGCATGGAGTTTAGATGTTCTCCCTGTGCATGGGTCCAGGTACTCCAGCTTCCTCCCACAATCCAAAAACATGACTGTTAGGTTAATTGGTCTCTCTAAATTCTCCCTAGGTGTCAGTGTGCATGGTTGTTAGTCCTATGTGTCTCTGTGTTTCCCTGCGACAGACTGGCGACCTGTCCAGGGTGACCCCGCGTCTCGCCTGGAACGTTGGGTAGAGATTGGCATCAGCACCTCCTGACCAAGGGTGTTAGAAAATGGATGGGGTTGTTTTGATAAATGTTTTAAGTTCAATCATTTTCCTCTGTTGGCCAGTGAAAGGCAAAATCCAAGATAAAAACAAGATGACCCAGGAGGATTCCTGAAGGACAACAGTACAGGTGCAGGTTTAAGGAACAACTCAGAATGAAATTGTCACTTTTCAGAAACGCGTAAATACCTGCAAAATTTCCTGAGAAAGACTGCTGAACTAAGGTCATCCATCAGCCGGGGGTGTTGAGGGCCTTTTCCATCATCGTCTTTGGGGCCATGATCCAGGAGGATTTGTGAAGGACGACAACAGGACGAGTGTAAGCTTAACCCTTTAACAAATCAGAATGAAATTCTCACTATTCAAAACCATATACAATTATCACTTAACAGCAAAATACTTACAGCATTTCTTGGGGAAGACTGGTGCCAATGGTAGGGTCACTAAGGTCAGCAGGGGGTGAGAAGGTGAAGACATTTTTTGTCGCCGTTAGGGCATTGAGGGCCTTTTCCATCGGTGGATAGGGTTCTGATGAAGGGCAAAATCCAGGACGAAAACAAGATGATTCAGGAGAACTTCTGAAAGACGACAGGAAGACAACAGGACTGTTGCAGGTTTAAGGTCAAACCCTATAACAACTCTGAATGAAATTGTCACAAAAACTCAAAATATCTTTTAAATAACAGCAAAATACCTACAGAATTTTTTGAAGACTGCTGCTGATTGTAGGGTCACTAAGGTCCAGGTGGTTTTGGGGGGGGGGGGGCTGGGCGAGGACCTTTTCCTTAGGTGGATAGGGGTCCAATGAACAGCGAAATCCAGAACAAAAACAGGATGATTCAGGAGGATGTCTGAAGGAAGACAGGAAGACAACAGGACAGGTGCAGGTATAAGGTCAAACCCTTTAACAACTCTGAATGAAATCGTCACTTTACAAAAACTCAAAATACCTCTCGACAGCAAAATACCTGCAGCACTTCTTGAGGAAGACTTCTGAGCCTGATGGTAGTGTCACTGAAGTCATGCATCAGCTGGGGGTGATGAGGGCCTTTTCTGTTGGTCATTGTCAGGAGCAGTCGGGGGAGTAGTTGGGTCATTTAAAGGACTTGTCAGATTTTGTCGTTTCTGGGTTATCATTTTTAACGTTACCTTCTTAATAACCTTTATAACAGATTCATACATTAATTAGACCAATAAATTTAAGATTGGTTGGCGAGTTTTCGCACCTTTACCCTTCAGTCAAGTTTGTTTTCACTCAAACCAGACCGAAGGGTAGCCCAAATCCTTTACCCGTCGGTCAAGTTCGTTTTCACACAAACCCCACCGAAGGGTAACTAACCGTTGGCCCGTCGGTCAAATTCATTTTCACTCAAATCCGACCAAAGGGCTGACTAACCCTTTACCCGTCGATCTGGTTCGTTTTCACTCAAACCTGACCGAAGAGCAGACCAATCCTTTACCCATCAATCTGGTTCGTTTTCCTCAAACCCCACCGAAGTCAACCCAAACCCTTTACCCGTCGGTCAAAGTGGCTACCAGAAGTTTGTTTTCACCCAAACCCATTAAAGGGTAGCTCTAACCGTTTGGTTCCGATCATTATACACAAGTTCAGAACTGCTACCTTTCAAATGGCCAGTCGTGTTTTTCTTGTGTGTCGCATTGTATGTGGAATGGATCGACCCCTTTGATCTACTCGTTTGCTACCAATTTCCTTGAACTCATCCGATGACTTCATAGTCTTGAGGAGTGGCTACCGGAAGTAGCAAACCACATTTCCTGGGGTTTGATTCACACTCCAGTGCCTCTTGATATCCACATTCCCTGTTCGTCTGAGGCCATCTGGTGTCTTCAGAGTCTCCATCTTGACAGAAATTGTTGTTTGGCTTCAATTTCTTCCCATTCCATGTGGTGTCGACAAGGCCTTAAATTCTCAAACATGAGCTCAAAACCACATGCATACTCAGGATGCACGTGGTGACAGTAGAGAAAAGACTTCCCTTTAACAGGAAGGCTTTCCCCCCAAAAAAAAAAAAAACTGCAGTTATCAAACATTGGTTTTAAGTAAGCTGAAGCAATAACTCATTGAGGATTCATCTGGTGACAGTGGAGAGGAAAATCTTCCCTTTAACAGGAAGACTTTCCAAAAATGTTAATTTGTTAACTTATACAAGTCAGCTTAGGCAATGCTTGCTTGTATAAGTAAGTATTGCCTTTGAAAAGGAGCACTTTTCAAAAAGAAAAACATCCCTTTAACAGGAAGACTTTCCAAAAAAGATCAACACTGCCAATTATTTAAATTGGTTAAAAGCTGAGCTAAAGCAATGACTCATACTGAGGATGCATCCGGTGACGGTGGAGAGAAAAGACTTCCCTTTAACAGGAAGGCTTTCTGAAAAAAAACTGCAGTTCTCAAGCTTTGATTAAAAGTAAGCTGAAGCAATAACTCATACTAAAAATGCATGCAGTGACAGTGGATAGGAAAAAGTTTCCTTTTACAGAAAGACTTTCCCAAAAAAAACCAAAATTTAACTGTGCCAATTTAAATTCCTAAGACATACAAGTGGGCTAAGGCAATGCCTCACAATGAACATGCATGTAGTTACTGCAGAAATAAATAAGAAAAAAAGAACTTCCCTTTAACAGGAAGACTTTCCAAAAAATACAAACCGGTTATTAAACATTGGCTAAAAGTTAAAAGATCTTGAGCAACGCCTCATGTTGAGGATCCCTATGGTACCATTGGAGAGGAAAAAACTTCCCTTTAACAGGAAGACTTTCCAAAAAAAGGTTAACACTGCACCAATTTTTTTAATTCACTAAAAGCAAAGCCTCCTACTGAGGATACAAATGATGAATGGAGAGCAAAATTTTCCCTTTAACAGGAAGACTTTCCAGAATAAAAAAGGCCAACACTGCACCAATTATTTAAATTGGTCGGCAATTAAGTAAGCTAAATCAATGCCTCATATTGAGGATGCATGTAGTGACAGTAGAGAGGATAAACTTCCCTTTAACAGGAAGAACCCTCCAGCAGAACCAGAAGATGGCTCTGCATGAAAGGCTTTCTGTCACTACCCCCGGGGGATTTGAAAGGACAGAATAGAGAGACAGAAAAAGAAAAAGAGCTGCTCCAGGAGTATTTCTATAGAAGAAAAGAGTTAGTTCCAGTAGAAGCTCCTTGGGTGGCTTTTTCTATGAGCAAAAAAAAGCAGTTATTTGCACCAAACGGCCCAACAGTGGCTCACTCTGTGAGAGAAACTGGGTTAAAAACAAACTAAAACACTGAAGGACAAGTCCCAGTCGATCCTCTCTTCAGCTGAAAAGAGATTTTGGTTGATTACAGTCTTAACATTACCAATGTGACCTCCGGCTTGCAGCTCCAGGAGATCCCTCTGTTGTCCGTCTTGGTCCAGAGGAAATTAAAATCGCATGACGAAATTCCACGTCGCGGTTTTCGCGTTTAAATTGTTGAACGTAAATGAAATTTGTTTGACCTATTGAATTATTAAAGTATGGACCCTGCCTTTAAAATATTTAGATTAAATATCAAACTAAATATTAAGTAGGTACAAAAAAAGGTGTGTATGTATGTATGTAGGAATGTAAAGACCTTATTTTCACCCAAAACATTGACAATATTCATCAGAAAGACAAATATTATCTTATTGCAGCTACATTAATGTCAACATAGCCACTTTAAATTACTACTAATAAGTAGGTATGTTATCAAGGTTTACTAAACTGTATTTGCCAAATCCTTGGCAGCTTTCATATCAAAACTGATCTTAAGCTAGGATTCTAGTTAAACCTAAACCTTCGCAGGTCACAGGACCAGACCAACTGCATTAAACAGCACAAAAACCCCAAAGATTGAAGGATTTAAACCAGCAGAATCCTTCTCAGCTCATTGACTCTCAACGGAGAATCAAACCAAACCAGCAAGCGAGAGGCCTAGCGTTGGCCTTCAGCAAACAGCGTTTGCATCAGCAGCGTAGCAAAACCCGCAACAGCTCCTACCCTGAGATGTCTTCTGGACCCGCCATTGGAACAGTTCTTTGACTTAACAAACCTTTGAAGGGTTGGGCGGATCCGCCAGGCACCTTGTAGCGTTTCCTCAGCTTGAGGGAAGCGATCCTCAGCTTGATTGAAGGGAATCCTCAGCTTGATTGAAGGGAATCCTCAGCTTGATTGAAGTAAATCCATAATCGATCAACTGCTAGCGATCCTCAGCTTGATTGTAGTATATCCATAATCGATCAATTGCTAGCGCCACATGGCATTATATCTCCTCAGATGTTTCAACCTTGAGGAAAAAATATATACTTTAGTATATTTCAAATATACTTACATTTTTGAAAGTACATTTTATGTATACTAAGTATTAAGTGTACTACCTTAATACTTAGCATGCTTTTAGTATACAAAGTATACTAACACCCCTGCCTTGTACCAATTTTTACATTATAACTTTAAACACACTTAAATATAATTGTACCAAAATAAAAGTAAGAAATATATTAAATAAAAGTAAGTGAACAAAATATTTATTTGCTTAAGTATGCCAATCAAACAATATGCTTTTAAAGAAACTTTGTGTATATTTTAAAAGATATGCTTAAAACACGTTTTTTTTTTATTCATTTAACCCTTACTTGAAAAATAAACTACTAAATATAATGAAATGTTAGTATGTTTTAAGTTAGATCTGAGTGTATACTTTAGGCCACAGGTGCCAAACTCCAGTCCTGTAGGGCCGGTGTCCTGCAATTTTTAGATGTGCCTCTGCTGCAGCACACCTGAATAGATAATTAGGTCATTAGCAAGGCTCTGGAAAACTTCTACACAAGAAGGAGGCAATTAAGCCACTTCATTGCAGTGGTTTGCACCTGTGGCACATCTAAAAATTGCAGGACAACTGGAGTTTGACACCCCTTCCTCAGGCTAATAAAGAATACCTTTTTAGGCATACTTTAAGTGAATTAAAAAAAATTTTGAGCATATATAGCCACACAACTAATATATGAAATATGTAATGCCAATATACTTAAAATACATTCTAAATATATTTTAAATGTAATTTAATCACAAAAATGGTACACTCAAAATATACTAATTACGCACGTTTATATTGCTTAAAAAGCAATACACTTAAATTGTAAAAAAAAAAAAAAAAAAAAAAAAAGTACGTTAAAGTACAATTGGTACACTTTAAATTGTGCTTTAATACAATTTAAATACTATTAAAATACACCAAGCACAAAATTAGTCGTTCCAAATTATCACACTTTAAGTTAACTAATCCTACGTAACTACTCATGATTAGTCTGACTTAAAGTATGCGGAAGTAAAATGTAAATACTTGGTGTATTTATTTTCACCAGGGCGGGGACGCCAGCAACCAAACAAACCGCCGCTGAGAGGCCGAGGTCGGGTCTCTCCTCCTTGTGTGCTGCTCCGTTTAGATACACACACAAAAATTCATTTCACTGGTGGTGGAAAAAGACAAACGACTTGGAATAAGGTTTCCGAAAAATAACTTGCCTTATAACCAACGGAGCGATTTCAAACACGGCGCTCCGCGGCCTACTTGCCATCGCTGCGGCCTGCTCTGCTGTAGGTCAAGTACAAGGCGCTAGCTAGCATGTCGGTAAACACTGACATGATTTCAGTCCGATCCACAAACGCTTCAGTCATAAGGCTGGGAGTCCACTCTGATTCCGCGTCTTGGGAGATCAGAGAATATCAATTGTGAGCCATGTCCCAAAGTTCTTGAATATCAGACCGCGAAACTGTCGAGTTTCACGTCGTGACAGCCGCATCTTCTTTTAAAAAAACGCTCACGTAGAAACTGCGCCATATATCTATCCAGCATGGCGCATGCGCGTCACGCTCATTAATTGCAAAAATGGCGCCATTCGCCACTGTTACCAAATTTGGCATTTTCCGGTCGAAACCTGCCCACCTGCAACTAAACCGTACGAATCTAAACCTCTAATAAAACTCATGTTAATAGCACTATATGTTTTATTCATAATCTATCCCTAATATATTTTTAGAATAATGTCGAGAAACAGCAACATTTTATATTTATTTTTTTATAATGTAGGATTGAAGAATTGTAACTAATTAATTTTAACAAAGAAGAATTAAACTAATACAGTTTTGAAAAAAATTTTGAGAAACAATAAAAATATATTTATATATTTATATAAATATAACTATATCCATAGTTTGTAATCCTACAACTATATGAGGTATTAACTCGCTTTTTATATTTCATGTAATATAAAAAGCATGTTTATACCAAATTGTTGCAATATGTCCTGACTCGTCAAATGACAATAAGTAACTTATGTAGTAATTATTTAAATGTGTCATTCATTTCTTAAACTGTTCATTCTCCATAGGTCTGTCTTTTGATCCATCTTTAAATAATATACATTTATTCATAAATTGTTTATTTAAAAATGTTCAATAAAGTTTTGCAACATTTTGTTGCATTTTTGTTTAAAGAACTGCTTATAATTAAAATGAGCAAAAAATATCCAGGCGGTGATTTTAAATTTAGGACATAAAGGGTTAGTGGGTACAAATACTTTTGTAAAGAACTGTCTTAGATTATCTCCTCAGTCCAGCATGATGTAATAAACAGATTTTTCCTACTTATGAAAGAGATTTCTAGTCTTGGTACTTTTTTGTCTTCCACTTTTCATCCTATTTTTTAACTTTAAACAGAACTTGGGTGGAAAAACACCAAAAGTCATAAAATAATCCACAAAAAACCGCACCGAATGGTTGTAGATCTATTTACACAAAACATAACTGAAAGACTTGCATGCAGTACTGTGTGTTGTTTGTTGTTATGCAAACTGTTTTGCATTACAGAAGTATGTCCTCTCCTAGTTCTGGTATTTCCATCAAACCCAAGAGGAATGTTACAAGCTCCTGTTAAAGCCTGGACTGAAAGCAACAACTGCAGTGTGAAAGGAGATCCTTTTAAAAGGTTAAGCATTTTCCTAAAGAACAGAACAGTCTGTCTTCAGATGTAATGTTAATGCGTTCACTTGAAGATACCATGGCGTGGTTTAGTTTTATCTGCAATAAATATACGATTAAAAAAACACAGCCTGGAGACAGAGTTTGGATTCCTGTACTGCAGGATTTTACAAAACCCAAAGCTTTTAAAAGGCTTACCATGGATTTCAACATGGATTGTGAAGTGTTTGGGTTGGAAGGGATTCTTACATTAATTGGTGTGAGTTTATAAACTCGTAAACAGCTTAAGCAATGTTGTGATTTGACAGTACAGGAGCACTGTGCACAGTTTGGACTCACTGTGCTATTTAGGAGTTGAAAAACTTCTCTTTTTCCCACGGTTGAGTTGAGATTTTTCATTTCTTTTTCCCGTTGGTGTTGACTTGAACTTGTAGGTGCATTTTTAAAAAAATCACAACCTCATAAAGTTTAATATTTTTTATCACGTCTTAAAATAAGTCATGGGATTTATTGTATAGACTGAAATGTTTTAATATTTCTTGTAAGATTTGAGTATTATGGCTTACAGATCATGTAAACCAGAAGTTTCAGTGTTTTGGAAAATCCAAGAACGAAAGAGTTTGCGTCTTTCCCTGTGCATGCATGGATTCTTTCCAGGTACTCCAGCTTTCTCAAACAATCCAAAAACATGGCTGTTAAACTGATTTGTCTCTTTTGCCCTGCAATGGACCAGTGACCAGTCCAGACTGCCCTGCCTCTCGCTTAATGACTGCTGGAAAGAATCATGGTGTCATTGACCGTCTTCTGGACATATGTCAAGTCAGCAGCCTTACCCATGATTTTGAAGCCTAATGACTCAGACTGAGAGACCATTTAGAGGCTCAGGAAACCTGCATGTGTTTTGAGTTAATTAACTGACTAGGGTGTTTCCACGAGATTCCAATTTGAACTATTTCACAATGTTAAAATTTTCCAAGAGACTCAATTTGGAGTTATCTGAAAGTTTAAATTTATAAAATAAGTGACATAAAACATTAAATTTTTCACAAATGTTTATGGGGACAGGTGTTCTGCTGCAAACATTTTTGACATCAACCAGATCTTTTAGTTCCTGTAACAGATTTACTTGAAATGATCTGATCTCTGAAGATTTTTTATTTTGAAGGTGAAAGTGCCTCTATTTGTTTTACCGTGGCTCACTTTAAAATATAAAATATACCAATAGAAAAAAAACAACAACTGAAAGAATACAAATGCATGTCCTTGAAATAGCTGCTTACACAGCTCTAATTAAAAATTAAGACAGTTTAGTTTAATTTTAATAAAAGTTAAATGATTTTTTTACTTAATAACTGTTAAAGAAAAGTAGTAAAACTAATTTTATTTTAAAAATAAAATTATTTTATTATTTTGCATAATTTTGCAAAGATAAGAAAGTTTTTAAAGCTGTTTATGACATGGGTGGTACGGCTCTTCATTGAGGGCGCCACTGAACACGTGGGCGGCTCAGGCACTCACAAAAACATTTTGGTTGTACCTTTAACAAGTTTTCTATTGTTTATTGACATGGCACTTCAGTCAAAACAGAGTGGGTGTCCTCCAATATGTACGGTTTAATCATTGCAAGTAAATATGTTTGTACACCAACGGGATGAAAATAATAATTAAAAGGAAATATTTTCAACTTTTTGTAATGAAGAAACCCTTAGACTAAGATAAGCATGAGAATGTATCGTTTATATCCAATTATATAATCCATTTTTGACCCTTGGCTTCCACCTCACTAGCTTCCATCTCCTACATCAGGGGTGTCAAACTCATGATCGTTTTGGGCCAAATCAAGGTCATGGATGCTCTTAATGGGCCGATTGTGCCAGAATGTAATGATAAAACATGTTAAACTGTTTAAATATCAAGAAATCCTTAAAATGAAATAATGATATTGAGCATTTTTTCAGTTCCTCCGGGATTTTATTATTCTTTTTGTGATTTTTTGCAATAAAAATCAAAAGTGTTTATGATACTAATATGGAAATATTTTTCAATGTGACTTTTTATTACTTGCTGTAGATGACATCGGGGCTTGAGTTTGACACAGGTGTTCTACATCATGGAGAAACAAGGTAAACAATCAACAATGTTATCCCATTCTGGGTTCTGTGACTCATCCACGGCATGAACCGCCACCAAAGGTGAGTTTGATGATTTTTACAGGAAAGTCTAGCTTGCTGCTTTAAATAAAACCCCAGTGGAATAATCTTGTGGGAAGTGTTAACCAGTCCAATCATCCTAATAATTTAATTGGAATGCAGTTCGGTCATGCTGCGCGCCATTCATAAGATTCTGTGGAGTTTCTCAGTGCAACAGCAGAAGGGGCGGGGCTCTCCTCTCCTCTCCATTCTTTCACCTCACGCTGGGAGATTCTCCATTCGGTCGCAGTCTCTCCTCACCATCCAGTCTGTAAAGAAAACAGCCTCTGCAGCAGCTGCCAGCCTGCAGCCGCGATGTTTTCGCGGAGAAGAGGATTGGGGTTTGTGTTTCTGGCGGCGCGCGCTGCGTCCCCCTGTGGCTCGTGGACATTTCGCAGCCCGGTGTTGTTGTAGGAGCTCCGGATGTCAGGGAGCCCCATCCTGCCGTCCACAGCGTGCATGGCTTTCACTGACCTGTATTTTCTGCTATGCATCCCTAATGGGGAAATGTGGGTCGGAAGCTGCAGCTGAGGTTCACCTTGCGCCGTGATGACTGATTTTTTTCCTCTTCTCCATGTTTTATCTACATATTTGCTGAGAAAATATCACCTAATTATTGGCTCCACGTATTTTCCCGGCTCTCCGTTCTGCATTTCTGACTTCTTTTTTTTCCACCGTAATTTCCACGATCTGAACATGCTTTTGTAGTTCCCGTGGCCAGCATCTTCCAACCTTACTTAGAAATAATCATCTAGGAGGATCTCTTCGTGGTCGAGATGGATGGCTGGAGCCGGGCAGCTACGGTGGGAGACGGTGCGGTGAATTTCACAGCAGCCCACCTCTGGCTGGATCTCCTGAACGCATCGGGCCGGTGGGACAGCAGCAGCAGCAGCAGCAGTCCGCCTGCAGACGGAACCGAGCAGCAGGAGCGCCTGGTCCGAGAGCAAGCCTACCGGGACTTCACCACCACCGTCCAGGTTCTCATCCTGATCGGGTCGCTGCTCGGTACGTCCACTTACTGCATATGCAATCATCCACAAATGTTGAGAAGAGAACATTTTTCTTACATTTTGTCATTTTATCACTTCTTTCCTAAGCTTCTTTCTATTGCATTCCCCTCAGTCTCAGTAGTGCTGTTCAGACCAACTTGCCTTGCCTTGATGGACCTCTCTCACATCCTAACACGCTCTTCTTGTACGAGCAGCCAGAAGCATAAACGCTCTGGCCAAAAATGAAAGCTGCAAATTAATGTGTCATTTGTCTCGGATGTGGTCGTGAGATCGTGATTCTCTGGAGCAGAAAACACACTTCCACCAGATTGCTTGTGTGTCACAAGGGAAGGTATGAGATTCGTCAGAGGCTGGATGTTTTGGAGGCCACAAAGTTCCCATTTACTGTGATGAACGCTGGTTCCATTGACTTAAAAAAAATGTTGCAAAACAGAATGAAATGACATGGCTTTGGCTCAAAACCACATCAAGGTCAAAGACAGACGAATAAGTCAAATGTGCTTTTAATTGACAAGAAGAATAAGCTTTTCCTTGACATGAAGGAGGAAATGTTTTGCACAGCCATTGTTGTAATAATGTGGCGTAACATGACGTAAGAATGCAAATGCTTTATTTCCACCAAGACAAGGTTGTCTTCAGTAAGAGACACATGCATGTTGTGTTTCAGATAAAATGGCAACAGTATGTTTGACAGACTGTTGACTTCATTAAGAAACTAAAGGAAAGAGGAAGGCTTGGCAGAGATGTGTGAATTAATAATCCATGACTGGAATACTCCATCAGGTCCAAAATGGGAATATTCCTCATGCATTTCCAGTTTCCTCCAAATGAAGTCAATGACTTTCCCAACCTTTGCATATTTTAACATTTTTTAATTTTTTTTGTACGACTATCCATGCATATTTTAAAATATAATCTTCTCTGCAGCTTCCTCACATTTTTCTCATGAATATGGATCTTGTTTTGAGAGCTGCCGGCATCTAAATGATGAATCTAATATTTTCTGTATAAATCTCCTTTAGTTTTGGCCTTTTATTACTGCTTTTTAAGTAAATTCTCCAGACAAATGCATGTTATTTTAATGCAACAGCATTACACAGTGCATAGAAGTGGAGAAAACATTTTTGTGCTTTTTTCAGCCTCACTCTGGTTATGACCTTGGTTTATTAAAACCTGTCAGAGAAATGGTCCTGTTGCTCACCTTTAAATTGTGCTATCTTTCTCACCAGTTGCAGATATTACATCCCACAATTTTTATTCAAAATATTCCAGCTCCTGTGATGACACATCGGAATTAAAGTCTGCAGATGTTTAACTGGTGCATTGCAAAAGGGGGACGTGTTCGGCTCTGTAAGGATTTCCCCTTGTTTCCGATCCTCTTAATGGAGAGTAGAGTGTCTGCTTTGGGAATCTCTGGGTCTCTGAGGTTGAATTGTCCTCTCACTTCTGTGACCTTCAGCACGCATTGCAGTCGGTGAAGCGGCCAGGATAAGAGAATCTGAGATTTTATTTTCTAGCGCTCATTTTGACATCTCGACACATTGTTTGAAGCAGTATGGTTTCTGCTCTGATACATCATGGTAGAAAAAGGAAAATCTCTTGATTTACTGACTCACCTGCAGTTATGAAATGCAAAGAAGGAGCTCCCGGATACAAGCGGCTAAAATCAGCTATTCTACTTCTACTTCAGGTTGCTCTAACCCACTTTAAATGGACCAGATTCACTTGGACACTTGTGAAAGTTCATCTGAATTCAGGTGCTGATCAAGAACAAGTGAACTCTTCTTTTCCTGAAAACATTGCAAATAAAAAGCTGAACTTCTAGTGTTTATATTAATGATTTACAGGCAAATATGTTGTCTGAAGTCTTAAATCTTTAATTAGCTTTTTTACATGTATTTCTCAACTGCAAGACATTATAAGCAGATTCTCTTTAATATGTAATTCATATAATGAGTAAGTGAGTTGAATCTTTTTTGGTTGCTTCTTCTTTTAGGTAATCCTCTATTACACGTGTGTCAAACTTAAGGCCCGTGGGCCAAATCCAGCCCGCCATAGACTTTTATGTGGCCCTCTAGATTCCAAACTATACATTAAGTGTGCTTAAATATTATGTTTTCAACCAAATGAATACAGTTTTTAACTGTTAACTGCTAATAGTTAAAAGCAGTTATGTCAATCAGTCCCTCCTGTTTCTTGAGAATAATTGTGGAAATTCACACAAAATCAACAAATTCTCACACTTTTTTGCACTAATACATAATTGGGAGTTTTTTCTCAAAAATTGTCAGAAACTTTCTTACTTGTACTAAACAGCTTCCTCAGCCTTAATTGATGTCAGATTATAGTCCATGATCTATACAGGAATAAAAAGTCACATTTACTGTCATAAATAAGCGCAAATATTTCAAAATTAGAACCACAAACACTTTAATTTGTATTGCAAAAAAAAAAAAAAATCCTGAAGGGACTGAAAAGATGTTCAATAATATTATTTAATTTTAATAGTTCATTGATATCTTAACAGTGTTGAATAGGTTTTATGAACACATTCTGGCACAACCGGCCCTTTAAGAACATTCATGACCTCGAATGGCCCAAAACCAAAATGAGTTTGACACCACTGCTCTATGAGGAAACGCAAAATACAGAATTAAAAATCAGCAAATTTACAAAAAATGTCTTATTTTTATTGTTTAGTTGAGAAGATGACCAGCTCCTGCTATTTCAGGCCAAGGACTTGAGGTGATTGGTGCACAGTGGTTAAGGATTAATACTGTTTGCAGGAGGAAAGCTCTTGTGTGCTTTAAAGTTTGACAATAACATAGTATAATGTTTATTGTAGCTCACTGCTGTGCGTTGGGTCTCATTCATAAATGGAAAACAAAATGAAAGCAATAAACAGCCAGGAAAATAGGAGCAGTTGCGGCTTGAAATGCTCTCACCATCATACTGAAGAAGAAGCTTAATTTTGTACTTTAATATTAGAGCAATAAATTCAACAATGGCTATTCCTTAATCACAATATATTTTAAAAATAATTTTGTTAATCTGACTGTTAATGATGAGTTCTGCTTTTCTAAGAATGGTTAAAATCTCAAGATTTGGTAGAAGGTGCAAAAATATTACTGAAATATCAGTAGAAAGAGTAAAAATGACCAAATGATAACCCTAAATATAATCATATTTATGTAATAGAATAGTCCAATTTTTAAATTTCAATAAAAAGTACACATCCAAACAATTATTCAAGTCAGGAATTAAAATAAAAATGTATATAATAAAACAGGTCGTCTGGCTTTATTTATCCAAAAATGATGCAAAAACATAAAGTTATGTACAAGTTGCTGCATTTTAAAAAATAAAATGAAACAATTAGAGAAATTAATAGCATCATCTAACCATTTAATTTGTAATCTGATGTTCTACTTTTTTTATTCTTATTAAATAAGCTGTTAAAAGTAAATTTATAGAAAAATAATGCTATAAAGCATCACAACAAAAAAGCCAAGAAATGTTATAACAGTTTCTAACATTATGTAATTGAAGAATTTTATTCACTTTTAATCAAGTTTCAAATGCTTTGGTTGTTATCCTGTGAGATTTTTAATGAAAAGTGCATTACAAATTAAATTCATCATCGTTATTATTATATACCAAATAGTTTCAGTGATAATTTATGCTGTTTCAGCCTTCAACAAAATTTAAAACAATAAAGTTTGTGTAGAAACAAGAAGTGTCTCTTTAACACAAATTGTGTTTCTTTCTTTAGTGCATCTCCTGGTGAAGTGCAGCCAGAACAGCACAAAGCAGCAGCTTCATTCACAACTAAGAGAAAAAATTAGGTGTATTAGCCATCTGCTAGTCATCATTCACAAAACATTTGTGTCATGGTAAATAAAGTCATTAAACACCACTCGTGTGCAATGATTATAAAAAAGGAGCTGTTAAATATGTTGATAATGAGTCGCACATTTGGTCTTAATAGCTTGTGCTGCTACCTTTAAACACATGAGAGCAGCTTATTAACTCTAAACCCAGAGAAAATAAAAGTGTCCTTTCTGCTGATGTTGCTCGCTCTGATTGGACTGGCATTTAACGTTTTAGTGTTTGGTCTTTATCTCTGTTGGCTGCTGTGACTGTGGTTGTCACGGTATTTGCCAAGTGGCAGGTGAGTATTTTAAGGTAAAAAAGCAGGATGAAGGTTAAGCTGCCGTCTGCATCAAGACGTCATTGTGTGAGCGAGTCACTGTTGCATCGGTGTTCAGGGAGTCCTTGATGTGAGCAACCTGCAGCTGTTTGGAGCATGTGGGATGTTCTTGTTAATGTATCAGAACAACATGTTGCTGATCCCACACAGCCTTTTGCTTTTCTGTCCAAGGATATGACTTCATGTATATCAGCTGGTTGATGCCAGATTCTGATGTGGAACGTTATTTAATTAAAGTGAACAGATTAATAATGTTAAAAAATATCTCAATATAAATGCACAATTTATTGCCGTACCAAAATATAAAGCAAAAAGAAATGAACAGTCAATGCTTTATGTGAGGATTGTTTTAATTTATTAATTAAGAAATTATGAATGTCCCTACGGGGACATGGAGAAAAAAAAAATCACGACTTACTTATTTTCTCAAGATCCCGCGAAATAAAAAAAAAAAAAGTCTGGATCTCGAGAAAATAAGTAAGTCGGGATTTCTTTTTTTGTTTTTTGTTTTTTTGTCCATGTCCCCTTAGGGCCTCCGTAGAATGCCACATTTTCAGATGACGTAGTGCCGACGTCACGCAATGCGGCTGGGGATCAGGAAGTAAATGCAGCCCGTTTACTTCTGTTAATCCAGCTTCAAAACTTCTAAAGTCTTTCATGTAGGGTTGTTCCAACCTTTCTAATAGAAAGAAAGACCAACGTTATTTTAATGCTCTAAAGCTAGTTGGTCACGAGGGAGTTAATTTTAAAAAGCTTACGAAAAATAGACGAGAAAAGCGTGTCAACAATCTGCGGCTAAAACCAGCAGGTGCAGAAACTACCGATGCCAGAGTTTGCAGCAACGACTAACAGGTAACGATTGCATTGTTTAAATTGTATTTTCGGATATTTTATTGGACAGTTACTGAGAAAGACAAGCATGTATTTCCCCACTCTCTCTGGCTACGAACTATGTTTTTATTGGGGTTTCTGGTTGATCTACATAGCAGAAATGCAGAATGACTCAACATTAACATAAAACTCCAGCAGGAATTTGGGTTTACAGAAGATAAATAAATTGTTTACAAGTAGATCGTAGCACATAGAAATAACATGGGTTAGTTTGTTGTTATCGTAGACTAATTACTTAAAGTAGCACAACTCACTACGTAACAAGTAGACATTTAATGCTTCTTTTGACCCTAAATCTGAAACTAAATAATTTTATGCTTCCAGGCTTTTTAAAGCTTTTTTCTGGCTCGTTGTATAATATGAGGTCTGCAGCGCCAGTTATATAGATCGCCTCCGGGTAAATCCTCAAGATTATAATAAGCATTTTATTACCGAGACAATATGGATCATATCCTAAATATACGTATTTTATTTCATTGTTTTTTTAGATACCTCCTCTCTGCCAGCCTATTTAGGACATCCATCCATTTTCTATACTCCTTTTTTCCCTTAGTGGGGTCAGGGGTTCCGTGCAAGAGGCGGGCTCACCCTGGACAGGTCGCAGGGCAACACAGAGACACCATGCACACACACACTTACACCTAGGGACAATTTGGAGAGGCCAATTAACCTGAAAGTCATGTTTTTGGACTGTGGGAGGAAGCCAGAGTACCCGGAGAGAACCCACGCATGCACAGGGAGAACATGCAAACTCCATGCAGAAAGACCGCAGGCTGGGAATCGAACCCAGAACCTTCTTGGGTTCTGGGTTCTCGGTTGCAAGGCAACAGCTCTACCAATTGCGCCACTGTGGAGACCCTATTTAGGACATTGGCGCGAAATTCAGACCCCATTTGAATTTCTTGCGTCATCCGGGTCACGTGTTTGAAACCCAGCAACAAAGCCTAAGCACCAGTTGTAAACAGACCTTTACAATCTGCCAAACCGCTATATAACTTAATAACTCACTTCAGGCAAACAGGAAGTATGATCTTACTCTCAGCCCCTTTCTCTTTTCCGCAGGTAATGCCACTGTGCTGTGGTGCACCTGCTGCACTAGTGTCTTTAAATCAGTTACCAACCGGTTCATCAAGAACCTGGCCTGCTCCGGTATCTGCGCCGGACTTGTGTGCGTCCCCTTCGACGTGGCACTGGGGGCCAGTCCCCGCTGCTGCCTGTGGCTTCACACTCTGCTGCTATGCAAGGTCGTCAAATTCCTGCACAAGCTGTTCTGCTCCGTCACTGTGCTCAGCTTCAGCGCCATCGCACTCGACAGGTACACAAAGTTATTCGTTTGTTTTTAGTCTTTGCGTCTTAAATAGTTGGGTAAAAGCATTATAAAGTGCTGTGAATGTGAGATTTGCCCTTGTGCAAATCTTTACTTGATGCATGATGAATACAAAATGCGTTTTTCAGATGATTATTTCATTTATTAAAAGAAAACCAGCTTTCCAAACCAATCTGTGCCACAAACCTGACTGGTTTTCCTAGCATCTGCAGCAACAACTCCTAGCAAGCATTTCTGCAATGAGTCTTAGACATTGCTATGGAGGAATTTTGTCCCACTGTTTTTGTAGAATGGTTTTAATTCACATTAAAAATGGTCCTAAAACCTACGAATTGTCATAAATGTCTGCATTTCTTTAGGTTGCAGCATGGTGTGTTGCTTCCTGAGATCCTCTTCCTTTTGATTAAGAAAAAACAATTTATTTAAAGTGGACCTAAAGTACATTTTATACTTCCATTTGAGTCTCAACTGCTTTTTTTTATTGTTTTTTTGGCAATAAGTTAATGTTTTTTTGGTGTCTCAAAAACCTCCCGATTGTTGAGTCACAATCAACAGACACTTTGCCGTTACCTAGAAACCCCAGCCAAGCCCAGCTCATCGCCTAGCAACCCAAAAGTAACAATATTTGGTTATTGACAGAGATATTACGCTCAGATTTCTACAGAATATAATAAATCACAGTTAACCCATTATATCACAATTGGGTAGCTTTTTTTCCTTATGGTTGCTGTAGGTAAATTCTATAAAAATGTTTTGCATTTTTTTTACATTACATGTTAAAACTGTGTCACTATGTCCTGAGCTTGTTTCTGATGGTAAATGTTCAGTACAAGTAAGAAAGTTTTTGACAAGTTTTGAGAAAAATCTGCAATAAATTCACAATTTGTTGATTTTGCGTGAATTTCCACAATAATTCTCAAGAAACTGGAGCGACTGATTGATATAATTTGACAGCAAACAGATAAAAATGCATTAGTTTTGTTGATAACATCATATTTAATCACACCTAGTGTTTAGTCTAGAATCTGGAGGGCTACATAGAAGGCTACGGCGGGCCAGATTTGTAACAACAGGAGAAATCTGTATGGGGCAAATGTGTCTTTACAGCACTTCTACTTGCTGTAAATTGTGTTTGTTCTTGAAATAAAAGCTTCTCCCTAGAGTTGAATGTTTTTTTTTTTCCAACCATAACAACCTAAATGTCAATGCGTAGTTGAAAAATGATGAAGAGCACCCCGTGCTCACTTCACCAAATGTGATTTGAGCTCTTCACTTCATCGTGATGCTAACATTACCAAAGTGAATATTTTTTATACAATCGAAGAAGGTGAGCTGCATATTATGATGGAGTCTCAAATAAGAGCTAAAATTGTTTTTCAGGTTGTCAGAATAGTCCTTTTAGCGTCTCTCTGCACCCTGGGATTGATTCTGCAAGTGCCCCAGCTTCCCTGCAGCTTTAAGTGCTGCAACCAAAAGCAGCCAAAGATAGCAGCTGCTGCCCACATAAAGTCACACACCATCTTTAAAATTTAACTGTGTTCGATCTCATCTGGAAAATGGAATAGCATTTGTCCTTTTTGTTGTCAGAATTGGTTGATGGAGCATCGGCTTTGTTCATCTAAATCAATAATGATGCAGTAAACAATTGGTCAGACCAGAAGAGGGACACTGGAAAAAGCAAAGAAAAATTAAAATTTCCTTGATACAAATCGATTCATGAAGGTGCATCTGTGTCATTATTTGCATATTGCACATGGATTGTAAAAACACTCACTCCTACAACATATGGAAAATGACGTGGAAGGGCAACATTTAGATTGTAATGCACCTTTTTTTATTTTTAGTGTCTCACAAAGACATGTATTTTGTTTGTTTCAGTGGAAATATGCTAAAATGTGCTGCTGAGTTTTGTGGAAACACTTCAATATCGCTTCTCGTGTCGACTGCGATTTTAGATCAAAGATGTGCCACAAATCTGTGTTAAGCAGATAAACATGCTGTGAGCATATTAACCTACAGGCATAAACAGAACGTCCTGGTATTCCTGGAGCAAAAATGAAGTAGGAACAGACAAATGGGAGAAACAAGGAGCTTCATTAGCAGCAAAAACTGTTCTGTGCTCTTTTCTACCATGGTTAATGGCTTTTTAAATCCTTATCATAAATGAACAAATGACAAAAATAAACTTGCACACAGTTTGCTTAAAAAAAAAAAATCTTAGCAGTATCCTTTGCTTTTTTTAATCAGAAATACATTTTGCTATCTTTGTCCCACTACGTTGCCCCCTGCTGGCAAACTTAGGCAAGTGTTTTGCATTCTTGTATATAAATGATTTTTTAATCTATTCTGTCAAAACCAGTGAAATATCTGCATAAAAAGTGTCAAATTCTACAGTTAGAAATACACAAAGCACTAAAAATAGGTACATAGCGATGAGATAAAGCCTTTAATAATCACAACAATCAATGTAACGCATTACAGGCATGTATTAATTAATCTATGCTATTCTATTTTTATGTAAATGTATATATGTCAAACCATTCAAGAGTTACAAGCTTTCCTAACTTAGAGAAAGCATTTTTACACTAACTGCTGAGTAACCAAATAAATATTTTTCTTTATTCATAAAAAAACAGGTTATACAAGAGATGATAATTGAGTCTTTTTTTAAGTCCTGAATTCTCTGTTGAACTGAATTAGTGTTGGCTTACTTTCAGTATTAGGGTTGCTGCTATATTGTTGCACCATCGTCTCAACCTGGATTTTACTGCTTTAAAAATTGTGTTGGTTCCATAGCAACCACTCAGAAAAATATCAAAACACTTAATTATTTACTCTTTCGAAGGGTAATGAAGGCTGCAGATATACTGATAAGTTGAGACTGCTGCACAGTTATTGGCCCGTTCACACATCGATCCAGGAAAATACCTAATAAAAAATCTTCATGTTTTTTTTTTCTCTGCTTGTGATTGTTATTGGTTGTGGGACGGCAGAAGAAAAGGCCTGGCCAAGCCACCGATCATGCAGGAAACAATTAAAGTTTAATTACAGATACCAGTACCTTTAAGAAAACTGCAAAATCAAGCACTTTTCATATGATTGCAAAAAGAAAAAGAGAAAAACACGGCATCAATCATTCAGATATTCCTATAAACCATTCCCTTGCAAATTAGCTGTGGGGAATTAATTCCCTGTAATAGAGAAACGACATAAATGTTTCGCTGAAAAATTCACCTCTTAGTCATTTTCTTCTGTTTGCAACAGATATAATGGCTTCATTAATGTTGGAGCTGTTCTGCCTTTCCTGTAAAACCACTTGAAGCTCATACATCAGTAGGCGATTGTGTGAATTTCTGCTCCGCTCGCCTAACTTCACATTACCAGGATACATGTTGTTTCTGAACCCTCCTGTTATGGATGTGGATATTTTTTAAATAGATTCACTCTTTAAAATTCCACTCTGCTTATCTGTATTTCCACATAAATCCTCTTAGGAGAGATTTTCATAAGCCGTTTTAGGCGTGACTGCATTCAGACGACGCTCGGCTCAATGAAAAGGCCTTTTTACTTCACAGCAGAAAACCGCTTAAACCACATCAGGACCCTCAAGCTACCTTCAGCTTTTTTTTTTTTTTGGTTACACCTTTGGGACATGAAGAGACAAATCAATCTCTCTTACATCATATGTGTCAAACTCAAGGCCCGGGGGCCAAATCTGGCCTAACATAGCTGACTTTGGGCCTCTTGAGTCCAGATCACATAAATATACAACAAGATAACAAGATAACAGTTGTGTGATTAAATATTATTAAATATTAAATATTATTTTATCAATAAAATCAAAGTAGTTTTATTTGCATACTTCCATGGACAATCACTTTTTTGTGGAAATTCATGCAAAATCAATGCTAATACATAATTGTGAATCTGTTGCACGTTACTGCAAAAATGGTCAAACCCAATTGAGACTACTAACTCCCACCTGCAGGTGGCAGTATATCTTTCTTCTATGACATTTCTGTCTCAGCCTTTTCAGGATTTAGTCGGTGATCAAGATGTTGAACATATTTGACGTCAGACATGAGTGCAAATATTTAAAAATTATTTGAAAATATTTTTAAATTGGCACAACAAAATCTGTGATTTTGATTCCCAAAAAATACAAAAACAAGCATGAAATCCTGTTTTGAAAAGATGTTCGATATTTAATATTAGGAAGGACTTATTGAATGCAGAGATAGCATTCAAATGAAAATGTAGTTTGACACTACTGTCTTGCATGCAAGCTGACTCTTTGTTGTTGCGTCTGCAGGTACTACTCAGTCCTGTACCCACTAGAGAGGAAAATCTCTGATTCCAGATCTCGAGACTTGGTCATCTACATCTGGGTCCATGCGGTCGTGGCCAGCCTCCCCGTGTTTGCTGTGACCAATGTTACCGACGTCTACGTCACCTCATCCTGCTCAGACGACCACGCCCGCTCCCTGGGTCACGTGGTCTTCGTTTTGATCTACAACGTCACCACGGTGATCTTCCCCCTGGCCCTGGTCTTCCTGTTCATGCTCCTGATCCGCAGAGCGCTCAGTGCCAGCCAGAAGAAGAAGGTGATCATCGCAGCGCTGCGGACGCCGCAGAACAGCATCTCCATCCCGTACGTGTCGCAGAGAGAGGCGGAGCTTCACGCCACCCTGCTGGCCGCCGTGCTGGCTTTCTCAGCCTGCAGCGCCCCCTACGGAGCCCTGGTGGTGTACCGTACTGTTTTTGCAGACACTAAAGAGTTACCTGTCTCACTTTATCTCACAGCCCTTTGGCTCCCCAAGGTTTCGCTTCTTACCAACCCAGTCCTGCTGCTGACGGTTAACCGCTCGGCCCGTCACAGCTGCATGGATCTGCTGTTCAGGATTCACAGGCGTTACAGCCGCCGAAACGCGGTCACCACCGGCAGATTGGCGTCTATTGCGGGCGAGGGGCCGCTTGGGGAGCCTGTGGGTCTTGATACAGCTGGTCGCTCTGGGAGCCAGCTTTTGGAAATGTTTAACATTGGCCAACAGCAAATCTTCAGACCTTCTGAAGAAGAAGAAGAGGAGGATGCGGAGAATGAGATTCATTCACAAGCATCAGGAGGCAATTCGGAACGCAAGGAAAACCAGAAGGATGGTTCGAGGTTGGGAAGTTTAAAGGGTGAAGTGAACACTCCAAAGGACCCTGTTGGAGTACTGATCGTCACTAAAGAAGCCCCTGCTTCAGCTAAAGCAGCTCGGGCCTCTCCCGTTCACGCGTGCGCATACACTTCCTCGTCACAGGTGGCGCCCGCTACGCCCACAGAAGTGGAGGACTCCCCACAGTTTGGTTTCGGACCTTTTGAGCTGCCACCTCAGTGGCTTCCTGAGACCAGGAACAGCAAGAAGAGGCTGCTGCCTCCGCTGGGTAACACGCCAGAGGAGCTGATCCAGACCAAACTGCCCAGGCAGCGGCCCGAGCGGCGGATCAGCAGGAACAACAAGGTCAGCACCATTCCCGTCGTGGATCCGTGAACTGAGTCTGCACTGCGGGATACAACTCAGTGCAGGCATTTAACAACGATGGCTTCTTATGGTTGGCTTGAACTCCAGTTTTTGACAAGGTTTTCCCTTTCTTTACTCGAACTCAGACTTTCCAGTTTACTAAACCAGAGGCACTGTGGAGGAAAAACGGTTTGATATGAAATATTTGTCATGCTTAGTCAAGTTGAACTTTTACCACAGCATTGACTGATCTGGTTTTATAATTATAGAACATTATTATAATACATTTGAGAAGACAGATGCCTTTTCAGAAACACTCCTAGCACTTGAGCTTTTGAATGTTTTTCACTTTACAATCATAAACTTGACTTTATTTTACTTTTTCAATCTATCTGATGGACCAACACTAAGTAAGTACTACATTGTTAAGTGGAATAAAAATGATGTATGATTTTCTGTAATCTTAGGCCATCCTACTATGCAAAATTCACATTTGTTCTTCGATTTGAGTTTCTATTGCTTCAAAAAACAGTCTATGTGCAGCTGGTTTTTGGCAATAAGTTACAATTTTTTGGTGTTTGGAAAGTGAGATGTTTCAAAACCCTTCTGAATCAGCAGGTACTGCCACGTTTCTTAACAACCGCAGTGTATCCTAGGCCGTCCCCTAGCAACTGAAGCTGAGCTCCAGCTGGTTTTACTGTTTTATGCTCTGTACAATGGCTGCTGGAAAAGACAAGTGTTTTGTTCTTGACCTAACATATACAACCACTGGCTGCATTATTGCTGGATTTGCAGGAGGCTCTTCTCATGCTTTTCGAAGATGTACGGTTGTGTAATTGTGCATCTGTTTGCAGCCAGTTTCACATATGAGTATAAAGGTTCAGACTAAAATCTCAATATCCAAGAATGATTTTGTACAAAAAATGTAATGAACATTTTTTTATATTCCATAAACTTATTCTGACATAATCAAGGAAGTATAATAAGTCGTCTTTAAAGAAACAACTTGCATCTGAAAGACTTTTGATGATACATCATGTCTCTGTCAGATTTGCACATTCTTCTTTGCAAGATAGTTCATGCTCTCAGATTGGGTAGAAACTGTAGGTGAACAGCAGCTTTCAAGTTTTGCCACAAATTCCCAGTTGGATTTGGGCTATGACTTTGACTACGCCATTCTAACACATTAAGCTTCTGCCTGCTGGAAGACGAAGCTGTATTGTGTGGAAAGTTGTGTCTTGGTATGTTTATTGTGCCATACTGTTTCCATTTTTGATCTGAGATGTTCAAAGACCCCTGATGGGATTTTATTTAAAGCCATTCATCATTTTCTTGTGTCGTGAGTAACTTTGTGTTGGTCTTTCACATAAAAAAACTATTTAGTCCTTTGAAGATTGTGGTTGTAACAGGAAAAAGTGTGAAAAAGTTCAAGGGGTGGGAGCAAGTTTGCAAGCTACTGCATAGGCTGTCTGTGATTAAAAGCAAGAAATCCAATCATAATGAGGGATATGCTAAAGATTTAGCTTACATTTCCACAATCTACTCCAATAAAGACTCTCAAGTCTTGCAGAAAACTCTGCTGGTTTGACAGTTTGATGAGATTGTTCTCTGTTTCTGAACCCATCTCAAACCTTTTGTAACAATTTGCCTTTTCAGTTTTCGCTGAAGTATTTGAAATCTGCATTTTGATTTCTACTCTTTGTTTTCTGCAGGTTCCTAATTGGAAATATTCCTGTCTCTACTAGTATTTTACAGATGAATATTGTTCATTCTTTTACTGTATGGGAGTTTTATATGCTGAAAAGTGCAGATGTGGATTATGCAAATACAGGTTTTAAATGACTCAAACTGCTTCTGTTTTTATTTTAGATCCGTCACATTGGATACAAATTAAGATCTATAGAAACAGGAATGATTTAAAAGTCCTGAATCTGTTCTACTGACTTATTTTAACAATCCTCTTCTCAAAAAAATCAAGCAAGCAGAGACACAGAAGCATCAAAAGCTCCTTCTGACTCTTCTGGCTCTGTCTTCTTCGTGATGCATAATTCAATAGTAGCCGCTTCATTTTAACCTTTGTCTGAGGCAAACGGAGCTGGGCTGCACCTCAAATATTTGCAGATCACTATCCTCTGTTGAGGATACCCATAATGCTTTGCTATGTCCACAAAGAACTTGAATGTCTGATTCATACCACCTCCAGTGTTATCAGGAAAAGTGTGTCATGCCTTGTTTAAAAGAGTATTGAAGCACAAAAATATGAAATTCTGATATTTATTTCAGCATTGTAATAATAAAATATCCAGAAAGCATGTTGTTGGTTTATAGTGACATAAAAACCAGAGGGTCATTGATTTATCCCAGAATTTTATTCTGGGTTTGACCTAAAATTTGCCACCTGGTTTCACAGATGTCTTATTCAAACATGACAACCTTTTAGTTGCGCGGTCATAAAATGCTAAAAGAACTCTAATATGTTTTCGTTTTTTAATGGCAAAGAAAATGGTTGCATTTATTCCAGATTTTGTTGGAAGGGAATATTTTAAAACCTTATGATAATCAGAATTTTACAAATTCATCTGCAATGCACACATGAGTTGTAGGATTTCAGGTAATTCTTGTCAGAAGTGAACATAAAAAGTAGTGAACCCCATTGAAAACATGGTTATTCCACCAAATATTGATTTCTCAACTATTGCTGAGTTAAAAAATTTATATTGTTGTCTAAATTAATATAAACTTGTTTTATTTGCATTATTTGAGGTCTGAAAGCTCTGCATCATTTTGTTATTTCGACCATTTCTCATTTTCTGCAAATAAAAACAAAATTTTTGCTTGTATTTTCAGAGATGTGTCAGTAGTTCATAGAATAAAAGAACAATGTTCATTTTACTCAAACATACACTTATAAAAAACAAGTCTCGCTGGTTGAATTAATTAAGTTGGTTGACTTTCTCTGATGCCAACCAAAACTCAAGAAATAGTGCAAACAAATTGCACATTATGGGACATTTCTGCAAGCATTTCTGTTCTGCCAGACTCTTCAGGGAAGCAACAGCTTTTGGTTAAGAGTTTAGAGCTTACTGCCTCTGAGAAGCAGAAATCCCATGTGAATGCAGACTTTTCTCTTAATTTCATCTTAAAAGCATCTTAACAAAATACCGTCTTCTCCGTTTGGCCTGGAAGAGTGTCTCCTAAGCTAATATGCAGAGAAACTCTACAGGAGATCAGCAGAGCTGTTTGCTACAGACTCTTAGAGCGCAGGAAATTATAAGGGCTGCAGTCCAGACTGTGTAAGCACAGTTTAATCTTCTTTGCAGGCAGCATGAGAAAAAGCACATGAAGAATTATTGAGTAACAGAAGCACAAATCTGTATTTGTGATCAGCATTAGGTTTTTGTAACCAAAGTAGGAATTGTTGTAGTTGGTATTCGGGTCGTGGCTGTTTTTCCCTTCCAGGTCTTTGTCTATGGAAAGTCGTAGTTAAGAAAGACTGTTTGTATTGCGGTTGCTGTCAGTACAAAAAAATCTATTTGGTGCCATTATTAAGCTACAAAATAAGTGACGGAGAGAATGTTTTTTTTTTTAAATGTACCATTTGCTTCTAATAAGTTTTAACACTTTATGTCCACGTAGACTATAGTGTCACTGCCTGGTAATTTGTCTTCTTTTTGCAAAAAGTACTTTTTGTAAAGTAGAAACGTTTAACACAATAAATGAACATATAGCTACGTCTTTCACTGTTTCTCAGTTAGTTTTCTCCTCTCTGGATCATTTGGAAATCTTGTTACACTGGATTACATTTGATTGTTTCACATGAAGGCGTAACAAAGATGAGTGTTTATTACATCTCCTCTTGTCAGAGCTCATTTCGAACTCCTAATGTCATCAGTAAAATCTATTTTCAGCCGTCACTCAGGAACAGATGCGACACACAATCATGACCACTTCCTTTTTCCCCCTTTCTCTCGCTTTTTTTAAGTAGCTATTACTCTGAATAACTGGGAGCCGGGCCTGATTTAAACAGGCTGGTTGCTAGACAACAGGTAACCCAGATGCCGTGGTGCAGCTCCTGGTGTAAACAGCTCCAGTGTTTCCCTCTGTGCTGACGTAAAGTGAGGGGACGTGTCAGGGACAAAAACACAGAATGATGGTTTTGCAGTGACTCAGAGTTTGATGGCAGATGGGAGCGCACACTTCAGCCTGGTTTTCATTTCTCCAGAGGAAGTGAAGTAGAGGGTCATTTCTGGTCCAGACTGCTGACCCACACAGCTGAAACTCTGGAACATAACTTAGTTTAACTTGGTAAATAAGAGGGGGAAAACATGCAGTTAAGGCCGGGAATTGAACCTGCGACGGCCACCTTATTTGCGCCACCACAGAACGCCGGTGCCGGTACTGGTACCGGTTCTGTCTATTGTAAAGCTTGTGTCATGATATCGGACGTCGGAGACGAGCACGGCATGAACTAAATTGTTTCAAGTAAAATCAAGGTAAAAAGTTCCTTCAAGTTAAAGATTTGAAGGTTTTATGTTAATTCAACAAAAGACGTAAGTTTTCATCACTAAACCAAAAGAATTAATGTAAATAACTTGAGACCAAATGCAGTTTTTAGAGTGTATTTGATGGTCTTTCTGCATGATGTTTGCTTTTTCTCCCCATGCATGTGTGAGAGGGCTGCACAGTGGTGCAGTTGGTAGAGCTGTTGCCTTGCAGCAAGAAGGTTCTGGGTTCGATTCCCGGCCCCGGTCTTTCTGCATGGAGTTTGCATGTTCTCCCTGTGCATGCGTGGGTTCTCTCTGGGTACTCCGGCTTCCTCCCACAGTCCAAAAACATGACTGTCAGGTTAATTGGCCTCTCTAAATTGTCCCTAGGTGTGAGTGTGTGTGTGCATGGTTGTTTGTCTCTGCGTTTCGCTGAATATGGTCTGCAGATGTAGCATGACTCTGCCAAGAAGTGTTTGAAAGAAAGAAAAGAAGAAAAACAAAAGTATAATAAAAAACATCACAGCGTCTCAGACTGAAGAGCTTTTTCTCTTTGTGAATTTCGGGACTTCAGCTGTACCCAGTGCTACAACTCTCAGGTCATTTTGACCCATTTTCCACCAGATTTTCACAATACGCTCCATTGTTCAGCAGAAAACCTTTGTGAACCGACATGCTGTAGGTCTTTGCATTCTGTTTTGCACAATATGGATGAGCAGCTGCTCAGGGTAAAGTCGGCATAATTTGGACACGCCACAGCCTCAAAATTCAGCTGGATGCCTCCTCACCTCATCTCTTACCAGTGATGTATTTTTGCAGACACATAGAAGCAGGTGGGCTCCTGCAGAGGTGAGGCTGAATCACTCGGTCAGAAACACCATGTTCTTCCCTTAAAGCACTCTCTAAGATGTCTCCCAATACAGCTGATTACAAGCATGTTTGCTCCCCCCCTTTAAGACATACTCTGGATAAAAATATATAAGCATATACTTTATAAAGTTGCTTCATTTTACCTTAGGAAAACATTTCTGCTAGAACATTTTTACATAACTGTCAGGTATTTTTCCTTTCCTCCTCTTCATGTTGCATATTTTAAGTGAAGCTGTTTTCCAACTATATAAAACTGTTTTGCTTTCTGGATGCTGTGAATAATGACTGAAGGTGAGGAAGACCCTCATGTTGCTCCTTTAAAAGTTGAGAGTCAAGTAGTTTACTTTCCTTTTAATAAATATGATCAAAAAAATATATTTAAAATGTGTTTCAGTTGACTGGAGGATTTTGATGAATGAGTAAATTATTCAGATGAAAACAAAAACAGACTTCGGACAAAGCAGGAGAATGGGTTCGCTTTTTGTCAGGAATGTCTCGTCACCTGCTTGCATCCAAAGTTTCCATGGTAACCAACCGGCTTTCGCTTTACGGAGCCCCCTATGGGTCATAGGGGGGATTTTTTTTTTCTTTTGCATTCCCTTGCAATAGCAAATGCACCCTGGTCTATGCAGTCACAAATGCCAAGTTAAAATCTCAAATATACATTTTAAAGAGCCTCAGTGAAAACATGTTTATGTGTTTGTAACTCTGATTGAAAATCAATTTTTTCACTGCATCTTTGTGTCTGTTTGTGTAAGGTCGAGATGGACATGCACAGGAAAACGGTCCTTTATTAACCATATCAACACAAAAAAGACACAATAAAAATTGTCGGATGACTTTATGAAAAATAACTCAGAAATAGTCCAAATAGTTTGGATGTAATTTTTATTTCCTTCCTTCTTAAGGAAAGTTTATTTACATCTTAGAAGGGATGGAAAGCTCATGTTTGGCTTATTTTGCTTACATTTTGCACATATGTTTGTGGTGCATTTCTGTCCTAAAATAAAGATATAAAACTTTAGATATCTCACAAACAAGATAGAAAAACCATATGAAAACCTTATACTACAGTAGAAAGTGCGGTTACTGTAAGAAAGACGTTCAGTATTCAACTGATCAGTACATTATTGCAAGAGAAAATAAAATCCTCCTTGTTCCCTAGGGGCCTCCCTATCACCTCCTTGGTCAGAGTTATTTTTGTTCAGTGTATTTTTGCTAAAAAACAAAAATACAGCAGTTTTCTGCTGCAGCATGCACGTATCCTTTCAGCTGAAATAATTCATCCTGTCATTCACTAGACAATCAACAGGATAAAAATACCAACTATCAGCCTTTTAGTGTCTTCCAGGCATCAAAGGTGCATCAAATGCAAAGCAGCACAAAGAAATAAACACATTTTCTGCAGGAAGAGACAAACAGAAACATCTGGATCAACCAGACAGACGCTATTCTCAAAGCTTTCGTCAAAGTAGGAAAGAAAAATAATATATTTGTAGAGAAGTTCTGCTTTGAATAAAAGATATGAAAAGTGCCTATATGAAACATTTAATGTACTATTTTCTATTGAAGCATCTGCAGCAATGATAAGCAAAGCAATTTAGATAAAAACGAGTTTCTGGAAGGTTAATATCGCTATAAGGAAGCAGAAGTTAACTGCAGGCTCACAATAACATATTGAACCCTTTGGCAGAGTGGGAACATGTTAACCGGATCAATTTATTGACGTTTCTCGTGCTCTGCTACTTCAGCTGAGGGATTGATTTTCTCCATCTATGCTGCTGCATATGAATCCAACAAAACTCAATCTATTCATCATCTCATGTCTTTAAAAACACTTGAGTATATAGTGACAAAATACAACAACAAAAAAAGAAAAATGCCTGCAAAGATCATAAATTGATGATTTGGAAGTTGTCATGACTCATGCTGATATTTTGCAGATTTTAGAAAAACACATTCTTACCACTTATTTCAAAGCCTTGCAAATTAAATCCATTTGCAGTTTTAATCGGAAAATCTTTGACAGACAGTAAAGTGGTGAACGGAGAAGCAGAAAGACGTACAAACAATTACCCATAATGGTGAACCAAAACATATCCCCATGGAAACCTTTCTCACTTTTCAAAATGATGACGATGATGATGATGATGATAATGATGGCAGAAGCAGGAGTGGGTTGAACTCTTATATAACCTGCACTGAAAATAATAATAATAAAAAAGTTAAAGTACTTTTTTCTGCTCTGTAACGATGGAAAATTAATAATTTGCACAAATGAAGCTCTAGATATCTAGATGTGACCACACCTTTTGTTTTAGAGGCTAAAACCCGACAGACTAAAACAAAAGTGCTTTTCCTGACCTGTCAGGGATATTTAGGTGACTGATCCTCCACCCACTGGGAGGTCAGCGACCGCCTGGAGCGTCTGCTGCTCTCAGCTTCTCATGCCGGGTTTGTGTCAGAATAAGGCAGCGGCAGCCGAGTTACACATCCAGACACCAGCAGTAGGAAGAGGGCTTTAGAGAAACACAATCACATTGTTTCTGGTGGTTAGGAGAAATTTAAAGGCTGAATTCAATCAGTACCTTCGAGTATCGCCATCGTTTAGATCACATGTGTCAAACTCAAGGCTTGTGGGCCAAATATGGCCCGCCGTAGATTTTTATGTGGCCCTTTAGATTCTAGACTAAACACTAAGAGTGCTTAAATATTATTTTATTAATCATATCCGTGTAGTTTTTATCCATTTACTGCGAAATTATATCTATCAGTCCCTCCAGTTTCTTGAGAATTATCATGGAAATTTACGCAAAATCGACAAATCGCTGCAATTTTTTTCGTGCTAATAAATAATTGGGAATTTATTGCAGATTTTTCTTGAAAGTTGCCTAAAACTTTCTTACTTGTACTAAACAGCTGCCTCAGCTTTAATTGATGTCAGATTATAGCCCATGATCTATACAGCAAGTAACAAAAAGTCACATTTACCGTCATAAATATTGCAAATTTTTCCAGATTAGAATCACAAACACTTTGAATTTTATTGCAGAAAATCAAAAAATCCTTTTGAATGAGTTCCTTGTTCTGTTGGGACTATTCATGCTTTTATTCAAGAGAGCTCTGTTAATGCACAGGTACTAACAAGTACTGAAAAGAGAGAAAAAGGAAGCCTTTGCTCTTTTATTTTATTATTATCTTTTTTTAAATCGCAATCAACTATTTAAAAAACTGCACATTTTCCCGTCTTATTTACCAGAGCAGACAGATGACATTTAGCCCTGAAACATGGCGGTAATCCTAATTCTTTTGCACACAGGAGACTGATGGACTTTGACATTTCATTTTCTAAATTTATCCACAGAAGGTCCAGACAGGAAGAGAAATACTCAAGGTGTTTTATCTCTTTAAATGATTTACTCTAGCTATATTTACCCACATTTGACATTATGAAGAAGAAATTTAGCACATCCATGATAAAGGGAACTACAACACCATTTTGCATTTATGCTTTTGAGCAGCCTTTCATAATAATTTTATTTTCTTCAGCTGAATTTATAAAAATGCTTGATAATCAAAGTTTTACAGGCGTTAAACCCTATTTACCATCAAACAATGCAATTCCCTGATAGTCAATTGCTAAAAACGCCGCATTAAGTAGATGGTAACTAAAATCCTGCATGTTTTTATAAGTTTCCCTGCTTTAACTCGCCTGATTCAGATAATTGCAGTTCAGCAACGGACTGTTAAACAGCCAATAATTGAAAACAGGTTTGCAGAAGCAGGCAAACACCTAAATTATGCATGGCAGTGTGTCTGGAGGACCATTTTACCAAAGGATGAAGCATCTCAAAGGTTTAACAAAATCCAGCCCTAAAAATTACTACCTTGGATATAAAAATTAAATGTGATTTAATTTTCCTCCCCATTTACCTGCAGAAGAAAAAGAAAAACAGGATTTTAACTGAGAACAAAAACTGATTGATCAACAGGGGGCAGCAGTTACCCATAAGTAAGACCTTTGCATGCTTTAAAATGCAGAGCTTTTAAATCTTTTAATAAATATTAAACTGGGCAGAAAAAGGATAAATCTACAAAATGGACTCATCTAATTTTCAGTTTTGAGAAAAAGGAAGAAAACTTTTAATTTATTTGACGACATAAGTGTTAAAAGTTCACGGATTTGTTGAACATCTCCTCCTCCAGGTGCATTTCTGATCATTAAACTTGCATAACAGTCGTCACATGCCTTATTTTTCTGTTTTTCATGTTTCCGTGACAGCTGCTATGAAAGCATCGGCGCTTTGAGGGGGATTAAAGCAGATTCTTGTGTGGAATCTGAGTGGGAGCATCGTGACTCAGAGATCAGCCAGGCTGACAGATGCCTATCGATCTTTTTTAGCAGCCAGACCCTCACGGATTCACTGGCAGGCATTTGATGTGTGCAGGCAGGCAGAGGCTGATGTAAGCTGCATGTTAACATGGCAGGTGGTTTTTAAAATGTTTTGATATGATGGGGAAATGACAGGGAAAAATCAGTTCATGCAGAACAAACTGTAAAATTGATGCAATCTATTTGTTACGCTTGGAATAGACTCCAAATTGATTAACCTGTACGGAAAGATGTTAGTGCCAATAATAAAGCACTCTAACATCAACAAATCATGACAGAAACCTAATAAAGTATTTCTGCCACACAAATTAGAGCCAAGAGATGATTTGTTGCACAAAAAGCAGTGATTTTTGAGTGAAAAGAAAAGTAAACAACATTCTTACTCATGCATAACCTCTTTAAAAAATCCACCTGGGTAATTCACTTCTGATTTATTATGCTTGATTTAGGTACAGAGTCACATTCAGTATCCTCTCACATATTTACCTCTTATTAAGGGAATAAATTATGGTCTTCTTCATATGGTGCTCATTAGGAAGGCTGCTGGTCTGCAGTCATTACCACTTCACAGTGAAAACCCTGAAAGTTGTCTACAAATCTCTTTTACCAGGCAGTTAAACAGTTAAAGCTCAAGACAATTATAGACTCTTTGCCATAAAGGGAGGGACGAAATAAAAGGAAAAATAAGGTGAGTAGATAAAAAGAGCAGGCCAAAAGATCAGGGCTGGACCTCTGACACGGAACGTCTTTCTGAGCCATAAAAACTGTTGCATTGCACATTAAACCAGCAAATTGCTACATTTTTAACTTGTCACCACAAGTCAGAAGTCCTCACCCTCAACATAATGACCCAAACTAACACTTTCCAAAAAGATTATTTTTAAGGTGAAGATTTTCTCTGTCATATAAGAAATAAACCCGAAGACACTGATTAAGTTTGCAAACCTTTGCAAGGCCTTACATTTGCAAAAGGAATAGAGAGTTTCTGTGCTGAGTCAGCCCACATGAACATGGGCATCATTTGACCCAGAAAACTGAGCTGGTTTTGCTTTGTGCATTTTTCCAAACTCAGACACAAGGTGAGGAAATTGTGTTAAGCAAATTCTCTTCAGACTTTATTTTGGATTTGTGGCCACTCTGCAAAAAAACACAAACATTTACCAAGTTATTTTTCTAGTTAAGAAAAAAAAACCTTACAAGTAACTTAACTGCAAGAAAGAGTTTGTTTTAAGTAAATACTTTCTTAATTTTGATTTAGCTTATTTAACTTATAAACTTATAACAAGACAGTTTCCCTACATTATAAGTGAAATAATCTGCCAGTGGAACTAAAGCTTTTTCAACAATATTCATTAATTGTTAAGTTAAAACAAATTACTATAGCTTGCTTAAAAGTTACTTGTAAGTTTTGTTTTATTCTCAGTTTACTAAAATATTTGCACTTGAAACTAGAAAAAAATACTTGTGCATTGTTTGGTGAGACTACTTTTGCGTTCAAAACGAGTTTCGTCTTCATTCTCTATAAGTTTCCCAAATGGGAACGCAACACAATCTTACTTTTAAGGAGATGAATTAAAAGTAAGATTACTTTTATCCTATATTTTGGAGTTTTATCTCCATCTGCTGGATATAACAGCCAAACACTGCAGTTGAACCATTGCACTCCAGGCTTTACCAAACACTTATTTCAAGTGAACTAAGATATTCCTCTAGAAACAAGACTAAAAATATTTGGTAAGATTTTGTGTTTTTGCAGTTTGAGTCCTTTACACAAGAAGCTATTAATAGGTAGAGTAGATATTAGCAGATAATCTGCATGCATAATGTAGCTTTGGAATTATGAAGTATTTAGTTGTGACCACCTAAAGTAAACTCCAAACAGCTTGGTAGAAACAGCCTTTATTGTCCATCAAAAGGGGAAATCAGGTGTAGCATCAGAGTGAACTAAGTTGTTTATCTGGCTCAACTCACCTGAATGGTTCATTATTAAGTTTCTGCAGAATTTCAAGCCATGTTGAGGAGATAATTGGAACTTTTGAATCAGCAGCCCTTCAGGACACCAACACTTTAAAATCTTTGGCATAAGGAAGTCAAAATAAACCACATTACTGATACAGGAGCCTTTTGTATGGATGCCTGCTGTGTGCATTCATCGTTTTAAAGCTTTTCCATCACCTCTCTCTGCTCCTGACTCCACTGCCAGAGTTCTCTTGGTTTCTTGTAATTTTTTGGGATGCTTTTGGGTTTACAAGCATTCTCCAATCCCCAAAGTGACTCAGACCTTGTGTTCCTTCTTTGATGCTTCCAATAGTCACCTCATTGTGGAGCAAACCAGTTTTACTGTGGCCCACATAAAAAAATCCACAATGATTCTAACAGTCTGTTTTTTTTTTTTTTGTTGTTGTTTTTGTTTTTTGTTTTTAATTCTGGGCATTGCTAATGCTAAGATGCAAGTTTAACTGCAAGGAACTTCGTCAACCTTTAAAAACATGAAAGAAGTGTTAACATTAAAATGGTTTTAGTAGTAATTGTCTGGGTATTTACTTAATTCAAATAAAAAGAAAGAATGCAGCTTGATAGTTCTGAACCAGACTTGCAAAATAATTACTGACTGGATAAAATCCTTGAGATCAGGTCCAACCCATCACAGGTTGAAACAGACATGCAGGTGAAATAGCCACCTGATCCGTAGCTCAACTGGTTGATTTCTAGTTTTCCATCCCTCACTCTGCATTAAAGCTCTTGGTTTTTATTATTTTATTATTATTATTATTATTAATAAACATTCAAAAGGCCTTTCTCTTGTGGCTGTCTTCATTTTAGTTTTGCTCCAACCAAATAAAAAACGTTACGCAACAATAAAAAAATGACACTGGCCCAACTTTTCACACAACAATAACCTTCAGCAAAACACGATTTTATGGAACCAGACTCAAATCTTACATCTTTAAGTAAAAAATCAACAGCTTGATGGTGCAAACAAGGATTTTACATAAAATCCAAAGAATTGTGGACAACCCTGACCATCTTCTTCATCAAACTGTCAGAGAAAAACAAAGCATCTTCAATCTTCAGTCAGAGACTCCTTCAAATTCGTTGTAACACAGACTGCTACAGAAGACTTTTCCTGCCCACAGCCATCACCATCTGCAATGACAAATTAAATGAGCTACAACAACATTTAATTTCCTTGTGGGAATTCAATAAAGTGTTTTTTAATTGAATAATCTTATTAAGAGTTAGGATCAACCCAACCCATAACAAATAAACCATATTTTTCATTATTTAAATGAAGAAAACTTCGACTCATCCAAATGTTAATTTGTTTTATGCATTTATTGAGTACATGGACATAACTAAAGTTAAATAACAAATAAAACTAGTTTAAATTTTTTTTTATTTGCTGCTGTCTACACTGGACCCAGTTTTATTATTATTATAATTTTTATTTTATGTTTTTAACTATTAACTTATTGATTTGATGTGCTGTATTTTTATGTACTAGCCCTTTGAATTGCCTTTCTATAATAGATGCTATAAATCACATGTCAAACTCAAGGCCCGGGGTCCAACTCTGGACCCCGGGCCTTGAGTTATGTGGCCCTCTGGGCCACATAAAAAGCATCAATAAGACCTTCCAGTTTTTCACAAATCTGCAAAATTCACACAAAATCCAGACAAAATCAACAAATCTCCACTTTTTTCTAATTTTACTGCAAATTTTCTCAAAAACATTGAGTTTAAGAGACTGCAACCTTACATGATTTCAGGTTATAGTCCATAATTGATACAGGAAGTAACAGAAAGTGACATTTAACATCATAAATTAGAACATTTCTAAATTGGCATGACAAAATCTGCAATTTTGCTTAGAAAAAAAAAATCCTGGAGGAACAGCTATTTATTGATATTTTAACAATTTAATTGGTTTTATCAATGTATTCTGGCACAACCGGCCCTTTAAGAACATTCAGGTTTTGGATATGGCCCAAAATAAAAATGTGTTTGACGCCCTGCTATAAATAAATAAGATACCTTTCCTTACACTGAACAAAATAAGTTAAAAAAACAAATTAATATATTCATATTCATGTGGTTTATGTCCAGTTTTGCAGCTTTTTGTATTTTGGTTTTCTTTGCAACAGTTGCTATTTACACAAACATCTGCCAGTGCAGAGCGTTTAGTCGAGCTGCATCCTGCAGACGTAGCACAGCGGCTGCTTCACCATGCAGACAAACCCAGGATGATTTTGGAAACGATGACTCATGACTTATTTCATGTTTAGATCAACAGCACCTTATTTTGAAGCTTCTGCGGTTTGGAAAAACTCACCTTATTCTGTGTCAGGCCTGATCATGAGAAAATGTTTGAGGGATGAAGGACAGATGTTGCCCCGTGCATTTTTTTTTTTGTGTGTTTAAATTTGGCTCGGCCAAACTCACGTGCGGAGAGAGGAACGGGTCTTCTCTCGGTTGGAAGTGTCTCGTAACACCACTAACATATGCTTGGGCACATGGTCAGGGAACAAACACACAGCCTCTCATGTGAAAGTGGTTTCCTGAAAGGCCAGGGAGAGTCCTTGTTCTAATTAGCAGGAGCAACTTGCAGCTGGAAAATCTGAGCTCAGGCCTGCTGGCTGGCCGGCAGGCCGGCGGGCCAGCGGCCGGCGGGCAGGGTGAGGTGAAGCAGCAGCAGCCACACACACATGCAGCAACACTCAGACCACAACCCAACCAGGGGGCTTCCTGCAGCACCTAATTGAAAGCAGCTGATCAGTTGCTGACACAGGACAGGTGGGTCAGATTTTAAAACAACGGTTTGGCTGAGCAAATGTTAGGTTAGACTTTCTCTAAAGAAAAAATAGAGTCAAGTTAAGGTTCAGTTAAGGTGCACCACAGGGATGTTGCATTGATGCCTCCAGCTGTGGATGATGTAGCACCTACAAACTACAGACACTTTTCTGGGCCACAATGCACCCACTGTATGCCACACTTTCTCTGGATGCGTTTTATGAAAATATCTCTCAGTTATTACTGTGTCAACTTTAAAGCTCTGGAAAGGGCGGCAGCGCCGACGGTGGTCTCACCTCCTGCAGGAGACAGGAGTGTGTGGCGACCCGAGGAGAGCTGCGCTAAAATCAGTTGTTTTAATTCCAGTGGATTATTTTTGGTCAGCAAACCAGACTGCCTGTGCTGTGTCGCTGTTTTTTAATAAAATGAAGTTAAAAAATGTGCATTTCTGTATCTTCCATGGTAAAATTATTAAAATTAAGGCTGGAAAAATATGCAAAGTCATAGTTTATATTTCAGCCATTTACACCTTATAAATTCCTGCAAACCAAAGGGTTCCTCTAGAAAACTTGCTACGCCTGGTGGTTGGGGCGCTAGGCAGTCATTTTTGAGTTAAAAAATGTTTAAAGTTGGCAGGAAATTAGAAAATTTAATTTGATAATTATGTGCTATTTAAAGATTTGAAGATTATCTGAACACCAGGTATAAAGTCTTAAAACTTAAATAAATAAGCATTGCTAAGCCTGGTGGGGGCACAAGTAAAGCCTGGTGACCCGCCAGGCTTGTAATACACTGTGGGAACCTGAAACTGATGTGGTTTATGGTGCGTTCAAGAGTTTAACTTGCAAATAATAAATCTTGTTTGTGTTTAAAATAAAAACCAAACCTTAGCAATAAATCATACATCAGAATCTGTGAAAAGTCGAGACACAAAATCACAAAAAGTGCAGAATTTATCGATTTATTTATTTATTTTTTGATGTCATGAAAATAGTTTGACCTTTTTCCGTTTGAAATCAGACATTTTATTGACTTGAAATAATAGTTTTAGTCAGACTAAAGAGTATGCTGTATATTGTGGAATGTATTTTAAAGGCATTATGTTTAATGAAACCTTAAAGGTGAAAACTAAAGCTAAGATATTATTTCCTTTTTTTTATAGAATCTGATTTTATCTGATATTAATCTACATTTATCTGTAGACTTTAAAGTAAAGAAAAAAGCATAGATTTAATTTTTGATTAGGTTTAGTTGAGGTTATGTTTTGTTTTTATGTGCTTCCAGTTTCACCTACCTAACTTTATTTTGAAGAGACTTTTTCAGGAAGTCAGTTTTAAGTCTCACAGTTTGGCAAACCTGATCATTGTTGCTCATCAGCGATGTCTTCTTTAGTTTCTGGAAACAAGTAAAGTGTCATCTTCATTGGAAAACATTGCAGTGTTTAAATAAAACATTATTTCTACTAAATCTTTTACTGAAAAATGTATTCTGCAGGACAACAGCTCAATGTCAGAACAAAATGTTCTTGTATTTATGTACGTAAACCTGTAATTTATAATCCGTAGCGCCCTCTCTGCCTGTAATCATAAAACCACACATTGTAAATGTCCCCTGCTTTTCTGGAGAAATGCTTGTCATCAAACTTCAAAGATTAAAAACATATAGCTGATCCTTTTATTATGCCCTTGTTTTATTGTTTTTCCCTGCAATTTTCAGGTGTGACCTGGTAATTTTGTGATTTTCTGCATTGCTTGCATTCTATTGCATGTTTGTAAAGGGCAGTGGGTTTCTCTCTCTCTCCCTTTCTGGAGGTGCAAAGTGGATTTTTCATGATCCTAAGCAGGACGTGCAGGAAACGTCTAGGTGCAGCTGGTGAAACAACACGGTGCTGATTGTGACCTTTGACCTGCAGGATGGCAGGAATGGCTGTTTTTTGGAACTCCTCTCCACATGCATGTTGTACATGCCATTAAGTTCTCATTTGTGCTCTCTGTGCAAAAACATGTCTATTAAAGATAAATGAAGCAGGTGATAAATCTTAGCCTTTGTTCGTTTTGGAAACAAAAACAGGATTTTCTATGTGAATTTGTGTTTCTGCACAGCAAATCCATATTAACTAGGACTTTTCTTGCAGGTATGCACTATAGCAAGTTTTATCAGTAACAAAAATGCAGTTGATCCAGTTGATTTTAGTTTAAAGCTCTCTAGATTTTATGCACTGAGCCATGTTTTTGGAGCAAACATCTCAAAAAACGTTTGCTTTTTAATCTAATTTAATTAGATTAAATAAGAGTTTAATCTAATTTTTTGACGGACCCATTTTTTCACAACCCATCTCTGTTGTGAATGCAAAAAAATGTGAAATTATTTCAAAGTGAAACTCACAGCTTGAATATTTGTGGAACTGAGCAGTGGCAACAGTAACAAATCCTGCAAAATCCTGTTTAAAAATCACTAATAACTGTCAGAAAAGGCATTTAGACAAACACAGATACAGATGGAACTTGTTAAGTCTGTCCTCAAGTCCTGCTTTTTATTTTAGAAAACAAAAGCCAGTCTGCCCTAGCTAATGACAACTTATTATTTTTTTTTAGGAATTTGCTAAATAGTTAGCACCACTATTTACAAAACATATTCAAGCTCCGGACATGGATTAAAAAGAAAAATGGACAAAATATTATGCAGAAATGTAAGGTGTTCCATCTGCTGGAACAAAAGAAATAATGGCAACTAGAAATATAAGTCAGCAGAAATATGAGGAAAACTTTTTATAGCAAAATCCCCCTTTTTTGTGAAAAACATTACTTGCTTTTGAACTAATGAATCCCATTTGATTCTTAAAAATAGGACATTTAAAAAAAAAAATTTTTTTTAATTTAGCATATTTTTGGACCTTAATTCTGTTCTGAACTTTGAAAAGTGAGCTTTCACTGAAAACAACATAAAAAGAATCGACTTTGGTGCGCATACATTTCGAGCTGTTAACCATTTGGTAGCTGAGGGAAACTGTAACTCTTTGAGCAGAGCTTGACCTCGACCATCTGGGAGCCGTTTTAATACTGGGAGATGATATTGGGCAGCTTGCAGAGTGACCTGATCCCAGCAGTCATCAGCTGCTGATTAGTTAGCATCTTCGCAGATCTTTGACACGTAAAGAAAGGCAGAGCTCTGTGGGATTCTTATCTGCTTCTATGTACAAATTTTTAAATATGCCAGTCAGCTTGTTTCTAGTTTTCTATTTATCTACTTTTGTTTTACATAAAAATGTATTTTTGAAATAGTCCTTTAATGGATATTAAATGGGGCAATTATTTTGTTATCCCAATAGTATTTTTTTCAAATATCAAATTGTGTTTACACGTATGAGACCCTATGGGGGCCAGTGTAGAAGAAAAAAACATTTCCACCAAAATAACTCAGAAATAAAAAACAAACAAACAAGGGAACGTCTGTATTCGAAAAGCTGAAAATGTGCTTCAAAAAATTACAATTTTGAGATCAAAAGTTTTCTAGAGAAAAATCATGGAATTTTCTGAGTTTCAAAAGTTAAACATTTTAGACTTTTCAAACTCAGAAATTTTCATGTTTTTTATCAGAAAGTTTCCTTATTTTTTGTAGAAAATTTCTGAGTTTAATTAAATTTTTTGACGGAGGCTGTTGTGAACACTGATTGGTCGGTTGCTGACAAACAGAGGCTGATTGGCAGGTGATGATGTTGTTATCCACCTGTGCATGCAGAGAATAAACCCTGGCTGTACTTTCTGCGCATGTGCATCTTGACACCTCCAGTGGTTTCACACTGAAACCTGGTTTCAAAATATGGCGATATGAGAGACTCCAGTCACTGGTGTCATGTAATTTCAACAAAAAGTTTGAACTGAAGAGCTGCTGGAGGCCTTGATCTCAATTTACGACATATATCTGGATTTCTTGACACGTTCCAGATAGCAAATTTTTGTCGCTATCTGCTTCTCAAATTTCTGCATCAATCATCTTTGACTTTTTTAACACACCAGAAGTTTATTGGTGATTAAATTTCATAATGCAGAGACTTTTTCAGAGGCAGAGAGAAAATGCAATGCCATATGATGCAAACCACTAAAACCACATTTGTTTCTGCAGAGCCGCTGTTCAGATGTAATCACATCGCGTTGAGCGGGTCAAGGTTTTTGTTCTGCTCCTGGGACTTGCCTTGGACTCCAGATTTGGTGCAGGCAGTTTTAGATTTCCGTGTCTTGTTTCTGTAAATACAGCATTTCCCATAAACAGGATTTTCTTTGGTAATAAAAATATTCTAGCCACCGCTCATAAATCACATCTGGAGTATGAGGAGACGTCTCGCCGTGTTCTCTTTTACTCGATGGTTGAGAATCAGCAGGAAAAACCCAACTTTAAATAACAGGCAGCAACACAGAAACTTTAACTTAACCTATGCATGTTCAAAATCTAATTTAAAAAAATCTGAATTGAACTTTGCTTTTTGTCCAGCAGAAATCTCGTCTATTGAAACACATTTGTGCAACATTTTCCAATGTGAGCATCATCATAGTGTTAGACTTCTCATCTCAATCTTTTTCTGTGCTGTTACTCAGCCTGCCTTGTGCACATTTATCACTGTGTGGTTTGGCTCAGCCGCAAAACGTTTGAGGGCCAGACTGCAACAAACAATCTGCTCTGCAGAAAGTATTACCTACAGCTAGAGCTCCACACAAACTGTTGAGGCTTTTACATTTTCTTCCCTCGTGCGCTCTCTCGATAAACACTTAAGATCGATAGTTGCACACAGTCCAGGGAGATATTGCTGTTGTTTTCTCTAATTAGGTTAGCTAAGATTTCCTCTTCATAACTTATATTAGAGATACAGGTTTTTAATTAAGGAGAATTGCAGGTCTTCCTTTCGTAGCATCATCTAAAACACACAATTTGGGATGTTTTCACACTGGATTTGCTGGTAGACTCGGCTGCTTTCGCACTGCGCTGCGCTAAATTATGTTTTCTCCCTTGCCTTTGGTCACACTACACCAAGAATAATTGAATGAAACAACATAAAAACATCCGAAGACATGAGCGCAAATTCCTTCTTCTCTAAATGGAAGCAAAAGTTGAGCGGCGTCAGATTTTAGCAGTCGTAGGATTTCTCTTTTGTCTTTGCCAAAAGGTGACAAGTTGTTTCTCCTGCTAGTGGAAGACACACACAGGTTTATTTTGGTAATCCACTCCGCCTGCTTTTGTAGTGATCTCTGGTTCATTTGGCACTCAATCTGCATTCGAACTGAACCGAGACCTAGCAGGACTTTTAGGCATACCAGTGTTCGCCTTTTTGGTGAGAGTTTGACTTCGTGCTCCCTAAATGAACCAGACTTTCTAGGCAAACGAAATAGAGTTTGATTAAAGCGGATGATACAGGACTGGTGAGAACGCATTACGCTTTTAAGAAGTATCTTCACTTTCTATTGAGTTTAATTGGACTTCTTTTCATTCTGCAGTGCGTTGTGGACTAAGTGGTTTAGCACATCTTAACATCAACCAAAGCAGCTAAACATGCAATAATTTTTTTGTGTTATTCATGAATTGATTTCCATTAAAAACAACACAAGATTCCTTGTAAACAAAATGCAATGAAGACTTGCTACGACTGAATGCATACAATAAATATTGACAAAATATTTGCCCTATCAGTGCACGGGTCTTAAGTATCGCCTGTTGGTGTGTTAATAATGTATTGCGTCCAGCTGTGTTTGAGCTTCCTCAGATCAGTAGCATCCACGCCCCACAGCTAACCCTGGCCTGTAATCCTGACTCCTGTGACCTGGCCATCTGCACCTTACTTAATGCTCCTATTTGTAACAGTAAAATCCCACTGTGACATATGCAGACAGTACAGCCTATTATTCAGCTCTCCTCACAGTAACTCTGTTTACACCCTCAAACAGTGTGTTGTGATGTTAATGTAGCAGCGGAGCTCTTGTTTGGCTCTGCTTGTTAGGACAAAGTCAATGCTAACACAGCTGAAACCAAGTGTTACTGTTTATGCACAAGTTAGTGTTAGCAGCACAACTGGCAGGTACAGGACATGAGAAAAGGAGTTTGTAACTCCTGTTTGTTTCAAAACCATGACTTAGCTGATTATTTCTAATCTCTCATGTGATTCAGGTCATTTCACAGCTATGTAGTCACAGAGGATTGTTGAAGTGGGTCTGCAAAAAGTTGCTCCAAAAGCGATGGGGAGAGTGTTGGCATTGTTTGCATTTGCAGTGCTGAAACGAAAGTAAAAGCAGAACGAGAATAAGTATAACTAAAGCTGCGGTCAAACTTGCAGCATAATTAATAGCATAAGCAAAGATAAATAGCAGATACTGGTCAACAGCAAAAACATTTTCAACTGTGTGAGCGTCATTTTGATCTGCTGAATCCAAAAGTCACATTGGTTTTGCTCCATAGCTCGACTTTCAGAACTATGGAGCAACATCAGCGTCGAAATGCATGACTCGTTCTCACACATGGATCTGTTTCCAGAGAATCTGGGATCAATGAGTGATGATCAGCGGGAGAGATGAAGACATAATGTTCAGTTTACATGTACTTAGTGTTTATTACTCAACTTACAAAAATCCAAGTTTGTAACATTTAATTAATGCACTCTGTTAGAAAACAATTTTTTTCTCCTAAAACCTTTTTTTTGGATGAGAAATATTAACGGAAATGAACTGATAATGTCACCAAAATGTCATCAATTTAGTCAGAAGTTCGAATTAGAATAAAAACCAGACCCGAATGAGAAAATTGGATGGCATTTTTGGATTCAGCGGCGCAAAATAGTCCTAATTCAGTTGAAAAAACATAGACAGCTTCAAAAAAATATTTCTTTGTAACCCAAGGTAATTATGATGGATACATGAACAAAACCTGACATGTGAATCATCTGGGAAGATGATGCAGTAGATGATCGCTTTAAAACAGGGGAGTCGAACTCATTTTGGTTTTGGTTCAAATCCAGATCAAGAATGCTCTTAAAGGGCCGGTTGTGCCAGAATGTATTGATAAAACCTGATCACAAACTGTTAAGATATCAATGAATCCTTAAAATTAAATAATATTGTTGAACATCTTTTCAGTCCCTCCAGAATTTCGTGATTCTTTTTGTGATTTTTTGCAATAAAAATCAAAGTGTTTGTGGTGCTAATTTGGAAATATTTGCACTTATTTATGATGGTAAATGTGACTTTTTATTCCTCGCTGTGTAGATCCTGAACTATAATCTGACATCAATTAAAGCTGAGGCAGCTGTTCAGTACAAGTAAGAAAGTTTTTGACAATTTTTGAGAAAAAACTGCAATAAACTCCCAGTTTTTGTCGCAATTTGTTAATTTTGTCTGATTTTCCATGGTAATTCTCAAGAAACTGGAGGGACTGATTGATATAATTTGGCAGTAAACAGATAAAAACTGCATTTATTTGATTGATAACATGATATTTAAACAAACTTAGTGTTTAGTCTAGAATCTAGAGGGCCACATAAAAAGCTACGGTGGACCAAATTTGGCCCACGGGCCTTGAGTTTGACACATGCACTTTAAATGTACTCCCTCTATAGACATATTTTCTGCTACAGTACTTTTATTTTTCACCGATTTGATTTACCTTGATGAGATACAAGATTAAAATATGACCAGATCCAACTTAATAACTCCTTAATAATTACAGTTGGGTTAAACATCAGTTGAAAACAATCATGAAACTCTCCTAACATTAAGCGTTTAAAGATAAATGTGGAAAAAATACACCTATAGAAGCTTTTTAAACCTCTCATCTAATTCTGTCTGACTTTAAAATGAGCCCATCTTGATTTATCTCCTCTTATTCTACTGCTACCTTTTCAAGTTCTGGAACATATTTTTCCAAACTCATGTTTTATAAGCTGACCGTTCTGTCTAGACTGACAGTGAAAGCTAAACTGTATACCAAGACGAGAAAACATTTCAATGGAAGTGCTTTTTCAGAAATGAATCAGCAATCAAACAATAATTAGTTGCAGACAGACTACTAGAACATTTTCTCCCAAGAGCTACAGTGCCCTGTTCTTATTTTCTTTGCTCCACTTGCAGAACAAAGACTGGGGAAATCTTTGTGGAATTATAGTTAATGTCTGGTATTTTTTGGCTTGGGTATTTGGCTGTTTTAGTAACAGGACTGAGATATCCTCAAGGGCACTGGACGTGAATTTTATGCACATTTGGTCCTGGTTGTTCCAAAACAATGAGAACCCGAATTTAAAATCATGATTAAAAACGAGTAACTGATCAGCAGCACATGCATCTTATAATATGATCTCTGTGAAACATTTCTGCTTTGGAAAAATACAACGACAAATAAAAACATGATTTTCATTTGCAATAAACACAGATACAGTTTCTGACCTACTTGCTTATGACCCGAATCTGTATTTGTTCTCAAAATACTCAACTTTCATCTGTTTTCATGGTGGTTCTGGCATTCACTGTCGACTTTAATGAACTCTTTGCCGTTTGCGTTTGTGTGGTCTTTCATGACAACAATTTGTCTGCGTTGCTGGCAGCAGCGACTCCAGGGACCGCGGTGGATCCCTGTCAAACATTTTGAACTGCTTGGAGTTGAAATTATGACTCTGCACTGTGTGCTGCGGTGTCCCATCTGAAGCACAACGGTAATCTGTTTTTTTTCATGATTTCATCGACAGAATATGATACTGAGAGATTGGCTTGTGTAGTCCTGAACAGATTAGAAGAACTTATGACAGCGTTGTCCTTGTATGGTCTACTTTGGAAGCTTTGTGGTCACGCAAACGGCCTCTTAGTAACATGTTTGAAAGTGTAGATTTTTCTTTTTTATGCAAGCTTTTGTCAAGACTGGAGGGAAAGCTTAGCTTAGTTAATTCATTTGCCTAGAAAGTCTGGAACTCTGATGTGAACCAAAATAGCGATCTCCATAAAAACCTAGGTTTCAGTTTGGTTGAAGTGAACTCTGGTACTGTTTGAATGCATATATGAAAACCAAGTGGACCGGAGATCGCTCCAAAAGCAGGAAGTGGACTACAAGTCTAGTTAGCAGGAGAAATGTTTCATGGTCTTTTGCCAAAGTCTTAAAAGAAATCCTATAAAAGCCAAAATTTGATGCCACTCTAGTTTTGTGAAGACGGAAGTTCCGCTCCGTTTCTTCTTCAGAGGTTTCCATGTTGTTTCATTCAGTGATTCTTGGTGCAGCGCCCCCCACAGGCGAGGAGGGGAACAGGTCGTTCAAAGGTTTCAGTTTGTTTAATGCAGTGCAGTATGAAAGCAAACCGCACCAAATGTAACAACTGAACCACATCAAGTGTGAAAACACCTTCAATCAAGCTTGCAATCTCCAGTTTTCATAAGAACTCTTCCAACCACAATCCAAAGTTTTCATTTTAGTTTACCTCACTGACTGGATTCAACAGGATCTATATATATAAAAGATGCAGCTGTGTTCGTTCAGCACTTTAGATCATTTGCAATGTTTAAATTTGAACAAGTGTCAAAAGAAATGACACATTTCTTTTTGTGTTGACTCAAATTATTGTCATTCTGCGTGTGATAAATTTGACATAATGCGATTTTAGGTTGTGTCTTCATCTGGTTGGGTTTTTTTTTGTAAAACAACAATGATCCAGTTCATATTCTTGACTGGCTGTCAGTAAAGTCAGTGATGACACTTTTATGACAGATTTTTACTGCAAATCTGCAGAGCACTTGTCAGTCAGAACATTACGATATTGGCAACCTATGTCACACTCAAAGCATTGCTTTAGTCTTCAGTCATGTGCTGCAGCATTTGCAAAAACACACAATTCTGCTCATCCAAAGGTTTTGCTGTCCTGAATCTGCATCCAACATTTTAAATCCTGCGATTTAAAAAAAAACAAAACAAAAAAAAAAAGATTTTCTTTCCAGACTGCTTCAGTTTCAGAAAGGATACATAGCACGTGTTTTATGGCTTTCATTTGAACTGTATGACACTTTAACTAAATCTTTGTCTTTCGCAAGACGTTGGCCCTGTTGCCTTGGAGATGATTGTGATATTAAATGTTTTGGACAAGCATTAAAACTTAATTACAAGGCGTCTTGTTCTAAAGTTTGGCATGCCTTACCAGACCCATTTGTTTTCCATTTAAATTCTAGCACATGCAAAGCACAGATATAGTCAATTATAACTATTGCCATTGCACGCAGCATCTTTTGTCTGATTATAATTAGTTCTGTGTTCGTTTTAGTGTTATTTTTTAAATTCAGTTTCAATTTACTGTAGTGTGTTTTTAACTAAATTGACAAAAGGCTTGAGGGCTCATCTTTTATATAATAGATTCTCCACTCTTCACTTCTAAGTTATTTGATTATGAAACATCTGCACAAATGTCATTGTTTGTTTTCAAATATTCAAATTACTGGGAGCCTTGTCCCTCTGAATTTAAAGCTTAAAACATCCCCCAACTAATTCTCTGTTTGCTAAATGCCAGAATAATGAGAGATTAAGTTTTAATTAATATTGTGTTGATTTAAAATGATCAAGATCATGTTTATGCAAGATATCAGGTCAACCATCCAAGAGGTTACAGCTTTTCAAGAAAAACCAAATTAGGCTACGTTCACACTGCAGCCCGAAGTGACCCAATCCCGATTTTCTGTCAAATCTGATTTTTTTCGTCGTTCACACTTTCAAATATATACAACCTGTATGTGATCACCAGTGTGAACGAAAGCGTCTCGCATGCGCAGTAGAGGGCGCAATAACGTCACACACAGTGAGAATGCTCAGTGGATGCTAACATGGACGCTAGCGGTGGAGAATAGCTTGCGATTTTGAAGTTGTTCTCCGACCGGAGCAGCATATTACCAACTTTATCCTCATTATAGTCCGCCATGGTTGTTGTGCTTATCAGAGCCATTTGTCGAGAATCAATTACGATCAGGTCGGATGAGCGCTGCCTGGCCGTTAGGATTCAGGTGACACTGGAAAAGATCAGATGTGTATCGGCTATCCACGTGTGTTGGGTCGCATTCGGAGAAAAACCAACATCCGTTATTCAGATTGTCATGAAAAGATCATGTACAGGTTACATTAATCTGGATTGGGTCACTTTGGGCTGCAGTGTGAACGCAGCCTTAGTTACAAAGTGGCTTAAGGACAATAAAGTCAATATTTTGAAATCACCATCGCAGAGACTACATCTTAGTCCGATGGAAAAGCACAACTGAAAAGGTCAAATAATGTCAACCTAGTGCTCTAAGTAGTTTAGTTGATATCCATCTGATGAGTGAATTTAATTTAATCCCTTTTGGGAAGAAAATACTTATAATAACTGTCAAAGAAGAAGCAAAGAGCCACTTAGGACCTGAAATACGTCTCTTTCTACAACCCGTCAAGTGATTTCTGACAAATTGGTCCCAATTAAACATGTCAAACTTAGCAGAACTATATGACTTAAAATTAATCTAAATTACTTTACAGTGATCTTTCCTTGGTGACATGTAAGAAAAACACTACTTACAGCAGATTACAGCAGATTTTGTACAGTCTGTAAACAATTATCAGCTACAATAACAACTGACTCCCCGAGTCTCCAGATGTACACCTGGCCTGTTTCAGGTTGCGTTGCCAGACTTTGGCTGAACAGACGTGGCGCTAATGTGGCGTACCTCCCTGCAGCGCCTTGTTCTTTGTGTCTGCTTAGCTTCCTGCCTAGTTTGTCCTGTTCTGTTGTTCAGGCTCCTTGCTGTGCTTGTTTCCTTTTCTCAGATTCGAACCCCGAGGTGAGATCTCTGCAGGGATCACATAGGGATAAGCAGCATTTGGAAGTGTGGTTGTAATTGGCGGTGAGCGAGGAGATGCTAATGAAAAACCCGCTCACTTCCATTCACTTGACTTGGTTAGCAGGGACAAGACGTTTATTCTCCAGTTGCAGTTGACTCTTAACGTTCTGCGCCCAGAGAACATGCTTTGAATACATCGAGTGTCACAGGAAGACAGGAAAATTGTCGCTAATGTCAGTGCATGTATGACGACGCCACAACAGCACTGAGACTTCTCTGTTTAGCGAAAGCCTTTGCAAGCTTCACACAGTGTTGCTTTCTGCTCAGGAGTGTGCTCTGAACTCTACTGGACACAAATCTTTCCTACGCACGTGACAAAACCACAACTAGCAGCTGACAGTACCTAGCCACAGGGCAACACTGTGATTTCTCGCAGAATGCAGGGCCACTGCCCACTCGCTAAGTTGTTGAAATGTTCTTCGTCTCATTTCACACGCCTCCAGGCGGAAGGCTCTGAAAGGTGAGCAGGCGTTCCTGCAACATGTGTATGACGAGGAGGCTACGGGGCAAAGGAAAACAATGGATTTATACCGATTCATCTCTTCTAAAGCTTTGACTACCTTAAAGCAGATATAGGCCTAGAATTGAGAAACACTGATGAATGTTACAGACACACACCACTTACATAAGCATTGTTGCAGACGCTTTACACCAGGGGTGCCCAAAGTCGGTCCTCGAGGCCCGGCATCCTGCATGTTTTAGTTTTCTCCCTGGTTTAGCACATCTGCATCATTGTTGAGTTTCAGTTGTTGGTTTGGCCTCCAAATTGTCATGAGGTTATGGTGGGCTCGCACCAAATGCACTTTGAGCATCAGGCACGTCTAGTTTACATTCAAACTCTATGCGGATGCGCGATTTGAAGCATTTTGAGCATTTGACTCGTCCGATGTTGGAGTTAGAAAATCAGAACTTTTGCCGCTCAACACGGATCATCAAACAATACGAGAAACTCCGCCATGTGGCGTAGTGGTGCATTATCCAACATGATCTCAGAAAGAAAAAAACTATGGAGGATAAACAAATTGTCGCTGTTTGCTCTTGTCTTATAATCTACAATCAATCAAGTTATGACTACAGAAACAGGAGCAGAAAGGCCCTTGCTTGGATGAGGATGAGCAAAGGAAGTTGCCATGTAGAGTAAAGTCTAACTTTTACTATTTGAAAATATTTCCCCGCATTTGAGGTATCCAAATCCGTCCTGCAAAAACGTTGAATAACGTTAAATATTTATTATTTAGATGAAATACGCAGTAGATGGCAGAAGAGTCTTCGTATGTAAGCCAAGGGGTTTCCTCTCAACGTCTGCGACTTTGGTGCATCCGACACTCGTCTGCACCAAACATCAAGCGTCCGACTTCAAAGTGCACACACGTCGAGCTTGAAGCATCGGCGCGAAACGTGCTTGGAGTGAACGTACCACAAGTCCAATCAAGTATCCGTTGGATGTGATGGACAAACTTGTTGAAAGTGGGAAGTTTCCAGTTCCAGTCATTAAAAGCAACTTTTAGTTCCATCCTCAGTCCAACACATATGAATCAAATGGTTCAGCAAAATCTCATCACGTTGTGCAGAGCAGCGAGTCAATCGTTTGATGTTGAAAATGAGATTTATGCCACCACACGCAGAAATCTTAATCCGTTTACGACTTCTGAATTAATTTAAAGGCTTGTGAATTAATCGTTTTGATCCAAACTTGTTAAAATGCATTTCTACATCCACAGAACCAGAACCAAACATGGAGAACTGAACATCTGGAACAAACTTCCAGACTTAACGTCGAAACACAGAGTTCCTTTAAGTCTCAAATCCCAGCTGTTTGGAGTTGGTGCTTTTGAAACACCATGAATGAAACATTAATCAATAATCTGACGTGTAACGTTGGCACTTGACAATAGTTGACTACTATGTGTTTTTATGATGTAAAGCACTTTGAACTGTTTGGTTGCTGTACAAATAAACTTGATTGATTGACTGCAAGATGGAAAACTGTTACCAGCAATAGTACATTTTTAAATGCTCTCATTTAATTCAAAATCTAAATTTTACACATTTGCACAGATGAAATCACACATTCATCTCATCTCTACCAAAACCTCTTTTTGTATAAGCAAATATTGTCCAAAAAATGAGATGACAAGATGTCATTGTTCTGGTTTATGGATTCGCAGAAGAGGTAAAATATCATTGCAGTCTAGAGGGAAGATAAAAAGAAAAATCCTCGGTTCCAGCAGGAGCCAAGCTGCACTGTTCCCATCCTTTTCACATAGACAGTGGAGATCTGCATCGTATTAAATCCTCAGTGTCGCCTTTGTAGTTGTGCATCAGTGAGCTGCAGAGCTGGCTCGGTGTTTCCAATTTTATTTGGAAAGAAACATGTTTTGGCCATTTGAAGTATAGATATGAAAATATTTAGCACATGTTCTTTAAAAGCCGAAGTGTTTTCATAAGAATTAAATATATAAAGAAGAAATGCAAACCAGCCACATCCTCATCTAGCTGCACTCTTTCCTAATATTCTTGTTTATGGTGTTTTAAGAAGAGGGCACTCCAAAAAGCTCTTATTCATTGATGAGCACTTATGGAGCATTAAAATGTGATGTCCTAATAGTTATTTGATATTTTATTTAAAAAAACACAAAAAGAAAACAAATGTGGCAGAAAACTTCTTTTTTTTTAATGTTGATTTAAAAAAACGAAGTAAACTTTGTCACAAACATAAAAACATCTTACCAACTGGTTTAGGTTAGTATCTTTGTTCACTTTAAATAAGACAAAACTAACTTACAAATTCAGCAAAATAGAGGAGTTTTTCTAAGAAACTAATTAAAAAAAAATATTTATTCCACTGGCAGATTTTTTCACTTCTAAACAATAATTCTTTACCATGTCATAAGTGAAATAACCTAGACTTTTTCTCAATATTCAGGGATTATTTATCTAAAACAAGCTCCTACATGCTGCTGAAAAGTAGCTTGTAAGTGAGTTTAGTTTTAGTTCCAGTCTGCTAGAAATTAGACCAAAATATTTGGTAACATTTCCAGTGTAGCACAGGTACATTAAAAACTGCATACTAATATAACATTAGCATGGAGTAGAAAATGCTAAATGTGTTTTTATTCACAGTTAGAGTGGCAAATTAATGTAACAATCAGTGGATATGTTGCACACAAAAATAACTTAACTCATATTTTAGCTTTTGTGCAATTTTATTAAACAAAATCCACACATACACGTTTGTAGTTTTCTCTCTTCGTATATATTCACAGGTCATGAACTTTTTAACTCCCATCATTCATTGCGTCGTTCTTAAACGACATGACAGAAATCTATGAAATAAAAAATAAGTAATTTTAGCACTTATTTACCCATAAACCAAATGAATTGTTTTAACTAAATACTAAATCAAATAAAATAATTACGCCTATTAATTGAATATTATCACATATTTTCATGTCTTTACACACATAGAAAGATTCTGACAGGGATTCAAACCGAGAACCTTCCTCCTTCGCTGGTAATGTTGAAAACTATTGAAGTTACAGAAGTTTGTTTTTATATGCACACAATGTGTGACGACCAGGTCTAAACATAGAAAGAGAGGCAGGACAAAAACCTAAAGCATAAATAGCTTTATAAAAAACAAACAACAACAAACTCAAACTGTTATGACGCGGGGATTCAGTTTCTGTCTCTGGACTCGTTTGAGCCTGAGCTGATTTAGCTTTTTGTTTGAAACAGCAGGTGCAGGTGAGCTTATATCCTCACACACTGAAGAGCCGGTCTTATGGCGCTTTCACACCAAACACGTTTGGAGCAAGAGGCACGTCTGGTTGGAGCAATAGCCGCATCTGATTTACATTCAGAGTCTGTGTGGAGGCGCGTCGAGGGCCAGAACTTTAGCCGCTCAACGCAGCAAGTCGTGGTGCATTTTCCAACATGATCTCGGAAAAAAAAACTATGGAAGATAAGCTAATTGTTACTGTTTGTTCTCAGGTGCACCTGCAGCTGTACGGCTATACGCACGGTGCCTACCTGGAGATTTCCCTTTGAATAAAAAACTTTTTTATATAATATTAATAAAATTGTGGAGAAAAAAAAAAGATCTTTTGTGTCAAAACTTTTTGTATGTAGCGCAAATCTGCACGAGTCACCCGATTAGCCGGCCGTGACATCTGCTGCACTCTTCCTGAGCGTCGCGGTGAGGCTGCAGGTTAAACAGTCAAGTCCAGTTGAAACGTTTGCCAAAGAGGAGAAATTGAGCAAACATTGTTGCTTCATATTCTCCTCATCAATGTCATGCTTTATTATTTATTTTACATTATATCTAGAATTCCTAACTGCACTTTCTCAACCGTTTGAAATATTTGCAGTAGTTTATTTTGTACATGTTTGACCAAAGTAGTGAATCTGTTCTTTTTTTTTTTTTTTTTTAGTAGTTTTTTTTTTACCAAGCTTGTGAAGCTATTGGTGTATTTAAGTGTTATCAAATAAATTTGTAATTCGGTACGTTTATGTTTATGTCTGAGTTTTACAGAAAGCATTTCTGGCCGATACTAAACCTCATGTATCGGTATCGGTATTGAAAGTGAAAAAAGTGGATTGGTACACCTTTAGTTGTTGTATTAATGAGAGAAACTGTAAGGATCACATAAATAAAATAAAAATACCATAAACTTATTCTTATCTTTTGAATTCTCAATTTGTTTTTATAGAAAATGATTTCAGCGTTGAAATGACACGTCTGCACATCTTACTTTTGTTGTAAATCATAAATTTTTGTGCATTTGTTTGTCCTGAACTGCAAAAGGAATTGAGCGTAAATGCTAACACCTTACACAGCCTGTCCTCAGAAGTTAAGATTAAATAAACATTGGTGTTGTTTTGGTAATATTTCATGCCCACTTTAAATTTTTATTTTTATTTTACTTGCAGCACTTTATTGGACTCGTAAAGCTCAATGCTCTCAAAGCCTCCCTTCGCTCATAAGCTGCAGTGGATCCGTCACTGCGGTTCAGTTACTATCATCTCTTGTATTGCATTACGCTAATGTTGGCCTTTGTGGTAAATATCTTCACTTTGGCTTCCTTAATAACCCAAAAGAGCCAAGTTGACATAATTATTTGTCTGGGGTGTGTTTGCGTTGTGAATTGCTGCTGTGGTGTAAATCAACAAGCAGCTGGCTGCCAGTGGGGCAGCTGGGAACCACATGAAAAGGACAAGGGCGGCTTTCCTTCTGTCGACCGCATTCGCTGCTCCGCCGCTTCCCATTGTTTTTCCTCTAGGATTTCACGTCTGCCGCTGCAGACTGAAACCTGGCAAAGAAAGCGTTTTTAAAAGAATAATATTTGTACCTGTAATGCGTCACCCTGTGTTGCTGCTCAGGTAGATACTGACACCCAAAAGCTCCAATCCTTTATATTTGAGGTGATATTGTAAAGCAGATATTGATAAAACCTGATCACAAACTGTTACAATGTCAATTAAATAATATTTTTGAGCATCTTTTCAGTCCCTCCAGGATTTTGTGTTTCTTTTTTGTGATTTTTTCCAAGAAAAATCAAAGTGTTTGTGGTGCTAATTTGAAAATATTTGAAATATTTGCGCTTATTTATGACTGTAAATGCGACTTTTTATTCCTGCATAGATCATGGATTATAATCTGACATTATTTAAAGCCAAGGCAGCTGTTTGGTACAAGTAAGAAAGTTTTCAGAAAAATCTGCAATAAACTCCCAATTATATATTAGCGCTAAACAGTGCAGGGATTTGTTGATTTTGTCTGAATTTTTATGATAATTCTCAAGAAACTGGAGGGACTGATTGGTGTAATTTGGCAGTGAACAGATAAAAGCTGCATAGATTTGATTGATAACATAATATTTAAGTGTTTAGCATAAAGAGGGCCACCTAAAAAGCTGTGGCGGGCCAGATTTGGCCCACAGGCCTCGAGTTTGACACATGCTATAATCGCTTCTGTGTAGCATGTGCAGCTAAACAACTGGATATTTCTAAAGATTCAGGAAAGACTGAATATCTAAAGGTGACTAGAAGGTATAAACATAGTTCCTTTGCTCATATAAGACAGAACCACAGCCACGGAGCCAGGCTGTCTGAGCGGGCCTACTTTTAGGAAAAGGGAAACTCTCAGCACGTGCAGAAACAGTTCACTTCACAGGTCAACGAGCCTGAGAGAGAAAAATTGCTGGAAACATGTTAAATAGAAACGGGGAACAGGAACTGCGGCTGTCAGGACACAGCTCTCTCCCAGAGGAGATATTTATACAACACTCCCAAGGCTATAATCGTGGTCTCTTAACTATGTCTTCGAGACTGCAGAATGGAAGTGTTTATCCGAACCCTGTGGAGAAGTGACAGGAATAGCCACTAGCAGTTTAACATGAAACAGCCTTTCTGCTGGCTAGCTAAACTATGTTCTAGCTATTTTTAATCAGGAAACCTCTGCTTATTTTGGGCTTTTCAGCAGTCTGTGTCTCTAATGAAAGGACCTGAACTGTTTTGGAGATGAAGTGGGCAATTATAGTACCAAGCAGACAAAAGCGATATCTGGGACCTCAGCAGAAAGTCATGCTGGTTTGTTGACTATGTCGAATTTTCAGCTCGGCTATTTAGAAAACCTGCTGAGAAAATGTTGACCTCTAAAATATATCATGTAACCCATGAAAGATATGAAGCAGCAGAAAAGTATAAAAAGTGAACTTATACTTAAAATGTGTTAATTTTCAAAGTTATTTTGTGATGCAACATAGCCACTACTTTCTTATTCATATATAAGGATATTAGCTATAAACATAGCTAATATAGCACTGCTAGCGCATTCAGAGCTGCTAGCTCATGTAGCACTGCTAGCTCATTCAGAGCTGCTAGGTCATGTAGCACTGCTAACTCATGTAGAGCTGCTAACTCATTCAGCTGAATGAGTTAGCAGTGAGCTAGCACTGCTACATGAGCCTTCAGCTATGACTTGCTGGGACTTATTCATGACTTAGCGTAATAAATAAGTTCAAATATTTCCAAATTAGTACCACAAACACTTGAATTTTATTGCAAAAAAAAGAATCACAAAATCCTGGAGAGACTGAGAAAATGTTCAATAACATTATTTAATTTTAAGAATCCACTGATATTTTAACAGTTTGTAAACTAGTTTTATCAGTAGATAAAACCTTAACAACTCAAAAGGTGAAAAATTGCCTCTATCTGTTGTTATGATGTGGCTAAAACAAAAATGCTGTAGTTTGCATCTTTTGGTAATTCTTGGTTGAAAGAAAATAACTTCAAATCTGCCAAAAGTGTGAAAATTTTCTAATTTCGTGTGTCAGCATTAGAGAATCCATGCAATACTTTCTCAACATGAAGGAGAAATTATTTATTTTCATTCTAATCTTTGCAATAAAGCATTTGTCATTGCATATTTTGTGCTTTAATTTAACAATGCTCTATGAAGAATATCTAAAACTTTCATTCGTGCCGAAATAGAAAAGCTTCTTGACATCCATGAACTTGAATCTGAAGACCAAAAGAATGAATAGTCGGCCCAAAGAATGGATTCTGGTTCGGCATTGTCGCTCTACCCCGTAGATACGTCTTTCAGCTGTCAGCTTCGCCTCAGACTGGAGGAAAAAAGCGGCCGAGTTCATTAATCAAACTTGTTACCTTGTTTTGATATTCAGCAGAATCACCATGTTTGAGTCTTTGGCACCTAAACACGGTCCGCAGGCGGTCAGCCCCGCCCCGAGAAGCACTAAACTCCACTACACGGCTGTCAAACTAAATCCCCATCTTTCCTTAAGTCCCGGTTGCTGGGCGCGGACGTCAGGAATGCTGCTGGGTGACAAAAGACGATTAGTGGCCTGTTTTCTGTGCGCGCTGACATTTGTGAGTCGTGTGTGTTGTATGGAAATTCTTGGCATTGAGGTTGGATTGGATACCACAAAGGCTCTAAAAGGTTTTCTTTCACACTCTGGTCTGAAAGCACGTTGTTGAGACATTTTCAAACAGAAAGAAAATGGTCTTAATCTGACAAATAACAGAAAGTGGCTTGATAACAGTGTCAGCATTTAGCACCTAAATTCATGGTGAAAAAAAGAAGATATATGCGCCACTTTAAATTCCAAAGTTTTGCATACTTATATCTGAAAAGATTTTAAATTTTGGACTTGTTATTTAATTAGCTTAGTGTGTAAGTTTAGGAATAGGTCAGGTTTTTATTAGGGTGAAGTTTTGGATTTCTTCTTTCATCCAACTTTCTTTGGTTTTATGACACAAACTTTCAGTAGATGCTAGCTTGAGTTATTCATAACAAAACCACGTTAGAGTTTGGGGTCACTGATCATTTGGAAAATCCGTCTGTGGGCAATTTCCAGCCGTGCAATTACCTGGTCAGTGGAGTGTTGGTTGTTCCCAAACAACTTCAGTTTTACTTCACCATAAACTGAGAGGAGACTCACCAAAAAAAATAAACAATTTCCTCTCTAAAATTGTCACCTTCAAGCTTGACTAAAATTTGCAGCTTCCCACACAGGAAAAGCCAAATGTCTTCTGGTGGGAAGGACAAAGGCCAAGCTTGGCAAATTTAAAATAACACAAACTTTTCAGTTGTGGCGTCTGTTGGTATATCTACACAAACAAAAATTAGCTACAATTATTTGGGTTATAAAGCCTCCTACAACTAAACCTACTCCAGTTTAAAAAAAATTATATTTTTTTTGTAAACTAACAGTTCTACTCCAGTCTACATATTTAGTTTGATAACTAACTAAATGTTCCATTTGGAAGCTAAATATTTAACTAGCAATTAAAACTATTTAACTTCCAAACTGAATATTTAGCTCAGAGCTTCATCCCAGCCAGCATTTGTAGGTGGGCCCCATATGGGGAAAAAGGAGGGCAGACAATATGGGTCCCATATTGGGACAGTTTCCATGGTCAGAATTTTGATTTAATCTCAGAATTCTGGCTTTAATCTCAGAATTTTGACTTTAATCTCAGAATTCTGACTTTAATCTCAGAATTCTGACTTTAATCTCAGAATTCTGACTTTAATCTCAGAATTCTGACTTTAATCTCAGAAGTCTGACTTTAATCTCAGAATTCTGACTTTAATCTAAAAATTTTGACTTTAATCTCTCAGAATTCTTTGGGATTTTTTTGGTGGCCCTAACCCTCTTCCGCAGCCTCAGCCTTAATTGATGTCAGATTATAGTTCCTGATCTTTGCTGCGAGGAATAAACAATCGCATTTAGACTTTTTAAATGAGTTTGACACCCCTGTTATAAGCTAAGCAACACCTTCAGTTGACCTTGAACTCTGTTTTAAAATAGGACTGGTGAATCTGACTCCCTCCAAGGCCACTAATGAACCCCTTTGCCTGGCAAAACCAACCTGAACTCCGAGGTGTGTGTGTTTTTTTTGTCTGAAGCTTTCAGGCCAATGTGTCTGCTTCAGGGCTTATTCCAAGAGAGCACAACAAACATCTAATTGTCCCCCCCTACATGCCATATCAGAGGATCAGATTGAGAGCAATGACTTCAACCGCAAATTGCATATGTCGCTTCATTGCTCAGACTCAAAGCCCGGTGCGGTGATTGCAGCTTGATCATCTTTGCCAGGAAATCCCAAAACGACCAAGTTGAATATAGGACTTTATAAGACCAAATGTCCCCTTTTGCTAATGGATAATTACTGTGGAAACTAGTAAATCAAATTGGCTGTGTTAGCATTTTGAAGTACTTCCTTGTAGAGAAGATGCTTACGATACGCTCTAAAAGAAATGATAATTGGCACAAAGACTTTAGATTATTATGTAATAAACTCAGAGCTATAGCAGAAAAGAGAAGGTAAACCGTCAACCAGTTCATAATCGCATGCATTCAGACATTAAGGTCAAATAAAAATTGGGTTTTTATGATCCATTTCCATCCACCAGGAGCTTCGCTGATTTTTACAAAACTGCGTGCTGACGTTTCAATTTACTGTCAACCTAATCTACCTACATGCAAGCTCAAACAAATACACCCACCTACACTGATATTTCAATAAATACCTGAGCACATTTGACCTTTTTCAGATATGGTAGCGTTTATTTCCTTTTCATTTTGGGCCAAATCCAGATCATGAATGCTCCTAAAGGGCCGGTTATACCAGAATATATTGTTCACAAATTTAAAATATCAATGAATCCTTAGAATTAAATATAATTGAACATCTTTTTAATTCCTCCAGGATTTTATTATTCTTTTTGTGATTTTATGCAATAAAAATCAAAGTGTTTGTGGTACTAATTTGGAAATATTTGCACTTATTTATGACGGTAAATATGACTTTTTGTTACTCGCTGTATAGATCTTGGACTATAATCTGACATCAGTTAAAGCTGAGGCAGCTGGTTAGTACAAGTAAGAAAGTTTTTGACAATTTTTGAGAAAAATCTGCAATAAACTCCTTGTTTTGGGCGTAATTTGTTGATTTTGTCTGATTTTCCATCATAATTCTCAAGAAACTGGAGGGACTGATTGATATAATTTCGCAGTAAACAGATAAAAACTACGTCGATTTGATTGATAACTTAATATTTAAGCTCACTTAGTGTTTACTCTGTAATCTAGATTGCCACATAAAAAGCTGTGCTGGACCAGATTTGGTTTGACTTGTGGCTTTTGAGGTTCCAGTAATTTCAAAAACTGAAACTGAGAAAACATTTTGGTTAACTGAAATAAAATAAAACGGTATTTAATGGTATATTATAAAACAAAAATAATTCTGCACCTGAAAAGAGAAAAAAAAAAAAATTCCTAAAACTAATGATGACTAATTAAAACTAGCAAACACACTTTAAAAACTAAGTAAAACTAACTGAGTGCCCATCACACCCATATGACTGATGGGCATTATGAATTAAATCCTGCTCCACCTCCAGACAGAACACTGTGAGTCTATAGTTAATCTAATTCTGCTCAGATTAACCTTTGCGTTTTATTGGGGTGTGGCGTCTGGGTTTTCTCACTGCAGGCTTTCACCACTTGGAACACCCTGCAGCTGTGGCATTCGCCAGCAATTATTAGCCAGGCAATTTGTGGCAGAACCAAAGCGAACTGAGCACAATTGCATCTGGCGAGTGCAGCCACAGTCTGGGCGAAATGGGCATTTCTGACATTCCTACCACCTTTTGCCTCTCAGATTGGACTCTAATTGCATCCAGCCGAAGCAGAGGAACTTTCTCTTCCTTTTATCTAACTAAACCCACCAGGGGGAACAGATGTTTTTGTTAAGACGCCTTCTTATACCTCTGCAGGTGCACAAAATAAACAATCACACATAGATGTTGTTGTTTTTACTAAGAATTTATTAATTTTTCAATAAAGAAGCAGACAGTGATTCCTAAATCTTTTATTCTTCATTTTTCTACCTTATTATTAAAAATTAAACTTGAATCTGCAAAGATCCTCATTATGTGTCAAACTGAAGGCCCGCGGGCCAAATCCGGCCCACCAGAGCTTTTTAAGTGGCCCTTTAGATTTGAGACTAAACACTAAGTGAGCTTAAATATTATTTTATCTATCAAATCAATGTAGTTTTTATCTGTTTACTGCCAAATTATATCAATCAAATTCACGCAAAATCATCAAATTGGGAGTTTATTGCAGATTTTTCTCAAAAATTGTCAAAAACCTTTTTTACTTGTACTAAACAGCTGCCTCAGCTTTAATTGATGTCAGATTATAGTCCAAGATCTACACAGCGAGGAATAAAAAGTACAATTTACATCATAAATATCGGAAATATTTTCAGATTAGAACCACAAACATTTAGATTTTTATTGCAAAAAAAATTACAAAAAGCATCACAAAATCCTGGAGAGACTGAAAAGATGTAAAAACCTTGATAATAAATAAATCTGTCATTGTAGCAGTCTAAAAAAAACACTAAGACACAGAAGAAACACACATTTTAATTTTTGGGGGGAATTAAAAAATACTTGTTTTTAACCTCTCAGTAAATCAGAAAATGTTGCATCTCCAGAAATTAAATGTTTTCTTTACTGACTGAAATAAAGATTTCTCTTTTTGCCTGTTTTGTTGCTAATGCCACTCAGGCTGTTGTTGGGAGGAGAAAAACTGGTAGAAATTCAGCGCTTTCTTGTGGCCGTTTTTCTAAAACGATTGGATTCCTTAATTGCCATGTCGATAATAACATAAGTACATGGTTGGAAACCACAAATGCTACACTATAATTACGAAGGCATTTGGAATTTTAAGAAAAGACAAATATGAAAAAATACATGAAGTGACATCAGTCGAGCAGTCATTTTATTTTAAAAGAGAGTTGGACGTTTTCAAAAAGTTTATAAATCTGCTGACTGGACTGAAATGACGTGGATTCCAGATGTGATATTTTTAAAAAAAGTGCATCTTAATTCCAATGATGCCAATATTTTGGATATTGAGTGGGATAATAAACACAACCAGCCCCTTTTGACACCTCAGCTGAATTTCTCACACCACTCCCGCTTGTGGTTACAGGTTTCTATAAAATCCATGTAATTACGAAGGATGTTCCGCTCCAGCAGACAACTTCTAATGCGTCTTTCAAATTAGGGTAATAATTTCTTCACACTAAAGTAAGTGCACAGCAGATGAAAGAAAATGGCCCAGATTGCACCATTACATCCGTCCTTGCTTGTGGTTGTGACCCTGTCATTTTCATACCAGCAGGCATGAATCAGGTCACTGTGTGTGCTGTCTGACTCTAAAGTGGTGGGTCTAACTAGGGCTCAAAAGGCGTTTTCCAAAACTCATTCATAAAGCGAGAAAAACAGACATATAGCATCTCCTAAATTGGGTTTTTTCATCTATAATACTTTGTGCTATTGATAATTTTGAGGCATATTACTAATAATCTCTGTTAATCAAACTGCTGATTAGTACAATTAAATAAAACAAGTAGAGCTGTAACAGTTCCTCAAATTGTTTGAGTAGCCCAATTAATAAAATTCCTGGAGGAAAATTATCTGCTTCGAAACTTTGTTAAATTAAGTTTCCTGCTTAGCGCACCATGCTATTTGCATTGCACAGCGCTCTTATTTCCCCCTCCGAGCTGTTGACAATAACGTCCAATTTTAAAGTTGAGTTTGGGGGCTTTTCAGTGATTGATGATAACATCCGGGGACGGACCAATAAGTATCCTTAAATTGATTGTTACGCTTCCTGGAGTTCAGCAGACTTTCTGCTCCCAGAGCTGCTGCCTGGTGGAGGTGAAGAGCGCGGCGGGTGCTTTGGGATAGTTGATGCTTAACATAAGTGTAGCTTTACAGACTCACCGGAAAATACATTTCTTCTCATCCCGGTACCAACATATGGTTGGCGGAGCGCACCCTGGTGGTACATGGCATGGCTGTCAGGTTTGTGTTTCTGTGTGACAAAGGAGCCAAATCCCATCGCTAACATGGACACAGAAGCTACAAATGACTGTGCAAAGAGAGAGTTCATCCATTAAATGGATTGAAGAAGAATGCATAAACCAGGGGTGTCAAACTCATTTTCGTTTTGGGCCAAATCAAGATCCTGAACGCTCTTAAAGGGCCGGTTGTGCCAGAATGTCTTGATAAAACCTGATCACAAACTGTCAAAATATCAATGAGTCCTTGAAATTAAATAATATTATTGAACATCTTTTCAGTCCCTCCAGGATTTTGTAATTCTTCTTGTTTTTTGCAATAAAATCAAAGGGTTTGTGGTTCTAATTTGGACATATTTGCGCTTATTTATGACGGTAAACACGACTTTATTACTTGCTGTATAGATCATGGACTATAATCTGACATCAATTAAGGCTGAGGCAGCTGTTTTGTACAAGTAAGAAAGTTTTTGACAATTTTTCAGAAAAAACTCCCAATTATTTTAGTGCAAAAAAATCTGCGCGTTTGTTGGATTTTGTGTCAATTCCCACAATACCTTACTTGAAAAGGGTTTTTGTCTGCAACATTATTTTATATCCAATGCATGGTTCACCTTGTGGGACAGAACAACATGTTGTTTGTCTGCTACAGTGGCGCATAAGGAGCCTACTGTTCGCCTAAGCTGCCGCGTTCAGAGCCAAAGTCTGTAAGTTCCTGAAGGAATGCCAGTAATTAGCTCCATAATCTTAAGATTTAGGAAGTCTACAGGAACACAGACTTTATCATTGTGCGAATGTCTTCCATATCGCACTACTTTGGCTTTATTGAGAAAAAAGGGTATTCTAATTATCAACAGGTTGCAATTTTTATGGGTAGAAACTTAATAGCTGAATTAGAATCGGGCGTCCTCCGGACTTATTAATGCACAATACCAGCACAAGCCGTTTACCACTTACCATTTAGAGGCTGTTTACTGCTGAATTTTCACAACAATAAAAAGTTTCTCTCTGTTTGGACCAATAAAGGAGCACAGGGAGGCGCTCAAGTGGAAAAAACTGGCACCTTTTGCGGCACATGGAGTAATATGAGATTTATTACAAACACAGTTCAAATCAACAACCATAAGCTGTCTGTCGCAAATGCGTAGAAATTTCAACCTATTCATATCACTTTTCAGACGTAGTTTCCAAATAAGTGGTGTTTTTACGTGTTATTTAACCTTAGGAATATGTTAGAACTACATTTAGTTTTTTCTTTTGGTGAAATGTCTGAACAAATTCAGGTCAGTTCAGATGACTTCAATGTTCTCCTGGAGAAAAAACAAAACAAAAATGCATTGTAATTAATTTCTTTTTTAGGATTATAAACTGATCAAAAGGTAGAGTACTGACTCACAACCAGCATTCAACTTAAACTTTCTGAACTGAATTTGGAAATTACGTTGCGTTTTTCTTTTTACACACTGAGAACAATGTTTGTCTTGACTGGATAATGCTGGACTGTCATCACAAAATATCTTCTTCACCATTGAAACTTTTTGTTTAAATCTAAAGTTATGGTACAAATCATCCAGGTAGTCACAACCAGAGAGTTATCTTCATAAACTCGACTATTCCTCAGCTTAAATCCACCATGTAAAATCTGTGATTGTGAGTTTATATGCACTCACTATGGACGAAAGATATTTGAGAAACTTATGTAAATATTTCTATTACTAAAAAAACTACAATTACTTTCTTATAGCAACATAATTAAGTCAGTGTACAAAATAAAAGCAAACAGGACAGAATATAAAGGTCTGGAGGAAAGAATCTGGGGGAGATTCAAACCTAAGATAATATTGTTTTTGTGAAATAATAATAAAAAACTGACGTGTGACCCAAAAGAAAGTTGAACCTATAAATGGTTTTCTGGGCTCCTTATTTTTCAATGCATTGTGAGTTGAAATATAAAATAAATGACAGAGAAAAAAGGTAATCATTCAGAGGGGGACGGTGTTTTTTGTGTTTCAGTTCTTGAAAACATTCATTAATTACTTAAATGTCTTGTTTGTGACATGCGTTTTGATTTCTTTATTACGTTTTGGCAACAAGTGAGCAAAAAATGTAATTTACATAAGCAGAAATGTGACTTTAAGTTATCCAAGTTGATCTTTCCTGTGGACTATAATTATCAAACAGTTAAAAATAACCTTGTTGAATGAATTACAGTCGTTCTTTTAATTAATAGAATGTTGAGTGGAAGAAAAAAGTGTAAGTGAAAGTGTTTTATTCTTTCACTGGCAAAAATGTATATATTTATTTTTATTTTGATCAGACAAAAAGTAAAAATAAGGAAAAAAATAAAAATAAAACTAATGATCGTGCCCAATGCAATTTTTTATCATACGATACAAGATCTTATGTTAAGACACAGTAATGATAAAGACATTGTCAATGTGCAGAAAGGTTATTAAAAAGAGTATGAAAGAACTCATTTTTATCCTTTTGTTCATGTATTTCTGCACAGACCTTATGGGATCATCCAAATATGTGGCAGAACATTTTCTTGGCCAGGAGAACAACACTTTGTGGCTTCTTCTATAAACATCTCTGCACTTCATTGTCTGGTTGTGTGAAAGAAGCACTGAAACAAGTCGAGTCTCAATAGCTGCATGCACTCAGACTGGTGTATATGTGTCAGCACGACACCCACTGTCTCCGAAATGACAAAAAGCGGCGATGAAAAGTCCTTTTTTTCCCATAAAAACCTGCAGTATCAGATGAGACGACGAGGGATCCCCTCATTGTCTGAACTTTGGCCAAACAAACGTGATTGTCGTGACTCGGCAAGGAGATTAGTCCCTCGAACGCCACATCGCCTTTTTTAAGGCTCTGGAAGGAATAGATGAGTCTGAAGGGGATGTCTGTGTGTGGGATGGGGTGTCCTTTATCAAAGACAACCCATCTGCCTTTAGCGCTGAGTGCTTCTCTGAGGTATACAGTACGGCTCACCAGGATGAACAGAGAAAGGACTCCTTTCTTCTAGCCTTCCTCACTCACAGTAAAAGTGCAGTTCTACCTCCAGCTCTGGTTTCTGTGCTCCTTTTGTCCAAGGCCACTGATTGAGGACACAAAATGGGTCTGAAGGGAACCCAATACAGGCCCTCTCATGTCTCATCGCCCCCTGTCAGTGCTGCTGTCACAAAAATGAAAAAATCTGGACCCGTTTAGCTGTGTTGAATTATGCACTTGCTGCCTAATTCTCCATTTTTATCTGGAATTTGACAATAAAAACAGCAATACCCCCTTCCTGTAACCTTCAAAGTGGTATTTTGAGCTAACGCTTGACGCTTTCCCTGGTGGGCTGCGCAGTAAAGCAACGCCGCTGACCCGGTAATGTGAGCAGCATGCCTTCCTCTGAGTGGCTCCGCTCTGCAGGCACTTTTACAGAGGGCCTATCCAGAAACGGCTTGAAATGCGAGCTTTTTATTGGTGAAGGAAAGTTGCCGGTAAACAGATTTGCCATCAGATATGTGTGACACCAAACCTGACCTTCACTATCAAAGGTACGGGCTGCCTGTAAGAAGTCTCCTGGATCAGGTTGTGAGCTAGAAAGAACACAAATTTGTTTAACATTTTCTATGAAAATAGCTAAAAAATAGACAACAATGTGACTTTTTGCAAACTTTAGCAAACTTTATGCAGTGACTTATGGTTACATAGGAAGTATTTTGAAAACCTGAATTTACCTTCATGGATCTGAGACACTCAAATGTTTCTTAGATCCCAATATTGTTTGAAATAGCTACGGAAAATATTGTAATTTGGTTTTGAAAAAGGATCGTGTGTTCAGCTTTAGGGCTGTTGTAAACAAATATTTTAGTAATTGAGTATTCTATCGATTATTCTTACGATTAATGCAGTAATCGGATCAAACATTTTCTATAACTCTTACCTTGACCAGCCATTTATAGCTTTTGTGTCCATCTAAGCGATGAGATTTGACACCTTCGTTCGCCACGATGCACTTCGCTACCCATTGGTTGAGCTCGAGATGATGCTGCCCAGTGATGCAGCTGGTAGAGCTGTTGCCTTGCAGCAAGAAAGTTCTGGGTTCGATTCCCGGCCCCGGTCTTTCTGCATGGAGTTTGCATGTTCTCCCTGTGCATGGTGGGTTCTCTCCGGGTACTCCGGCTTCCTCCCACAGTCCAAAAACATGACTGTCAAGTTAATTGGCCTCTCTAAATTGTCCCTAGGTGTCAGTGTGCATGGTTGTCTGTCTCTTTGTTGACCTGCGACAGACTGGCGACCTGTCCAGGATAAACCCCGCCTCTCACCTGGAATGATAGCTGTCACCAGCACCTCCCGACTCCGCTAACTGTAAGAAAATGGATGGATGGAAATGATATAAAATTTGTCAGTAAACGATTATTTTATCAGAACCATTTGTTAGCTGTGCCTTTAAAATGTTATTTTGTGTTGATCAGTTACATAAAATCTACATCCAGATTTTTGAGGCTGTGCTGATAAAGTGTGAAAAAGTGGGTCACTTTTACTTCACACATAACAGTCCAATTTTAAAAAAATCTCTCAACCTACTTCTTCAACAAGCAGAGAAAGAAAATAGCTTTCCCAGAAATGTTATAATTTTGGCAGCAAACAGGAGATCAACAGCGTGTTGCTCCACATCTTGGACTTTAACCATACTCTTAATATTTTTTCTTATGCTGGTGCCCCAATGTCTCTAATCTGTATAACATCTATGGAGTCATCCAGAAAAAATACATAAACATTGTTTTGCTTTGCAAAAAAGCATGTCAAATGCTTTACTATGCTGCTTATATTCGTCCTGGAACAAAACATGTTCAATACCACAAGTGCTTCTTTACTCTGTGTCCACCCAAATGACACTCATGTCCTCTGTGTTTATGAAGATCTTTAGGCTCAGAGGTGTCAACACTGAGTCTGTAGATGCAACTTGTTCACATTTGTTTTATATCCTTCTTGATGTACTCGCAGCTGGAAAAGAGTTGCTCTTCATATCAGACATAAACAGATGAACCAATATTAGAACAGGATGTTCCTGGTCGTACGTGTTCTTGCAAAGTGGATCCAGTCTCATAATTGATTTTTTGTGTCAATGGATCCGCCAGTTTCTTGCAAATAAGAACAATTTGATACTGGCAAACACAAAAAGTGGGTTTCTGGGTCATTCGTGACTCTGTCGACCTACTTTCAGCGCAGCCAGTTCTTGTACAAGCTTCCAAATCTAAACCATCCTGTGTCAGTTCATTGAAATGTCGACATCGACGTGCATTCGGCTCTGAACAGAAGGGACACAGGTGTTTATCTTTCATCCCATGGAATCCCCGCGTCTCATGAAACACCGTTCTGCAAAAAACATGAAGCGTGTGGACATCTGTCCACCACAACCGCCCCTAATATCTCACACCTGTGTGTTGAGAGTGAAGGGTAGAAGATCTCACTTCCAATACGCAGAGGGTATTAGACACATTCATTGTATGAAAATCAAACTTTAAATTAAGAGACTCAAACCTTCAGCACACTTCTGTTTTTTTTTTGTTTTCATCCTAACAATACGGTCCTTATTGGACATGTAAATCACTGTTCTGCTTTATTAAAGTTAGTCAGTTTTGATAATCAGGTCATACAATGCTGGAGCCAGTGATTTATTTATACGGATACATTTCAGATTTCCAATAGTATTTCAATTCAGAGGGCGTGAAAAAATTTATGACAGAAGATTAAGAGAATCACATCAGCAAATATGTTTTATAAGTTTGCAGATAACAATAGGACTCCCCAGAAATACCCACTGCTAACGTCGGGGTCTAAAATCATTGTAAACCACTTGCAGCTGGGCTGCCAGCGCCTGCAGTCATTAGCAGACCTGTGGTTTTACAGTGATGTTAATGCATGGTTGTGTTGCACTTGCTCACAGAAATGAGGTATATTGAAAGCGCACGCAGTGACTTTGCTGTGGCAGCCGCGCTCTTTTTGAAGCCAAGTTTGTAAGTTGACACAAGAGCGGGGCCAGGAGGAATTACAGGTTGGCAGATAAACAGGAGCAGCAGCAGCAGCAGGGCGGCTCCCTTCGTCAAATTAAAAGCCACTGCTTCTCTCATCAGCTGCCAGCTCAGCTAATGAATAGCAAACTAGCAGGATTTTGGCCCATTCCTCTCAGCTGTTGTCTCGGCTGAACATTGTGCTTTACTGTATAGAACATGCTGTTTGCTGCTCTTTTTAAATCCACAAAGAACAAATGTAGACAATTAATTAAGTTAATTCAGGTTAAGATCGCAGCACATTCCTAATTCACTAAAATAGAAAGACATGTAAACTTGTGCAAGAAGACATTATGTCATTTTTTGTTTATTTTGTATAATACACTCCACATTTGATTTATTGTGTAGAAATCTGGGGAAATACATAATGCCTGGCGGGCCACCAGACTCTATTTGTGCTCCCACCAGGCTTAGCATTTTTAATTTATTAGGTTTTTTCTAAATGATTGCCTTTTATGCCAATCTTATGCATTAACCTTCAAATAAAGTGTAACCAAGAATAAATTCAAACATATAAACCTGTTATTGTTTGCTTATCAGTGTGGAAATATGTTGTGCAAGATGCAAAAATGCTGTTGATGATATAAAAATTTATAAATAATTGTACATTTATGGTTGAGAATATGAAACTTAAGCGTGAAAATAATTTAAGTTTATCTGATATTTGGAGATTTAAATGTTTACAAGTTCATGAGTATGAAAGGGAAATCATAAGATCTTGTATCATATTATGTAAAATTGCATTGGGCATTATAATTTGTTTTATTTTTTTTTCTTGTTTTTACTTTTTGTCTGATCGAAATAAAAATAATTTTGTGCTATGTAAGGGTTGGATAAAACACTCTCACTGGCCCAACCACACTTTTTCCTTCCACTCAACATTCTATTAATTAAAAAAATGACTGTAATTCATTCAGCAGGGTTATTTTTAACTGTTAGATAATTATAGTTCAAAGGAAAGATCATCTTAGATAATTTAAAGTCACATTTCTGCTTTACGTAAATAAAATTTTTTGCTCATTTGTTGCCAAAACATAATAAAGAAATAAAAGCGAATGTCACAAACAAGACATTTAAGTAACTAATGAATGTTAAAAAAAACACCGTCCCCCTCTAAATAATTACCTTTTTTCTCTGTCATTTATTTTATATTTCAACTATCAATGCATTGAAAAATAAAGAGGCCAGAAAACCATTTATAGGTCCAACTTTCTTTTGCGTCACACGCCAGTTTTTTATTATTGTTTCACAAAAACAATATTAGCTTCTTGTTTGAGGTGTTCAGGATCAGGCAGCGCCAGGGTCAGAGGTCAGAGCACATACTTGTCAGGAATCCTGACACTCAACAATCACAGGAACTGCTTTGTTCTCTTGGGGGATTTACAGTTTTTCATGACAGCTTACGGAAGGCAATTACAGACAAGTAGCCAAGGTGTTTATGCGATTATGTGGCAATTATGTCACACAATTAAAAGAGTAATGTCTTTGTTTTGTAAATGCAAAGATTGCAGCGATTTAAAAAATAAAATAACTGGGCTAGGTTTGTGCTAAGGGTTGGATTGGGGACATCTGATCTTAAAACTCACCTTTTTCTGTATGCAATGCTTGAAAAGTGGATATTTTTGTAAAGATTTTGCAAACCGACGCACCAGAACGTACAGAACCAACCCGTACCTCTAGTTTAGTAGAAAAACATCTACCAAACCACAATCCAGACTTATGCTGGTTGCAGCTTTATTGTCTTAGAAAATTTTATTCTTTTCTTATTCAAGTCTCAAAAACTGTATGTTATCCCTGGTTTTAACAGAAGCGTTTTGCAGAGAAATGTATTAATAAAACACTATTTTCAATGGGATTCAGTAGGAATTAGACCGTCAAGTATTTCAGATTTTAATTCTGAGGTTTGAGGATATTTGGGCATTTCCACCTGATGGTACTCCACATGGTTTCTCCCACAGAAATTCAATAAACGATTTCTGTTTACCAGGTGTATGTGCACTAAACATTAGCTGCTGCTTTGGCAATTAAACTTGTAAAACAAATAATTAAAAAAAATACAAAAAATTTATCTTCCTTTTAAAGGTTAATGTATTGTTTTACATTGTCTCTGCATAAATAAATAAGCAGCATAAACATACATAAATATCTTCTCACACTAAAGAAGTAATTTTTTATAGGTAAATGTTTGCGTAAAATGGACTTTGTTCTTTTATTCTATGAACTACTGACAACATGTCTCTGAAAAACGTAGTATTTATTTGCAGAAAATGAGAAAAAAGATTCCGTGCAATGAACTCCTCATTTTTTCCAGAGCTGTATCTGTGTACACTCATTGGGATTCAGAAATTATTTAAATCCAAAAGAGATTTTAGCTTTTAAACATTTTACAAAAGCTGGTAAATACTCTAAATCCACTAGTACTCTTTTTTCAAAAACTTACTGATTAAAAGAATACATAAAGGAATAGTTGTTAACGTTTGTTTCAAATTCAGAAATACTTTTAAATCCCAAAGGGAAATGAAATGTGGCCCCTGGTGCTAGAGGTGCTGGGACAGTCATGCAGTTTGTTTTTGAGTTAAAAAATGTTTAAAGTTTAGAGGAAATTTGAAAACATCACTAGGGATTGGAGGACATTGTTAACAATCCAAAAACGGCAAACATAAATAAACAAACAACGCTTAGCCTGGTGGGGGCAGAAGGAAAGCCTGGTGGCCCGCCAGGCTGGTAATATATGGGGGGAAATGCGGCCAAAAATCTGAAGAAGCTTCTGACTGAAGACACTGTTTTTGTAAGTCAAGTCTTTTCCACTCAGCTGGGATTTATTGCTTCAGCTTTTGTTAATCAGCTGTTTTCAGTTGTGAACAACTTTGCTGCTATGCTTATGCATCATAAACAATGATATGCACCATCTCCCCCCGGACACTGCAACGGGTGGACGACCTTTATTACCAGAGCCACGGTTTCCGGAACAAATGCTGTGAAATATTCGGCGACATCACTTCTTCTGGCGCTTCAACAATGTTCCTTCAGATTAGAAAGACAGCCGAGGCACTACAGATCCTCCAAACTAAGTAGATGCTTTTCTTCATGTCTCCTCCTTGTTTTACCCTAAAGCCTGCATGCATAGCAGCTGAAACAATTTATCTTTGTCTTGATTAAGTTGTGGCTGCAGAGTGGCGCAGCTGGTAGAGCTGTTGCCTTACAGCAAGAAGGTTCTGGGTTCGATTCCCGGCCCCGGTCTTTCTGCATGGAGTTTGCATGTTCTCCCTGTGCATGTGTGGGTTCTCTCCGGGTACTCCGGCTTCCTCCCACAGTCCAAAAACATGACTGTCAGGTTAATTGGTCTCTCTAAATTGTCCCTAGGTGTGAGTGTGTGTGTGCATGGTTGTTTGTCCTGTGTGTCTCTGTGTTGCTCTGCGACAGACTGGCGACCTGTCCAGGTGACCCCGCCTCTCATTTGGAACGATAACTGGAGAGGCACCAGCAACCCTCTCGATCCCACTAAGGGATAAGGGTGTAGGAAAATGGATGGATGGAGATGATATGAAATTTCCGGTTCGTCAGTAAACGATCGTTTTATTTACCCATGTTCAAAACCATTTGTCAGCTGTGCCACTAAAATGTTATTTTGTGTTGATCAGTTACATAAAATCTACATCCAGATTTTTGAGGCTGTAAAAATAAAATCACTGAAACAGATCATTTTAAATAGCTGTATATGTTGTACGTGAATATTTAATACGGAAACAAAACATAAATCCACGTAGACTTTTACATTTTTACAGCTATTTATTTTCTAAACGGTAACAAAAAATTTGCAGTGAATAAAAACAGCATTTTGCATTATACAACTAAGAAAATGTTTACAGACAAAACTAATAATAGAAACAGATACACAACAATAAAACAATAAAGAGCAGAACATCCTCGCGTCAGTGTGCAAACTGTTTATACAGACGAACATGTCCCCTTTTATAAGACCACACATCCTGATAAATTATTTAAATAGCATGTATCTATACGCACGCACAAATCAAACTCTCACAAACAGCTAGGACAAACAAAACAATAATTTATTTGCTAAAAACAGCACTGGAAATATGTGGCAAAGCAAAATGTATAAAAATCTCCCATTTCTTACTGGGGTACACTGCGGCCCTGGGAACTCTGCTCTGCGTCTTAGATACAAAAACTATTTACAGCTTATGCTAGGGCAGCACTAGAATGTCCAACATTTCAGAAGATTGTGAAAAAGCATTGTTTTGTTTTATCAGATTATAAACAGCAATGAGGTAATAATTGTGCATTTAAAATGTCATCTCTCTCTGCAGAAAAGGAACAAAAATCACACCAACTTCATATTAAAAAAAACGTTCTGAGGAAAACCCAATTCACCTCGTAAATCAGCTTTTACTAGAACAAAGAGACAGATATTAGGAGTTTTACTCATTTTAGCATTACTTCTGTTCGCTGCCTACACTGTAGGCAAGAGTCGATAAGCTGGATGTATTTACATCATTTCATCTTGAAATCCTCAAAAGTTGAGGGCAGAAATCTCTTCAGTGACGAAATGATCATTTTAGAATTGATCATGGCTGTTTGATACCAGGTGATTATTCTCATTGGTTTAATATCGGAAGATCGTCACTTCCATCTTATCCTGAGTCAAAAATTCAGAGTCAAAAGAGCTTGTGGTTCTTCTGTTTAAACCAGAACTAAGCTGAGCTTAATTTCTCTACTCAACAGAGATTCTTAGGTAGACAGGTGAAGGATTTTCTTTATCTGTTCATGGCTAATCTTCCACGCACAAACACATACCTCCCGCAACGTAACATTCCCCTTAAGTCATTTCAAGTCCTAAAATGTGCTGTGTTCATTCTTTGAATCCTCAAAAGCATCATCCACAAATCATCCAAGGAGTAGTCTGGTAAAGAACAGAGAGCGGGTGTTTTTTCTTTCTTTGGGATGTCTATCCAAAAAGGTGAAGCACACGGGAAACTGAGAGTAATGAAAAGGCATTGAAGTGAAGTGCATTTTTTTCTGAGGAACCTTTCCCAATGTTGGTGTCCATCTTGCAAAGTCAGAGTCTTTTCAGCTCCCCTTGACCTTTGATCCTCAACCGGAAGTCGGCTAGTTGGTGCTTTGCCCAAACCAACTTCAAGTTACCCTGAGGCTAACAGTACGCCCTTCGCCCCATCCGAGAGTGCATGCCACGGAAGAAAAGAAATGCAGAAATAAATCAGCTCCCGGACTTCGCAGGAGAAAATATGTTCTTACTTTACAAATAAAAGGTGCATTCCTCAGAGTTTGACCGTCATTTTATGCATCTGTTGAAAGACAATAACAGGAGTTAGCATATAAATTTGCAGTGTTTTCAGGAATGTTTACACTTTCTTCAATGTCACCCACCTCTGCATTCATACTTGAGGTCTGAGAAATAAACCATCTCTTGCGAGAAGACAAAAAGACCTAGCCTGCCACCTGCATAGGTCTTGTCATAGATGCTGCCAGAATCTGCCATGATCTTCTTACCCTCATACATCACAACTCTGTGGAGAGAAAAATACAACTGAATAAGCTCAAAAATTGGAGTTCATGAATAATAAAAAAGCTGTGAAGCTTTTTATTGTTCCCACCTGATCAGTCCTGTTCTTGGCCTGTGGATCAGATGCCATCTGTAGGCAGTGAAGTCTTTCCAGCCGACGTTTTTAGGATCGTGCCAGAGAGTGCGGACCTAGTAACCGAGAAAAAAGGATCTGCAGTTTAGTCTGCCTGATAAACATCTAAAGGTATTCATCTAAATCTATCCTACCTGTCCTGCGGTGTTGCCCGTGTGCCAGAGAGCGTTTCTCAGGTGCTCTCCTGGGCCGGTGGTGGAGTTAACTACTTTGATGGACAGGCCTGAGTATCCCTGGGCCTTGGTGGGTTTACTGGACCAGTAGGTCTGCGTGATCTGCTTCCACATCACCACATAGAACCTAGAACTGGATTGGTAGCCGAACACAAAGCCGGCATAATCGTCATCTCTCTCTGTGTTTATGAAGAAAGTTCCACTGAAGTCCACGGCGTTGAACTCGTGGTAACCTGTTGAAGAAAACGGGCCGGGAAAACGCTTTCATGAAGGCGTGCATTAAAAAAGACAAATGCAACGGCTGGAATACTTTCTCAGATTCCATTTTTAGCCAGAAGAAGGCTTGAAGGAAATAAAATAAAAACATACCGACTGCAATGCCAGGATCGCAGTTGACAGTCTGAACCAGCTCTTTGCCTTGATGCCGGACGACCCAGTTAGGATCGATCTGGGAAGTGCCTTTTGGATCCAGAGGAACCATCTGGAACTTGCGGAAGTCCGTCTCACTGATATCGAAGTTCTCAGGACAAACATCGTAGATATCAGGAACGTTGTCTTGGTCAAAGTCGTCTTTGCAAGCATCTCCACGACCATCGCCTGAGAAATTTGGTGCGTTTGGTGTAAGTTAAGAAGGTTTTTCCAGAAGTACTTGCACACCGTGGAATGTATCTCAGAATTTTCTTACCATCAGAATCCAGCTGGTCAGTGTTGAAGGCCAGTCTACAGTTGTCTTTGTCATCAGGGATGCCGTCGTTGTCATCGTCATGGTCACAGGCATCTCCCTTTCCATCCTTGTCGTGATCAGCCTGGTTGGCGTTGGGAATATAGGGGCAATTGTCCAGGTTGTTCTGGTGTCCGTCCTCGTCGATGTCCTGGTTACTGTCACACTTGTCTCCCACTCGATCGTCATCTGAATCCACCTGCAATCAGTTCATGTTAAATAATCATGAAACATGAAGCTAAAACTAGCTAGTTACCTACCTAATTAGTTTTAGCGGGAAGCTAGCTGAAAGTAGCTTCCAGATTACGTTTTAGCATCACGATAGCTAAAACTAGTTTCATCTGTTTCATGTTTCTGTCATGAAGCTAAAACTAGCTTCATCTGGAAGCTAGCTAAAAGTAGCTTCCAGAAAAAACAAAAAAAAACCATCCAGCTTTTCTTTTAATTACTTCCTGGTGCTGCAGTTTGTTATCCATGCTGTCTGGCATTCCCATGTTTAAAGTGGTGTTTTAATAAAGCCCTTGTTGGGCATTTGTTCAGTTTTTTTCCTTTTCATCTGGAAGCTAAAAGTAGCTTCCAGATGAAGTTTCAACTTCACGATACATGAAGCTAAAACTAGCTAGTTACCTACCTAGCTAGTTTTAGCTAGCTAGTTTAGCTTCACGACACATGAAGTTAGCTTTAGCTTCATGTGTCGTGAAGCTAAAACTAGCTTCATCTGGAAGCTAGCTAGAAGTAGCTAGGTAGGTAACTGGCTCGTTTTAGCTTCATCTGGGTCATCTAAAACTAGATTAAGCTAGTTTTACCGTCATCTGGTTCAAATTTCTTAAAAAAATAATCCATTCAGCAACTTTTGTAACTACTAGTATTATTTCCAAGTATTTCTTCAGCTGCAGATGTGTCCTTTGCCACAAACAATCAAGTGTACACTAAAGGAATGGTATATTTTTGCATTCAAAAAAAGGGAATTGAACGATCTATTTGCATCTTCTAAGAGATTTCTACTGTTCCGTAAAAAACGCTTAGCTAAAAAATGTGCAAAATTTGCCCTTTTTTTCATTGATGAATCAATGAATCATCAGAATAATTTGATAGATTAATTGATAACTAAAATAAGTGTTAGTTGCAACTCTACTTGTTTTATACATTTAAAAATATTAGGACTAATGCATCCGGCAGTGGTAAACAAGTCTCTTCTAGTCGCTTTAAGCAGCGCACAATTTGTTAGTAAAAAAAACACCTTGACACACCCTACCATTCCCCCAATCCTCTGCCCAATTCCTGCTGTTCAACACATTCCTATTTCTCAGTGTAGCATGGCACAGGTGGACTGAGCAGGCCTGTGCTGAATTGACATGGCATGCACATACCCCAGGACCAGCCAATTCCTCCATAATATCCAGCCTAGGGCCTCTTCCCTCACATTAGCCAGCCATCGTCAATGGGCCATTGAAAAGGCCTCCTGCTCCCCCCTCCTACCACGCCTTATTGAACTAATGTGCCCTTGAGCTGCATGTGGGATTTGCTCCACCATTACATGGCGTGATAAAGCTTAGACAGCCACACAGGGCTAATCGCTGGGGCTCTCTCTCAATTGAAAGACAGATATATGCTGAGCTAGAGAGAAAGGCTTGGATCTGAATGTGGATTATTGTTGGTGGCTGAGGCGGAAGGAAATGGGGAAGGGTGCTTGCGTCTGTGTCCACACACCTGATCAGGATTATGTTCCAGAGGACAGTTATCGCACATGTCTCCCACTCCGTCCAGATCTGTGTCTCTCTGGTCAACGTTGTATATGTAGGGACAGTTGTCCTTCTCGTTCAGTATTCCTGGCAATCAACAAGAGAACCTCAAAGTTTGGAAACACCAAAGTAAAGTTTTTAGGGGTTTTTATTTGAAAAATGTGAATGCCTACCATCTCCATCGATGTCCACGGCACAGGCGTCTCCCTCGCCGTTGCTGTCTGTGTCTGTCTGGTCTGGGTTGCTATTGTACGGGCAGTTGTCACAACGATCCCCCACTTCATCACGGTCATAATCATACTGCCTGGGATTGTACACGAACGGACAGTTGTCCTGTTCCACAAAGACAAAATGAGGAGCTGATGACAAGTTTTCAGTCGCAGTACTTATCTTTTGCTGTCTGGACCTGTGCAAGCAGAGCTGGATGAAAAGCTGCTTTATTTTCAGGCTCTGTTCTAAAGTTGGGATTCGTGTCAGACAATGCAGGTGCCTTTGCTCACTGCCGTAACTTTGGTATTTATGGTTTTGGCTAAGAATCAGTGAAAAACATTTGCTTTCCTGCCCCACCTCAGCTTTTGAGGTGCATTAGCACCAATACTAACCCTGTCATCAGGAATACCATCATTGTCATCATCATCGTCACATGCGTCTCCAGTTCCATCCTTATCATAATCTTCCTGCCCTGAGTTTGGAAGATTGGGACAGTTGTCCTGAATAACGAGAAATATGTTCAGACGGGCTGCTGGAAGGCAACGTTACACGTAATCTTACAGTTTCCTCCCAACTCTGGCGAACCTTTTTACAGTGGTAGGTGGCATTCTCCACACAGACCAGATCAGCATTGGGCCATCCGTCTAAATCCGTGTCCTCTCCACAGATATGACCATTGCCAGCATATCCAGGTTTGCACTCGCAGCGGAACATCGGATCGGAAAAGTGTCCGAGGTAGTTGCAGCGAGCGTTTTTGTTGCAGTCATGGCTTCCATCGAGGCAAGGGTTGCGGGGGGTGCACACCTGTAGATTGTAAGGTTTAAACAGGAAGTAATCAGACAAGTTATGCCACTGTAAGTTACGACATTTTACATCATACTACTATATGTCACACATAGTTCGTTCACAACTTAATCAGCTTGTCGCAATTTATTTAAACATCGAAAAACTCATAATACGATATGCATTCCGATTAGACTCATTTGTCAAATTAAATAAGCAATTATTAAACATACTTTCCATTAAGACCCAATTTATCTTTAGAAACATTTTCATTTTTAAAATCATATATTTTCATTAGGTGTAAGTGCAGGATCATCATAATTAACAGAGATAAATGCTTCAGTCTGAGTGTAATTAATCTGCAAAATATGTTGTACGTTACTGAAATAAACTAGTTTAGTAATTATTTTCTAATTTATTGAATACGAGTACATGTGCTACTCAAAAGATGGAGAAATGACTCAATTTCAGAAAGCATTATGCAGACACTGTCTGCACTGATGAAAATTGGTGTAAAGTGATTTTCAAATGCTCAACTTGTTTTAAATCAGTTATAGAGCATTGCCTTTCATCCCCAGATGGTTAAGTGATTAAAAAGTACAGAAGAAAGAATGACAGTGTCCTCAAAGCAAAATAAGTTACTCTTGCCTGATGCAGCAGGACAATGTCAGGATGGCAGACTTACAAAGAAAATAATTAATAACAATAACTGGAATTAGTTTGCACAGATGCATAAATATTCTGGACTTTGACAGAAAAGCCAGGCGTGCACTTGCCTGTTTGTTAGCAGCGGCTTGCTCTACACCTTTGCCAAACGGTTGGGGTCCTGAGTAGCGAGGAGGGCAAGGCAGACAGTTGTATCCTGGCTCTGTGTTCTCACAGCGGTGCACACCGTTAAACTCAAAGCAAGCATCTGGAACCTCCTTGCACTGTTTTTGTGGTTAAATAAAAACCCTTGTTATTTTTTTCCAGGATAATAATTTTTGCTCCATAATTATGAACTCATACCTCGTCAACATCTTTGCACTTTATGCCATTTCCTGTGAAGCCAACTGGGCATTTTCCACATTTCCAGGAACCATCAGGGAAGCTGGTGCACTTGGCTCCAGAAAAGCAAGGGCTGGACAAGCATCCATCTGAAAACAACAATGCAATCTCGTCAAGAGAAATCTGTTTTTAATCTCAACAATGCTTAAGTGAAAAATAAAAACTCAAGACAACCTACAGTGAAATGACTCACCTATTGGGCAAGCTTTCTTATTGCACATCTGTCTGTCTATGGCGTCGCCCACACACTCTTTACCACCATGCAGTGGGGCAGGATCATTGCACAGGCGCTTACGAGTTTGAACTCCACCCCCACAGGTGAGGGTGCATGTACCCCAAGGTGACCAGGGTCCCCAGTTCCCGTTAACTGGAGAGAGGAAATCATGATCAGTTTCTACCCTTGCTGCAAAAGCCAGGAGTGAAATCAAGAAGTCGGTAGTTGCGTTTCCGTGAAGCATAGCATTGTGCAAATTGAAAAAATGAGAATAAATTTGCTTCAAAAAAACTCATGGGTTGTGATTAAAAAATGTTTGCACCAGGATGAGGTGGTTTTTTTGGCCATATTGAAACAGATGTATTTTGAAAAACAGCAGTGGAAGCACTTTTTTTGCATCACACAAGTCACATGATTAGCAGCTGGATGTTACTACTGAGGAAAACCACAAAGAAGACGACAGGAAGTTGTAGGAGGATGAAGTTTTTTGTTTTTTTTCTGACGCCACCATAGCTCTCATAGAATCGCACAGGTCTTAAAAAGTTGTGTGTCATTCGAACGTGTTCAATCCATCACTCTTATACAAAATCGCCCACTATAGTTTCCCCAAAATGCTGCAAGCGTGTGAGGCAGGAGTGTCAAACTAATTTTTGTCTTGGGCCAAATCCAGGTCATGAAAGCTCTTAAAGGGCCGGTTGTGCCAGGATGTATTGATAAAACCTGACACAAACTGTCAAAATATCAATGAATTCTTAAAATTAAATATTATTGAAAATTTTTTCAGTTCCTCCAGGATTTTGTGATTATGACGGTAAATGTGACTTTTTGTTACTCGCTGTATAGATCCTGGACTATAATCTGACATCAATTAATTAAGGCAGCTGTTTAGTAAAAGTAAGAAAGTTTTTGACAATTTTTGAGAAAAATCTGCAACAAACTCTTAATTATGCATTAGCCCAACAAAGTGCGGGGATTTGTTGATTTTGCGTGAATTTCCATGATAACTCTCAAGAAACAGGAAGGACTGATTGATATAATTTGTCAGTAAACAGATAGAAACTGCGTTGATTTGATTGATAATAAAATATTTAATCACATTTAGTGTTTAGTCTAGACTCTAGAGGGCCACATAAAAAGTTATGGTGGGCCAGATTTGGCCCACAGGCCTCGAGTGTGACACATGCTATAAGTGGTTTGTCGCTCCAATGCCGAAGAAAACACTGACGTCTCCTTTGATGATTGATGATGATGATGATGACAGAGATAAAAAAATATTCATATACTCAGTTAGATGAGATTATGAGTATATCTCATGTAACTGTTTGCATCCGTTGCTGTCGTTGAGGAGGATTTGTGCACATTTGTCACGAAAAACTCACTGGGACATGGAGACTTCTCACACTTCTCAGTTTGTCGGCCCTCTCCCTCACAGTCGCTGCCTCCCAGCTGAGGGGTGGGGGAGTTGCAGAGGCGGATACGAGTGATGACACCAGAACCACAGGTGACGGAGCACGACGACCAGGGTGACCAATGACTCCAGTTTCCGTCCTGCTTGACTGAAGATTTGAAGAAAAAGAGGTCATAGGTCAACAGGCAGCAGGTAAAGCGTTGGACTAATAACTAAAGCTAATTATGTTTTACAGATAACAAAAAAGCAAAACTTCAAGTGAGTGATATCCAGCATACGGAGCGGTTCTGTTACTCACAGCGCTTGTCACACTCCTGGAGGTAGCAGTCGCGGGTTTGCACCGAGGTGCCCTCACAGATATTATTGATACGGTCGCAAGAGCGCCCACGCTGCTGGATGCCCCGCCCACATGACACAGAACAATGAGTCCATTCAGACCAGGGCGACCAGCCGTCCTCAGCGTAGTCACTCGCTGCGCCAGGGAGGGAGCGGGAGAGAATACGAAAAAGAGGGAAACAATTAAAATGGTATTCCAGAGAGGCAGCAAGCCTTTTTAAAAGACCCCTGAGCATAAACAAAGAGGGCAAAGTGCTCAAGTGGAGGGCTAATGGAGAGGATTTAGCCGGGAATGAGATGCAGAAAACGTTTTCTGTTTAGATCCAAGGCAGATGACTGACACTCCGAGATAAGCCAGGGAAACAGTCGACTGTATTCAGCATGAAATGACTGCAAAAACACAAAATCTTACCATGTATTTCTGTTTAGTTTTAGTGCAAATATCTTGGTCCACTTGGAAAAAGACAAAACTAACTTACAAGGACGTTTTCAACAAGTAAGTAAATATGAAAATGTCTTGTTAAAAGTGAAATAACTCGTACTTTTCATCGATATCAAGGAATTATTTACTCAAAACAAACTCCTAACTCCTTTGGTATTTTTATGCAGTCAAATTATCTTAAAAGTTAGCAAGCCTTGTCTGAAAGCTAAAGCGCTCCATCCTGGGCATTTCTTTGGTGACGCAAACACAAATGGGTCTTTCAGTGAATGTGGCAGTGTTTGAATGCATCTTCTGTTAGCTGAACTGTATACATACAAGCATATGGTGTGGATTTACTCACATACACAGCAAATATCAATTCTTACGTGTTCCACAACGAGGACAACATTCGCCATCGGGGACGGTGGCATTGGCACACGGGATCAAAGGGCAGGAGATCTTGCGGCACACGGTGGCAGAGTTCTGCACAAAGGAAACTCATAATCAGATTAGCGGGTAAGAAATTAAGGGGAAAACTTTGGCAAGAATTTGACTCTAGAAACTTGTATCTACCCCCTAATGACTGAAAGCCGTCATAACAGGCACCACATCGTTAAGTAAAAATGTGATCGACAATAACTGGCACTTAAATGTTGAAATCAACGCATCTGCTCTGGCACAGATCATTGTTCAGAGGTCAAGAAAGTTGCATCAAGCTTAAGAAAACAGTCTTTTCACTCATATTGTGCTTGAGTGAAAGGTAAATTTGCATGTTTGTTCGTGCAACCAACACATTACATCCCTAGGTCAAATCAACCGTGCCAGAAAAGTTAAAGCACGGAGCTCTGGCAGGGAGTTTATACCCCCTGCAGACAACCACCTGCCCTGCGGGTCAGGAGAGGATTGGCATAAGCTCAGAATCCTGAATAAAATCAGTCTCACATTGGTGCTTTAAAGATCCAGGGGCACAAACAGCTAAATATCGTCTCCTAGCACAACACCATAAGTGAATCTGCGCTCACAACTGCTCTATAGGTTTACATGCCAATGCTCCCCGTCCTGGATTTGATTACTGGCAGGAAACAATGTGGAAATAGAGAGAAGTAGGAGAGAAAAAACTGTCCGCAGGTTGAATTGTCTGTAGGATTCCTGCCAAGTATCCCCCCCTTTGTCAGAGCCAAGGTCTTGTTCCTAATTATGGACATCACTTAAAGTCTGTTAGAGTCCCCAAGGGCCACACTCATGCTGAATGTCTGACAAGAGACATGTCATTACAACACCAAAGACCGGCAACCTTCTGCAAAACCAACAAACTACTAATTACCAACACGAGCAGCCGAGGTGACGGTTAAGTCCTCCTCATTCAACCGGTATTGTCTTAGTTTAAGAGTTTGTGTACTTCATATCTGTGTGACAGTTTAACATGCAGCAGACACAAATGGTAGGTCATTGGGGGAAGGGTTTCACCTGACAGGTGCACTCAGTGCAGTCATCGACGGTCCATTCGTCTTTGTTCTTGCGCACAATGCCGTTGTGGATGCAGACACCACTATGTATGCCAATGTGGTTCTTAATAAGCTTGTTCTCATTTGTCTGGCATTGTAGAAAAGAGAAAAATGCAATGATGTAATGAGTTTTGAGGATATATCAGTAGACCAAGTGCTGAAAAGAAAGAACGCATTAATGTGGCTCATCACAAATGTTTCATTTATAGAAACTAAACCAAATCTAGCAGAGAGACATAGTAACCCAACATGCCTCCCTCTATGCAGATGATACTGTAATTTATATACACGAACGTAGCATGACACAGGTTGTGAATTAACCCTTTTAGACCTAAGTTTCTGGATATTTTTGCTTATTTTAATTTACGTTAATCCTGGATAAATCCTGGATAAATGGGCAAATATATTTGCCCATTTATCCATAACAACTGGAACTTTAAATATCTAATATCAATCTACTATCTATCTAATATTATTTTCACGTCTATTAAAAGACAGCCCCTGCTACGATGGGGGGTGGAATTACCATAATAACCTGATATTGGCTGGAAAGCGCAACATTTCCCCTCCCAGAAAACGTTGGGATTTTTTAGGTAGCGCAAAGTGTGGCAGAATTACGGTACTGCTAATTTGACTGGATCGTCTGGAAGGATTAACGAAAAAAATCCAATGATTAACGTTACACCGTGGGTCCAAAATAGTCTTTACGTTATTCTAAAATACAATGTTTGTAGCCCATTTGAAAAACAACTGTTTGTCTCACGCTGATACATTTACAAATGCAAACTGCTCCTGTTAATTAAGCGAATAACCTAAAACGTTGATGTCTCATCCTTACCAGTTGGCGGAGCTCATTGGACAGCTCCTTGACCACGACACCGAGGCCTTTCAGCTCCTTGAACATGCTGACCAGATCCTCACAGGAGAAGCCACACACCATCTGCAGGTCTTAAGAAGAAAAAAAGCTTAGGGAAGCCTGCTGCAGCCATCCCTGTCACAGGTAACAAGGTACATCAAGGTTCCTGTTTTAAAACTGCTGAAATTCTTCTACTTCTGTATGTAGCGTGATAAATACTTCTGGTCAGCTGGCTTAAAGTAAGATACTAAACCTTTTCCCTTGCTTTTATGTAAGCAAAAAGGTCCATAAAAATAAGGACAGCTGTGGTGTAAAAGCTAGAGGAGCACCACCCATCAGTATACTAAAGTAAACTTGTTATAAAATGCTGTTTTGAAGCTTCTAGCAGCATACCAACTGCTACCGGTGCATAATAATTGTCACACTTTTGTCATATGTCATTTTAAGATCAGTCAGATCATCTACATTTTTGTTTCATATACTTCTGTAGCTACTGGTTAATCTCCTACCAGCCCACGTCTCTCCAGTTTTAGACCTTCACTTACAAAGATGATGAAGTCCAAGTATTGCACAGTTTTTACCTTTAGTTTTGTGTCCAGTGTACTCTGTTCTGATGGCAGAGGAGCCGTTCAGGTTGGTCACAATCATCGTATCACTCGAAGCAGCTGAAGGGCAAAAAGTCACGAGACCCTGAAATTCCTCTGAAATTCCTCAGAGACAAGTTAACCACTTTTAAGCTTTTACCAAGTAATTAGCATGTAAATTACAACCAATACAACAACTCCCCACTGACAGCAGCTTGCTTTGTGTTTGGCACTGTCTGGCGGATAATGAAGAGCACTGCGCTTCTTGGACTCCATTACTTACTGGTCTGGCATCCTTTGTTGCGCAGGATCGCGTCCAGCGTGGTTCCAAATACAAACCGCACGTTTTGCAGCACCCCCTAAAAGCATCAATGTCAGAAAGGAAACGTGGTTATTTGAGGAACGCTTAATTGGTCAGTCCGTCGTTCCTGAGTTGCGTGCGTAATTGCGCATAATTCCAATGTTTCAGACGTTCTTTCTTCTAAAAACATAAAAAAACACCCACACACACCCACACACAAGGCGTTCCGGAGTAAGAATCAATCTTCTGCGCTCACCATGAACCTGTCGTTCACTGCTCCCTTCCCGACCCGGAGCTGCGCGCCGGCCGGAGTGCCTTGAGGCAGGATGTTCTGGATGGGCGCATCCAGCTCGGCGGTGTTCACCTCCTCGCATCCTGCGAACAGCTGCGCCCGGTCCTCCTGCACGAACAGCGTGATGTTCTTCCAGCTGCCCGTGGCCAGATCCACCTCCTCGATGGAAACCACCTGCTGTTTGTTCTCGGTGGAGTACACGATATCCAGGGTGTTCGCCTTGCCGTTGGAGACGATCTCGAAGACGGGTCCGGAGCCGTCTCGCTTCTCCATGGTCAGGAGGCTTCCCCTGGTCCGTTTAAACTGCTTGAAGTTGAGCAGAAGGAGGAAGCCCTTTTCGGTGTGGACCGAGTCGATCAGGTCCCTGAAGGCGCTCTCGGGGACCGGGGGGATAAGGTCCGGGTTCAGGATCTTGTAGGCGGGGCTGTACGGGTCGTCTCCTTTCGCCAGGGTGACCCCGTGGTTCTTACTCGGGACTCGGATGAGCTCAAACAAATCAAACACACTGTTGTCGTCTCGACTCTCTGCGGGTGAATAATAAGAAGCAGTAAACTTTTACTTAGCATGAATACTAAGTATTTAATAGTTTACGGCTTTTTAAAATCAATTAAATGTCGTAAAAAATGGAATACTCTGATATTTAAATAGTTGAAGCTCACCTGCGACTCTCGCACCTTCACAGGAACAAAGCATCAGCAGCAAACATATTCCTGCCACCTTCATGGTGCAGCACAAACCTGCTGCCGCAAGTAAATTGAAATATCCAACAATTTAGGACTTCAGTCAAGGTTGAGCAAAGTGCGGAATATTTCTGACACTCACCTGCTCCCTTTAATGAAAGAAAAAGTTTGCAAAAGTATAAAATCCCTTCAAAATGTGTAAAAAAAATTGCAATAATTCCAACGTCCTTATTTATGAAGTTAAAAATCCACAGTGAGAAGGGGAATGATGAAATCTTGTTCGTCTTTTTCCTCTTTGCCTAATTGAAAATGTGCCTCCTCTGGTATCCACCGCTAAAAAAACTCCCTTTTTAAACCGAGGCAGCACAAAGTTTTATTTAAATAGTTTGATGCCTTTCCTAAGACGTGGCCTCGTCCAATCATGGTGAGGAGGGGAAAAAGGGACGAGCTTATCCTTTCTACTGCGCAGAGGGAGACAGAGAGGAGGGGGACTGGACGAGGGACCTGCGTCTGTGCGCCGCAATCAGACCCTTAATGGTGCTGTGTTTCCTCTCCCTGCGCCCACCCATCACATCTCTGAGGCATTTTCACCTCTCACAATATTTCAGATTGTCACTAATATTATAAATTAAGTCAGATTCAATGGATAAACATATCAATAAAATATATTTTGTTAGTCTTCAACCTTTGTTCAAACAGATTTGTTATACATTTTGTGTATTTTTTTTCTATTTTAATTTGGTGTTATGTTCTCTAATGGACTGGTGAGCTACAGTTGCTGGGGTTGCCTAGCTGCAGTTCCAGCTTCATCCACTAGGAGCCGACGTGAGTTCACTGCAGAAATGCCTGAGGCTTTTCAAGGTGGAGCTGCGTAACACCTGAACTCCTTTTTAAATTATGGGGAGTCCATTGATATTTTGGTGCATATTAAATACTCCACTGCACATGATGTTAGGTTTGTGAAAGGACAAATTTCACTCAAGCTGAATATATCCAGATCCATATTTTTTCTTTATTATCTATATAAATTTCATTGACATCCAACAAATTTCTTTAGTTAAAGCTGTTCCAATTCAACAGGTTCTTCTTAAATTTTATAGACCAGGCTGATTTTGGACAAAGGGTTGTGTTTTATGTAGTTTCTTGGGTTTTGGGCCCCCCCTTTTTTTTAAATGACCAATATTCCTAATGCATGAGGAGATTTGATTTCGGGTCTCAAAACATTTATTCCTTAGGGAAATAAAAATACACAGATTTTTCAGGAAATCTTTATAAATACATAACACGGAAAAAGCATGAATTAAAACTGGACTAAAGAATCAAGACTTATTTGAAAGCCCAAAAACCCCAAACAATATTAGATATGGGCTGCCCAGTGGCGCAGCTGGTAGAGTTGTTGCCTTGCAACAAGAAGGTTCTGGGTTCGATTCCCGGCCCGGTCTTTCTGCATGGAGTTTGCATGTTCTCCCTGTGCATGGTGGGTTCTCTCCGGGTACTCCGGCTTCCTCCCACAGTCCAAAAACATGACTGTCAGGTTAATTGGTCGCTCTAAATTGTCCCTAGGTGTGAGTGTGTGTGTGCAAGGTTGTTTGTCCTGCCTGTCTCTGTGTTGCCCTGCGACAGACTGGCGACCTGTCCAGGGTGACCCCGCCTCTCGCCCGAAACGATAGCTGGAGATGGGCACCAGCAACCCTCCCGACCCCAGTAAGGGACAAAGGTGTAGGAAAATGGATGGATGGATGGAATATTAGATATCGTCTGCACATGACGTCACACTCTCCAGAACTCTGCCATGACGAACGTTAAAAAACAAAAACAATGCGCTCCTTTAAAACTAGCCTAAAAACTGTACATATGTAACCTGGTATCGCTTCTATTTAATTGATTTCGCAGTAAAATTAGTCTTAAGGTGCTGCGTAGTCGGCAGAGAAGAATTTAAACAAAATTTGTCATTTTATTGTAATAACTTTTAATGAGAAAAGATGCAGCTGCGATGGATCAGCTGTTCATCATGACTGGCGGTCCTCAGTGTATCATATACATTATGAACATTATTAACATAAATATACTTTATGTGATTAGAAAGATATCATTGCATCAGGGAGAAGGTCCTGTGTAACCGTTTGTAACCATGGAGACAGAGCCCAGAGTCACGTAACCTGACGCTTTGTGCTTTAACAGACATGGAGGAAGTGGATGATGCTGAAGGCCGGTTCAGATGTCCTGGGATGGAGTGGTACCCTGAGGGGTCCTGAGGTCAAAGTCAACCTGACTTCTTTGGTGCCAAAGAGTCTGACTGGGATCAGGACCCTTCATGGAAGATGCTTGTTTCAGCCTGTGAAGGGGAAAGTTTTACTCCTGCAGGTATCTTGATAGTTAACTGGCCTGCTGTGAAAGATTTATCACAATGCATAAATGTTAAGCAAAAGGAGTCATTTGAATCTGGATTAATTTCTTAATCTGAGCTTCTGCAGATATCGGTTTTTGGTCTGTAAACCCTGCAGGTGGAAATTAGCATATTTTTTGTTATAATCTGGTATCTCAGCATTTCTCATTTTAAAAGATTAATGAAATATTGAACATTGTCTCTGTATAAAAACAGTATTAAATTTATCGAAATGACAAACTGAATGCAAACTGGGGAAGAAGCGCTCAAAAGGAGAACAGTTTTAAACAGGAACTCCGAGACCATAAAGTAAATTACAACACAAATTGTGCTTTAAATAGCAAAGAAAAACAACAATAAAAAAAGAGACATGAATGAAAATGGGCAAAAAGTAACCTGATCAAAATTTTAACAAACAAGAAATGACAGGAAGGAAGTCTAGAAAATGTACAAAAAGGAGTAAATATCCACCAAAAAAACAAATCTGCCAAAAAAAATTAAATTAATAATAGAAATTTTCTTGCAATTTTTTTTATATTTCTGAGATTGGAAAGTCAAAAAAATTGCTATATAAAGCACAGGAACCCTCTAGTAAAAAGCTTGAAAATGCATAAGTTTCAAAAGCTGCTAATGTTCTAGAAAAATAAAACTCAGAAATGCTTAAATTAATATCAGAAATCTAGAAAAAAATGTGGAAATTCTGAGCTGCGAAAGGTAACTTTTGAAACTCTTTTTTTTCTAGAAACTTTCTGACATTAATCTAGAAATCGCTGAGTTCTTCGGCCTCCAGAAATGGGTCAAAGAGGAAAAGAAGAAACAACAAGAGGAAAGAAAAAACAGTAAAGTACAAGTATCTACACGGCATTCAATGTCACCTGGACAGAACGGCGGCATTCAAATTTACAAACAGGAAATTGATGAGCTACATTTTATGACACCTGAACAAAATTTTGACCTCCACCCTGCCCTCTTCCTTGTTGTTGCTGGTTCCCGACAGGTCGTGACCCAGCCTCAGGCTTCTTTCTGATTTTTGATTGTTTGACATGCCTCCCTGCTATAAGTCACCTTCTGGTGTCAAAAAGAGGATGAGTAAAGATGAGCATTCGCTGGAAAAACACTAATGCCTGATTGGCTGTGTTCAAGCTAGGAGGAAGTGATGGCAGGTGGAGTAATTCGCTTGTTGACTGGGATGAATTCCTGCACTGCTCACAGAATACAGCGGAACTGGGTTGATGGAGCAACATCCAGTAAAACCTTTCAACGTTAGTTTGTTTCTAGGAGGAATTTTTCCAACTGTTTAAAATTTTAATAAACAACTAATTCAGGGGTCTGGAGCTGCAAGTTACTCTTTGGTCCATTCACAACGACGATTCATATGTTTGGCTTTCGATATAATAACAACAACATGCAGTTCTGATAGAAAAGAACGGAAATAAAATGTTTCACTTCAAAAAAATAAAATCCTTACCAAGTATTTTTCGTTTAGTTTCTAGTGCTGATATCTTAGTAAACCTGAATGAGACAAAACAGATTTACAAGCAACTTTTCAGTAAGAAATATGAGCTTGTTTTAAGGCAATAATTCCTTAATATTAGCAAAAGACTACCAGTTATAAGTGGAGTAATCAGATAGTGGAGCAAGACATTCCAATTTATGATACTGTAAAAATGTCTTGTTCTACTTAAAGATTATTTGACTTATAACAAGTAATTTTCTCACCAATAAATCTTAAGGATTTATTGCCTTGAAACAAGCTCTTATATCTTGTTGAAGTTACTTGTAAATTTGTTTGGTCTTAATGATATTTGCACTAAAATTAGACCAAAGTAGTTTGTAAGATTTTGTGAATTTCCTGGAGTAGATGAGAAAATGTCTTTTATCAATATTTAAATGAGTTGTCAGTGCCTAAAAATCCAGCCAGAATTATATCATGACCTTGTTTGTTGCATTATATAGGACATTTAATCTAATTCTAACAGTGTAACCACATTACCTTCAAACTTGGACCCAAATCTTGAATAATCTCCCACTTCTAAACTTCTGATAATCACTTTGCTTGCACCTTTTAAAAGTTCCACTTGAAAAAAACATGTAAAAACAGACATTTGCTCCCAGTGCTGTACAAGGGCTTTGCTTTTCTCACATTTTGAAAGCAGCTTAAACCTTTAAAAGACCAGTTATTCTTTCCAGATGAGCTTGAAGAAAAATAACTGACCTAGATTTCATCATTCCTCACTTTCGTCACCCCAAAGAGTTTCTGATAACAGCCGGACCCGGACCTTTGGCCACATGTGCTGACAAATCAATGACAGAATCCATATGAGCATGAGGCATAAACGGAGATTCATGTTGCACGTGCGTCTGTCTCCGTCACGTTTTCCACCCGGTTTGAAAAGAAACTCAGACATGGGCTTCATTTTCTTTTTGCAAAAATTTAATTTCTCCATTTTGAAAAAGAACGAGAATGCCATCACTGAAAAACAAGCTCTAACATGATTTGAAATAAGATAAATATTTTAATTTGTGCCTGACTTGCACCAAACACAGAAGCAGAAGCTAAACCAGCTAAACCAGCTGAACAGCTATAAAAGTTTGGCACTTAGTTTGTCTAATTGAATTCCTGTTTTTGCCTGTTTTGCATCCCTTTAATTCCGGATTTTTGATTTGTCAAACCTCAAATATGCCAAAACAGCACTAAATATTTAGCATACTGCACATTTAAAATAATTTATTTGGCACTGACTGGTTTCTACTTGAGGTCATGCGCCTGCAGCAGTGTCAAACCCATTTTCATTCTGGGCCAAATCGAGATCCTGAACGCTCTTAAAGGGCTGGTTGTACCAGAATGTATTGATAAAACCTGTTAAAATATCAATAAATCCTTAAAATTAAATCATGTTGAACATCTTCTCAGTTCCTCCAGGATTTTGTGATTCTTTTTGTGATTTTTTTGCAGTAAAAATCCAAGTGTTTGATTATATCGTAAATAATTTTGAAATATTTACAATATTTGCGCTTATTCATCATGATAAATGTGACTTTTTATTCTTCGCTGTGTAGATTATTAAAGATGAGGCAGCTGTTTAGTACAACTAAGAACATTTTTGACAATTTTTGAGAAAAATCTGCAATAAACTCCCTATTATGTATTAGACATTTGTTGATTTTGCATAAATTTCCACAATATTTCTCAAGAATCTGGAGGGACTGACGGCTATAATTTGGCAGTAGACAGAAAAAAACTACATTGGTTTGATTGATGAACCAAGAGGGCCACATGAAAAGCTACGGCGGGCCAGATTTGACCCACGGGAATTGAGTTTTGACACGTGTGTACTTCTGTATTCCTCAAATAACTTGTAACACATTTGTTTCAGGGAAACAGTAAGTAAATTGTGTTTCTTCTCTGTACAGTTGAATTTGTTTTTAAGTAGAATGTTCAAATGCTTCCAAATAAAAAGATGACCTTTGCTTTTCAGACTATTTGTGACAAATGCCACTAGACATGAGTATCGCAAAATGTCTTCGAGTTCCCACCGTCTCTCCTCTCCCACTAATTAAAATAAATTCCTTACTCCTTGCAGTCTTTATCCAGGACATTATAGTGTCTAGGTCAGGATCATTAGCCACTCAGGAAAAGATGGTGGCAGCAACAGGCTCAGCTGCTCAGTGAAGTCTAAATATCTAACAATGTGTAGGAATTCTACGTTGATGCAATTCTATTGTCACCCTTTTCAGCTGTTATGATGTGATCCAGCTTCTTTTCATGGATTTCTGTGGGCAGCGTAATTTGTATTTCTCACGGTTGAGGAGGAAAAAAAGATGCGTGGATGTTCTGAATCATCTAATAGAGGCTGTGAGCGTAACTTCAAAATTAATTCTAATGGGGCTTCCAGTAAAATGCTTTCCCCAAATTTGGTCAATTAACACAAAAAGCTGTTCAACAGCTGTTTGCTCCTAACTATGGAGTTACACCACCAGCAGCCTTGAAATGAAAATTCTAGTATGGACTCCCTGTGATATTGTGTAGAGTGAACTTATTACATTTTACATATAAACAAAGCAGTTTTGTTTGTGTTTTATTTAAATAGCCACATGGTATAGCATGGCTAATGCTAATGAAACTAGTAGTCAGCAATTAACAATGTCCAAATATGAATAACATTTAATAGGAAAGTAGCTCCTGCCACATATTTTGTCAGTGTCAGTTTTCCAAAAACAGCAACTATGGAGCTCACCAGCCTGTGTTGAGTCTCCATGGGAACCAGTTCAGCTCTGGCTCAGGACATTAGCTTAGCATTTTGTATTAATAGCATGGGCTGCATCCTTGGAAGGCCGGATTTGTAGGCAGATTACGACCGAATTTGAAGACTCCTCCAAATGCGTTCTTTTCCCCAGATTTGAAGGACGGGTCCGGTGTATCCTTCACGCCCAGCATATCACATAATTCATTGCGAGTCCAAACCGGGTGTTCAAGTGAAGTGGCAATGGCGGTGAAGAGCAGCAAGTTATTTTTGGTATACTACACTTCAAGTGACACTAGATGATTTTTGTAAGTCTCAAATATCTGCTCGGTTCATCAATACTTCACCTATTGCAATTTTGCTCTGACATTTTCGGACATGTCTGTTCCTGCTGCATTGACAGCCAGCTCCCCTCGCCAGCTGTCAGCTGGCCAGGCGCTCCAGGTCCGGTTTACCGGGGCAGAACGCCTAACTCCTGGCATATCATTATAAAAACTCCCGCTAGCTTTCCCCGACGAGTGGAAAGTAAACACCGATCTTATTCACTCAGGTAATACCTAGCTGTAAAATGTTTGGTTTACTGAAGTATTTAATTTATTCCTGAGCAAATCGTTCTGACTGCCTTCAAACGTAGGAGCTTTATTTAACTGTAGTGGTTTATCTGTGAGCTGGAGAGTATTAAAATTGTAAATTGAACATTTTAGATCTCTTTTTTACTATGGAACAACCTTTACTACAAAAGACAAAGAATAATACAGAAATCAGGAGGAATACATGACTAAAAAACAAACTTCGGCTCTCTTCTTTGTCCATCCCTTGCCGCTCTTCGGCTCTTTGCTAGGCAACATGCGTTACGCTTAGGCAGAGGCTAGGCAGCTAGCTGAAGGCTATTCTTGTGCGAATTCACAGCTTTTCTCTTCCAGTCATCGTTTATTCACTGTCTACGAACTTAATAGATGGCTAGTAATTATTTTTTTTTTGCCATTGTTGGTTATATTTTTCTGGATCTGTTTCAGTTTTGGAAATTAATCTTTCCTTTTTCATCACTAGAAAGCGTGCTACAATACAACTGAAGAAGAATAAGAAAGCATGAAGCTCCTTGAGCCTAAAATAATTCCCAAAGTTTAAGAAATGTGTGTGTTTGCATCCTCAAATCTACATTCAAATTCGATGCTGTTCTGTTGACCCAATAAGATGTAACTGGATAATACTGAAGTCAGATCAGAGAATATCAAAGGCATTAAGCAACAGGTTGACCGAGTTGAGGCTGTTTTAGCAGGTGTTAATGCAAGCCTGGCCTGGATTGAGTCTAAATGATAAAGGGAGTTATTTGAATATTCGATTTCTTTTCTGGTTTTACTCTCCCAAAAGCCTCACACGTTCGGACGTCATAACACGAATCATGTTTGGAAAGAGTTTAAAGAGTTTCACTCTCGGAAGATGTCAAACAGTGGACGGCCTTTTCTGGCTCCACACTGCCAGAAACAAACAAACTGTATTGACTTCAGCAAGAAGAGCAACAGACATTGTCTACAACATTTTTCAGGACATAAAGTAGAGTAGGTCAACTTCTGCGTCAACATTCTTGACATACCTTGCCAATGCACATAAATATTCCCAGGGACTCCTGCCAAACGCCACGTCTTTTACTGCTTTGTCAAATTTCAAATCATAAAACTAAAGTAGACAGCAGATTAAAAAAAAAGTTTTGAAGTTCATTTGTTGAGCAAAAAAACTCAATTTAAATCCACTTGCTCCTGTGGTTGATCAATGATTAAACTGTGTTGTGTTCAGTTTTACTAGCCACACACAAAACTAATAATCTGTAAAATCAACAATTCAACAACTGTTCAACAATTTGCAAATTTCCCGTCAACTTTAAACATCTTTTAGCTCAAAAATACGACGAGCCGCTGGATGAATGGCTGTCCCATCCAACCACCGGACTTAGCAGGTTTTCTGGGGAAACCTTGATGTTCAGAGATGTCAATGTTTTCTGTTTCTCTCTTCACTTTGACTAGATTTCAGTGCTGCCATCTTCCCAAAGATAATCTTCTAAGTTTATTTACAAACATATGTCAAAAAAACAGGAGCATGAGCAGAAGTGAATCAGTCCTGACTTGCTGAGCCAAATAAAGCAACACAGCTAGATGAGTGTTGTCAGTTGGTTGGAGTTGGGTGTGGATCAAATGTTGACAGTGACACGCACAGTTAAAATATATATAAAACCAGCATCATAATAAGAGTTATGTGTGCAGAGCTTGCAGGAACAGGCTCTCTAAAAGCTCGAGGAAGCAAAGGTTATTCACCCTGGTATTTTAGGCGGTGTAATGGTTTTGCTGAAAGATATTTAACCTGCTTCATTTATTCATTCTGTCTGAGCCTGCTGTCGTTAGCCGTGCTCTGCTTTGAAGGTTAATGCTTTGGCAGCAGCACCTGATCCTTAGTCTGAAGGGAACATTATGTTTTTAACCTGCAGCTGTTCAGATTATTTTGTGCTTTATTATTAGACATTTGTTTTCTTTAGGTTACTTTTCTCACATGTGGGATTGTAATGAATTATCAGTGAACAATGAGGCATAATGACTTAAGAGAGTCTCACACCTGCAGTCATTCAAATAAATCCAAGCACAGACACAGATTTATTCTGTGATGCAGCACACAGTACTTTATGAAATCATTTACGCTCTTTGTCAACTTTTTTTCACATTTTTTTTCACAACCTCAAAGTCTTTTCCACATTTTTTGCACAATCTTATTTTCCTTAAATATGCATTTTCATGTTTTGTCATGTAAATTCCTAAAAAAATATATATATATGTATATATTTAAAACCAGGTGTTTATAGAAAAGGTTTTTATTAAAAGTGTAAATACCTGGTTTCAACCAAAGCTATGCTTCCACAATTATTTATCAATATGATGAGACATTTGGGAACTTTTATTTTTGATGCTATAATAGCCCGACTCAACAGGAAATCAAAATCCAATGTTTTTATTCTGTGGTGAAAAATTACGGAACCCCCTAAGGGACATGGGGGAAAATGTTTCTTTTGCACTTCCTCGCAATACTTCTGAGTTCCCTGTTTATGTATGCAAAAAAATAAAAAGTAAATTTCAAATATACAAACATTTAAAGAGCCTCTGTGAAAACATGTTTACATATTTATTAACTTTTTGGTGCAAAAACTGATTGAAAATTGATTTATTCACTGAATGTCTGTTTAGTTCAGTTTTTCTTTCTTACGGAAAGTTTTTTTACACCGTAGGAGGGATGGAAAGAGATGGAAATCCCATGTTTGGCCTGTTTCACTTTTGCATTTTGCACACAGGCTTGTGGTGGATTTCTGTCCTAAAGAAAAAGAAATTTAAAAATTCCCATGTCCCCAAGAAGGTCTGTAAAAAATAAATTGCAGATAGGCGAATGGGGAAAAAACAAACATGATGTGTCAGTAATGAAGGTGTTTGTAGATGGATGTATGAACAAAACCAACACAAATATGGAGGCTACAGATGCTAACAGACCTTCACTGGGATGCTTAGTTTACATTTTTGTAATGTTTTTTTTAATTAGTTGATTGAGCATCTTGTTATGCTTGTTCATGTGAGGATTCGTTGATAAATTATCAGTTACCTGCTCTGGAGTTCAGTGTCTTTACAAAAGTATTATAAGAGCCCTGTTTTTTTAGGCCGAGAACCCGCTTTCAGAGGGTTTGGTCTCCGAAGGACAAATCCTTTGTTTACTAAATCTGTCTGACAAAACAGATGTTAGCATTTCTGTCACGCAGACATTCATTTCAGTGTTTATTCAAAGCCTTTCCGTTTGCAGGTCCATGTTTGACGTTTTATCCCCTGGCTTTAGCATAAAAAGCAGACCGCCTCCTCCAAAAAGTGTTGTTTTAGTCTCTATGAGAATTATTCAGATACAAAAAGATAGATTCTGCCTTTTGTAATGCTGCTTTACGGAGCTAATCTTTAATACATCTGTGTCTCTGAGTGAACACTGAAAGCCAAACAGAAGCATTTGTGCTGCCAAACAACCAGGCTTACAGAAAACAATTCATTTCATTTGAAACTGCAGTTCTCAGCAGCTTCTGCTACTATAAGATCCACCTGAATCAAATTAACGGCTCATTAGGCCTCTGCAGAGCTTTATGTCAAAAACTGAGTAACTAATAAAACCATTCAGCTGCATTTAAATGGTAATGCATTTATAGTCTGCATTGTTGTGGCTCTCAAAAACAGAGCTGGTGACTTCTAGTTTAGATATTGAGTTTCTAATAACCAGTGATTGGAAATAGAAAGTATGAGCTTGATTTTGATCTCCCTATTCAGATTAGTTTTGTTTGTTTTGAACCATTTGTTTTTGTCTTGATTACCGAAAACGACTCGACGTTTTCAAGATTGTGGAGGTTCAGCACTGACTCTGGTTTTTAAAGTTTTGTTTTTATTAACTGGATGGATTTTATGAAATGTCAAATGTTTTTACACTGAATGAATATTTAAGATTTCATGTTTTATTGAACTTTTTTTTTATGTTATTAATCAAGCCTCTTTGGAAGTACTGAATTTTGTGATTCTTAAACCTTTTTTAAATTTCTTTTATCCTCTTACGACTTGGCGATAAATCACATTCCGGTTTTGAACATTTTATTTAGTAATTTCTTGAGTATTAGGATCACTGTACCAAAATAAAAATTCCTAAAGTTTTTACCAAATTTTTGTGTGGTGTAATAGCACATCCAGGTGCCATCACACCTGAATATCTCCAGTATGAGAGAGTAAAGGATATTTCGGTCCTGTTTTATTTATATACTGGTAATTTATTTAACTCTTTGATTGACCTTATATTTTAAAATAGCTTCTGCAAACTCTGAGTCAGTTTTTTAAACTGATTTAGTATAAAAACAAGTTGGTAAACGCACCATTTATTAAGATTATTCTGTTGCATTACATAATTGAGTTGAAATATAAGAAAATGTTTGATCATTCTACTGATTTAGTGAATGTTTTCTGTAAGCTTAAACCAAAATCTTTGATGATTTACATTTCACTTGTTAACTTTTGAAGCAGTTCATGACAAACTCAGATCTCTCTGACTCAGGAAAACGCCTTTGGTAAACATAGCAACTTCAGATTTTTATACTCGGCTGCAAAAATGCATAATTCTTATTTGGGGGGATTTTGACTAATTCTTCCTGCATAAGCTTCTTACGCCACCTGCACATGACGCTTATTCTGTCTGGGACACCCACTGAAATTTCCTTTGTGTACTTTGAGATTCTGTGATTTTGGTTGCAAAAAACCTCGACACAAAAACAATCAAAAAGTCCTGGATGGACTGATCAGTGTGAAAAGATGTTCAATATTATTTAATTCCAAGAAACAAAAGCTATTAGTTTGCAAAATTTGTTGTGTGTCAGGATTCTGCTGAGGGTTTTAGTGAGTTTATTTCAACGGAGTCAAACTCATTTTCGTTTTGGGCCAAATCCAGATCCTGAATGCTCTTAAAGGGCCAGTTGTGCCAGAATGTATTGATAAAACTTGTTCACAAACTGTACGTTTCAGTGCGTCCAAAATCTAATTTGGAAATATTTTCCATATTTGAGCTTATCTATGATGGTAAATGTGACTTTTTATTCCTCGCTGTACAGGTCATGGACTATTATTTGACATCAATTAAAACTGAGGCAGCTTTTTAGGACAAGTAAGAAAGTTTTAGACAACTTTTGAGAAAATTAACTCCCAATTATTAGTGCCAAAAAGTGCAAGGATTTGTTGATATTTGTGTGAATTTCCACGATAATTCTCAAGAAACTGGAGGGACAGATTGATATAATTTGGCAGTAAACAGATAAAAACTGCATTGATTCAATTGATAATATCTTTAATCACATTTAGTGTTTAGCTTATAACCTAAAGGGCCACATAAGAAGCTACAACGGGCCGGATTTGGCCCAAAGGCCTTGAGTTTGACACGTGTGGTTTAGAGGAAAGGTTATCTTTTGATAACTCAGATAAATGCAAGATCATCTCTATTATAAAGAAAAGTGTATGTTTAGTTAGTTTTATTTTCTTAAACTGGTGTTTATTTCCTTTTTTCCAACAAATTTTTATCTGTTGATTTCCACGTCTTGACACCTATAAGTATGTTCTTCCTGATTCCTAACCTATTCACAAAAATCTCTCAGATGCTTGTGCATTGGCATGAGATTCTCACAGTCTAACTCTAAATGAGAATACCACACACAGGATTTATTCAAAGAACCAGTAAAGCAAAAATGCATCACAGGATTTAATTACTTAGTTATTGGCTGTTTGAGTAGTAAAGCTGTCTGTCCGGTTAACCACACTGCAATTAGCTGCAATTTTAAAACCATAGTTTTAACCTGGAGAGTGAAAGGTGGCTTGTTTTCTTCCCAGCTATCCAAGATTTTTGTTGCTAGAATGGCTTCGAAACAGCCAAGCTTTCTATTCCCTAAAAGAGGGCAAAGTAAATAAAAATTCTTTCAGTCAGATGAAAAACTTCTTGTTGCTCTCAATAGAGGCACACAGAGCAGCACTACTTCAACAGATTTTAACTTAATTCAAATTAAAAAGTGGTATTTGGTTAAAAAAAAGTTAACATTCGCACTTAATTTTTCCTCCTTCTTGTGTTTTTCTACTGTGGTGCAGCTCTGGCCTTTTGTCCAACACACATTTCTTCTATGCAAATACCTCACTTAATCATTCGAGGCGCCATGATGGACGCCGGAAGTGAGGGAAATGTGGCCCTTTAGGTTATAGGAGAATTGAACTGAGTGGCTGAAATAATTTTCCAAAGTTGTTTTAGCCAGTTTATTCATGGCTTCTACTTAGAGTCAAGCTAAATTGTGTAGTTGGGCTCATTCATAGACGCCGGTATTTAAAAAGTTGGACATAGCTAGCTTAGAAACCGACCCATACCTCCTCCCTCCTGACGTTTTGGTAAAATTACCGACTTTACCTGAATTCACACCATATTATTTATATCACTATGTCATAAACAGCGCTTCCCTTTGTACTGGAGCAGCATTAAAAACGTACAGAAGACGAGGCTAACCAGCTTTTTAACATACATGCTAGGCTACACACTGTTTCCATGGGTACCAGCGGTTAGTAGCGTGTCTTCGCCATAATGCGCTATTTGATATCTTTCTAATCATATTTACTTATGAAATAATTGACTGTTAATCTTCTTACCTTGCAAAAAGTGTTCCCTGCAAAGCTGCTATCCATCGCCGCCGCATCTTTCCTGCATTTAAAGTGAAATCAACTAAATTAAAGTGATATTAGGCCACCAGATGTGCGCTTTTTGAGAGGCTTTACGGCAGCGCATTGGTTGTTTTGACGGCCGTCATGGCGGAGCGGGCAGAGTTTCAAAGAGAGTGACGTCACGTGCAAAGGGTCAGCAGGAGACTAATAAAGTTAGCTTGACAGAGTGGATCAAACATTTACATTCCAGAGTTTCTGGTTCTGCATACCTTCCAGTGGAGATGGTTTTCTCACCGGCTTGACAGTTTTAATGTGTTTTCTTTTTTTTATTTATTTAACCAGTAGTCACATTGGGATAACAGTTTGTTCCAGACGGACAGTAGAGGTTAAGAGAGGGCAAGAAACAGCACACAATCTAAAACACACATATATAAAAAAAAAACAGTTTCCAAATAAATTAATTACTGAGAAACTTTTACAGCTAGATGCTTGTTCCTTAAAAATAATTGAGAAATCTTTTTAAAGTGTGTTAAGGACAATGTACTCTTATTATTTAGGTCACTTGTCACTTGCTAGGCTCAGAGGAGTTTGATGAATTTAGAAAAGGTTACTCCTTGCAGAAATGTTTTGAGGTTCTGTTCTTCATCGTTTGCACACTTCATCAACAATCGGAAAAAATGTGCTTCCTGGAAAACCTGGTCAAACTATGCACTCCAGTAAACACACGATAATTGTAGCAATATTTTAGACAAAATATTCCCGGGAAACAATTTTTAAATTCCTCCATTGTCGGAGTTGAGACTAACCAGGCCTCTGATGATGAGGTAACCAAGCAGCACGAACAACAACCAAACAAAGGGAGCCATTTCAGGGTCATGAACCCAGAAGAAAAGGACCTAAACTCCAAGGAAGAAGGCAAAGATGTTGACATATACACAGAAAACTCATATGTTTCTGTGTGAACTCATTAAAACTCGACAGAATTTAAAGCAGGTCTGACGTCTGTTTGAAAGATAAATAATCAAAGCTACGTTACTCACTGTTGTCTTGCAATGCTTCCAAAGTTGGAGTAGTTTTTTACACTTCTAGAGTTACAAACATACCATACATTTTCTAAAAATCAATATTTTTGCTGCTTTTTAAGGAATTGTAGGTGTAAAACCATAAGGTATACACAGGTACATCCAAAAAAAAAACATTAGACCAGGGGTGTCGAACTCATTTTTGTTTTGGCCCAAATCAAGATCATAAATGCTCTTAAATGGCCGGTTGTGCCAGAATGCAATGATAAAACCTGTTCACAAACTGTTAAAATATCAATAAATTCTTAAAATTAAATATTGTTGAACATCTTTTCAGTCCCTCCAGAATTTCGTGATTCTTTTCGTGATTTTTTGCAATAAAAATGTAAAGTGTTTGTGGTACTAATTTGGAAATATTTGCGATATTTGCGCTTATTTATGACGGTAAATGTAACTTTTTATTCATGTATAGATCATGGACTATTATCTGACATCAAATAGGGCTTAGGCAGCTGCTTAGTACAAGTAAGAAAGTTTTTGACAATTTTTTAGAAAAATCTGCAATAAAATGCAGGAATTTTCACAATAATTCTCAAGAAATTGGAGGGACTTATTGATATAATTTGGCAGTAAACAGATAAAAAATGAATTGATTTGATTGATAACATTATATTTAAGCACATTTAGGGTTTAGTCAAGAATCAAGAGGGCCACATAAAAAGCTATGACAGGCCAGTTTTGGCCCTTGGGCCTTGAGTTTGTCACATGTGCTTTGGAATATCATGGGAAAGTTTAATATTTTTTGTACCTCATTTAAAAAAAATTGTAATTCTCACAATTATAGGGAAATATTTCAAGCCTTCATTTTATGTAATTTAATGACAACTCAAAATTCAAAACATTTGGGCCTTCTGCTTATTGGTAAAGCAGTATGTGGGAATTTCACATGTTTTCAGTGTGAAAGCAGGTCTTCATGTCTTTCTTCTCAAAACTTGCAATGCTTGTCCTCCAAACTTTTGCTCTCTTTCAAATATTAACTCTGCTTTCTCCATCCTTTCTCCTCGTGCTTAAAACTTGTCTCTGCTCGGATCAAATCTCCGCTTGCAAACCTCTCTGCTTGCTTGGGAATCATTATCTGCTTGGTTTGGAACAAAACAACACAGTCGCCTAGCAACCTCTCAGCCAATAGAATGAAAGTGTTGTACAGGGTGCATTTGTTTCCTTCAATTCATTTCCACTAAAATGAAAATGTGTGCTTATTTATAAAATTGCCTCATAAAAATGGGGTTGAATCTAAGAAAAATCTGTCTTTGCTTAAATCTCTGTTTACCAACAATGTTTCATAACTGTGAAGGAAAGCATAACAACACCTGCGGCCCAGATGTTCAGCTACAGCATGCTTCATAGCATATTTTTTCATTTATTATCTTAGAAAGAGACTTTTAATGAAACTATTTTATAGTAAACCAGCTATTTTGGTAAGCTTTTTTGGACTGAACCCTTTTGCATATTGCGAATAATTAATAGGTACATCGCACGCAACATAATCATAAGCGATTTTGACGCGTCTGATGTGCCCTCGACACGCTGCCACGTAGACTTTGAATGCAAACCAGACACGTAAGTCGCTAAGTTTAAATCAAAATAGTTAAGTGTCTGCATTCAAAGTTGACGCGTCGGACGCGTTTGGTGTGAACGCACCATTAGGATTTTAAAATTGTTTTAAGACTATAGCTCTACTTTTTTCCAAACAAATCTGCAAACACAGACGTCTCATTAAAGCCATTGTAGTGTAGTGCCCATACCAGATTTGGTGAAATCCTGTCCTGTGGATTCAACTGGTTGAAATTAATCAGGAATAAAAAAGGGAAGTGAAGTTGACCCAATTAGATGAATGTTAAGAATTTAACTTCTTTTATCATACATCAAAAATCTGTGTGTCAGTAGACTTTCTTTGTAGTTGCAAGAAGAAAAGTCGTGTTAAGCCGCTGCACCCTAGTGATTTACTACAAGGCCTTCGGCCCTGTTAGTCCAACAGTGAGTAAGCCTTTTCCCTGCCTTTTCTCTCTCCAACCTGCTATTACATGCCAGGTGGATAAGCTCCAGGAGTATGCAGGGTATTTGTCACAGTGGTCGAGCATGTAAGGACTGTATTTTCTGAATTTATTATACATGCACCAATGTCTGCTGTACTCTGAGCGTAATTTACTGCTACTGTTGGTGCGTAGACGCATGCATTTGGACCAGTGACTATTATATAATCACTGGTCCATACAACAGAAGGGAAATAATGTGTATGTCTCCTGCAGCATCTTGCTGTGTGAATAAAAGAGCAGAACGTGAAAGAGGCATCAGGACAGCCAAACCAAGGACAGACGACTCAATTGATAGGTGAAGTTGCTGATGGAGAAATAAAAATAAAAGCTTTTGAAAACTCAACAAGTGAGGAAGAATGCAAAGAATGTCTGCCACCTGAGTGGAAGTTGTTCAAAAAGACAATCCCAAATAATAGTCTTTATTTCAGAGGTAGGATGTTGGGAATCACCATATTTCAAGTGTATTACTTCACAGTTAAGTAAACAAATAAAAGCTATAATCATCTTTGACCAAATTATAATATTTGCTTTAAATACTGAATGAAAATTCACCAGGCTTGGATTTTCAAGCTTTAACCTACAAACAGATTCAGACTGAAACATTTGTCTTTCGGGGCATTATTATGTATTTTCCAGGCACATGTACAGCATAATCAAGTACCTATGTTAACTTTAGTTGTTATAAAAAATATTGTATGTATAAAACATAACTTGACTTCACAAATCAAGATGTTGAAATTGGCCTTTGTCTCTTTGAGAAGCGCCAACTCTTTCAGACACACGTCATCACAACAATGCTCCTTCATGATCCCGTTTACATCAGAACATTAGTCTGGATGGTATTTTGGGGTTCCAATAAACAGGGGACCTGCAGGATATTATCGGACACTACGCAAAACACTACCCTTACAAAAAAATCCCATGAAATTCACATGTGATCACATGTGACTTTCACAGGGGTATCGCTGCACCTGACCCACAAGGACCCAACCATATCTCCAATGCTCATCATCTGCATGTCACTCAAATTTTCAATTATTTATTTCTACATCCATCCATTTTCCTGCACCCTTTTCCCTTACTGGGGTCGGGAGGGTTGCTGGTGCCTCTCCAGCTGTCATTTCGGGCGAGAGGCGGGGTCACCCTGGACAGGTCGCCAGTCTGTCACAGGGCAACACAGAGACAGACAGGACAAACAACCATGCACACAAACACTCACATCTAGGGACAATTTAGAGGCCAATTAACCTGACAGTCATGTTTTTGGACTGTGGGAGGAAGCCAGAGTACCCGGAGAGAACCCACCATGCACAGGGAGAACATGCAAACTCCATGCAGAAAGACTGGGGCCGGGAATCGAACCCAGAACCTTCTTGCTGCAAGGCAACAGCTCTACCAGCTGCGCCACTGGGCAGCCCTTTATTTCTACAAATTACGCTAAATAATAAAGACATGAAAGCAAAGCCTACAGGTGTGAGGAGGAAGATGGAGATTCCCAGTTTCAAGTGGTGAGTCAGTTGTCCAGAGGAGGAGAATGTTTGGGTAAAGTTTCAACTAGATTTAACCGTTTCACCGGCAGTTTTAGCGCGACGCTCAGGAAGAGTGCAGCAGATGTCACGGTCGACTAACCGGGTGGCCCGTCAGCTCTTGAGTTTGCAAAACCACAAAAAAAAAATGCTAATAAACCGGCAACCCCACCAGAATCGCACACGGTAAAAAGCTCAGGCGAGATCCACAGGAGAGTTTAAACTCTGCTCATTTATTTTTAGCTTACAGACAAAACTCCAAGCTGCCAGATAAACATAAATAAGTCTTTCAATAACATTTAGGCATTGGCGTTCCCACCCTCGCAGACTCACACAGATATCCGCTGCGTATGAGATGTTTTGACACAAAAGATCTTTTGTTAACAGTAAAAAAGGTTAAATAATAAAAAAGGCAAATCCCAAAACTATTCTTTTCTTTTTTTACTTAAAGGAAAAGCTCAGGGTAAACACAGTGCTTATAGTCGTACAGCTGCAGGCACCCCCGCCTTTAAAACACACATATATATATATAAAAAAAACAAGAATCCAGTTCCTTTATGCTTTTTTGAATTACACTTTCACATAGTAATAGTCTGCATATTTCTAAATTCATATTAACATTGATCTCTGAAACATTTTTTGTACTTCAAATCACCAACCTCTTTATTCTCAGAGTTCTGGAGAAAAAGTAGAAAACTTAACATAAAAAAAAAGATTTTCTCTTAATCTGAGAATAAAAGATAATGATATGGTATCTTTGATCAAACTGCCAGCTGGCATCTAAAAACACAGTTGTAAGAGTTAGAATGCAAACATTCACACCCTTGCTTGTTTTGTAAGGAGAAGCTATGAAGGAACTCCCTTATAATTAGCATTTTTCAGGCATTATGTGTTTGTCAGCATGTGTTGCCTGTACCTGCCCTGAACCTGCAGCTTGTGGTGAGCTCTCCATCACCAGGGAATCATCCTCTGCAGATGCAAGAGAGCGCCGACTGTTACAATAACCACACATGTGCCAAAGTTCAGGAAATATCAAAACTCGATACACCCAGAGTCTATCAGGCGTCCAGAAGCTGGACGGCACCCATGTTTTCTTAAGTTCTGTGGTCTTTTTTAATTTGCATTCCTGTCTAATATTTCCCTGGTTCTTTCTGGATTTTAGAGATGATTGGCTTCCTGAAATCACAGCTGCCACTCACTTTTTAACAATAAAAAGCCAACTTGTTACAGTTCTGTAGCTGTTTTTCATATCCCCACCACTAATAGTAGCAGCAGATCCCATGTTTATAATTGTGTTTGTTTTAAAAATTACAGCTGCGTGCCACTGAAGTGTCGGATTGGTGCTTCTAACTCGCTCCAGGGAGCAGCGGGACACCACAAGTTCTGGGAGAATGCTGCACACAAACGTCTCAATTTAGGATTAAATATACACCGCTACACATGTGTTGCTTCTATTTATTGCTTGTCTAATTTATGCTTGCTCTATAATTTTCCATTTAGGTCAATGACCACAGGTTAGCAGCTCGTTTGAACATTTGAATTCATTTCAAGACTTGCTGCATCCACTGACTGACCAATCATGCAGTGGATAAAGGTTTGTGGAAAAGAAGCATAAATCTGTCAACTTCAGCAAGAAGGAACATGGCAAAAAAACAATTATTATTGGTCTAATTTCTTAAAATAAGACAAAGCTAACCTACAAGTAACTTTTCATCACAACATAGGCATTTGTTTTAAGTCAAACAGTATATTTTCATCAATGTTAAGGGATTATTGACATAAAATAACCTCCTGACTTGGTGAAAAGTTACATACAAGTTTAGTTTTATTGTCACAGAAGTCACGTGATCAACAACCGGATGTTACTACTGGTGGAAAAGGCAAAGAAGACAACAGGAAGTGGTAGAAGGAAGATGATTGATTGTTTTTTTAAATAAAAAAATCATTGCGAAATTTAGTTTGTTTTTTTTTACATTAGTTGAGTATCGGCAAACCTTTGCACACATTTGTAATGGAAACGCAGCTTCTGTCATCTTCTCTAAAATTCCTAACGAAATCTTTACAATAACATTTCCAAAAGTCTGTTTTAATTGAGAATCTTTCAAACATTTTACTTTGCTCTGATGTTTCCTCTAACCACAACCTGTGGATCTTTTTTAGGTCCAAAGAAAGAACAAGAACTAAATTATGAAAGTTAAATATTTAGTGTAAAACTTCCACTTCACTCTTTTTTTTCTCCCATTTGGTAAAAAGGTACTTTAATAAATCAGATTGTTTGCCTTCTGCAGCTGGTTGCAGTCATTCAGCACTTTCTAACCAGAGTAATTGGTTTCTCGCTCTCTAAAATATTCCAGTCTGTCTTCATCTGTCTCTCCTTTTCCTGCTGTGTCTGGAATCAGTGCGACTTTCTCTCACCGAGTCAAAGGAAACATTGTTAACAGTGCTGATACCGTGCCGTCGGCCTATTTGTTCCCAATAACAGGAAGCCAGGAAAAATGAGCTCTCCCATAATTACATTGAGCTTGTTTCCTTCCCCCACATATAGTGTTCATGTGCTGAGGTCAAACACGTGAATGTTGATCGCTGATCTCATGTACGAGGAGGTTTCCACAGCACAGCAGTGGTAGTTTAATAAACCCCCAAGCTGCTTTGTAAGTGGGAGCATCAGTACCACATGCATGCAAAAGCTTAAAACCTCTTTTGGAAAAGATGTTGACATTGTTTGCACAAATACATAACCTGGGTAAACACTGGAGAAATACTTTCTTTTACTGCAGACTTTCTGAAACATGTCACCTGATTTCTTTTATCTTTCCATCCTTGTTTAGTGACACACTTTACAACACTCCAGAAATACAAAATCATAAGTATTTTAATTTACTTTTTGTTACAAATATCTTAGAAATAAGAAACTAACTTACAAGTAGCTTTTCAGCAAGTTACAGGACCTTGCTTTAAGTTGCTAATTGCTTAATATTGGTGAAAAGTATTATTCTACTTATAACGGGACATTTTAAATCGCTTTTTAACGCATATTTTTATTCGTTGGAATTTAATTGAGGCCCGATACTTTATCTTTCCTGTTATAATATTCTATATATATTTTATATAATTTTTCTTTTTCTCTTTTCCTCAACTTATTCTACTGTCATTTTGTGCAGCTTTGGTGCAGTTTTAAGCTTGTTTTTTAAAGTGCTATAAAAATAAATTTGACATTGATATTTTTTTGATGTTGCAAGCGTAATAATCTACCAGTGAAATAACACATTTCCATCTTTTTCATGGTTTTGCATCTTGCTGAAAAGTTAGTTGTAAGTTATTTCTATATTTTTTAAGTGTGCTAAGATATTTGCACTAAAATCTAGACAGAAATACTTGTGCTTTTGTAGTGTACTTCTTTAAATGATGCAACTTTCCTTGCAAAACAGCACATTTGATTTAAAACCTTGACAAAGGGCTACATAAGAACTTAATGTTCACTCCATTAGGTTCAACTGATGGAGTCCTGGCCAAAAATTACTAAAACGAAATAAAGTGACATTGCAAATCAATGGTTCATGAAGAACAGCCTTAAAGTTGATACCAAGTGGGCCATATAAATATTCTCTCTGGTTCGGTTTAAGGTAAGTAGACAGCCAAAAATCCATGTTTTAGAGAATCAAATTAGAAAAGCTGCCAATGGATCAGCATCAGATAGGAATTTCTTTTGGAAAGATTCAGTAGATGATGTCTCCTTCGGACGCTTCTTACATGAACTCTGAGCGAAGCACTTTTCTGTGTTTTAAAGGGAGACCGGGGACATGATGTCAGCATGGATGCCGTTCAAAACCGCCATCATGAAAACAGCTGCAAAAATGCAGGACCACAAAGTAGTCATGAAATGTCAAGGCAGGAGCCCAAGAATCTGTTGTTAGAGGTTGGGAGCAAATCTGCAGTAATGAAGCGTCGTTCTGAAAGTAGTTACCATGAGTAAGTGTTGAAAAGATCCAGAGAAAGGTTAACCCGGGTGAAAGAGATAAACTTCAAATGTAGAAGCAGAACTTAGTGAGGTGTTCAACAGCTCAATGTTAAAATAAACTTAACAAAACTATATATATATCTGTAAAAATCAAATACTGCAAGGTTAGAACTACTGGCTGCTTATGTTTATTTGGAAAGCTCAGACTTGGTAGGCGTGATATAAATACCTTCCAAACTTGAAAGTAAATGCTTATTTGACTAAAACGGAGTAAGCAGTAACCAACATACTAGCCACGATATTAGCACCAATGAAAGTGAATAATTCAGCTTCTTACGTTAAAGGGGACATATTACGCAAAATTCACATTTTGCACGTTTTTATACTTCCATTTTGGATCTCTACTGCTTCTTAAAAAGCACCAAACTGTTTTTAGGCAATACGTTTATGTTTTTTGATGTGTGGCAAATTAGCCGTTTCAAAAACCTTTGGAATGTGAAGCCGAGCCCGTCGCCTAGCAACCCAACCAGAGCTCCAGCTGGTTTTACCGCTGTACAATGGCTGCTGGAAAAGACAAGTGTTTTTGTTTTTTTTGTTGACTTGCAGTTTATAAACCACTTGCTGCATTCTTGTTGGTTATCCAGGAGGCTCTACTTCTGCTTTTCGAACATGTTCAGGTGTACAATTGCGCATCTGTTTGCAGCTATTTTCACATACGAGTGTAAATGTTGAGTTGCAAGGACATGGCCAGCAGCAGCTTATATGGATTTAAAGTGGCAGAGACCCTAAAACAGCTCATTCTGAAAGGAAAGAACTGAGCAGAATGATTTTGTGCACAAACTGTAATAGACTTGTTTTTTTACAGTCCATAGACCTATCCCTGACTCTTCAAGAAAGCACAAGAGCTCACACCTGCAGTGTTACTCCAGGTCAGCGGTTCCCAAAGTCAGTCCTCGAGGGCTAGCATCCTGACGTTTTAGTTCTCTCTGTGGTAGTAACAACCTCCTCAGCATATCATTGTTCTTCTTAGACCTTCTAATGAGCCATCACTGGATCCAGGTGTATTAAACCAGGGAGGGAACTAAAACATGCCGGATGCCGGCCCTCGAGGAACAACTTTAGGCACCACTGCTCCAGGTCAATCTGAGCCTTGGCAATCACTGTGATGCCATTTTTGATTTGGGCAACATGACTCACTTTCCATGAATCATTCGCTAAGGGGGCCACTGACTTCTTTAAAGAAAAATATCTCTGCTTGTGCCTAAAAAGACTTAAGTTGTAACTTTTGTTATAAGCAATGTGAGCAAATTTAGCTGTACTTCAAGAGTTTGAACAGAAGTTGGGTTTGTTTGGTGGTATTTAGTTTACTTTGAGGTGTTTTGCCATTAAAGGCCTTCTACATTAGTCCATTCCTTTGCTTTTTATACATATTGTAATTATTAATCTTTAGCTTCTTGTTAGTAAGATCATTTTATGAGCCACTGCCTGGCATTAAATATTGACAGCCTTTCTTCCTATTTTCAAAATGCACTATTTTTAGACTGCAGATTTGTGCATCATTGTTTAGTATTTATTTAGATATAATTTGTTAATCATGGGGTTTCCTTGTCTGACTTTATTGGATTATTTTGAATGTTTTCCAAATGTTATGAAACCCAAGCCCTGGGGTCAGAGCTCTAACGAAAGATTTGCACCCTCGAATGCTACCGTTTTAACCCCATCAAAAGCTCCATGGGAGAATGTCGTTTACCTTTGATTCAACTTTAAAATTGCGACCAAAGAAGTTTTAATACCTTTAAATCTGTGATTACACATGTTCATTAATGCCAAAGGTTGCAGGGGTTCTCTTTGAAATCATTCATGCTCTTTGAGTCATTAAATCTCTTAGTGGCCTATCAAAGCAGCTAAAGGAGAGGAGAATAGATCTGTTGTGTAGCTAACGAACATGGGAGAGAGAACCGACAGGAGTAAAACGGAAAGCGAGAAGATCTTCTGGATTTCTTTTTTCCCAAAATACGGGAAGGAGGAATCAGAGGAGAATAGCAATTATCTGCCAGTGGCTGTAATCAGGTACAGTGTGAGTGACGCAGTGATTGGGCCAAAGGAGGAAGACGGTGACAGTAATCCTTGGGAAAATGTGGACCACAATGAGCAGTTTGTCCTTGGATGACAGCAGTGACTCCATCATTTATAAGTGAAAAAGACCAAAAAGGATGTTTATGTAGCAGAGAGAAAGATCCAACTAATGATTAAAAAGTGTAATAAATAGATCTGGATTTATCACATATTGAAAAAAAACATTCAATCTCACTAGATATTTCTAGTGCAAATATCTTAGTACACTTGAAATAAGACAAAACTAACTTACAAGTAACTTTTCAGAATGTAATTCCTTAATATTTGTTTTAAAAAGATTTTTTTTCTCCCATCTTAGAAGTGAAATAATCTGCCAGGGGAACTAGAACTGGGTTGCTAGGTGACGGGCTGGCCTTGGCTAGTGTTGCTAAGTGACGGACTGGGCTTGGCTGGCGTTGCTAGGTAACGGCACTAATGGAGCTAGAACCTTTTCATCAATATTAAGGAATTACTAACTTAAAACAAGCGCCTATTCCTTTCTGAAAAGTTACTTGTAAGTTAGTTTTGTCTTATTTCAAGACTAAGATATTTGCACCAGAAACAACTAAACCAAAAATACTGGGTAAGATTTTGCGTTTTTAGCAAATTGTGGAAGTAGTACTTTCTTTTGCAAATTGTCAAGTTAAAAGAACTCGAAGGCCACATTTTTAAAAATTAAAACCAAAAAGATTTATTTCTGACGACATTTGTCGTTTTTATCTTTTTAATCATATACTAAATAGACAATATTTTAATAAAGAAAAGTAATTAATTGTTTAAAAAAATAAATGTGACTTTTTTGGAGTATATTTGACTTTTTTTTGCTTTTTTTTAACGCTTGGCAACAAACGTTGGCAGCGTTTGCTGAATCTACCAAAGTCTAAGTATTTTTTTTACTTTTCATAAAATATGTATCAGTAACCCACAGATATGTACTGTAATTCATCATGGCTGCCTAAAAAAGGGAGAAGTCATGGATTGCTATCTTTATCTTCATCTTGATACAAAAACCATTAAAGAATATGATGGTTATTAGCTGTGAATACAACTGAAGAAGAGAAGCTTTAAAATTCACAACATATGCCATTTAATAAACAACTTCATGAGAGTTTGTGGTCAAGTTGTCCATTTTTATTCTACATTCTCCCACATTCAGAAATACACTTTCTATTTGCAGTGTGTGAAGGAAACTTTCCTGCTCAATCTCCTCTGGGATCTGAGTTATACTACTTTACGTCACCGCCTGTAAAAATTGATGAGATGGGCCCTGACATCGTTTAAACAATACGGGAGGCTGTTGCAGATAAAATTATGGCACACAGAGGGATGAGTTTTTCTGTGTTTTAAGGTTCTGTGGTAACTCGGCCATTTTCCTTTCAGTTTTGATGGGTTGAAATCCACCACAGGAGCCACACATTGAAAGACAAGAGCCCTTCAGTTTACAAAATGGCTTCATGGAAAACAAATGCCTATTTGTTGTTTACCGACGTCGTAGGTTTTAGTCTGAAAGCACATTTTGAGTAGAATCAAAGCGTAACAAGTCAAGAATTTGCCATGAAAGCTGCTTTTCTGGATGCTTTTATTTTCCTTTTTCACTTGAATCATGTGTGTCAAATTCGAGGCACGTGGGCCAAATCCGGCACACCAGCTTTTTATGTGGCCCTCTAGATTATACAATAAACATAAAGTGTCCTTTAATATTATGTTATCAATCAAATCAATACAGTTTTTATCTGTTTACTGCCAAATTATATCAATCAGTTCCTCCAGTTTCTTGAAAATTATTGTGGAAATTCACTAAAAACCAACAAATCCCCACACTTTTTTTGGGCTATTACAAAAAATTAAGAGTTTGTTGCAGATTTTTCTCAAAAATTGTCAAAAACTTTCTTACTTGTACTAAACAGCTGCCTCAGCTTTAGTTGATGTCAGATGATAGTCCAGGATCTATACAGGAATAAAAAGTCACATTTATGTCATAAATAAGCAGAAATATTTCCAAATTCCAACCACAACCACTTTGATTTTTATTGCAAAAAAAATCACAAAAAGGATCACGAAATCCTGGTGAGACTAAAAAGATGTTCAATAATATTATTTAATTTTAAGAATTCATATTTAAACAGTTTGTGAGCAAGTTTTATCAATACATTCTGTTGTGATTAGAGTTCTCTGTGTATTTATTTTTAGGTTTTCTGTGTGTTGAGATCTGCGAGTCCCTGTGTTGTCCTGTCTGCTCCCCTTGATTAATCCCAGCTGTGTCTCATTCCCTGATTGCCCTCCCTGTGTATTTAAGTCCACCTGTTGTCTTTGTCTCTTGTCGGATCCTCGTCGTGTCTCCTGGTCTCGTCGTGTTCACCCTTTTTCTTCATTAAATCCTCCATTTCATTCCTCATCCCGGTTCTGCCTGCGTTTTCTCACCATCACCAAACTACAACTCATGACACATTCTGGCATAACCGGCCCTTTAAGAGCGTTCAGGATCTGGATTTGGCCCAAAACGAAAATAAGTTCATCACCGCTGACTTAAATAATGAGTCCAAACTAAAAGAAGCATCTTTTTTCTTTAATCTTTAACTTCTTATCTCATCCTTGACACTATTCCTTGTAGATTTGAAACCATTTTAAAGTAATTTAAATAATCCTGCATTAAATAATGCAGCACCATAAAAGAATGGTGCTGCAAAGTCACCATTCTTTTACAAACTAACTTCATAAAACGTTTTTAGCTAAACACTGGACTCATTTCCACCAGAATCGTCTCTCTTGACTGATCCACTTGTTCGCTGTCAGGGTAATAAAGAGGTAACCTGATTAAATTAAACTCTTTTTGCCGTTCAGGAACCTCGGCGTTTAACAGTTCAGGTGACCTGAACACATCCTGCATGTCTTGCATGCTTGAAGGATCCCAGGTGCTATCTTGCATAAGAGTGCCGCTGACACTTGCCAAACCCAGTTATGCCCGGAATGGGCTTTTTAATTAACTTGTACAGTCACTCTTTATCTATTTGCCTTCTCTTTCCTTGAGAGGCTTTATTTCATTACAGCTTATGAAACACAGACTGGGCATTAAGACAGAGAAACAATACAATGGATCTACATGTAATATTTTTCTACTGTCTTGCTTGGTTGGTATTGGCAGTCAGTGTCTTACCGACTAAATCATTTTTTTGTTTTTCTCAGTTGTCGAGCCAACAGAAACTCAGGCTGGTGTTTTTTTAAGATCTGTTAAAGTTAAAGCAATTGCTATTTTATCATCTTTACTCTTTACAAGTCAATTCATAAAGATGAGTAGCAGGAAATACATGTGAGAGTATTGGCCTCCTTTTTCCTCTCTGTCTCTGACAAAGAATGAAAATCTTCAGCATTTCTGCCAAACTTTACACTTCAGGTCTGAAATCTGACCAAGTCCGAAAACATGAGCAGGAAATTAATGACATTCCTGAAAGAAAATGGCCTTCTAGAAAGAAATGTAAAGAGTTTTGCTTAAATCTCAGTGTTTTTGAATGAGGAGGAGGAGGATTACTTATGTTTTCCTTCTTTGAAAATTGATTGTAAGCCTCTAATGTATAGATAATCCATCAGTTCCACTATTCCACTGAGGTCAGGAGGTCAAGGCATGAAGAAACCGATGGATAGAATCAAATCTTCTTTGACAGAAAGGAAAAGAAGTCAGTCCAACCAACTACATGAAGATGGATCTCTGTCCATACAGACATTTACAGTAATCTAACAGTTGCTTTATTGTTCGATTTAGGATGATTAACAAAGCTGGAAGGAGAAATAATTCAATAAAATCAAATACGAGAGAATGTCAGAGCGTCCTGCTTTCATCCAGACACTGAGCAGCTGCAAAGCCTCTTCTCCACTTGCTCTGGTAATGATTATCCTCCAAGCATGTTGCATTCACCTGTAATTATCTGCTGCACATCAGACATGCTCTGTCTCTGCTGCTTGCTACCAGACGGCTGACTAACAAGTCATTAAAATGTTTTGTACTGGAGAAATCTTGCAGACTTCTCATACCAGATCCAAAAAATGAGCCCATTACGCTGTCAGCTGCCTGGATAAAATGATGAGCGGGTCGCCTAGCACCTCTGTTCCCAAACACAAGAAAAACAGGAAAACATGCATGACGGATTTGGACGTTATTGAACTCAACTAGCAGCAAAAACACGTTAAAAAAACTTATTTATGAATTCAGTTAGACTGCAGGGTATCCCACGGATTTTTGTAAACTGTCGCATTCTAGATGCATTGCATAGCTGCATCATGTTTCTAGGTTTAAAGACAAAAATCTGATTGAAAATAACGTCACACCGTCTGAAAGTAATGTCTGAACGTATTTCACATCTCTCGGATTAATCACAAAGCTTTTAGGGAAACCAGAGTTTATCTTTCCTGAATGATGTCACAGATCTTTTTCTCATTTTTCTTTAAATTAAATAAAAATCATAAATGCCTTAAAAAGCAAGAACAGCCTGGAGACAAAAAGAGTCACATCTTCATCTTTAGCAAACGCCAACAAAAGCCAAGAGATGTTTTCTGAGCTTGAGATGTATCACTCTGATTTGCTAAGTGAAATGATTATCCCCTGCTTGGCATGACTGTAAAAACTCAATAAAACAGTGTTCAATACTAAGTCTAAAAGGTTTAGGAGTAGTAGCAGTAAAATGTTGAAGATTTAAGGCTTGTCTTCATTTTTTATTGAGTAAAAATTTCAGTAACACATTATTGGAGGGTGTGTGCATAAGACTGACATAAACATGATATAACACCTGTCATGGACATGAATGTCTCTTAATAAATGTTTACAACAGTTGTCGTGAAGTGTCAGTCGGTAAATAATGTCACTTTTAATGCAAGTTCAATTAAAACTTGCATTAAAAGTAACTTAAAAGTGTCAATTTTGCATCAAAATTGTCATTATTTACCGAATGACACTTCATGACAACAATCGTAAACATTTATACCGACTCCTTTATATTATAACAGGTGTTATATCATCTTTATAACAGCATTATGCACAGCCCTTCGAATAAAGGGTTTCTGAAGCAGCCAGAATTTAGCAGAGCACTGTTTAAAACTGTGTACACAAGAGAAGTCATGCAAGCGCATAATAAACCGCTGCAAGTTCATCAACAGATTGTTAAAGTGATGCCGTGAAGGCACCAAACGGAAAGTAAACGCTGCTGAGTAATGACTGGAGCGCTGGTGGCTGTTTGGGTTTAGATGGAATCACATCGGGAGTGTTGAAAAGAACACATTCCTCCACTGCTCCTTGTCTGCCGCCCAATCGGACGGCTTCTGTGATTCGAACTGCGCCTGGTGTTATTAGCTTTATCTGCACCAGGCCTGCCACTGAACTATGCGGCTCCTTGGTGCTTCCGCTGCCTCGTTTGCAGATAGGATCTGGGCTAAGTTGACCGTACGCCTGCAGCAGGAGCATCACACCAACAGCAGGGCATCCTGGAATAATCTGAGAAAAGCTGGATTGCAAAAGCACAAAATATTTGGTGCACTGTAAAACACTTGAGCCGCATTTAGCGGTGTGTAGCGTCTCCTTCTCTTTAAGTCAAATACATTTAGCAAGTTTTAGATTTTGAGCCTAAATGTGCACGTTTGACTGTAAACAAGCTTTTATATCTTGCTTGATAAGTTACTTAAAAGTTACTAAGATATTTGCAACAGAAAGTATCGACCCCTTTGCGCGTGACCTCACTCTTTTATAAACTCCGCCCACTCCGCCATGATGGACGTCAAAACATCATGGCGGAGCTGCTGTAAAGCCAGTCAAAAAACGAACATCTGGTGGCCTAATATCACTGTTATACAATTTATGCAATTTAGCAGAAGAAATGGTCACAGGGTGCTGCACGGTCGGCTGCAACTGTAACATAGTTAAAATGGTTCAGGTTAAATCCTGCTAAAATGCACCATCTGCTGGTCAAAAGTTATATTGCATTCACCGTAGAAAGAGCAGGGTATTATGGGTAATGCTCAGAGCTATGAGGATCACTGACAGGTAACGTGTCTCTGCTATGTGATAAAGAAATATCAGTTATACATTTTATACAATATGTTTATGGTCTTAGTTTTTGTATATTATTGAAATACGTTTAATTTAGGTTATGCTAGTTCAGCTATGTTATCGTTTTTGTCGTGTTTAAGACTGTTTAGTCCGTGAGAAATTGTAGTGGGAACCTCCCGATATGAGGCTGAGTTTTATATAAACAGTTTTATTTAAAGATACAGTTCATTTATGTTTGTGTATTGTTCGAAATTGCAAGGTTATATAAACTAAAACATAAACATGGCATCCAGTAAATAAAATGTCAGCATTTTATTTATTTTTCAGAGCATTTTAGTTAATTGCTTTACTTTCTGCGAAAAGGACACTCGCTAGTTGTTCCTTTATTGTGAACAAAATCCACTATAGGATCACTGTAATTTGTTTATAATTTTATTGTGGTTACTGTATTATGGGTAATCCTCAGAGCTATGAGGATCACTGACGAGAAGCTCGTTTATGCCAGAGACTGAACTTACCTCGATGCCCATTGAGTGAAATGCCGATGGAGAAATAAAGAAAACAACTGATGCCAACTTGAGCAGCAACTGGTCGTTCATTTCCACACTGAGAGAAGCCACCAGATCCACATAGGTCACACAACAACAGACGGGGGTGAAAACCAAACTTGTCATTTTATTTTGTAACTTTTAACGAGGAAAGATGCGGCGGCGATGGACAGCAGCTGTCAATCATAATGACTGTCAGCCCTCGGTGTAACCACGGATTTGCAGCCAACACTTTTTACAAGGTAAGAAGATTAATCTTCACATACTTCATTAAGTAAGTATTGTGAGAAAAATCTCAAATATTGCATGATGGCGAAAGTAAGCGTCTAACCGTTTGTAACCATGGAGACAGTGCCGCACCGTCATGTAGCCTAGCATGTATGGAAAAAACTGGTTAGCGTCTCGCCTTTTTGTACGTTTTTAACGCTGCTGCTGTGTAAAGGGAAGCGCTGTTTATGACATAGTGACATAAATAATGTGGTGTGAATTCAGATAAAGTCGGCAGTTTGACCAAAACATCGGGAGGGAGGAGGTACGGGTCGGTTGCTAAGCTAGCTGCTTCCAACGTCTGTAAATACCGGCGTCTGTGAGCCCCAACCAGGTGCGCTACGTTCACAGGCAAATTAGTTTGAATCAAACATGTGGAAGTTATGAATAAAGTGGCAAAAAACAACTTTGGAAAACAATTTCAGTCGGCCTGTTCAATATCTCCATTCCTCATATCCGACGTCCATCATGGCGCCTTGAATGATTAAGTGACATAGCTGCAAAGAGTCAGTATTAAAGAATTTAACAGGTTTTGGGGTTTTTTTCTACAGTAGCAGTGAAACTAACCCCCCTATAAAATGTCTTGATGGTGTATATGGCAATGAAACAGGTGGCTCATTAAAAGTTTATGCAGCTGCTATGCTTGCAGGACTTAGTCTCCTATTCATCCCACACAAACAGTAACCCAACACATTCCTGCTACAGATGCAATTTGAGCTGCAGCACTTTCACAACACACTTCAATCGGTGCTTTTTATCCTCCCGATCTAAAAAAAATCTCTTTTACTTTGTACTGGAGGGAAACGCAACATTAGTCTGCTTGACAGACACTTATTTGTGGACAAGGTTTTAATCATGTTTTTGTTTTTCCACACAGTGATTCTCATTATGTGCTGCATGCAAACCTCAAACCTCAGCCTTTACACTGCGCGCTCTTGCAGTCCTTACACGCTTTGATCGGACATTGATGAAAGAAAGATGAAAAAAGTTACAAGTGCTACAGCGGGGGTAATTATTCTGATGTGGTTTTGTTCTAAATATTTGGTCTGTGCTGGTGCAACAGCCGGAGAGACGCAGCAGCCGAGATTTTCCAGTTACCGTAAATGTGAACCAGAAGAAATCATTAGAGCTGTGTTGTGTCTGCTGGCCTTTGAGGGTATTTGTCATAATTTATTCAGCTTTGAAGAGAGGAGAATAGCTGTATTTTATTTATTACTATTTTTTACCAGCACATTATTACTGGAGCAATAGGGAAAACAACCAAATTACTACAAAATCACTTCACTGTGCTGTGCTTACTGCTTTTATTTGAGTAAATTTATTATGAAGTATTTCTATTATTACTTGAGTAAAATTTGTGGATTCTCTACCCACTGAATGAAAAATATTTTCAGATACAGACACACACCAGCAGTTTTTGTTAAAATTTTAGATTTTTTTTCATGAAAGAAATGCATTTGGAAAATTTATTTTGCCTGATTTTGTTATTTTTTTGTTACTAATATGAATAATTGTAATTTTCATCTAAATTTCATTTTTTATTTTATTTTAAAATATTAAATTATTGATAATTTGATTCGCAGTACTCAAGTTGACTTTTCACCAAATGCTTTTTTACTCTTACTAATTTCTTGGATGGAAACCTTTTACTTACTTGAGTATAATGTTTGGGAACCCCAACCACCTCTGGTAACGTGTCACATGTGTAGTGATGAAGATTATTTAGAACCTGCAGCACTGAAGGACTCTTTGTAAGTCACATCTGGTAACGTGATCTATGTTTGGGTTTGCATTGTTGGCATTCCTCCGCGGCTTTCGCTTACTGTATGTCAGTGTTTCACACCACCGCTCTTCACACAAGTCGTTTTGTGCACCGACCCGCCTGGTAGAAGGCAGCGAGGGAAACTTCTGTGTGTGAAGCTGATGCAATTTATAATCAAAACTAGGATGGATGGAGAGTTTGTTCTAGCTACTGGATGGTTTCAGTAAATGTGAGAGATCTTTTCATTTTTGTGTTCATGTAAGAATTGAGTTTCTATGGCCGAATCACAGCTATCCAAATATTTGCATGGGTGTATTTTTTGGGGGGCATTTTAAGTTAAAAACAGCATCAGTTTTTTTTTCTCAAAACACTCAAAGGGTTTCCAAAAATATCTCTGTAAATTAAGAAGTGACAAAATCTTACTAAACCTGCAAAATGAGCTAAATTCTTGGTTGTTTTGTTTAATTTCCCATGACCCACTGTCAAAAGCCAATTGGGTTTCAGCTAGTCTGTGATCTTGACCCAGAAAGCTGAGAGCAGTGAAGTCATTATTAAACCATTGGAAGAGCCAAAAGCAGCCTCTCTCACTCAGTCAAGCCAGAAGGATGTGAAATAATATCTGAGGACTCAGTTTCTCCAAAGAAATATGATTAGTCACATGGTTATTTAGTTTGCAGCTGCTTTATTAGCAGGAATGGAGATAATTTAAAAAGATGTCAGAGGAATTACTTCATTTTGATTGTTATTCAGCCCAGTGAGAAGCATGCTAACTAACAGGTAACAAATGCATCATCTGAACTGCAAAAACATAGAAGGTTCAAGCTTACTATCTAAAATATATATTAATTGTTCTTGTTTAGACCAAAATATGATGCAAAACATACTACAAATAAGAATCCTTAAGCAAAATGGCAAAGTAGCCACAAAACATGTACACTGCAAAGTATTTGAAGATGGTTTAACTTGAAAATAAAACTCCACCTGTTGCCTTGAAAATGCAATTTAATTCAGCAAGAAAACCGTTTTGGTTTTAACTCAGAAGTTAAAGCTTGTGAGGTTGATTGAACAACAAGAGACAATATTTACATAATAGATGCTCCTATGTCTTGCTGAAAAGTTATTTGTAGGTTAATTTTGTCTTAATTCAAGAACACTAAGATATTTGCTGTGGAAACTAGTCCAAAGATTATTGGTACGGGTTTGTGCTTCTGTAAATTAAGTCCGAGTTCTGTGTTTGTAGCAACAAAGTGTTGTAACATAAACTCCTCTACACACACACCTACATGTTTTTAACCTCCTGGAGTGAAATAAGAATATCAAAATGATGAAAATGAGAATCCAGTTAACATAAATCCTCCAACACCTTGTGATTGTGCATTTCCAAACTGTCTCCACGCAAACGCAGAAGCTAATTTGAAAGGATGTGCAGGTTGTCATTGGCTTTGACCGCTCAAGATTTATTGGAACTGAAAAATGTGGAGCAGTTTCTGACTGCCTGATGATGGCTGTAGCATGATGGGGTAATAAAATTTCTGGTGGGCCAAACCCTCTGCAGTCCCTTGTTAGCTCATTAGTGGTCGTTTCTTGGTGACTCTTTAAATGTTTGATAAAAATGACTGCTTTGGGGATTTTGTCACAATTTCAAGCCAAACAGTGACTTAAGGCTTGGTACTTTCTGCTTTTAGGTGACTGCAACGAAGACTTACCATCTGTGATTCAGTAACCGAAGCCACTTGTGACTTTGGGAGAAGCTTCACTCAAAATTCAACCTTCTGAACTCTAATTTCCTGGGCATCATTTCAACTTTTTCTGTCATCCTCAGATGAACTCTCTGTTGGAACATGCTGCAGGTTTACGTTAAAGTGATCCATGAGTAGTTGTAACAATAGACTTTATGTGGGAAATATTTATTTTTGATGTAAAAGCAATACAGTAATAATACTGTACGTTGTTTAGTTTTTATACATTTTAACAAAATATTGTCACACAAATGTTGCCATGTTGGTCATGCTGCAATGCATTTTGGATAAATGACATCAAATGGTCCAACTGCACTAGCTACATCCAGCCAAAACAACAATAAGTAACGTCATTAAGCCTTTTTAATTTGAATCACAGCGTGTTGAAATCAAAGAGAATGTAGAAATCAGAAGCGGTGATGATGAGGAGGTCCAAACAGAGGAAGAGGGCAGAGCTGGCTGAAGGAGCTGGTGTTTTGCTTGCCTTCAGCTTTGCAAATGAAACAATGAGTGACTGGTACCTCTGGTCAGACTGTGTGATCCTGTAAATACTTCTTTAGCTCTGTGTCCGGTTCGGCAACAACTCTTTAGGGTCTGTTCTTCGTCCCGTGTCGCTAGTGGTTTCATATTGAACACCAATGTTTTAGCTCCGCTAGCATTTTAAGTAGTAATAGCTCCATTAGCATTTCAAGTAGCAATAGCTCCATTAGCGCTGCTTTACCTTTGATGTTTGACGTCTGTAACGCTGTGTCCAGTTCGGCAACAGCTGTTTAGGTTCTGGCCGTGGTCATGCCGAATCGGTGGTTTCATATTCAGTACTGGCAGCAGTACAGCTCCGTTAGCATCCGTAAGCATAAAGAGCCTCCAGCTCTACCTGGCTCAGCACTGCATTTTATTTTTAGCTCATTAAGGTAATAAAGGTAAGAGCCTTTGTCAGTTTTGCTCATACAAATGACTCAAAGTCTTCTGGAGAGAAATGTTGAGAGCACAAATGTCAGTCCTTTGGAAGTTGTGTTCTGATTCGGCTCTTTCCCACTGCTCTTTTTTCACTTGGGACATTATCCAGATTCATGTCACTGTTTTAATTACAGCCAACAGTGACACAATGTGGCATTATCTAAACTCACACCAGTCAAACGCAATATGAGAAACAACAACTCAGGTAAAGTTAGCCTTCCTGTGTTTGTCCTGTAGATCCCAGTACAGAATGGACCAAAACATGTCATCATCCCAGCAGGTGAAAAAAATGGTGACCTCCATGAGTGAAAAATATAAAAAAAGATATATACTTTTGAAGTAATTATAACTTTTTTAGGTAATAGAAACATTACTACATATCTAAGCCAACATGGTCAACTAATCCTGGATCACGTTAAGTGGTCTCCATTGAATCAAAGGTGGTCAAACAGTTAATGTGAGCAATGTAACCTTTTTGGACGGAGAACCGCGAAGACAACCAGACAAGCCTATTTACAGATGAAGATTTCTGGCACCAAATATTGACAGTGTTGCGTCAAACTCTTAAGGTCACACCCTACAAAACCCCACTGCCTTGTTTAAAATCCCAAAATAGGCCATAACTACATTCCTATGTCACTCCTCAAACAGAACGTGTGTGAGAAGAGTAAAGAGTTCATTTATTAAAGATTATGATTACATATTTATTATCAACCTATGTGCTTGTACTCTGATGCGCTCTGCCTCTAATTTAAGTGTTCAAATTGTCTTGGGGTTTTTGGAAACTATTGAGAGGATAATGATTAACACCTGTAGCTCGTTGTCTCCTCTCGTTCCCCGGGTCGAGGGTTTCCCGTGCGTAAGGGCAGTTCACAACATTCACGGTTCTACTTCAACCATATCCAGAGTTTATTCAGACAAACAAATGCATCAAATCACACCAATAACACACCAGAATCATCAGAAACTCAAAACCACAAGAAAGACATCAATCACCTGAAAGAAACAGAAAAATGGACAAATACAGAGACCAATACAGAGACGCATTGCGTCTCCGGAGAACGCCGGAGACGCAATGCAGACCCCCTTTCTTTTGTCCCACCAAGTGGCACATCAAGTAAAACAGACTTTTGCTGGAAACTTAAAGTGACACAGAGTCTGCTGGAGGAAGATAATTCAGCACTCTTTCCCGGGGCGTTAAATTACACCACTGCTTTTGGATCTTAGTATTAGCACATTTATCTTCCAAAACTCTTTTATCATATACCTGAACAGTTTTAATACTACAACATTAATCTCCTATTATTTTGATTACAATGCATTAACACACACCCAAGTTAGTATGATTTTGACACTAATTAGTACTATTAAAACGAAACTACAAATTAGACTAATTTTATCAAGTCATGCACATTATGTCTAAGAAAAATGTTCTGCTGATCAGACTGTTGATTGAGCCAAATCTAACTAAATGTTAACTTAATTTTGAGGCCTATTCAAGATAATGTTGATCTGTCAAATATTTAAACATGTGCTTTAATTAAAACTAGCATAATTGAATTATCATTTCCAACAAAACTTTTAATGTCTGTAACTGCCACCATCACAAACTGAAATTCATAGTCAACACAGCAACAAACCAATCAAAGAAAGAGCCTCCCTCAGCGTGAAAAAACTGCACAAATAACTCCAAAATCCCCACCTCTACCTCGTTTTAATCACAGCAGCTGTGGGTGTGATGCATCCAGCGCACAAGACGAAACATGATACCAAGTTCACAAGAATAAGACAAAGTTTTTATGACTGATTAAAGTTTTCATAAAACACAAACTATCTAAAAAAGTGCTAAACTAGTTCAAGGAGTTTGAAACAATAAAGTATTCATTCCGTGCCACTAGAGCTGATTACATCACTAATTCCAGCATATTCAGATCATAGCCATTTTTATACCCGTTGGAAGCTTGGTGAGGCTGGGCCGCATAAAGGATTCCACAAAATACATTTAACAAAATATCCTCAAACGTCATCAACATTTAATTATTTATCCAATAATTAAATTATTATTTAATTATAATTTAGTAATTATAATTAAATAATAATAAAATTTATTTAATAATTAAATTAAATAGGGCTGCACAGTGGCACAGCTGGTAGAGTTGTTGACTTGCAGCAAGAAGGTTCTGGGTTCGATTCCCGGCCCCAGGTCTTTCTGCATGGAGTTTGCATGTTCTCCCTGTGCATGGTGGGTTCTCTCCGGGTACTCCGGCTTCCTCCCACAGTCCTAAAACATGACTGTCAGGTTAATTGGCCTCTCTAAATTCTCCCTAGGTGTGTGTGTGCATGGTTGTTTGTCCTGTTTGTCTCTGTGTTGCCCTGCGACAGACTGGCGACCTGTCCAGGGTGACCCCGCCTCTCGCCCGAAACGATAGCTGGAGATAGGCACCAGCAACCCTCCCGACCCCAGTAAGGGACAAGGGTGTAGGAAAATGGATGGATGGATTAAATTAAATAAATTTTATTTAAACACATGTGTGTCCTGAACACATGAATGAAGATCATGAGCACTTCTTCAGAACATGGCTTCTCTAGTTTTACTCCTTGCAGCGCTTCCTCTCATATCTGAGCCACGTTTGGCTTGAGAGACGAGGCTTGAGACCCTCAGGATGGCTTGAAGACGATCATCAGTAAGTCTGGACCTGAACTCGTCACCTGTCTTTCTCTTCACTGCAGGCTTTGGCTTTGACAAAGACTTGTGAGAAGATTTAGTTTATTCCACTTGGCGTTGCTCTTGCTCTGTGTTTCATAGAAATCTTTAGCCAGCTAGCAACGTATGGAGAACGTCTCGACATGTGAAATAATTACCGCTTCTACTTGTCCCAACAGCGCGGCGGATGCTGAACAGCCCGGTAGCAGTCGCCTGTCTGCGTTTGATCGTGGAGTTTGTTAACCGTAGAATGTACCGGAATGGCGACTGCAAAAAAAGGAAACTGGTACCGGACTGTTCCATCATCCGCCACACTATTGTTACAAGCTTAGTATGCATGAAGTCGATGTAGCTTAGCCTGACATCGAATGTCAGCAATGACGAGGTATCTGATGTTCATAAATCACCCATCACATACCGTTCCCCACTTTAACACAGGGGGGCGCTGTGTGGTGGGCAATATTGAGCACTAAAACGCATTGCCCTGATTTTAAGTCATATAGCACTCTGAGGTTGGGTTGTAATCTATCTGTCTATCAATCTATTATCTACAACTAGACACACACACACAAACATACATATATTTATTATTATTATTATTTTCACCCAAACACGTGAAGAATGTGTGACAACTTAGCCGAAACACGTTGTTTGAGCTTTCGCGGTGTCCGTAGTTCTCCAGATAAGCGCGCTGCTTGCTACGCGTGCGCTTTCTCAGTGCTGACAACGAGCACGCGCGTATTTTGCCGCCTGGGTAGTGCAGAGCGGCGAGAAGGCGTAGTAGGAGGAACCGTATCTGATGAGGAAACGCGGATTGACGTGTGGGCCGCACTAATATACTTTCATATCACGGTGGGCGCTGCGCGACATCGTCCTGTGGGCCACGAGAATCTTGTTTGGCTCTATGGAAAAGGACTTTTCTTTCAGAATTTTGACTTTAATTTTGAAATTATAGTCAGCATGCTGAGATTAGTCATTTTCTTTTTCAGTGTCTTTAATCCTCTTTCATACAGCTCTCTTCTTCAACAACACAATGTTCATTGCTCAGGCTAGTATTGGTTGCTTTCACACAACGTCAAATTACTGTAATGGGACAAGTGGATTACTATAAGTGGAGCAACCAGTAGCCAACAAGAGCTACTGGTCTCCACCGAGTAGAAACGCACCAGAAAACATGGAAGGAACAGGGACATCATAACATTTATATATATATAAGGTATAGTAAATTTCTGACGAAAATCTCAGAAATGTTCCCAAAAAGATTTCCTGAAAATTTCTGAGTTTCATATTTAACGCAAATTTTTTAGATCAATCTAAAAATTTTAGATTTTTTTTCTAGCAAATATTTGACTTTTGACACTCAGAAACTTCCATATTTTTCTAGAAAATTTCTTAGATGAATCTCAAAATAAAAATTTTTTGTAGCAAATGTCTTACTTTTCAAACTCAGAAACTTCCATGTTTTTTCAAGAAAACTTCTGAGTATTTTGGCCGAAATTTATTCCTTTTTTTATATCTATGAAGACCCTAAAACGCCATTGTATGTAGCAGCATCATAAAAGCTTAAGCCAAGATATTAACTATTTTACTTCCAATAAATAATGAAAACTCCTCCAGGCACAGTCATTGCGGTAAGTTGATTTGGAGCCTTGTTTTTCATTTAATAATAATCTTGGCTGTCAGCACATTGTTATTTCTCAATGCTATGAACTAATCAAAACATCGTAATAAAGCTTTAACAAGTCACAGCAAAAAAAAAAAAAAAAAATCATTAGTCAAAGGAAAGAAGAAAGACCTGCACAGTCAAGGAGAAATTCCTGTTTACATTTAGTCATCTGTGAGGTTCAGGCTTGTCAGATCCCGTCCAGTCTCTGATTTGTTTTCTCTTTGCTTTTTCTCTCTCCAGCAAACTTGTTTCTTGAAACAGTTTCCAACAAAAATCATTAGCAGATTTTGTCTGTCTTTGCTTGTCTATGGTTTCCTCTTAAGTTGGGCTTTTGTTAGGCTTGTCACACGATAATGCTGCTTGTTGGAGAGAATAGTGGAGAATTTGTGCCTGCAGGGCCGGCATACTTCTTGGGTTTAATATCTGCCTCTGAACCTGGAAGATAAAAGGATTTAATCATTTCTGAAGCAGCTGGGAAATAATCTTCATAAACCAGCTTATTAATGCAAACAGTGAGTGTTGGCAACATTCACAAGATTTCAAGATTGTGTGGTTATAACCCAAAACAATTGGTAAAAATTGCTTATTTTTTGTTATTGTTTTGGAAATACTTATTCTCTGATTTGCGACTAAATTTCCAGTTGGTATCCAGGATTAGGATTAGGATTAAGAGATTCCAATTCCAAATTGAATCTTAAATTCAATTACCATTTTGACTTGGTCAAAGTTTGAGTAATAAATGGGTTTCAAATGTTTTAAGCCAGATATCAGGTCCTGAGAATTTCATTTTTAAATCAAATGGAACATAATCTTAGACTATTTTAACTTTCACAATAGTATTATAACACACACCAGTTTGTTATTCAAAACAATCTCGGTTTTTCATGACAATCTAAGTGTTTTTTACAGCTGTCGTGGTTGCTGCAGCTTTTCTTCTGTGTTTCATCCGGAGAATAAAGCAACAAGTCATATCAAAACAAAGAATAAACACTTTAGTGCTTTAATAAATTTGCCTGATTAAGTTTAGCTGCATTACCCCATACATACAAATAAACATGCAAAAAGCGATTAGGAAGTTGGGACTTTTACAATCATTGTTGAGGTAACTCATTACACTGATGCTCTAAAATGTATTTTGAAAATACTGCCTTTTTATTTTTATTGTTGCTCATTTTCTGTGCATTTTAGGTACAGACAGCAGCAAAAACGTGCAAAAAAGTCACATCAATCTATACAAGGCAACCAGAAATACTGGGCTGAAAGCAGTGATTCTTCTCTGTGATGCTAACACACTTAATCTTGGGAATTGTGTTGAAACCAATAAAGCACTCGATTTGCTTTTGGTAAAGTAATTATGTCTTTCAATGATTAATTAATAAATAATTTTAGTTTTCCTCCTACCTTCACGCTGACCGAATATTTGTAGTTAGTTAAATAACAGTAGTTATTTAAAGTGGGAGAGCCATTCAAGCCTACATTACACTTTATTGCTGCTCCTTGGATACCATAAATCATTTAAACATCTCATCATAAATGCCCATAACTGAGTGGCTGTAAAAGAGCTACAGATGGAAAATGTTGGTGCATAGCTTCATTTAATTCCTCTTCTCATAAAAATGTGATCAGACGCTTGAAAAACAAGCTGTCAAAATAGAAAACGCTAAAAAGTCTACACAAGTTACCTCGAATATTGTTCTCATCCTGAACTACAAGTGCACACACATCTTGTTAATTGTTCCAATCGGCCTCGTTAAGGATTTACCCACACTCCTTGTTTTCTCTTTTGCACAGATTCTGACTGTGAGACCTCCTCTTTCTCTGAGAACGTTTGGGTTTCAGTGCGAGTGATACTCTTGGGAATAGCTGCAGCTCCCCGGCACATGAAAAGCGTCATGTCGCTGCGGCGATGCTCAGACTGTCTGGCTCTGCCTTTGTCCCTCTGACTCACTGTCATCGCCGGCATCGAGCCTCCTCTCATCCACCGGCCCTCTCCAAGCTTCTGTCTGGAGCGGCGCAGTAAAATCTTTCTTGGGTCGGACCGCATAACGGTTGTCAGAACTGAGAACTCCAAGTGCTCACTTCCAGTTGCATTCTGAAGTCTTTCCCACTGCGGGAGCCAACGCATAAGCAAAATATCTGACGTAGATTTGGCAGATGTGGACCAAAAAGTTCTCTCAATTTGCAAAAAAGTGCAAGATGTTTTAAAACTTTCACTTCTCGTAGATGTCATCATTAGCCATCATTAGCAAGGGATAAAATCAGAAAAAAACCAACATTAATGTAAAATCTTCTGTTATCGAAGTGCTTTTTTATGCATTTCTCTAAAATTGTCCATGTGAATCATTAAGCAGTGAAACAACATGCTTAATGTTGTTTCACATTAAGCATGGCGGATTACTTAATCCGCCATGCGGATTGCGGGTGGATTGTATATTTTCTGGCAAAAAATAAAATAAAAAATTGTAAATACCTTTTGAAAAATTTCCAAAAAAGAAAAAAATGTCAATACTGAAACTTGTTATTTATTGAGACGCTCATACCTGCTGAATTTAATCCATGTCATAGATGTTACATAACAGCCACAGCAGCACTGAACTCACTGTTCCCTACTGTCAGCTGACATTATGAACACTGGCTGACTTTAAACAACCAAACTGTGACCAAACAGTAATAAACTTACTTAACAGTGTTCGTCATGGCTCGAGGCCACTATTCTTTTATTCCATTTTACAATAGATATTGGATAAAAAGGTTTAGATGTGGCTTATGATGGGTGTTTGTGAATAAGACACCAGTTATACTCATCACCACCATTTTTACTTTGCATTTTCAGGGTGCTATTCTGCTATTCAACACAAACTGTGATATTTCTGTTCAACTACGGCAGGAGTGTCAAACTCATTTTGGTTCAAAACCAGATCATGAACGCTCTTAAAAGGCAGTTTGGGCCAAAATGTATTGTTAAAACCTGTTAAACTGTTAAAATATCAATGAATCCTTAAAATTAACTATTATTGAACATCTTTTCAGTCCCTCCAGGATTTTGTGATCCTTTTCATGATTTTTTGCAATAAGAACCAAAGTGTTTGTGGTATTAATTTGGAAATATTTGCACTTATTTGTGACGTAAATGCGAATTTTTATTCCTCGCTGTATAGATCAGGGACCATAATCTGACATGAATTAAAGCTGAGGCAGCTGTTTAGTACAAGTAAGAAGGTTTTTGACAGTTTTTGAGAAAGATTTGCAGTAAAATCCCAATTGTTAGTTCAGTTTCTTGATTTTTGTGAATTTCCACAATAATTCTCAAAAAACTGGAGGGACTCATTGGTATAATTTGGCAGTAAACAGATAAAAACTGCATCGATTTGATTGATAACATAATATTTAAGCACACTTAGTGTTTAGTCTAGAATCTAGAGGGCCAGATAAAATGGGTTATAAGTTTCAACCCAATTTTGAGTCATTTGTATTTTAAAAACGGCAAATTCAACCCAACATCTGGTGGTTTCCAGTACCCAATATGCTGGGTCAAACAATCCAGTGTTGGGTCGCTCCAAATTTGACCCAAATTGGTTTGTTCTTAGCCAGCCATACTAACTGCCAGTAAGTTAGCTGTAACTGACAGAAAACATTAATTTAACTTTTTTTTTTTATTCCAGCTGGGTAGAGATGTTTCACATTCCTTTCCTTGTAAGCTTAAGAAATGGTAAGGATGTGGTTTAATCCCCTTGTTCTGTTGTTTTGCAGAGAGAGAGGAACTGTTAGCCTAACAGAGATCATTCTGTCCTTGGTATAAATGCTGCACGTCAAGAAAATAAAGCTGTTTCCCTAAGTGGACATTTTTTTGACTTTTGGGATAAAGGAGAACTAGTTGGCTAAAGCTTTTGAGTTCAACCTGCACCTGCCATTTTAACAAGATTAATATCTTATTTTCGTTAGTGGAGGTATTTTACATAACTGAAGCCGTGTCAGAAAAAAACTGTTCCCAAGGACGTAAGACTGACTGGGTGAAAATGGACAGAAATTCTCCTAACCCTGCTAAGATGTTGTTGCATAATGATCTTTTTATTGCATCTCATCTCATGGACATGTGGGCCATTATGATCCAAGGACAATCAATCTTTTTTATTATTAATGATGATTTTATGGGAAAGCAAAAATACAATCTTCTGATTCCTCTTCAAATGGCATGCTTAAAACTATTTAGATTTATTCTTAAATCCACACTGACTGATTTAATTTATATCCCAGTGAAAATACTCAAACTCTTCGACCGACTTGACTTCTTCTAGCTGTTGGAGGTTAGCATCCGTCCTAATCGGCTGCTTTTTTCGCCGTTTGCTCTATGTGTTGAAGAAGCAATAAACCTGACTCATTGCTGAGCCTAGAAACCAACAAAAAAAACAACTCCAATAAGCAGATTTTCCTCACTTTGCCTCAAATCACAAGCTTTTGTTTGTTTTCTTTGTCTGAGCAGCCTCTGTGGATCACTGGGGAACCGTTTACCCATATGGAGGAAAAAGAGAGAAGTGTACATGTTACATTACTTTTTCCAAACCAAAACAGATTCCTGGCAAATTTGCTAATTCCTTTTTTTCTATTTTTTAATCCACTTCCCAATCCATTAAAAGTTGGACAGCTTTGATGTGATTTCCCCTAATATAGTTCTGGCCCATTTGCTTCTAATTTGATGGTTTGTAGCACACTCCATTTCCTCACTCTGAACCATTCACACAGCTTTAATCGGGCACTTTTCTTAAGACTTTGAACCAAAGTCTTGGAGCACGGGGCGTGATTGTGTTGAGAACAAATTCCTTGTATAACTCTGAAATTGCTAATAATAGGGTTGGAAATCTATCTAGATTAAGCAGAGAAATGTGTTTAATCATGGGCTCGGCTTTAATAAAAATAGATTTGTTTGTTACCAAGCCATTCTTGTGAATAAGCCACAAATTTCAGCAGATCATCAAAAAAAATTATTGAGAGCAAGTTCAGATTCATGTTTTTCAATTTAGTTTAAGTTGCACATATTGAGCCAGTCCAAAGCAAAACATCTCCTCATCTGGCTGCAGCGATTGCTAACTCGGCTGTCTTCCCAAACTTTTCATCTGAGATGAAAGTCAGCACGCTCTGGTTTAATCAACATTCATTTGGACAAAACCGGTAAAAGAAATTGCTGATATTAGGATACACATAGCATTTACTGGATATAACTTCTCAAATTTGTCGTTTTTCTTTCTTTCAAAATTAAGCAACTCTTGAATTTTGACCAATCTCTTTCGCCCCCAGTCGAGTTTAACTTCCTGTTTCTTGTCGTCTCTTGGTAAAACGTGATGCTATACAGTAAAATTAGCCTTGGTCTTTGTTGGTCTTTCTCTCTCTTTTTGCAGATTTTTTTGTGGAATTTGCTTATCCTGTGCTCACTTTTAATGTTAACTCTTCTTTTGCACTTTGACAAAGAAGTGCAAATCAAGACAGCTCTTCTGCACTTGATTTTATTTACGTTCTATTTCTTTAACGTATCTAAAAAATCCAGTCATTTTGGGAACGCTACGTGCAACAATTTAAACTTTTCTGTAATCCATGTTATGGCAAAAACAGAGTTTTAAAAAAAATCTCAACTTTAACCAACACTTTTGAAAAAGTTGCTGCAAACGATCACAGAAAAACCCTGCAGTATTCTGCAGTGCTGCGCTGAATATTTCCAAAAACAACTGTGACTCCAGTTTTCTTGGCCACTGCTTGCATCTTTTCTCTCACTCATTAGCTACTTTTGAAGTTAAATTAATATCCAGCTCATAAAAACAGCTTCGTCATTGCTGTGCTTCTTAGCACAGATGGTGAAATAGCCGTTTCGGCAGAACCGTTTCTAAAAATTATTTTAATATCCACAAAATTGTGCCTTTTTTATTATTATTATTATTATTTCCACCTTGTACATGACACGCTTTGCCTGTTTGTGTGACTCTGAGTCATTCAGCCATAATGCAGCTCCTAAACTCAACTCATGACCCAGTGTTGTTTTGAGACATAAAAGCATTAAATAACTGTACTGTGAATCCCTGATATTTTATTCACATCACATTTCAAGCCTGAACCTTCAGGAAATCCGATTCATTCATATGTCTGTTGTGTCATCTTTCCTCATTTCACATCAGACGCTCAGTCCACTTCCTCTCAGCAGCTGCCTATAATCCACGCCATCTTCGTCTGGCACCGTGAGTCATCTTACCTGAGGCTGGTTTTTTTTTTTAGCAGTAGGAATCCACCAGATGAATTTGGAAAAGAGGATTTCTGGCTTCTGGAAATTGTTTGGACGTCCCAAAAAAAACAAAAAACTGCAATTTAAACTGTAAAATTCTTAAATAATTATTCCCTCAGTTAGAATCTTGATCAACAAGTTTGGCGTTTTAAGAGTTATGCTAGCTTTTTTTTTTGCTGCTGGGAGCATCTTAGACTTGCATTAATGAAAAGTTAGTTCAGATAATCAGTGATAGGAGAGATTAACTTTGAATGAGTTGAACTCCTGGTGCAGACATTTAAATTTTACTGGTGATCTTTTCCTGCCTGATTAACATTAGAGGTATTTTGCTGTCTGCTTTCAGTTCTTGTCCTTCTCAGGATAAGGAACCAAACAATTTGTTTAAGCTGCTTTTAAATAAATTAGAATAATTTTATCAGATTTTACAGACAACACAAGCCCAAATTTTTGTAATACATACATACAGTTTATTTTTATAGATCTTTTATTTTTCTAGATGCTGCCTGGGTTTTTCACCTGAACATTTATGAAGCTATTTTTAAAATTGTTGCCTTACTAATAACAAGGAGGCAATAAGACCAGACGTGTTAGTATCATCTTATTTTATTTTTATCTTTTTGCATTTAACGAGTGAAAATTCAAATTCAATTCAATCATGTTTGATCATTAACCCCATCCATCAAACATCATTTCATAAATTGAAAGCATTTACTTTTTGTCCACCTTCTTGTTCTTTTAAGACCATAAAAAAAAAAATCTTAATTAGTTGCATTTTTGTGAATTCATGTATGCCTTTCTGAATCATTTTACGGCACGACTTTCTGCAACAGTAAAGTCTTTGCTTCCTGTACACAGACGTGTCTATTTCCCCATGCTGAGATAATTGGTGCCTGCGTTCCTACGTGGAGCCCAGAGCAGGAAAACCCCACGCTGCTACCAGCCTCTTACAGAGCTGGTCTTGTTTGGCGGCTGCAGTGGGTGGCCTGAGCCTCTCGGGCTGCAGCAGCGGGCCAAGCGAGCTGATGAGGTCAATGCCAAGCAACACAGGCACAAGATAAGACTGTGTGTTTATGCAAACCGTGTGAGAAAAGTCACACAAGTCTGGAAATGTGGCTTTCAGAAAGCATTTAAAACGCTCGCTTTGATTGGTCAAAGTCATGAGCGAAGTGAAGACGACAGTCAGCAATTTGAGCATTGGTAGGTTTCTGATAGATGATGGGTGGATGAATGGTTTTAATAGATAAACTCAGCGCTAGAATTTAGCTGACTAAATTCACTTAACTGCATTAAAAGTAAACAGTCTAAGTCGAATTATTGGTAAAATAATTCGACCAATAATTTGCAAATTATTGGTCGAATTTGAGGGGATGTGCATAACACTGTCATAATACTGTAATAAACATAATATAACGCCTGTTATGAACATGAAGGAGTCTTTGTGAATGCTTACGACAATTGTCATGAAGTGTCATTCAGTAAATAAGGACCCTTTTAATAGAAGGTTGACACTTTTGATTGACCTTTAATGCATTAAAAGTTTAATTATTTACCATGACATTTCTGAAGAGTCATTCATATTCATGACAGTCTCATGTCAGTCTTATGCTCACCCTGGTTTATTATCTTAGAAAATTATATCAACTGAGTTCTCACACTTTATTCCTGACCAAATACTGCATGTTTCAGACTCAAGTTATCTAAATTTACAGTTCTATAGTTTAGCTACAACAATTCTCCATATATTTAAGGGATACGTTTCTATCTAGATCAGGCTTACATAGATGAGATGCAGACTGGAGGAACAGATGAAGTAATGGATAGATAAATGGTGAGAGACGAATGGATAAACAAATGGGGAGGAATAAAATCTGAAAATATAAAATACTTTTCCATGCTTGCTCAGATCTGGGAAATACGTAAAGGACTCTCATTTTTATTACTCTACCATCTGGGCATTGAAAAGCGAACGACTGAAAGTGCCAAAACAGGTAAACCCTCCTTTAATCTAAATCCAGCATTACACAAGTTTTTCTCATTCAAAAGTTTTTCTATGGATCTAAAATTATGAAATAGTGTCCAATGTTTTTTTCCCAAGTTTTATTAATAGTGTACACTTTTAAATAGCCAAATAATTTTTTTCACTTTCACTCTTTAAAATTTCACCCTCAAAGCAAAGTAGCTACTATATTTGGTTTAAAAATGCACTTTTCGTGCTCTGACTGTGCATATGCTCGTGTTTTCTGCACATGCGTGTGTACGACTTCGTTTAGTCTCTAAAAACATTCCCGTCCTGTTCTGCACTTTCTTAACCTGCTCTGAAGAAAGTGAAACTGAAGAAAGTCTCAGCTACCTGAGAATATAGAATCTAGTTTTATTTGACCAAACATCCTGTGAGAACCGGCAGTGGCAGGCATAACCCCTTCTTCCTTTTGGTGAGGTTTCGTCTCACTGCGCTCGGCTATCCCTGGCCGACACGCCAATGGAAAGAACGAGGTGGATGAACTCTTCAGATTATCAGTGACTGTCAGAGCGAAAGGAAACACATGCCGTTTGCTGCGTCTGTTTTAACACAGGTCCACTTACTGTCAGGAGAATTTTCTCTCTTTGTTTGATGGATTCAAGGAGAACTGGCGAGTTTATTCCCAGGGATAGAGGCAGGTGCCTTACTGCTGCTATCTAACGAGTTTTACTCATCCAGGTGGGAGTTGACTACTATGATGACATTACAGCAGACTCAGACTGTACTCATCATTAGCAATTTACTAAATTGTAATGTTTAAGGACTTCAGCACTTAAATCTTGGTTTTACTTACTTTCACTCTGAGCATAAAAAAATAATCTGCAAACCTTAACTTAAATAATTAACCTTAGGCAAATGAACATGCTTTGCAAATTACTTCTCTTGAACACTTATTTCTTTGCAATTGAATGAAACGCATAACATAGCTTCACAAATGTCTGCAAGTGTGGAGGAAACCAATCTGTTCCACAGTTTAATTTGATGTAATGCCTTCAAGACAATACGCAGGGCAAATCTGACCCAGCTTTACTGGTTGCCCGCCTGTCAGACACTGAGAAGGGCAAATTAACCCACCAGAGCGGCGGAGTGAAACAAGACTCTTATTAAGGTAAAACTGTTTATGGCTCGTTCTCTAATATCCGCGCTGCTTAACTACATTTTGAGGGAACATTTCTGAGTATTTCGTTACAAGATACACCTCTGTAAATATGTTATTATTTCATAGCCAGATTTGGACAGATTTTTAAATAGTTCAGGTTGCCTAGCAACACCCCGGAAACAGACTGAATTTTTATAACACTTTAAAGGAAATGACCCACAAAAATTATCTAGTAGCTTAAAATCTGCTAATGTAGCCAAAACCTGACACTGACTGGACCCAGCTAGCATGTTAGCATGCTAGAACGTAAATGCTGTTTTGAACGTTCGTGCGCGATGACGTTTTCTGGGCGTTAAAAAAAACACCAGTAGACGCCCAGCGGACTCTGTGTTGAACATTCGCTGTTGGTGAAAATAAAATGCTATATATGGATCTGCCAGGTGTGTGGAAACGCTAATGGCAGCAATTTACATTGGAATGCAAAGTGTTTGTGTAAAATAAAAAAGGATAAATGATTACAACTACATAAAAACACTTGGTAAATAATTTATTAATTTCAGTTTCCATAAAGGAAAAAAAAAAAAAAAAAAAAAGGATCACAATTATTCATGTACTAAAAAGACATTAATGAAACTTGTTTTGAACAAAGTAAATCGGTACAGCCGCAGTTTTAATAAATCACGGCAAAGTCAACATTTAAAAAACAACCACTGCTTAAAGATATGGATTTAAGAGCGATATTTTTTGGGTTGAGTCTCAGGGTTTAAATAGGATGTGTGTTTATGTTTGTCTCTGAATGCGCAAGGTCTATTCATACCAGCGTTTTATTCATTTAATGTAAATAAATGCAATTCTATAACTAGGAAATCCTTTAAATGAGATTAACATTCAAAATTGATTGTTTTCCCTGAAGAATAAAGATATATATTTCATGTTTCAGGTTATACGAGACACAGCTAACAAAACGGAGCTTTGTATATAAAATAGAGGAAATGATTTGGCACCAGCCAATGCAGCCCAAAACATCTACTTTGCCCCCGATGCTTGTGAGAAACCCTCAGTCATCATCCCAGCTTTATCTCCCTCTGCTTGGGTTAGATGTTGGATGTGTGTCGCATGTGTCTGTGGTAGATTTCAGCGTGAAACGGTGCAAACAGGAACAGTTGGTTTCCTGCCACATGGAGAAGACTGGCACAGGAAATCGTCTTTCACTCTCTGACAGAAGCTGTTGGCTGTTTATATTTGGTTTCTCAGTTCAGGGTTTGATAAAAACTATTGTGCAGCCAAGAGGCCACATTGTAGAAAAACTGGAGGAGCCGCCTGTGTTGTGGTCGGACTGTCGGCTCGTCGGCCTTCATGAGTGTGTGAAGTTAAACACTCCCTAATGTGGGAATCAAAAATACTGGAAACGCTCATTGAAACTCAATTAGGGACAAAGTGCTGGGTTCAGATGTTCTGGAAATGAAGATCCACGGTTGCCGTAGTTTAGAGAAATTAAGAGGAACTGAGCAATTATCATTAAACACTGATGGTTGACTAAACAAAAGCCTTGATGACAAAGGAGGAACCAACAATAACACACAATATTCTATCAGGGTTTTTGGGTTTTACTTATGTTTTTTTACCAGATTCACACAGTTGGCTTCCTTTTCTTTTTAGCTATAATCTACCAACTTAAGTATTGGTTAAAATATTGATTATTTTGACTGCCCTACTGTTTTAAAATGACATTAGGAGTTTCATATTGATCAGTAACAGATGTGTGCCTTCTTGTTCACTCATTGCACAAATTTGTTTTATTACTTCTCTGTAAACCTTTTGCCTGCCTGCAAGACCGGCCTATCCAAAACAAACAAGCTGCTCAGGATTAGGCTTAAACCCAATTGACATCATGACATAACAATACAATTTAATGTCAGTGTTAGGAGGCAGACAGCCAGTTTCAGCAGGTCCAGATAACTGAGCAACAACAGTAAAGATGTTATTATTGTGTGAAACTTTGCCACATTCTGCCAGCTGCTGAAAACCTGCCAGGTGTTCATTGACCAACCCAAAACTGTTTCAGCTGGTTAAAGTTTGAGCAAATGCCATATAAACTGCATTCACAGCTAATGAGAGGTTTCCATTTTCTTTGGGAACCCAAAGTGAGGTTGAGGTTTTCTGTGTTGACTTGTTGTGCAATAAATTTACCATCTAGGGGATTTTCTGTCGACTGCCAGATTCAGATTGATCACAGGATAAATATTCTATAGTCCTCTTTGTTTCACCAAAAAGACAAAAAAAAAGAAACCCAAAGTAAATGCTTTGAGTTTGTCTTTGAATTAAGACTTGTGAAAGTACACTGCGTTTCTCAAGCCTTTAATAAGGTCATTAAAATATTAATGCTGCTGATAGATTACAGGAGAACATGTGCTAAGAAGCTGCAACAGTTTTCTGGTGAATCACCACTTAGCTCACCACACAACAATGAAAGTCACCTCTTAGGTTTCTCTTTGTGCATGTCAGTAATTAGTGCTGATGTGATAATTGTAAATAATTAGGATCTTCACATCGGAGGTTCTCACATTGAAACAAAAACCCTCCGTTACAAAACCTGGCAGTGTGGAAGGCAGCGGCTGGGATCAGCGCCAGCAGGAACAATAGTTGCTTTGTGTTTCTTTCTTGGCTTTGAAAGCATCACTGGGTTCCTCTGGTGGCCTTCTTGTTTGTGAGGCATTCCTCGCATTCTGCAGGTCCACAATCTACAGTGGAAACTGATATTATGGAAGTTTATGTTTTATTTAACTTTAAAACAACCAACAGAACGGTATAAAAGTGTTAAAAACATTTACATTTTGATTTGGACTTTAAGGATTTCAGCCAATTCGAAACCACTTTCAGCTGTTTTACAGTGTAATGATTTATTTTTTTGCTGTTGGACCTGAAGCTGAGTGATTCAGAGAAAGGAAACAACCCCGACTGACCTACTGCAGGCGCTATTAATTATATTTTCTAAGCTTTTCGCCTCAATTAGAACTCAGAGTTCTAGGCTGTAAATTTCTTAATTATTTTGAGCCTGTTAACGTTTAATCAATTGTGAGGATTCAATGTTGTCCGATTTGTCTGTCCAATTAAAAAAGTTTTTTAATCGTTATGATCTGTGTTCTGGTTCTCTCTTGCCTTCACTTTGGTTGTTGATTTCATCAATTAGGAAAGGCAAATATGACCAAAATCAATCAATGCAATCCATATTTCATTTAATATCACATATGGATTTAGTCTGGATACATATTTGATTGGGCTGCCCAGTGGGGCAGCTGGTAGAGCTGTTGCCTTGCAGCAAGAAGGTTCTGGGTTCGATTCCCAGCCCGGGGTCTTTCTGCATGGAGTTTGCATGTTCTCCCTGTGCATGGTGGGTTCTCTCCGGGTACTCCGGCTTCCTCCCACAGTCCAAAAACATGACTTTCAGGTTAATTGGTCTCTCCAAATTCTCCTTAGGAGTGAGTGTGTGTGGATGGTTGTTTGTCTCTGTGTTGCCCTGCGACAGACTGGCGACCTGTCCAGGTGACCCCGCCTCTCGCCCGGAACGTTAGCTGGAGAGACCAGCACCTCCTGACCCCAGTAAGGGACAAGGGAGGATGGAAGATGGATGGACGGACATATTTGATCGTTTTTAATCATTCTGAACCCTCATGTTGCATTTTATCTGAGTTTTATGTCACTGATGTGAGACATGCATCATAATTTTGCACCAAAAGACGCGGTAAATCTGGACGTAAAGTGAAATTTATAATTATGTCTCTGAAGCGCCACTGTTGGCTCTGACTGCATCCAAATAGACTTCCCCACTGAAGCTGCAGTCAATGTTCCAGAAAATGCCCCTGCTATTAGTTGTGCTTTCTTTTTATTAGCTTCCTTCATGTTGCTATGAACTTGTGAAAATCGTGCTGGCTGCCACTGCTCACCGTCTGCATCCATTATTACATCCGTAAACAACGTGCTGCTTTGAAGCCTTTGTTCCCCTGCACATGAAGGTCGCTTTGGAATCGTAAACGGTTCACACAGAAGTCTGATTGCAGTCACATTTAACAGGTTGCTTGAATAAACATTGGGATTTCAGCAAAAAAATCTAAACTGAGCAATAATACCTGCCGCTTTGCTCTTATTTATGTTTGGTTTGGACTCTTATTTTTGTGTTTTTTCAATTTCTAACGTACTGAAAGAGCTGGGAAGCTCAAAGAAGAATGAGAATCACAAACAGCTGGAACTCAAAAAGTGACCATAAAGTGTACACAGCTATGAGTCCTTCCCGTTCATCAAAACAATCAACATGAATAAGCTGCAAAATAAAAATCAGGACTAAATTGGGCATATTTTTGTCTCTAACTAAGCGAAACATAGAAGTCCCGGCTCAGTTTCTCAGCTGGATTCCTAATGAAACCACATGGTTGCTAAACAGCATTAGAAGAAGTGCTGACATGTTTGTGGGATGAGCAACGGAGCGAGCGTTTGTGCCTCTGACAGCTCTGCGTTTTCCATGCAGCTGTTGCGATTCGGGGACGTTAGGCGTCACATCTGCAAGGAAATAAGAAGTTTGATGCGGCGTTCTTATTTAAAAATGTGTGAAGGAAGGAAATAATTTCCGTCTGCAACATAACTGACGTCCATATCTGGGCTCTGGCAGCTTTTTGTTTGACAACAATGATGGTCTTTCTACAAAAACAAACTGAATATCTGAAAACCTTCATGTCTATATAAGGCCAGGACCAGTTGTTTAAAAAAAAAAAGAAGTGTTTTTTCCCATGAAAGTCTCTCAGCGAGTGTCTGGTCTCATGGAAACACTAAGACATTAGTTACAATGTGAACAAGAATCTGACTTAGTTTATTGACAAATAAATGATAAACTGTAAAAAGTGCAGTAAATGTTCGGCCGAGTGATCTAAGTTTTCAGCAATCCAGATTCCTGAGCAAGCATGTGGGGACAGTAGAGAAGAACAACTCGCTTTTAACACGAATACAAAAACAAGTGAAGCACTGAACAACTGAGTCACTTCCTGTGGTAAATAAAAAGGTATTGTTTGCTACTGTATTTTAGGAATCCTTTGAAAAATTGTGATCTAAACAATCATTTTGAGGAACAAGGATCTCTATAAGGATTTTTTAATCTTTAAAACAAAACGTTCATTCATATAGACAAAGTTTATATTGGAGTAGTGTAAAAAAAGAAAACTAATGTTTATTAAAAGAAAACTAACTTTGTTTTATTCAAAAATTACATTTTGTTGGTCCCTCCAAAGGCTAAACCAACATAGTAACTGAGAGGTAACACTTCCTTTATGTATGTGTTATTTATTCTGCTAATAAATGAAATTATGACAAAATACAGCTGCACTGAAACTCCTGGTTATTCCTCCAAATATTGATTTCATTAGTTTTGTTGTTTCTAAATTAATATGGTCTTGTTTTCTTTGCATTATTTGAGGTCTGAAAGCGCTGCATCTTTTTCGTTATCTTCTGCAAATAAATACAAAATGTTTGCTTTGAATTTCATAGACATGTTGTCAGTAGTTCATAGAATAAAAGATCAATGTTCATTTTACCCAAACTATAAAGAGTAAAACCAGAGATCATTTTAAGTGGTCTCTTAATTCTTTAGCAGTTTGATTTCAGGTCGTTTGTTTTCTGCTGAGTGAAAGTAAATCCCTTAGATGAAATTTAACCAAAGTGAGAAAACCTGTGTTTGCAGAGGAACCCCACACAGCGCTGACCCGTTTCTGCTCCTGCAGGCGACTACATTCCTAACAGATGATTCACACGTAAAAATTTAATTCCTCGTGTACACCGGCCGCATAACCAGCCCAGAAACGGTTACACCAGTCGTTTGGTTTTCCATCTTTGCACACATTAATCGCCTCTAGCAGCCGGTAAGCTACTTGATTCATGCTGGCGTTTACACCAGTATCTGTGCAAATACACAAGAGGCGTCTGATGCCCCCGCCAAATCCAAAATAAATGTATGAAAGTCTGATTTTGAAGCTCATTTAATCGTGTTTATTTTTATTATAATGTGCAGATGTTTGAGCTGATTAGACATTAATCCCTATGAGTTTCCCAGAATGGTGCTTTAATGAATTACTTTGAAGAGTTCAGCTCATGATTTATCATCGCCCTCAATAGAATAAATAATTAATAACTAGTTCAACGTGTTATTGGAAAGGAATGGGCTTTCATTAACAGAGTTTCTTTACAGATTGACGCAATATGGCAGGGGTGTCCAAAGTGTGGTCCGGGGGCCATTTGTGGCCCTTGGACTGAGTTTGTGTGGCCCCCCAGCTACAATTAAATGATAGAAATTTGGCCTTTAGATGCAGATGGAGACTTTTAATTTGTAATCAAGATAAAAATTATTACCAACATGATTTTCTTTTGTGTTTTTGTAACCAAGAGACTTTTACTGAAAATCTAACGCTGCTGCACCCCAAACATTTTTGCCAAGAAAATTCATTTCAGATCATTTCTATAAATTTCTTTTTAGGAAAAAAAAAACTCATTTTTTAGATTAATGGTAGAAATTTTCTATAATAAAGTGGACATTTTTGAATTTCAAATGTCAAATATTTTCTATTAAAAAAATTAGCAAATTTTCTAGACAAATTTCTGGGATTAATCATAAAATTTCTGAGTTTTTGGAGGAAATTTACTCCTTTTTTCCTATCTACAGTGGCCCATATACACTGTCATAAAAAAGATCCCTGTGGATCTACAATAAATATCGAGCTTCTTTATTTGCTTGATTTGAGGTTTGGTGTTTGTGGCCCGCGACTAGTTTGGAGTTTGGAGTCTACGATTTTGGCAAAAAAGTTTGGACACCCCTACAATATGGGATTTCAGAAAGTATTTTCAGGAAAAATAAGTCATTGGGAAACAATAGAAAAACATTATCTACATTTTATTGCCTTCCAGTCCTTTGTTTATTTCTTTTTCACTGGTTTTTAAAGGTTCTGTATCCAAAGTCTTACCACTTGTGCCATATTTTGTCTTAAATTTCGTAAAGTTCATTATACTTTGCCTGGAAACCAACTGAATTTTAAGCTGGAGAAAAATTTGGTTTTTACAAGATAATGTTTTGGAAGCATGTAGTACAGCTGCATTCACATCCATCCAAGAATAGATCAACACCATTTCCAGTTGATTGATTAATGATGAGAATAATTATGTTGGCGATTTAACAACAAACAGCAGATATCCGTAACTATCATTTGTTAGCAACAATTTGCTCAAATACAGCAACTGAGGGTGAAGAAATGGATGAAAAAAACCAGTAGGAAAGCTGTGATGAGCTCACTTTTACAAGTCGCTTCGTAAAATTCACCATTTCGTTACGGCTACGACCAGAACCGTCTTTGTTTGCCCCAGAGGAAAAACCCTTCACAGGAAGATGAATTTAAGCTTTAAAATGTGTTTTACTTGTAAAAGAAAATGCTTGGAAATACTTAGCTGATGCTACACTGGTTAGCTCAGAAATTATGAGAGTGATGCTCTTGTGAATGTCATGAACTCCTGGGAGCAGAAATATTTTTATGTTAAGAAACATACTTTTGTTTAGACAAAGTTCGGAAAAACAATTTCACATGAATCCTTTGCCAGGTGAAACCTAACCTGACCTATTTGACAAATGCCACGAAAACCACTAAATTTGTTCATTTTCATGCCAAGCTAATAACTTAATGGGACTTTTTGTGCTGCATATGCTTGCCCAGTTGGCAACCCTGAACGCCTCTCTTTAGGCTTCCTCTGCCAGTGAAAGAGTAGTCACCAAAAAATGTTTTCCTTAAAGATCTGAGTGCAAGAAGACAGAAAACTCTCATAGCTGAATCAGGAAACTCCAGTAAGACTTGTCTTCCTGCAAGAAGAAGTCTAGAAAACAAAGGCTTGTTTTCTTTAAATGACTCTTTGCAGTCAGATCTTTGAGGAAAACAAATATCTGAGTGCCAGGAGACAGAAAACTCTCCTGGATGAATCGGGAATCTGTTTAACTCCAGTTGGTTCTTGCAGAAGACTAGAAAATTTTCCTCAACGATCTGAGTGCAAGAAGACAGAAAACTCTCAGAGATGAAAAACCCCCGGTTCTTCAGTGAGACTAGTCTTCCTGCAAGAAGACTAGAAAACAAAGATTTGTTTTCTTTAAACGACTCTTTGTCGTCAGATCTTTGAGGAAAACAAATACCTGAGTGCAAGGAGACAGAAAACTCTCATAGATAAACCGATTGTTTAACTCCAATTGGTTAAGAAGACTAGAAAACAAAGATCTGCACTCCTTTCTTTGTTTTCCTCAAAGAAAACTCTCATAGATGATTAATTTATGAGAGTTTTCTGTCATAAATCACTCAGATCTTTGTTTTATCAAAGATCTGAGTGAAAGGAGACAAAAAACTCTCCTGGATGAATCAGGAATCTGTTTAACTCCAGTTGGTTCTTGCAGAAGGCTAGTCTTGCAAGACTCGTCTTCTTGCAGAAGAAGACTAGAAAACAAAGATCTACGGTCTGATCTTTGTTTTCCTCAATGATCTAAGTGCATGGAGACAGAAAACTTTCATACATGAATCATGAAACCCCAGTCGGTTCTTGCTGTGAGACTAGTCTTCCTCCTCGTCTTCCAGGGGCTCCAGCCTGATCCACTGTTGATGAGACAGTTGTGATGACACCCACTCACTCTCCTGCTGTTGTTTGATAGTAAAGTAAGGGCTTTCCTGGAGAATATCCCCAGGCAGAGCGCTCTGTCCTCGTCTTTGAACAAGCAGCGGGTTTACATTAGGAAGACGAGAGAACAAAGGAGCCCAGCGGATGGTGCGCTCCGCTTTCTGAGGCCCGCTTCTCGTATTGTTTTAAGACGAGGAGGGAAACGGCAAGGTGTTATTCAGGAGAGGCAGAAATAAAACAGATGCAGAAAATTCCTGGAGACTGGAGAAGCTTATACTCCGACACGTGGGGAAGGATTTCATAAGTTTCTCTTTTCATTTCCTTTTTTCTTTGATTTTTATCCTTTTTCAGTCAACATCAATTATAAAACACAGAGTCGACATTAGCGACTGTTGGTTGGTCCTGAGCTGAACATTATTAGGACTGTAAACTAAATTATGAACTGAAAACCTTAAAGCTTTTGTAAATAAATCAATTTTTCTGTTGACAAGAAATTCACAAATTGTGAACAGCAAATACAATAAACAAAACAACAAATTGAAAGTTATGGGTAAAAGATTGGAATGATACGGAACCCCTATGGGGGAAAAAATTTTCTTTTGCGTTCCCTTGAAATAAGCAAATACACCCTGGTCTATTTTGTATACAGTCACAAATGTCAATTTCAAGTATATATTTAAAAAGCAAAAAACTGACTGAAAATCAATTTATTCACCCTAAGTTTAAGGTTGGCCATTAGTAACCATTCAGACCACCAACACAAAAAGACACAATCAAATGACTTTATTATCCCGTGAAAATAAATAATGCAGATAGTTTGCATGAAGTTGTTCCTCTTTCTTTCCTTCTTACAGAAAGTTTCTGTTCATATTTTAAGTGATAAAATGAAAGCCCATGTTTGGCCTGTTTTGCGTTTGTGTTTTGCACATAGGCTTCTTGTGTGTTTCTATCCTCAGGAAAAAGATATAAAGCTTCAGATATCTCACAAATGAGATGGAAAAATCTCACGAAAGCTTGATATTACAGCAGAAAGTACAGTGGCCACGTTAAGGAAGACTTTCAGTGTTCAATTATGCCGCATGAACTTATCACTACGTTATTGGAGAAAAAAAATCCTCTGTGTCCTTAGGGAGCTCCATAGAACGACATGGGGGATAAGAAATAATATCTTGTACAAACATTTATTAAATCCTTTTTTTGGTGTTTTTCTAATCAGAGTGTTTTGCTCTCATCTGACTTTATTCTTCCTGTATTTCACTGGCTTGTCCAAATCTTCTGGTGGAAACTTTAAACAGGCTTAAACATCCATTTTCTTCAACAGTGGAGTCTTGTGCAGTGATTCTGCTTGCTATTTCTGTGTCTTTGTGAAACTCCTGTGGTGTATTCATGTTCTTTCTTCTTCTTTGTCACTGGAAGTTCAGAGATACTGTTTTATTGCAGTTATGTGCAGTGTTTTGGTAATGAGAAACCCTCTTCATATACCATCAGTTAATTTTAAACCAGCTGACATTCATTTTAACAGCAGGAACCCTTTCTAAACACAGATTTCAGCTGGTTTAATGGGGTTTTTTTTCCACATGCTTTTATTCAAATGTATTCCCTCTACCATTCCAATTTATTACATATTACGTAATACATGACACAGAGCTGATTTGTTTGATAATATGCTTTAGGTCATAGTAGGAGTGTTTGCTTCCAAGTCCAAAGTCAAGAAACTTGCAGCAAAAGGTCGACGAGGAGTTACAGCAGTACGTATGGATCAGCAAACCTTTAATCAATTCATAAGTGTTGACTTTAAACTAGAGATCATTCAATAAAGTCAGTTGGTTTTCTGATTCAGGGGAAGTCAAGAAATATACTGGACAATCAGTAACTTAGAGATCTAGCAGTGTGGCACCCTATCTCAAGATTAAAAAGTTCCAATACCAAATCAAAAAACAAATGGATGATCAGATGCAACTTTTTTGACAGTCAGAAAAGAAATGGAATCTGAAAACTTTTACCTTTTTCCATACTTTAATTTGATAGCTTTCCAGAATTAATAGTAACAATTAAGTTAGTTGTCTTATACAAAATCTTTTTTCCCATTTAGGTCAATTTAAGCTAACGCTACGCATGAGATGGATGGCCAAGTTAAAATGCTGATATTTTAACTTGTACAAACACACAGCAGCGCTCTCCTTCATTTGGCTCAGACATTGTGGGAAAAAAGAAGCTAATTATCCTGGATAAAAAGATGTAGAGGGTGTAAGGCAACAGAAACGGTAAAAATTATAAAATCACTGTGCCTTGACACATAACAAAAATAAAACAGATCTAAGCACTCCAAGAAAACGTTATTAATTTAAAAATAAACCCAAATATCTTTTGTTCACAGCTCCTTGCATAGGACAGAGTTTCCTCTGCTCTTGCACGGTTGCATTCTGCGTTTTTCATCAGCAGGTCTCCCAAGTGAAGATGCAGAAAGCTCTCCCAGAGAGAAACCGCCTTCAGGACAACCACTCATACCAAAACACTGAGTGTGAGAATAAAAACAACTGCGAAGTCTGGCTTCACATGACACAAGTTATCCACTGTTACTCTCACAGCAGCAATTACCATCCATATGAAGCTCATAAATAGCATCCAGATGTTGAATTAAACATTCCCAGCCTTCCTTTTGAATTGCTTTCACATTCAACTTTTGCAACTGTTCAGCCGTCGCCTCTCACAGTCGTCTCTCGAAAGCAACATCGTGTTCCTGCATAGTCATAGCAGAAGATTGCATGATGTCACATGAAGGAGACTGATAACAGATGTAGGCTGAAGTCCATCCATCCATTTTCCTACACCTTTGTCCCTTACTGGGGTCAGGAGGTGCTGGTGCCTATCTCCAGCTAATGTTCCGGGCGAGAGGCGGGGTCACCCTGGACAGGTCGCCAGTCTGTCGCAGGGCAACAAACAGGACAAACAACCATGCACACACACACTCACACCTAGGGACAATTTGGAGAGGCCAATTAACCTGACAGTCATGTTTTTGGACTGTGGGAGGAAGCCGGAGTACCCGGAGAGAACCCACGCATGCACAGGGAGAACATGCAAACTCCATGCAGAAAGACCGGGGCCGGGAATCGAACCCAGAACCTTCTTGTTGCAAGGCAACAGCTCTACCAGCTGCACCACTTTGCAGCCTAGGCTGAAGTCACTTTCAGATATCTGTCTACTGGTGCTTGTAAAAGTGTGACAAACCTCATCATGTTTGTCCAGAAGCCTTATGCATGTGACACTTGGATTTTTGTTTGCTTTTTTAATATTTTCAACGTCAGATTACAAACTGCCTGACCCAAACAGCAAAATTGCAAGATAAAGTAGAATTTCATAACATTTTTCCATTGATGTTAACAGTCAGTCCTTGTTAAAACTAAACTGTAAAACATTTGAAAATGCAATTGAAGTCAACATGAAAATTGTTTTGGTTTTAACTCAGAAACTGAAGTTTATGAAGTTGATTTAACAACAGAGACAAGTTGTCTGAACATTGTTTTTTTTAAGTTAATCAAACTTGAATTGGGACCAAATAATTATTTCAAATATGCAAGAAAAAAGAGCCACATTTCTGTATTATTTTACTCACATTATCAAGTTAAAATAACTTTTTTTTTTTACTTTAGAATAATTCTTGCTTCAAATTGCATGACAAAATTTCTGATCTGATAGTGAATTTTATTACTAGATCATTTATTTTGCAAACTGAGAATTGCATTAAAATAAACATTTATTGAAAATAAAAAACAAGGGTTTTTTTGTGTCCGCTGAGAAACATGCCGCTGAGCATTCTGGGAAATAGTTCCCACTCCTATCTTTTTCTTCTTTCAGTTTTTTTAAGTGCTAATCTAAAAACTCTAATTTATTCAACAATTAATAAAAAGTTAACACAACTTACTGCTGTAAGTTTATCTTTCACAAACTCACATTTAAGTTCAATATCTAAAACAGAAATCACTGGAAACGAGCATTAATCTGTGTTCCAGCAGTTATTAAGTAAACTCACTCAAACTTTGGTGATATGTAACTATAATTTTCCAGTAATGATCATATGTGGGAGAGAGAAAGTGAGATATTTACCGGTCCTTCCCCCTCAAAGCTCCACCTCTAAGCTTCCTGGTAATTTTGAAAGCATTACTCAGGTAATCTGTTTTTACCCTTGTAGATTCACTGAATCAGAGGTTTAATAATAGCTCAAGAAAACTACCCTGCTTCCTGAAAATACTTGCTGAAGTAAAAAGCAGCCAGCGGCACTATTCCACTCCATGAAGCACTTACATGCCCCCGTTTTAGTCGGCATTAGCACCATCTGCTTGTCCAGTCCTTTTCCACACTTACATAAAGCTATTTATTGCATTTTGCATTGCAAGTAAAATCTCAATAAACAAATAACTTGGTGACATTGAAATGTAATTTATAAATACTTTATTAGTCCTCAAATAGATGGTGACAGAGTCTCCTGTAGTGGTCAGTATCACAGAGTATCTGAAGAAGCCTCTGACTGAAACTTGGTTGTAGGATCTGAATATGTTTAACTACTAGCTGATGAGCTAAAGCTCAATGTGTTAACTAATTTCATTTTTCAAAACAGCTGACATTGTAGAAAAATAATCTGCTTGTAAATTAAGTTAATCAATGACATATGTGTCAAACTCGAGGCTCGGGGGCCACATTTGCCCCGCCATAGCTATTTATGTGGCCCTTTGGACTCCAGAGGAATGCGTAAATAAAACCTTTAGCATAATATGTGCGCTTAAATATTATTGTATCAATCAAAACACAGTATTTTCTAATTCCACGATCATGGAACATCAACGCTTTTTTACAATAACGCTTTGTGAGTTAACTGCTAATTTTCCAACAATCTGGTCACAAAAGTTTAGTTTTATGTGATGGGAGCTCCCACCTGCAGGTGGCAGTATTTATAACTTCTACTCAGCTACTCAGCTTTACTTGATGTCAAGTAATAGTCGAACAAAAGGTGACATTTACCGTCATACATGTGCGCAAATATTTCAAAAATATTTTTGCAGATATTTCTAAATTAGCTCCACAAATCAGCGATTTTGATTTAAAAAGGAAAAAAAATCACTAACTCTCAGAGGGACTGATGTCCAATATTATTACATTTTAAGAGGTTCCTATGGGGTGCAGACACAGCTATTTATTAATATTTTAACATTTTAATGAGATTTTATCAATACATTCTGGCACAGCTGGCCCTTTAAGAACATCCATGATCTTGATAAGGCCAAAATGATCTCAAGAGACTGAAAGATACTAAAAATGGTAAGGAACCGCTGACTCAAATTAGCGTCCAGCTTTACATTTACAGTAAGCTCTAAAAGAGCTTTGGTGCTTCATAAATCTGCGCTGCTGAGTCATCCATTTACAGTTTACTTGTCCAACCGCTAACGTTGATTTATTGCAGCTTACCCGACTCTGAAGCGTTCGGTTTCATATTTAGCATCCTGCCGATAAAGACAAGCTGCTCACTGTGAGATATGAACCCTGTTTTATGCTCCTGGTTGAAAATAAATGTTGACTTAAAGCTGCAGAAGGTTAGATAAATACTTTTTCTGAGCATCAAAGAGGGAACCCTGTGAATCCAAGGTGGAATAAGTCTGGGAATACAGGCTGTGAGGAATGATAGCAGGATTATAGAGCATGAATAAATCAGCTGCTGAGTTATATCTTTCAAATATCTCCATCCTGTCTTAAATCCTAATACGTAACAAGGTTTTTACTGAATGTAAATCCTGAATACTCTATTGCTTCACAAGTACTTCAATGAATGAATATTATATCCAGTTTGTCTGGCTCAGAGTGAAACCAGAGATTACCTTTTATAAACAGTCTGAAAAATGCACAAAGAGTGATTCACTTTTTGAAAAATAGTGCATGTTGTCAGCCATTTTGAAGGTGGAGAACAAACTTTTTTACTTCCAGAAGATTATCCTTAATATAAAAAGAGCTGCTGGCAACATAATGTTATCCTAAACATAATGGTTGGTTCACACAAAGCAAAATCATGTGCTGCTAGGATGGTCCAGTCAAAGCCCAGATCTAAATAACATTGAAGACCTACTTGAAACTGTTCCTGATCCAGTCTTTTGAAGCATGCATGTAGTTTATGTTGTATTTTCTTTTGTAATTGTATTTTAACAAATACGCTAAAAGGGTGTAAGTTTCACACCCTTCGCTAAAATACACTTCACATGTTATTAAAAAGTAAATTACTTTTTTCCACCCACATATTCACTCCCTGACCTGCTGGGACTAAAGGTTTAACGCTTTATAAAGTCTATACGCGCCACCAAATGGTGAAATAAATATTAGATGAATTATTCAGAAAATAGGTCTGACAATGTCAAGCGTTAGGCACACTGAGGTGAGTCAACCCACTGGAACACACTTAAATATTTTAGCTCTATAATAAACTAACCAATATACTTGATTGTTTTCACTTTTCTCAAAACACCAAAACAGTTTCCAAACAAGCTTTAAAACTTTATGTGTGTTTGCAAGCAAACTTATGAATCAGTTCTTTACGTAACTTAAAACGAGGCACGTTTAAGGGAAAACTATTTAAATTTATGTGAATTAAAGGTTTGGTATCAGGATGAAATTAAACATGAACAGGTCACAAAGGAAGACACATTATGTCCTCTGTCTGTCCAGATGATTGAGTCCTTCTGCCAATCCAAGTATTTCTGACCTTACAGTTAATAAATCCTTGGTTCTCTTTCACACACACAGACACGCTTGTTATGCTAAATCGGTGCCATTTCCCTCTCTGCGTCCAGTAAGAGGCCAGCTTCTCTGTGATATTAAACACAACCTTTCTGTGTTCAGGCTCTTTTGGCTTGGCGGCAGCAGCTCTGTGCCCACTTCCTGCAGGATCTCTCTGCTGCCAGCACACCGGCACATCGCATGTGCTGTAGGTCCAGACCTCAAGTTTGGACGTGGAAACTCCACGATGTCAACTGTGTGCTGGAAGGATTTCAAACGCGGCGTCAACTCACCCAGAACCGAATCAGAACAAGTTTATATGTGAGATTTCTAACAGTGGAGGAACTAAAACTAATCGCAGACGATTCTGCTCAGCACTGAGTGCATTGAAACAATATTGCTAGAGATGTGGAAGATCTCTAGCAATAATAGATAATTTTTCTAACATTCTGTAAAATAAAAATGTGAAAAGTGTGCTGTGCATTTCTGTTGAGTCAATACAGTTGAAACCAGAAGTTTACTTCCACCAAATTCACACAAATGAATTTTTTCCCACTCCCTAAAGTTAAATCCTAACAAACTTCTCTTGTTTAGAATGACCCAAATTGTTTCTATTTGCAAAATGCCACGACAATGAAAGAATTTCTTAGAGATTTATTTATGAATGTCATCAAAACCAGAAGTTTTTGTGCTTGCATATTGTTTAACTTTGGTCAAAACCTCATCACAATCGCTTCCTGAAAGTGAAAGCGGGTTAATGCAGTGCATTGTGGGAGTAGTAGTTCCTATGCCCATCTATTTCTTTCCTGTATGCAGTTCAGTCCTTAACATGGTGGAATATGTATTGTGGGATTTTGTAATCTTGAAATCAGATTAAAGTCATTTTAAAACCTGATTAAGATTAGATTACATTTAAATGTTAAAGGATGGAGTTTAAAACTACTTTCATAAAAGACAACTCAATCAAAATAAGGGAAAATCTAATTTTGGCCAGTTCAGTGTCAATCATTTGGGTTTATATTTGGACAATTAGTAAAAAATTACATTTTAAACAACCTGCATGTGTTTAAATACAAAAAGTAATTTGCAATCAGTATAAGTTCAATTATATAAGCATTAAATCTCAAAACATAACTGAAAGACGTGAGAAATTTAACCAATTTATGTATCTTCAATATTACACACTTTAAAACTTGGAGCAGATTTTCCACCAACATGAAGCTTCTGGTTCAGTAAAACATTAAAACCAATCCCAGAATACACAAATCTTACAGCTTTTACTGCACATTTGGTGAATCCATGACAGCAAACAACAATCCTATAAACTTTCATCTTAAACGTTGAGTTATGAAACTGTGAAACTATTTTCTCCTTCAAACAATGCAGACTTTGAGATTGCAGAAACCCGAGGAGGATAAAACACAGAAGTTAATCTATTTGAGATGTGCAGCTTAAATACAAAATAAAGATAAATTAGAAATCAGAAAAAAATGACCTCATGCAACTGCAATGTCGCTAGATAGTTTGATGAAGACGCATTGAGCTCTGGGGAAAGATTAGAGGAGTGCAGAGTTTGGCAGACAGGTCTAATTTGTTTCAGTCTGTGTGATAAATTTAAAATGTCATCACTGTAAAAAAAAAAAAAAAAAGCTTCGATTCACGTTGGCATTCAAGCTTTTATGACTTTAGATTCAGGGATTTATCAGCCACTCAGCAAAACGAGCGCCATGAAACAAAAGGTAGACGATGCTGAAAGACTCAAAAGGCGGTGGGATGTTAGCAGGGCATAGAAAACTGAAAAGAAAATGTGTAAAATATTTTAATCATATTTAATTTAATATTCATCCATCTTCTAACACCCTTGTCCCTTACTGGGGTCAGGAGGTGCTGGTGCCTATCTCCAGCTGTCGTTTCGGGCGAGAGGCGGGGTCACCCTGGACAGGTCGTCAGTCTGTCGCAGGGCAACACAGAGACACACAGGACAAACAACCATGCACACACACACTCACACCTAGGGACAATTTGGAGAGGCCAATTAACCTGACAGTCATGTTTTTGGACTGTGGGAGGAAGCCGGAGTACCCGGAGAGAACCCATGCATGCACAGGGAGAACATGCAAACTCCATGCAGAAAGACCGGGAATTGAACCCAGAACCTTCTTGCTGCAAGCCCCATACTTTAATCTATAATTTTATTTTTATTCTACAAACAAGTTACTTATTGGTATTATTGAGGTTTCACTGTAATTTCCTACTTTAGGCCCTGACTGAAGTCTCAAATACGAGACTTCCCCTTTCTTGAACTATTGGCTTAACAAAAAGCAGCTTCAATGCACACACACTGTACAGCAGATCTCCCTGCATTAGAAGAACACAGTGTCTCCTCCTGCAGGTGTGTATCAGCCTCATAAAGAGATGTCTGTCTGCGTCATGTTTGCCCTCTGCCCATATCATCATTAATGAAGTGGGATGAGAAAATAAGCGCTGAGGGGGGAATAGCAACCGGCAACCGGCCGTCTCAGCTTACCAATTTATGAAGCAGCTTTCATGAGCGCGCAGGGGCCCCTGCTGCAGTCCCTGCCGAACACACGGCTATCTGTTTGGGAAGGGGAGCTCTCGCGGTCTGCCTCTTCTGGCATGCAGCCCTGCATCCGTGCACTCCTACTTTGCAAACCCTCGTACATACCACTAACTGCACTTTCCACCTTTTAACCATTCATACCTCTCCACAGCCCTGCAGCCTCTTTGATTCCCCCTCATTCTTGATCCGTTGCTTGGCTTCGCCCTACCCTGGAATGTTTTTTCCACGGAGAAAAAAAATATACCGCCATGCATCAACACCAGACACCGAAAATCTGGTCGATTTAGAGTGTGCTTTGAGGTTGCCAGAGGTGAAGAAGAGAAGCAAGTGCACAGAGTTTTACACGCAGTTGTAAGTCGATCCGCCTTGGAAATGTTTACCTGAAAATCCCGTGTCATTTTTTTCCTTCGGGGCTACTGTTCCTCTGTCAGTCTCTGCAGAATGGGGCCTTTGTAAGCGAGAGGTCAGCCCTCAGAGCGCCTTCCTGGGTACTCCGCTACTTTTATAGCAACTGCCTCATCAAATCACCTCCACAACTGGAATGGCTCTTATCTGCAGGCCCTCTGAAATCCAAGCGATGGCCACCATGAGAACATTTGAAGGTGGTTTAACTTGCAAATGAAAGTCCACCTGCTGCTTTGAAAATACAATTTAAATCATCAAGAAAACTGTTTTGGTTTTAACTCAGAAATGAAAGTTCATGAAGTTGATTTAACAACAAGAGGAAAGTTGTCTAAACATTGTTTTGAATTGTGAGTTTTAACTTAATGCTGCAAATTAAACCAAATAATTATTTCACAATATGAAAAAAAAAACTCCTCTTACCCAGTTAAAGAGCCACATTTCTCTATTATTTTACTCACATTATCAAGTTAAAATAACTATTTTACTTTAGAATAATTTAAATTATTGCTTCAAATTGCATGAACAAAATTTCTGTTTTGATAATGAATTTTATTACCAGATTATTTATTTTGCAAACTGAGAATTGCATTAAAATAAACATTTATTTAAAATAAATAGTCAGATCAATGTAACACACTTCCATCTCAGGATACAGAAACAAGCCGCTAAGCATTCTGGGAAATATTCTGGGAAAGCATTCTGGGAAAAAGACTCCTGTCTTTTTCTTCTTTCAGTTTTTTTAAGTGCTAACCTAAAAACTCTAGTTAATTCAACAGTTAATAAAAAGTTAACACAACTTACTGCTGTAAGTTTATCTTTCACATTTAGGTTAAAAATCTAAAACTGGCTAAATTTATTTGACTTAAGGAGCAGAAGATATTAGACACAACTAAATGTGGCTCAAATATTTTACAGTGTAGAGGGAAGTTGATGTGTCAGTTTGAAGATTGTGATATTTTATAGAGCTTTATACTAACAGAAAGAGTTTTTATTTGTTTTAGATCAAATACAAACTGGTGAGGTGTGAAAGATGTCTTGAGTTTTAAAAACATCCTCGTACTTTCTTCATTTTTTTGTTTTGTAATCGTTTCTCACCTGAACCATTTTCCACAGAATACAAGACATTTGTCTACATGTTGCTATCAGATACCAGTAATAGCATTAATTTGGGGTTAAAACTGATGGCTGGAAGAATGATGCATTTAGTGAGGTGGCAAATGCCTAAAAAGAACTGCAGAGAGATAAATTGAAGGTCAACAAAAATAATAAACGTTGGATTACACACCAAGAAACATGAGATATCATCCTCCCACTAGCATTTCTATCACAGTACTTTATGATACAGCTTTAGAAAAAGTAAAAATACCACATAGGACAGATTACAATCCCAACAGCATCCCAGAAACAACTCAAAAGATATTTAAACTCCAAATTTAAGGAAATTTGTTCTAGGTGGAGGAATGGATAAGAATGTCGTAGAGGTATAAAATGTTAGTTTCCTACATGTGGTTGGTGGTTTACTGTTGGTTTCATGACACAACCATCAATAAATGAGACAAGAGAGGAGGAAGAACTGAGCCAACAGATGCCACAGGAATGATATATCAATTCACAAGAAACAATCAAACTTAATGTAGGCAAGACTTCCTCAAAATGCTTGTATGTGCTTATTTGAATAATTGCAACACTAAATATCCCTTAATATGCATTAACACACATAGTGGAAACCATCTTGGCACCACAGCAGAAGCAAACATCCATTTGATGCTCTTGCTTAGTACGGCTGCTCAGGTTCTAGATTAACTGGTTTGCAGGAACATTTCACTTAGATTTTTCAGCTTTTTGACCTGAATTTTCAATTATTTTTGATATGGTCTGCGAAACATTCTCCAAACATGGAAATTGTTCACAGATAATTTAGTGAACGCCTCTCAAGATGACGCTGTGTTCACTGCAATGCAGGCTCTGGTTACAGGAAGATTTGAAAGTTTGAGAAGGCATCAAGCGAACAAAACGTTTGACTCTACAAGTTAAAACGTCACAAATTTTACAGCAAATTGAAGAAAAACATAATGATGATAAACCTTTGTACCGCATGCTAGCATTAACCCTAACACTAATGTTGCAGAATCAAGCTGAAAAACTAAAACTCTGTCACTTTTCATCTCTAAATCAGGTCCTGAATGTGGAGGCTTCGACATCTAAACGTTTGTAAAGAGTCGGCTGAATGTTAGGTGTGATAAAGTTTCAGAGAGCATTGACCGCCTGAGTCCTGGGGGACGTTTAGTGGTACAGACTGTCCCCAGGACCAGGGGCAGATTGGGTAGGTTTACCACGCAGCAGCACTGCTAGAGCCCATCAGATAAAATGTCCCGGGACATTCCTGAGTGCCCCGCTGGAGCAAGAGATCCTGCAGAAAGCTGGACTGGACCGATCCACTGGAGGATTACGTTAAACCTGGAGTAGCAGAGCCAGACGTAAAGGAAACACTGCAGCCAATATCTGTGAGAGGTTAATTATTGTGGTCTGCATTAACACAAAATGTTCTTTGTGTTGTTTATTTCAAAAGATCAGACTTGGAAATTTGACAATATACAATTCTGAGAAAAAGGTGGTAGATTTTTTACTTTTGTGTAATAATCTAGTAAACTTCAGCTGTCAAGTACAAGATACAGCTTAAACCACATGTCAAACTCGAGGCCCAGGGGCCAGATCTGGGCCACCACAGCTTTTTATTTGGCCCTCTAGGCTCCAAGTTACATCAATATGTTCTTCCAGTTTTTTACAGATCTGCAGAATTCACACAAAATCAACAAATTTCCACATTGTTTTCTGATTTTACCGCAAATTTCTCTCAGAATTGGTCAAAAACATTGAGTTTAAGTGACTTCAGTCTCACTTGGTGTCAAGTTATAGTTCGTAATTGAACAATAATGTGATATCAATTATCACATTATTGATAATGTAATAATTGATATCACATTAATGTGATATCATTAATTCACATTAATTAATGATAATGAATCATTCATTAGCTAAAGAATTAGCACATCATTCATTAGCACAAATATCGTAAAAATTCCATCCATCCATCCATCCATCTAGGAGGATCGCTGCCCAGTGGTGCAGCTGGTAGAGCTGTTGTCTTGCAGCAAGAAGGTTCTGGGTTCGATTCCTGGCCCTGGTCTTTCTGCATGGAGTTTGCATGTTCTCCCTGGGCATGCGTGGGTTCTCTCCGGGTACTCTGGCTTCCTCCCACAGTCCAAAAACATGACTGTCAGGTTAATTGGCCTCTCTAAATTGTCCCCAGGTATGAGTGTGTGCATGGTTGTTTGTCCTGTGTGTCTCTGTGTTGCCCTGCGACAGACTGGCGACCTGTCCAGGGTGACCCCGCCTCTCACTTGTAACGATAACTGGAGAGGCACCAGCAACCCTCTCGAATTCCCTACAAATATTTCTAAATTGGCACCACAAAATCTGCAATTTTGATACAAAAAAACTACTAAAACAGTCACAAAATCCTGGAGAAACAACTATTTATCAATATTGTAACAGTTGAATTGGTTTTATCAATATGCTCGCACAGAACCGGCCCTTTAAGAACCTTCGGGTTTGTGATAAGGCCCGAAATGAGAATGAGTTTGACTCCTTTGGCCTACAGAACTGGATGACATTGATAACTCGGTTAACTGGCAAACTTCACATCTATAATATTGTTCAAATAAAACCTTGTTGCACATAGTCAGAACCAGGAATGTTGGGTTTGTGATTTGATGCACTTCAGTTGAACAAACTTCTTCATAATTATGTAATTATAATCTTTTTTCAGCCATTGTTTACGTCCTGCAGAATAACAATGGATGTCTTACGTCAATGATGTTTTTTAATGACCAAACTTATTCATGACGATTTTAATTGCATTTCTTATTCAATTGAAACGCCACAATTGCAAAATTGTGGTTTTTTTGACAAGTTTTGCACACATTTGTAATGGAAACACAGACAGAAATAACCAATGGCATCACTTCAGCAATGGCTTGCCTTGAGAACTCATGTGGTGTCCATCACATCCCCCCTCTTTTATTTTCTTAGCTATAGTCGTCTCAAAAACACTTTTAGGCAAAGGAAAGAATGAATATGATCTGCTGTCTTTAAAAGGTTCAGACAGAAACCAGAAAAAGTGCCAAAAATCTGAACTGCCAAAACACTTGAACAGTGTCATCAGCCATTCATGTGCTGGAGTGTGAAACTTCACTTCTAAGAAACGCCAATAAATATTCTAAGATCAAACTCTTCCCACAATGCTTTGCAAGGAAATGGGCAAGCAGTTATGCATAGCAGGCAATTACTTTTAGGGGACATTTTCCACATTGATGCAAATGATACAGAGAGCTTGTATTTAAAACTAATGGGAGTTTTGCAGATGGAAAATGGAATATTAACTTCACTACCTGCAGCCTCTACTGTAGGATTTTATCTAAAAAAAACATCAATTTGCAAAAGAAAACAGAAGTCTTCCTTCTCTTTGGCGATGCCAGCAAGCATCAACAGCACCATTGTTTGTGAGCCATGTAGCAGAACTGCCTTTTTGATTTGGCCTGCATCCTTTGCAGTTGCTCCTGTGCCACAGGTAGAGTAAACACAGTTGGTGTGAGGTAGTTTCAGCAGGACCTCAGTGTATTCTGCTGAAGGTCAAAGTGCCTGTGAACAAGCTGTTCCCACTGTGAAACAGCAGCGGTTCCTGGCTTTGTGACAAGCCAGGATTTGGGTCTGAACCTCGAAAAGAAGAGAGAGGAGACTCTCCTGTTTGAGGAGCTTGGCAGCGAAGTTCACTGCTGATTTATCTTAACTTGGGCTACAATTACCAGTCAATAAAGTCTATTATCAACTATAAATTCAGATGAAAACTGAAACTAAATTTGACTTTTTATGTCTCAACAAACTACATAAACTGAATATAAAACGAAACATAGTAAGAGTAAAACCACAGCTTGTGTCAAGCTGGGACACTATTAAATTTGATTATTTTTTGATTTTCTTTTTTTCTATATTCTGTTTGAGTTTTTTTGAATTGGTATTACAAACCAAGCACATTATTTAACCCTAGAAATGACCTCATCATACGGGAACTGTAGTCAATTTAGCTAATAAATAAAAAATAAGTATAATATGATTCACAACTGTTTTGTAAATGTTTTATAGCTTGATTAGCCGTATTAAATTCTTTTCTTGTTGATTTTTTTGTTTTTAATTTCTTGGATGGACATTTTGTTCAGTCTGGATCAGGAACAGACTTTGCAAAACCCTAATATTGACTTTATTTGTTCAAATGTAATTATGTGATTGTAGTTTGACTTTAGCACAGCTTGTTTTTGTAATTGTCCGGCCTCTAAATTGCTATTGTTCTAAAATTTTAATTTCCAAATAATCAGTTGATTATCAAATATTGGTAATTTATTATATTACAACAGGTCTGACTGAATTCAACAGTTGCTAGGCATGATCATGTTGTCAGTATGAAGTAAAAAGTTTTGATCTACATAGCAAAAAAAATACTTCTTTGAGTTAGCTGCTATCTTCATGTTTTCCATTGATTTAATCAGCAGAATTTGGTAACATTATCATGATTGTTAACGTTTGTTTAACAAGGCCTTCGTGGACACAGTTAAACATGCGTGACTGACAGCTACTGAAGCAATTTATGTTAAATTGCAGTCGTCTGGATGCGGATATGATACACTAATAATATGATTAGTCAACAGTCAGATGTGCAGAAACGGCCACACGCATCTCGTTCTATAACCAAAGATGGCCGCCCTGATTAAAGCCTGACCCACACAAAGTCTCCTGAAATCAAAACGAGTCCAGTGTGTTCTTCGGTTGAAGGGATTGTTATTGTTATAATCAGTAAAATACAGTAGTTTTTTATCTCCTTGCCAAACTGAAGACCCTCGTTTAGCTTGATTTCTGTCGGATTTGAACAGACAGCCACATGTTTGTGGTGTGGCTTTGCCCCCACTTCTGCCTACATCTGCTTCCTGTGGATGGTGTGAACAGAATATGAATGAGATTCTGCTACTTGTGAGGACTTCTGCTTCAGATTTGGGTCAGCAGCGCCGGTACTGCAGCTCATATCACTTCAGCAAATTTGCTTTCTGGTGCAGAGCCAGTTTTCCACCCACAATACGCTCCGGTTCTGCAGTCTCCATCTCCATGTTTGCAATACCGATGCAACAGCTTCATATGCGTGGGAAGTTTCTAACAGTACATATTTTGTTGATACTTTATGTGGAAAAAAAAATCTGCACATAATTATTAGAGGCATCTGAATTATTTTTATAAGAAAAAATTTTTAATTTGGATTAATCTTTGGTAAAACTAAGCCTGAAGATTTCTTCTTCTCTGCAAAGTACCTAAAGCTCAGTTAGGTTGCTGTAAACATAACATTTACACGTCTTGCCAAATACTATAAATTGTATTTACTTCTTTTTTTTTTTACATTGAATTTTCTTTAAATGTGTAGGTGTCAGAATATTTTTGCCGTTTGTGTTTTTGCATCTCCGCTTTCTTGTTTATTCATGATTAGTTTCTATCTTTACATTTGGTCACTTTTTTAGTAGTTGTTGTTTCTTTAGGTTAGATCTGCTGTTCATTCCCTGTTTTTAGTTTTCTTTGTTATTGTTAGATTTTTGTTTTCAAAGCCACCTCCCCTTATTGCTCCTCTCTCTCTCCCCCAGCCTGCCTTCTCCTCCACCTTTTCAGCTGCACTTAGTTTGTAATTAGTCTTGATTGTTCCAGCAATCACACTTCCAGCAAGTAACCACCTCCCCTTCACTCTCTCCTCACTGTTTCCTTAAATTTGCCTCATGTTTCCTTACATTTCCTTGAACATTAAGCTGGACAGCCATATCTTGGTAGGTTTCCAGCTGTTCCATACACTCTCTGTTTTAGATAATGAAAAATGTAAATGACTTTAACCCTTCTTAAAACTTCTCCAGCCGATCCGTATCGATAATGATTTTTGTTCACTAACAAACCAATCAAACCATCATATTGCAAAATGTTATTTGTAAAAAATCAGTCCTCCAGTCCCATTTGTTGGTCTGTCACATAAAATTCCACTATTATTTGTTTACTGCTAATTAAGCAGAAGTACGATAATAAAATTAAACTGGTTTAGATACATGCATCGTGAGGATGAATGTTATTAATTTGAGGCATTAATGATTGATCCAAGTTTGAATTTACATTGAATTTTCTTTAATACATGGGGTGCAGCTGCTATCCATTGCCCTCGTATCTTTCCTCATTAAAGTTATAAAATAAAATGACAAGTTTGTCTGTTTGTGACCATTTTTAAAGTGAAATCAACTAAACAGAAGTACTATTAGGTTACAGATGACTGTTTTTAGACTTGCTGTGGAGGAGTCCATTGGTTGTTTTGCTATCCGTCATGGCGGAGTGGATGGAGCTCTGGGTCAATAGGTCTGTTGTTGAGACAATAATGTGTTCTGCCATCATCTGTTCAGGCATTGGAGCCAGTGACAGCTAACAGATGATTTCTGCACAGGATTATCTTTGTCTCTTCATACGACCGTACACAACTCCGGGTAGGGCAAAACGGTAAACTCCCAAGCCACACATGCTTGCAATAATATGCCACTTCATTGCTGTTCTGGCATGTCTTTGCTGAGCTCACCAAAGAGTTTCTCAGATTCACAGAGGCAGGTGTGCCAATGCTGGTACGCTCCTCATTCATCTTCTGCACAGCACTGCTCTGTCTGCAGCCCCAAAACCGCAGCTTCATTAACGGTTACGTAACAGCTCAGCAGATGCTCAATGTGATGGTCCTTTGACCCAGCACTGACACCTCTCTAATAGACACTGATGCATGACCCTGAAACAGCCAGGCCCCAAAATCTTTTTCCGATCAAACACGTGTGGGAAATTTGTCCAGACGGCATCAGCGCCTCCAAGAAAATAGAGCGTTCCTCGTCCAGTTTCAATAACTCCAAGCTGTACTTAAAGCAACGTTGTGGACTGAAAATATGCAGAGCTCTGAGTAGCTTTGTTGTGTCCTGACCTGCCTGCTGCTGCATTTTCGAATATTAACTCATAAGCTCTGAGCAATTGGTGCAGATGTCTGCTTAAAAACACAAGGTTGGGGACAAAGGTGACACGGTTGCCATAGCAACTCACAGGTGGAGAAAATTTGAAGTGGAACTTTTGAAATGAACGACCCGTGAAATCCACACTAGTGAATGCAACGCCATGGTCGTTCCTATTCCACATAGACGCACACACAACAACAAATTTACACTAATAGCCTTGTTGCTCGGAGACGGACAGAAAATTAACTGGCTACAGTTCAAATGCAAAATGTATTTGTTACACTGGCATTATATTCAGTGATAATGAGAAATGAGGATGAAGAAAAATTGCAAACCGTTATATGGTATCGTAGGATTTTCATCCATCCACTGTCTCTTGAGTTGCTTTGGCAAAAACAGTATTTAGCCCAACATAAAGCAATTTAATTTAGATGTTAAGATGCAGTTAGTCAGCATGGGGTGCTGCTCTGCTCACCACCTCCTTACTGTCATATGGTACAGTAAGGAGACTGAGATCTGCAACTGTAAACTGTAAGGAGATTTTCAAGATGAAACCCACTAACTCTAGAATAGTCATGGCTTTATCAGACTGGGACTTGGCAGGACTTTTGACTCTTACCACACAGGCAGATTGTGTGTGACTACCACACACAGTACAATTCAGGTTAATAATGTTCCTTCTTGAAAGGATCCCAAACCAAACATAGGAAAGGTAAATTTGATCACAAGGTCATCAGATGAAGTTAAGCTTGGAAGGTAAAATGTCCTGAAGCCGTGGGCCCCTCTGTTTCTGTAGCCCAGGGCATATCTGAAGAGTTATGTGAGCAATATCAAACCGTACCTTGCCAAGCAGCCCAGACAGAGAGGGTCATTGTAAACCTACATGACTCAAGTCCTGAAGTGTCACAGCATCTGACACCCTCCAGGATCACCATGTTCTATTGTGGCCCAACCAAGAAAACCCTTAATTCAATAAACTGAAAAATGCTTAAAGCATATTTGGTTTTTGTTTGTCTCCCTTCCCCTCTTATTGCTTCTCATTCATCCTAAAAGGTTTCATGATTAGTTGTAACAATAGACTTTATTTGAGAAGTATTTATTTTAGATGTAAAACTAATAATGTAATAAATGCATCATCAACCCAGCAAGTGGAAAAATATAACAAAAGATATAAATTTTTTTAAATAATTATGAGTTTTGGTGTGTCAAAAGGATAATTTATTTAGTTACTAGGAAAAGAACATATTTAGGCCAACTTTTTCAACTAATCTTGGATCCCTTTAAGGTAGCTATCACCTTCTGGAGCCCTCATCAGTTTTGCTCGTAAAATTGACTCAAAGTCTTTTGGGGAAAAATGTTGAGAGCACAAATGTAAGTCCTTTAGAAATTGTGCTGGGCTCTTGTTCTGTTTTTTTTTGTGTCACAACTACTTTTTTGGTTTATAAGAAAATTATAACATGTTCAACGAATCCTGGATTACCTTGAATAAACCATTTCTTTCTCAAAACACTGATCTGACTCTGCAGTACTGATAAAACTAACTGATCACTTTAATTTGAAATGAAAGGAGGTGAAAGAGAGCAGGCCATAGCATAATGTCACTCAGAAAGCCAGTGTCTGAATGAACTTTGACTCGTGGAAATAAACATAATGAACTTCTGCAGGCTGTTTCACGACTCCTGCTTGCGGATATTATGTACAGAAGCTGCACCGCCAAATGATGGAAAAGGGTGACTGCAAGCCGTCGACCAAACGCTCCGACTGATTTCTAACAGATTACCTCACATTACACGAGAATCTGTGAAGCAGCTTGTGATTTTGAGGAGATCAAAAATAGGCTAGTAAAAATTTCATTGCAGACGCTCTGACGCATGAGTCCGACCTTCTTGGTATCAATCATTTGATTCCACCCTGTGTTGAATTTATTACATAAATTGGGCTTTTTGATGTCTGTTTCCAACAAAATATTTGCTTCTGGACGTTTTCATAAAAAAGGACAAAAGAGAAACTCAAACTGGAAAACAATTCAACTAATGTATTCATATCTGCATCAAATTAAAATGTCAAATTAAAATTTTTATAACATTCAATGCAAATCACTTCCTCATTACCTAAGTAGGAGAAAAGTTGGATAGTAACTTTACTTGAGTAACTTTAAATATGCTGTACTTTTTACTTTTACTTGAGTAATTTTATAATGAAGTATCGTTACTATTATTTGAATCAAATTTTTGTATTCTCTAACCATTGAATGAAAAATAAACATGTTTTAACCAAAAAAATCACCAGACACAGACACACACCTGCAGTTTTGTTAAAGTTTTTTATTTAAAAAAAATTGATTTGGAAAATTTTTCTTTTGCCTGATTTTATTTTTTTATTTATATGAATTGTTATCATTTTGGTCCAAAAATTCCATTTAACTTTATAATCTGGTACGTCTGCTAATGTAAGTTTTAATATGAATTTATTTGGTAAAACTTTTACCAAATACTTTTTTACTCTTACTGAAGTACTTTCTTGGATAGATACTTTTTACTTGAGTAAAAATATGTTAAAGTAGTGCTGCTCTTACTTGAGTACTATTTCTGTTTCACGCCGCCCATCTGTGCCTAGAAGAGAAATTTTAGTTTCAACCTACATAATAGATGTTAAGTATAATAAAAAGTTTATTTCTCAGTTAGGCTTGTTAAAGCCTCCTTTAGGATTCTTTTCACTGAAGATCTCACCTGAGCACTTCCAAACTACTTGAGCAAATGCAAGCTTTATTCTAAAGATGGTAACAAGCTCTAAAGCAATGAGCTTTTTTTGTCTCCTGGGCTGCAATGCCAGTCTGTTTTGCCTATTTCAGTAAGTTTGGTCCCTAATGTCCTCCATGCTTTGTGCCTAAATTGAGATTTCTTTCTGGTTGGACATGCTTGTAATACCTCATCTGGAAGCTGTCTGCATGGAATCTCAACAATCTTAATTGCTTCAGATATAAACAAGCAGCAGCTCTACAGCCATGTCTGCTCCTCACTACATCTCACAGGGTTCGGCCAGACACCCTTGAGAAAAGCCTCATTTTAATGGGTCTTATCTGCAAAATTGTTTTTTCAGTTGCAGCCTACAAGCTTGTCACCGATGATTGGCCAAAAAATGTTTATTTGATCATTAGGAGTAAATATGTTATCATTATAGTAGCAATTTTATATTTGTTTGTAAGTTTTAGATCAACACCTTCATATTTCTTTATGCATTTAGATTTATTTTGCAGAAGAACAAACCTCCCTTGTTATTCGACCTGGATGTTTTAAAGCACTGGCTCTCATACAAGTAGCAACTCAATAAATCTGTTTTACAACTACCATTATTCTGATCCACAGTTAAAATTGTTGTACAAAAGATTTGGGCTTTCTCAGCTTCTTGTGTGTTGTCACACAAAACACAAAACATACAAAAAATAAGAACATGTTTGGTTAAAGACACAAATGTTGCCTTCTTTGAACCCTTTCTTCTGCAGGTGATTTGCAATACGCAATTTGCAAAAATAAGGGTTACTCAAATTTGTAATCAGAGTAATATTTAGTCCTGATTTGACCTGTCTATGTCCGTGTGTAACCCTTCTATATTTGTCTCATGTCCAATAGATTGACTTTACAACAGACACATTCAGGTTCATCATATTTATTCTAATAAAAGAGGAAATCAAGTTAGTGCTTAACATCTGTCCAGCAGCTTCTGTTAAATAAAACAGTAGTAAATAACTGTAAACAAACCACAAAGCAATAGCTCCCAATGAGCAGCTGACAGCAGCTAATAGCAGTTAGCAGCAGCTAACATTTGTAAAGATTTGAATCAACAGTTAAAAACACATACAAAACATAGCAGAATTATCCATGACACACTGCATATTATTAAAATTGTTTAAAATATATGTTAAAATGAAATGATTATAAAGAAAACACTTAGCTGATCGTAATACATAGCACAGTTACGAACAGCAACAGAAAAAAGGGGGAGGAGCTGTCGGTTACCGGTTGCTACGGTAACCACCAACTGCCAATAGCAGCACAGAGGTTACCAGTTGCTACGGTAACCAGTAACTGTCAAAAGCAGAATAACAGATCTTAATGCACCAATAAAAGTCTGGAGAAACAGCTTCTTGACTTAACTAAATCAATTGAAAATTATTTATACTGTTAAAATAAAACCTTGTTAGACATGTGCGCCTGCCTACATGCTTCTCATTCAAGGTTTAGCAAATCTAAATATGGTCAGATAAAGGAACCCAATGACTTTATGGATTAAGTAAACAACGAAAATAGTTAAATGGTATTGGTATTGTAAGAATGAATTAAACTAACTCATTTAATTTTTTTCCCTAAAATATCAATGTCTGTGCCTCGAATGCCTTGAAATGTGTTTATAATGTTTTTTTTTATATTTCAAATAATTTCTTTTAAAACACATAAATCATTTTTTTTATGTGAATTTTATTTTGTATGCCTCCTATTTTGAACATCATTTTAAAGATGCAGCTCGAACAAAAACGTCTCATAATTTCAAGTTGAATTTGAATTTAATTTAATTCAATTATCTAGTGAATCCTATTAATCCATGGTGTCTTCATCAGAAATTTCGCAACTAATTTTGCCCACTTTTGACCTGCAAGGAAGTATAGAAAAATTCTCAGGTTATTTTGGCATTAAGCAAATAAAAAATTTTTTTATCCTGTCTGATTTAGCTTAGTCTGATTTAACGCCAGAACATGAGGAATAAATTCTTCTTGCACAGTGTACGTAAATGTCTGGGTTCAACTTTGTACATGTGTATTGAAACCTTCATATGTGCAGTAGTACTGAATGCAAGTCAGTTCATGTTTGTGTTTCTCATTGCGCCTGAGCTAACACAGCAACAAAAAAAAGTGTGTAGCTTTGAGTACATCCTTCTTTAACCTTATGAATGAACACAGTCAGTGCAGAGTCACGCAAACCACTGAAGAAGAATGTTTACACAAGAAAAAAACACTTAAAAATCTGTCAGGTCTGTTTGATCATCCCGCAGTTTTAGGCGATACTTTGATGAGCGGGTTGTGCAGGTCTTTGCTAGTGCATGCTGAATCTCCACTGTAAGGTACACAGTCTGAACTGGGACATTTGAGTCAATTCAGGAGCAGACAGTGAAGATTAGACGTGCAGACAGATGATGTCTTTTCAAAGACTGGTTCCCTCATGGGAAAGGAGACGCAATATTGTGCAGGTAGCCTTACACAAGTTGTACTTTTTTTTCAATATTTATTTTCAATTTAGCTAAAAATTTAAACAAGTTGCATAACATGACAAGATAACACTTCAAATATACAGTTGAAACAAGAAATTTAAATACACTGAATAAAATTATTTTTTTCTCATCTGACCACTAAACTAAAACAGTTTCTTGTTTTAGTTTAGCTAGAATTACCAAATTATTTCTATTTGTCAGTATGAGGGATAATTGTGTTTCAAACTGTATGACCCAAGTGAAGCCATTTGGGTTAGTTTCCTTCTCACAGTAGTTTGCTGAAGTTCCATTCCTCCTGACAGAATTAGTAAAATTGGGTCCTTTCTGTAGGCCGCCTCCCTTGCACACACCGTCTCTACCCACTACTATACTGCACTGGTTATTAATATCTCCAAGAAGTCTTTAAAAAGTTAACTAAAATGCAGAAAAACCCAAACAAATGGGAATCAAGTAACCTGACAGATAATCTGAACATGAGCTAAACAAAGGTACCGTATCTTCACTGAGAGGTTCAAATTGAAAGTCTAAAAGAAATTGGTCGGTGCTAATATATGAAACCATTAAAAAATAAATAAATCAAAAGAAAAAACATAATGTAGACTGGAACCAAACACACACACAGTCCAAGAAAGAAGGAACCTTTCTAATGTCTTTGTTTTTCTGGTAGACATAAACCATAATCAAAAGAAAATCTCAGTGTTTGTGTTGTATCTGTAAACTGCTGTGGTCAAACCAAAAGCATGCATGTGGTCTAGCTAAAGGAAAGAGAAAATTACTTATCACAATATTTGGAATTATGTATCAGTTTCAATGATTTGAAACCTTTGTTTTTAGGTCTTTGCAGCATCTATGAAGTTCTGTACGAACTTAAAACCTGATAGAAAGAAAACGTCCCTCCTTTTGGATGATGTTCCAACAATATGGTCGTATTAGCTGAATATTCCTGAAAAACAGAAAGGGTTGGCACAAGGCCATGTTTTGATTGATTAATTGATCCATCCATTGTCTTTTTTTATCTACTTTTAAATGGAGACAAACCAGAAGCAAAAGCAGCTTGCCTTTCCCAGCAACCATCCTCAAATGGTTCTGGTGTCCCAGTCCTGAAGGCATGTCATATTTCTGGTTGGTTGTATCTGAAAAATATGCAAAATGAAATCTTCTGACTCCTATTTAAATAATAGTAGTAGACTAAACTTTAATCATAAAGTTTGCTTCTGTAACTTTGACTTTCTATTGAATTTCTTTGGAGCTACCATTGCTTGTTTCACCAACATTTTCTCTTGAAACCGACATCTGGATTCGATATCTCAAAAACATTTTTGAAATGCAGTTGATGCAACTTATGAGACACTTTGCGTTTATTCAATTTCTAATAGTGCCTGTGATTTGTGAAAACTGCCAGAGTTGTCTACTTTGTTGATGTTTGTTTGGGTTTGGGGTAGATGGAATTACTGCATGTCGGTAAGAAATATTTCTCTGTTTTCACTATCAAGTGTGCACATGTGAGTCCATAATTTTACAAAATCCTCCAAGCATGTGATTTTCTGTCCTTTGTATTCGGTAAGCTAAACATTGCGCTCATACTGGCTGATTGTTGTTAAGATTTCAGGCTTATTTCACTTTGTTGTGCCCTAACCAGGGGTATTTGATGTGGAAGGCTGTTGACTGGAGTTCTTGTGTTTCCTCCTGATCAAAGAAGCATGCAGAAGCTATTTGGGTTTATTTTTCCTGAGAATCAACAAGGAGCTACTTCTGCATCTGTGTTGATCCCATGTTTGCATGTTCCTGTGTTCATACCAAGAGTTTCATGTCGAGAAACGATTTCCAGTGAAGATCGAATGTCACGTTGGAAGGCAGTAGTTCAGTTTTTGCAGCTTTGTGTTTCATCGTGTTGTCTCCAGAGAGCTGCTGTTATCAGTTTCATCATGTTTATGGCTGAAAAAAGGTCAACCTCTCAACAGGTTCTGGTAGAGAGGTGATAACGTGTACAGTATACGCCACATTCCCCCTGGCCTGACGTGGGTAATGTGATCCTCTGTGAATGTCACTGATTAAGTTGCATTTTTCAGCAACTTAAAATGCCCAAATTGGGGGAAATTAATACGAGATCTGCCTTTCTGAAAACTACTAAATTACTACTTTGATGTTTTATTTGTAGAGATCAAGATATATCCAGGTTGTTGCGCCTCAATGCTTTGTTCTGTATTGTAAAGGTGCTGGTATTTTCCTTCCACCTCCTCAATGAGTGGAGTGGTAATGCTGCTGCTCAGGTTCTCACTAAAACCAGGAAGATGGAGTTCATCATCCCCGTTTCTACTGGGCTTCCTGTAGCTCAGAGAACAGACTTTATTCTGTGTTACCTTAAAAACTCTAAAATACATTAAAGACACTGCAAAAACACAAAATCTTACCAAGTATTTTTGGGCTGGTTTCTAGTCCAAACATCTTAGCAGACTTGAAATAAGACAAATCTTAAAAGTAACTTTTCAGCAAGAAATATGAGCTTGTTTTAAATCAATAATTTCTAAATAATGGTGAAAAAATACTAGTTATCTCACTTATACCATGGAAGAATATCTTGTTATAAGTTAATTTATCTGCCAATGGAACTAGTATTTTTTTCACCAATATTAAGGAATAAGTGACTGAATATAAACTCCTACATCTTACCAAAAAGTTGCTTGTCAGTTAGTTTTGTCGTACTTTAAGTCTGCCAAGATATTTGGACTAGAAACTAAATCAGAAATACTTGGTAAGATTTTGTTTTTTGCAACCTTCCAGATCTCTCAGGTCTTCTGCTTCTGCTTCTGGTTCTGGTTCTGGTTCTGGTGTGCATCCCCAGAACCAGAACCAAACAAATCTGCCACAAATCTGGAACAAACTTCTATAAAACTACAAAACTGAGTTCCTCTCAATCAGGGCTAAAAACCTTTAATTAATGAATTGATCAATATTTGATTATTATTCTTGAGGATTTTGATGGTTGTGTTTGACAAAATGTGATGTTTATTGCTCTTTTAGTTACTCTATCATGCATTTATCATGTGAAGTGCTTTGTTGCTGAAATGTGCTTTAAAAGTAACTTGATCTGAGAACGACCTCGTCTTCTGTCTGGGTTCATAAGATCGACCTTACTAGTAGAAATCAATCATTACTCATTACTCTCCTTCTAGCCTTGCTAGTCCAGCTGATCTAGCAATCCCTGGACCCTCGAGGGTAGTGGACCAAGATGGTGGAATTTGGGGACCATTAAAAGCAAAAGACGCTCGATGAAGTGAAGCTTTTCACGAAAAGATTCATTTTTGATCTAAGGCTTGCATTTCAGTTGAAACTAAACTGAAATCCCTTGAGCAGACAGTAAAAATATAATTTTTTATTAAATGTTTCTATATTATGAAACCACAAATTCATAGGTTGGTTATGAAGTATTTATGGATTCCCCTGCTAAATGAACTGCCAGATAGTTTAAGCAACCTCAGAGCATCCACCCTGCTCTATCAAGGTTTGAGCTGTATATAATTTAATAACAGGCTGGAAACCACTGAACGGTAACTGCAGCCTTTCGACAAGCCCACGTCTGGACAGCCATTCTTGTCATGCCTGGAATTGCTCAGTAACTCACAGTATTAACAGACAAAACCTGGCAAGCAGGATGTCGGGGTCCGGAGGCCACGTATTGACGAGCTGTGAGCTTTGAGAGCAACCACAGCCGGCAACCTGGAGCAGGCAACATGAAAGAGGGGATCGAAATGCATTTTACTTGCAGCTGAAGTGGTGTGTGTGCTGTTAGTCTGTTCTTAAAAGTTTGCAAAATACAGTTTGATTTAGCCTGTTTGGGGTTGGTATCGTTTTGAGATGTAACTCTTTTCTTTCCTCTGATTTTTGTTTTTTTTCCCAGGAAAACAGTCCAGTATTTCGTTAAATTAGCTATTGCCTTCTTACATTTTAACAAATCTGTGCAATTTCTTCAACATCTGACATTCAAAATGATGTAACTCTTAATGCTGCACGTTCTAACAACACTCCCTTTGGAACAGAAATGAGCCCGCAGCCTCACCAGCCCTCCACACCTGAGTGAAGATGTCTTCAACAGCTGACAAAACTGGTGCAGCACGTTTGTGCTACGTTTGTGCAGCAGAAATCTTCTTTTGTGCCGCTATCATTTTAAAGATATCAAGAAATGTTTCCAGAGGTCCTGAAAGGTCAACCATCCTTCCCACCTCTTCAAACCAGGTAAAATTGGTGTCAATCAACTCGATTAAGTTTGTGCTGGTTTGTCCAACAAAAATGTTTGTTTGCTCTGCTTTGGCAGATATTAATGAAGGTTTAAAGGTCATTTTGATTCAGTATAAGTGTGTGTGAGGGTGGGGGTTTGTTGACCAGGTGACCTTTAAACTTTCATTAAAACCAGCACAAACTTAGTCGAGTTCATCTACACCAACTATGTCTGATTTGTACAAGGTGAGGGGGCTGGTTGACCTTTCATGACCTCTGGAAACATTTCTTAAAATCTTTAAAATGATAGCAAAACAAACGAAAATTTTTGCTGCACAAATGCAGCACAAACATTTGACACAATGTTTGTCTGATCTGAAGAGCAACTTCACTCAGAGGCTCTTCCACCATACTTTTGTTTCTTAATGCCATTCCTTCCTGTAGTTAAAAAAGAAAAACTAAAAAACTTAGTAGAAACCTTTGAATATAGAAATCATTATCTGGATTTTTTTCTAAAACAGTATGTTGTTCAAATAGTTGCGATATTAGTCACACAATAAAAACATACATACTATTTCTCCGTTTTCCTTCTTGTGTCATGAGTGACTTTAGTTCAAAGTGTTGGACGTTTATTATTCCATGTTTGGTCACAAGTTGCATGACAGCCTGTCCTGGAACATGATGCAGACTTCAACTTTATGTACATAATGTTTTGTTTTTTTTCCACTGGGCCATTAATTTTCTGTTTGTGATTTTTAGCTCTTTAACTTTCTCATCAGCCACCGCTTACATTTCCTGTGGAAAATCTGCGTTATAATCGATTTTCCATTTATGCTATGGCAGTCTGTTTGCGGTCGCAACTCTTATTTTAAAAGTTTCGAAGTCAGAGCACAAGTTCAAACGTGCAGCTGAGAAACTGGGTCTGAAAAGAGCAGAAAGTCTGTGTGTGCTGTTTATGTAGCAGCACTGAGCCTTTTTGTTTAGAGACCATTGTAAAGACAAATACTCGTGCAAACACATAGAAATACCTTCCGTCTTTTTTTCATCAGCTTTTAATACACAAATGACAGCTTTGACCTCCAACCTTTTTCTTGTAATCCTCAAAACTGAGGCTGTTCCTCCTCTTAAGTCAACAAGATGAAGATTTAAAGGAGAGAAATAAAAATATTGCACTATTTCTAGGAGCTACAGTGAAGTATAAATGCGACTTTTGTTGGGCTTTTGTTAAGAAGTCAGTTCGTCTCCAGAGTTTCTAAGCTCAGAATAGTTACCAGCTGATTTGACGACAAACCCAACATAAACTTTGCATTCAGCTCCAGAGTTTAAAGAACAAGCAGATGAGTTCAGCTTCTCTAGTTCAGCATCTCTCACCTGCTTGCTGCTTTTTTCTTCATAAAGCCGTTTATTCATCAGTATTCCAGCAGCTTTAAAGACAAGATTGCCACATCTCTCCAACGTGTTGCATTGTATTTCATTCCTTTAGAGAAATAGTAGTTGGTGGTCCTGTCTGCTGGTTGGACACATGCTTTCCATTCAAACACATCATCAGGCTTGTGGCTCATTGACAGAGATGTTTACCTCTTCATGGATTGTGGAGGAGATTGTGCCCACTCGCTCCTTTTAGCTCTGCATATTTGATCCAAAGAGTGGTTGGATGTTTTTTTGGTGAAGTGATCCGTGAGACATGCCAGGTGTGCCTCATTACTACTCCAGTGGGAATTGAGAGGTGAGTGAGGGAACAGCTGGAGCAGGATGGTGAAGTTATGAACACCTGGGTGGAACAACAGGAAGCAGCAGAGACCACTGAGACACGGCCCTGCTGATGAACCGAGTGCATTCGCCCTCCATGTTTATCTGCAGCTCAGAGTAAGGTGTATAGCAATAAAAAAATTTTAAAAGAAATGACAAATTCTCATTAGTTTATGCAGCACCCTGAAGGATTTAGGTGCAGAATCATAAAACCAGGTGTTGACAACCCGTGAGAACTGATCATGAAAGAAAACGATAAAAAACATATCAAAACTGATCCTTGTACTTTGCTTTGAGCCTTTGACGCGACAAATAGAACAGAAGTTCTGTTTATCTGTGCTACCCGTACATCCGTCCAAACACAAACAACAGAAAACAAAAGATTAGAGCGATTTTGACTTGTCTGATACGCCATCAATGCACCTCCACACGAAATGCTAGGCGTAGAGCAAAATGTCTAGCGGCTGCATCCAATGTGAATGAGCGCAGAACTTGAAGCGTTTTTGATGCACATTATGCGTTTAGTGTGAACACACCATCAAATCGCTCCAAACGGTTGAAATCGATTCGCGCCCGCCGCAAAGAGGACTCGACGCGCCTCCACATAGACTTTGAATGTAAACCAGACACGCCTGACGCTCAAAACGCGTTTGGTGTGAACGCACCATTACAATCAAAACATTCAAACAGTCTGTATTTCTGACCACATCAGGACTTTTTATTGACTTCTAATTAGTTTAGCATCTACATTTTTCTGTCTAAACCTAATGTTTAACCATTAAAGTCAGATTTAGAACCCCAAATTTTAGCTAAACCTTATTAAAATGATGACCTTAACTCCCAACTCCAACACATTAGACTTATTACTGGTATTGCAGCCGTACCTGTTACTCTCACACATCCATCCACATCCATCCCCCAGGCCCTCAGGGGCCGGTCTCCTGCAACTTTTACATGTGTCTCAACTTCAACACACCTGAGTCAAATAAAGAGGCCATTAGCAGGACTCTGGAGAACTTGACTGCACTTAGGAGGCGGTTCAGCTGTTGGATTCAAGTTGGACCAGGGAGACATCTAAGAGGACACCAGGACCAGGATTGCCCACCCGTGATCCACATCCTGTTAATATCCGGATTGGAAAATCAAAGATTATTTTCTGTAGTCAGCGATGCGAATCCTTAAAGTTTATTCCTCTGTACCTACACTCTCCTGTATACTGACTTCATTCCTGGATGCTGGAAGTGGCACAATGAGCGTCCTGTGCCGGGTCACTCTTGCATGTCTTTTTCTGGCTTCTTTCAGGCAAGCATCTTTAATTTCTGGGCTTACCAAAACACAAGCAGGAAAGAAGAAAATAAAAAGAGGCTTCTGGTGAGAAGAAAAAGTTCTTGTCCATCATCACAGAATCTAAAGCGGCTGGTTCGTCTTTGATGGAAGGAAGTTTCTTATTTAGACGAGTCCGTGTGACGGGGCGGTGTGGTTACAGGTTTAACAAGGTGGACTGTGTCTTACCTGGAAAATGCTGCTCCTGTGATGAATAAATCCAGCTGCTTTTTAGATCCTCTGAATGTATGAAACTCTTGTTTCCTAACATTATGACTACCTTGTGGAACCTCATTTGTTGGTAATATTGTGCTCAAAAACAGAAACTCCAAAGCAAAAGCAATAAGATAATCAAATCTGTTCCTCAAATTATTATTATTTTTTTCTGTGAAACATAAAACTTCTTTCTTTATCTCATGGTCATTTATTTTGTTATGATTTTGCTGTGTGTAGGTCACTATCCCAGACTAAGACTTTTTTTTTAATAACAGAAACATGTTTTTGTTTTTTTGACCTAGAAATGGCAAAAACTGATTTAAATTTGACAAACACACATGCAACTGGCTCAAACTGAATAGTTTTCATTTATCAGCATTACTATACTAAATCTTACTGTTTTATATTAATCTTACCAACAATGCTAGCTTTTGTGATCGATTTTAGCTGTAAGTCAGCATAAATACTCTCAGGTCAGAGTCTAAATGTCCTGCTTACACATTAAAAACAAGGATTTTCTAGGTCACATGTGTCAAACTCAAGGCCAAATCTGGCTTGCCATAACTTGTGTGAGCTTAAATATCATGTTATCAATCAAATCAATGCAGTTTATATCTGTTTGCTGCCAAATTATATCAGTCACTCCTTCCAGTTTCTTGAGAGTTATCATGGAAATTCACACAAAATCACTTTTTTTTTGCACTAATACATAACTGGGAGTTTATTGCAGATTTTTCTCAAAACTTTCTTACTTGTACTAAACAGCTGCCTCGGCTTTAATTGATGTCAGATTATAGTCCAGGATCTACACACAAGGAATAAAAAGTCGCATTTACCATCATAAATAAGCATAGATATTTACAAATTAGCACCACAAACACTTTGATTTTTATTGCATAAAATCACAAAAAGAATTACAAAATCCTGGAGGGACTGAAAAGATGTTCAGTAATATTTAATTTTAATGAGTCATTGATATTTTAACCATTCGTGAACAGGTTTTCTCAACACATTCTGGCACAACTGGCCCCTTAAGAAGAATCATGACCTTGATTTGTCCCAAAACGAAAAGGAGTTTGACTCCGCTGCTCTAGGCGACCTGTTAACTTTTAAAGCCTCTGAGAGAAACAAGTCCAAATCTAAATCTAATAAAGCATTTTATAATCCTGTTAGACAAAATATGCAACCGTGTTTCCAGGCCAACTCTTTTGACGCTGTAATTGTCTTATTTTGGCATGAGATTTTAAAACTTCTTTGGGACTTTGGTAATCATTTGGCAGTCTAAAAATCCCAGTGAAACCATTAAAGGAGGTCTGAACAGCTGGATCTACCAGCTTTAATCAGTTACAGACAAACGCTGCCATCTAGTGCTGAAATGTGCATTTAACAATCTCCCTATTATTATTTTATTATTCTATTATTCTCATGTGTTTGCTGTGATGGGCCACCTACTTTGAGATTCATCTGACTATCAAAAAGGGATTCTCTGCTCCATGATAGTCTGAAAAAGCTTAAATGTTGATACAGAAGGTTCAAATATTCTTGAACTTTGTTTTTTCTCTTTTTGTCACATTATAATCATCGTTGTATTTTATTTACATTTGTCATGGTTGACCAACTCACAGTAGCATACCAATGTGAGATTAAAGAAAATGACACATGATGATAATACAAAAATTACTCTGATGCACCTAAATGAAATTACAGAAGCCCTCTAATTCGTAAATACGCCAAACTTAATTTTTTTTTTTTTTTTTTTTTGTAAAAATTTGTTAATGATTTTCTCTCCAGTTTTGTGTCAGTCACACAAAATGCAATGGACTATACTGAAGGTTGAGGTTCGCTACCGTTACCATTACTGTCTTTTTACCATTTTTTAACGGTTCACTATTCAAGAGGTGTGAATAGTTTTATTAAGTCTTCTTGTTGTGTTATTTATCCACGGAAGGTAAAAGTCTTTTCTTTATCGGAAAAAAATGATAATAGTGATTCTGATTTTAATTTCATAATTTTGATTTTAATCTCAGAATTTTGATTTTAATCTCAAAATTCTGACTTTTTCCCAGAATTCAGATTTTAATCTCAGAATTCTGACTTTTTGTTCAGAATTCTGGCTTTTTTGTCAGAATCCTAATTTAAAAATCAAAATTATTATTTTCTCAGAATGCTGACTTTAATATTCGGAAATCAAAAGTTAGAATTCATTTTTTTTTTCTATCCATATTCCTTTAGAAAGTATGGCACTTATCATTCACACTCTAAGGCATAGTTAAAGTCCAGTCCTGTTTTTTAGTTATAATTACATGCAGAGCCTGGTTCTGTTTAGGAGAAAAATCTGAGATAGAGATGAACCTTGTGAACGGTGTAAATGTTCCCACGCTAATGCATCCAGCTGGTGGCTTTAATTTCAGAGAAATTACATCAGTGTGTCTCCTGTTGGCTTTCTGATGATGCTCTCTTGCTGCCAGATGAGAAGAGGAACTCCACCAAACACAGGATCTGTGGGGAATAATGGAAATATATAGTTCAGCTGAGGTTGGGTTAAGAGGGAGTTTTATGTTTTTGGAGCATCTACATTAAAATTCCTTTGGGAATTTGAATCTGAGCACCAACGCTCTCTGTCTGCTTTGAGATATTCACCCAGGAATGTTGAAATCTCTGCCTCCACTGCTCTCTTCATGTCTTTGTCATCTTTTTCATTCCATGTGGTTTTGTGCTTTGCAAACAAGAAGCCTTTTGTTTGTGCACTGAGCTGATTGGACAACAGAGACGCTGCCATTTCAAAAATATTTCCAAATGACGTCAATGCAATTATTTACTGTATACAAAGCTCTGGATGCAAGGACAGCAGATCAAAAAACCTGTCTAATTCCTGACGAGACGGTGTGACAAGGAAAATGTAAGACAGGCAATACATTTTTTGTATTCAGTGTATAGAAAAGCAAAGGGTAGAATAGGAGAAATACGGAAGAGGATTAGGGCCACTGACTTTAATCTCAGTCAGTGATCCTGACTTTAATCAGACTTTTTCCTCAGAATCCTGAGATTAAATTTGGAATTATGACTTATTCAGAATTCTGACTTTTTTGAGAATTCAGAGATTAAAGTCAGAATTTAGAGATTAAGGTCAGAATTCAGAGATTAAGGTAAACTTTTTTTTCCAGTGGCCCTAAAACCAGACACTCTATAGGAATCTGCAAATTGAGATTTTTTTCTTCTTCCTTTTTCGATAAAACAAATCTGATCTGATCTGCGTTATTTCAAAATTCTCCACTTTTAGACCTTTAATGTCCCCCTGTTTTATGAATGCCTGACAAAAATATCATGTTTTCTCTGTTTCCTGCAATATACTTACCTGTGAAAGCAAAACGCATAACAGGAAGGGTCATAATCACTTCGATTTCCAAAACATTGTTATTTTGTACATAAGTCATACAGAATTATTGGTCATGTTTTTCAGAAAGTTGGAGTTGATTTCTTTGAGCTTCGTTTAAATAACAGTTTCTTTCACTCGGAGCCGGAAGAGATTTTTTCTGCACTCCTGCTTAGCAGTAAGCACATCCTGCTAAAAGAGACTAAACAGCCTTTCACAAGTATGGAGGGGATTTTCTGCACCTCAGCCAAGTTCCAGCTTAAATTTCAAACACCCACAGACTCCAGCAAACACTTCACTTTTATCTGGGTGAAACCTTGTAATGCAAATCCTTCCTTGCTGATGTAAATCTGATAATGCTCTTAGTCTCTTTGTGGGTGGTTGTTTTTATCTGAGAAGATCGGACATTGAAATCTTTCCAAGTTATTACTTAAAATGTTTCCAATAAGCCTGAAGGCGGCTGGAGTAAACAAGGTTTATTGTGATATAATTAATTTATATCCAATAGAACTGAAAATAATGACCAGAAAATGTTGAAATATTTTTTACAACCTTATAAAATTATTGATTTAGGTTCTGCTTTTTTATTTGACAACCTGCTTTTACCTAAACCCATCAAAAGTCATCACTAAAAATGTCTGAAATCTTAAAAAACAGCCCAGTTAATCCTTCCAGATCCCCTCACTGTCATCTGCAGGTCCCTCTGGTTTGCTATTTTTCAACTTAATCAGTAACTTTTGCTGTTATTTGTTGCAAAACTAATAAAACAAGCACCTCTTATTCTAAATAACCTGCAGTCAAAAATGTCACTAAAATGCTTAGATAATTAGAGTTAGTCTAAATATTTTCCATTATTGGTCTCAGATTAAATGGAAATCAAATGGACTCTTAATACACCACAGATTCAGCTAAAAAAAAAGAAAAACTTTAATCAAATATAGACATTTGTTTTGGAATATTGATCACTTTGTCTCAAAAGAGAGACTCATAATTTGTTGTTTTTGTGTCGGTATATACAGCTGGATGCTGATCACGATAAGCCACAGATCACCAGAAATGTTCTTTTTTGTGGTTGTCTGGAGACAAAAATGTTCACATTTTAAATGTGCAAGTTTCTCCAAAACAAAGCCCTGTAAGTATGCATTGGTTCATTTTCAATTCTTCCAGTATATTTTGGCTGGACTGTTAAGCCTTCCAAAAAAATTGGTGAACTGTTAAGCCTTCCAAAAAAATTGGGTCACTGGTTTGTTATTGTTCCTATTGTCTTTGAATAAAGAGAATCAATATGTCTGGCATCCAGATCTTCAATAAAATAAAAATACAATATTTTCTAGGCAGAATTTCAGATATTTCAATGCTAATTCTTAGAAGGAGGGAGGAGCAACAAAAATATGCAATGTGAAGGAAAGCTTCTTTGTATGACATTGAAGGCCATACAAATCTAAATACTCAATATGTGTTGGAAGACAGTGTCTGGTCGTTGATTGAAATCGTGAGAAAAGTTAGAAAAGAACTGATTCTCAAAACAAAACAGAAAACTTTTGTTATTATTTTAAAAACAGCTGTCGATTAAACTTAAAGTTGCAACTTTAACATTATTATGTGAGTCATTTTACTTAGAAGTCGTACAGAAGCGCCGTGAAAATTGCGCTCTACTTTTAGGTAGAGTGCAAATGGCTACCTAAAGATAGTACAGTTATAGGGAGCTGCAGTAGAGCTCGCTATAGCTGTACTGCATATGTGTCAAACTCAAGGCCCGTGGGCCAAATCCAGCCCGTCACAGCTTTTTATGTGGCCCTTTAGGTTCTAGACTAAATATTAAATTAGCTTAAATATTATGTTATCGGTCAAATTAATGTCGTTTTTATCTGTTTACAGCCAAATTATATCAATCAGTCCATTAAATTTCTTGAGAATTATGAAAAATTTACATGAAATCAACAAAAAACGCACTCTTTTGTCAAAACCTTTTTTACTTGTACTAAACAGCAGCCTGAGCCTTCATTGACATTAGATTACAGTCCAGGACCTATACAGAGAGTAAGAAATTTTTGCTTTCGCCGTCATAAATAAGCGCAAATATTTCCAAATTAGTACCACAATCACTTTGATTTTTATTGCAAAAAAATCACAAAAAGAATCACAAAATCTGGAGGGACTGAAAAGATTATTAATAATATCTACTTTTGAGAATCCATTGATATCTTAACAGTTGGTGATCAGGTTTTATCAATACATTCTGGCACAACCGGCCCTTTAAGAGCGTTCATGATCTTGATTTGGCCCAAAACGAAACAGAGTTTGACACCCCTGCTGTGCAGCTATAAGGAGCTGCAGTACAGACTACCCACCTGATGAGGGCGCCATAGCGTGGCGTTACAAATGCTTGTTTGTCAACGTCCACCAGTCGTCGCTAAAACTACCCAAACTCCACTCCTTTCTTTGCCAAAATCTATCCCACAATCCCGCACACGGGTGGTGTATTCATTTGAATGGTTAAACTGCGCGGCGTTAACGTCGAGGTGGAGTTTTCGATCTGAGTTTAACCAGTTTTTCACGTTTCTCTTTTTGGATTTGCACACCTGAGGAGCCCTAGCTACAGCCTACAAAATGAATCGGTTGGTATTCAGTCCCCGATGTAAATGCTGAAAACAGTAGCTTGTCGGAATTACCATTTGTTTATACGTGAAGCCATATGTTCCCTGGAGGTGGCGAGGCTAACCTGTTAGCCAGCTAGCTCGTAGCAGCGGCCCAGCTCGTTACTTTTAACGTCTCCGTGTTTTCTTCACAGGTTAGCTAAATGCTAAAAGTTAAAGCCGCCTGTAACGTTAGTTGGGTAGTTTTAAATACCGTTTTATCAGCTAATGTTCACTTCCTTACAAGACCTGTCTTCATGTTTGTGTAGACTAGAAGTGTATTCTGAACTTTAATTTCGACTTTTGTTGCAGCTTAAGGAGTCTAAATCGGGAAACGCCTATTTAATTAAAACGTCTACACGTACATTTACCTTTCAAAGCATTCGTTGTTGATGTTGTGTTGAAAGATAACCTTAATGTTAATGTCAGTTGCCAGCTCCGGATATATGAGTTACCCTATCAATGATTATGTTTGTTCAACAGTGTCCCTTATTATGGCAGCTGGCAACCATTATAAGCAACGGGAAGTCTTTAAGGTCAGCTGCAATAAATCCAATGGCTTTTCGCGGTCCTACCTGCATATTTCTACTGAAAAGAACATGAAGCAGGTATGAATACCAAGAACTCTGGTGTAATGCATGAAATACAGTAAATTTGTGTGCTAAGTCCTGGTGAAAGTGAAGTGTAGATCAGTGGTTTGTAGTAGTGGTAGTGCCCTCATCCCCTATCCTTTTGTTTTAGGTGGATTTTATTAATAAGGAAGAATTAGATAAGGACAGGTGAGTCTCTAATTTCACATCCGTGGGGTTTATCCAACTGTAATCATCCACTCACTGCCCCACAGATTAGTCCTTCTTCGCCCTGGATTATTACAGGTAGACCTCAAGAAATTAGAATATCATCAAACTTGAAAAATATAACATTTATATGTTGCATAATCTTTAAATATAGTTCAAGATCATTCCTGTTATTAATTTCACCTTATCAAAACACAACATTCGGTTTTTAAAGGAATTGGTGTACATTTTTGATTTGCCACATCCAGGCATATTCATTCAAATTATGTGGAAGGAAATTGGTAAAAAAAAAAAAAAAAGATTGAGAAGCAACACGGAAAGCTACAAAAGACATGGATTGTGACTGACTTGAGGTCATTGTAAACATAAACCCGAGATAAAAATCTACCCAGTTACTGGAAAATAATTACTGTATTTTGATCCAAACAACACAGTTTTCTGAAACAGTTACAACTGGATCCATCTGAAGTTTTGGAAAAGGAATAACTTTGTTGTTCTCTTTTAATGAGTCTACAAGAGTATCTTAAAGCTCTCAACACAATTTCTGTGATAATTCTCAACACACATAAACATATATTACTGACATAGTACTGAATAGCAGGGTTTCCCTCAGTGTATTATAAGCCTGGCGGGCCACCAGGCTTTACTTGTGCCCCCACCAGGCTTAGCATTGTTAACTTAGCTTAGTTTTTTTTTTTTTTTTATTGCCTTTTTTAAGACTATATTGTTGGTGTTTAGGTATTAATCTTCCAGTCTTCCAAAAATGTACAATACTTTAAAATTTACTGTCAATTTTAAGTATTTTTTAATTGAAAAACATGGCGGCCAGCTTGATAACTGCCCGAGCACCAGGCTTAGCAGGTTTTCTCGGGGAAACCCTGTAAAGGCATAAATTTGAAAAGGCATAAATTTCTGACTATACAAAAAGTTTTTTTTCTTTTTCTGCAACCTTTAGTAAAATACAACCCATTTAGAACCACAAATATTATGGGCTTTTAAATTGTAATAAATATCTACTGCAGAAAATTGGCTGTCATTTTTAAACAGTCCCCATTTTATTTCTATTTCTCGACTCCAACATAAGGACAAACATTAAACTTTTGCCAAAAATCGATGGGTAAAATTTTCTTTGAAAAATGCCTCATAATTCTGAAACTCACAAGAAAAATGGATCTCCATAAAAGTATGTGAGCTAAAACCTAATATTTGAATCTTTATTTTAAAAGATTCAAATATTAAGTTTGAATAATAGCTTGGTCATTTTTAGTCAAAATTACTAAGAGTCATTATGGAAGATCTGAAGAGCAGCAGATTGAAGATTCCTGGTTTTGGCCAATAATTTTTTTGAAAGCTGAATTTTGTGTTTTCATTTGCTGTTGGTCATAATTTAGAATTAATAAAGTCATTTTTCAGTGATATTCTAATTGATTGAGATGCACCTGTAAGTCATCATCCCATTCCATCAACACAGAATGTTTGTGGCTTTGAATCTCACTTCCTGTCTGAACGACCGCTGCTTTGGCCCATCTCGGCGTTTTCTCTCCTCAGATTCCAGGTGTTTCACAGAGTGCAGAGTCCGGGCAAAACACAGCGGCCGTTGCCTTGCAAAAGGAGGAGTTGTTCATCGGTGGAGGTGGGCGCAAAGCTGCACCGAAGGTCATCAAATGTAGGCCGTCTCCGTGGCCCCGGCATGGCCAACAAGGAAAATGAGGTGACATGCTCCGATGATGTGCGGGGCGTCCACTCCGGGCCGCAGATGAACCCTGCTGAGGCTTCCAAGATGGCAGGGGCCAGCTTCAAGTACGCGGACTTTACCGAGGTGAGAAACAGACTTTTAAAAGAACATTCACCATCTTCTTCTTCTCTTACACACAAGTATTTTTTATACTTCACAAGTTGTCAAAGGACCATGAAGCTATGACACACATTCTCTTTGGAAGAGATCTCCGACTTAAAGTAGCCCTGACGTTATGGCGAAGAAATGCCAGCGAGCTGGTGTCCTACCTTATCAGGTAAAATTATATCGTATTATTTGGTGCTTTGGGCTTTGTCTCAAACCATGCGACTCATTTTTAGTTGCTTTTGCTCCTCAGAATACAAGACACGGGAGTGCTGCTTGACTGCTTACCTGTCTTAACTAACAAGTGAGTTACACTCCATTTTTATAGCCTACCTGTTAAATTTTAAAACCACCAGTTGTGAAAAATGGAACATGTCAATAATGGGATTATACAGCTGAAACCATATGTTTACATACAGCAAATAAAGACGCATACACATTTTTTTTTCTCACTCTCTGAAGGTAAATTGGACCAACTTTTCTGGTTTTGTCAGTCAGAAGTACTGAAATTATTTCTATTTGTTAAATGTTAGGAAACATATTGTGACTGAATTCAGAAGATTACATGTCAGGGAAAACTGTCTTTTGAACTTCTGGTTTCAACCTTGTCAATATGTATTATAACTATAATAAAAGAGATAAAATATCAATAGCGCCACAATAAGTGATAAAAATCTACGTATTTCTTGGTGATCTCTTGATTTTTTTTCTTGTTCATTTAAATATTGGTTGTGTTATTATTTTTTGGCTGAACTGAATGCGTAACGTAAAGAGAGTCTACTGCTTTAATAAAATGAAGTATTTTACTTTTCTGCCTCTCCTACAGAAGCTTCATGTGAACAACCATTAATTACTTTAGTCAACTGTGAATCATCATCCACTCAATATTATGCTTCTTTTTTCCTGATTTTATTAGCCTTCAGACTGAAGCACCATGTCTGTCACTTGGCTGCTGTGTTGACCTGCTGCCACAAGTCAAAGTCATTCTTTCCAGCAAATATGAAGAGTAAGTTCCTCTGATATTAATATTTTGGTCACTTTATTCGGTATCTTTTCAGCATAAGCTGTGAGAAAATATTTTGAATACAAGGGTCAACATTTCTTAAGGACTTCAGAGATTCTTTTCCCTTCCATATTTGAGGAAACGCAGAAGCAGAAATTCCTTTCATTGTAGTTTTTCAGTTACACCTAATGAAAGTTTTACAACATAAACTGATGTACTAAAACACTCATTCAGTCTTTTTAATACACAGAGTCTTTGTGCATAAGATAAAATGGTGTGTGCAAGTAAAAATATAAAACTGATGTCACTTTAAATTTACCAAAAATTATGACAGGCAGCAGATGATATGACTGAAGTAAAGGAGTGAAAATTTTTACCGTCCTTTCTACCTGCTCTTTTCTGATTTGGTCCAGGAATAAACCTCCTAAAGTCTGTGCAGTGAAAACGCAACAATTATTTCAATGAAAAATTTGTTTTTATCTCTGCCTTGATGTAATTCTACTTGCCATTACAGAACCAGAGGGGGCGCTCTTCTTCTTGCATTATGCAAACCTGTTTACATCTAAGACTGACTTTTATGCAGTGAAAACCAGTCAGACTTAGCTACTGCATTTATCTATTCATTTTTTTGACAGACACATAACGGTGGCTTTACACTGGGTTCAGTCCGTCATCAGGAAATGGTGGCCTGAACTTTGCAAAGCCGAGAAGAGACTGCAGGACAGTTGTTCAGATGACAGGTGGGTGTGCCGTGCTGATTGCCATCTTAAAGAATCTCCAAAGTTGAATCTTTGATCGTCTTGTGATGCTCATATTTCAGAATAAACCTGGTGGCCTTTAAGGTGGATGGCTTTAATGTTGTTACCGATTAATGTTCAACTTAATATCGCAGCTTTATCACAACTAAATCTACATTTATTTCAACTGAATGTAGAATAAAATAATAAATACATTTTAATTGGTGCTTTCCTTAGTTCATACTAAAAGACAGGATCAAAACTTTGGCGCGTACACTTAAAAAAAAACTAGCCAGATGTTTTTTGGCAATAAGTTAATGTTCTTTGGTGTCTAGAAAATGAGCTGTTTCAAAAACCTCTGGAATGCAAAGTCACAAGTCAACAAGCACTGCTCCTCACCTAGCAACCGCAGGAAAGCCCATCCCATCACCTAGCAACCAGAGCTGAGCTCCAGGAGGTTTGGTCAGCAGGTTCAACTGCTATACAATGGCTGCTGGAAGAGACAAGTGTTTTGTTGTTAACTTGCCATCTCAAAATCACCTACTTAATTCTGTTGGTTATGCAGGAGGTTCTAATAATGCTTTTCAAAGATGTATTGTTGTTTAACTGTGCATCTGTTTGCAGCCATTTTCAAATGTGGGTTTAAACACTAGATTTTGGGGCAACTTGTTTGGGTTTAAAGTGACAAGAGGCCCAAAAACAGCTGATTTCAAAAGTAGCACTGAAATCTCATTATCTTAGAATGATTCTGCGCAAAAAATTAAATAAACATGTTTTGTATACCTGCAGACCTAACCTAGCATAATGGGTCACCTTCCTAGGTTTCTCTCAGCACTTGCAAAGCCTAGTGGTTGAGCGCTAGGGCAGTCATTCATCCAGCGGCCCGTCGTGTTTTTTGATTTAAAAAATGTTTAAATGAAATTTGTAAATGTCACTTGATAACTATGTGTTATTAAAAGATTGGAAGATAAATATCTGTACACCAACTATAAAGTCTTAAAAAATGAAAACATTTTAAAAAGTCTTAAAAAATAAGCAATAGCCTGGTGGGGGCCAAGCAAAGCCTGGTGGCCCGCCAGGCTTGTGATACACCGGGGAAAACCCTGTCTTTAAGTTTGCAAGTTCTGGTAATTTTCCAGGTCCTAGTTAAATTATTTGTTGGTGGTGGCAGTTATCAGCTATCAGCCGGTAAGAACCACTAGGTAACACTTTGATAAGACTTTTGTGTTTGTTTCAGGAATATTGACATCATGAAGCAGCGATTGAAGGACATGTGGAAGGAAGGATCTCGATTATGTTTGGTTTCAGGGTCAGTGGGAGAGCTGGCAAAAGTAAGTCCACTTCAACTGCAGTCCCTGCATATTTTTATTCAGTTTTAATATTGTTTAATGACGTATATTTTTATTAATTATCATGCTCTCTCTCATTTATTTTCCAGACCATTGAATCTCATCTCTCTCAGCTGCCCTGACAGTTAATAAATGTAGCACTCTGAAGCATGTGAGCACTACTGCTGATCATGGCTGTATTTTGAACTGATAATGTTTACCAGAGAAATGGACTGGTTCTCTCTGCGGACACTCAAACCTCTTAACTGGGACTGAACTTGATCATTCAGACAGATCTCCTCAGCTAGAGCTGGGGTCTCCTCTGGAGGAGGGCAGCAAGCCTGCACAGAAAATGACTGCTTCACATTGAAGTGGACCGTCTTGTGAAGGGGCATGTTTTGTGGACCTCATGAGACCGGCCGTTATGTTGCTCTATGAAGTGCCAATGTCTTTGTCTCTCACTAAACCACTTGTCTTTGAAATGCCCTGTTGTTTTTTTTGTTCTTCTGTGTACCTGGTTTCTTTAGAATCGGGAACTTGAATCTCCAAGAGTCTTTAAGTTATCAGTTGCCTCTTCTTGTTTTGTTTGACCGTTAAATGTCTAAGCAAGTGATTCTTTTAATTTTCTTTTAAATAAATTTCCTAAAAAATATATACAGTATTGCTTTCCTTCTCGCTATGATTTGTCTACTTATTTTTGTTGAACTAGTCTTCTTTGACATTAAACAGCAGTTTTTATGATATTAGATATCTCCGCTCTAGTCAAGTGTATGATTGTAACTCTGAAACAAAAACAACAACTGTGGTCCTCCTTGAGGGAAAAAAGAAATTGCCTAGTTTGTGATGAGTTTTGGACAAAACAGAAAATAATTACTAAAAGACAAATTATAAACAGAGTAAACTTTAAACTTAAGCTAAAAACATAATTGCCAAGTATTTCCACTTCAGTAGGTGGAAGTGAAATGAAAGCATATTAGATTGTTCCCACCAATCTGTGTTTTTTTTCTTTGGCAAATAAACACAGTTTACATGTCTAACATAACAGTCATCAATGATAGATTAATAATGATTTTTTTCTTGTGAAACTTATACTTTTTTTTTTTTTCTTCAGTCAGAGGCTTCACCTAGGTGCTGTAATGCAGACCGCTACAGGAGATCGTTCTTGCCAACAGCATTTACCACTCTTTGAAGGAACTTATTTAATGAAATACAATACAACTTAATTTATATATTCGATTATAAAATACTATTTAATTTAATTTAGTTATTGTAACAGTAATAAAACGGCTGATTTAAAAAAAACATTTGGAGCCGAAATTTGTATGAAATTTTCCGGATGTGACGTCACTTCCCCGCAGAGACAGCTGATGCTGAACTAAGCGCTTCTCTCACAACCTTCCATCAAATACATGTCCCTGCGAAGTTTATCTGAGGTCGCCTTAGTTTAACATCGACGGACAACATGCCGCATAGGGGAAGCGTACCGCTGTTATGGCTTTTCATTCAGGCCGGCCTCGTCCTGGTTAGCTGTTGCTCCGACATGGAAACGGGGCCTGGTGCAGGCGTATCGACGCAGCCGAACGGAGATAAGTTCAAAATCGAGGGAAGAGCGATCGTTCCCGGCGTGAAGACGCAAGACTGGGTCTCTACGGCCAGAGTCTTGGTAGAGGGAGAGGAATATGTGGGGTTTTTAAGGTAAGAAATGAGTAAAGACGCTCCAGCGGTTAGCTTGTTTGCTAAGTGTTTAGCGTTAGCATCGCTGGTTAGCATCTCAAGATCAGGTGACCGCACGGTTGATGCTGAACACAAATAATGGCTTAGAACTGGTAGATTACTTACAGGTTAGTACACCTGTATGTAACTATATTAATCAAGTACAAGAATTCTGTTATTTTCGACATAAACCGAACCTAAAACCCGTATGCTAAATGCAAAGTGTGGGCCTCTTGAGAGACGTGTCTGTTGCCAACATAGTTACAGTTCAAATCAATGTTTTTTACAAAAATTGATGAGTAATGGCTTCTTGTTATGCAAAAGATTTCTCTGAAAAGTTGTTTCCAAATATTGGCGTTTATGAGAATACCATGTTCACTGTACAAAACAATACATAACAGTCATTTTTAATTTCTTTTCTCTTCTGGATACAAACCAAACACTTGTTTCCAGGTGTGGTTCTTTGTGTTTAGATTGCTGTAGTTTCTCCTCATCCCATGGGAAGGAACAGTGACCTTCCCAAAGTGCATTTAATAGTCAGTTATAATTGACACAACTATTAAATGTGCAATTAAATATTTACTGCCATATATACATGTGTTACCCCAGATACTACAGTTGTCACTCGTACAGGAGGTTGGTGACTTTCAGAAAAGTGTGTGTTCATAATACCCTCCAGTGTTATTTCACTCAACTATTTGGCATGTCTCAAACAAAAACAACACAAGTTTGATGCTACGTCTTTTTATTGCTTTAATATTAAACATAAGTTGTGTTGTGTGATTTAAATGATTTACATTTGTTTTTAATAATACAGTAATCTTAAAAGTGCACTCTGTCAAGTTTGCAAATATGTTGCCCTTTTGTTTTTACAGAACTGATGGGAGTTTTGCAGTGAATGACATCCCTTCAGGATCTTATGTTGTGGAAGTTGTTACCCCTACATATAGATTTGAACCAGTTCGTGTTGATATCACTTCCAAGGGGAAAATGAGGTAAGGCTTTACCATAATTCAAGCCAAAAATACATTAGTTACAGCTGTAACCCATAACGAGGCCATGTCTCCTCCACAGGGCGCGTCTGGTGAACTACATTAAGACTTCAGAGGTGATTCGTCAGCCTTACCCACTTCAGATCAGAGCCAGCGGTCCTCACAGTTACTTCATGAAGAGAGAAACCTGGGGCTGGACAGATTTCCTCATGAACCCAATGGTAATAATAATTAGTGGCTCACTTAGAAATGACAATATCAGGAAGGCAACATAAGATCTCAGGTCTTGTAAAAGGAATATTAAGCTTGTTTATATTTCCTGTAAAATGAATTAGCACTACTTGTGATTTAGATTTTGTTTACGTACGAACCTGTTTGGTCTTTTGTCAGCAATGAATTGAGCTCCAGGTGAATTCCTCATTTAAATGTTTGTTGCTTCTGCAGGTGATGATGATGGTTTTACCCCTGCTCATAATTGTTCTGCTGCCCAAAGTCGTCAACACCAACGACCCAGAGATGAGGAAGGTACGGAACGCCTGCAGGTCTCCGGTTGGGTGTTTATGATCAGCAGCATTTCAAACTGGTGTAAAAGGCGTTCTGATGTGTAAATGTTGACCTCATTTTACTGACTTGTAAATTGAATAACTTTATCTTAGAAAACTGTAAGGCCTAAAGACAATTTTCTAGGCAACGACTGGCCAGAAAAGATTGCAGGTTTTTTTTGCAAGGTGGCAAGGCTAAAAGCTGAGGAGCAGATCTCACTTCAGTGTAGATGAAAAGAGAAATGAGGAGTTTATTCAGAACGTTCTGGTAGTGAAAAGAGTTTCAGAGAGACTGATGCACCAGAAGCTTGAAATTTAACTGAATCATGATCGGCTTCCAGAGTTTCCCCCAAAAAAACCTGCTAAGCCCGGAGGTAGAGGCGCTTCAGCAGCCCACTGTGATTTTGTGTCAAATGTTAAAAGTCACAAAAATTCAAAGGTGCATCAGCAGGCATCATAATTTGGAAATAATAGTGTGAGGCACATAACTGACCGTACAGTTAATCCACACCCCCTTGCTTAATCCATCTTTACTGTCACTGATGAATTAAACAAACAGTGCTTAGCCTGGTGGGGAGGCAAGTAAAGCCTGGTGGCCCGCCAGGCTCATAATGCACTCGGGGAGACGTTGGGTATTGTTGGTGGTTATTCCCCACAACTGGGATTTGAGTTGGTGACAGGAACAGATGATGGGCAGGTTTGGTATCTACGGTAACGACGGAGAGGGACGGATGGGGGTAGTCTGACATGAGACTGAACATGAATAATGGTTTACAACTGTTGTCATTCAGTAAGTAATGACCCATTTAATGCAAAGTTTAATTAAAACCTGCATCAAATGTGTCATTGCAAAACTTTATGACAGCAGTCATAAGCATTAATGAAGACTGATTCGTTTTCATAACAGTTGTTACATCATGTTTATGACAGTCTTGTGCACACCCCTAAATAAAGCGTTACAGACAACTGAAGGACGTTAGTGTGTAGTTTCTTAAATCCCTTCCATGTCTGCAGGAAATGGAGCAGTCCATGAACATGCTGAACCCCAACCCTGAGCTTCCAGACGTCTCTGAGCTCATGACCAAGCTCTTCTCCGGCTCCAAGGGCTCTAGCAAGGCCGGCAGCAGCAGCAGCAGCAGCAGCAAGGGCAGCAGGCCTGCAGCCAAACGGAGGTAGTACCGAACCAACCTGCTGGAACTGACTCACTACGTCAAAGCAAGATTTTTCCAAGTGTCATTTCCCCCACATCCCCATTCACCTGGATCTGCTATACAGTTTCCTCCATCGGTAAATGTTCTGAGCACACCGTGGTTTCCAATATACTGTCTGAAACAGAGCTGTGTGTTTTTGGTTTCAAGCTGCACTGTGGAAAATGTTTGCTAAAGCTATTATTCCTACTTCCTGTTTGTCTGTCCTACTTGTGTAGTTTTCCCACTGCTGCTAAATTCCTCTATCTTTAAAAAAAAAGAGCCTATATACATATTCAGAGTTTTTCTTTTCCTGGACAGTTTTGGTAATCCGACTGTGAATGAAATTTTAAGATGAGTTCTTATTTAAAAGCATAGATAAATAAATTAAAATGCTATATAACCTTTTTTTTATTATTATTTGAGAAGATCCGATTTATTTTGGAGTAAACACATGACCTCATTCTATGAATAATTATAATGCACTGTATGCTTCCATACTGTACTGAGGTGTATAAATTAAAGCGACAGTGGTCGACAGGTTAAAGAGTAAAGGAGGTGTGGCTGGTTTTGCAGAGCTGCGGAGTCTTGCTGGTTTTGCTTTTTAATAAAGTGGGAAGTAAAGTCAATATTAAAATCATTAACTCAATTGTCTGTGTAAAATGTCTTTATTTCCTTTCCTTATATTTAAGATTTCCACATTATTTTCTACTATAGAAAATAATGTGTACATAACAGTTAATTTTGAAACATTCGATTCCTTTTTTTTTAAAATAAGAAAATAAGCATTTCTTGCCCAAAATGCAACAGCATATAATTTCTTTAATATGCGCTTGATCATTTGTAGCAAAGGATATATTTGCTGCTAAAAAAAATACTTTCAATATTATGATTAATCAATTAATAATTGAATACCAATTACAGAATTTGAACCAAACACATGGTTAAGTACAAACACGTGGTTGGGGGAAATCGTCTTGTATGCAACGTATCACAATATTGGTATTTCATATCGGTTGACACTGATAATTATTGATTAGATTTTTGTATTAAAGATCCAAAATACTGCTAAACTAGTGATGTGACCTTTCCTCTTTTATCTGCAATTTCTTCATGACTTCTCATTTTCCCCACACACCCCTATTTGCTTTTTTTGTTGTTTTTAAGCAGTTATGGGTGTTTAAGATATTTTAAACACAAACTAATCCACAATTTTTGATATTAACTGATATAAAATGCACCAGGTCTTCTCTGTTTGTTGTCTTCTCTGGATGGAGTGTACTGAAATACATTTTGTTGTGCTTTGGTAAAATAACAAAAAAAGCATTCATTCATTCATTTTATCTTGGTAAGTGTTTTCGGCTATATTGCCCAGTCTTAGAGGAGATTATAAATATTTTTGACATGCTATTTCAATTAAAAATGTAATTAATAGACCATTGTTTTAAAAAAAATTAAACTTTTAAATTATATTTTTAAAGATGCCTGATTTATTTCCTGTCAGAAATAAGGTTCTTGGTTGAATTCAGGGGTATGAATAATTTTGATTCCAACCGTCATATTTTCCCACCTGGAAAAAGAATTGCTGAAATAATGAACATGACATTCACACTGTTGAGTCTTTTTTGAACATCTGTCTGACTTCGTTTCTTTCTGCATTTATTTAGTAAATGTAAAACTTCAGAGCGGCACAGATTCAATCACAAATATATAAACAAAACAAAAGGCACAGAGTTTAAAACTAAATTCAACGGTGACAGAGTTACAGCTGGAGCAGTATCGACCCTTTGCACGTGACGTCACGGCGTTCAGAACACTTCACGCTCGGCCATGACGGACGTCAAAACAACCAACGCGCTCCTGGAAAGCCTGTCAAAAAACGCACATCTGGTGGCCTAATTACACTTTTATTAAGTTGATTTCGCAGCAAAAATGGACAAGGGAAGTTGCGCGGTCGGCTGCCCAGACAGACGAGGGGGAAAACCAAACTTGTCATATTATATTGTAACTTTTAACGAGGAAAAATGCGGCGGCGATGGATAGCAGCGGTTAATCATGACTGTCAGCCCTCGGTGTAACCGCGGATTTGCAGCGAACACATTTTACAAGGTATGAATATTAACTTTTATAAACTTAATATGCAAGTATAATCAGAAAGATGACATCCATTAATACATTATGTACGCGTGTAACCATGGAGACAGTGCCGCACCATCATGTAGCCTAGCATGTATGGGAAAAAATGGTTAGCATCTCGTCTTCTGTACGTTTTTAAGGCTTCCTATGTGTAAAGGGGAATCGCCGTTTATGACATAGTGACATAAATCATGAGTGAATTCAGGTAAAGTCGGTAATTTGATCAAAACGTCAGGAGGGAGGAAGTTTGGGTCGGTTGTTAAGCTAGCTGCTTCCAACTTTTGTAAATCCCGCCGTCTGTGAGCCCCAACCAGGTGTGTTACGTTCACAGATAAATTAGCTAAACTTGAGCAAGTAGAAGCCACGAATAAACTGGCAAAAACAACTTTGGAAAACAATTTCAGTTGCTCTGTTCAACACTTCTGTCTCTCATTTCAGCTGTCCGCCATGGCGCCTCCAATGATTAAGTGACGTAGTTACAAAGAGTCAGTACAAAATCATCATTCAAACATATAAAGTCTTTTTTACATGATGGATACTAGTGGGGATGTTATCCTTAAATAACCTCACATGTACATTACTGTTCAACTACTGCTTTTTAAAATTCACAAAATGCACAAGTTAGCCCTTAAACATAAGATCAGTTCCCAAAAGCAAAAACAGAAAGAAGAACATCACTAAACCCAAACAGTGTACGAAATTTACATTTAATATTCATGTGTGAATCTTAACATATTCTGGTAAGTATAATCTTTATACATAATCAGATTGAGTGGTATTTACTGTATGTTCGGTTGAGGAATGTAGCGTTTCTCTAAAACTCAGCAACAGTCATTTCAAATGCATATGAAGAGTTTAACATTAAAACCAATGTGCATCTTGTACAAAAACCTTACAGAACAGTATAAAATAAAACTTTAGATTGGGAAATTTATATAAATTATAAATAAACAATAACAATGGCTATTTTTCAAATTCAATTTCCCTGTTTTAACACTGTAATTGATGAAACTGCAGAATAAATAAACACTACTGCTATCTATATTTTGTACATTTATAAACACAAGTCCATATTGCTGCTCACTAAAGTCAAGTTGTTATAGATCAGTGTTTTTATATCCTAATTTTAATTTAAAGACATTCTTGATCTTGATGTGGCCTGAAATGAAAATGACTTTGATTGAGCATAAAACAAATTACGAATATCTGGTAAATAAACATGTTTACTACTTCTAAAGGAAGAAATCTGTAGCCTCTGCCAGAAACATGAAAAAAAATTACATCTTCTCAAATCAACCTGTGTATCTGAATCAGCATGGAAAAAGATCAGTAAAATGCAACAAATACAATGACATTAACAGCTGTAATAAAAGAGCACTTCAAGCTTTTCACACTTCTGTAACTTCTCTGGACCCAGAAACACAGATTGAAGACAACACCTAGAAAAGATACACTGAATTATTCTTATTTAATCAGTTTTTCTTTCTGTGAATAGTGGCACCATCATAAACCATCATGATACACAAATATAGATTCTTCATTCTGAGATTTGGAGGCATCATCATCTGAAGCCATCTGTTTCAGAGAAGTTTTGGATCCTTCCTGCGTTCACATCGGCTCTATTATACAAAAGCGTTTGAAAATCCGAGGTATGTTCATTCAGGGTAGCTTTTGTAAAGCTTTTAACTCCTTCTAAACACACATATACAGGAAAAAGATGTGCAAAAAAAGCACTGCATCTTTTTTCTCATTTTCTGCTAATAAATACTAAATTTTTGCTTGTAATTTCAGAGACATGTTGTCAGTAATTCATAGAATAAAAGAACAATGTTCATTTTACTCAAACATATACCTATAGAAAGTAAAATCAGAGAAACAAATCATTTTAAGTGGTCTCTTAATTTATCTAAAAATAGTAAAAATAGCTATCGGACTAAATCTGGTGTGCTATATTTGTAAGCACCTCCAATAATTTAAAATGGTGGAGGCTTGTTTCTCTTCTACCTTGTTGCAAGGCAGGCCATCATGAAATACTTAAAATTACAAAATTGTTTTTATCTAAAACATGTAGTCTCTGTCAGAAAAAATGTAAATAGTCTAGAAGCAGATTAATAATCCAAATCATCCATGGCTGAATTAGTTAAAAAATAGTTAATTGGACACAAAATCAATCTCATCCTCCAGACCTAAACTAAGAAACTAAACTGATTAGATCTTCCTCTTTTTTCCTCTTGGACTTTGTGAAATTCTCAATGACTATTCTCAGTGTTTGCTACTGCTATAAAAGATAGTTGTTTTTTTTACACATCTTTCTCTTTGTAGGGTGCTTATCTACTTTAATATACTGAGTAAACTTTCCTTCCAGTCATTTTGGCTTTTTCTCATTTTCTACCAACATATATTAAATATAAAAAACCACCACACTGCAAATGAATACTAGCAAATATGCCTTCATGTGGGGGGGAGCATTAACCACCACATCAGTTCATTTTATTGTTGCCTCGCCTCCTCTTCCTCCACTGGCAGAGCAGGAGCATGCGGAAGGTCTTCTGGAAGGTCTTGTTGCACAGAGCGTAGCACATCGGGTTGATGGTGCTGTTGACGTAGCACAGCCAGTAGCCCAAGTGCCAAAGGGACGTAGGGATGCACTTGGAGCAGAACGCGGAGATGAGCACCATGATGTTGTACGGCGTCCATGTGAGAATGAAGGCCAGGAGGATGGCGCTGAGGGTTTGGGCTGCCTTCTTCTCCTTCACAAGCACCATCCTCTTCCTCTTGGTGATCCTGTTCTTCATGGCAGAGTCTATGGGTTTAGAAGCGGTGGAGGATGAAGAGGTGGACGGCTTTTTGGCCGGCTGCTCTGGCTCTGGAGGGCATGATTTTGGACTAGGTGGATTGTCATTTTTACCCTTTGAGCAACCTTTGAACTTGTAAGAAATTAAGCTTTTATGGCTCTTCTTCTGAGGAGTGGAACAATAATCCTCCACTGGATAATCTGGAACCTCCCCGTTTTTATTACTCTGTCCCGTCTGCTGCTCTTTGAATGATCCTTGTGGGGTTTCTATTGAAACCCGATGCTCGTCCTCCTCTGATGATGTGTAGCTGTTGAAAGAAGTGGTCTGATCTGCTTTCACCCATGCTTCATCTGACCTGCAGGTCGTTTTAGTAACGTTACTTTGAGTAGACGAAGACCAGGAGGCTTGACTCTGGTCTCTTCTCTCTCTGGGGAAATGAAAACAAGACCGAATCATTGTCTTCTGTGACTTACTCCCTTCTGGGACATTCCTAGGTGTGAGTCCTTGCAGCTCCGCAAGGTCTTTTGTCCGTTTTTGCGTCTCCTTGTAGATCCTCCAGTAGATTATGGTCATAATTGAGACCGGGATGTAGAAAGCAGCAATTGCCGTCCCAAACGTGATCACAGGCTCGGTTAAAAACTGGATTTCACACTGGTCGTGAGGAACTGTTCTCCTTCCTACAAAGTACTGCCAGCATAGAATGGGTGGCGCCCAAAGGACAAAGGACACCAGCCAAGCTAGCCCAATCATAATGGCGGCCCTCTTCGGTGTCCTCTTTGCCCTGTAAGTCAGTGGCCTTGTGATGGAGAAGTATCTGTCAAAGCTGATCACAAGCAAGTTCATGACTGAGGCATTACTGGCCACATAATCCACTGCCAGCCAGAGGTCACAGGCAATGTTCCCCAACGACCAATAGCCCATCAGTATATACATGGTGTACAAGTTCATGGACAGCACTCCTATGATGAGGTCAGCAAAGGCCAAACTAAGCAGGTAGTAGTTGTTTACGGTCTTAAGCTGGCTGTTTACTTTGAATGAAAGCAACACCAGTACGTTTCCAACAATAGTTATCAGACTGACGATGGCTGACACTGTAGCGATGGCTATGACCTCCAAGAGGCTGTAGGGTTCTGTCACGTTGCGTAAAGTGCTGTTGTGGACATCCATTGTCTTCTGTTATTAGTTTTTCCTTAATAGCAGTCAGTCTCCTCTTTGTGCCAAGATGAGTTGGCAGCCTAAAATTAAACAAAAACAACAATGTTGAGACATTAACATAGAAGACATATGATAAGACGCTTAATTAATCATCAAGAACTGTTTTAAAAATTACATTTCAGTGATTCTAGACATAAAAGGGCTGTTACCAGCTGTGAGTAATTTCAGATTTTTAAACTGTGAGTTTCTGTGTGCAGAAAAGGTGAGTTTGGGTTGCAGTTAAGGTGAAATCACTTAATTTAACATACCAAACACATTACCAACTTTTGTTGTTTTTAAAGCTATAAAAACACTTTACTTTTTTAAAAAACAGTTCAGTGTAGTTTTTTCAATATCCATTTTATTTTTTACTTCTTATTAAGCTTCTTCTTAAACTTTATTTTAATGTCCGTTTTATTTAAAATGTTATTTTTATTATAGTGTTAGTATTTAACTCTGAAAAAAACATTCATTGCAATAAAAAAAAAAAACTAAACCGGAAACATTTTTACGGGACATATTTTGTGGTAGTACCTCTTCGGCGGTGCCACCCGCTAAAGTGTCCGACACTCGGTTAACAACAACTGTCATGGAAGGTAGAGTTATGCGAGGCAGGGGAGGCGGCTGGAGAAGAGGCGGCCGGGGAGGACACGACGGCGACGGCCATAACAGTGAGCACAGAGGCCGGGGGAGAGGCGGCCAACACCGCGGCAGGGGCAGGCGAGATCACCGCGGACGCGGTGGAGGCTACCACGCCGCAGCAGACTTTCCCCAGCAGGTGATTACCGTTGCACCAAACTTAATTGAAAAATATTAAAACTCTTACTTTTTTTTTGTCTGTGAGCTAACAAACTCAGTTTTAGATAATATTTTAAGCTTAAAAATAAGGTTGTCTTCAATTCGGCTTTGATTAGGGTTTAGTTGCTTAAGTCCTGCATGTTTTAGATGTCCCCTTGTTCAACACACCTGAATAGAATGAGTGTTTCATTACGAGGCAACTGCACAAGTTCAAACAGCTGCATTGGAGCAGGGACACATGTAAAATATGCAGGACGCTGACTTTTGAGAACTGTTGCCTTCTCTAAATAAATCTAATGTTCATGTGTGACACTGTAAACACTTTTACTGCCTCTTACAATGAACGTGCAGAACCTCAGCCTATGAAATTACACATAATTTCCTCCAGCATGTTCAGTCATGTGACGCTTCTGACAGAATTGGAGGACAAACAATAGGGGCTCCTTGATTGCAATCATATAAATAAGTTTTGTTAGTTGGGGGCTCCTTGATTGCAATCATAAAAATCTCCCTGGTGCATCCATGCCTGCCATGTGGTGTTTAATGACATGGCTGGGGGGGGAGGGAGGGGAATGGGCATCCTTTAGCTTAACTTAAAAGAAAAAGAAAATTGATGACTTTAGCATGTTTCCAGGGAATCATTACTGCAATAACTGCAGACAAACAGGAAGAGCCATGACTCCAACAAATTTAATGAGTCCACTGTTGACATAACATGCTGTTTATCTTTCAACAGTAGGCATCGCTTACAGTTGTGAATTACAGGAAAGTGTTTGCAGTCCTTTTCAAAAGTGTGGCTTATTATAAAAGAATGATTTGAGCAGATAAAATTTGATTAGTATCTTAATTTCTGTGAGAAAACCATAAACGGTCGTCATTTGATTAAACATGGAAAATGTTAAAAAATATAATCAATTCAAGTTTCATTATTGTCTTGAAGGAACACTATAATAATAATTCCCAGTGTTTTTCCCATTTTTCTTTAATTTTAGGTGTTTTTTTTTCCAAATGATCTCACTTCTATTTTGTTTTGCTTCAGCACCAAGATGAGGGGGAGAACCTCGAAGATGAAGACGACAGGACGGCGGTGTTCTCCAGAAGAAAGCTGGAGTCCAACTGGGACCGTTACGAGATGTCGGAGAGGGCGGAGGAAGACGACGGCACGCCGTCTCAGAGAGGAACCGACTTCCATGTGCTGCTGGAGTCAGCGGGTAAGAGCAGATCCACTTTTGTTTTACTTTCTACTTTTCCTGCTCCCATATCTCAGATTGTCCACTGATGTTGCTGTTGATTACTTTGAGAAAACCTGTTGTTGAATATCCCTGATAGTCTTTGTTTTCTAATTGGCGATATTGTGTTGCTCTGTGTGGATTCTGACGTCGGCAGTGCTGCCTACACGACTGCTTTTTGTTTGGACCCCTTGGACTCTTTGAGTTTGTTAATTGTTTTCTGCAAAGGACCAAGAACAAATGTACAGTGCTGTTTCATTGATTCAAGATAACAATGGTGGTATTATTCTTACAGTGGGAGGAAATAATTACTGTATTTGTTTCTGATTTTGTTGCAGAAACTCTCTAAATCTGTCAGGTTGCCTCTTGAAATGTCAAAGCTTCAGCTTTCCTCACAGTTTTTTTCTCTTACTTTAAAAAATGAACTAAGGGCCAAATTAAAAATATAAAACAAATGTTTAAAAATCTCTTATCTTTTCTGTACAGTTGGTAGAGAGGTAGAGTATTCAGACCTCTTTAAATTTTTCACACTTTGTTTCATTGCAGCCATTTGCTAAAATCAAAAAAGTTCATTTTATTTCTCAGCATCCCATCTTGACAGAAAAAACAGAAATGGTAGAAATTTTTGCAAATTTATAAAAAAAAGAAAAACTGAAACAACAAATATGTTGCCTGGACTGATAAATAAAAAATAAATCTCGGGTCAATCAGAGTCCTAAAAAGCCAAAAGAAGCCAAATCTTATATCAAAACTTCTAGGTAAAATATAGAACCATAGGTCACAAAATTGTATTTATTTAGGTATTTGTATTATCTATACAACTGGATGAAGAAAATTTGGTGTAATTTCATTAGTTTTTGTGTTTTCCTTGGACCCACTGATACTGGGAACCGCTAACTTTTTATCATCTTCACTCAGTAATGCCATCTACACTCAAGATGTTTGTCAGTAGTTAGAACTACTTGTGCCCAAATTGAGCAGATTTCTGCTTGAAAAGGAAACGTCATAGATGATTAATCCTGCAGAGCTCTTATTTTACAATTTCCACTAAATCAAGGTAGAAGTATTTGTACATCCTCATAATTTAATTAATTAAAAATGTTTTCATATTTAAATTTTGTAGAATTAATCCCAGAAAGGATCATAGAATCCTGGAGGGACTGAAAAAATGTTCAATGTTTAATTTTAAGGATTCATTGATATTTTAACAGTTCGTGATCAGGTTTTATCAATACATTCTGGCACAACCGGCCCTTTAAGAGCCTTCATGATCTGGATTTGGCCCAAAACAAAAAGGAGTTTGATACTCCTGCCATCGTTCTTCCACATTTATCTTGTAGAAAATTCCACAATCAGGAAGTTAGGACCGATTACTTCACTTTTCTAATCTGCAGCTCTCCTTCTTGGTCTGCACGCTGTGGCCGTGACCTTCAACCTCTGCCTGCTTTCACACGTCCACTTTGTGGTTCTCATTTTCATGGATGCAATTTTGTTGCGTTTTTCTGATGTTTTGCACTTTGAAGCCTGAAACGGTTTCCTCGCTTTTAGGCTGGATCTCTACTGTTTGTGTCATCTCCGACAGAACTACTGACGATTCAGCCGCCTCAGAAATCCCAGTCAGTCAGCTCCCTGCGGGAGCTGCGATTGGTTTGCTTGAGTTGTTTGTGTTTTCTCTCTGGCATATGCCAGATGATTTTCTAAACTGCTAAAAGTCTGTAATCATTTAATTTTTGGTAATGCTGGTTGACTTATTTTGCAGCGTTTCTAGTCAAATCTGACAGTGAGATGAGGGATTTAAAATGCATCAGAAGTTGATGCTAGATAGTGTTTTTTAGTAATTGCAACAGGAAAAAACACTTTTTATGCATTTCAACAGAAACAAAGATTTGTGAATTAAATCTAAACAATCTATGTGCCTTAAATATCACCATTTAATACCCCTACCATGCCTTTGTTTTTTCTTTCCAACATCTGGTTTATTTTTCATGACGGATTGAAATTAAACAGCCTTTCTTCTTGTTGTCTCACTCTACAAGCAGCCAACGGCTTCTCTTATGAGTAATTCTGATATTTGCAAAACAATTTCCACATCTCTGTTTGCTTGGCACACATCTTTATGTGTTGCTGTCTTTCTTTCCTCTCTGTCAACATTAAAATATCTCCAAAGGACGCAGTGAGCAACAGGCTGCCTGTCTCGCTTCTGGCTGCTGGTTCACTTCATAAAGATCAGATGAAACAATTTGCAGCAAACACAATTTGAAGTAGAGACTACTAAACTAACTTACTTGTGCTGGTTTCTTTAAACTGCAGTTTAATAAGTGGCTTCTGATCTTACAGCATTGGATTATATTTATATCTAATATGAATTGGAAAAAAGTCTCATGGTGTTTAATGCAACATGCGCCATTATAATAAATACCTAAAAGACCTTAAGACTATTTTTCTAACTGTCCTGGATTATTCGGAAACTGATTTTTGTTGTTTAGGTATTTTGTCTTTACCCTACATTTTGTCTGAAATTTTTCTCCTTCCAGTGAATATTTTACACTTTTGTGTAGCAGTGCAACTCCGATATTCCAACTTTTTATTGGTAGAAAATGATAAACGGTCAAAATAAGGAAAAAGATGCAGTTCTTTCACTCTTCAAACAAATTCATATTCATTTAGAAACAACAGGACTATTAATGCTTCAACCCAGGAAGAGTTCAGAGGTCAACATTTGGTGGAATAACCTGCAGGTTTTCAGTGGCTCTTAGTTGTTTCCAGAGCTGTACATTAAAGCGTCAGTGTTTCTGCATCTTTCTGGTTGTTGCAGTGTTAATGTAAAGTTGCTCTTTTAAGTTTTTTTGACTCATCTTCCTTGGGTCTGTGTTTTGTTGGATTAGTCATGGCATATACAGCAAGAGGCTGCTGCTCTCTAGAGGAGACATAATTGTAGGTGGGCGGTAAAGCTTTCACAAGTTTTTTCTTATTTTGCCATATGATATGACAAAAAACAAAACTGAAATCTACATATACTGTCACCTTTTGGCTGGAGCTGCTATAGATTATATATTATCTATAGCAGTTCTGCTGTAAAGTAAAATCTTTACAACAGAATGTAACAGAAGTATTTGGAGATTCTCTGTATTTTGGGAGAGGAATGGCCTGCAGCAATGTTTCTCACCATTTTGTAATGCATCTCATAAGGCTTGTGAATTTTAAAAATCTCAGGGCAGAAAGGTTGAAAGCAGAGCTCTACTCACGGCGATGGTGGAGGCGTTAGAAAGGCGTTTCATTATAGGAAGGTTTTTCAGCATTTTAATCAAGAAGATGAAATATTTTATCTTTTGTTGCACAGCAGAATGACAGATTCTGCAACATTAAATTGTGTTTTTTGTTTTGACAAGAGTCTTGCACCTAACTCATATTCCCAGGATCAGTTTATTTCATTTTATTAACTCTGAAAGGGATGCATAAGGACCGGACGTCGGCATTTTCTATTTGCGTGACTCTTATGCAACCTGCTGTTGAGGTTTGCTGTTGCTGAATATTTAAATATTTGATAACGTATCGAGATCAGCGCTCCCTGCATGTTGTTAAAGATATTATTAATGCAAATTAGCCAAAAGGTATTCCAGGTTGTGCAAAAGTAGCAACTTGTACTAGCCAGCTGCATCAGCTTTAATTTGTCAGATTATAGTCCAGGATCTACACACCGAGGAATAAAAAGTCACATTTACCGTCATAAATAAGCACAAATATTTCCAGATTAGAACCACAAACACTTTGATTTTATTTGCGGAAAAATCGTAGAGTCACGAAATTCTGGAGGAACTGGAAAGATGTTCAATATTATTTAAATTTAAGGATTCATTGATATTTTTACAGTTTGTAAACAGGTTTTATCAACACATTCTGGCACAACCGGCCCTTTAAACGCATTTATGATGTGGGTTTCATCCAAAACGAAAATTTGTTTGACTCCCCTGCTATACAAATGAAGCTCATGTTGGAGTAGCTTTACTTCGTTAGACTTGATTTGCTCTTTTTATTCAGGCACTGCTTTTTTAGGACAGTTAATTCTTCTGGTTTGGATTCTGTGCAGCTGAAAGGACTTTTGCTCTTAGTTCTTTACTTTCAGGCAGTTGTTAAGATGTGTAACCATGGCAACAATGCATTATTTATTTTTACAACTGAGAGCATCTGATCAGCATCTCAAAAATTCAAATGACAGCTGAGCTAGAACCTCAATTCCCCGAGGAGTTGAAACTGAAGCTGCATGAATGTAGAGCAGGGAGAGAAAGAGAAAGTTCAAACCACCTTATCGAGATCAGCAGGGCTTTCCAACTACTGATGATATCAGAGGCTTCTTCAGAATTGTTGCAGCACTGACTACTACTGGAGACCCTCCTTTCTTTAATTAGAATAAAAACCCACCCGATTGAGAAAATTGGATGTTATTTTTGGACTCAGCGGCACAAAATAGTCCTAATTCAGTTGAAAAAACATAAACTTCCAAAAAATATTTTTTGTAATAAATAAACACAGAACCTCAGTTTTTAAAAAATCTGACCTAATTGAGTTATTCAGTTGGCACAGTAATCAACCCTGAACAAAAAAGTCCACCAGTTAATTAGAAAACATAAATTAATAAAAATTAAAATGGTGGCTTGGACTGGCCTAGTCAAAGTAAATGATTTCAATGTGATTAATTTTGCTCTTTAAGGTCACTTACATTAAAAAGTTAGTTACTACACCACAAAAACACAAGATCTTACCAAGCATTTTTAGTCCAGTTTCTGGTGCAAATATCTCAGTAAACTTGAGTTAAGACAAAACTAATTTAAAGGTAACTTTTCAGCAAAACATACACACTTGTTTTAAGTAATTAGTTCCTTAATATTGATGAAAAAGTACTTGTTCTATTGGCAGATAAATTAATTGATAACTTGGGGAAAATGTCTTATTAGTGAAATAATCTGCTGATGGATTTGAACTTCATCAATACTCAGGAATTATTAACTTAGAATAATCATCTATATATTACTAACTAGTTACTTTTAAGTTTTGTCTTATTCCAAGTTAGCTGAGATGTTTGCACTAGAAATACTTGGTAAGGTCTTATGTTTTTTATAGTTCCAGTGTTTTTATAACCACTATTAAAACCTTTATTTTACTGTGAAAATCAAGCCTGACATAAAAATTATGTAAGCAAACTGTTTGCTTTAAATTCAGGGTTTAATGCTTTCATCGAAGTGTTTTTTAAAAACCCATCCCAACATTTTGTGTCCTCCATGATGGAAGGCAGCAGATATTTTTCAAGGTTGGAAACTTGATTGAATATTTCCAGAGAGGTTTTCATCACCTGGTTCATTTTGGTTTGCACCAGTTATTTTTTACATTATTTTATTGATGACGTTCTGTTTGTTTGTCATCCTGCGATGCTGGGGGTTGATTGTGTCATCGCTGAAGTCAGTGCACATCCTGATATTATGAGTCTGTAAGACTTGGGGAAATTGCTGCCCAGTTATTTTCATCCTGACGCTGTAATCCATCTGCACACATTAGCACGAGGATCAGTCCTCCTCCCCCGCAGCCGTAGTTTACCGAGGACGCTAATGGGCACCTAGCAAGGCTCAATCACAATGAAACAAAAGGAAATCGCATTACGCATCACTGATTTGGCCAACTGGATCAACAAGAGCAAGGATGATTTCCTAACTGAGACAAATATTCCCAATCATGTTGTTAATTAAGGTTTTCGAGTTTGGTTGAGGATACGACTGAACAGGCTGGACTCAAAGCAGAGGAATGATTGCAGTCGTTCAATTAGACAAAAATAGGAAGTGAATCATCGCAGGCGTTTGGTCCATTTGTCTTCAAGTACCAACATGTGGAAGAGCCCAATGAACAATCCATGCAGGTGTTTAAAAATAAAATCATCATTTTGATACAAAACCCAGAAAAATACAAACCTGATTTGAGTTCATATCCGTTTCCTTTAGATCAGGAGAGTCAAACTCATTTTGGTTTTAGGTCATGAATGCTCTTAAAGGGTCAGTTGTACCAGAATGTATTGATAAAACCTGATCACAAACTGTTAAAATATCAGTTAATCCTTTAAATTAAATAATGATATTGAACATCTTTTCAGTCCCTCCAGGATTTTGTGATTTTTTTGCAATAAAAATCAAAGTGTTTGTGCTGCTTATTTGGAAATAGTTTTAATTGATGCCAATAAAATCTCAATTAAAACTGAAGCAGCTGTTTCGTACAAGAACGTTTTGACCATTTTTGAGAAAAATAAACTCAAGATTGTTGATTTTGCGTGAATTTTCACAATAATTCTCAAGAAGTTGGCCATAATTATATCAATCAATTACGGCCAATTGATTTACATAATTTGGCCGTAAACTATAAAAAAATTTGATTGATGAAATAATATTTACCCACACTTAGTGTTTAGTCTGGAATCTAGAGGACGTCATAAAAAGCTCTGACGGGCCAGATTTGGCCCACGGGCCTCGAGTTTGACACATTTGCTTTAGGGAATGTTTTTGTATGAGAAAGTGTAGCAGAAAAAAGCAGCAGTAGTGATGTTTGATCTTACCAATATTAGTTTTTTCAAATTAGTAATTTGTAGATTTATTAAATTTAAATGTGGTAGTTTGCAATTAACTTGCATAAATCTAGTATTTTTAACAGATATTCCTGTTTAAAGAGAGTTGTTTCTCTCCACTGTTCCCCTATACTCCATGTGTTTAGCTACATTTAGGAAGAAAACCTTTTAAAAGTCACAACAAGCTGAAGTTGATGACACCTGCATCGTTTTCTGTGTTTAAGGTGGATTGGTCAGTTTTGTTGGTAATTATGCATGCTGTGAATTTTATTAAAAACAATCAGCAAATCTGGGTTTCTGCAGGAGTATCCTTCCAGTAATTTTATTTATTTATTTAACAAAATGTATAGCAATAAAAAATAAATAAATATCTAGTAGGAAAATTTGATGTAGATTTTTATTTAGCTTTTTACTTTTGTGCATCTCAACATTTCATAATGAGTTGAATATTTTTTCCTCTTCTCTCCTGAAAGTGTAATTTTTTGGTGTTTGAACCTGTTTTAGGGACATTAAAACTGTTATTCTTGAATCATCTCAAATTTATTCTGTATGAAATATTACCCAGCAGTTTGAGTAAGTGACTGTTACCGATTAAATGACGGTTGACATATTTCACACAAACTAAGCCTGCATGTCTGATACAGCAATAAAAAATGAATGATGTTGGAAGTCTGCTCTTTCAGACGCTGCTCTTATATTCGTCACTTTAAATAGAATATTTACTCACCGCGGCGCTCCAGAACAAAATGGGCGTTTGACCAAATCTTATTTTTTTTCCTTCCCTCCTCCTTGTGTCTGGCAGCGATCGCTCAGTCTCTTCTCCCCGCGCTGCGAGTCATTTCTCCTCTCAAAGCGTTTGCCTCGCACCTTTCCTGGCTGGCTCTCCCCTCCCCTGCTCACTCCTGCACACTTTTTCCCTCCGCGCTCTCCTCTCCAACGAGGTGAAAAACACGCTTATCAAATACAGGTAGGTCGCCACGCCATCTCTCATCCTCACCAGTTGCTAAGAACAGAGCACTTTCACGCAAACAAGTTTGTCAGGATCGCACGAGTTCTGCATCTTGTAGCTTTTTTTTTTTTTCGTCCAAGTGGCAGAAGCAACAGCTGTTGAGTAGCTGCGTGACAAAACCAGCCAAGGTTCTTCGAAGCCTCGGCCCAGGTCTCCCACCCGAAAAACGCGAATTACCAAGAAGGACTTCTGGTTCCTGGGAGCAATAATCACAGTTCACCGACCATGCCCTCTCCAGATCTGTGTTTTCGAGAATCGGTCGTAGTTTGCGTAAAGTTTCTCCAGCTGGAATTAAAGTGAAGGCAAAGTATTAATCCTCCAGGCTGCACAGGACGAATCACTTTTTGTCACCTCACTGCTGCTTGGATGCCGATTCAGCCGTGAGCTGCTACTGCCTGACATTCCCTTGTAGATGCACCTCTCCTGCTGCTTCAGAGCCCCGAGCGACGCGCAAAAGAGGAGGTGGAGGAGGTGGATGAAACGGAGGGGGGAGGAGCTGGAGGAGGAGCTGACGTGGGTGTCTGTCGTGCTTCAGGAAAATCTGAATGTCTGTTGATACAATGACGGAGCAGCAGCTCTTTATGCTCTCATATGCTCTCCTTCAATTGTTTTGTATTAAAGCTACAACTATTTAAAATGAAAGTTTTGGCACGGTTTGGACAAGAACAGTGCGTTACCTTTAATGTTAAATTTATTTTACCTTCCTGATAAATCTAGCAGTTAAATTAACAAAAATGTTTTTACTGTTTTATTGAAAATAACCTAAAATCTGCAGTTATTTGTACTTTAGCAACCGCTGCGTAACAAAATACAAAATTGGTGACGCTATAGAACCAAAACCTACGAACAATATATACGAAGTACAAGAAACTCAGGCTGCAACTAACAATTATTTTAGTAATTGATTATTCTGCACTGCAAAAACACAAACTCTTGCTAAGTATTTTTTGGTCTAGTTCCTAAAGCAAATGTCTTATTTCAAGTTTACTAACTTAAAAGTAACTTTGTAGCAAGGCTAATAATTCCTTAATACTGAAGACGTTCTTGTTCCATTGGCAGATTATTTCGCTTGAAACAAGATATTTTTCCCATGTTTTAAAAATACATTTTTTACTTAAACAAGTGTGTATGTCTTGCTGAAAAGGTTCCTTTAAGTTAGTTGGTTTTATTTCACGTGTGCTAAGATATTTATACTAGAAACTAGACAAAAAATACTTGGTAAGATTTTGTGTTTTTGCAGTGTAACTATTAATCGGATAAAAAAAATAAATAGATCTTACCAAGTATTTTTGGTCATTTCATTTAACCACTAAAGCCTACTTGTGCAATATTAGAAATGCCTTAAAATATGTTTTTTTTTTTTTATCTGAAATGCAAGACATATACATTTTATACAGTTTTGCCCTAATTACTGCTCTGAATGTGGCAGTGTTTCAGCAAATCGCCATATTTTGAATATAAATACTACAGTCGATTACCAAATTAGCTGATTATTATTTCAATAATGAGTTCATCCGATTAATCCCCGTATAAACACAGCCAGTGATTTATTGTGGTGCAGACAGAATATTATACTTTGAAAGTTTGTGTTTTAATCGTCTGAAGCGAACATGTTCCCACACAAATGAACAGACCAGCTTATTTATTTACCAAACCCTGCTGTGCCTTCTCTGCTCTTCCTGGTGCTGATTCTTCTAAATGCGACCGTGTAAGGGCCAGACCTTTGGAGCAGTGGAAACCTGCAGAATAATGCAGCGTAACGCAGTGATGCAGAGTTGAACATGCCAGCAAATAAATAGACATTTTTTATTTTTTTCCGAAAAACATACGTCAGTCACTAAAAATATTCAGGGCACTTGGTGTCCAATCACTCTGGGCAAATTATTGATCTGCAGATGATGAAATGTTGATACTTGAAATATAATAACCCAGTAAATATTGCACTCACTGATATTGATACTTGTGCAGGTCAGAGAAGGAAACTTTAGGGAAGCAAACACTTTGTCACAGATCTATCTATTATATTACGTTTTCAGCTGCAGCACAAAATGGTTTTGCAACTCTTGACATTTTTGTAAAAATAATAAAGTTGTTCAACATTCAGAAAACATCACAAAATGAATGTTTGTGATTAACCCATATTTTACTCACTCAAACATGCATTTGTGTAGACATTTCCTGGCATTTATGTTGGTTTTTTTTCCCCACATCCTGTTAAAGGATTTATGGGGTCATTGTTTAAGTAATCTGGACTAATAGGCTTATCTAGCCAGACTGTCAGGTTAAAAAATGTTTGCATATAAATGGCCGGATCATGATCCTCTGGCGTCCGAATAACTAAGGGTGTTCCCCGGGGCTCAATGGTTGGACCACTTTTATTCAATATGTATTCAATAATGACGGCTGTAAGGATTTACTACGAGCTGCGTATCATTTTTATGCAGATGTTTATAATCATTTACTGCACTTGCACAAACCTTTCAAACTGTCCAATTTGCTTTTAATCAGGTTCAGTTACATCTGATTCAGCTTAAGCTGGTTTTAAATGGAAACAAATCGTTACCCAGTTATTCCAACAATTAAAACTATCAATAGGGCAGGAACTGAGACAGCCAGCTCTTTGTGAGTATCTGGTTGTGACCATAGATAATGCACTTTCATTTAAGGAGCTCTTTATTGTGTCTAAATTGAGTTACTTTTACAGAAACAAGACCTGTTTCACTCAAGTCTGAAACCTCATGAGATTCTCTTTTGGACTTTAATGAACTGTTTATGCATTAACCTGATCAATACCTCAAGAAACTGGACTATCTGGTTGAATAAAGGAAGTTATTACTGAATATATGTCCTTATAGATCATTATGAATCAAAATACTCAGCGATAAAGGCTCATAGGTTTTGTTGTTTGAATTCAGGAAGCTTTTTCCACTCTGTAGAGAAACCCTTAGGGATTTCTGTTAATGCCGTTAGCAGCCACTAGATATATAAATACAATAAACGACACAGCAGCAAAGAAGATGAATAGGAAGTTGATGTTATTTTTGTCTTAATTTTGGGTTCATAGATATTTATAGACGTCAAAGTTTTTCTTTTTAGATCAGTCCTTGTGGTTAATAGAATCATAATTAATTATGATTAGGCTCAGATTGTTGGTATTGATTTAGTTTTAAGAAAGTATTACAGTAGACATGTGTTCTGTATTCATTAGGATTTGCATATACACTGTAATTGTTCGGTTTTTGTAAATCTGTAAAGTAGTCTGAAAAACGGTTATTGAATCTGTTAGATGTCGCTTTCACTGAGCTGAATCTCCTTTGCCTTAATTCTTCTGTGGCATGGATTCAACAGGTGACCAAGTTCTTCAAATGTTGGTCCATTTTGACCAACATGTAATTAAAGAGCACACATTGTCAGTCTGAAAGCAGGATTCCTCATCTTGCAATGATTGCACTCAAAACCTCTCCTCCCGCTCACACTTAGTCTCTGCTCGGAGCAAATCTTTTCTTGCAAAACTCAGTTGGTGGAATTCGACATAAAAAAATTGCACTTAAAAATATGCGGGGGCAACAGTTTGAGTATGTCAGAAACCGTTGACCTTCTGAGACAACGTTGTGTGGACGAAAGACGTCAGAGCGCAACAAGCAAACAGGTTCAAGACGACAGAACAGCAACAGCAGCTCAACCTTGACGCAGAAAAAATAAGTTGAATCAGATACAGTTGAAATTTCATTGTTCAGAAACAAAGCTGAAAACTCAGACTATAGTTTCTTTCATCAGTAGATTATATACAATTATATCAGAGCAGTGCTTTGTTACACCGTTTAATTTTCAAAACCTGAGCCAGTTATTTAAAAAACGGCAGATCTCATACAATAAAAACCCCCCAACAAATTAGTCATTTAATGGTGCGCTTCCCAGCCTCAATTAACGGTAATTGCTTTGTGTACTTCACACCTCCCACACTGCTTGTCTTCTGGTAAGTAACAATAGCAGCAGCGATAATTGCGACGCACAAACCTTTCCACCAGCAGTGCGGTCTCAGCCGTCTCTCTGAATACTTTCAGCTTTTTATCATCAACTCAGGCTTCTCATTAGCCAGCAACCAAACGTAAAACTCCTCATCAGTCAAACAAACATCAAACAGTTTGCAGGCAATTTTCTGCAAACGGACACTCGTGTCATTAGTTAACCGGGACGTCAAGCAGCGTCTCAGGGAGCTGTAGCTACTTTGGGATACTTTTATGATAATCTGCCTGATGTGGGGAATACGTTAATAACTTGATTGATTGTCTTTTAGTGTCTCCCATTTGGAATATGAAAGCAAGTCTGAGGCAAACTAGATGAATGGCAGCCATTAAGGCAAAAGAGAGACGAGCTTAAGAAGAAGGAGATTAAATTATTTGTTCTTCTGTTTTATCTTTTGAAAACCCAGATTTGTAGAAAAGCATTGAGGGAAAGATGGGAATACGAGCCGGTTGTCTCGGATAATTGCTGTTGACTTGATGACCCGGGCCTTCTGACCCATCTGGGTGAGTAGACAAGGATTTTAAATTACATGGAAACATTGCTCTTTCTCATGCTTCATTTAAAAATCACAAGCTTGCATCCTCTACCCTTGAAGAATAGATTCTGAATCCCTTGTCTGCTCATATTAGCCTCTCAGTTTTGTAAGGCTGGGATTTTAAAACGCCTCTTCCCTGCGGATTTACAATCTCAACTTGATTTTCTTGATGCGACTGAACGGTGGTTGCTGTTTTTAACTGCAGCAAATAGCCAGAGACAAAATCGTCATTGTTTAAGTCGGAAATGTTATTTTTACGCACTCTGCTGTCAGCAATTGTCTGTGATTCCCTGCTTGTATAAACATGTTTGACCTGGTGATGAGGAAGGTGGAGGACACGGAAACCGAACGGGACGGCGGAGCAGAGCCAGCTGTTGGCACGTTGCAGAGAATCAAATTTTTATTTATTTACTTTTATTTGATTATCACATTTCAGAGACAAGGATTTATATCATAATAAAAACACAAAGTCATTGAACACACACAGTCAACAATTGAACTTTACATTTTGCCGTTGTTAAACATCAGAAACTTGAGTAATGTGCAATTAATTATTTTTCAAAAGCAACATTAAACCGATGGGTTTTAGTCTAGATTTAAAGACAGTCAATGTTTCAGCCGTTTTTCAGTTTTCTGGATGTTTGTTCCAGATTTTCTCATATCTTCTCATCTTAAGAAACTTTTAGTGTCACTAACAATCATTTTGTCACGTTAGGAGCTTCTTAAAGTTGCAGTGTGTAACTTTTATATAAAAAAGTATAAATATGTTTTATCTTTTTACATATTTATTAAAACTGCCACTATGATGAGACAGACCAAAAACAACCAATCAGAGCCACGAGGAGGGTCTTAGAACTGCCAATCATCCTTATGTACTCGATGCTAAATGTGCTAATGGCGGAGAAACAAATTATGGTGCATTCACACGTCAGACACGTCCGGTTTACATTCAGAAACTATGTGAAGACTTGCTGATTGCTGCGCGATTTGAAGCATTTTGAGTGTTTGCCGACGCTGGAGTCAAAAAATCCGAACTTTCGCCGCTCAATGTGGAGTGTCAACCAGTAGTGGCACATTTTCCGACGGGATCTGAGAAGATAAAACTATGGAGGATAAACTAATTGTCACTGTTTGCTCTCATCTTATAATCTACGACCGATCAAATTACAGAGACGGGAACAGAAAGGATCCTGCTTGGAAGAGGATCAGCAAGTTGGAATGTCGGGTAGTTATAACTTTTACTATAAATATTTTCCTGCATTTGAGCTACTCAAATCACATTAAAAAAACGTTAAATAAATACATTTATTTAAGACAAAATATGCAAGAGACGGTGGAAGAGTTTGATGGACACATAAGCCAAGCAGTTTCCTCTCAACGCCCAACTACAGCGATTTTGACGCATCAACAGCAAAATGTCAAGCGTCTGACTTCAACTCGTCAAACTTGAAGCATCAGACGCTTTTTTATCGCACAAAGAACGTTTGTCGTGAACGCAGCATCACCGCTGCAGGAAAACGGTTTATCTGCTATCGTTGGGGGCCATGCTAACTAGTTTTAGCATTCTCAACAGTGGAAAGGACATGCTTGACAGCACTAAGACCCTCCTCCTGGCTCTGATTGGTTGTTTCTAGTTAGTACTTAACGCTCATAGCGACATAGCGATAGTTTTACCAAATATGTAAAATGCTTATTTTTATAAAAGTTGCGTACTGCAGCTTTAAGGCCTAACCTGCGCTGCCGTTCAGATCTTACTGAGGTTAAATTCAGTTCCATGAATCTAAGAATTTCCCTAAAATTTGTAGAATCTTAGGATTCTTCGAGGAGAAGGACCAAGATGGCTGCATCTGTATGATCAGTCTAGACAGCAAGAAAAACATCATATGACCTTGAAGAACCTGTCTATCAAGTGGCAGGGGTTCTCAGGGGGAAAAACGTCCTTGGATTGCGTGTTTGCATAGCTGGGAATACGGTGAGCGATCCTGCATGTCCTGTAGGCGTGCCTTTGCAGACTGTAGGTTTGGTTTGACTCAGCCAGGCTGCAGCATCTCTCTCTCCCAGGAGAAGGCTCGGTGTCTCTTGGATGGTTTAGAGAAATGGTGAAGGCACCTACCTGTGCGACCGGTCTGGATGTGTTCTTTACATTTCAGAGTCTTCGTGCTTGTCACGGTCTATCCAGTCACACTTTGTTTGAGTTTGGTGCTTATTTAAGGCCATCCTCAGATCTTTATTTAGATGCCTGGAAGCGGTTTTGTCTCATCTTCCTCTGTCCTTTTGAGTCCATATTTGCTTTTAAAGGTAGAAGGAATGTATGGATAACATCCATAAATTTTCTAACACCCTTGTTCCTTAGTCGAGTCGGGAGGGCGAGAGGCGGGGTCACCCTGGACAGGTCGCCAGTCTGTCGCAGGGCAACACAGAGACACACAGGACAAACAATCATGCACACACAGTCATACCTAGAGACAACTTAGAGAGGCCAATTAACCTGACAGTCATGTTTTTGGACTGTGGGAGGAAGCCGGAGTACCCGGAGAGAACCCACCATGCACAGGGAGAACATGCAAACTCCATGCAAAAAGACCCCGGGCCGGGAATCGAACCCAGAACCTTCTTGCTGCAAGGCAACAGCTCTACCAACTGCACAACTGAGCAGATTGCCTGTATGGATGACATTTACATTTAAATATTTCACCTTATAGTCAGATATGTTCACGAATCAGTCAAATAGAGGCTGGTGAAATAGATTAAAAACTATAAATTTGTCAGGGCTTTGTATCAGATTAGGACTTTCTGTCTTTAAAGTCTTTCTCGATGTACATTTAAGTTTTGGATCACTGTCATGTTTCAGTGATCTGCTTCAGCTCAATGTTTTTTTTAATAGATTATCTTGCATTTTTCAAACAGCCTCTGATGCTGTAAAATTCATAGTCGACTCTGTTATCTGGTTTCATTTAATCTGTTTCAAACTGGTTTCTGAAAACAAGTAATCAGTAGAACAAGAGAAAACCAGGACAAAATAATTATCGTACCACTACTTTTCTGATTGAAAAGGAGTAAGAAGGAGTGAACACTTATTTAATCATAACCCCTTATCTCAGTTTAATGACGTATATTAAGCCATGCAGCGAACATGAAGTTTTATTTATGCAGTTCTGCGTCAAAGATTTGTAGTTCTTACATTTACTCATTGAAAATTGATCCGACTTGCATTTTCACACTGATTGAAAACGAGACGGTAAAGAAAAACTCAAATGTTTTCTTGATGCATGCCCCATTCCTCTGTCAGATTCCTTCTCTACCTTCTGAGTTTGAAATGTAGCCAAAAAACTCTTCCTGTTTGGCTGTAGAGCAGCGGTGTCAAACTCGTTTTCGTTTCGGGCCAAATCAAGATCCAGAATGTCTTTATAAAACCTGTTCACAAACTGCTAAAATAGCAATGAATCCTTAAAGTTAAATATTATCATCAACCATGTTTTCAGTCCTTCCAGGATTTCATGATTCTTTTTGTGATTTCTGCAATAAAAATCACAAAATAACATTTCGCTCAGATAATCACTTCCCATGTGGGACTAGTAATTAGGAAACGAAAATGAATATTGTCACTATTTATGTTTTTCGTGTCTTAGAAAAGCATAATGGTTGAATCCAGATTTAACCATTTTCCCAAAGTTGTTCTCTGATTGCACCGATTAAAAAACATTATCAGCATCAAGGAAGTGAATCTGATATAAAAAAAAAAAAGTCCTCCATGCTGCAGATGTGTTTTCTAGGAACAGATTTTAAAGATTACATAGAAACTTTTGTATAAAATATGTAGAATTCATCCACTAAGCTGTAGAAAACAGAAATAAATTAAACACAGAAAGCTATTAAAGGTTTTTGAATCTGTTTGTGGTTCTAATTTGGAAATATTTGCTTTTATTTATGATGGTAAATGTGACTTTTTTTCCTCGCTGTATGACATCAGTTAAAAGCAGCTGTTTAGTGCAAGTAAGAACATTTTTGACAATTTTTGAGAAAAATCTGCAATAAACTCCCAGTTATTTATTAACGCAAAAAAAGTGTGGGGTTTTGTTGATTTTGTGTAAATTTCCACAATAATTCTCAAGAAACTGGAGGGACTGATTGATATAATTTGGCAGTAAACGGATAAAAACTGCATCGATTTGATTGAAAACATAAAACTTAAACTCACTTGGTGTTTAGTCCAGAATCTGGAGCTCTGGTGGGCCGCATTTGGCCCACAGGCCTTAGGTTTCGACACATGCTCTAGAGGTTTTCGTGTGTAATCGACTCGCTGTCTGCACGCCTCATGGAGGTGAATCTCTGTCACTGAGTCATTTGCTGCTGATCAAAGCCTTTCATTCTCTCTCTGATTGTCTCGTCTGCGAATCTTTTTGATGGAAGAATAAAGACGGTTTTGCTTCGAGTGCAACAGAACAGTTCAAATTACTCCTATCATGTCTCTCTGTTGGGCCTTTCTTTCTGCATCGTCTTGGTTTTCAAACATTGACTTCATTTCTTATTAAATAAAGTGTTAATTTGTTTAAAGGGAGCTATTTAATGGAGTGTTGATTGTGCAGAAAAATATTCTTGATAGCAAATTATATTGATCGGAGATAATTTCCATCTATATTCTCAGATACACAGTAATGCATTATTATTGAAATAATTATTTCAGACATTGTGGTACAGTAACTTAACCTGCTAACCGTGACACCAAAATCACCAAAACGCCAGAAATAAGCAAATCAGAATTAAAACGTTTGCTGTACTTAAACCCTTTGGACTCAGTGTGAAGATATCATTCTAAATTTGTAATATTTGCTGTCAAAGATCCAGAAAATAAACTATTTTTTACATAATTACACACAGTGTAAATGTTCTGAACTGAAAAATGAATGAAAATGCAGATGGATATTTTGCCAACTTGTGTTCCAGAGAGAGGGAGTTTTCTGGATGTGTTTTTGTACATTCATGTCCAGAATATTCTCTGTTATATGCAAATTCAGTGATGTGAAAGTTATTTTAAAAACAAAAGCACTCTGCTCCACCCTCGACACGTTGTTGTGGCAGGCAGGTAAACATGACGTATTAGAGCAGATACTACAGCGCAGTGAAAGCTCCAATCCTACTATTTATACACTTCTCAACAAAACAGTATAAACCACACAACAGTAATACTGACTGCCAGGCACTGTCACTGTGTTACTTCTACATAGTTGTGCTTGCGAAGCGCACTTATCCAAACGGCACATAAACAAAGAAGAGCTGAGGATAAAAGTCTGCGCTTACTTGCAGATGAGATTATCTCCTTCTGTGAGCAGCAGCTGTTCGTTGGTGGGGTTCTGCCGCCATAAATCCAGTGGAATCAGTGAAGTCCTCTAATGAATCACAACCCACTCGGGTGAGGCATTTTGCCATTTCATTGAGGAAACGTATCCTGCTCGACTCGTTCTGAAAAGCTTTCAGTGGGTAAAACGAGCTTACGTTGTTCTATAGACTCTGACTTCCTGGAGGACTGACTAGTTATGCATCAGCTTGTGGAGTCATGTCACAGCAAAGCAGAAATGTCAGAAATTTTATAGACTATACAACTGTACTTTTATATTTAGTGTCGGAGTTGACCGGCCTGAAAGACTGGAGAAAGTATCGGCTTGTTGTTTGAAAGTAGGAGAAGCTTTGTGACGCTTTTGGCTTGGAAAAAACATTTAACAGGATTGGTCGACCGAGGTGTCAAGAGAAATGTGTGTGGATTTAAAACTGTTGTTTAGGGTGAATACAGAATTATTTAGACAGTACAAGACTGCAAATGGTTAAGTTTAGTTAAAACTTTAAGGTATTTCTATTCTCTTTTATTCATGTAGCCCATTACAAATAAGTTCCCTCATAATATATGCCTAAAATGTGGCTTTAGGAATAGTTTTTCTTTCCCCAATGATTATTTAAAAAGTATTTTTTCTTGTTTCTATGCAATTTTTAACTAATGTTTCATTTTTTTTTCCTTTGGGACTGACATTTTAAGTAGCGGAGTTACTAATAAGAATAAACACATATTTCAATCTGCACTATTTTTAAAGTTTACCATGTTGTTTATAAAAAAAAGATAAGACTATTTTCAGTTTTTCCTTTCCAGCATCTCCAGTGTTTGTACCACTTTTAATATAGTTACAGATCAGTCAGTATAGAAAAATTAAAGTATGAGCAAATAAAATAAAAAAATAGAAATCACAGATATGTCACAAATTTACAGAAAGGCTAAAATTGCAATCATTGTGCAGCATCTGTTAGTAACCGCGTGATATTTGCAATCAGAAATTATTACTAAATAATATTTGTAAAATTTGTGCAGAATATTATGTAATACAGCATAAAACAATGAAAGTGAAGTTGGATTCTTTGTCAGGAAAAAACTATTTAAATATCTGCCCATAATGTTTTGTAGAAAGCTTCAAGTCTGACTTTATCCAACAAATGGAACTTGGTTAAATTATAATGTGTAGTATTACTCAATAAATTTAAATATTATTAAAAAGTACATTTATTTCTGTAAAAACACAGACTGTAATTTTCTATAGTTTTACATCAGAGTAATAAAAATAATTTTCAATAGAGGAAAATGGACTTAATTAAAAGCATGTTTATTTTTCAAAAAGTGCCATTTGTCTCATAAGCTTCTTCCAAACTCACTCTAATCTGTTGAACATTATTGGATTGAACAGGAATACTTCACTCATTCTAACAGTTAAAAAATTTTTGCCTCGTTAAATAATGTTTACGTTTTCAATATTAAAGTAAAATAGCTCTAAACTAATGCAATATTCTAATTGTGTGTGAAACTGGAATCAGGGTTGTAATTATCTGCAGCAAGCAGCAGGACAAATAATTTTACTTTCATGGTTTTTCTGTTTGTTTTTGACTCAAAGAATCAAATTATGTAAATGTCCAAGTGCCAGATTGGCTTTTAACCAGGAACGTCCACCAGAGGAGATAACAGAAATTTATTATGACGGATGAATTTTGAAGTAGGAAACGTTTGAGCCTTTCACCTCTAAGCAAATAAAAACATGCCTAATGAGAGCAAAGCCTCCAGTGGATTGGCGCTCCACTGACACGACTTCGACACAATCGCAGCTTCACACAATCACCATTAAAAGTTAAGAGCAAAGACCTTCGCTCCTCTTCGTTGCCTCGCCTGGTTTGCTCCGGATTTTAATTGCAATTAACTCCGACAGTGATTTATGGACGCGTAGTTGGTTTCAGCGCCATGTCATGGCGGACTAATTGGTTTGGTTAAAAAGGCGTGACAGGGAGCGCGCTGGAGGTGCTGCAGCTCTCAGCGGGAACATCAGCTCTACAGGGACGCCGCCAAGTTTACAGCCTTCCCTTCCTCTTCCTCACCTTTCAAATCAAAAAGCAAATCAAGTTTTATTTCTGTACAACATTTCAGTAACAAGGCTTTTCAAAGTGCTTTTCGTCGCAAAAACACTAATTACATTTTGCCGTCGTTGCACATCAAAATATTGATTAATGTCTCGCTTTCAAAAGCAGCTCTAAACAGTTTTTAGTCAAGATTTAAAGGAAATTGGTGTTTCGGCTGTTTTGCAGTTTTCTGTTAGTTTGTTCCAGATTTGTGGTGCATAGAAGCTGAATGCTGCTTCTCCATGCTTTGTTTTGGTTCTGGGGATGCAGAGCAGAACCAGAAGACCTGAGAGGTTCTGGAAGGTTCCTATGACAACAGAGGATCTTTAATGTATTTTCTTGCTAAGCCGTTCAGTGATTTATGAACTAACAACAGTATTTTAAAGTTTATTCTCTGAGCTTTAGAACTGGAGTGATGTAACTTCCTGGTTGTAGTCAGAACTCCAGCAGCAGCGTTCTGGATCAGCTGCAGCTGGATGATTGATTAATCAAATTACATCAATAATTTCCCCCAGTTTTTCACAAAAATTCCCACATTTTTTCTGCCAATTTTACTATTTTTTCTCAAAATTGATCAAAGACATTGGGTTTAAGTGACTGCTGCCTCATTTGATGTCAAGTTAGATTAATAAAAGTCACATTTAACATTATACATTACCGTCCATATCATAAGAAATTGCTTGTAAACATTTCTAAATTGGCACCTTAAAATTTATCATTTTGAACGCAAAAAAAACATTTAAAAAATCACAATCCTGGAGAGACTTGATCACTAATATTCAATGTTATTTAATCTTACTTATTGAACGCTGAAACAAACAGCTACTTATTAATATGGGTTTTATTAACTGGCCCTTTAAGAACATTCAGATTTTTTTATAAGGCCCAATATGAAAATGAGATTTACCCCTGCTCTAGATCTTGCTGAGACATTAATCCTCTAACCCTGTACATGCTCGTCAGGTGATAGAAAGCCGACTTTATAGCTGCCTTTATGTGGCTGTGAAGGTCCAGGTCACCACTACACCCAGATTTCAGGTCTGATTGCTGGTTTTTAGTTATAACTGAAGCTGTGCCGTATTGCAGATATTTCCATCCTGTCTCCACTTTATCAGCTCATCAAATCTGATTTGTCATGCTTGTAATAGCATTCAATTGCTCCTAAGTTTTCTTGAAAGTTGCTTTGCTTTATCCCATCTGGTATCTTGCAAGGATTTGCGGACATTGTGTTTAAAAAGAGAAGAAATCGTTCTCTGATGTTGGACCATTAATCAGGGACAGAGGATGAGTTTTCCTCTTCCAGTCACACAGAATGTCAACATTTCCTTACAAGTGTTAGTGGAGCCTGAGCAGTGGGAAAGTTTCACCTCCTGGTTCTGCTCAGTGACTCGCTGCTCCAGGTTCATGTGTGAAGGATGTGTGTGTAGGGAGTAGCCTAGCCGTTAAGAGTAAACCGCTGTGATGTTTGCAGTGCGTGACGGCGACAAAGTTTGGATAAAGTATTAGCAACACTGTACACATCCCAGCTACGGGGATCGGAGGTGTTGAAGATCGTTCCTGATTTTAAAAAAACATTTTGGATTAAATATGAGCAGATTCAGAGTCTCTGTTTTATGGCTGAATTATGACCCTTTGCTTTTTCCCCAGAGTGTTTTTGATTTTCTTAAGGCATAAAAAAGACGGGAAATTTTTTTTTTTATTGAAAAAAAAAATTATTTCTAAGTGATTAGTTGTATTTTTCTCAACATACAAAGTTGTGATTTGGAAAATTACTTGCTGTCACATTATATATATATATTTTTGCCTTCGAGAGTCCTCTACAGTAGAAGGAGGTCTGGATATTCCTGAGTTGTTTTTTCGTCTGTCTGCCATATTGGGTTTAGCAAAAGATTTATTGCAGTTGCAGTAGATGGCCAGTAGTTGGCAGTGTATTCTATGATGCTCTAGTGTCCATTTCAGTGGTCTGTGTGCATTTACAACATAAAAATCCTGAAGAAACACAAAAAATTGTCCTTTAGATGGCTGTCCACTGCAGTGGCCGCCATGCATGAAAAGGTTAAATTAAGTTTATTATTATTTTTCAGCAGTTCAAAGTACTTTCTTTACATGCTGAAAACATAATACAGTAACCAATTATGAAACAAGAGTTCACTGCAGTGAACCCCATTGGAATCCAAATATTGATTTCTGAACTCTTCCTGAGTTAAAACATTAGTATTGTTGTGTCTAAATGAATAAGAACTTGTTTTCTTTGCATTATTTGAGTTCTGAAAGCACTGAATTTATTTAGTTATTTTGACCCTTGTCATTTTCTGCAAATTAATAAAAAATGTTGCTTGTAATTTCTGAGATGTTGTCAGTATTTCATAGAATAATGTTCCTTTTACTCAAACATGTAAAATCAGAGAAACTGATCACTTTAAGTGGTCTCTTATGCTTTTTCCACACCTGCATGTTGATCAAAGATCAAATTACTATGAATCAAAGGCAAAATAAGTGACTGCATTCGGTTTGTAGGCTCGATCTGAAGGAACCCAGTTTAATATATTGTTTAAAAAATGTTCATCAAAATCACTTTTGTTTGTGTAGCTTAGTTTAGCAACAAGGCATCGTGAAAACAAATTGAAATATTACATTTTTCATTAATTACGGTACAGAAGCGACTCTAAACAGGCTGTTTAGTCTAGATTTAAAGGAGCTCAGGGTTTCGGCTGATTTGCATTTTCTGGAAGTTAGTTCCACGTTTGGACGCGTTGCATTTATTAAACTACTGTCACTGCATTCTTGTGATAAACAAATATGACCAGTTTTACTCAACGCTCCTCAAGGATCATTTTGAAGCTTTTGTTAATATACGACTGGTATCCATGTTTTCACAATGCGAGTGAGAGAAACATGTTTTAACGAGGTCCGTGTTTATCACAAACCCTCCTCCTTTGATTATACAAAATACAGTTTCTGTACATTTTTAAATGTAATGTTTTAGCCAAAAATTGGTGTGATATTCAGCACAACACTGTTTTGAGAAACATGTCGTTGCGTAGGTTTTCCTTTATCTCCAGCTTTAGTAGCAGAATCAATTCCTGTGAAGTAGTTATATAAACATGTTGAGGAGGACAATAAGCATCAGGAAAATTAATCTGCACCCTGTTCTAAGGTGCTTTAATTGATATCAAAAATAAAATAAAGGTTTCATAAACCTCAAAGAATCTCTGTCCCTAACATCCCATTTTCTCTGAAAATTAAACTTTTTGCAGCTCTTGACTGAAGAGGTTTGGTACTCGAGTGAAGCAGCGGATGTGCAGAGTGTAAATTATTTAAACAACAACCCCACATATTGAATCCGCACAGTCTGAAACTCAGGACTATTTATCCTCTTCACAAAGTTATATTTTCATTACAGCACCACTAAGAAGTTCAGGAGCAAAACTTTTTGTTCTTTTTTTAAAAATATTGGTCTAAATTATAACAAATATAATCTGAAATCACTTTGCAATACAGAAAGGTCAGCTTAAAAATACAAATTAAGTTAATATCAATGAAATTATTTACCTTAAAATTCAGAACAAAATAATCCTAATTGGTGGATTTTAGAAGAATCGTTGGTAAGAATAAAACATTTTTTAAAAAGTCAACCATTTGCAAAAAGCTTGAGGTTTCACAGTAACTTCTCAATTTGAGGATTAATTGGTTAATTTATCTTTTCACATAAGTAGTTGGAATTTAAGCATAAGATCATCTCAATAAATTAGAAAAATACTGAAAAGTTATTTTATTTCACTAAGTAGGTCAATGAATTATAAAAACTTCCCTTTTTTCAAGCCTTTACTTCAGTTATTTAGGCTGTTTTTCCACTTACTGGTAATGAAAACACAACATTTAATATTAATCACGCCCAACCATTTTCATAACCTGACTTGGTTGGCATCTGTTGCCATGGTTCTGTCGGTCCGACATGCGATGCTATTTCTATGGACACAGATCAGGAGGACACAGGCGGTGTAGGTGGGAGACAGCAGCAGGTCTCTGCGTTAGACCGAACAAAGACGCCGAGGGAGGAAGAGGAGGATTAGGAAGATATTAAACAGAGAGGAGCAGCAGCCGGAAACAGATGGAATGTGAGAGACTGAAGAAAGTTGGGATTTAGATCACAAGGCTGTTTTCTCTGCTTCATATAATCATCTAAAAACCCGACTTGGTTTGAATAAACAAACAGGATGGGAGATATTGTGAAGAGTTAGCAGATGCCACCGTGAGGCGTAGATTCACAAAGATCTCTGTCATCAATAGGGAAAAGTAAATGAATGACTCAAACCAACTGCATTAATGAATCCATTAAATTGTGAAGAGGAGCTGGCGGACGGCGCTGACCCGTTCAAATGTGGTCTGTGTCGCATATGGTGGCTTCTCTTTTAGCGATCTGAACACACATGTGCTCTGGACTTCATTCAGCCGTCGCCCACGCTTCTGCTGTGCCTCCGCTGACTAACCGGCAAAGTTTTAGACAAGATTTGTCCGGAAAAAAAGAAGAAGAAAATGTGTGAAACAGAGTTTGAGTCGGTTACACGATTTATTCGCTTTTCATTTAGTCGGCAGGCTCTTTCCATCAAACATAAATCAACTGCAGATTTATTGTTTACAAAAAAATATGGGTTTACAGGAGTTCAAAACAATATTAAATCACTTATTTAAATTTGATGTTTCTCATGCTGTTTTGTCAGAAGCAGCCATTTTATTTTAGTATGTTTGTTACAATCTAGATGTGGCATTTATTGCACATAACAAAACGTTAAAAAATGCTAAAACTCTAGTGTAATAAAGTAAATAAGAAGCTTGAATGTCAAATCTAATCAGACAAGAAATAATCAAAAATAGAAATAGCTTCTATTAACTCTTTAAAACCCCATGTAAAATGCAACAAGGGATTTTTAAATATGTTTTTACAACATATAAGTTGGATCTATTATTTATTGGGTTATTTGATTAAACAAATTGAGAAAACAAAAACTATTTTGTCTGTTTACAAAAAAAACAGACATGTTATCAATCAACTGACTTGATTGATAACATGATATTAAAGCACATTTAGTGTCTAGAATCTAGAGGGCCACATAAAAAGCTGTTGCGGGCCAGATTTGGCCCGCGAGCCTTGAGTTTGACACAGGAGACGTAAAGTGTTGAGGTCTGTGTCATTGATTATGTTGACTGGTCTAAGCAGTATTATTAGTAAATTAAATCAATCAAAAAACATCAGAAAATGAGATAGTTAATTGTTTGTGATTATTGGCACCTTTGGATTTCCATCATGGTCATTTTAATTACCGTAGTTTTAATTCATGTCACAGCTTATGAAATCACTGCAACAGTAGTAATATATAACAAAAACATAAGGGAGGGTTCTGAAATCAAGAATTACTGATGTTAAAGATATTTTTTTCCCAAAGTTCGTACCAGTTCACATCGTCTGATTGTTCTTCTCATTTCTTCATATAACTGTATTTCCAAAATGAACCCAGGATAATTTAAAGGCCTTGATTTACCTTTATTTGATCAGCAGTGGAGCTCTGGAATCAAATAACATCAGATCCTTATCACTTCACTTCATTATTATTATTCTCTCTCTTATGTCATCTGTTACATAATGAAGCACAAGTTTGAAGGAATGCAGCTCTCAGATGACTCATGTGCTCTCTCAAACTTATGTCTCTGCCTATATTTGAACGTAAAATTAAACTTTGTAGAAATACAAACCTGCAGGAGAAGAGAAGGGAGTGTGTGAGCCGATGGTCGGATTTATTTCCAAATAAAAGAATGAGATAAACGGTGCAACTTGAAACTAGCTGCGGCTTTAATTTAGCCGTTGTCCAACGTTCACTGAATATTCAATCAAACTTATCATGTGACGTCAAGGTTTTATTCTTAGTGGTTTACCACAGAGTGGGAGTGATTGTAGAGCACGTGTCAAACTCGAGGACCGTGGGCCAAATCCGGCCCGCCGTAACTTTTTATGTGGCCCTCTAGACTAAACACTGAATGTGCTTTAATATTTTGTTATGAGTCAAATCAATTCAGTTTTCTTCTGTTTACTGCAAATTATACCAATCAGTCCCTTCAGTTTCTTGAGATTTATTGTGAAGAAATCCCTGCACTTTTTTGCGATGACACATAATTGGGGGTTTATTGCAGATTTTTCTCAAAAATTGTGAAAAACTTTCTTCCTTGTACTAAACAGCTGCCTCATCTGTAATTGATGTCAGATTATAGTCCAGGATCTATACAGAGAGGAATAAGAGTCATATTTACCATCATAAATAACGCAAATATTTCCAGATTAGAACCACAAATACTGGTTTATACTGGACAGTTTTAAGCATGTTGTCATTCAGTCTTCTGAAAACTGCTTTTTCTAGTTACTGATGATTTACTAGATCTGAAATAAGCGTATAATCCTGACTCCAGCCTTTTGTAACCTGCATTATGTTAGTCTGATAACGAAGCATTGAGGTTCTTTAGGTTCTAGTTAGTTCTGTTGCAAACACCAACGCTTGCTTTCATGTTGTCACAGATCCAGCTTTTCACAAAATATTGTAAGCTGTTGACAACTGATCAGCTTAAGATGCCATCTGGGGCTAAAATCGATTTCACGACCACCCCAGGCAGGATTTGTGTGGTAAGACCTGAAAAGATCAGCTGTTATAGCTGATATCAATCAATCTCACGGCCGAACATAAAGGCATCCGTCGCTGAGCCTTCACTTCAAGCTGACATTCACATTTCCTTCTTATCCATCTGCGTCACTGTCGCTGTGTTCTCCGTAGCGCCAGGTGGACTCGGTTTGACGGACACAAAGCCCTCCTGTAGCTGCGGCGGGCTGACCTCACTCACTTTTCATACAGCCAAGACATCAAGGACAGCTGCAGATGGTGCCGATGAAGGCCGAGTGTAAAGCCGGAGAGAAAAGTGAGCAGCAGCGACCGACGGCGTACATCATTTCCCGCTGACTGTCCATCTGCGTATGGCAGGCTCAATTAAAAATAGACATGACTTTAATAAGAAGGAGATCTAACAAAAATGAAACCTGAGCTTCCAGACTGCTGGTTGTGTCCCGTATTTCTGCTGAAAGCCACAGAAAGAGCATTCAACTGTTTGAGAAAACTACAACTGAGATAATGAAATCAAAATCCTGGTACGTACTTTTATTCTTAATAGGGCGGCCTTCGAAATAATTTTAAGCTACAAGATGTTCAAAAATGGTGTAAATTTGATGCCAGCAAATAATTCTGGTGCAGGTGGTAACTTCTTGTAATTCATAATTAAAAATTATATATCTTTGGTATCAACTTGAAGTTTTTGTTTTATTGGTTGGCTTAAGCAGTTTTTTTTTTACTCTTTCGTTTTGCACTTCTGTTCTTCCATATAGACGGTAACAATCACATTATGGATGCTCCAGATATTGACCCTTTGCAGCTATGATGGACGTCGGAAATGAGGGTCGGGAGCACTGAACAGAGCGGCTGGAATTGTTTTCCAAAAAACTGTTTTTGCCAGTTTATTGGTGGTTTTTACTGGTTTGAGTCGAGCTCATTTGTCTGTGAACGTAGCGCGCCTGGTTGGGGCTCATAGACGCAGCTAGCTTAGAAACCGACCGGTATCTCCTCCCTCCTGACGTGTTGATCAAATTACGGACTTTACCTGAATTCACACCGCATTATTTATATCACTGTGTCATAAACAGCGTTTCCCCTTAAAACGGAGCAGCATTTAAAACGCACAAAAGTGGAGATGCTAACCGTTTTTTTTCCGATCATGCTAGGCTACATGACGGCGCGGCGCCGTCTCCATGGTTACTAACGGTTAAACGTACCTTCTCCATCATGCGATATTTCATACGTTTCTAATCATACTTATTTATGAAGTTTATGAACGTCAATTGTCTTATGTTGTAAAAAGTGTTCGCTACAAATCCGCGGTTACACCGAGGGCTGATAGTCTTTATTATTATTAACGGCTGCTGTCCATCGCCGCCGCAAGTTATACAATAAAACAACAAGTTTAGTTTTCATCCTTGACTTTCTCTGCAGTCGGCCTTGCAGCACCCCGTGACCATTTTTACAGCAAATTCGCCTTAACAGAAGTGATATTAGGCCACCAGATGTTTGTTTTTTAGGCTGCCACATCTGTGTTTTTTGACCGGCTTTCCATCATGGCGGAGGGGGGCGAGTGACGTCACGTGCAAAGGGTTAATTCTTAACCATGTCATTTTTCCTAGAGTTTTTCTGTTTTCTCAAATTTGTTGTGCTTATTTTTTTTAGACGTGTTCCAGTTTTGCCGTCTGTTTTCTTTAATAGCTAAAATGTTTCTCTTCTCTTTCTACCTCAAAGAAAGGGCCGACTTGCTGTTATACTCTCTGTTTTGCATTTAAGAATTTTTAGCTTGCTTTTTGAACAAAGGCAGCCCTTTCATCGTGTTGTGTAAAAATACCCACAAGCAGCCTTTTATTCCACACAAAGTGACATCCTTCTGCAGCGCTTCGGAGATAACCACATGCACGAAGCGAGCAGAGTGGTGCTTCACACCTGACACTGTGTCCTTGTTGTGCTGGATGTTGTGATTTAGCTCTGAGCTTTCTGCTGCCTCTGCAGCGTTCAAACACCACAAGTTTTCTTTTATTTATTTTTTTTCTGAGTTTTAGCACCCTGATTCTGTTTATTAATAACACATTCTCAGTGTCTGTGGAGTGTTGTACACTAGAGCTACTGCTGTTAATGCTGTGAAAAGTCGGTGCTGCTGTGGCTCTCCAGCAGTTCACACTAAGCTGCTGATTGACTTCCAAAACATTTTCAGACATTTTTGCAGCAAAGTGACGAATAAATTGAAACAGATGCTCATGAAGATATTTCTGTTTGTCTTCCAGGGGATTCGTTCACTCAGTTCCGGTTTGCAGAAGAGAAGGACTGGGAGACGGATCCATTCGCAGCCAATCAGGTTAAACTCCGCTTTCACTTTCATTAACCTAAGTCAGGGGTGTCCAAAGTGTGGCCCGGGGGCCATTTGTGGCCTTTGAATTGATTTTGTGCGACCCTCGGTTACAATTCAAAAATGCTACAAATGTGATCCAGAGATGCAAATGGAGAGTTCCAATTTGTAAACAGGGTGAAAGAAAAGGTCAAATCAGGTTTGACCTTTTCTGATTCTGCACCCAGATCAGCTTTTACGCTTTCTTAAACTTGGCTAAATCTATTTTCATGTGATTTATTTTTCTCATATTTGTGTCTTTAATAAAGTTAATGAATGTTGGCAAGCATTTTGAAAGAATGCAAATTAATGGATTATTTTGCTTTTTCAAAGTTTTAAGCTAACAGGATTTCTGCTTTATGGCTGCTTTGCATCTTTGTGCCGCCTTTTCATTTCAGAGGCGTTTTATTAAGATTTCTTCATTGCCTTTATTTTTTAATCTGCAGATGTCAGCAGTGTTTTTGGACCTCCCGGCTCTCGCCCAGAGTCTCCAGCAAGTTCCTCTCCACCAAAGACTGAATCTAGAAGCTGAACTGGTTCAGGTTGGAGCTTTTTCTGACGTCTCAGGTGGAACTGAAGTGGTTGAAATAAAGTTGTGGTGTAAAAGAAAATTGTAAAACAAGTGTATAAAGAGAGTTATCTGGAATTAACCTTCATAAGAAGCTGCTACTAAGACGATGGCTTTCTTTTTTTCTTAGCTATCGTTAGCGTAGCTCTGTAAGAACATGGTGTATGGTTACTGTTTGTTCATAATAAAGTTTATTTGCTTTCAACTGTGGCTGTAACTTTAGAAAGGTGGAAAATTACTTCCAGTAATCCTGATCTGTGTTTTTAAAGAATTACGTCAAGGTGTTTACTCTTGGCTCTTCGTGTTTCAGGTCTCCACACCAGTAGAGCTGCCAGCTGTGAGCCTCGCACCTAAACAGGAAGTGCCCAAATTTTCTCCTCCGTCCGCTGCCTTTAAAGGCCTCAGCAGCAGTCAGAAACCAGCGGTGGGTTTGAACTCACAGGCCTCCTCTGTGGCCGTTAAGCCTGAGGAGGAGGAGGGTGATGAAGAACTGGATGAGCTACTTGGTTTACAGAAACCCGGTCCAGATGATGCACGACATCAGCTAATCTCCAGTCCAAACGAGGAGAGAAGATCGCCAGAGAAAGGCGAGTATCATCTGTTCTGCAGGTTGATGAAAAGTGAAAAACCTTTTAGAAACTAATTTACAGCAGAAGAGAAGAGAGTATATTTGCTAATTATACTGAGCAGAATTATCAACAAGTCATATCAAAACAGTAAATATGCTAATGCTAGCCTATTGCTTAACATGGTAACATCATCACAACTATTATTTTTAAGAACATAAATATTTATAGGGCAGAGCATTACAGCTTAAAAATAAAATCAGATTTTTATTTTGCTAGTTCACTTTTTCTAAAAAAGAAATTACGGAAAATATTTACCAAAATTTATGTTTATTTCAATCATCCCTTCTATTAGGGCCAGACTATCAGAAGTTTTTGTTTACAAGAAAATAGTCATAATATTAGCAGAAAGAACATTTTAAAATGACAAGATAAAGCTTTTATTGTGGTTAATTCTTTGTCCTGCTACTGATGATTTTTTAGCACATCTGCATCAAATTAAGTATTATTTCATAAGGTGAACATTCTTAATTTATGTGTGTTAGTTATTTTATTAGAATTTTATTTTCATGAAATAAAATTGATGTTGATGAGTAAACCTGAATTCAAATAATTAGAAACTGAAAAACAAGATGGCGACTCTAGGTGAAATGATTAACTTAAATATTCAAAAACCAGAAATAGATTTATGACCCAGCGCTTTATATGTAATAAAGTAATCGAGATGCTTTGATCTTGTGTGGATTCAAGCTACTTTCTGCCTCAATATTTTCTTCTAAAGGGTTTGAAGAAGTGAAGGAAGTTGCATCAGAAGAAAAAGCTTCAGATGAGGAAGTAGCTCCTCCAAAACCTGCACAGGTCAAAGAGTCGATGACCGAGGAGGATCTGGAGGACTGGCTGGACAGCATGATCTCCTGACCATGGAGATGCACGAGTCAAAGACTGGAGGTAAAACTGGACCGTCTGCTGTAAAGTTTGCAGAAATGTTTTGCATCTCAGCGTGTATTCTCTGTTGCTCTGCCAGAGGTTGGTGGTCAAACAGGCTACAGACGACACAATATCGTATTGCATCAGTTTATTATTTTCCTCCTACATACGTACAAATGGCCGCACAGCCAATAAATCATTGAACCAAGTTTCATAACTCTCCTCTGTTGTGGGGTTCGTCTACTGTGGAGAAGAAGTGCAGGGTGGGCAGGACACCACAGCGTAGGAACACAACCAGACTAAGCAACATTTACACAAGAAATGTCTAGATTTTATACAACAAATGTTTTTTTTTTTTCCTTTTTTTGTTCATTTAAAAGCCAAAAAACCGATGTGATTAAGACCAGAACTAGAGCACTGCTTGTGTTAAGAGGAACAAAGATTCGTTGTTTTTGCATAGTTAAATTTTTCCAAAGGCACGTCGGTTTGATAAACACCTAACAGAGTCGTCTGGTGCTGAAGGAACCATGTTCGTTTCATTACACGCTTGAGCCAGCGTCGAAAAGGCAAATCATTTAACTCACTGATCCATTCCAGGAGCAAAACATCCACTTTGTGGTGACGACAAATTGTGCATATTCAGACATTCAGTCGTCGCTCTGTAACCCTCAGCCGTGTTTCAGATGTCTACACACAACGCATGGTGGGTTTAAGCGAGTGGGAAAGGCAATGTGATTCAAATCAAAGGTTTGCATAAATGAGCCGTCGTGGCAGGAAGTGAAAGGAGCTGGATGCACAAATCCGGAGGGTCCCGTGAGCGGTAGAATTCAAAATGCGTTCCGGTTCTGGTAACAGGGCGACGTCAAGTAGGGGAGGGGCGTTGGGGGAGGCGGTGGCCGCCCCCCTGCTAACCCAGCTGGTCCTCGTATTGCTTACGGAAGCAGTCTCCTGCAGGGAAGAAGTCCCAGCATCTCTCCTGGTACATCTTCCACACGTACGACTCCTGCAAGAGGAAATGGGGAAACGTCTGATTGGACCAGTGGCCTCCAGGTTTTCTCAAAGTTCATTTACTTTTTTATTTTGTCTGATTATTTTCCGGCGCATTGAGCGAAACAAAACGTGTCAGTCAAAGCACAGCACTGCAAAAACACAAAATCTCGCAAAAACAAAATCTCACAAAGTGTTTTTAGTTTCTAGTTTCTAGAAAAGTAGCTTTGTAGCTACACATAGAGGCTGGTTGCATTGGCAGATTATTTAACGTATAACAACACATTGTTCCCAAAAGATGTTCAATAATATTATTTAAATACTCATTGATATTTTAACAATTTGTGAACAGATTTTATTAATACATTCTGGCACAACCGGCCCTTTAAGAGCGTTCATGGTCTTGATTTGGCCCAAAACAGAAATCTCCAAACTGCATCTTGTAGATGGGGGCCACAAATGGCCCCCTAACCACATTTTGGACACCGCTGGTTTAGACTGACAGTAGCTGCATTTCTATTGAATTTAAAATTGTACGAAACGGAATTAAAAAAAAATCAACAAACCAAACCTTTTCCAAAATTTTTTTTACTGCACATCAAATAAAAACAACTTAAACCTCAGGTGCACCGATGTTGTCAAGCCCACGCGTTGCTTCATTCCCTTGCAACATTTCAGCCCACTTGAAATGTTGCATAAGTAAAAACCTGAAATCGGAGCTTCCTGTCCGTCCTTTGCTGTCTTAGTGTGCAGAGGCACTAACAGACGCGGACATTTTCACGTACCTGACCCGTGTGTTCGGTCTCATCCTTGTTGATTAGGTACATCAGGAAGAACCTGCAGAAAGGACGACAGGAGTTATTTAAAATATTTAACATATGAATGTTTTAGACTTTGCTGCACTTACAGGTAGTTGGCCAGGTTGTGCTCTTGTAAGGTGTGAGTTTCAAACCCGTGAGGCGTTCGATCAAAGTAGTCGTTCCCAATGCCACAGATGAAGCATTTGGTCTGACGGAAACAATCAAGAATCACATACTTGGATTTTAGAAACTGTTTTTGTTTTCTTATTGATTTTGAAAATGTTACAACTTTTGTTAAGTGCATATAGATGTGTATTCTCAGTGTCCCAGCTTTTATTTTGTGAGAACTTAAACATCATAACCCATATTAATCATGGTTTTGGTTGTAAGTGGCATTTAAAATATCTCCCAGTTCCATGTGTTACTAGAAAATGGTCCCAAAACAAAAATATTTTCTTTTATCGCAATAATTGCTGGGACAATTTATCATCCAGAAACAAGAAAAATGGAAAATTGTTCATTTAGACCATAAACCAAATTTTTCAGTTTTACCTCTAATCATTACCGATTTAAAAGTCATGAATTTTGGTGAACATTTTTAATAAAAAATAAAAATAAAAAACTGCTGAATTTGTTTTTGTATTTTGAAAAAAAAAATACATTCTTATTCACAAGTTTTTGGTTTTGCATTTGTAAAATATTTGAAAGAAAATGCAGTTTGAGAAACTGAAATACCTTCCAAAGTTTCCCACAGTGTATTGTAAGCCTGGCGGGCCACCTGGCTTAACGTTGTGTATTTATTTAAGTTTTTTTTTTAAAGCCTTTATAATTGGTGCTCAGGTATTAATATTCCAGTCTTCCAGGAAAGCAACGCTATCAAGTGATATTTTAAAACTTCCTGTCAACTTTAAACATGTTTTAACTCGTAAACATGGCGGCCAGCTGGATGAATGCTGCCCCAGCGCTCCGGGCTTAGCGAGTTTACTGGGGAAACCTGACCTACAAACTAATGAAATACGCAGTTAGGAGCATTTTTAGAGGGCGTTTCAAGGTTAGAGGTGAGTCTTACCTCCATGTCCTCTTTGACCTGCTCCTGCTGGTCTCTCAGCTCCCCAAAGGCATCGATGATCAGACCTACGGCAGGTTGGGGAGTTCTGAACAGTCAGGAAGCACTTCTGGATCTGCTCTGATTGGGACTTAATATTTACCCTGAATGATGGCCAGCAGGATGACGATGACGAAGAAGAAGAATGTGATGTCAAACAGGATGCGGTAGAGTTCGTATGGATCGCCGGCCGGGTCCTCCAACTCGTCCCCGATGCCGCCGCCGGCTCGCACGCCCACATACATGTGGAACAAGTAGCACTAAGACCAATGAAAGGACAAAATCATTGAAGACTGCTTTACGTTTATGTCATTAACGAACGTTAAGCGCGATTGCTTTGGAAACTGTCAAGGCCCTGAAGAATATTCGACAGGAATTAAAAGCTTAAGAGGCGTTCGTTCTGCTTAGTAGTCGCGTCTGCGTGCCGCGATCAAGGCCAACAGGACTTGATCGTCATCAGTGCAGAATAAAAGCCAGAGGATTCTCTTTCAGCTGCAAACAAAGTGAAGTTATTTTCCAATTTCATGCCTTTTCTTTGTGCTAAACAAACGGAGGTTAGCCGTACCGTCATCATGTCGTCACACTTCATGTCGGGCTCGTCTTCATCCTCGCTCTTATTGTAGAACTTCCTGAAGAAGTTGAAGGCCACCACAGTGTAGAGGTAGACGACCACGGCCAGCAGACCCACAGTCAGCACCAGCTGAGGGAAGCGGAAACCATTAGACACTTTCCTCCCTTTTCCTCCAGTCAAAACTACAAATAATCTGTCCAGGAGTGACGCTGGAAAACTACTGCAGCTGTTTACTAACAAGAAGTTCACAAAATTCTATTAAAATTAAAAAGATCATATTTCTCCTGTTTTGCTCCCCATTAAAACCAGAATACAATTTAAGATTCTCCACATCGGTAAAGCCTGGATCTCCAGTGGACTTCAGTGAAATGTATTACCCACAATGCATGCAACATTTTGAATTAAAATGTATCTACATAATTTTTTACTTTCTTTGTACTTGAGTACAAATAAACACATTTGAACAGCCAAATATCCCCTGCAACAACTTTAGGAAAGCAAAATAAACCTGCACATTTAAAGTTGTGCTGCCTTCTGGAACAACGTTAAGAGATCCTGCATAACGGTAGCTTGTTTATTCCTCAGTACTTCATGAAGGTCTCGGTAAAAGTGACAAACATGTTGGAGATATTTGAAGACTTCACAGAGGGGCAAAAGGTGTAGCCTGTGCAGCAGACACCATGTCTACTTTTCAGACTTTTCCAGAATTAACTGACCGATTCTCTCACTCTGATACTTTCTCCTACTACTTTTTTCATCCATGATTGCTGCAAGTCAATTCAACACAAACTGCTGAGATTAACCAAATTTAATTACAAACTGACTGGAATGTTTACTAACCAGGCTCAGTTTGGGTTATATTTAGCAAACTTTTACTTTTGAGATGACGTGTTGTGAATTGACACTTTGTAAATAAACAGAATTGAATGTTTCCCTTGTCACTGTTTTTAATATTTTCTCAGGTATGAATTTATGAACCTCAACTGATCAACTTCATTTAAAAACAGTCCATACAAATTATGAGTTTGTTTTTCCCACTCACTAATTTATCTAAGCAACACACATTAAATTAATCTCAGTGAGTTTGAGATGTTCCACTGTAAATGTTACGTAAACATTTTCTTAGTTTGAACCTGGATTAATAATAAAAGTAAATCCTATTTAATTTTATCCAGCTGCATTGGTTTATAGTGACATTCTTGATGCTCCACAAGCCTTACATCTTCAATAAATCTAATTACTTTTGTTTTTAATCTTGTCATTTTGTTCTTCATCAAGCAAAATTTCTACACTTCTAATTTTCTTTTAGTTAATAACTCATTTCCTGTTATAATGGCGTCCAACTGTTGAGTAAAACGTTTAACGCTCTGGCTCCCTCTAGTGGCTGGAGCACGCACCTGCTTGCCATTGTGAGTGACGGAGGACAGGATGGTGCGAAGCGTCTTGAAGCCCATGGCGATGTCCAACAGATGTGCGGCGAAGAAGAAGTTGTTGAAGTGTCCAAAATGGACATGGTGGTGTACCAGATCAGATACAGGAAGTACTGGAGGACAGAGACGGACAGAAGCCTCTGTTTAGTGAAAGACATCATGGCCGCCGGCTCCTTGATGCTTTACACAGACGGATAAACTCACATTGTCAGTCAAAACCACCCCCATCTTCCAGATGTGGTACTTTGTGTCAATGGAGCTCAACCTGTCAGGGAAGAAAAGGTTCATTTTACAAATACCAGATCCTGGACTGGAAAACCTGACAATATAATAAAAAAACACATTATAAATAATTACTGAATGCATTGGACTTCAAAATAGAATTAAAAACCCGATGGTGATGTGAAGGTTTAAAAATATTTAAACAATAGAGGAAACATAACAGCACCAACTATCAGTCCAAATTAATTTTGAAGCTACTAAATAACTAGCATGTGTTTGATGAGGCTTATTTATTATAAATAATTCACATTTCTGTACTTTTTATTGCTCTGATATAAAATTTTATGCCGTGGTTTCATTGGCTGTAAGAGGAAAATCATCATAATTACCTGACTTGAAGGCTGTAATTAAATCAACTCTAATTGAGTTACCAAAGTAAATTAGAATTTAATTAGGATTCTAATCATCGAACTGGTGCATAAAGAAGCGTTACAACAGATCCTTCCTCCAGCAGCTGAGAGAACAAAATCAAAACGTAAGCGTTTACATTCCTGGCATTATCTGCACTTTTTTATTTTTTATTTCTTGTAATATACAAACATACGAGCACATTTATATTAATAACTGCTGTAGATTTGCCTTTACTCCACAGGTTGTTCTTATTTTTTATTTTTGTGTTAAACTGCATGCTTCCGTTTTCCACTGAGGTTCAATAAATTTGATTTCTGTTGTTTTCTAATATGACGTGAGTCTGTTTTGGTCTTTTTCCATTTCAAATGAAGGTCTAAAGTCGTCTTAAAAGGTCGTCTCACCAGGACAGCAGGGACGCTTCCTTCTCCACGGTCTCCACGGTCGGGTCAAAGTCCAGAGCGCTCTTATCCAGACCTAAAAGCTCAGCGATGCGCTCGGCCCCGTACATGTCGCCATATTTGTTGATCACCTGCAGGCACAGACGGCAGATAGATTGTAACTGAAACCAACCTGAAGAAAGCAGAAAAATGCTTAATTTAAATAGTTCCTGATGTCTTTGTATTTAGTTACAAATAAAATTACAGCAAAACAATAAACGTTCAAAGGAGAAAGTGGAAGCATAAACTTACTAAAATCATCTCATCCTATCTATAACGTATCAGTAAACCTTCACTTTTCCTTCAGTTTCTTTCTTAATACAACACTTTCAATGATGTATCATATATATCCTATAATATTATAATTTAAAAAGCACAAAACTTGTATTGAGAGCCACTACAATAAATCAATATTTATGAGGAATTGAATAAAACTTTATTCAGAGCTTTACATTTTGACACTGAACCAAACTCGTATCTAAACATTTAAATTTTAATTCGACTTCTATGGGTCTCAGATGTTAAACACATTTCTGATGTTTACTAGTCAGCTTTGTTCCTGCAGCTTGAAAACATTAAAAACATTTTAAACTACATTTCACTGTAACTTTACCGAGCCACAAAACTGCTCTTAGTAAATCCATCCATCCATTTTCTGACACCCTCGTCCCTCAGTGGGGTCAGGAGGGTTGCTAATGACAGCTAACAATCCGGGTGAGAGGCGGGGTCATCTGGACAGGTCGCCAGGGCAACACAGAGGCAGGACAAACAACCATGCACTCACACCTAGGGACAATTTAGAGAGGCCAATTAACCTGACAGTCATGTTTTTGGACTGTGGGAGGAAGCCGGAGTACCCGGAGAGAACCCACCATGCAGAGGGAGAACATGCAAACTCCATGCAGAAAGACCGGGGCCGGGAATCGAACCCAGAACCTTCTTGCTGCAATGCAACAGCTCTACCAACGGCACCACTGCGCATCCCGGTTCTTAGTAAGTTATTGTGCAGTCCAGTAATGAAAAGGGATTTCCTCTCTTGAGTCCTCAGTCAAACTGCTCCAAAGTTTCACACCACAAACTGTCGTGACTCACCTTGCGTTTAATAAACTTGTCCCAGTAGTTGTTGGGGAAACTCCTGAAATCCAAAAAAGAAATAACTATCTCTGTAGTTAAAGTGAGTAAAACGACAAACGTCTGTGTTGGCTCACGGCGTGTTGATGACGAGCCGATCCCACTGGCCTTTGATGTCATCGTCGGACGGTTGCTCGGTGATGTACAAACCGTCAAACTCCAGCTTCCTGGCGATCTCCTTCTCCCTCTTGAACACCACCAGGGGAACCTGGCAGCGAAACGTACAGAGCGCAGTGACCAACACGTCCAGTCGAACCCAAACGGCTGACGGAGCTGGTGGTTGGATGAAAGTCTGCTGCACCTTCAGGCAGTAGTAGCCGACCAGGCAGAGCAGGGAGATGACGGTGTGGAACACGGCCAGGAAGCGCAGCGTCGGCAGCATGTACCCAGTGCTCTCCTGCAGCACAAACTCGTCCATGTCGAACAGCGTGTTCTCGTCATCCTCCTCGCCCCAGCTGCTCTCCTCGTCTTCCTCTTCCTCCTCAGCTTCTGCAGTGACCTAAGCAAGAAAGCGCAGAGAACACGACACGAGTTTCATCTTTTCTCCTCCATATGCTGTGGAAATTAGCAGCATTTTAACAAGCAATTTTGTGAAAAACCCTGGAAAGATTTTTGAATTCATCACCTTGTAAAAGAGCAGGATGAAGTTGATGGCGAAGCAAACAAACAGAGCCAGGAAACGGAGGTTGTAGAAGTTACGAGCCAAGTAGTTCTGCAATAAAGACGTTTGTTATGAGTCAGAATGGCTGCTTTACAGCAATCCAATAATACTCTCTCTAATTTTCTTCTATTTTTATTCACAGAAGGTGGATTTTTTTGTGATGTCTTCATTAGACTCATAGGTACTTGGTAGGATTTTGTGTTTTTGGAGTCGATATGCAAACAATAAGATCCTGCAGACTAAACGTTGAGATGAGCTTCCAGGTTTGTTGGCTCAGCTCAACATTACAGTGATTCCTGCCAACTCTTGATCTCTGATTGCCACATTTTGAGTTTAGGACGGTTTCCTGATTCACTCACCAGTATCTTATTCAGATAGACGTCAAAAATGGCGAAGATGGTTGACATGAAGGCCGGAGACGCCTCTTTGGGCTGAGTGGATCTGGGTTTGGGTTTCTCCTCCACAGCCGGTTCCTTGGCCTCCTCCTCCTTTGGTTTGTCCTCCTTCTCCCGGGTCTCTGTGCTGTAGCGATTGTAAATGTAAACAGGAGACGTTACTCTGTAGGACGGCTGACCTCAGCTGCAGTTCACTCTCTTACTCACTCTGCCTTTTCTGTCTCACTCTCAGATGGTGCAGCCGTCCTGGCAGCGGCTTTCTGCAACACATCAGTGAAAATGACTGAGCAGAATAGTAACACACACCAGGATTTGGGAAACTGAGAAAGAAAAAAAAATCTATTTTTTTTCAGAATTTCAACTTTTTTCTCAATTGTTTTTTTTTTCTGACTTCAGATTTTTTTTCTCTCAGAATTCCAAAACTTTTCTCAGAATTCCAATTTTCTCCTTAGAATTCCGTTTTTCTGGTCAGAATACTGAGTTTTTTTTTTCTTTTTTTAAAATGTTTACTTTAATCTCAGAATTCAAAGTTTTTTCAGAATTTTTTTCCCCTCAGAATTTATTTCATTTGGATTTTTACGTCATATTTCTGACTTTTTGTAGAATCAGAAATCTTAGAATTCTGACTTCAAGGTGAATTCTGAGGTTAAAATTAATGAAAGCTTTTTTTTTTAATAAAGAGTATTGAGTAGAAAAAGCTGAAGCACCTTTTTGCTGTCTGCAGCGGAGGACTCTCCGCTCAGCTCCGACACGTCGCCCAGGCCGGGCTCCACATGTTTCCCTCCTTCCTTCTTCGGCGCCAGCATCTCCAGCATCACGTCCACCTCGGTGGCGTCTCCTGCAGGAGCCATGGCTTTGTCCAAGCTGGCCGACGACTCCATGGCTTCCACTTTGTCTCCCTCCCCCACGTCCCCATGGATGCCGAACTGCGTCGGGTCCGGCATGTTGCCCAGGATGTCCGTCACCTTTATGTTTTTGGCTCCTTCAACAAGCCCTCCGCCAAACATCGACGACCAGATGACGTGAAAGAAACCAAAGATGAGGCTGAAAATGCCCTTAAAGAAGCCGATAAAGATCATCCAGAAGAAGGAGAAGAAGCCGGTGATCAGCTCCTTGATGCTCAGCTTCTTGATTTTCTTGAACTGCTTGCGCGCGGATTTAATGGTGAACATGTGCCGGATTTCTGAGAGTTCTTCTTGAGCGAACGACACGCGGTTGTGAAGGCCGAGACAGACTCCGGGGCGCCATCTTCCGCTCCAGAGAGTTCCTCCAGGATGCTGTGCACCTCTTCCTCCTCCTCCTCCTCCGGCTGCTCCACGGCGTCCGGCTCAGAGATCTGCGAGGCCAGCTGCATCTCAAAGATGGTGTCCTCGCAGAAGTTCACAAACATCTCCATCTTCTCGCTCTCTCCTCCCTCGTTCACCACGTCGAAGATGAACTGCCGCTTGGACTCCTTCACCTGCGGCTTCTCCCACTGCTCGCGGCTCGACTCGCTGATCTCGAAGTAGACGCGTTCGATGCGCTTGGCGCTGCCCAAGATCTCGATGCGGCCCAGGTAAGGCTCGAAGTAGCTGAGGACACTTTCCGCCAGGTCCAGGAAGGTGGCGAGCCGGGCGTCGTGGGGCATGTGTTCGGACAGGTTGGTCAGCAGCACGGCCACGTTGAAGCCGATGTCCTTGGCCGGCTCGTGGAATCGCTCCACGAACTCCTTGTAGTTGAACATGTCGTTCTCATCGGCCTCCGCGCAGGACAGCAGGAACTCGATTTCCGACTGGTTGTACTGCTTCTGGCTCTCCATCGACTTCTGGAACTCCTTTTTGGAAATGATTCCTTTGCACTCTGGGTCGTACTCCTTAAAGTTGTCGGACGTCGTGAGGTCTTTTAGTTTGAGGAACATGTCGAAGAACTTCAGGATCATCTCCACGTTACTGGAAGACTCCACCAGCGTGTCGACCATCTGCTTCCCGATCGTCCCGTTCACCACGTTTCCTGCAGAGGCACAAAGTCTCTGCTTACTTCATGACATTAAAACGACGTTAAATTAAATAAAATAACATTTTTACGAGCTTACCCTCCAGAAGAGACAGCAGCATGACCACCATGTCCTTCTGCAAATCCATCAGTTCCTTCAACAGCTCAATCTGACTGGCATCCTGAGAATGAGACTAATATTTAGGATTCTGTTCTCAACAAAACTACTGAAACTAACCACATATTTGATATTAGCAGACTTACACACTGCGAAAACAACAAATCTTACAAATCAGTTTTGGTCTAGTTTCTAGGTGTGTCAAACTCGAGGCTCATGGGCCAAAGCCGGCCCGCCACAGATTTTTCTGTGGCCCTCTAGATTCCAAGCTAAACACTAAAAGTGCTTAAATATAATTTTACCAATCAAATCAATGCAGTTTTTATCTAATTACTGATAAATTATATCAATCCGTTCTCGAGAAATATTGTGTAAATTTACACAAAATCAACAACTTGAGCTAAAAATTGGAAGTTTATTGCAGATTTTTCTCAAAAATTGTCAAAAACTTTATTGCTTGCACTAAACAGCTGCCTCAGCTTTAATTTCTGTCAGACTATAAACAGTAAGAAATAAAGTCACATTTACCGTCATAAATAAGCTCAAATATTTCCAAATTAGCACCATCATGAGTTTTAAAAAGGAATCACGAAATCCTGAAAAGATGTTCAATAATATTATTTAATCTTAAGGATTCATTAATAGTTTGACATGCCTGATGTCAGGTAAATATCTTATATATATATATAAAATAAGAAAGATTTACTTGCATGTCAGATCTCAGACAGAATAGCAGCTGGTTTTTACTCAATAATTCCTTAATATCGGTGGAAAAGTTCTAGTTCCATTGGCAGATTATTTCCCTGGTTTTTAGTGAAATCATTTCAATGAAACTAGAACTTTTTCACCGATATTTTATTTATGTATTTTGTTTACTTGAAACAAACTTCTGTATCTTTCTGTAGCTTCTTTCTGAGAAGCTGCTTGAATTGAGAGAAAACTAAGATATTTGCACCAGAAACTGGAACAAAAATACTTTGCAAAACTATGTTTTTGCAGCGCATGAACACATTTATGTTGCCTTTTAAAAGGTTAATCTAAAATAAAATGATTGTTTTGAAAACATGGAAGAAAAAAATGGGAACAAAAAATGAAAAACAAAGAAAAAGGGTTTAAAAAATTGTTTTGTAAATCACTTCCTGGTAGACTATTTAGACTTATTGATCTAAAATAGCCTAACTGGCAGCTATTTAGGTTAGCTATTTACTGTTGTTTTAGTAGCTTTAATTGATTGTGTTTTTCAAACTGCTTCCTATTTTCACATCATGACAATTCAAACCAATTATTTAAAGTCAAACAGTTTTTTCAACACTCAGGATTTCGTATCGATGTGCACATGATGCAATCAGTGTAAAAAATAAATGGAGAAAAACAAAAACCAAACATGAGTTGAGGATAACCTGTGACAGCTTCATCTGCATGTTTGCAAACACGTGCAGGAAGCCAACGACTGCGTCCCACAGTCTGCTGTGAGCTAAACTCTGCTGGTTTCCTATGCAAGGCCCCTGCAGGAGAGAGACAGCATGAAAAACAGCATGAATCAAAACATCAACAAATGACTTCGTTTATAAGATTCTTACCTGAATGTACTCAGTGAGCGAGTTAAATATCTGCTTGGCTACAGATAAAGCTTTGGAGAAGTTGTGCTTCCCGGTTTCATCAATCACATCTTTCCCAGAGTAGTACCAGTAAAAATCACTGATTGATTCCTGAAAGGGAGATGAAGAGTAGCAGATGTGATCACTACAGCAAACAGGAGTGATGAGGATGTGGGCGTGTTCGCCACCTGCAGGCGGAGCAGGTAGTCCACCGTGCTGATGATGATGTTGACCGTGGTCGTGTTTCCAGTTTGGGTTCTCAGGAAGTTTTGGAAATCTGAACAGCACAAGAAAATGTTAAAACTTAGAGATGAATCCGTGCATTAAAGCATCAATCCATGTGTTCCTCACCTCCGTTGTGCCCCTCGCAGAGAAGTTGCAAAAAGCGGAACAAATCTTTGGTGAACTCATCGTTCTGAAGCACCTTGGAGCCTTAAAAAAGACATTTACATGAATGTAGACATAAAGTTCTCAATTATTTACTTAAAGCAAGAAACTATAGTCCCTTGCAAAGGTTTTCATACCCATTTTGTCACATTTCAAACGGGATTTAATGTGATGGAGCGACGCATAAATGAGGCGAAAGTTTCTCTGTTTAGAAAAAATTAACTTTTTTAAGAAACATCCAAAATCTGTGGTGGAAAACTAAAACTTTACATCTTTGTGAACATAATATATTCATGATGGATGGAGCTAAACGCAGCGCAGTTCTGGAGGAAAACTTTTTAGTGGCCGCAAAAGATTAAACATACAGCTCTGGAAAAAAAAACACTTAGAATGACCAGTTTCTCTGATTTTACTCTGTATTCTGTTCTTTTTCCTAAAATATTTCTGAGATATTTTCAACTTTTGGAGCTCAGAAATGTCATTGTTTTTTCAAATAAAAAAACAATGACATTGTTTTCACATCTTGGTGAAAACAATATCTCCATGGAGGTAAACAAAAAAAAAGGTAAATCTTTAAGAGGCCGCAAAAGACTAAACATGCAGCTCTGGAAAAAGTCAAGAGGCCATTTAGAATGATGAGTCTCTGATTGTTTGAGTAAAATGAACATCGATCTTTTATTCTATAATCTGCTGACAACGTGTTTCTGAAATTACAAGCAAACATTTAGTATTTATTTGCAGAATATGAGAAACGGTCAAAATAATGAAAAAGACTCGGTGCTTTCAGAGCTCAAATAATGCAAAGAAAACAAATTAATGTTCATTTAGAAACAACAATACTGATGTTTTAACTCAGGAAGAGTTCAGAGGTCAATATTTAGAGGAAAAACCAGGAGGTTTTTAATAGGGTTCAGTTTTTTTCCAGAGCTGCATATTCTGTTAGGATGGTCTAGTCAAAGTCCACAAATAAATCCTATTGAGGGTATATAAAATCATTAAAAAACAATTATATTTTCAGTACCACCTAACCTGCCTGAGCTTAAACTATTTTACAAAGATGAACGGTGCCAGATGACTAAAAAACAGCAAATGAATAAAACGTTTTTCTGATTTTTGTTTGTAAAAACTGTTTTCATTTTATCCGTAAATCTGTCTTGTTCTAATTTGTCACATAAAATCCCCCCAAAACAATGAAGTTCCCCGCAGTAATGAGACAAAATGTTAAAAAGTCTAAGAGGCATCAATACTTCTGCAAAGTACTGAGTCGTATAAAATGCAGGCCGGGCATTTCCGATGTTCAAGGTTTCTGAGCCTTTAGATTACAGGTGGAAAACTGAATCCAAAGAGCCATTTTATAAACAGAAAAATACAATAACAACGAAACACCAGCTGTGTTCCTTAAGCTGGAGGAAGCTGGATAACTTTCACATGCAGGCCGTGAAGAGGCCTGATAAAAGCAGCGGACAAACGGGTTTACAATTCATTTTAACCGGCTAATCCAGTCAGAATAAATTAAATCAGGTGGATTATAAATCTGAAAGCCACGGTGGGATAATAGGGCCACTGCAGACAGAAAAAAAGTGCATTTGGTTGAAAAAACCGCAAAATCTCTAGGAAAAGCAAGAAAATTCAAAGTTTGAAAAGTCAAATATTTTCTAGAAAAAAATGTAAATTTCAGAGTTTGAAAAGTCGATTTAAAAAAAAAAACCTTAAACATAAATTTCCATGTTTTTCCTATAAAATTTCTGAGATTAATCTCAAAATTTCTATATTTTTTCTAGCATATTTTCAACTTTTGGAGCTTAGAAATGTTGTTCTTTGTTCTAGAATATTTCTAAGCTTAATCTCAAAATGTCAGAGTTTTTTTCCAAGAAATTTTCAACTTTTCACACTCAGAAATGTTATTCTTTCTTCTCAAACATTGCTGAGATTAATCTCAAAATTCCCAGATTTTTATTTTATTTTATTTTATTTTTTTTTGGCATATTTTCTACCTTAGTTAATTTTCTTTTTTTTAAAATTTCTAGAAAGTTTTTACTTTTCAAACTTGTTTTTTCCAGAAAAGCGGAGGAAATGCACTCTTTTCTTTGTTCTATCTGCAGCAGCCCTTCCACGCCGTCGTAGAAAGCAGCTTGAGACGCCATGTGAAAGTCGATAATTACAACAGAACCAGCTTGGTGGAATAGCCCCCAATTCCAAAGCAAGCCAAGGCTTTGCTTGAGCTGTGGATGAGCCCACAGACCTACTTAGTCAAACCTGCTTGAAGTGGCACTGAAAGCCTGACAACATGTCTGGGCAGCACTGATCAGGACTGGCATTAGTAAATGTTAACATGGGAGGGAAACTTGAACAAAAAGCAGGATAAAACAGAAAACAGGCAGTGGATTGACTTTAATGGCCCACTTTGCGAGTTCTCCATCAGCATGCTCCCTGCAGACATCTACAGGAGGAGCCTCACAAATAAAAGCAGGGAGGATGGACCACATATATGAAGGGGACATTCAGGGTGGAAGCAGAGCCATATCACGATGAAAACTAATTTGCTATTTACCCCGCCGAGTGTTGACTGCCATCGATGGGTTTTTAAAATGACAGGAAGGAGACAAACGGCACACGAAGACATAAGCAAAAAGAGAGGACACCGAGTTACAATACAAAGAGATATGAATACATCAGCTACGAGTGGAAAAACAAAGACATGCTGCTGAGGACGGAGGGGGGAAACCATAGGTTGCATCTAACAAAACAGGAACTGAGTCATGGTGAAAGGTTGGAAACGGCTACAGAGACGACAGTCGATACGGCGAATTGTTAAAACTCAGTGGAAATGATGGTGATGAGACAAACAGTTTGATGAGGAGGGAGGTTTGTGGTGAAGGTTAGAGAGGTGAGAGTTTTGAACGCTAAACCAAATCTTCCTTTTCTTCGCTCCGGTTCCATCAGAATATCAACCTAACATGGGATTTTTCTCAGTGAGACTAAAAACGGGGCTACAGTGAAGAACGTATCCTTACTTTCATCACATTCAAAAGACATCACACCCAAAACTTCACTGAGTCCAAGACAAGCAGCAAACCGAATCAAAACTCATCATTTTGATTCTTCAAAGGTCCAGGCACTGATCCACACGTTTCAACTCAACAGCTGCAAAGGTCCAGTGAGCTTTACTCAACTTCAATGGAAAGTTTAAAAAAGCAATTAGGAGAAAATTTTCAGACTTACTTGAACCTTCTTCTGTCACCATGCCAAGTCCTTCTGCCTTGTTTTGCCTCTCAAATGCATTCAAGTCCAGGACACTGAGAGAATAAAGAAGGATAAAAAATAGTTAGCTCCACTTCAGGAAAGAGACACATGCTGCTAGCTTGTGTCTTTTTTAGCATCTTGGACCTTTCTTCTTGAACATCTTGAAGATTTCATCACATTTCTCATGTGAGAAATTATTATTATTTATTATTCCTTTTTCATCCATCATTAAAAATATACATTCAAAACTTCTCTATGAACTAAATAATTTGTTAACCAACCAAACATTTAGTTAGCCACCCCAAATATTTAGTTTAAAGCTAATAGTTAGATGCTATTTGGTTTAAAGTAAATATTTAGTTAGCAAGCTAAGTATTTCGTTAGCCAACCAAACATTTAGTTCAAAGCTAACATTTAATTAGGTTCTAAATATTTTGTTAGCCAACCAAACATTTAGTTAGCAACCCAAGTATTTAGTTTAAAGCTAACATTTAGTTAGCAAGTTAAATATATAGCTAGCAAGCGAAACACCTAGCTTCATAAATATAGTAAGTAAGCTAACTATCTAGCTCCAAACTAAATAATTTAATTTATATAAAATAATTTAATTTAGCTAGTCCTGAGCTAGCTAAATTAAACCAACCCCAAGCAATCCAAACACTAAGCTAGCTCTGAGCCAACTAAACATTTATGTCTGAGCGAGCTAAATATTAAGCTAACTATGAGCTAGTGAAATATCGTCATTTCTTGTCAGAATATTTTTCATTTCTTGCTTGCTATGCTATCTTAAGGAGCAAAGCAACTTGAATTTGGCAGCCAGTCAGAAAATTAACAACAGAAATAACATTTAAATTAATTATTTTAACTTACATTTTATCTAAAAATAAATGAGTAAAGGAAAAGTAACATCTTGATGAAAAATATAAGATTTTAAAATCTTTTTCTCATCTTCCCTCAAACTCTGAGGCTTCCACAGCGCCCTCTGGTGGTTCCCACCTTTAAAAACACTGGCTTGTAACACAGCACAGATTGCTACCATAAAAGCATTAGAGCTGGTAAGAAAACAACATTTCTGTCCATCTCAAAGCTTTTTGCCACAACAATCCCTACCTGCAAGACTGCATCAGTCCGGACAGGCTCTTGAAAAAACCTGCATCTCTTTTGTCCGTCAAGTAACCCAGCATTTTCTGTGACAAAGGAAGATTATGAGTTCATAAAACTCTGCTGTCATGCAGCTCGGGAGCAGAGATCTGGGTCAAGGTCACCTGTTGAACTTGCACGTTGCCTCCATTTAGGATGGAGATGCCCAGTTTGAGGGTGCAGGTCACCATGGGGCCCAGACGACCTGGAGAGAGATGAAGGTCACGATCAGCCAATTTTTATCCTCTAAAAACGTCTCATGAAAAACTAAATCCAAAGAAATACAAGGCATGAAAAAGTCTGGAATCTGATTTTTTTCTCCAGGACTTCTTGGCTTTTTTAAAACAAGCCTCGCCATCGTTCTTTCTCCTTCCTTCTGTCTTTCATTCCTCGAGTCATTTTTTTTTCTTTCCTCCCTTTCTCATGTTTTTTCTTCCCAGCTTTGTGTCCTTCCTTCCTTCTGATTGTAAGTTTTTTATTTTGCAAGCTGTACAAAAATGTGTCATGGATTCCAGGTGAATTTCATTATTCTACATCTAAAAATGAATGTGAAGCGTTGAACACGTTTGAATCCAACATTCAACATAAAGAAATAATGAGTCTGAGAGATGAAAGATTAGCTTTAGCGCAAAGTCAGATCCTTCCTGAATTATTTCTTCAGACGTTTAGATGGTTACAGATTTTTCCCAGCCGGATCATTTTGACCTTTGCTGGCGCTGATCATCTGCAGCACCATTTCCGCCGCCCCGCGAGCGTGCAGCCTCGCCTGCTGGTACAGGATCTTCTGCTTTTCCATCTCCTTTTCCTGAAGGTGAAAAGCGAAAACGAGACTCGCATAAAAATATAAAAACCATTTTCGAGTCGCTGCACCGAGCAGCAACATCCACGTACCTCAAATGTCTTTTCCCGCCCTTCTTCTTCCTCTTCCTCCTCATCCTCTGCACAGCTCTGACAAAATAAATGGTCACAGTTTAAAACCTCTAATTAACAGGACTTGTTGCAGCTATTCAAAAGGAAAATACCTTTGCCATCATGTCTGCATACGCGATATACAAAGGATCAACTTCCAGGTGGCTGAAAAAGAGAAAAATCCCAACATTATGAAAAACAGAGTGTTTTAGAAACAGTCACAAAAGAAGCAGATAATCAGAGCATGTGTCAGACTCAGAGTGCTTTCACCCTCTCACCTTCTCTCCGTCAGAGCGTTGTGGCTGAAGTGGAGGATGAGCTGGTGGAGCGGGTCCGGCTTGATCTCAGCCACCTCTTCTTCCTCTTCCTCCACGATCTTCATCGGGGTTTTCTACAGAAGACTGCATCGTTATCACTCATCACGCAGGAGATTCTCTCACTCGTTCTTCTTCCTCTCAAGCTTGAATATAATCGAAATTATTTATTTAAAGGCGACCGGTTATGCTTCCTTGAACAGGTTGGGATAAGTCTGTGGCCTCACATGTTTTTGCACAAAATTACTCTTAGATAATCAGATTTTAGTTTGTTTTGAGCTCCTTTTAGGATGAGCTGTTTGCAGCTCCTGTCACTTTAAATCCAAATAACCTGCTGCTGGCCACGCCCCCCAACTCAATGTTTACACTCGCTCGGGAAAATGGCTGCAGACAGATGGGTATGCAATCATACATCTTTGAAAAGCAAAATTGGAGCCTCCTGCACAACCAACAAGAATTCAGCTAGTTGTTTCTGGTCGGTAAGTCGACAATAAAACACTTGTATTTTCCAGCAGCCATTGTACAGCGGACATCCTGGAGCTGTGCTGGGTTGCTAGGTAACGGGGGCAGTGCTTGGTTGTTTGTGCAGTTTGGTCCCACACAACCTGTTTTGAAACAGCAAATTTTTTTTAATTGCTTGGGATGTTTTTAGATTCGAAATGGAAGTACAAAAAATGTGAATTTAGCACAATAGGTCCCCTTTAAAACACATGAACGAGTCAGTTACGTCATGCAGCTTTTGTTCGCCAGGTGATTCGTGGAGAGAATGAGGAAATTTGTGTTGCTTTTTTAAAAGCATGCATGTTGCGACAAACAGATGCAAGCACACTGCAAAAAATACGAAATGTTACCAAGTATTTCTGGTCTAGTTTCCAGTGCAAATATCTTAAGAAAATAAGGCAAAACTAACTTAAAAAACTTATTAGTAAGATATAGGAGCTTTAAGAAAATAATTAATATTGAGGAAAAAGTTCTAGTTACCTTGGCAGATTAATTAACTTGTAACACAGGAAAATGTTTTATCAGTTCAATAATTTGTCAATTGAACTAGAACTTTTTTATCAATATTAAGAAATTATTTACTTAAAATAAGCCTCTTTATCTTACTAATAAATTAGTTTTGTCTTATTTCAGGTTTACTAAGAAATTTGCACTGTAAAATAAACCAAAAATACCTGGTAAGATTTAGTATTTTTTGCTAACATGAAGAATGATCCTCATCCAAAACAATAACCTTCATAAAATCAAACTGACATGACGGATTGAAAACTGACCTGAACTTAGACTCAGTAGGAAAACATTTTAGTTTCACAGAGATAAAATGTAACATGTGGTCTCCAACCAGCGAGCATGCCCACTGACGACACGGCCACAGAACCGCACTGCACCGCCACACACTTCTTACAGAGTACAGCGAAAAGACAACTGATGGGTTGGATCCGCGTCCGACAGCCAAACAGCTACGGCAGCCTCCTGCTGCGGGGGGTGGGCCCTCCTTACCGCTGCCGTCAGAACGCCACAGCCTGCTTTTCTGGCCCTGCGCCTCCTGAGCTCATCATGCAGCCTCTGACTCCTGACGGATCTCTGTCTGAAGGACTTAGCATGCCTGGAGCGCGGGCCGCCGGGCGCTTTGGGCGCCGTCCCCACCCGGACTCGCTCCCAAGGCTCAACGGGCGCCAATCTAAGGAAGCATTCTGCAAACAGGACCGGCAGAGGGGTGCCAATGCAGGGCAGGGGCGGGGCGAGCCCCGTACTTACTGCCAGGTCCTGAACTAGCTTTTCCTCAAAGGAGTACTCCTCTGCATCTATCCAAAGTCTCTCATAGGCCGGGATGAAGAAGTTGATAGCACGATGCCTGGGGAGGGGTTAGGGAGATGGGGGGATGAAGAGGAGGTGGGAGGGAGGTAGAGTGGCATTAGGATGGGTTCTCTCCTTTTTTCGTGAGGAGAAAGGAAAGAGATGTCAGGGAGGAGGAGAGAGTTACAGGAGGTGCATTTCAGGCAGGGTTGTGATTGGTCAATGTAGGATCCACTGGCTCTTCTGACTGGTCAAGTTTAGGCACTTAAACACATTTCCTTAAAAAGGATGAATAAATGGAGGAAGATTGTGCAATCTTTCAATCAAAACAGGAGGAAAAATCACTTTACTGAATTCTTCAACAAAGAGCTGGAAAACATTTCACACGCTGCAAAAACACAAAATTACACCAAGATTTGTTATTCTAGTTTCTACATCGAATGTCTTAGTGCAAGAGATACGAGATAAAACTAACTTAAAAGTAAATATCAGCCTTGTTTTAAGTGAATAATTCCTTAATATTGTTTTTTTCGTTTATTAACAGGGGTGTCAAACTAATTTTCGTTTTGGGCCAAATCCAGATCATGAACGCTCTTAAAGGGCCGGTTGTGCCTGAATATATGGATAAAAGCTGTTCAAAAACTGTTAAAATATCAATGAATCCTTAAAATGTAATAATATTATTGAACATCTTTTCAGTCCCTCCAGGATTTTGTGATTCTTTTTATGATTTTTGCAATAAAAATCCAAATGTTTGTGGTTCTAATCTGGAAATATTTGAACTCATTTATGACATAAATGCGACTTTTTATTCCTCGCTGTATAGATCATGGACTATAATCTGACATCAATTAAAGCTGAGGCAGCTGTTTTGTACAAGTGAGAAAGTTTTTGACAACTTTTGAGAAAAATCTGCAATAAAATTTTAGTGCAAAAATATGAAGGAATTTATTGATTTTGTGTGAATTTCCACAATAATTCTCCAGAAACTGGAGGGACGGGTTGATATAATTTGTCAGTAAACAGATAAAAACTGAATTGATTTGATTGATAACATAATATTTAAGCACACTTAGTGTTTAGTCTAGAATCTAGAGGGCCACATAAAAAGCTATGGCGGGCCAGATTTGGCCCCCGGGCCTCGAGTTTGACAGGTGATTTATAATCTGCCAGTGGAACTAGTACTTTCTCATTAATATTACTAAATTATTTACCTAAAATAGCTATAAGTTAGTTTTGTTGTAACTCAAGCAAAAAATATATTTTAAGATTTTGTGTTTCTGCAGTGCAAATAGCCTAAAAAGTTTTTAATTATTGCCTTAACACCAATTTCTCCAGGCCCGTTGCAGCCGACCAATCAGAATCAGCAGTTGGTTGCTAGGCAGCCGCTGGTCCACAGCCTGGCGGATGAGCAGAAGGGATTTGAAGGTGTGAAGCTTTTGTAATGTTACTTTACCGTCAGCAGGGAGAACAGGCGGTCAAAGCTCGAGGCTTTGAACGCCCTTTCCAGCCAAACCTCCCGATAGCCGTTCAGGAAGTAATTATTATTTTTGTATCTGAGAGGAGGGAGGGTGAGGTAGTGTTACAAAAAAACAACAACAACACAGAGGAGAGAAGGTCAGCGGGAGCGGGATGAAGGTTTGTACTGGTTAAGTAACAGACCCTACGTCTAGGAAGGCGAGAAAAAGCAGTGTTTTATATTATTTTAAAGATGTTGAAATTAACAGTTAAAAAGATAAATGCTCACCTGGGCAAGTTGTAGAGTGGAGCCATACGGAAACAAGCGACGACGGCCCGCTTACGCTGCTTGGACAGCAGCTTCTGGACGATGCACTTCTTGTTCCTCAGAGGTTGTTCCACCTGGTAAACGGAAATAAAAATCAGTTTAAAACTAGATAAAACACTGATCAGGACCATAAAAATCTGTGATTTTGTTGACTTGGTTTGCTAACACGGCATTAAAAAAATAACAAAAATAAATAATTCACATTTATTACAAACAAATGCCTAAATTGAAAATGTGCTTTGCCTTCAAACAACTTTTAGATTTTGTCGTAAATTACATTGTTGTGGGGTTGTATGTGAAAGCTTAAGTTGAATGTAAACAAGTTTTAAAAAGTGCAAGAAAAAAATCTGAAAAGTGTGGCGTGCATTTATATTTACCCTCTTTTCCTTCTTTTTTTTTTGGAAGTGCAATAAATTCAGTAGTCATCTAGTTAAGAGAGCCCACTTGTGTGTAATTTCCTACGAGTTCAAATCCATGGCTGTGGCAGCATCATGCTGTGGGAATGTTTCACCGTGAACAAATCCACACAGCAGTTTTTAAAATAATTTTATTTGACTGCATTGAAATTTATTGAAAAAAGTTGAACGCTTTTAATGCAGTGATGCGTGAATGTATTTCATATGCAAATTATTTTTAATCCACAGTAAAAATGCCAGAGTGGGGTGCTGTGGTGGTGCAGGGGTTTAGCACAACCCACATATAGAGGCCTAGTCCTCGACGCGGCCGTCCCAGGTTCGATTCCCGGCCTGGCGACCTTTGCCGCATGTCTTCCCCCTCTCTCATTTTTCCCTCTTTCCTGTCCATTCACTGTTAAATAAAGGCCACTAGAGGCAATAAAACCTTTTAAAAAAATAAAATCTTAAGTGTTAAATAAACAGTGTTGGTATTTAACACCATCATGATGTTAATGTGACACCCAGACCTGAAATGTGGCTCCCACCTTCTTCAAATCAGACAGAAATGGTGTCAAATGCTGCATTTGTGCAGCAAAAGTTTAATTTGTGCCGCTATCAGTTTAAATATATTCAGAAATGTTTTCATTTGTGCTGCTTTGGTTTTGAAGATATTAATGAAAGTTTTATGGTCGAAAGGTCAACCAGCCCCTCACTTTTTTACTAAATTAAAATGACCTTTAAAATTTCATTAATATCTTCAAAACCAAAGCAGCAAATACAAACAATTTTGTTGCACAAACCAGCACAAAAGTACTTGAGTTGTTTTTTTCCAATTCTAACCAATTTTATCTGGTCTGAAGAAGGTTGGGCGGCTGGTTGACCTTTCATGACCTCTGGAAACATTTCTTAACATCTTTAAAATGACAGCAGCACAAGAACATATAGACACTTTGTTTGTGTTAAATTAGCACTTTTTAATTTATCACTGGTGTTTTTACTGAGTAGTTTTGCGTTCTTGTACGTCTGATATCTTCATTCAAAATGAGGAATAGACATTCTGAATGTACCTAAAATGATTTTTACCTGCTCCAAATTGAAGACAGCTGCAGAGATGCTCTGGATTCTCTCCACTGTGTGCTCCGAATCCGACGGCTCCTCCGATTTCACCACTACGTCTTTATAAAGGTTCAGCTGCCAGTGAACTGCTGGATCATCAGACTAGAATTACAAAAACAATCAACAATCAAGCAAATTGTGTTCAGGGGATTTCTGCTCTGTTCTGCTTGAAACGCTGATTTCACCTTCTCCTGCAGGTGGAGGTTCTGACGCAAATGCTCCTTCACCTCATCGTCCGTGTCTTTCTGCGGAAAGACAGTTTGTTCAAAACATTGTTAATAATTGATTCGTTATTGTAGATACTGAACCTTAAATATCTTTGATTAAGGAATGCCGAACTTGCCGAATTTGTCTATTTTGGACTGAACTCTTAGCTTAAATACAATCATCACTCATGAAAAGATTTAGAGGTTATACTCAAAAGGTTGTACTCAAGTAAACGCAGCACCACTTCAACATATTTTAACTCAAGTAAAAGCAAAAAGGAGTCATCTAAGAAATGACTCGAGTAAGAGTAAAAAAAGTATTTGGTAAAATAACTCCGTAACTAATTAGCAATCGTCTAATATTGAAAAATTACATCAATATATGGATGAAAATAAGAAAGTATTTCTTTTTGGTATTTTAAGGAAAATTTTGTTATTTTAAGGACCAGAAAAAAAAATCAGGCACTTTTTTCAATAAAAAACTAATGAAACTTTAATGTTTTGTTTGTTTTTCATTCAGTGGGTAGAAAATCCAGAAACTTTACCCAAATAAGAGAAGAGATACTTCATAATAAAACTACTCAAGTAAAAGCAAAAAGTAAACATCTAAGAAATTACCCAAGAGTAAAGAGTATTTTTAATGAAAGGTCTACTCAAGTACTGAGGAACTGATAAAATGATTGATCATTTAATATTTAAAAATACAGACGGACAAAAATATAAAGCTAAGTGAACATTTTGGTATTTTAAAGACCAAAATGACAATAATTTTTATAAGTAACAAAAAAAATCAAATCAGGCAAATAATTTTTTTCTTAAGTATTTTCAATATAAATGTAAGAAACTTTAACAGTAACTGCTGGTGTGTTTGGTTTGTTCTTTATTAATTGAGTAGAGAATCCACAGAGTAGTTAGTTCCTACCAAACTCTGGATGGTCCAAATTTGACCTCTTTATGAATAGAAGCAACTACTAACGCAAATCTACGGCTATGAGAATTGAATTTGCACCTAAATGTGTTAAACTGAGTGAAACGGGTCCGTTTCTCACCAGGCTGTAGCGGATCTTTGCCAGAGAGATGAGCTCCTGGTCTCCCGGTGTGCACATGTTCAAGCCGATAGGCAGCAGCTTCTTGAGCGCAGCTACGATCAGAGACGTCTGAATGGAGTAATATTCCCCGCGACGCCGTTTATGTTTGCGCTCCTGGTCCCCACCAGACTGCAGGGTAGAATTGGTAAAATACATTTATTTCTTCTTTTTGTAGTGTTTAAAGAACCTCCTGCACTAAAGTGATGAAAACTACCTTGGACATCTTGGACTTGCCCTCCCCGGTCAGGAAGCCCAGATTGTTGATCTCGTTCTGAATCACAAAGTTTTGCTCCTCACGTTTGAAGTTCTACATCAGAAGAGAAAAACAAATGTCTGCTCAGCAGCTGGAGTGAGTTAACGTGACGCCTGAGCAGAGGGACCTACGTTGGATTTGCACCAGAGGATGAAAATCTCAGCCACCATCCTGAAGAGCTCAGTGGAGTCTGTATCTGGCTCCTTCAGCCACCTGGACCTGGACGGGACAGAACGATACTTTAACTACACCACTCTGTAAACTACAGGCCTGTCGTGGCCACAAATGTTATAATCACTGCAATAAATGGTAATGTTGTTGTTTTGAGACCATTTAATTAGTAGTAACTCAAATGCAGTTACTTGAGGAACTTTTTAGGAGTATTTTTACAAAAAGTAATTTGAGTAATTTTATTATGAAGTATTTCTACCCACTGAATGAAAAACAAACCAAAAATTCACAAGACACACACAGGTTAACTTATATATTGATATACGTTTTAATGTATAAACTTATATTAAAGATTAATACAAGTTTTATATTGAAAGAAACTGATTTGGAAAAATAATTATTTTGCCTGATTTTATTATTTTTTTGTTACTTTTTGTCATTTTGGTCCCAAAAAAACAAAATTTGAACTTATCTTTATATTTTGGTTCATCTTATGATGTAGTTTTGCAAATATTAAATGACTATTAAATTTAGTAATTTCTTGTATGACTACTTTTTTTAGTTTTGTTTGACTAATTTTATAAAGTATTGCTGCTCTTATTTGAGTAAAATTTCTGTATTTTCTCCCCACTGAATGAGAAACAAACATATTTTAACCAAACATTCACCAGACATAGACTCACACCTGCAGTTTTTATTAAAGTTTCACAAGTTTTATATATAGAAATGTAATTTTTTTTATTACTTTTTGTCATTTTGGTCCCAAAATACCAAATTTTCCACTTATCTTAATCCATCTCATGATGTAGTTTTTAAATATTAAACGAGTTTTAATTTGAGTATTTTTAATTTTACTTGAGTAAAAACATGTTGAAGAACAGCTACTCTTACTTGGATATTTTATAACGGCATGTTAATGACATTTCATCCTCTCAAAAACCAATAATATCTTATTTTCAGAAGAACTGGAAGATATTTTATGTATCCAAATAAAACATGACAACCAAAAACAGAAACAAAAAACAAACAACTGAATCCACAGATAAAGTGAATTATGATGTTTCCACACAAACTTGCGCTTTAAGAAGCATGAAGAGGTGAAGTCTGCAGTCGTACCTGTTGTTGTCCACGTAGCGAATGAGCATGGGGTAGAAAGCGTAGAGGTCCCTGCAGAGCACAGCAAACTCATCCAGGATGAGCAGCTCTGCTTCCTGGGTGTCTCCTTTACCGTCGGCCTTCAGCAGCTCCTCCTCAGACACAACCTGCAATCAAACACAAATCTGTTTATTCCCAATCGCACTTTAACGCATCACAAGACCATTTGGTTCCAAGACACTAAAGTTACTGAACTTAAACAAACGTCATTTGGGAAAAATGTATTTTATCGATCAATCTAGATTGAAGATTTAGTATTTGGAAAATCAGATTTTTCTTTTTTTTCCCACCAATGAACACAGTGTTTGGGTTTCCACAGTTCAGTGATGTCGTCACGCCCAGAGCCGCCATCTTGTGTTTCACCGCTTCTAATTATTTGGACTTTGAATTCAAGCACCAAACGAGAACATAGTCATAAAATTACAAGAATAAAACTGCAATATTATCAGAATAAAGTTTTATTTTTTGAGAACTTGGACATGGAAAAGTAATTAAAAAAATTAAAATGAAGAATGTTGAGCATCTTGTGAAGTTATACTTTTGTAAAGTTCTGCAGAAAATACTTCATATTGAAAAACAACTGTGTCTATTTCAAAAACACTTTATTAAAATGAAACAATTAATGCATTAATTTCTTTAGTTAATGACTTAATTATGTAAAAATGACACAAACTGAAGTGATAACATCAGATCAATTAGAAGTTTTTCTCATCAATTTTCTTCTATTAATTCTAAGATATTCTGGAAAAACTGCATCTTTATTCTGCTAATATTATGATAATATTCTCATAATTAAACAAAAATTCTCATAGCCTGACTTTAATACTGCTGTGCAGTATAGAAGAGAGGATTGAAATTAAAAAACACATTATTCAAATTTAGATTCAAATTCAAAAAAATACTTTATTAATCCCAAAGGGAAATTAAATAATAATTTAACAAATAATTTAGTATTTAGAAAAGAAAGTGAGAACAAATAAATTAATTAAAAACAGAAATTGAATCTGAAATTAAAAAATCTGATTTTATTTTTAAGGCATACTGCTCAGTCCTACAACTTAACTTCAACTTTACAGAAGTGATTACTAAAAAATATATTGTAAGGATGTTGCAGTGCATCTACTTTTCTTACCTTCACCGTCTTTTTCTTTAGTTTTTCCATTGTGGGCAGGAAGTGCGATCTCAACAGATCAGCTCCAGCCTTGCAGATGATTGGCTGCGAGTAAACTGGAGACCAGAATGGTGGATTATAATAGAGACACAGAAATAAAGCAGGAAGAATCTGTAGAAGAGACTCTTTTCCCCAAAATAAGCTTTACCAGCGGTAATGTTGTTTTAGAACAGGCGCGTCAAACCCATTTTCATTTTGGGCCATATCCGAAAACTGAATGTTCTTAAAGGGCCGGTTGTGCCCGAATACACTGATAAAACCAACTGAATTGTTAAAATATTCATAAATAGCTGTTCCTCCAGGGTTTTGTGACTGTTTTAGTGTTTTGTTCTGTTTTTTTCAAGCAAAATTGCAGATTTTGTGGTGCCAGTTTAGAAATGTAAGTAAATTAGTGTACATTTTATGAAATTTACACTAATGTGTAATGTTAAATGTGACATTTTATTACTATCATAGACTATAACTTGACGTCAAGTAAGGCTGCAGTCACTTAAACTCAATGTTTTTGATAAATTTTGAGGAAAATTTGCACTAAAATCAGAAAAAAGTGGAGATTTGTTGATTTCGTGTGAATTTTGCAGATTTGTGAAAGACTGGAACAACTTATTGATGTAATTTGGAGTCTAAGGGGCCACATAAAAAGCTACGGCGGGCCAGATTTGGCCCCTGGGCCTTGAGTTTGACACGTGTTTTAGAAGGAGTGGAAACAAAAATGTCTATTCAGATTTTTCTGCTTCTGTTTAATCAATTAGGCTTAAAAAGTCTTGTAAATGTATCTAGCAAAAGATATTTAGGCGCTTAATTACTTATAGCCTGACAATGTCTCCCATTACATGTAGTCAGATTTATGGAAAATACAAAACTTGACTGGTATTAAACAACACTTTCAGTCCAGCTAAAAGGTGAAATCGTAGTGATTGACCTGCAATCCTCTTCATCCAGGGAGCGTCGTCAATGCCGAGGTTGTTGTTGAGGATCTTCAGGATGTTTCCCAGAATGATGCTCAGGTGTTCAGACGTCACCATGGTGCAGCAGTCGCTGTCCGGCGGCGAGTTCTCCGGGCCTTTCTCCCACCAGTAGGACAAGTAGTTGCACAGCATGGGGAGGACGACCTCAATGACCTGCAAGAAACGGCTGGAGGTCACACTTTGACACAAAGGTCAATTTGACAGGAAAAGCGTAGCGTTCAAAAATTACCAGATTAAAGGTGAGAATATGAAATACAACTCTTGCAAATTTGGCAAATAAGTAAGGAAATCTCAAATATTTTGGTGCCAATTCAGGTTTGTTCTGACTTTAATCTGGGAATTCTGAATTTAATGTCAGAATTCTGATATTTCTTCTTGGAAAACAGACTTTTTTTTCCTCAGTATTTTGACATTTGATTTCAAAAGGTTAAAGTAAAATTTCTGGGAAAACATTTTTATTTTTTTAGTCTCCCTAATTTTCTTCCAAATATTCCAGTGGGATCAAAACGGATAAATAAATAAAGAGTCCTAATTGGTTCTAATATGACCTAATTTCTGAAAGGCAGCAGCTGTTCCGATGCCGACCTGTGGCATGTCACTGTAGCGAGCGCCGGACTCCGACACGTCGTTGACGTCCTTGAGCAGTTTGTCGAGGCGAGGCATTTCTGGACACATCTCCTCCACCGTGTCGGGCATGCTCAGGACTGTAAGGCAGAAACATCCGTCACTGCGAGCGAACCCAAGCAGCCTCAGCGAGGTCGATGAACGTCAACGACGAGACGAGGCTCAGCTGCAAACTCACTGGCTCGCTCTCGGGGCGTCTTGGTGTTGAAAACTGAAAGTGGGTTGTGAGCGTTAAGGTGAGGCTCCAGGAACGCCACCGGCATCGCTCCCACCACGGTCGCCAAACTCTCCCCAATCGCTGGCAGATGCCTGAAAAACAACAGATAAACTCAGACAATTAATCATGTATTATGAAATATTATAAACTGATAAGAGAAAGTATTACCTAATGTTTGACCTACAGATTCCACAGTGACGGCAAATAAAAGCTAAACTGCAAAAGTAAATATTTTGCAAGCAAATTCTGAGCACAGAGCAAAAATATGACTTATAGTAGTAAAATAGTATAATATATGGTTTACTATACTATACTATAGTATGATATAGTGAAAGTATTTTAGTTTAGGAAAAAGGACATTTGAACTGAAGAAGTTGGGAAAAGATGTGGAAATTCTTCACAGGCTTTGGTTTGGAAAATTGTGGCTAAACATGCTTGTGTCCTCCAAATGAAAATAAAAACACACGACATCTGTTTCAACACCAAAACACAGATAAAGTCCTGATACACTTTTGTTTTAAGCTTTGCAAAAATTTGATCTTTATGATTTGATTTTAAATATTAAAAAAAAAAAACTTTTCTGTTGAATTTGAGCTCCTTGTTGGCACTAAATCACTGACTTACTGAGAAAAAAAAAGCTGTAGTTCTTGCAAATAAAATTAAAATGAGCCCAAACAATAACTGGCAGGTCAGCACATAAATCAGCACCATTGAAGATCTTGACCTCTCACCTCTCCACAAAGACATTCTTTCCGGTTCCCAGGCTGTAGAAACACATCAGGATTCGGTAGCAGGACAGCTGCACATCATCCACTAACGAATAAACACGGGTAATAAAACATTACTGATTAAATCACCGAGTAAAACAGGATGGGAATTTGGGCATTAATGCATTAGTTTCATTTGTCTCCACTCTATTTTATCCAAACTAAACCTGTAGTTCAACACGACACAGTTAAACATGATTATGCCGACAATAAAAATGGCTGACGGTGTTTTTAACATTTCGTCTGACTTTTCTCGCACTGCAAAAACACAGAAGTGTTTTTAGTCCAGTTTCTACTGCAAATATCTCAGCAAATTTAAAATTCAACATTTACAAAGTAGGTTTTTAGAAGTTTGTTTTAATTAAATAATTCCTTAATATTGATGAAAAGGTTCTTGTTCCAATGCCAGACAAATTCAAAGTCGAATAAACTGTAGAAATAAGATATTTGCACTAGAAATCAGACTAAAACTACTTGGTAAATGTTTTGTTTTTGCAGTGCTGAAACTGCTAGCCTTACCCAGCAGGTCCACATCAAATTCGTGCGTCCTGATGTGCTCAAACAGGGCAGTGAGGATGGGCAGCAGGGCCACAGTCACATAGTTGATGCTCTGAGTCACGCTCTTCATCTGCGCGCGCGACTGCATGAACTTCCCCAGCTTCAGCATCTCCACCAGCTTCTCCAAGTCCTCCGCTGCGTTCTCAAAGAAGGCCTTGAACCCGACTTTGACCAGCTCTGCCCCGGATTTCATCACTGTTCTGAGGAAAAGTTGGACGTTTTGATAACCGTAAGTCGCATGACGACACATTCCCGGAGCTTTGTTAGTGGAGACAGCGAGGAGGTTTGTGTACCTTGTGTCGAGTGAGTGGGACAGGATGTGGAGGCAGCTCACCATGATCGCAGAGTCACTTCCTGTAACAGAAAGATGTTTTTTTATTGTCTGCTAGAACAAATTCAAACTCCAGACAGAGACAGCAGAAACCTTACCAAAGAGAGAAATCCTGTGTCTAACAAGAGCTGCCATCTTACAGAACAGGCTGGAAAAGGAGAGGAAATAAAGGCAGAACTGAAGAAAAGCTGACAGGAAAGAAACGTGAAGGAAGTTAAAGGTGACCTATTATGGTCTATCAGATCGTATGACCCATACGAAGCCATTCTTAGAAAATGAGATTTTAATCTGCTCCGTTCTGCTTACATTGAGCTCCTAAATCCAAATAAACTGCGACTGGACACAACTCAACGTTTACAAAATGGCTGCAAATAGCTGCACAATTAGACAACTGTACATCTTTGAAAAACAGAAGTGGCGTCTCCTGTACAACCAATTACAGAGCAGCAAGCAGATTGTAAGTAAAAAAAAAAAAAAATCTTGTCATTGTGTATCAGAATCAGCTGTGAAACCAGCTGACCAAACGTCCTGTAGCTCGGCTGTGGTTGCTAGGTAACGGGGCTAGGCTTGGTTGTGGTTGCTAGGTAACGACTGTGAGGTTTTTGAAATGGCTCATTTTCCAGACGCCAAAAAAGCGTCAACTTATCACCAAAAAAAACATTATTGTTGTTTTCAGAATAAGTTGCGACGCAAATGAAGAATAAAAACATCCAAAGTAAATTTTACACAAAAAGGAGTTTTGGGAATATATAAAACTGCCAGACAACACCACTGCACCAGTTTAAAGGAGAAAGCGACTTAAAGGTGATTTGTTTTGTGGCGATACCTGGTGACCATTTCCTTCTCCTTGTTGGAGGCGCAGCCACAGCTGCTCAGGTTTTTACTAGGTGTGGAAAGGAAGTAAAGGCAGTGGTTCTTAAAGGTTTGATCAATCATTGGAAGTAAAACCTGAGGAGAATAAAAAGAAAACCTCAATAAAAATAAAAACTTTCTAAAAAAATAATATAGACAAGTGGAGAAATTCCAAATCCTTCACTTGGATTTGGAAAGGTTGGGACCTTTGCAAAGAATTTGATCTCCTGGTCATGGGGGGACTTGTCGGTTTTCCCACTGGTAGCCATGGCCTCTGTAAAGGTTGAGTCAGTATTTTAGTTTTTACATATTATTGATTGCTAATATCAGTATTAGTGTTGCAGACTCACCAAGATGGGCGATAAACTCCTGAGCAGAGTCGATGTTCTTCAGCAGCCTCTTTAGGAACTTGTAGGCAAAACGTTTTTCCATGGATGACGATTCCTGCTCCATGTCCTTCAGACCTCTGAGACCCAAAGACGAGACTCCAACCAATTAGTTTTTAATTCATAACTTTAATATTCCACAAAGTTCACACACAAGAAAATTAAACAAATTCCTAATCTTGCTGGTTTTTGTCACTCCCAATGAATTTGAGTTGCAAATTTAACCATTATAGAGCAAAAACAAAATAATCTATTTAAAAGAGGCTCACCTGGTGATAGCATAGCCACTTATTTGCAGGAACTTGAAGAGCTCTTGGGCCTTTTCTTTGTCTCTGTACTTCTCTTTAGCAGTCAGGGTGTCATAGGGAACAAGCAGCGGGTGAGCCAACCCTCCTCCTGTTGGTCAAAGATAATTAATTCAAAATAAAAAATAATGAAAAGCTTATTTTTAGCAGAGCTTTTTAATTTCGACACCTTTACTCAGAAGTTCTGACTTCTTCTTCTTAGCCCAGATGTTGTGGTAATTTTCTGCCACCACTTCCACCATACTCTGCAGAAATAAAAACATAAACTTGAACAGTAGAGAGTCTTTCTCCCCAAACTAACATGAGTTGGGGATGCACAGTGGCGCAGTTGGTAGAGCTGTTGCCTTGCAGCAAGAAGGTTCTGGGTTCGATTCCCGGCCCGGTCTTTCTGCATGGAGTTAGCATGTTCTCCCTGTGCATGGTGGGTTCTCTCTGGGTACTCCGGCTTCCTCCCACAGTCCAAAAACATGACTGTAAGGTTTATTGGTCGCTCTAAATGTGTGTGTGAGTGTGTGCATGATTGTCTGTCTCTGTGTTGCCCTGCGACAGACTGACGACCTGTCCAGGTGACCCCGCCTCTCACCCAGAACGTTAGTTGGAGATACCAGCACCTCCTGACCCCACTAAGGGACAAGGGTGTTAGAAAATGGATGGATGGATGGAACGTGAGTTGAAACCTACCTGTAACTCTCGGGACAAAGTGACGTTGTGCAGGTCCATCGGAGCAGGACTGAATCCGTTAGACTGCACAAATTAAACAGAGGAAGCAAATAAGATGCATATCCTCCTTTTTCAGACTAACCTGTTTTCAGTCAGACTCCATCTGGAATTTAAATAATCTCTAAGTTGCAAATAAGAAAGTTTCTGAATGCTGGATCGTGAGGGGTAGATTTTGGGAATCAACACAACAAAAAAAGGCAACAAAGTTTGCAATCTGAAGGAGCTACCTGAGATTCTGAAAGCTTTCTCTGTTTTTCACTCTCTCGCTGCTGGAACATGGCTTCTCCCTCCTTGGTCCTCTCGATGTTCCAGTTCATCGCCAGCATGCTCTTCAGGGACTCTTTCACAGGCCAGCGGTAGGTCTCCCTCTCCTACAAATTACACACAAAACGCTGAACTCACTGTCCTCTGTAAGACCCTACATGTTCACCAATAAAAAAAAATCACAAGTGTCTCCCATGCTTAACTATTTGAAGAAAATTAAAGGCAGAAAGACTCAACTCTGCATGTATTTCAGATTTATTTTTCATTTGCCGAGTGCCGTCAGTGCATAAATCATTTGGAGTGAAAGCAATTCAAGCAACACATTCAGTTGTAAAATGAATGTTACTGATGCAATATACTTTGTGGGTGATAATATTTTCTGGTTGTAAACGACAATAAAAGTCGTGTTAGATGATTAATATTTCATCCTGGATGACAGAATGAAGGTCAGATCAAATTCTGCTCAGGGATTTAACACTGGCTCTGTTTTTCCGGACTTCGATTCCTTTTGGTTGCTTTGACGGTCAGTTTTTGCTTGAATAATTACAATTCTCAGTTTTCACATGACGATTCTGCCTCATAAAAGGTCCAGGTTCAATGATGAAAGATATTTAAATTTAAATGTGTTGTGTAAAATAAAATAGTGGCCCATGGAAAGGCATCATCTCCTCTGAGAAAGTGAAAAACTGATGAAGAATGTTGATGTCTAATGAATAAAACTGGTAAAATAAAAGAAAAAAGCAAACAGAAGTGTAACAACTATCATCTTAAGGGGATTAAAGTCATTTCTAAGCTTTGCATCAATTTGCTCCACCAATTTTTACACCCATTTCACATCTGTGCAACCTGCTTCCTTTTCTGCCAATATCCTAAACTATTTCTTTTATTCCTCTCTCTTCACTTTAATATTCTATTAAATATGTATAATATCCAGATTTTAGGGAAATTTACATATAAAAACCTCCTTAAATGTCATTTATTTGCATATATATTTTTTTTATCACACCTTATTTCAAATGATTTCAGTTCTGAAGCGTGTTTGGGTCAATTAACGTGTATGAATTATTCCACCGGTGTATTATCAGCCTGGCGGGCCACCAGGCTTTACTTGTGCCTCCACCAGGCTTAGCATTGCTTATTTATTTAAGTTTTTTTAATGTTTGCATTTTTTTCAGACTTTATAGTTGGTGTTCAGGTATTAATCTTCCAAACATTCAATAACGCATAATTATCAAGTGATACTTTCAAATTTCCTGTCAACTTTAGACATTTTTTAACTCAAAAACCCGGCGGGCCGCTGGATGAACGACTGCCGAGCCCAACCACCAGGCTTAGCAAGTTTTCTGGGGGAAACCTTGGATTAAAAACTTTGTGGGACAGAACATCATAAAAGAGCATGTAGTTTATTAATAATTATCTTTTTCCTGCAATTTTGATAAAGATATGATCAGCTTTTTGAAACAAACAAGTTGCTCTAAGTGTTGCAGATTTTGTCTCAGTAAGTTAAGGAGTTAACAGAACTTAAGTTTGCCATTATTTTCAGTCATATTTTAATTGTTTTGACTTTGAAATAAAAACAGCAGAGTAAAAACTGACGAATAAGGGAGATTCTTTGTTTTCGGAGATAGTGCAACCGTGCATACCTTCTCACTTAAAGATTTATACGGCTTCAGCAGGGGATGGGCTTTGGCCTGCTCGTCCAAACTGTCTCCGTGTTTCCAGCCAGCCGACATCTAAAGATGCAGGTTATCAGAGTCATTACTGGGCTTCTGAACAACACACACTGCATGGATAAAATATGCAGACATGAGGTACAAAAAGAGGAGGTTCTGACCTTCTCTGAAGCCCACTTGTCGTGGGAATGCTCTGCATACTTATTAGCAATGTAGTCAAGTTTTTCAGGAAGCGAGATGCTGGAAAAGAGGAATGATTGCTTAGATATCTGTCAATAACCCAAAGTCACCTGCTTTTCTTTCTGGCTTGCATGTGTGCACAATATTACGCAAGAATTTATTTAAAACAAACACAAGTAAAATCACATACTTGGCAGTGTTGATGGGTTTGGGTTCAAAGTTTCCCTGTGCATCCACTGACTCCTGTTTCTCCACCGTCGCCCCTAAGCTGGTATCCACGAAGTCCGGAGGCAAAGCTCCAGCGATGGCGCACAGGCACGACTTGGCCATTTTAAACAGATCAGAATCATATTTCTACAACACAAACGAAAGGCTCAGGAAGTTGGTTTCTGCCTTTTCGAAAGATTTGTGAATGTTGTTAAATTACAGCCATAAACGTCGATGCAGAATCTGACCTGAACTGCAAAAACACAAAATCTTACCAAATATCTTTGGTCTAGTTTCTGCAGCAAATATTTTATTACACTTGAAATAAGACAAGACTAACTTACAAGCAACTTTTCAGCAAATATAGGAGGTTTTTTTAGTCACTAATTCCTTAATATTAATGAAAAAGTACAAGTGGGACTCATAACTACTATTTTTTCTCAATATTAAGGAATTATCAACTTGCTGAAAAGTTTGTTGTAAGTTAGTTTTGTCCTGTTTCAAGTGAACTAAGATTTTTGCATTAACTCTTGTTTAGAGTTTGTGTTTTTTGCAGTGCAACAGATAGCAGAAGCTATCTGTCAGAAGCTGGTAAAGTGTGCGCTGTAACAGACTGATAAATAATCAATCTGGGCTTTGCTTCAGCTGCACAGCTCACAGCACTTCATTATGCATTCAGTACAAAACCGTCTCCAGTGTCGAGAAGGGAAATTACCATAAAACCGAGCAAAAAGGAAACACAAAAAGCCGGCAAGAGCCTAATTACTGGAAGCATTTTACCTCTATAAAATATTGAGTTGCTCCCACATTTTAAAGGAATCAGCAGCAAAATAAATCTACACATTTGAAGGTAATAGAAAGCTAACATAAGTCGGCACCTACCTTCTGAGAAAGAGAGTCAAAAATTCCCCAGAAGAGTTTCTTTGTGAGCAGCAGTTCTTCCTCAGAGGCCATGCCGAAGCCGCCCATCCCAGACGGGAGGCAGTAGTACTTCCAGTTCTGCTCATAGTGATTCGTCAGCAGCTGCAGAAAGATGCAAAAAGAAAAACTTAATTAAATACTACAATGACAATAAATTAATGTGTATGACGTGTTTTAAGTCAAATCTGTAAAGATAAATAAGGAAACCAGAGAAGCACGAGTGCTGGATATTCTGGAGGAGGGTGAAGGAAATCAGGTGCAAAATGTTCGACGCCAGCAAGAAGAAAACAGATGTGCTTCCTCACCCGGAGAGGCATCTTGCAGTATTCAGTGAGCAAAGGAACGTCGAAGACGAGGCGCCTGAGCAGCTGCTGCATCATGGATGGACGAAGATGCCTGCAGATAATTAGAGTTGCACATGAAGAATAAAACAAATCTCAAGGTGATGACAGCAATAATAACGACAGCAAGAAGAAGCAACTTCAGTGGGACTTCCTTGGATATTACTTTAAATCCTAGTTTTACATTTACAATTAATGTTTTTCCTGCAGGATGGATGATTGCTGTTCTGTGAACCTCTCATAGAAGGTTTTTTTAATTAAAAAATGAGATAATTTCTGCAAAAAAAAAAAAAAGTCGGAATTTAAGTTAAACATTTGTTAGCAGAAACTAGCAAATTTTTTTTTTTAGAAAAAATTCCTACATTTTTTAGAAAAAAAAAAAAAACTTCTACATTTTATTTTGAACTTTTGGAAAATTTTCAATAAACAATTTCTCCTAAAAATGTACAGATTGTTTAGGAAATGTGTTTCAAAAAAAAATTTTGAAAGTCAAATATGTCAAAAAGTTCCCTTTTTTATTAAGAAAATATCTGAGATTAACCTAAAAATTCCTGAGCTTTTTCTCCCAAATTTTTAACTTTTTGAACTCAGAAATGTTCTCATTTTTATCAAGATATTTTCTGGGTTTTTGGAGTAAATTTGCTCCGTTTCTTAATGTGCAATGACCCTAGTACACCATCGTACGCATGAGACTTTAGGTAAAAGTCCTGGTAATCTATTTCTCTCTCTGTTTTTGCCCCAAACTAAGTGAGCGCGTACTTGCAGATGGCCAGCAGACACTCCTCGATGGCGTCCCGCTGGGCTTTAGTGAGAGAGCGACCTTTGGACAGCCGATAGATCGTCTCCAGCGTGGAGTCGACCAAATGCGCGTAGTGCTCCGTGTTGCCGAACAGAGCGGCGCAGCGGGTCAGCAGAGGAAGCAGAGCCGAACCAATGTAGCGATTCATGGCCAGCGCCGTTTCCGTGGTGCTCAGGACTTCCTGTGGGACGGAGAACCAACATGTAACAGACTCTGTAACCCAAAAAAACTCCCCTGGTGCTCACACCTGCATATGATTGGATAAAAGTGGTGCCTCGTGACGTCTTGAAATCGAGATATTACACTAATGAATCCAACATCTGAGACGCTTTTTCTTCCCTTCAAGTGGCTTAAAGGTGTCGTTATTTCAGCTTAGAGTTGTGAATTAGACGAAGGCTCTTTTGGGCTGACCGTGTCCAGAGACGCCGAGGCTTTGAGGTCCGGCAGGAACCCGACTTCCAGCATCTGCAGCAGGAAACTCTGGTCCTCGATGCCGTAAACTCTGTCCAGGAAAAGCACCATGGGGGCCTTGTGGTCCGGGCAGAAGCAGGCTGACATGTCAGGTTCTGTCACGGTACCGTCTGCAGGCCAGATTATAAATACCTCAGATTAAGCACTGCGTCTAATAATTTACACTTCACAGTGTTTTAGAAAGTTACAGTAGACTTCATGATGAGGGTAAGAGGACAAAGTTAACTGAAAGTAAAAAGTTAATAGTTTAAAAAAATCCCAAATTATGCACATATTACAGTAAAAATGTGGAAAATAAAAAAGCAGCGGTGCAGATATTTTAGAATTTATTCCTGCTGCCACATTTGTAAATAATAATTTAGATAAAATTATATATTCAGATTGTTACAGAAAAAGGAAAACTGTTGTTTCTTTAGTAGCAAGGGCTAAAAAAGCCAAAAGAGTTGATGGATGTTTACATGATATAATTTAAACATTTAATTATTTTAGTTTCCTTTTAAATAGGAGAATAAATGCAGCCATCAGGAATACAAAATTTTCTGAGATGTGATCTGTCCATAAAAAAGCAGCAGGACGGATTATGAAAGCTGAAAAATTATTATAACTTTAAAGCCTTAAATAAAAACTAAACGCCATTTCCTGCTACAGTCGGAAGCATTTTACTCTCACATCTCCAGAAATGACTGCAGCCACTAAAATGTGCTGACCTTTGTTAATCACAGGCATCTTGAGGGGGATGCTGATGATGCCCACCAGGTCTGACGTGGGAACCAGAGAGCGCAGGATGGCTCTGATACGCAACGCTTCACCTTTCCCTGCATTGATAAGCTGCAAAGAAAAGACGTAAACTGAAGACTGGATAACCCAACGTGCAAAAAATCAAAATATAATTATGAAATACAAAGTAGAATCTATGTTAATGAGATTTTACTTTGTAAAATTTGATTTTTACTGAATTTCAGGTTATTCAGTAAAATAGTCTGGAATTATTTTACTGAATAAAATAATTCAGTAAATTATTTTATTACTGAATTCCAGACTATACAGCTTTCCTTCTCTATTTGCTGATTCTTTGTTTATAAAGTCAGTCATGAATGGAAATATCTCCAGCAAACAGACTTGGAACGTTTGTGAAAAATGTGCCAGAAACCCTGTTAATTGATCTATAATGAACTGTTTGCCAGCGAGCCATTAACCGAGGCGTAGATGTAATTTAATCATCAGTTTCCCTCACATGCATCTCTGGAGCGCAGCGTCCCAGCAGGTCGATGAGGGCGGAGTAGAAGGACATGATGGCGTTGCCCATGTGGATAACTTCTCCTTCCTCTTCACCAGACCTGCAGCACAAAAACAAGAAACTAGGATCAACTTTCTGGCCTCTGTCACAGCTTGTTTTTGCAGGTTTCTTGGTGTAAAAACAACATTTGGAGCTGCTTCCTGCCCACTGCATTGTATGTTTCACTGATTGGAACTCCAAAATGCCCAGCTTCACCTCAGGCCATAATTACATTCAGCATTAAAAGCTCCACTGTGTTCGAGCTTCTGCATAACAATGTGAGCGGCGTGAACAAACACTGTAGAAAGCAGCCACAGCACCAGTTAATATCAAAGCTACAACTGTGTTTTTTTTTCCTTAAATCACTTAATTAAATCTGAGGCTTTGTAAAAATTTTGCTAAAGAATATTTGAATAAAAAAACAAACTTCAGTCTATCATACTGGGATTTTCTAGACATAACTGGGAATGTACAGAGACGATATAGTCAATAAGTAAATACGCTGGTTTACATCAAATATGTAAACATTTAAAGAGCCTCGGTGAAAGCGCGTTCATTCTTAACTCTATGGTGCAAAAAACTGACTGAAAATCGATTTAACTCAGAAATAGTCCAGATAGTTTGGATGTATTTTTTCTTTCTTATGGAAAGCTTCTGTTTATGTCTTAGAGGGATGGAAAGAGACAGAAATGTTTGGCCTGTTTTGCCTTTACATTTTGCACATAGGTTTGTGGTGCATTTCTATGCTAAAGAAAAAGATATAAAACTTCAGATATCTCACAAATGAGCTGGAAAAACTTCATGAAAACCTGATTTTACAGTAGAAAGTGCAATGGCCGCCATTAGAAAGTGCTCAGTTATGCTGCATGAACTGATCAGTACATTATTGTGAGAAAACACAAAAGAAAAAAAAATCCTCCATGTCTGTAAAAGTGGAATGAAAAATAAACTTTTAAAATATTTCCTCCAGTATTAGATATTTTATAGCACCATCCATGTCTGCCAGTCTCGTCCCCACCAGCTTTTCACATGTTCCACTAAAATCCTTCTTCATTCTGGGTAAAAAGCTCAGTCCGATTGGATTTTTGAGAAATATGTTTTTAAGTTTTGACAAAGATTATCAATGAAATGCAAGTGTGGAGTTTGGATTGTAGACGATTCAGCAGTTCTCTGTAGATGTCTAGAGTTTGAGATCATTTTTCAAAGCCTAACCTTGTTTTAAAATTCTTCGGAAAGTTTTCCACAGTGTTCATTTGTCTCTCCTAATTATGTGACGTCTTTGAAATTTACTGCACTAGAATGTAAAGGGGTCTGAATTTACAAGCATGCCACACATTTCACTTTCTTTTTAAGACTTTTTTGTAAACCATGTATAATTTCCCAGCTACTTTGTGCTCATATATCACATAAAATATGTATAAAACTCCTTAGACATCAGTGAAAAATAGAAAAGGTTTTCGGTACATGCATATTTCTGCATCAGTCGTGTTATACATGATTACAGTTTTAAAATGAGAAAGTTAAGACTTTTTCCTGTGGATGGAGGACAATCAACCTGCTTTGGATGTTTAGCAACACAATAAACTCATAACCCAGCCTTGATTCCTTTGAAAAACTCAATGAAGAACATCTGAGCCTCTGATTTCCTTTGGGGTTTTTTAAGCAATCTAATGAGGTCAATGTAATTGATCAAGGGTGTAATGAGACCAGCATCTCTCTATTGAGCAAAATAAAAGCGTCTCAACAGTATCTGATGTTTAGCTTTAAGCTGACCTTCAAAGGTTCACTCAGGAATGATTTCTAGCCTTTAAAGGTGACATATTATGCTTCCTTCAAGTTTATATGCAATACAAAACATATTCATAGCCTTTTTTTGCACTGAATCATTCTTATTCTTAGATAGTGAGATTTTAGTCTGCTTAGTTATGCTTATTTCCCAAACTGAGCTGTTTTAGGGCCTAATGTTGCTTTAACTCCAAATTTAAAGTGTCAACATTTACATTCACACATAAAAATGGCTGCAAACAGATGCGCAATTACACAACCGTCCATCTTTGAAAAGCAGAAGTAGAGCCTCCTGCACAACCAACAAGAAAGCAGCAAATAAATGGTTTCTGGATATTAAATCAACAACAAAACACTTGTCTTTTCCAGCAGCCATTGTACAGGGCATAGAGTGATGAAACCAGCTGACCAAATGTGCTGGAACTCAGCTGGGGTTGCTAGGTAACGGGCTGGAACTCAGCTGCGGTTAATAGGTAATGACACAGAACCTATGAGGCTTATTTTCCAGATACCAAAAAACATTAATTTATTGTTAAAACAATGGCTGGGTGTTTCTTTTAAGAGCTTCTATTTTTTTTTCTTAGAAGCAATTGAGATCCAAATAGAAATATAAAAACGTGAATTTCGCAGAGTAGGTTCCCTTTTAAATAGGATTTTGACCAAATCTGGTTTACATGCTAGCAGGAGCCAGTGAAACAGGAGCTATTTCTACCCTGCGGTGGCTCCAGCTGGGCTCTTGGGCAGGTCCAGAGCGGGATCCTCAGAGATCTTGATGGCCTCCTTCATCGCAGCCAGCAGACCTTGTCCCCCCTCGCCTCTCAGGGCGGGACCGAAGCACTCAGGACGTCGGATCAGCAGCTTCACCACCACGTTAGCATTTTCCTCCACGCTCTCACCTACAGCCAGAAAGAGCGCCACATTAATCTTCCGCGTACATTAACGATTCATATCACGCACAAAAGGAATGGACAGAGTCAGCTGGAGTACAGTTATTACTGGAAGTGTTTAAAAAAGCTGACCAACATTTTTACTTCTTAGTCCTGGCTACTCAGCAGCAGCTTGGCAGACTTTCCTGGCAGATTTCTTTTAGTCACAGCATATCCTGTTCTCCTTTCTATCAACATGATGCATTTATTTTATGGATCTGTGTGCACAGTTCAAATTTACCTACACAATCTATTTAAATAATCCCTTTTTAAACACAACCCTGACTTTTCTTAGTTACACAATTCAATTTCCAGGTAATCCCTCCCTGATTGTCAGAGCTGCACCATTTAATTCACTGACAGATTATCTCTGAGGGAATATTTGATATGAGCGTCGATGTGAAAGTAGACTGACATACCATTGCAGAAGACGACAAATCTCAGGAATGAGAGGTAACGCTCTCCCTCTATGGGGTTCCAGCCCAGGTCCGGGTAACCCTTGGCAACCAGTATGGCGCAGCTCTGCAGGCCGCATCCTGCCAGGTACGTCACCACCTGAACACACACGTTTGCACGTTTAGGCAAAATTCTGTCAATTTACAACAACTAAATGTGTGAAAATACGAAGTTCTGTGCTTCTAATCCCAAAAATATATCCAAAATAGAAACATTTATCCTGAACCATCAATTTGTTTGTGCCGATTCATTTAATAAAACTCCATTAGTTAAAATTTGTTATAATTTATTGAAATGCACCTGTAAGTGTGTCATTGTCACTTATTAATTAAAATCTCATAGCAGGCAGATGGATTGAGGCTAACCTGGCACGTTTAGTTTTTTAAACAATGTTATTTAGACAGAGATTTTCCAGGTTTGCCAAACCTTTTCCAGGTCAGGTTCTTCCAGAGCCAAAGCCAGACCATTGTTGTCCATCACCGAAGACGCTGCAACGTCCAGAGGAGTGGAGCCTCGCATCGCTTCAGATGCTAAACACAAACAAAGAATTTCATTTTAAATGAAACCATGGAAGGTGGTAACATATCACATCAGATTCAATGTTTTTGTTGTTTCTGCAAAGCCTTGAAAAAGTACTCAAACCTTTCTTTTCATGTAAAATAATTCATGGTCTTCAAATTATTCACAACAATCTGAAAGGTTTGGTTTTGTCACACTGAATCCACCGGTGTGTTATTTAATCTCAAAATAAAAGCAGCTGTCAGATCATGACAGAATAGATCAGGAGAAAGACAGAGAGAGTAAAATATTTATACTTTAAGAGAACAGTCACCACCACTTAGCCACATTGCGGTCGCAGCTGTGAACCAAGAGAATAACTCATCCTATTTTTAGCTATGCATATCACCTAGTTGTGACTTTTTTACTTTACTTAAAGTTAAACACTTCACCAAGGTTTTGTTTTATTTATTTCACATGAGATTTACAGTTAAGTTTATGATTCAGAAAAAAAAAAAGATTATTTCAAACTCTGTCCACTGGAATATCATAGAATCATCTACTTTACCAAAAATCATAAACTTGGTTACAATTTGTCTGGAAACCACTCGAGTTTAGACTAAAAATTCTATAACTATTTAAAGAAAAAAAATTATAATCAGCGAAAGAAAAAAAAATTAACACAACCATATTAGATATTTCTTAAGTTTTCTTAAAATATAATATAAAAAACTTTGATCCGAGCACTGAACCCTGAGGAACTCCGCAATTAATCTTCTCTTAAAGATCTGATCTTTTATTTTGTAATTGTATAAACTGTTTCCTATTCATCAAATAATTACTTCACCAGTAGTAAAATGTCCATTTTCTCCCATAATAATGTAATTTAAGAGCAATAAGGTGTGTTTAGCCATATCAAATGCTTTCTTTAAATACATTTATTCCATTTGTACCAATAAACGTCCGCAATATATTTTGTTTCCTTTCTATTGCTGCTCTAATTTAATAATTTAATTCTAATAATGTTAACAGTGCACAGTAAATTGGGAATTAATCACCTTTTCTTATAATAAAAACATTTAAAAGTCTTGGACTTTGACATACACTTAGCCTAACAGTTTTAAAAACTGAATTTTAATTTAAAAAATGTAAAATGCTAACATTCAACTTAAGAGCCTTCTAGTTACCTTATGAAAACATAAGAGGAAAATTTGTGCAAACTGGGTAATAAAATTATCTTTCCAGTTCGCAGATCATCAACTTGTAATGGTTCGTCATGATCACAAATTTTGCAGGACAATAAATTGTCCCAGAAATTATTGCAATAAACTATAATATTGTTTTTTTCCAAAAACCATTTCAACTAATACAAAGAACACAATCAAAGATCAATTACATTTAAATCCTAATGAACATGTAAGTGTAGTTTAAATATTCAAAATAAACAACAGAAAAAATAAAATAAATTATGAAGTCTTTGTGAACAAAAACAGCAAAGACTTTTGTCACCCAGTTTTTGTCTCTCCTATTGTTACATGATCTTATTTTGAAAGTCAAAAGGACACTGTGCAGACGATGCCCTCCAAGTATTTTCTCCAAAGGTCCAGATCAAATTATGCTTTTAAAGAGACTTGGCAGACATATAAAGCAGGGAGTGCCCAGCTTCAGCCCTTCAGAGTCGGTGTGCGCCAAGTTTTAGGTGCCCTTCTCCAACGCAGCTGATTCAAATGACTAATTAACCTCCTCATCAACATGTCTTCAGGTTCTCCAGTGATGAACCAATCATTTGATTCAGAGGGACATCTAAAACCTGTCTGACTTTGGAAACCTCTGATCTAGCGTGTCATGCTGGACAACAACTGGTGGGTGCGATCATCAGTCTCAGCCTGCGTGTCTCATCCTGCTCAATCCACCAGCTGCCTTCCTCTTAACCTGATACCTTGGCTGCATTTGGAAAGACGGCCTGTTTATGACTCAGTTTTAACACCGATTGGTGGAAAACTCTTTAAAACAACTTGGCATTTTATTCCAAAAACACATAACATTAGTAAATACCACGGTTCTCATATGATTGTGTTTAGAAATTTCTTACTTTTCCAGATTCCTGCAGTTTAACAACAACCTTAAAATAATAGTCAGATCTGATTATCTGTCGGTTCCGGACATTACAAAACAATGTTAATTTTCGGAATGTGGCCCCAAGATATTTGGGGCCCTAAGCAGAGTTTACTTTGCCTCATACTAACAGAACCAGATACTTCATCATTCCTAAGCTGTATTATGCATGTGCAGTACCTACTATTATGAGCTCACATTCAAAAACACAAAATCTTACCAAGTATTTTTAATCTAGTTTCTAGAGAAATGTTAGTTCACTTGAACTAAGACAAGAAAAATTAGTTCATAAGCAACTTTTTAGCAAGATATAGAAGCTTGTTTTAAGTCAATAATTCTCCAATACTGATTAAAAATGTGACATTTCCTCACCTATAATACAAGGAAAGATCTTACTATTTATTAGTGGAACCAATACTTAGGAATATTGATTAGTATTAAACAATCTCCTATATCTTGCTCAAGAGGTAATTTTAAGTTAATACATTTGAAATAAGACAAAACTAAACATTCATACTTGGTAAAACTTGTGTGTTTTTCAGAGTACATCACACCAGTGTTATTATGGGAATCTTACTGGAGTAGCAAACAAGCAGAGATGCTCTAATTAGTTTGCATTTTGAAAAGGAGAGTGATATTTACTAGAGATGCTCCAATTAGGTCTTTTGCTGCCGATTCTGATACCGATCAGATTCTGATTTCTGCTGATTTATTGATATTTTAAAGGTTTTATCAATACATTCTGGCGCAACCGGCCCTTAAAGAGCATTCATGATCTGGGTTTGGCCCAAAACCAGAATGAGTTTGACAGCACTGGCTTACCCAGCCCAACGCTGCTGTTCTCCAGCAGGTAGCTCAGGTGGTCAAACATGGCCTTCTGGTTCTGCCGGCTGATGCGGCAGAAATAGCACAAAAACCGACAGCAGCTGGCCACCATCTTGGGAAAGGCAATCTCCTGTAGAAAACAGACACACACCGTTTTAGCTTCACTTTTAATGCATCTGCTGTAACTTTTTTGCATATCAATCAGTTGACTGATCCCAGAATTTAGCTAAAATTACAGTAGAGTATTGACAAATGGTGAAAAATACAAGAAAATAAATGTTTTAAAGAAAATATCATCAAGCAGCAGCTTAACTTTCAATCACATCAAATCCAACTTAAGTTATGAGCAGATCTTGATGACTAAAGCAATTACTCTGGATGTCCATCTATCATAAAGCCTTTTTATCTATTAAAATGTCATTCTTTTATTATCAACCACAAAGAACCTGGCTGTTTAAATAAAAGCTAATTAATGATGCAACATAGATGGTCATAAAATGCATATTACAGCCCCCAGGAGCTTTATATGGACACAGTGAGAGGCGTATCGAGTGGCGGCCTGGAATTCGTCTCTGAACAGATCGTCAGCGTCAGTCATCGGGTCTTAGCGCGTCCCAGAGGTCTGTCTGTCTGTCTGTCAGGCTGAGGCTCAACCCCTGTTCGTTTCTGGCATTTAATCCCAGCTGGCTCCTCCAGCTTCTGTCAGCACGCGTCCAGAAGCCGCTCTCATGCCGGGTCCACTCCCTGCGCCGTCTCCGTTACTCCTGTGGTTTTTCAGGGTGTTAGGCTGTTGCTTTAGGCTCCTCTTGCGTCTTAGGATAAAATTTGTTTTAAGTACAAACCAATATGCACTTAAATTTAGCCTTCGCTCACATTTCACGACAATACCTGGTTTTATAGGAGATGCTATTACCAAGTAATTTAACTAGATCCAATAGCGCCATCTACAATTAGCAAAGTAAAAGGTTTTCAAATATTTTTCTTTAGTTGGGATAATTTTTTTTCTGTACTGAAAATGTCCCACATTGGGAAATTATATATTTTAAAAAATGCAAAAGTGCGAAAAACTAAATGTTCTCACTTTGTTTTACGGCATTTATAAAACAAAAATAATTTCGGTAATTCCAGCTAAGATAAAACAAGAAAAGTTTGGTTGATTTCGCTTCAGACAGAGAAAAAAAATGTACTTGTCTTTTCATTCGGTATATGTAGCGTTTAATATATTTACAGAAAGGTGTTTATCACAAATACACAAGCATACAAGAGTTACCAATGAGAAAAAGAAAACAATAATAAAAAAATCAATTTCTGACTGTCATTTAAGAGAGCAAAACAATACATCGTGCTGCATAATACCAGATCAACCAGCATAACTAGAAATCATCTTTTCCTGATCCTGCGTTGAGGGCAGATTAAAGAAAAGAAGAACATTTATCTCTGAGCCTCACATCTGATTCCCTCCAGTTTTAATTTGGATAATTCATCCCTAATCCAGAGTCATTGGGTGTGTGTAAATATCTGGTTTAAACTGTGTGTGTGTGTGTGTGTGTGGATGGATGGATGTGTGTTTTAGTTTACCTGGGACTTGTCTCCACCTAGGACGTTGACCATGACCTCCATGACCGTCTCATGCATTCCCAAAACCCTCATCAGATTGGGATGCTGGTAGAAAACCTTGTTGTTCATGATGTCCCTATAACCACAAAAATGAAGTAAATCTATGCGCCTTACATCACCATTCATCTCCAGAACCATGTTCCCTTCTGTTCTCTTACCCGAGCCCATCGATCATGAGCTTCTCCTCCTCCTTGCCCATGCGCACTGAAAGCAGCGACCTGATTTGACCCAGAGAGGCCAGCAGGTTGATGGCATCCTGCACCGAGGCGGCGCTGATTGTGTACGACTTCTTCATGGCTCGCAGCAGCTCGCCGATGCCGTCGTACTGCCTCCGCAGCAGGCTGAACATGACTCTGACCAGCTCCGGGTCCTGGATGTGGGACTCCTGGGCCCAGCTGGTGATCGTCTGGGAAATCAGCTCCTTCAGGTTGGCTGGAGGAGGAAGGAAAACATATTAATCCCCTTCAACTCAGCCAAACAGAAGGGCTTTTTAAAGGTGATTGATGGGTTTGAAGTTGTGACTCTGCATCTCAATTTTTGATTGCGCCACTAAAGAACCTTTATTTTGTTTTGTAGTGCTTCAGTAACACACTTCCTGGTGCAATTTGGATCTTTCTTCAGCTCCGTGTGCATCACATGATCGCCGCCATGTTTGACTGCAGGTACGATGTCCTTTACTTAAAATATTAGTGTTGCTCTAAAACAATGAGCCAAACTACAACGGCTTATTAGTGACATTATAAACAGAAAAAATGGAGGAGGAAATGTATGCCAAAAAAAAAATCTTACAAATTTTGAGTCTGAAAAGTCAAAAAATTAATTTCTCTGTTTAATCTCAGATTTTTTCTGAAGGAAAGGAAATTTGAGTTTAAAAAGTTGAAAATTTACCAAAAAAAATTTATTATTGGATTAATTAATGTCGAGAGAAAAAAGAAGAAAATTTCAGATTTAAGTAAAAAATTTGCAAGAAAAATTGTTGGATTAATTTTGGAAATTTTCTAGAAAATCCAGGGAAATTTCTGAGTTTAAAATGTTTAATATTTGCTAGAAAAAAACTTAAACTCTTAGATTAATCTCACAAATTGTCTAGAAAAAACATGAGAACTTTTGATATTTAAAAGTCAAACATTTGCTAGAAAAAACATAAATTCTCTGATTAAACTGAGAAAATGTCTAGAAAAAAGTTAAAATTTCTGAATTTCTGTCATGTATCCAGAACCAGTTTTTTCCAAAGCACTGCAAGAAACTTGATATTTTCCATCCGAAATAAAAGAACTAAGAAAATATTCAAATCTATTTCATTTAACATTTGAAAATTTAAATATACTTCCAATAGTGTTCAAATAAAACTTTAGGATATAATTTGGCTACTTTAAAACACACTGCATAAAGAACAGCATTGTAGTTAATCTCACAACCCTGAAGTAGCCACTCTTCTCTCTCCGTAGATAAACGTTGTGCAACTAACTCTCTCTGATAACATCGGCAACCAAAGGCCCTGCTGAACTTTGAGAGTTTCAACGCACAACATCTGTAGCAAACAAAAGGTCGTATTCCAGCAGAATCGTAATGAGGGACAAGGCAGGGAGCCGAACGCCCTGAAGGTGAAACTCCGACAGCTTCACAGCTGCTCTGTGTCATCTACTCCTATTACACTTTTAACAACACAAAATAACCCAGGCTTGCTGCATTTTCTCTATTACAAAAGCCCTGAACGCTTTAAACTCACACTAACATTATGCTATATTACAACTTCATCTCTGGAACAAAGTTCAGCAAACCTATTAACCCGATAAACTAAATCACTAACAAAGCGTTTTTCAAACTCAACTCAAATCCCATTGTTTGCAGATAAAGTTCCTAAAAGACTAAACTGTGTTTCAGAATCACCTCGGTTATCATTTGTCACCTCTATGTAGCTCCTCAATTATGCAGGCTAGCTGGGCGAGAAAAGAGCACAGCATTAAAATTCATAGCCTCAAGTCTTACAGACTCTGCAGATTAGTCTTTCTATTATATGAACCTGAACAAAGCCACACATTCAGCAAGAGGAAGCAAGTAAAGTGTAAAATCCACTGACCAAAGCCTGAACTGAGGTTCAGCACTGAGCAACAAGTATAAGAGCAGGGATAAAGAAATCTGCTCAGTTTACCAGATTTCTCAGGCTTTTATTTTGGAATAAAAGGAGACTTTGATGGGCTGCATGGTGGTGCAGTTGGTAGAGCTGTTGCCTTGCAGCAAGAAGGTTCTGGGTTCGATTCCCGGCCCCGGTCTTTCTGCATGGAGTTTGCATGTTCTCCCTGTGCATGCGTGGGTTCTCTCCGGGTACTCCAGCTTCCTCCCACAGTCCAAAAACATGACTGTCAGGTTAATTGGCCTCTCTAAATTGTCCCTAGGTGTGAGTGTGTGTGTGCATGGTTGTTTGTCCTGTCTGTCTCTGTGTTGCCCTGCGACAGACTGGCGACCTGTCCAGGGTGACCCCGCCTCTCGCCCGAAACGATAGCTGGAGATAGGCACCAGCAACCCTCCCGACCTCAGTAAGGGAAAAAGGGAATATAGCAAATGGATGGATGGAGGAGACTTTGATTTTAACTTGAACTGAAGCTCAATAAATATTAAACATTTACTTTACTAATGCAGGCAGATGCTGGAGGATGATTTGGTTCTTTTTCTAACATGAAATTGATCAGGTTTTTACAAATCCCTTTCCTTTTTCCAGTGTAAAGGAGGAAGGGAAAGAGCTCCCAGAAATCACGAGAATGTTTTTCTCATCAGTGTGTTGTTCGCTTACTCGGGGCGGCCTGTTCCGTCTCCGCGGGCTCCTCTTCTGTCTTCTGAGGGGGGCCCTTGATCTTGTAGAGCAGAGCCAGGAGCCGACCTTTAATCGATGTGTCCGCCTCTGGCTCCTCCTCCTCCACGGGAATTCCTGCCAGGGCAAACACCTTTCCTTGAGTTTCAATGCGATTGCTCAACTGCACAAGCAGGGAAATTACATTTACAACAAAGCTGCTGCTAAATCAGCCGTAAATAATCTCTGTCAAGTCTTTAAACTAAAGACATTTGCATTTTGTGTGACAATACTATTTAAACCAGAGGTTTTCAACCTGTGGGTCTTTGGAAGTTGGACTATTCCTCTTCACAGCTTTGTTTAAAATGTTTTTTGTTGGAAAAATGTTTGCCAATTCTCATCATTTTATGTCATCTAACAAGAATGAGTCACATTTATTGATTACAATGATTTAATAATTATCATTTTTTTATCTTATAGTCTGGATTATTGACGGTTAAAGTAAAACTTGCACATTGCAGCAAAATAGTATGCAGATTTTTTAATGTAGACGAAATAAGAAATGCAGCCCAGCAGGTTTTTCTTCAATTTTGTAGTAAATTTACTCAAAAAAAATGACGCTAAAAGTACCAGCAAAATGATCTTCAATGTTTTTCTTGCCATTAGGTTGTAAATAATTTTCCATGCCACAGATTAAAAATGGTCTTGATGCTAAATCCTAAAATAGAAATAAAATGGGGCTGCAGAGTGAACTGGCCCCGGTCTTTCTGCATGGAGTTTGCATGTTCTCCCTGTGCATGCGTGGGTTCTCTCCGGGTACTCCAGCTTCCTCCCACAGTCCAAAAACATGACTGTCAGGTTAATTGACAGTCATGTCAATTAATTTGTCAAAAGACAAAATTCTAAGTTGTCTTTTGTTGTAAAAATCATGTACAGTTGCAGCTGTATCTGGATTGAGAGCAGAGGTTTAGTCATGACTGTCCGACTATAATCAGCAGCTGAACTCTACCACAGTGCAGCCGTAATTCTTCATGGAAAGATGAGAGTTCATCCTGGATCTCCTCGGGACAGGGGCAGTCCTCCCCTGCACTGAAGTTCAGCAGAATATTGATCTGAAAGAAACAAGACGAGCCATAGAAGGTTAGAGGAAGGATAAGTCGAGGGAAACTTGAGAGAAGAAAAGTTAATTAGGATGAAACGAGCAATTAAGATGCTTGTCTAGAGACATAATCAATGAAAATGAAATTTAAACCAGGAATAAGAGTTAAATTATCTGAGACACAGTCACCTGAATAATTACTTGCATAAACCCCCAGAAATGTCTCCCAATGACTTAGATTTTAAAACAACTAGAGCTGGAGAATAACATGAGGAATAAAAAAAAAAATGCAAAAAAAAATTTGAGTTTAGATTAAGAACATTTATCTGAGCATCTTCACTAAGATGAATAAATAATGATGCTGTATAGTTATGAATCACAAACCAGTGTCAAATAAACCCAACCTTTCTGTTTAAGAACACAAAGTGAACATAATATAAAGCTTCATACAAACTTTTATTTACTATTAAAACATTAATATGTTCTTCCTTATAAATTATAGTTTTATCCATATTTCCAACAGATATAATGTTGTGCTTAAACTCTTCCACAACTTCAAACTTTAAATTGAAAACATAAAACACTTTAAGCGCCATCATTTCATATTTTCCAGCTCCTAAATGCCAGATGTTGGGCTCAACCGCACAGCCGATTCAATTTAGCTTCGCATGCAGTCCGAGCTGCCCTTCGGGTATTCAACCCCAAATAAGGTTGGGAGTCGATGGAAACCGAAAGCATTTGGAGGACAACAAAGCCATCTATGAAGGGCTCCGATTGGTGCTTTTTTGAAAAAGGTTTTCCTCTGATGGGAAAAAAATTTAATCAAGAGACAGGAAGAGTTGGAAGGACAAAGGAATCAGGTGATTCAATGATTAATCAGGAGATTCACCACCTAAAGTTCACATTTTTCCAGCTAAATGCAACAATTTAGTATGCATAGAGAAAAATACTCAGAATTATGGGACTCAAGAGAAAATAAGATGATGTATCTTTAAAAGAAAATACCACCTGGCCTGCCTTCAACTTCTATTAATTAGGTAATATCAGTCAAAATTAACATATACATGCTTTTTGGTTTTAAAACTCCACTAATAAGGAAATAAGAATCTGTTATGTCCTTACCAGAAATAACAGATTTTAATCCTAAGCTAATAATTTTCAATGCATAAAGCCATTAAAGTGCGGCACCTGTTCATGTGGCGGCGAGCGAAACTCCTTGGTCTTCTTGGCCGTGACGGCGGCGGACATGTTGAAAGCCAGCATCAGCTCGTTGTAGCGAAACTTCTGGTTGTACTGCAGTTTGGAAACGAAGCGGTCGGAGAAGGAGACGATGGCCTCGATCCGGTGCTGCAGCTCGCAGTCGCAGAAGTAGTGCAGCAGCTCGCACATCTGGAAACAGCAGAAATCTGATCAGAAAAAGTAACGTTTTTATCTTTATCTGATGAGATAAAGGTAATTTTGGCTTAATTAGAACTTAAAGGTGTCCTCTTATGGATCCTGGAACAGGCTAGGACCGTGGGCACAGACCATGTTCATTACATTTATTTGTTCAAAATTATTCTTAGATTTTAAAAAAATGTGTTTTGAACTGTTTTAGGGATTCTGTCACTTTAAAGCCAGGTAAGTTGCTGCTGCCCGTTCCCCAGAACGGTTGTAAACAGGTCCACAATTATACAACCATACATCTTTGAAATGCATAAGTAGGGCAATATGCACAACCAACAAGGAAGCAGCAAGTGGTCAGTCAACAACAGAACACTTGTCTTTTCCAGCAGCCATTGTACAGCGTACAGTGGTAATGCCAGCTGACCAAACGTGCTGGAGCTAAGCTTTGGTTGCTAGTTAATGGCCAGAGCTTCACTGGGGTTGATAATTTAGGCGAAGCTCCTGCTATTTGGAAGATTTTTGAAATCTTCCAAATAGCAGCAAAAATCATTAACTTACTTCTAAAAAAAAACAGCTGGAATTTTTTTTAAAGCACTTGAATTGTTTTTAGAAGCAGTAAAAAGCCAGATAGATTCACAAAAGAGTTAATTTTGCATAATATGTCTCCTAGCATGTAGCATTTTTTCACTGAAATTAAATATTTCATCACCTGGTGCTTGACAGACTCCGGCAGGGATTTCTCCAGCAGACCTTTGGCGGCCGGTTTGCTCTCCTTGGTCTCCTCCTCTCCTGCCTCCACAGCCTTTTCCTCGTTCTTGCTCACCTCCTCTTTCTCCCCTGCCACCACCACCTCGCCCCCACCCCCCTCTTCTCCCTCCTTGGCCTCCCCAAACACGTTGGGCTCGATGAGGAGGAGAATCAGCCTCACCTCGTCGCTGGTCAGGACTCCCATGATGAGCAGCGTTCCGATGAGCTTCAGGATGGGGACAAACTGGTACTCTAAGCTTCCGCCTACCGGGTCTCGGATGTGGGAGCCTCCTCCCTGCACGGCCTCCGTCAGCATGCTGATGGCTTTCTCCTTCAGAACGCCCAGGGGGATCTGGGGGCTGTAGAGGAGCTGGTGGCGTTTGGTGCTGATGATGCCGACCGGGGAGAAGTTGACCCGGGGTTTGAGGGAAGTGCTCAGGCCGACTCCAGGAAGAGAATGCCGCTTGGATTCATCCGGGAACAGCTTGATGGACCGGGTCTCATCCGTCACAGGGATAATGAATTCATTGTTCATCATCAGCCGTGCCTCTTTCGCCGTCTCAAGGTGAATGCTGGATGAAAAAAAAAAAAATAGTAGTGGTGATTTTAAAGATTTTAGATGACCATAACTAATGCAATGTAACTGGCAGGATAACTTTTGTAGACTAAAACAACGAGATACAACATGCAGCTATGAATTCATATGAAGATGAAAGCAGATAATTTGTACGCTTCCTTATTGGCCTCCATTGCTTCTAAAAACAACCCAAGTGCATAAAAACAATATGCTCATGTTTTTGAGCCGTTTCAAAAATCTTACTAGTGACAGGCTCCGCGCTGTTACCGAGCCACCAGCAGGTTTGGTCAGTTAATACTGAGCTGTACAATGGCTGCTGGAAAAGACAAGAGTTTTGTTGTTCAGAAACTACATGCTACAGTCTGAAGTCTTAATGGTTGTGCAGGAGGCTCAACTTCTGCTTTTTAAAGTTGTACAGTTGTATAATTGCGCGTCTGTTTGCAGCCGTTTTCACGTGTGAGTGTAAACATTGAGTTGGGAGTGTGGCCAGCAGCAGCTTATTTAAATTTAAAGGCCCCTAAAACAGCTTAATCTGAAAGGAACCCAAAATAGGGAAAACTGAACACTAAAATCTCGTTATCTAAGAATGATTTGGTGCAAAAACTAATAATTTTTTTGTGCCTAAATCAATCTGTTCATTGAAGCATAGTAAGTCACCATCTTCTATTTTTAAATCGGACTAAAACTTTCCAGGTTTTTGTTGGAATTACTAAAATTGTTAGTGCCAGAATAAATCTGGATTTTTTTCAAAACACTCCCCAAAGTGCCTTGAACAAACTGCTTCTTTTGTGACACCATAGAAAAATTTAAAGAAATTAAAAATGAATCAAACTGTGTTTTTGGATGCTACAAACAAATTGCCTAAAAAGCTCATTTTTATCCAACTCCTCTGTTATGCCATTGAGTTTGGGAGCCTCATAAGTCACAGTTCAGAGGCATAAATGACAGACATTTATCTGAAAATGGTCAGATAATATTGTAAAAGTGAGTGTGAAATTGCCCAAAAAAAATCTAAGAAAATGCTTCAAAAGAGCCTCAGAAAAATGGCGAACATTACCTGGGATCACTTCAAGAGCTACAGGACAACTCGGCTCATTACAGGCAAAATACACAGAACTGAGGGAAACTGAAGGCAGAGATGGACTCAAAAAAGAAGAATATTCACACAGGAGATGTGAGCTGGCTACATAAATGCATCTCTTCCATTAATTTGATTTACTGAGGATTTGTGATGTTGATTGCGTTTACCACTTCATCATGTTAGCACTTATTGGCACTAAAGCTGACACTGAAACAGCCATACATCAAGATCGTTTTTTCTCTATCCTTTGCAGTGCAGCGGAGGTGTAACCATAAGGCAGGTTTTATTTTTTATAATCTAAAAAGAAGAAGAAATACCTAGATCTTCCAGTCAAGTGATAAAAAAGAAACAAAGATGAATTACCCACCTGACGAGGACGTCGTAGAAGCCTTCTCTGAGCATGCCCGACAGGTACTGGTTGTCGATGGTGTAGAGAAGCTGTGATTGGTCTAAGTGGCTGCAGAGGGCATGAGCCACACGCGTGTTTCCCAGAGCACAGAGGGCGCAGTACAACTTCAGCGTGTGGGAGTGGAACTTCCTCAGGTCTTCATGCTCTGACAACTCCATGATGTCCAAACACCTGGAGATTGACAGGAAAATATCAGCTTTTTAGTCCATTCGCTGATCCGTTTTCCTTGATTTAGGGAAATGTTTTCACCGTCTGTCTCTCGTTTGACCTCTGGGGATCCTGTTTGAGGTCTATTTCCAAAAAACACTAATTTGGGGTTCCGCAGATATTTAAATGCATCTGCTGCTTTAGGTAATTATCTTAAAAACAGGATTTTGTTTTTTAAGATAATAAAATCTTACAAAACAAGGTTTTGTTTTAATTTTTTATATTTGCTGTAAGATAACATTATTTTAGTTCTGCTAAAAAAATAGCAGAACAGTTTTTTTTTATTTTGTTAAATTTTAAAATAAAAAATTTATTTAACAAAATTTAATTAAAATATTTTTGTTTTAAATAAAAATGTAAAATTAGCAGAACTAAATACAAAAACAATATTATGTTTTAACAATGCAATCCCTTAATCCATTTCAACTATGTTACTTTAAATTCATTCATTTTACTTTTGGCTTCAAACAAAGTGGTGCTTTTTCCAGCTGAGGTTCTTCGCTGAAATTAGGTCAGACATTCAATAAAATATATTCTATTTCAGTTTTCTTTTTTTTTTATTATTTGTAAAAAATTCTAAATTTCTGTTTTTTCTGCCAAGATGGTATCCTGATTGTACATTCATGAGAAATAATACAAACTAATATGAAACAGAGTGAAAAATGTAAAGGTGTTTAAATACTTTCTGATTCACTGTACAATTAAAGGACTTTGAGAAAATAATCCATGTTTTTCACTAAATCTCACTTGGATTACTGTAAATCCCACTGTGCAATTCCTGATAAAACCTCAACTCAATTCAAGGCAGGTTTCATCTGCGTGTCATTGTGATCCTCAGCTGCAGGCTGGGCTGGACTGAGACTAAAATAATAACCTTTGCATGATTATTTATACGACATGAGAGGGCACACAGCGTACAAGGAGGAGAGTAGGCATGTGAAAAATTGATACGCTCTTTCTTTACTCTCATGGACTTTCATCTTGGGAGAAACGGCCACAGTGTCTCAATTCCCATCTTAAGTGAAAGTGGATGTCAAAAAAACACTGCTAGATGTTTGAACTCAATGACACATTTAAACTGGTCTTGGAAGGCAAACATTAAGCTTCCTGAAGAGTCTTCTCAAGTTCTTGATAAGCTAAGAATGCTTCAGTAAAACAAATCAACTACACCAGTTCTTTTAATTGTCTTAGTCTTAAGTTTCAAATCTCTGCCTCAATATTTTTGCTTATTTTAATTGTACGCAGTTCTTTAAATGTCCTGTGAGTAAATATATTTGTCCATTTATCCATAACAACCGGAACTTCCAACATCTAGCAGTTATTTTCACAATTGACCGTCTAATTCATCAGATTAAACCGAAGAAAACATGCTCTGTGCGACGACGGGAGTAAAATTACCGTAATAACCTAATTTTGGCTGGAAAGCGCAAGGTCTCCCTTTTCAGAAACTGTTGGGAGTTTTTCAGATAGCGTAAAGTGTCATAGAATTATGGTGCTGCAAATTTGGCTGCGTTGTGGTTGACACGTTCGGTCTAGAAGCTTAAGAAGTGTGGTCAAATATCCAGACTGAATTATAATAACAAGCTTTTTGATGACGTCCAGAAATGGTATCTCTTCAACTTGCTAAGATATTATTGCTGTTAATAATTGATTTTTTTTTACAGTCCCACAAGAAAAGCAGCTCAAATGCGAGTAAACCTCATTATTTTCTACAATGGCTACATGTAAACTCAACTCAAAACTGCCCTGAGAAATACATTCAATCAGATGAGATATATCCGTCAGTCTTTTATGCGTTACCTGTTCTCCTCAGGTATGTGCACCGCCATCATCTGCAGAGGTTCCAGACACTGCACCACCCAGCCGTGCCGCTCGCTGACCCGAGCCGTCTCCACGTTCAGGAAGGTGTTTGGCATCCGGCTCCAAAGCACGGCCACGATGGTTTGCACATCCAGACGCGGCGGGCACTGTGGAACCGGGTTCCGCTGCTCGCTTCTGAACATGGCTGACGACAGCGGCATGGCGTCCTGGGATACGACAGGGAAGGTTCCTTTATTTCATAAAAGTTTGTCCTTCAGAAAGATTAACGTGACTATCTAGCTCCAACACGTTTTAACACCGCCTTTTAGAACATACTCTTGCGTATTAAATCTCATGTTTAATGGAAGCAAATTGAGACAAACCTTTATTTTGACAAATTCAAACTGGAAGAGGTTGGAGCTGGAGGGGCAACAAAACACAGCCGGGAATAGCTTGGTGTTCGGCTCCACCTGGAAACAAATAAACCAGAAGGAATGTCATGCATCACTAAATGAACAGAGAAGATTCTTCAAATTTAATCCTCAAAGTATTCAAAGCAGCAAAGCGTCCTTGATCAACAATAATCTGAATGTTGAACAATTCTGAGATCCAGTTGAAAAGATCACCAATATTTACTGAAGGCAAAATCAAAAACAGAGATTCTTACTTTTTTAAAACATTTACAATATTGAGCTGCTGCTGCTTTTCAAGAAAAAATTTATATTAAGTAACTCAGAACAACAGCTACTTGGTATATAATTTCTGAAATTTAAGACCTATGAATGAAATATGAAATAATACATTAAATAAAATTCATTTAAAAAAAAAAATTATATATCGAGATGTTTTTTGCAAAAGATTTGCTTATTTTGAATTGGAACAAAGATTAAAAATGTACTTTTAATGTTGAAACTTTAACATTTAATAATTTCATTATTTTCCAAGGCAACTTTGGAAAGTCTTAAAATTCATACTGCAGAGATTTTGCCATCCACTGAAACAAACAAAAAGAGATAAAAAATGCATTTACATCCCGATTTATTTGTGTTTTGCCTTCCGGCTGAATTGGATGGATGTACAGGCATAAACAATCCTCACATCGAGGCGTATTCCCTGTGGCATCCCAGCATTTAGAACAGTAGAGTCTTATTAACCTGATATGCTGTAGGCAGTTCTTTGCCGTCGGCAGTGAAGGAGACGAGGCCGGTGGCCAAATCCACCAGACAGCCGATTTCCAGGTCGGTGTTTGAGGAGGAAGATGGACCGAGAGCATCTGCTGCACACACCATGTAGCAGTTGCTCCTCTGAATACTGCAGCAGGAGGAACAACAGGAAGAGTTGAAACCTCTGCGAAATACACTCCCAATAATTCAGATTGGATTTGTGTTTTGCGGAATAAAAAAACGTCCATTCCAGGCAAAATAAAGGCATTGAATAAATACTGAGCTTGGGTTTCAATGCTGATCTAAACAAAGAAAGGAATGCCTTTATATAATGATGGTCATATAACGTCAATAACTTCTCAGCTGTTTGAAAGATAAAACTATATATTTTTAAGCTACTGCAATGATTTCTGTATATTACGTAGTTGCTTTGGAAAATATAACACTTTAAAATAAAAGGAAAATATCATTATAGACGTTCATGCTGAATGAAATGCAGCAAAACTGACTGTAGAAACTATTTCTATGTGAGCAGATTTAGCTGCACGTCCATACAATAGTGTAACCATCTGGAATGTGACATTCTAGATCAGGGGAGTCAAACTCATTTTTGTTTTGGGCGAAATCCAGATCAGGAATGCTCTGAAAGGGCCGGTTGTGCCAGGATGTATTGATAAAACCTGTTCAAAAACTGTTAAAATATCAAAAAAATTCTTAAAATTACTGAATATCTTTTCAGTCCCTCCAGGATTTTGTGATTCTTCTTGTGATGTTTTCCAATAAAAATCATATTTGCGCTTATTTATGATGGTAAATCTGACTTTTTATTCCTCGCTGTAAAGATCCTGGACTATAATCTAACATAAATTAAGGCTGATGCAGCTGTTTAGGTTTTTTTTTTTTTTTTGAGAAAAATCTGCTGTTAGCGTAATTTGTTGATTCTGCATTCATTTCCACAATAATTCTCAATAAACTGGAGGGATTGATTGATATAATTTTGCAGTAAACAAATAAAAACTGCATTGATTTGATTGATAACATGATATTTAAGCACATTTGGTGTTTAGCCTAGAATCCAGAGGGCCACATGAGAAGCTAAGGCGTGCCGGATTTGGTCCACGGGCCTTCAGTTTGACATAGATAGACCTGCTGTATTTCCCAAAATTCAAATACACCGTGACATTTAATTCTTTGCTTTAATTTTACTTCAGTTTCTAGGTCTGGTCAGAGGAATGACGTTATTGAAGAGAATATCCTCTGAAGCATATTACACTGAGGAGTTCTGGACGTCTACCCCCAGACTTCCTATGAACTGCAGATATTTAAAACCCAGCAGCTTGCCTCTCGTGGACGCGGCCCCGCTCGTCTCCCAGAGTGACGGTGACGGTTTGCGTCTTGCTGAGACTGAAGTTCTTGCTGTAGTAGTGATAGTCTGGTGTGACCCAACCCACCCACACGGTGGCGGGATCCTGTCCGGCAAACACTCTCACCGAGTGGTAGAACTGCAGATTCAAAAACAAATATCATTTAATGAAATGAGAAAGCATATTGTGAAGATTAAAAAGGAATATTTTATCAAGGTTAAGAATCAGTGGCGATTTACGGTTGAGATCCTTCCATAGTCAATACTTCCATCTTCTTTGGGAGGTTGGCTGAAAAAACAAATGAATATGTTTAAATAAAAGGGTTCTGGCAGCTTCTGGAAGAAAAGAAACAGATGGATGGATGAAAAGGAAAAGAAATGGAAGGATAAATAGATAAATGAGTAAAGAGAAAGGAAACGAATGGATAAAAAAGGAAAATAAAGATTAAAAAATGGATAAAAACAAAGGAAATGGATGAATAGATAAATTAATGGATAAAAAAGGACAAATAGATTAACAAAGACAAATAGATTAATGGAAAAAAAGAAATGAATTGGATATATAAATATACCAATAGAAGGAATTTTAGGTCTGGCGAAAGAAGAATGAAATCACGAAACACAATTTTTCCATTCTCTATTTTCCAACCTCATCCCTTCCTGGAAAACATTTCACTCCATACATTTCCAAACCACATTGGAAACGTGAACAAAAGTAACCTTAGATCTTGCATTGATTGTTTTACTATCTATTCAAAAGAAAAAATTAGGCTCAGATGCCCTACCTGAGTTTCAGCGACTCGTCCAGTAGCCTGTCTGCAGAGTAGAAGTCCACCGGCATGCTCAGTCTGCAGTAAACCATGTCGCTGTTGCTGTTCTGGGTGCCAAACGTCTTATGTGTGACCTTAAGACACGGGGGGCTGTCCACTGTCCCGTCAATTCTGGTAACCTAAGAGGACAAGAAACAAATCCCAAAGAGTGAGGATAGACGGCGTGTCCATCAACAGCAATCTGTGGCCGTTTTTGCTGCGTTTGCTTCGACCATAAGATGTCACAAATTCACTGTGTCATGACAGGGCAGTATGAGACAGATAATCTGAGAAACAAAATCAAGCTCCTCTGGCTTCTCCAAGTAACTAGAAACAACCGATCAGAGCCTGTAGGGGGGCTTAGTGATGTCAATCAATCTCTGGCCCCCTGGTTTCTGCTACACTACAGCTGAATGTGAATGTGTAGGCCAGTTAGAATAGCCATCAATGATGGTGCATAAAAGGTTTTCCAGCGTGTTCATGAGGATGATTGACAGCACTGAGACCCTCCTTCTGACTCCTATTGGTTGTTTTTGACCCGGAGAGCAGTAATGCCACAGGTAAGACATGGAGGATCACAATCTTTCGTGACATAGTGAAAGTTTTTAACCCTTTAAGGTCTAAGTTTCAAATCCATGCTTGGATATTTTTGCTTATTTTAATTGTACAAAGTTCTTTAAATGTCCTGTGAATAAAAATATTTTTGCCCGTTTATCTATAGCAACATCTCGCAGTTATTTTCACAATTTACCGTCTATTAAATGAGTTTCATCAGATTAAACCAAAGAACAAAAACATGCTTCCTGCAACCAGGAGTAAAATTACCGTAATAACCTGATATTGTTTGGAAAGTGCAACGTCTCTCCTTTCAGAAACAGTTGGGAGTTTTTCAGATAGGACAAAGTATCGCAGAGTCCCGTTACTGCAAATTTGACTTGTAAAAATGTGTGGTGGGCAACACCTTTCGGCCGATAAGTGCTAAATATGTAAAAAAGACGCCACATTTGAAAAAAAAAGGCTCACGTTTTGATGAAGTGCTTTTCAGCCACATCAAAGCTGCAATGAAAACTTGATTTTTAATCACTTATCATGTGAACAAGCTTATTCAGACCTGATTTTAACAGCATTTCTTAATTAATACAGTTATTAAAGGTACATTAGAGTACCTTTGAAATGGAAACGCGGCTCATGAATGCTGCGTATAGTAAGGGATGGTGTTCTCTACCTCGATGTGCATGTGGTCCTGGGGCACATTGAAAAAGGTGGGCAAACGCTTGCTGAACCACATGGTTATCTCTCTGTTCATGTTGACAGCAAAGGGCTCGAAACCCTCCTGCAGACCACACATGGTGTAGTACTTGAACGTGCTGGCGTCCTTGCCGAGGTTCATGCGGCCGATCTGAGACATCCCGAGGCTGCACACCGGAATAAAACCTGCATAAGGCAAGACGTTAGTGGACAATTAGTTCTTGTGTTATGTTTTCTATTTCTAAAACTAAAAGAATCTGACTGAAGTTCTCACCATCCTCCGTTTCAAAGTCAGCGAAGCCGAGCTCAGAGCCCTTGCTGGTGATCAGGAGCTCTCCATTCAGAGTGAAAATCATGGATTTGTCCTCCATGTTGATCATGCAACCAACCACATCACCCTTTTTCCAAGGTTGCCCAAAGTAACGGCTACCGGCGTGCATCCGTCGACCCTGAAGAAACAAAAGCATTATGAGAAACAAAACCAACAGAGATTTCTTGCTTGGATTTCATTGCAAACAAAGAGCAGCTGTTTCAGTTTACCCTGTATCCATCAAAGACGTAGGCCTGGTCATCTGTTCCCAGCTCCACATCGGGCCTGCAGCCTGGCCTGGCCCAGCCGACCCGCATGTCGCCTCCACTGAGGGCCTCGAACTCAAAGTACCACTTCCCGGTCTTCACGGCGTACGTTTGCTCCACGCGGAAAAAGCGTATTGTCTCGATGCTCTGATTATCTATACCATGCACAGCTTTGGTCCAGAGAGAAAAAGGAAGAGCCATGTAATTAGAAATGCAAATAATGATATATGATGACACTTCCAAACAGCAGACCAATGAACTAAAGATGAATTAGTTCCCAATTTTAAAGGTTAAATAATCAATTTCTCTGCACTGCACTGACAGCTCTGGTCATCCTCAGTTAAATTTGATGTTATCCAGCTATTGGCTTAGGCAGCCATTTAACAAATATTGATCACTCTGCATTAAGTCCATCTTTAGCTACCATTCATTTTGTGCTGATATTTTTGTCTTCCATAGAAAATATGCCTGGCTCAAAGCTTTGGTGTTCAGCTGCAAAAACAAAATATTAAAGTAAAATTAAAATAAAACTTGAGGGAGAAATAGGAGCTTCTTGTAATTCCTTAATATTGATATAAAATTATTAGTTATAAGATCAACTATCTGTCAGTAAAAGAAGACATCAGACTAGTTCTAGTTACCCGCCATAGCTGTTTGTGTTGCCCTGAAGTTTTTCACGATTCTGCAATCGAGGAAATTCATGCAAAAACATCAGCATATCCCTGTGAGTTTATTGGTCGAAAACATTGGGTTTGAGTCACTTCTATTTCTCTGCTGCTTCAGCTTTAGATTGTGTCAAATTGAAGTCTGTCGTTGATACGGTAAGTAATAAGAAGCCACATTTATCCATTTATCATCATAGATCTGCACAAATATCGCCAAATGTCTTGCAAATACTTCTGAATTAGCACCACAAGATCATTGCAAAAATCACAAAAACAATCCTGGAAATCCTGGAGGGACTGATCAACGTAAAAAGATGTTCAATATTATTTAATTTTACGAAGTACTTATTGAATTAATAGTGGGTTTTATCAATGCATTTTGGGGGCAACCGGCCCTTTAAGAACATTTATGACCCAAAATGGAGATTAGCTTGACACCCAGACTTGGATAATTTATCATAATCAGAATCTCACCCTCCTGGTCTGGAGGGTCGATGTCATATCCGTATCCAACCATCGTCCTAATGGCCTCTCTCAGACTGTCTCTGTTAGATTTCTTTGTGCGTTCATCCAATAAAGCATATGGCACCAAGCGAGGATTACGTCTGCTCTTCACATCCTGCAACACAATTTCATTTATGAACTCTGCATCAACATCTCAGTCTGTCTGAACAGCAAGTGTGAAAGGCTTAATTTACCTGCTGGATGCCATAGGTCCATCCTTGTTTGATTCTATCTTTGGCCCAAACGTTGTGTGCATTTTCGGCCAGTTTATCAACCAGAACCTCTTGACCTGGAGTCAGTTTCACGTCAGAGAGTTCCAGTGGCGCAGGCTTGTATCCATTAGACATCATGTAGCTGGGAGATTTATTAAAGCAGAATTACAAAATGTGGAAATTTGCACAAAACAAAGATGGTAAATCTGTCGCTATGTTGACCCTACTCTTTTGGTAATTTGATTTTCTTCAGATCCTCTTCAGCGTGAACATTAACCTGGGCAACATGGCAGCCGAGTGCCAACAGCGTCCTGCAGTAAATGAGAACAATGACAAGTCTTCATCAATACAATGACACTAGGCTTCATTCAGCTCTGACTGTCTGGATAAACGGCACTATAACAGGAAGTTCCTTTCATGAGGTGAGCCAAATGTTTTTACAGTAACACCACTCAGATCTCAACTTAAAAAGCCTCTGCAGCCAATATTTCCTAGAAATCAATGCTGGAACTGTACCAGAAGACGAATGTCATTACAAAAGCTGCTTTAATCTTATTCTTAATCTTGCTGCTAAGCATTATGCAGGAAACTGCTGCTGCAGTTGTAGGAATGGATAATTGGATTATCTAACGGCCTAAAACACATAACCCTCTTCTAGTGGTGTGCAATCTAAAAATCTTGCAAGCCTCAACAAACTGCATTGTTTGATTGCAAAAAAGAACAAATATTTATAGTTACTAATTGTGGCAATAAGGGAAGGCGTTAGCATTCCAACTTTCCACAAGGATTAAGAAAACAAAACAAAACAGAAGTTATTATTTTTGGACCTAAAGAGGAATGACCTAGAGTCAATGCACAGTTTCAGTTATTACAAATAAAAACCAGCAATCAGGCCTGAAGTCTCGGAGTAGTAATGGAGTCAGACTTGATCCTTCAGAGCCACAGTTACAAAGTCAGCAAGATCTAAAGAAACTCATCCATGTGTTTATCTTCAGTCACACTGACTACAGTGTCTTCTCAGGTCTGCCTAAAAAGTCAATCAGACCAAAACCCTGCTGCTGCTGCCGCTGCTGTTCTGACTAAAACCAGGAAGTTAGAGCTCATCACCCAGCTCTAAAGTCCTCCCACTGGCTCCCTGTAGCTCAGATAATAGATTTTAAAATGCTATTGCTAGTTTATAAATCACTGAATGGCTTAGCACCACAATACGTTAAAGATCCTCTGTCGTCATAGCAACCTTCCAGACCTCTCAGGTCTTCTGGTTCTGGTCTGGAACCCCAGAACCAGCTGCAGCCTTACTTGAGTGTTTCGCTTGACATCTGCACATTGTAGTTCTTTTCGGTTTCAGGCAGCTTGCTGAAATCCACAAGACAAGGGTGCTGCCTCTTGTTGTCATCACGAACCTGTGGAGAAAGAACACAGCGTCTCTGTTTAAAGTTTCATCTGGCGACGCCATCATCTTGCCTGAAAGCCTCCCTTTCTGCTGCAGAAATACATTTTAAAAGCCTTCCTGACTTCTTCAAAGCCAGGAAGAAGTCAGATTTGTCTGCTTTTAGTTCAGTTCAACAGTTTTTGCTTAGACAGAAGTGTTGCAGTGGATTATGTTTTAATTAGCGCCTTTACTGTCTGCAGGAAAACTGATTAAGAGAGATTTACTGCCATCATGACATTCACTGATTACACTCTCTGCTGCAGATTTTTTTAAACTGACAGCATTTACAGAGTGAGAACCCAGCAAACAGATGTGATGTATAACACATTCCTGCTTGCCAAACATCTAAAAAGAGGAATCTGACCTGGAATTATAGCCATGTCACTCTGGGCTCATTGAGCTTCTTACAGCACATTTTTTATCCCAGGCATCTGTTTGGACCTAAACGTTGGCCTTGATATATTTTTTTTAGACCTTTTATCCCAGTCTTAATTACTGTGGATGTCACATTCTTGGAATAGAAACGGGATGAATTAATATTGGCTGAATGGCCTCTGTAGGAGCAGCCTCAGAGGAATATTATCCTGTGATAACTACAACGATAAAAAAGAGGCCAACTGTGTGATCAGACTTCTGATGGTGCTTCTGCACTGATGACATGCAGAGAGAGAGAGAGAGAGAGAGAGAGAGTTACTGACGGTAAAATCATGGACGGAGACCAGAGTGATGAAGATGTCTTTGGATAGTGAACAAATTCATGTTAATGCAGTTTTAGCTCATTTGTATTACCTAGAGCATGTCAGCTGAAGCCTTAAAACCTTTCCTGAATTTTTCAAAAGTACTTTGGAAGGACAGTCAAAAGTTTCCAAATTTCAACTAAAAGAAATCAAACTATTAAGGGAAAACTAGCAGCATTACCCAGAACCAACAGTGTTTTTCTGTTTTCTAAAGATTCAGTATGTGTAAAGTATTGAGAGTCTACATAAATACATTCGATGTTGTGCAAATTCACAACATTGCATTTCACGGCACTTGATCAAACAAATGAGACCAATTAATATCCCATTAAAGCGTCTCCAAAGTGTGTACACTCCTGCTAATAGGTCATGTTTTGTGACATTAGACCATAATAAATCACACAATGAAGGAGGACATTAATAACAGGAGAAATGATGGTTATCCAAAATATGTGAAAACAAAAGCAGCTGGGAATTTATATACAGATGAGACCAAACTAAACATAAATAATATGCACTGCTAGAAAAAAGCAGGTTTTCTGCAATTTAAACTTCTTACAAGGAATAACTTTTACTTGATTTATCTCCCTGATCATAATACGTTTCAGCATCTGCAAGCAATAAATCATTTTTCAGACATAGTAAAACATTTTCAGGCTACTGTCTGCAGCGCCGCATCATCAGTCATGAGTTTCAACAACCTGCATCTCATCCTTTACAGCAGGTTTACCTTGCCGTACGTCCAGCCCAGTTCAATTTTATTCATTCCCCAAAGTTCGTGGATGTTTTCTGCCAACTTGTCGCGGATGTTCTCCAGATGAGGAGGCAGAACGATCTGCATAGAAAGAGAAAAAATAAATAGAGCCGTTTTATTAATGCATTAAAGAAAGTCATTAGGGAAGCATCTGTTCATCTTATAAAGAGGAGCTAAAGCAACATTTATTCATTCATTCTCAGAAATACTAGCACACCTGGCTTGTGTCAACCGGAGAGGGAATAAAGGAGGCCTGAGACAGGAACTGAGTGGTTCCCAGCAGGTCACGGACCCCGTCATGGTCCCGCTTGTACTCCTTCACAGGCTCCACATGCATCTTCTCCTTGGGCAGGAGCGCTTCGTAGCACGGAGAGTAACCGGCTGGTGGCAAGAACTTAAAGTCTCCGTGACGGCCACCCAGCAGGAAACGGGCTCTGAAAACAAAAGTCACACAAACTACATATTACAGGATATGACAACCTGAATATTGAGGTAGATTTCGCATTATTTGGAAAATAGCCATTTTTATTGCTCTTTTTAGAGCTTATTTCAGTTCTTTTTACTAATCCTTGAAAAACATTCCCATTTAAAATAGACTTATTCGGGGGTGCTGTGGTGGCACAGGGGCAAAGCACAACCCACATATGGAGGCCTTAGTCCTCATGCCGGCAATTGCAGGTTCGATTCCCAGCCTGGTGACATTTGCCACATGTCTTCCCCCTCTCTCATTTCCCCATTTCCTGTCAAGGTACTTTCAAATAAAGGCCAATAGAGCCAAAAAATAAATAAAATAGACTTATTCAGGATTCCTTTGACTTAAAAAAGTGTATTTTATATAACTAAACTGTACACAGTATCTGAATTTAATTATATTGCTGAATTTTGTACGTTTTAAATGCTGCTCCGGTTTTAGGAGAGTTGCTGTTTCTGACATAGTGACATAAATAATGTGGTGTAAATTCAGGTAAAGTCGGTAATTTGATCAAAGCGTCAGGAGAGAGGAGGTACGGGTCGGTTGCTAAGCTAGCTGCTTCCAACTTTTGTAAATACCGGCGTCTGTGAGCCCCAACCAGGTGCGCTACGTTCACAGGCAAATTAGTTTGAATCAAACATGTAGAAGTTATGAATAAAGTGGCAAAAACAACTTTGGAAAACAATCTCAGTCGCCCCGTTCAATATCTCCATCCCTCATTTCCGACGTCCATCATGGCGCCTCGAATGATTAAGTGACAAAGTCAATGCTGGGAATTATTGTCAGGGTTTCCCATCCATCCATCCATCTTCTACCGCTTATCCGGGGTCGGGTCGCGGGGGCAGCAGCTTAAGGAGGGAGGCCCAGACTTCCCTCTCCCCAGCCACTTGGGCCAGCTCCTCCGGGGGAATCCCGAGGCGTTCCCAGGCCAGCCGAGAGACATAGTCCCTCCAGCGTGTCCTGGGTCTTCCCCGGGGCCTCCTCCCGGTGGGACGTGCCCGGAACACCTCACCAGGGAGGCGTCCAGGAGGCATCCTGACCAGATGCCCGAGCCACCTCAACTGGCTCCTCTCGATGCGGAGAAGCAGCGGCTCTACTCTGAGTCCCTCCCGGATGGCCGAGCTTCTCACCCTATCTCTAAGGGAGAGCCCAGCCACCCTGCGGAGAAAACCCATTTCGGCCGCTTGTATCCGGGACTCGTCTTTCGGTCATGACCCAAAGCTCATGACCATAGATGAGGGTAGGAACGTAGATCGACCGGTAAATCGAGAGCTTCGCTTTGGCTCAGCTCTCTTTCACCACGACGGACCGGTACAGCGCCCGCTTCACTGCAGAGGCTGCACCAATCCGCCTGTCGATCTCCCGCCCCCTTCTTCCCTCATTCGTGAACAAGATCCCAAGATACTTAAACTCCTCCACTTGAGACAGAACACCCCCGACCCGGAGTAGGCACTCCACCCTTTTCCGGCTCAAGACCATGGCCTCGGACTTGGAGGCACTGATTCCCATCACGGCCGCTTCACACTCGGCTGCGAACCGCTCCAGTGAGAGCTGCAGATCACGCTCTGATGAAGCCAACAGGACCACATCATCCGCAAAAAGCAGAGATGCGATCCTAAGACCACCAAAACGGATCCCCTCAACACCCCGGCTGCGCCTAGAAATTCTGTCCATAAACGTAATGAACAGAATCGCAGCCCTGGCGGAGTCCAACTCTCACTGGTGGGTTTCCCCCAGTGTACAATAATCCTGGTGGGCCATCAGGCTTAGATTAACTCATTTATAAAAAAATTTTTATGTTTGCTTTTTGGTTGGTGTTCACAAATTAATGTTCCAGTCTTCCAACAGATAATTATCAAGTAATATTTTCAAATTTCCTGTCAACGTTAAAAATCTTTTAACTCAAAAACACGGTGGGGCGTTGGATGAATGACCGCCCCAACCACCGGGCGTTGCACGTTTTCTGGGGGAAACCCTGATTATAACGTTCGTTATTCCTTCTTACTTCACTCCAGCAGAGAAGCTGACGACGGGGAAGAAGAATCCGTCGGTGTTAAAGTCCTCAAACATGCCCTGCACCGGCTGGCCGTTGATCCTGAAGGACATGCTGGGAGCGCCCAAATCCAAGCAGCAGCTGACCACGTCGTCCGAGTTCAGCAGGTGCTGGTTAATGGAGGCCACGGCTCTGGGGATCCGACCTGGGAGACGAGAGCGGATCTCAGTTACAGCACCAAAGTCAGAGCAAATGTAGGACAGAATGATAAGTGAGGAGAAGAGATGGGGCAGAGAGGCGGAGAGACGTCTGATGAATGCTTTAACAGGAGTGACATAAAATGGATGAGCGGGGAGACGTAATGGATCTTTTAGAGGCTTTGGAAGTGAAAAAATCATGAAGATGTGGAGCAGATTTTCAGCCAGCTGGAATATTTAGTGGCAGGATCTGCATCACATTTGATGTAAGTCGTTTAATGACTGGCAGTGTGTTTACAACAGCTTAGGTTTGTCCTTCACTGGAAAAGATTAAACGCACCATTTTTCAGTAGAAGTGAGCAAAGTTGCATATTCTGGAAATCAAATTTATCACCTTTACCGAAACTTTTTATCATTTAAGTTTGACATATTGTCAAACTTAAATCGTTTAGGGGTTTTACTAGGAGTATTTTGTTGAAACGTGGGACAGAATTTGGATAAAGTTTATAGGTGTCTACAGAATACTTTAATTAAATTTTGACCAAAAAACAAATGAACTTTGTGCGTAATATCATTTAATTGCAAATCAAAACTTCTTTTGATTTTTTTTGTTATCGTTTGGTTTGAGAAACTACAATAAAAAAAATTTACATTTAAAAAGGAAGTCTGAAACTGTCTTATAATAATATTGATTTTTTTCAATCAATCATCCATCTTTATTTTTCATTGGAAATCTTTAATGAAGAACTTAATCATGTTGAAAAAAAAACCTAAAATACATTCATATTTAGAAATAAGCCACTGATTGTAACTTTAGAGTTTAAGAAGGAAAAAAAAGCTTTTTTTTTTACTACAAACACATGAAATACTTTGAAGTTTAGTTGCTTTTCACACAGCCAACCAAACTCGCATTATATAAATTTAACCAACAGTAATTAACGAGTTATTAAAGAAAGCCCAGGCGGTTTAACTGAGTTTCCCACCTGACCACAGATGAAGTCCATCAAAGCTGTAGGAGTAAAGGTCATCCCCAACGCCGTTTCCACCCCAGCCCTCTCCTCCGCCGGGATACGGAGCGTAGCCTTTAGTGTTGGCCCAGCCCACTCTCAGGTGGGTCGGCTCTCCGGTCACAAAGTGGTCCACCTGGTCGATGACCAACTCGTAGTACCACTTCTTATACTGAGCCGAACCTTCAGCGATGCCCAGGAAGATGTTGGGCCTCATGCTGGAGTCAAAGGCAGAAGATAAGCAAGACTGTATATTAATACAAGACTGCATATTAGGGTGTCTAGTATTTATATTGCAAATGTTTGGAGTGCAAATAACTGTTGGTCAATATCCCAAGTGTTACGAACATGAATTTTCATGATATTGTAACATAATTACCCTGAGGGAAAATCCCAAAGTAACATAAATAAGTAAGTAAAGTAAGTTACATAAGTAAAGTTAGCAAATTTAGTAATGAAAGTAAGGTAAGTTAAATAAGTAAGTCAAGTAATTAAAGTAGGGTAAATAAATAAAGTAAGTAAGGTAAGTCAAGTAAATAAGTAAGTTAAATAAAATAAGTAAAGTAGGGAAGGTATGTAAAGTAAAGTAAGTACGTAAGGTCCGTCCATCCGTCCAACCAACAAAGTACTAGAAGTCACAGAGTGATGGAAACGCAGAAGAGGAATTTAAAAATATACATAAATCCCATTTAATATTGTGTTTAATATTATGTTTTTATGATGTAAATCACTTTGAGTTGCCTTGTTGCTGAAATGTGCTATATGGATAAACTTTGACTGATTGACGCTGTATATGTCTCTCAAGGAATAAATAAGAACTTCTTGTTGTGCATAAAGAGACAGTTTCAAAAATACTTTTTTGAAATGAAAGTTTTGAATGAAAAGCTGGAAGGAAAAAAGTTTCATATAGTCTACCGTTTCTTTCAAACATCAATTTGCTCTACTGGTAGCAACTAAGCATCAATTAAACATCCATAGAAATAATTATTTAAACATAAAACAGGCAATGTGTGTCTGTGTATATATATATAAATAAAAAACAACTTTTCAACATGTTTCTGCTTTTTTACCTTTGCACATCGTTGACTAGTTGGGTCTGGAGCAGCAGGTCCCTTTTCGGCAGCAGGTTGTCACAGATCAGATTCTGATTGGTTCTCACTGCCACCCCATTGCACACACACAGAGAGCACAGCACATCCAGAATCTAACGAGCAAAAAGCAAGAAGAAGTATTTTATTTTTTCATTCATGCCACATATTGTTTCACAACATTTACTCTCACACTGCATGTCGAGAAAACCTAAACCAAGCAGTACTCTCATGCGCCAACTGTTCATGATCTGGATCTGTTGTTTAGTCAGACGCCCATTCATGTCATACTAAGAGACTGTGACATTTAAACTCTGCATGTAAAACATGAGTCTGGAATGTCAAACGTGCTGTTGAAGACCTCCTGTCTGTTGACTCTGGGTTAGCAAAAATAGCCAACCTATAGCTAACTAGAGACAGTTCCTCTTTTAGGAAGAGGAACTATTTCTGTTTCTCCATGTTGAGGGAATAAATAGTTCCCCGCTGGATTTAGGTTTGTGCTTGACGAAAAGAAAGCAACAGGTTTAGCAAACACATCAACTAGAAAAATAAATGATCAATCCAGGGGTAATTTGGTAAGTTTTCTCAGGTGCAAAGAGTATTTACAAAAATATGCAGCTCTGGAAAAAACTTAAGAGTCCACTGCACTGAACCTCATTTAAAACCTACTTGTTACTCTTCCTGAGTTAAAACATTAGTATTGTTGTGTCTAAATGAATATTAACTTGTTTTCTTTGCATTATTTGAGCTCTGAAAACTCTCCATCTTTTTCCTTAATTTGACCATTTCTTATTTCTGCAAATAAATACAAAATCGTTGCTCGTAATTTCAGAGACATGTTGTCAGTAGTTCATAGAATAAAAGAACAATGTTCATTTTACTCAAACATATACCTATAAAAAGTCAACTCAGTGGTCTCTTAATTTTTTCCAGACCTTTATGTGGCTTTTTGTTTTAATGTGGATACAGAATATTTCAACCAAAACCTATAAAAATTTCATAACATAAAAGTTCAACAAGCCTGCAAATGCAACATTTCTGCACTGCACTTGGCAAAAAAGTTTTGGAGTTACAAAGTTTTGTTTTGTTTTTTTCTCCCAACATTTAAATAAAATACAATAAAGAATAGAAATTTTTTTATAGCTTAATAAGTAAGAACGCTTTTAAAATCTTCAGGAAAATCAATTATTATTTTAACACAGTAAATGCTGCAATGGGTGTTATAATTAAGTCTTGTTTTTGGTTAAATTAATAATAAATTCAAAATGTTTTTTTGACAATGACGAATGCAAAACCAGACCAACTTTTCCAGCCCACCTTGTGGTTGCGTCCATGCTTGTAGAGAAGAGAGATGATGGACTTAATGTGACCTTTCTGAATGATGTTCAGGGCTTCTGGGCTTTCCACCAAGATACAGTGGAGGACTTCTAGGATTCCTGCAAAACAAAATTAAAACACCCCTAAGCATCAGTCGTTCCATGTTTTACTAATTAGTAGCAAAACAAAGAGACTCGTGATACCTGATGATGACTCCATTCTTTCCAGTTTGCTGACCAGCCAGTCCAGGTTTCGGGAGAACTGAGTGCAGTTGGTCCGGTTTCCACGAATCAGTGCAGCTGAACAAAAGACAAAGTTGGATTCAACACAACGTTTTTTTTTTGAAGGTCTGACATCTGATAATAAACTGTTAGGGGACCATGAAGCCAAAAGCTTTAAGGCCTATAATTATAACTAGCAAAGAAATGTCTAACTTTAGAAGCCTTGTTTCACACCATTTTGTTTCAGGGACACCAGGCTGAGTAAATGCCAGCAACTCCAACCTCTGAATGCTGATTTTGACCAACATTGGGGTTCAGAAAAGCTCTAATTCAGCATGAACACATGAACCGAGCCACATTGGTGACCAAGAGCAAAATATGTCAAAAATAAATGACACAAAGGTACATTTTCTAAAGAAAACCATGACAAATTGTGATTTCATTAGCAGTTTAATCATTGCTTGGACTGCCATATAATCTTGTAATTTGTTTGAACTCAACTTACATTTAAGCTCAAAATTTTTCATACCAAAATTAAATTTATTTTTACAGGTAATTAAAATTTTCCCATCATCAAAGCAAAACTTGTAACTCCTTCTCATTTTTGCAGATACCCGATTTTTTGCTCCGAGAATCAAACTGTTTGGTTGAATTAAAACAACTTGAAATCAAAATCCTCCAGAGACTTGAATGATTTTAAGCCTTACACACAAATTGAGTCTGACATGTCTTAGAGGAACATCCACCTGTTATGGATGCACAATTAACGCCAAATTATAAAATTGTTGTTTAATGAACAAACTAAATAAATAACTTGGACTATTAAGCTTGTTTCCTCTTTATACTGAAAGGAAAGGCAGAACAAACAATCCATCATGAAAAGCTGCTTCCTCAGAGGCAACCCCTCCGAGGAGGCAGCAATAATTTACGATTAGCAGTGTGTTTGTGGGCTAAACCTGTGCACACACGTGAGCGGCTGCAGGACAGGCAATGATGAATATGAGGGTGGTCAAGGTGAGCCTGACCACCCTGGAAGAATGCCAGTGACAGGAAAACAAAACACCCACTGAGCTTTAAAAATAAAACAGTGGAAAATTCAGGATCCGACATGAGCCATATGATATAAAATGTATTTATTTTCAGATAAATCTGCAAAAAGCTGCGACCTTTAAACATGCTCAACAGAATGTCAGCAGAGGATGAAATGAAGGACTGTAGAGCGATGAGAGAAGTGGACTCCAAAGGGGAAAAAAGGGACTCAGTGAGGGATGATAAATACTTCATGTCCACTCAGACTGAACAGGTGCTGACAGGAGATATTTTATGTGATCCATCACTCACCCAGGAGTTCATAGAGGAGGTTGAGGATGTCCTTCCACGCTGCACCAGCTTCCTCCCCGGCCATCTCTCCAAAGTGGGCCGCACTGTCATACAGGTTCATCCGGTCAATGCATTTGGAGAGCAGGGCCAGCATACCCTAACGGAAAATATACGCATTACTATATACAGTCATGCAATGGCTAATTATGATATGTGAAATTTGCTTCATGTTCAGTGTAAACTTACATTTTGCCAAAGTGGAAACATTTTATGTAATTATAAATTATAAAGTAAATTACAAGAATTCAAAATTGTTTTGGCAGAAAATGAATATAATCTAGAAAGTACTGCATGAATAATGGCAACATAAAGCACTGTATTGAAATATTCAAGCATAAACACGTATGTACAATATTAAGGCTATTATATAGAGATAGCTTGTTTATTGTTAGTCAAGACATTGCAACATGTCTTAACTTCTTTTTGCTTTTGTTACATTTTCTTTTTTTAGATCACTGCATAAGAGATTTAATTTTGTTTAATCAAGTCATCCCAACAATAAATACTAACTGATGGACTTCCTGTAGTCGGGTTAGATTTATAAAAGCGAGCCCTCTGATTGGTCCTTGGGAAGGGAATGAAGCTTGAAGACAGAAAACTAAACTAAAATGAGAAAAAGTTGCTGTGCATCAAACTAAACCAATTCTGCAAAATGACTTATAAAATATATGAGTCAGTTTTATAAGTAAAAACTGACTTAAGTAACTTTTCTGGCACCGAAAAGATTTAAAAGCCTTCACTATTAGAAAAATGGTCAATTCTGGAGCATTATTTCGTAATTTGCATGTCCTTTGTGTAAAGAAATTTATGATGATAATAATAATTATCACAAATTGATATGACTTTAGTCAAACCTGTTATGGTTTTGTACCTCAGGAGGATTTATGCACTCCACTTTATAAATTAGACTTACACAGATTTACCCACAGTAAACAAAAACCCTAAGATAATTAAAGACTGTAATTTACCAAAATCATCCCTTTAAAATCCCTAAAATGTAAAGTATTAGCTAAGATTATTTCCATATTTACATTATATTTTTTTCTATTTTGATAACGAGTCAACTCAAGATTTTTCCTCCGATTCTCCAAACTGAGGTTACTTAAAATTTTTCCAATTAATTGAAGATGCCACCAGATTATTTAAATCCCATATAACATTATTTACCAAATGTAACAAAAACCCAGCCAGCCGACTTACCTCCTCCTTGAACAGGTCTTGTTGTTTGATGAGTGAGCGAAGCCTCCCCTGTTTTTCCTCATGCTCTAGATCTACGTCGGGCTGCTTGAAATATTCAATCAGATCGTTCAGCGTCTGCAGCACCTCTTCAACATATCCGGCCACTGCATTTGTCTCTCCAGCTGCAGCGCTGTCCAGTGCCCTGAAAATAAAAAAATCAGACTTTTAAACTTTAATTTGATTCGTTTTGGAATCACATGTTGGCTCTGCAGTGTTTTTTACTCACTTTATGAAGTTTTTGAAGAGGAATGTGGTGTTTCGGATGATGCGAGCAGCCCGAGATTCCTCATGCTGGCAGCGCTGGAGGATGAGACCATCATCCATGTGGCCTTCAGAGTGAAGGCAGGCCTAGACCAGAAAAATGTGCATAATATAAAAGAACTAACATTTTTCTGGTTGGAATGACTGAAATATTGCTTCAGATTCACAAAAGAAAAAGAAAAAGCCTTGAGGGAAAAAAAACCTATGAAAGAGCTCAGAGTCACTGGAAATCCAGCAGCTTAAGGACAAAACAGGGAGAGGAGAGACGGATTTAGTCGTGAACTGGCCATCACCTTCAGCTTGTCAGGTGTTTTGGCTAACTCTCAAGCCTGCAGACGCTGCCTTGCATCATCACAAGTTATCATCTCTGCAGAGAGACTCGGTCTTGAGCAGCAGACAAGAGCCAAACTCATTTACTGTCCCAGCTCAAGTGCCCATCACTCTTAATGAGACAATTTCTGTGAAATTGCTGCCAGCCAAGTAAAAGTCAAGCCTGGTTTTTAATAGTAATATGAGCTGTATAAACAAGTTTGATTCTGCAAATGTCACTTTTGTCCCGGACGTTTTAGCCTTCTAGGACAATTTTACCCTGTGGCAAACAAAACCTTTTAAAAAACCTGAAAAAAAAGGTTTGGCAACACCTTGCACAGCGTAAAGTGTAATCAATGAAAGCAGAAACACAGTTAATACAAGAAAAATACTTCTCCTTGTAGCTAAGTGAATAAAAGAAGATTTTATTTGCAAAAATATCAAATTAATCAAAAAGTCACTCCATTCTTGTATTGTGGACCAAGGGGCCTCGAACCACACTTTGGGCATCGCTGATTTAAGTAAAATGTACTAGATGGAGTCAAATTTTTATAAATTGCCTAAATAAAGGCAGACCAATTGATGAGTGAAATATTTAAACAAAATATTTACCCTTCTTTTCAGGGGACCAAGACGAGACGATTTGGCATCAGGTGCCAGGTAGGACAGCCACAGTCCAGTTGCCACGTGCATGACAAAACAGACAGAGTCACCATATTTTATCTCGGGGACTCCCATCCCGTCAATATCCCTCTTCATGCCAGAATCGCCTTTTTCCTGGTTTATTCAGAATGAAAAGGAAAGTAAGGATTAGCAAAAAACAAAGCAGAAAGACCAAATTCACTGGCTGGAAATACGACACAAAGTCCAACAAACACGATGAAAAATTGGCATTAGATGATAATCACAGGTTGAGGACATCAATTTCATTGGAGGCTCAGGCAGGGATCATTAGCTTGGCCGCTTGTCAGACAGAGATGGAGTGATTCCATTGATTAATGTCAACAGCAAGTGGGGAGGAACATATTAATGCAATGTTGAGCACAACGAGGAGTTGACCTTCCTCGATAAAGGAGCCGATGAGCGCAGGCTGATGTGGTTAGAAAAAATGGAAGGATTAGCTAAAAATAGAGTAAATAAAGCCTATAACTATGACTCCAGAGTAATAACTCTAGGAGGAGTGGTTATTGGCAGAATGGTCATTACTCTCTGTTGGCAGGAGTTTTATAAGACTTTAGATAAAAAGGTTCTGAAGGTGACTCATGCAGCTCATTTCTGGGAGTTTTTACTGAGGAAAACAAGCAGGGGTTGCCTGCACAGTAAAACAAATAGTCAAACAAGATGAGAAACAAAACAAATTCACTGTGTCATATAATCCAAACTAGAGCACAACCTGTAAATATGCACATCGTTTCACTATTTACATTGTTTTCCACAAATTTTCAAAGTCACACACTTTCAGTTAAGTTTTGATTAAAATGTAAATAAATTCTGATGCATTTATGGATTTCTCCTCACAGTCTCTGTGAAAAGTGGCCTGAATCTGAATTGGCTTGGACAACATGAATGTTTGGTCTAATATGTCAACAGTGCAGTTTGATCTGCAGCAGAGAAAAGGTCAGATTATGATGATGACACGGTATCTCATTAGAGGCTTCTTGGAACAGTCATAGCTGCAACACAGTAGCATGCTTATGGAGTAAAAACAAGGTCTAGTTGAAGTCTGAGAAGACGAGTAACCTTGGATGGCTTAAAGCAAAAAGCAGTGGCTTTGGTGTGACATTTCTCTCTGTCCTCGAGAACCAAACCGCGGTCTTCAGTCAAGGCCAGATAGTGACCAGTGGAGAGATGACGCAGACGGAAAGACTGTCCCCATCGAATGTGGCTGCCGCTCCAGCTAAGCATACAGAATAGATGTTAAAAGCTCTGAAATATAACATTTTAGTAATAAAATTAGTCAAATCATTTTTTGTTTAGCTGTACTGAATTTCTTCCAATCAAAATGTCTTTTTTTGGACAAATTTCAATTGTAAATATGCATTTTATTTCATATGATCTCAAGTTACCAACATTTGTTTGATAAATATTTCTAAGTTTACTCAAAAGGGCTATGATCATTATGTGCATTTGAAAGTTTTCAAACCTACACTCTGTTGAAGTGAGGGGAGTCAAACTTTATCCTGAACCATATTCGTTCAGGATATGCTGCTGAACGAACCATATCCTGGGTTCATTCAGCCATCTTGTTTAGTCTTACCTGATCCTGAGAGGCTCCAGTCTCCACAGGGAGCGGGCTCTTGATGCTCCCTTCCCCGCCTCGTAGTTCACTATTCTGTCAAAACAGCAACAAACAGAGGATTTTCATCATTCTGATTACTCAAATCATATAAAATGAGGAGGTGGAAGAAAAAACACAAGTCACACAAAATGTAATACTTTTTTTAATTAAAGAAATGGAATAAAATTAAAGCAGCAATATTGCTTAATATTATATATCTGTGTATATGTTTAATCCATTGGATGCTTCGGCTTATTTATTTTCTATACATTTATAGAAATTATAGATAATACAACATAATATGATATAAATATTTGGTAGGTTGGTAGATTGAGTATTATTCAACAAGTTTCTGAGAATATTTTGCTGTAATTTTGTCCCTTTCCTCCTGATAGAGCTGGTGTAACTGAGTCAGGTTTTCAGGCTGCCTTCCTGTCACACACCTTTCATCTCTGAATACTTCTATGAGACTGAGATCAACACAAAACACTGATTTTGTTTCTCTTAAGCCACTTTGTAAATAATGTATCAATGTATTTAGGGTAATTTTCAATTTGTAGAACTGATTTAAGCCCAACCTTTCAATTTCAAGGCTCATATAGTCCCATTCAGCAACTAAAAATCCCAATCTTCATATGTATAACCTCTTTCCCAAAGCTTTGGAGAACAAACATATTCTCTCAGGATGAACCAAGTGCGTTCTAGATTTAAATCTCTTCAGCAGTTTATTACAAACCTTTGCTCCTCTTCACTCTTATCTGCTCCAGGGATCGTCAAGCTCTCGTCGTGACCGTGACAGAGACGCATCACATGCCCGCCAATCAAGTACCCTTAGAAAACAGAAACAGGACGGAGTTAAACGGTAAATGGAGTGAATTTGCTTCACTAGAGCCACTACTTTTCCCACTTTGCCACAGTTACCTGACATAAAAATATGACAATTTTAAAAGTAACCTATAAGTCTTCGTTGAATATGTTAGGATAAAGCGGTAAAAGTAACTGACCAAACATTCTAGAGTTCAGTTTGGGTTGCTAGGCAGGACTTCCATGAGGTTGCTAGGTAACGGGCTGGGCTTCCCATTGGTTGCTAGGTTGCAAATCCTGTTGATTTGTAATGTTACATCCCGGAAGTTTTTGGAACAGCTAATTTTCCAGACACTGAAAAACATTAACTTATTACTTATAAATAATTATTACTTATTGGTTATTATTTAAGCGCTTGGTCTATTTTTAGAAGCAGTAGAAACCCAAATGGAAGTGAAATGTGAAATTTGTGGAATATGTCCCGCTTAAATCTTTCAAATTCTGAAAGAAAATGATGTAAACATTTGTCTATAGCTACATTTACACTGCAGCCTGAAGTGACCCAATTCCGATTTTTTGTCAAATCAGATCTTTTTGGGCCTGGTCGTTCACACTTCCAAAATATATGCGGCTTGTATGTGATCTCCAGTGTGAACTGCAAACGACCTGAAAATGTCCCGCATTTTCAGTAACGTTACATGCACAGTGTTTGTCCAACCACCAGAAAAATTTAATGCTTCGTTTTTGCGGAAGTAAAGATGGATGCTAATGGTTGAGCACAGCTTACGTTAGCATCCGAGCATACGTTGTTGTCCGACCACAGCCAGCACATTAACAACTTAATCCTCAATACAGACCGCCATGGCTTGTGCCTATCAGAACGCTTGTTGAGGATCAGTGACGCTCAGGTCGGATAAATGCGACCTGGACGTTAGGTCACATTTGAATGGCATGTCGGATTTCCAAGGGGCCTGGGTCGCATCTGAAAAGAATCCGACCTGTGTTGTTCAGATTGTCATGAAAAGATCACATACAGGTCGCATTACCTCAAAAAGAAACAGAATTAGGTCACTTCAGGCTGCAGTGTGAAAGCAGCCTAAGATCGCTGCTGTCACTGATGGAGGATGAAGGACCCACCTACAGCCATGCTGCCTGATGAACACGTAGGCTGGACGTTCCAGAGAGTCTGCAAAGGGGTCTACCTGAATGTTGCCATTACAGTTCGAGAGATGCTGAAACAGAATAGCGGGTTACGCGGGCCTTCAGATAGAATGGAAGACTATTGCTGCAGACAAAACAATTTATTTATGCATTATTCGTAGCAAAATTCAAACCCTTCAGCATGTAAAAGCTGAATAGATTCAGCCTTCAACTTTTCAACCTATCTTTTCATAAATCTTCAGCTTTAGACATTTTGGTATACTTTAAAAACAGCAGTAAAAAAAACTTATTCAGTGACTGGATCAAGTGTGCAAACCAGTAAAAGTCTTTAGGTTATATGCTGGTGTAGATTCTCAGTCAACCAAGATATGCAAGTACTAAGTGCTTAAGCAGAAGACCACCAAATTTCTCTAGATTTCCAGAAAAGAAAAACATTTACCGAGTAATTTACCTTGACAAAGCAAATCAGAATAATTTGGATTCCCAAAAACGTCTTAAAATAAATGCATTTTTGGAAGTCCGTTTTGAAGTTCCTGAAATGACTGATCTTGTCCATGCAGAAGAGATAAAAGTCTGGATTTTTGCCAGTGTTGCAATAATTCAGTACCTTCTTCACTGGAGGCGGTTGGAGCACCCAGCATAAAGTATTTCTAAAAAAGTTTCATATGCTTAGCACGTCACAGTGGCTCCCTTTAGGCAATTTCACTCTGCCTCCAGCTCTCCCTCCTGAAATCCCTTTCTCCCCTTTCACAGAGCAAGTTAATTGGGGTCAGGAGTGGAGCTGATCTTAGGAGACATCATTAACTTTAAACCCATCTGTCAGATGAGTAAATACATCACAAATTGTTTTTAATATGCATAGAGGTGTTTTACAGGTAATCTGGTTTCCATCTCAGGTAGCAGAGCAAAGGTATGCTTTCAACTTAAATTGTCTTGTCACTCTGATGTGAGCTGGAGATAGACTATATTTTTATATGACTGCGACAGACTGGCGACCTGTCCAGGGTGTACCCTGCCTCTCGCCCGAAACGATAGCTGGAGATAGGCACCAGCACCAGCAACAGTAAGGGACAAGGGTGTAGGAAAATGGATGGATATATATATATGAAGTGGCCACTTTATCAGGTACACCTCCTTCTTTCTTCTGAACTATCTTAATCCTTTGTGGCATAGATTCAACAAAGTACTGGAAACATTTAGCAGAGAGTCTGGTCTATATTGACATGATAGCATCACGCAGTTGCTGCAGATTTGTCGGCTGCACATCCACGATGCTAATCTCTTGTTCCAACACATCCCAAGGCTGCTGTATTGGATTGATTGTGAAGGCCATTCAAGTTCATTGGCCTCCACATTGTTCAAAAAACCAGAGTGAGATGATTGGAACGTTATGACATGGCACGTTATCCTGCTGGAAGTAACCATCAGAAGTTGGGTACACTGTGGTCATAAAGGAATGGACAAGGTCAGCAACAATACTCAGATAGGTTGTGGCACTGACACGATGCCCAATTGGGGCCCAATGTGTGCCAGGAAAATATCCAACCACCATTGCACCACCACCAGCCTGAACCATTGATACAAGGCAGGATGTATCAATGGTTCTTTCTTGTTGTTGGCACCAAATTCTGGCCCAGCCATCCAAATGTCGCAGCAGAAATCGAGACTCGTCAGACCTGGCAACTTTCTTCAAATCTTCTATTGTCCATCAACAACCATGCCACGTTCAGAGTCACTTAAATCGCCTTTCTCAAGTCTATATGCCTAAACACATCGAGTTGCTGCCATGTGATTGGCTGATTCGACATTTGCACTAATGATCAGTTGGACACGTGATCCTAATAAAGTGGCCGGTGAGTGTGTGAATGGGTGATATTAACTTGAAAAGTATCCTACCCATCTATGTATTGTTAAGAGTTTTCTTGAAGAGTCAGAAAAAAAAATCTACTCTAAAATCATAAATTCAGTTTAACAAGCAAAGCAAATGACGTAGAAGGTATGAAGCTAGATATTAGAGAAACAAAATATCTGGATTAGCCTGGAATATAGAGAATAATCGCTGATGTAATCAGAACTATAATGAACAGATGTTGCTGTTTTACCAACTGTATTTAAAGCTTTATAGTCTAGTCTCAGGTGAGTTTTAAAATGTGACTTGCCAGGTATCTCTCAGTGGACACGCTGACGAGAATCAGATCATCTCCAATGCGGACTTTCTCTCCTTCCGATCTCTGCTTGGACGCTGGATGAATCGTCCACCAGCAGGCTTCTCCTAAAGGCAGAAATACGTTGATCAGGTGGAACCTTTTGACAGCTCTCAAAAGGTTCAAAAAAACCTCAGCGAGGGTAAGATGTGCATATGTTTCACAACACATACAGAGTTATACTTACTTAATCTCAAGGTTAATTCAAACTGGTTCATACTGGTTGAGTGTTCATTAGTCGTACTGTACCTACTGAATCTTCTTGCAGTCCGACATCAAATGACAGCTTGTCTGTCAGAGACCTTGATGTCTTCAAACAGGTCAAGTACTGGTGAGTGAAAAATGAATTAGTGTTTTGTCAAGGGAAATGGAGTTTTGATGCAAACTGGAAAAATATTAAAGTTTTAGAAGAAGGAATGTGAAGTTTTAGTGCTGAATGATAAGAGTATTAATTTATTAGTCAATTAAATCAACTCAGTAGCCAAGTTTCTGAATAAGAACAGCACTATGGAAAAAATTTACATGTTTTTGCTTGTAAGCAGACTTTCTCATAATCTGCTTGGATCAACCAAACCTGCAAATTGTTTTTATATCCTATCATTTTTTGCACAGTGTTTGTATCCAAATTGGTAAGTGTGCTTAAAAATAAAGAAAATACGTACAAAGAAAGAACTAGGAATATAAAAGAGCTTCCACTGCAGAAGTGCAAAATATGATTTGTTTTGGTCAGAGAAAAAAATCCTGCAAATATCTGGATATACTTTATACCAGTTTGCATGAAAGACTAAACTTATAAAAAAATTTAATCTAAAGAACAACTTTTATAAACTTTCAGATTGTCAAAGGAAATATTTTTTGAGACCAAATAAGAAATACGGAATGTCTCAAGAACGTTATCGCTTTATATGCAATAGATTTATCTGAATTGTTTGTATTGGCCCTTTGCAACTACGTCACTGAATCATTCGAGGCGCCATGATGGACGTCGGAGGTGAAGGTCGGGAGTATTGAACAGAGCGGCTGAAATTGTTTTCCAGAGTTGTTTATTCATGCCTTCTACTTGTTTGAGTCAAACTAATTTGCCTCTGAACGTAACGCGCCTGGTTGGGGCTCATAGACGGCGGCATTTACAAAAGTTAGAAGTAGCTAGCTTAAAAACCGACCCATATCTCCTCCCTCCTGACGTTTTGATCAAATTACCGACTCTACCTAAATTCACACCACATGATTTATGTCACTATGTCATAAACAGCGCTTCCCTTTACACCGGAGCAGCATTAAAAACGCACAGAAGACGAGATGCTAACCAGTTTTTTTTCCATACATGCTAGGCTACATGACGGTGCGGCACCGTCTCCATGGTTACTAACGGTTAGACTCGGACCTTCTCAACTGATGCAATATTTCATATCTTTCTAATCGTACATACTTATAAAGTATATGACTGTTAATTTTATTAAATTAAAAAAGTGTTCGCTGCAAATCCGCGGTTAGACCGAGGGCTGAGAGTCATTATTATTAACGGCTGCTGTCCATCGCAACTTTTCCTCATTAAAAGTTATACAACAAAATGACAAGTTTGATTTTTGACCCTCGTCTTTCTCTGCAGTCGGCCGCGCGGCATCCTGTGACTATTTTTTTTACTGTGAAATCAACTTAATAAAAGCGATAGTAGGCTCTCTCAGGTGTTTGTTGGAGCGCATAATTTGTTTTGACGTCCGTCGTGGCGGAGCGGACCGAGCTTCGAAGAGAGTGGCGTCACGTCCAAAGGGTCAATATAAAAATATATATAAAGCAGTTGCACAACCTCAGTAACAGAATGTCTGACCTTTATCAAAGTATAACTTATCTCCATCTTGGTCATTTTAGTGTAAGTACTCACCATGTCGCTGAAGGAGTGACGTAAGAGGATGGCGTGACCGTAGAGCAGGGTCCGGTGTCCGCCTCCCTGACCCGCCTGCCAACAAACACATTCATATCATCACTGCGCGTCCCAAAATCTACATCCTGTTGATGTACAAGAGGAGAAGAAGGAAGCTGGTTGTAGAGCTGCACAATATTATAGTCGTCTTATTAAAGTGAAATAAATGAAAAGTGTTAAAGTTACGAACACAGACCGTAAATAATGAGGAACAAGGATTTATTTATTTACTTTACCACTTTACCAGCTCTTTATGTTGCATTAAATAAAGCTTTCTAGTAAATAACTGGAACAAACTTCAAAATTATTTGTGGAAAACCCACCCATTTTTGGATTTGTTCGTGGATTATATGTAGCTAGAAGCCGAAATACTTAAATACAAACCTACTTGACATGCTATTGGCTGCTTCTTTTGGAAAGCAGCCAATCCAGAAGGGGCATTTATTTTCATTGGTACCGATTGGCTGAACCCGTGAAAGCAGATATAAAGAAGAACATGAATGCAGTAGAGCCAAGATGGCTTCCACTGTGCGTTTTCGCGTATATTAAGGTGTAATTGGTGTTGAATTATTAAAATATGCAGCTATAAAAGTCTTTAGAAGAGGTATCAAGTAGTCCTTGCAAATGTTATGGTTCCACTGTATTATATTTTGTTTTTCTATACACCTTCTATATAATTTCTGTACTTTTGTGTGTGCGATGACATTTAATTGCCAATTTCACTGATGTATCTTTGTGCAATGACAACAAAATAAGTTTATATGCAGTGATACTGCGATAATAACTTTGCGATATATTGTGCAGCCCTGCTTGATTCCTTACTGTTTTTGCATTTTGCCAACAAGAATAGTCTCAAATTTCCATGATATTTTAATGTTGAGAGACAGAATATGAAGCAAAAATCCAGAAAGAACACATTACATGTAATTACATTTGAAGCTTACATTTTGTTGAGATAAATTAATATTTCATCCTCTACCATTAACAAACAGACATCTGCTCACACAATTAATTTCTTCCATTTCTACCTTTTCACTACAATCAGCAAGACCAAACAGTACATCAAGAACAAGATGGCAGATCTACAACCCTGAGATGATGGTGTAATTCATCTAAAAATGCAAGAAAAATGAAATAACCACTAATTGCACTATATCTGTAGCTTCATAAAGTATTTTTTTCTCATTGTGGACCCAAAAACACCACAATGAGAAAACCAGTGAGGTGGAAACATCCAGATTTTTAAAATTAATTTGGCTAACCTTTCTTTCTCAGCCAGAAAGAAATGATTGGTGAAAGAAAAATCACTTTAAGGTATTTCACTATTCTCCACCTCAATCCTATACATAATCTGTGATGTGATAAGTAGCCAAAACTAAAGAAATTTCCACCAAATCCTTCCTAAGGTGTATGAAAAACTTTCTGAACGCTTGCAGAAAATGTTTTAGCTCTGCAGCCAATGAAGATTTTAATACCTACTTAGTCCAGTGACATGAAAATTCACCTTCAACTCATGCAATATGTATTTTCTTGATTTCTGATTCTGTCTTCATCAAAATCAAGATACCATAAAGATTAGAAACTTATATTCTTGTCAAATGAGCAAACATACAAAACCTGCAGATTCTCTCAACTTATCCTCCCCACTGTAACATTTACACTGCAAGTTAATATCTTCCACTTCACCTTTGTGTGAGATATTAAATCCGAGTTGCCATTACTTTACCTTTTTTGAGTAAAGTCTGTGAAACTCGAGGGGTTATATTTTTGGTACTTAGTTCAAAGTGCAAGCAACAGATAGAGGATCTAACAAGAATACACACAATTACGCGCACGATTAAAGATGAAAACAAACACAAATACATTATCACACTTAATGCCAACACTTACTCAACAACAGAGAAATTTGTTCTTTTACCCGAAAAACAAAACATTTCATTCAAGTGCAGAACTCCTGGGAAGTTTTCACAGGTTTCTCCCACCAGCAGCACCATCGTACCGTTTCAGAAGAAAAAAAGCTCGACCCAGAATATGCATCAAGAAAAGGCTGTGAAAACCAAAGCTGCAAAAATGAAATATCATTTAGATCAGGGGAGTCAAACTCATCGTCATTGTGGGCCAAGTCCAGATCATGATTGCTCTTAGAGGGCCGACTGTGCCAGAATGTATTGATAAAACTTGTTCACAAACTTTTAAAATATCAATGAATTATCAAAATTAAATAATATTATTGAACATCTTTTCAGTCCCTCCAGGATTTTGTGATTCTTTTTGCAATAAAAATCAACGTGTTTGGAAATATTTGCGATATTTAAGCTTATTTATGACAGTAAATGTGACTTTTTATTACTCGCTGTATAAATCCTAGACTATAATTTGACATCAATTAAGGCTGAGGCAGCTGTTTAGTACAAGAAAGAAAGCTTAGAAAGAAAGCTTTTGACAATAATTGAGAAAAATCTGCAATAAATTCCCATCTGATTGATATAATTTGGCAGTAAACAGATAAAACTGCATTGATTTGATTGAAAACATAATATTCAAACACACTTGGTGTCTAATCTCGAATCCAGAGGGTCACATAAAAAGCTGTGACGGGCCGTATTTGGCCCACGGGCCTTGAGTTTGACCCCTGTGATTTAGTTCTTGTATCTCCGGGAGAAAGAGCAAATTTCTCTGTTCTTGCTGTGTATACAGGCCTTCAGACGGCTCATTCTTGTGATGGACAAGAATAAGTACAACATCCACTTGCCAAACACCTGAGGAAACGTGGAGGAAGGTTATGCAAGAAAGAACGAAGTGGGATTCCTGTCATCACCAAACACAAACAGGAGCACCTACCTTTTTAATTAACCTCTAGCAGCAGGGGGGAAAGGCACAAAATTAAACCAGCGAAGCTCTTGAGAGGTTTTTAACACTTTGCTTCTTTTGTTATATTTTTTCCCAAGCTTCTCATATAAACGGCATCTAATTTCTTTCAAAGTCATCATACTGAATTTATTTGAAGCTTAGGTCTTGTTAGTATATACAGAGAAACTCCTGGTGTACTTATTGTTATTCTGCTTAGCAATCCAGAAAAAGAAATAAAACCTATTAGTTAGAACCAACTTTGGATCCAGAGAAACTCCTATCAGTTTATCTAGAGCAGCATTTTCAGTTTGGGCCAAATCCAAAATCTGAATGTTCTTAAAGGGCCGGTTGAATCTGTTGATAAAAGCAATTAAACTGTTAAAATATTAATAAATACCTGTTCCTCCAGGAGTTTGATTGTTTTTGGGTTTTTTTGCAATGTGATGCTAATTTAGGAATATTTATTAGGAATTTTATGATATTTGAGCTAATGTATGATGTTACATGTGACTTTTTATTACCTGACATCAAGTAAGGCTGAGGGTGCATTCACTTAAGCTCAATGTTTTGCTTTTTTACCAATTTTGAGAAACATCTGCAGTAAATCAGAAACAATGTGATTTTGTGTGAATTTTGAGGATTTGTAAAAAACTGGAGGAACTTACTGATGTAATTTTGAGCCTAGAGGGCCACATAAAAAGCTACGGCGGGCCAGATTTGGCCCCTGGGCCATGAGTTTGACACGTGATCTAGAGAAACTCCTATTAACATTTGATGTTGATTTGTTTTTCTGTTTAGTTTGTATTTCCTGCAATTCATGTCAATAAAATGACCTTATCTTAGGTCATCTTTAAAGACAAATAAAAGTTGAACCTGAAGTGATTCATAAATTAACTCTCTGATAATTCCTCTGTTTTTATTTTTTTAATTCTTCACGGTTTATAACAAAAAAGGTAATCAAAAGAAAACAGGGAGATTTTCAAGCCACAGTTAAGAGGAAGAGGAGGATGTGATCCTGCAGTGCAGGCCTGCTGCCATGTTGGCAAATGGCTCCCAGGAACTGCTGCGACCTTTGATACGTGTCAACCATCTTATCGCAAAGCACGACCCCGAACATGAAGATCCTGGCTTCTTAGTGTACATGCATACAAACTGTAAAAAGGATACTCTATTTAGTTCCATCATTCATTAAATCAATAAAATGTGTTCAAAGTAATCAGAAAGTCACTGGACTGAAATATTGAAGCTAAAAGCCGCATTGACTGCTGCGAAAAGGGCATTTTGCAGTCAACAAACATTCATTAAGTCATAAAAGGTCGTCTCTGGAAACTCAAATCTTTGACAAAACTTAACATTAATTTGTCAAAACTAAAACTAGAGCTCATTTAAGCGTGGATTCATGGATTAATTATTTAGTTCCGTTGGTTTTACTGTACTCATTTTTTCCTTAACCCTTTGTTCCATTATTCCTTTCTCGTTTTCATCATTCAACAGTGGCTTGCTCTGTTATTTTCTCCTAACTCCTTACTTCAATTCCTCCTTTCCTTAATCTCTTGTTTCCTCAATTACTTCCAACTGCTTCCCTTATCCGATCTGTCTTTTATTTTCTAATCTCATTCCCATTTCTTCTTTGCTCAATTCCTTTGTCAACAATACTAGTCGTTCCTTCAATTCTTTATTTCATCCTTTCATTGTTTCTGCAGTTTCTCATTTATTTCTTTAATTCTTTTCTCAGCCTTTATTGTCCAAAGGGTAAATTCAGGATATTAATTCCCATTTTTCCTTCTTTATTAAATTTTTTGCTCAGTTCCTCCAACTTAGGGACAAGCTAAGAAGGAATAAAAACATATTAGTAAAATAAAAAAAAATTTAATAAAACTGCTAGAATAAAGTAATCATAATGTTATGATTTTGTTCTCATATAATTACGACTTTATTCTCGTAATATTGACTTTATTTTATTTATTTGTTTTTATTCTGTTGGCTTTATTTTCTTAATTTCCGTAATCCTTACTCAATTGCTTCCTAATTTTCAGAATTACTAAACTAAATATTCCTGAATTGCTTCCTCATATACCAAATACATTTCATTCCTTCATAATTCATTAAATCTTTTTTTCATACCGTCCATGTTACGATTAGTTTTAACTGTTTTTCTGGTAAAATGTTTTCTGAAAATTAGAACAATTAGAAACAAGACCACATAAATAATGTTTCCAATCCCTGAATTCAGGATTGATATCATAACATTTCCTCTTGTCAATGTTTTAGATTTTTAGATTAAACTCAGAGAAAACAGAGCAACACTCCCAGACAGCAAACTGACATCTCTGCCAATTTTGAGTTACATTTACAGTTTTCGTTTGACTAAATCTCCACAATCTTGCTTTAAAAATGCAGCTAAAATGAAAAAAAAAAAGACTATTATGAATAAAAAACAAATCTTCAATTTGACATTTGCACACTGAAGGGGTCAGGCAACACATTCACTCATGTAAGCAAAAAAATGCATCTATTTCAAGACTGCCATATTTTGAATTTCATCGGTTTTAAAAGTTTCCAGAATAGCTAATGTGAGCTAAGTGGCTTTTTTCTGGAGAGTTTGCTCAACACAAATTTTGTCAGATCCCCATTGATTAGATGTTTTTTTACCTTTAACAAATGCAGCTTTGACAGTCGAGAAATAAGCATCACATTAAGTGAAAGTGTCTGAAGTTCGGCCCCTTGAATTAGCAGTCGGTCATGCACACTGGCAACATGACGGACGAACAAACTGATGAACCTACCCATTTGTCATGGTCGGCCTTCTAGTGACAAACAAATACATGAGAAGAATGTGTTACTGGGATGTGCGGCAGTCGATTACACCAGTCTGAGCCACAAAAGGGTAGAAATGGGGCCTTACAGTGGGAACTGGGGGTGATTTATTAGCCTTGCTACCAGAGAGTTTGTATTCCAGCCAGCATCATGTTGGCTGCCAAACAAGGCCAGCCAACAATGTTGCACTATGGAGCACAAAACAAATCTGCTACCCAGGCTAATAACAATGCAGGCCTAACTCCCCGGCGAAGCGCTGCACAAAATAAGATACTTAAAGAACTGTCTGTGCCAGAGGGCGATGTTGTGCATGAAAGGACAAATGTGGTTACTGTAACCCAGAACAGCCTGCAACTTTTCTTTTTGTGGAAATATTGCAGGGTTGTTTTTGTTCTTATACCCAATTGCAGTGCTGTACTTTCCACATCTGTGTTTCACAACAACGTTTGCTGATTTAGCCGATTTATTCCTAGAATACCAGTGGTCTCGTTAAAATATCCAATAACAATTTGGGGTTATTTGGTGGGATGTCTTTGTAAATTGAATCAGACCACATGTATCCAGTAGGAAATGGGATTTCTTTTTTTCTTCTTCAAGCAATACCAAGCAACTTATTCCAAATAATATCAGCTCGTATAACAAGTAAGCATTGTTTTCTCTTTGTTTTTAAATTTAAAGGAAATGGATTACCAAACTAATTCCCATCTCATAATTTCAGCCATTATTTCAATCTTTCATTTTCTATTATTTATTGTTTATTTTTATTTTAGATTTTTTTTCTGGAAAAAACTAAGACCCCACTGTACTGAATCTCCTGGTTTTTCCACCAAATGTTGATTTCTGAATTCTTCCTCAGTTAAAACATTGGTATTGTTGTTTCTAAATGAATATCAACTTGTTTTCTTTGCAGTGTCTGAAAGCGCTGCATCGTTTTTGCTATTTTCTGCTAATAAATACTTAATTTATTTTTGGAATTTCAGAGACATGTTGTCAATAGTTCAGAGAATAAAAGAACTATGTTCATTTTACTCAAACATAAATCCATAAAAAAAAAGTACAATCAAAGTGGTCTCTTAATTTTTTCCAGCGCTGCATATGAGCCTACCCTCCCCCACCTGTTTCTGTGCAAAGTAGCATGTTATCCATTGATTTCATCTACAAGAAAGAGCAATTTGGCTGATTGAAAATATTTGTGGTTGTGAAAATAAAGCTGTGTATTCATCTGTCTAATCAAAGCAAACTTATTTAACCTAAAACAGTGAAGCAGTGACTAATTAATCAGATAATATCCAGGGGGGTTTTATAACTGTTTAGCATTATATAAAAGGTGCAATGTTTGACTGATTTTCACTGAATTTTTCTAAGCGAACAGAATTTTCACACAACATATTTAACAGTAGGAAGCTCATTGTTTTCAATCGCACTTCTGTGGGAAGAGCAAAGAATCCACAGGATCCAAGATTATCTAAACATGCTGAGTGAGCTCAAGCAGAGCCGAGACAAACGGGTCTGAGCGTTTTTTTATTTTGATTCTAATTTTTTAGAGCACACTGCACATAATGTCATGTCCAAGTTCAAAGACTAAAGCAAATTTAGTCTCTGAAACAAATAAAATAATGGTTTAAATACAATTAAGTATTGAAAAACATTTTTTAAAAATTTATTTTGAAAGAAAACATAAGCAGAGACCAGGAAAAGTTTGATGCTGAACATTTATTTTCTTTGTCTTGTCTTGAATATATATAACTAATCTATATAATAAAATTACTTCTGAAATCTGTGCTGAATCTTCATTTTCTGACACTTGAAATATAAATTTGTTAATGTGTGACAGTATCTTTAATATTGTTTTTGGACAGGAGTCAAAGTAGAACTTGGCCCTGATTTGAAAGACTCAAAATGTTGCTGACACGTTCGGCAGAGGTTGTTTTTGCAGAATTAATGCATTGGCACTTCTGCATCTTTATTTTCTGTGCCTGAAAGAGTTTGTTTCTGAATGCTTCTAGTAAAATGTAATAAAATGTCTGTAAAGATGACAAAAAAACTGGATGATTAAACTCATAACTTGGCCTGTGAGGAAGGAAAAACTCATTTCTTATGGCAGATTTATTTTTGATACCCATTGATTTCTTTTTAACAACCACAATATTTAATATTGAGCAATATACAGTGGTACATAAGGAAAAATATAAATGTTTTTTTTTTAGACTTTCTTACACAAAAACTGAACAGTGTGGTGTGCACATTTGGCCTCCAAATAGAGATAACATTAGCAGCAGTTACATTGGTAGATAGTTTTTGGGCATAACTCTTATTTGTGCAAAAATAGCTAAAGTTCATTCAGTTTGGAAAGGTCTGGGCTTTGACTAGACCGCTCTAAAACATGAATATACTGTGATTTAAACCTTTCCATTGTAGCTCTGACTGTATGTTCAAGATTGTTGTCCTGCTAGCCTCTTGCAGCTTCAAACTAACTACAGATGGAAAATAGCACTTAGCTAAATCTAGTATATTGTGTATAAATATGAACTCACCCCTTCGCTGCTTGCTCCAGTGTTAGCCAGCATCTCCTGCAGGGCGCGGACTGACAGCGACTGCTCCAGCACAAAGTTACAAATGCACATGTCTGGAGGAACATACTGCAGGACACAGGGGCAGAAAGGCAAACGGAGGGCAAATCAAATCACACACTAGTTATATAATAAATGAAAAATGCATCATGGCTCCACGGTTAAGTAGAAACCAAAAGTAACAGAGTTTTACGTTTCTTGAATTTCGTCTTATGTTACCTATGTTTGGGGCTGCAGAAGGAAAACAGCAGCTTCTCGCCTTTCTCCTCCATCCCATATAAAAACGGATGGAGGAGTAAAACTGTTTTAGAAACACTTTTATGATTTAAAATTCAAAATTTATGTGGGTGATATCTGATATGACCCAGATAGAAAGCATTGTCTGTGAATAACAAAAACTAAAAACCGGTTAAAAGTTTCTAAATGTATTATCTACAAACAGGGTTTGGTGAGTTATTCAAGCACAATTATATGTACTGTGAGAGGGAAAATAAAAAAAAATACATGAAAAGAAATAAAGAAAGTAAAATCCAGAAACATAAATAACTCACTAGAAGATGGGAGCAAAAACAGATCAGGAAATCTGACAAACTGATAGGAGAGAAGCTGAAAAGTAAGGATACACAAGTGTAAGCAATTAAGCTGAACAAGCAGGACAGCCAGGAAGTGACATGCAGACAAATGCACTTTCAAAATAAAACACATTAATTAAAAGAAAACTAAATCTAATTATTTTTAACTTTTTGGGATGCAAAAGTTAAACTTCAAGCACCTTAGCTAAAACATAATTAGTTGAATTAATTTCCTTGGCTAAAAAATAATTAGTTGAATTAATTTCATCTTTGCATACTTGTGATGCAGCAAACAGCCAGATTGTGTATTTTGGGAATTTATGCCTTTCAAAATAACTTAAATCAATATACTAGTAACATTTATCTAGCAATACCTAAGCATTTTGTTCCCAAAAGACACACATGTAGCACAAAAAAATAATAATAATAAATCCCCCAAATGTTAAAGAAGCTTCAGCTTTCCTCAACGTTCTTTCAGGCTTCTAAATCAATTTCAAAAATAAATTTAAAAACTAAATTCAAAACCCACTTAAAGCTCCTTTTGTTTTGTGGCGCCTCTAAATCTTCCCGAACGTGTCGGAGTGCACACAGCTCATAAAGAGCGTGTTGGTGGCGGACAGTTTTACGATCTTGAGATTATCACCCTGACATGTAAAGACTGTGTGCAGAGATTCCTGCTGGACAGTAAACATGCCGTCGTAGAAATGCAACACAAACGTCTCCGCAGGGGGATTGTTATGGAGCTAAACTGGTGCCATCAAGTTTGATTAAAAGAAGCAAAAAAAAAAAAAAAAAGTTTGAAACTGAAAAAAAGATGTGTAACCTTTTTGGGGGGTTTCAAGGTGATTTTTCATTTTGTTCTTTGTTGTTTTTGCTGTAATATTTACACAGTTATGGGGAAGGTTTCAGAAAAAAACAGCAATTATTGGAGAGAGAGAAAAGTGTTAATGCTAATAATGTTCAGATCAAAGCCAAGAATTTAGAAAAGTATGGCAACTACTTCATCTTGCATTTAATGTACGACAGCGTATTTGGATCATTGTAGATAGAAAAAACAAAATGTAGGAGTAAATTCCTGCCGAAAAATTCCAGAATTTTAAGATTAATCTCAAAGTTGACTTAATTTCTAATAACTTGGAAATTTTGAGATTAATCTCATAAATTTTCTAGAAAAAAAGCAGCATTTCTGAGTTGCAAAATAAAAAAATTTTCTACTTTTTAAGTGATTTTCTCCTTTTCTTTCTTTCTGTGATGGCTCTAGTACCCATGAGTTGTGGTGAAAATTTCTGAAGAAAAAAAGAGTCAATTATTGGAAAGAAAACCCCTTTGATTTGCATTATGCCATGACAACCCAAAATCTATAATTATTACTTTTTTGTTTTTGCTTTAGAACAAACTTTATGGCCCCAATTTAGCTCCATATTGTCTCCTGAGCTACATTTAAATACTAATTTTGTGAGACTGCATTGAAGAAAACTGACGTTCTCAGACTCTGTGTTGGATTTTTCAAAGTGAAACTCTACTATTGCAATAAAGCAGAATTCTCACACATTTTTTCCAGTGGTATCAGCTTCTATTGATGACATTTCTAGATAAAATCATCTAAGTTTACACAAAGCTGCATGCTGTTCCCACCTTGGCTTCAGAGGTGGGTTCCAAGTAACCCAGGCGGTTTCCGAGTCCCTCCGCGGCCAGGCAGAACTTGCGATGCTCCTTCTGGATGGTGGCCACACTCTGGAGCACCACCTCATCGTCCTGCCAAGGTGGAGGGGAGAGAGACGACTGTTAATGCCAATAATGTTCCGATAGCGACCGAACGGAAATAAACAACATGCCTCCCTGACTGAGAAGGTAGAAAAGTATGACAACTACTTCATCTTGCATTTAATGTACGACGATGTCTTTTTCTATTTTGTACAGGGAAAAAATAAAAAAGCTGGAGTAAATTTCCAGCAAAATACTCAGAAATTTTTAAATGAATCTCCTCAAATTTTCTAGAAAAGACTTGGACATTTCTGATTTTCAAAACTTGGAAAATTGCTTGAAACAACTTGGAAATTTTCAAATTGACCTATTGGAAAATTGGAAATTTCAGAGTTTCAAAAGTAAAAAATGTGCTAGAAATCCTGACAATTTTGAAATTAATCTCAGAAACTTTCTAGGAAAGACTTAGAAATTTCTGAGTTTCAAACCTTGAGATTTTCTAGAAAAACCTGGAAATTCAAAAGTAAAACATTCTTGACTTTTTAAGTGATTTTCTCCTCCTTTTTTTCGATCTGCAATGACGCTAGCTTGCTGTCATATTTACTGAGTTGTGGTAATGGTTTCAGAAAAAACCCTCACAATTAAAAAATTTGCAAAAAACAACTTAGAAATTGAGATTAAGCTGAGAAATTTTCTAGAAAATGTTTAAAATTTATGACTTTCAAATGTAAAAACGTTTGGACTTTTTAACTGATTTTCTTCTCTTTTTATCTGCCTGCAACAGCCCTAGTCCGCTGTCATATTTACTAATTTATTATAAGAAAAAAAGAGACAATTATTGGAAAGAAAACTCCTTTGATTTGCATTATTTGTGGCATGACAACCACAAGCCTGTAATTACGTTCATAGCAACAAATGCATCAGTGGCAAAGACGTATAACTATATTAATCAAGAACAGAATATTATTTCTAAGACCCTGAGGGGAAGAAGAAAGCCTCAATTCAATCAGTCCAGCCAACAATTGAACATCTGTTTCTGCAGCAGGTCAGGCTCTACTAAGCAACCAACACACACACTTATTGATTTTGTTCATGTGTGTGTGTGTGAACCAGGTTTTTATATCCTCATGGGATTTCTGTCTACAATGTGGGGTTATGGGGACCATTGCTCCTTGTGGGGACATTTTCTTGGTCCCCATGAGGGACATTGTTGTTTTCGGGTTAGTGGTTAAGTCTGTGATGGTTAGGATAAAGGTAAAGGTTAAGGTAAGTGTTAGGCTGTAGAAATTAATGGAAGTCAATGTGAAGTCCCCACAAGTGATGAAAACACGATTGTGTGTGTGTGTATGTTTGTGTGTCTCCAGCCAACTTACATCCCACACTAATCTCAGTTAAGGGTTGCCATGGTTCCACCTTCTCCACAGCGTTATTAATTCAACAGATTTAGACAGAAATGGGGATAAATGCTCCTGTTCAAAACAGCAGCTGACTGGCTGGAAAGGTAGAAAATTATTAGTGAATGCAAAGTTAGAAATATTTTGGTTTGATTTAGAAAATCTAAAGACTGCAACAAGGAAGTCAAAAACGGGGCAGGACTGGTTTGTTGTTTCAGGATGCAGAAACTTAATCCAGTCAGCTGAGTGACCAAAGGCTTCACACTTCATTAAAATTAAGTAAATAAATCTCTTTCTATTTGGCTGTTTGACATTCTGGAGGCCTTATGACCCAGCAGGCTCTGGCGTCGTTACTCAACAAACTATCTTTATGCCTGCATGTGAACCAGCACCATGTTTTTACTAATAAAGACGTGAGACGGAGCGTTTAGCTTTGAAATCTAAAGATCTAAAAGAAAATTTTCAGTATTTATTCGTGAAAAACTTCAAGTGATAAAACTTTGAAGTTCTAGATCAGGGGAGTCAAAGTAATTTTTGTTTTGGACCAAATCCAGATCAAGAACGCTCTTAAAGGGCTGGTTTTGCCAGAATGTATTGATAAAAGCTGTTCACAAACTGTTAAAATATCAACGAATCCTTAAAATTAAATGTTATTGAACATCTTTTCAATCCGTCCAGAATTTTGTGATTCTTTTTTTTATTTTTTTGGGAATAAAAATCAAAGTGTTTGTGGTTCTAATTTGGAAATATTTGTGCTTATTTATGACGGTAAATGTGACTTTTGATTCCTCACTGTATAGATCCTGGACTATAATCTGATATCAATTAAGGCTGAGGCAGCTGTTCAGGACAAGTGAGAACATTTTTGAGGAAAATCTCAGTTTTTGTTGATTTTGTGAATTTCCACAATAATTCTCAAGAAACTGGAGGGACTGATTGATATAATTTGGCAGTAAACAGATAAAAACTGCACTGATTTGATTGATAACATGATATTTACACTTAATGTTTGGAATCTAGAGGGCCACATAAAAGCTCCAATTTGCCAGATTTGGCCCACGAGCCTTAAGTTTGACACCTGTGTTCTAGAAAGTATTAAATAAAACATAGTTTCTGAAGTATTTGACATTCTCAACAAAAGCTGTTCGCCTCTAAATATTGGAGCCAAACAGAGAGACAATGAATCCTGGGGTTCAGAGAGAATATTGGTACACTACAGTCTTCAACCCAGAGAAACAAAATAAACACCGCCTGAGGTCAGAGGTCGCTGAGCAGCTCAAACTTCAATATCAGAAGCAGAGAAAATTGCAAGTATGAATTGTTTATTGGCACTTCTGGCATTTTCCACCTCATTAAAACATAGTTATGCACAACCTCTATTTGTCAGCATGTTCCTGTAAAACAGCAGCGATTAAATCCCAGCTGGCTGAAATGTTACAACTAAACCTTAAAGCTCCAACTGTACAGAAAAATCAAAGGCTTCTTAAATTTAAAAAAATATATATAAAGTGGCTTCTTTTTAACCACAGTGAAATTTGGTAGCCAGCATTTCACTGGCTTCAGTATACCGTCTAATTCACAGATGTCAAACTCAAGGCCCACGGGCCAAATCTGGCCCACCAAAGCATTTTATGCGGCCCTGTAGCTTCCTAACACTAAGTGAGCTTAAATATCATGTTATCAGTCAAATCAATTGAGTTTTTTTCTCTTTACTGCCAAATTATATCAATCAGTCCCTCTAGTTATTGTGTAAATTCGCGCAACAACAACTTGCACTGACAGTCTTGAGTTTATTGCAGATTTTTCTCCAAACATTGTCAAAAACATTTTTACTTGTACTAAGCAGCTGCCTCCTCCTTAATTGATGTCAGATTATAGTCCATAATCTATACAAGTAGAGTAATAAAAAGTTACATTTAGCATGATGACTATGTGCAAATATCACAAATATTTCCAAATTAGAACCACAAACACTTAAGATTTTTATTCCAAGAAAATTACAAAAAGAATCACAAAATCCTGGAGGAAATGAAAAGATGTTCAATAATATAAAATTTTTTTTAAAGGATTTTTTGGCTCTAGTGGACAGGAAATGGGGAAACGAGAGAGAGGGAAGACATGCAGCAAATGTCACCAGGCCGGGATTCGAACCTGCGACTGCCGGCAAGAGGACCAAGGCCTCCATATGTGGATTGTGCTTTGCCCCTGCGCCACCACAGCACCCAATAATATTTAATTTTAAGGATTCATTGATATTTTAACAGTTTGTGAACAGGTTTTATCAATACATTCTGGCACAAGACTGTTCATGATCTGGATTTGGCCCAAAATCAAAATGACTTTGACATTAAAGAAACACATTTTAAAATCTGCAGTTTCTCTGCCTTTGTTTACATTGTCCATTAAATTGCCCAAATTTGAATTGCTGAAATAAATTTGCTTAATGAAAACATAATTTTAAAAAACTTATGTTTTTGATCAAAAGTTTTTGCACTAGCATGAGTCAAAGTACTTTTATATACTTCTCAGGCATAATTTCTTAATAAGCAGCTTATTCACGTGTGATTTTAATTGCATTTCTTATTTAACGGAAACACAGCAATTACGAAATTGTGGTTTTTCAACATCAGCAGAATATCGACCAAGTTTTGCATTTATAATATAAACTTCAAGCAGAAGTGTTCATCTCCTGGCTTTGGACGCAACTAAGTTGCATCTTGCAACACCGACAAGACAAAAAAAGTAAAAACTTTTTAAATTGTGTTTATACATTTATACCGAACGCTATCTAGACGGAAGGAGGGTGAGTGAGTAGAAATGGCTGACCTAGTGGCCAATAAATAGAATAATCTTTGACAGATTTTTCACGGGTCTTATCACAAATAAAAAAAGGCTCAGGTTCTAATGAAGTGGCCGTGCTGACATTTTGAGACAGTTTCTGCCTCTGCACTCCTGACTTGGTTCCACGCCAGAGAATCCGGAGACGCTGAGGCACAGTGATCTGTGCGACAGCAGAGTGACCATCTGCTAGACAGCTAGACAGATAAGAAGCAGCTTCATTACTATGTATAGGGCTCTGCTAGGAGGAGGTTAGTGAGGGTTGGGTGGATGTGTGCAGAGGGGGGAACTTGACCCTGGCCTCTCCCACCCGTCTCCAACATGTCTGCACCAATATCAGCATTTTAACACAGCGAGAGCAGGAAAATATGCTGGTTTCTTTCGCAACCGTTTGGTTTCTCTTAGCGCTTTTGGGTGCGTTGAACCTCCAGAAGAAACCACAAGTATTTCTCATCCTGTTTGTTCTTCCTGTTCGTCTTTGCGCTAAACAACCGGCGAGTGTGTGACAGCAGCAGGTGTGTGTGTGTGTGTGTGAGACCCGATGCATCCACCGAACGAAACCCGAGATCTCTCCCGATACTCCTGCGTGCCAAATAAACTCCTACAATTCACCCGCCGCTGCCACCAATGTGAACTTGAGAAAAGTTGAATCTGTTGCTGCTATTTTGACGCACTTGCTTCTCGATACACTTGACAGAGCAACACTTGTTGAGCTTTTTGAAAGGGGGAAAACAGAGAGAAGACGGTTTGAAATCCAGATTAATTAGGGGAATTCCAGAAAATTTGTCTCCTTGTTCACACTGTCTTCGAGTGTAGTCTGCTTAAACTGGTCTGGCTTGACGGGAGTCATGTTTCTCATAAATGTCAGGCGGGGTGCTAAGTATACGGCCTGAGCTGGGTGTTTTTAGTGAAGCTTTGCTAACAACATTTAGAGAGAAGCAGATACTGTGTAGATGTGTGAAAACAAGAGCCTGATAATCTGCAATAGAGCTGCAAATTTAGATATAGAAAGGACTTTTCCTGCTTGAGGAGAAAAATATACTTAGGCTGGAAAAAATGAGTACTTGAACCAATTAAACTTTAAAAATAACACATTACTGCTATATTATTGTTAAATTGTTTGACATTTTGAGTACAAAATCAGCAGACTGAACGGAAAAAATCTGTGAACATCAATTTCCAGAATATCAATTGGATTTGGATTTGACTAGGCCACTTTAAACCATGAATATCCTACAGTCTAAATGAAGGGTCTGCAAGCTTTACAATCCCAAAAGCCACTTTTGCTTTCAGTTCAGCTAACTAAAACTTAAGACTTTAAAAAAAATCACTAAATTTCAGAATTTTTTTCTAACAAACTTTCCACTTTTCAATCTCAGAAATGTTCTTCTTTCTTCCAGATCATTTCTGAGATTAATCTAAAAATTTCTGGGAGTCTTTTTCAAGCATATTTTCAACTTTTAGAGCTCAGAAATCTCATGTTTTTTATAGAAAATTTCAAAACTAAAATTTCACAACTTGGTGGAAAAAATAGAGGCCATTTAAAATGATCAGTTCCTCTGATTTTACTTTTTGTAGGTAAATGTTTGAGTAAAATGAACATTTGTTCTTTTATCTTATGAACTACTGACATGTTTCTGAAATTCTAAGCTGAAATGTACTTATTTGCAGAAAATGAGAAATGGTCAAAGATTTGTCCTTTTCTTTTGGCTTATCACCTGTTTCTTACAATAAATTCCTGTATTCCCTTGCAGTTCCCTGCAATGAGTAATAAAATATTCTCTCAGTAAAATGTTCAGAAAAGGCTCAGAGAAAACGCTAACTTGTCATTCCTAACAGAGTAATGTTGGTCCCAATCGGCAGAGCTGTCGTCCTGTGGTGTGCATCAGTCTGCTGGTTTAAAACGTCAATAAATGGATGAAAGTGAAGAAAATTAGGCCAGGATTTCCAGGAATCAGGAAGACAAAGACTAAACTGCTTTCTGAGTTCAGCTTAGTGAAAGTGATATAAGAAACTCTATCAAGTTAGGAAAAATAAAACTATAAAAGTAAAATGCAATTATCTGAAAATTATTTGAAAGTAAATCTAGACAACAAAGTCTGATTTTTATTTTTTACTTAAATACTCAATTCTCTCTACTTTTTGCTAAATTTAGTAAAAAAAAAAAAAAAAAAGATGTTTTTCTCTACATTGCAAAAAGATCAGCACTTATTGACAAAGTATCAGGCTGCTTTGACCAAAATTGCCAAAATCAATCCACAAAAACCAAACCCGCCCAATGAAGAGCAAACTTCATTGTCTTTGAAATCCAGAAAATCTAACAAGTCAACACAGTAAAAAAACACAAAAAACCTTAAATAAATCCCCACAAGTCTTTACAAAGCAGATAAATGATTTCAAAACAAATTTTCCCACAGAAATTACTTTGTGGAGTCTCTCTAGGATACCAAACAATTAAGAAATAGCAGAGCAAAACTGTTCTTTACAGAAAATACTTTTCTTATATGAACTATATTATTGGCAACTCAAACAAAAAAGATAAAGTGAGCTTTTTTTACTTTTGTAAAAATGAAGAAGCTCACTTTATCTTTTTTTTCTAAACACTTGAGATACAAATAAGATATTTGGCTTTAAAACATAACAGATTATTTAATCTGTCCTTTCTAATGTTCCTCCAACTTGTTTCACCCACAACATTTTTGCTTCAGCTGCAAAATCCCTGCACAGTAGATTCAAAGCCAATATTTTCCTATCATAACCATGATAATAAGGCAAATCATGAATTATATTGAAGCTGTTTTATACCAAAATTAGATGAGCAATCAATACAATAGTTATAAACAAAATAGACATAAAAAGTGCAATTAAAATTAAACAATTTTTTAAAACTAATTTTTAGCTCCTTCTACAAACAACTCTCTTCTGCAATGCAAATGGCTTCTTTATTTTTATAAAAAATGTTATTTAAAATTTATCTCTAGCTTTAACCAACAGTTTCTTCTATATCAGCACTTGTGAAGTGGAGTTTTACATCATTTTTAAATCATACATCTCAGTCTGCCAGCAGAGCCATTTTTCTCCGCTCCGCTTATCTATCATACAAATCAATACAGCCCAATATCTTGGGCAACTAATGGATGGATGAATCTAATACGCGGCCAGCTTCATCCTTTATGCACAAACATATAACCATAAATTATTTGTGTAGGTGTATGTATAAGTACAAGTGCATATATGTATAGGTCAAAATGCACAATGCATTGCACATTAGGCTACATGTTAGAAAACATTAATTATATTCTGCTGTCAGGCTGCCTCCTCACAAATTGGATTTCCTGGGCTTACTTTGCATACATATTGCCTCTAAATAATGAAAGCCACCTTGCATGCAGGAGCAACTCACCCACCTAACCAGACAGAAACAATTGAGTGAGTTTCTGTTTCATCGTGCATCAGCACAGGCCAGCAGAAATGCTGCGTGAAGAGACCCAACGAGTTGTTTATGTGTGAGAGGCGAAAAAGAGCCGAGATCTGGAGAAGGTAAGACATCGACAGGCGTAAAGACAAACTGTTAACGCTGTTTGTGTTTCAAACTTAATGTGCTACACAAGCACCTCCTCAGAAAATACATCACTTAGTATGCATGTGTCAAACTCGAGGCCTGTGGGCCAAATCTGGCCCGTCATAGCTTTTTATGTGGCCCTCTAGATTCAAGACACTAAATGTGCTTAAATATCATGTTACCAATCAAATAAATACAGTTTTTATCTGTTTTCTGCCAAATTATACCAATCAGTCCCTCCAGGTTTTATTGTGGAAATTCACACAAAATCAACAAATTTCTGCACTTTTTGTACTAATACATAATTGGGAGTTTATTGCAGATTTTTCTCAAAAATCTAACACTTTTTTGCTTGTACTAAACAGCTGCCTTGGCTTTAACTGATGTCAGATTATAATTCATGATCTATACAGGAAAAAATAGTAAAATTTCCCATCACAAATAAGTTCAAATATTTCCACATTAGAACCACAAACACTTTAATTTTTATTGCAAAAAATCACAAAAAGAATCACAAAATCCTTGAGGAGCTGAAAAGATGTTCAATAATATGTAATTTTAAGGATTTATTGATATTTTAACAGTTTATGAACAGTTTTTATCACTACATTCTGCCACAACCAGCCCTTTAAGAGCATTCATGATCTGTATTTGCCCCAAAGCTAAAATTTGTTTGACACCCCTGGCTTAGCAGTTACTTAATAAATAAAGAAAAGATGCAGGATAAAATGTAATGTTTCTAAAGGATTTGCAATAAAACCGTCAGTGAAAAAGCTAAAAGCTAATGATTTGTGGGTTTATCCAGGAAAACAAGATGTCTCATCTAGATTACAGCTCCCAGTTACTCAGATCTAACAGTGAGTACTTTGTTCAAAGTGACATTGTTCCTTGAAATCCCAAAAAGACTTAAAGGATGTCATGTTTTATGAAGGTTCTATACCTCAGCATATTCTGTAGCAGCTCAGTCAGAGCGTCTGAAAAACTAAGCTGAGTTACTCTCTCTCACGCTTCACCACAATTTAAAGTATCCCGTTTGTACTATTTTGTGTGTTGTTGTTGTATGTATTATTTATTAGCAGTCAGTATCTTACTCGCAGAAAGAAACAGTAAATTTATGGTTTGGAGAATAGGAGGGAAATACTCATTTGAGATAAACTAACTTTAATTCAATCTGAAATGGTCATTTACTGATCTGAATTTAGGGGTTGTCTGCCTCAAAGTGCTTTTAAATGATTTATGTTGGAATCAAGGCTAACATGATCAGCCAGTTTTTAAAAATCCCTGCTATTTTCAAGTACATGACATGATTTATTATGTTGCTAATCTTACAAATGTGTGTTTGCAGCAAGCAGCTAGCATCCCAGTATAGAAGCACAGAGCTGAAACAGTAGTCAGTAAATATTTCTGCAAGGCCAGAAACAGGAAAATAACGTATTTTTCTTTTTGTTCACTCTATACAAAACTGCAATGAAACACATGGGAGCCAAATGATCAGTAAGTCATATAAAAACAGACAGGAAACATTATAACATTAGCCTGGCATTTTTGGATATTTGAGTTAGATGAAAACATAATTACCAGGATCTGAATGTGATCCATGCAGATTACTGTAGCAGGATTCAATAGAGGTTAAAACAGCTTTCTTAACCAAATGAGCCCTTTTTGAAGCAAAGCACTGAGACTATTGACCAAAAACTCAACATGTGACACAATCTTTAAACTGAAATACGAATGCAGCGTCTGCTAACTCATGAGTGGATGTTAGAAGAATAACAGAGCTTCTGATTTTTAAACATGTCCTACTGCAGGGTGCATACTGACTGTTCATAACTACTCCACACAACCCCACTTCGAGCTAATAAAACAATCCAAATATAGGAAAAAAATAAATAAATAAATAATTTATTTATTTATTTTTAATAAATAAATAAAAATAAAATCAATTGAGCTCCAACAAAGCCGTAAGCTCTCTTTGGATCCTGCCAATTATTTTCAGGAGATTGTGCAAATGTATGAAAAACTCAAGAGTTTAAAAATAAAAAGAATGATCAATCAAAAGAAACCCAACAGTTGCATTTGTTTTTACTCTCTATTGATTACTGAATGAAGCCCACCCACTGACTTTCTTGCTACCTGCTACATTTACATTTAATAACTGTAAGAATGCAAAACATAACGAGTTTACAGTCAATAATTCAAACAGGGCATCACATTGGAAGCGCTAATTAGCTCTTCCTGCAGCATTTAAATAGAAACTGAAAACAAGATAATGTCGTCATGCCTCCTTCATGTTTTATAGGTAGGGAATTACTTAACTGGAATCCAAATATCCCATGATGCAAACTTATGTCCCCCCTTTTACAGCAGGGAAATACTAAGCTAACACTACTCTATCCAGTCCAGCATAATTTAAATGATCAATTAATGGGATCTCCCCCATTACACCTGTGACATTTCATTTACAAATTACATTAAAAGTTGTTGCAGTGAACCCAACTAGAGTTAAATCCTGTGTTTGTTTGACTGATGGTGCCGGCAGCCGCCTGCCTGTCCTTCATTACAGATGAGAGCGCACACTGGTCCTCTGCCAGCCAGTCCTGCTAAATCAATACAGAGGAAATCCTTCACATTTCATTTGGGTCCAGCTGGGAGAGCTTCACCTGATGTTTTAGGACACATCGACAAGAAGGCAAACTTTGCAAGGACATCAGCGAGTGACATGAAGGAAACGCAGCGTACTGGAATAATGATGCAATGACTCACACAGGATGTTTTTTTCCCACTCTTTCTAAAAAGTCTGCAGTCCATTCAAGCTTCTTTCTTATATCTAAGAGTGTCTTTCCCCACTTCCACATAAAATAATCTGTCAATACTCTATAATCTAATAATAATTTCTAATGTTTATTATAGATCAGGGGAGTCAAAATCATTTTCGTTTTGGGCCAAACCAAGATCATGAACGCTCTTAAAGGGCCTGTGGTGCCAGAAGGTATTGATAAAACCTGTTCACAAACTGTTAAAATATCAACAAATCTTTAAAATAAAATACTATTGAACATCTTTTCAGTCCCTCTAGGGTTTTGTGATTTTTTCCAATAAAAATCAAAGTGTTTGTGGTACTAATTTGGAAATATTTGCACTTATTTATGATGGTAAATGTGATTTTTTATTCCTCACTGTATAAATCATGGACTATAATCTGACATCAGTTAAAGCTGAGGCAGCTGCTTAGTACAAGTAAGAAGGTTTCTGACAATTTTTGAGAAAAATCTGCAACAAACTCCCAGTTTTTAGTTCAATTTGTTGATTTTACGTGAATTTCCACGATAATTTTCAAGAAACTGGAGGGACTGATTGAAATAATTTGGCAGTAAACAGATGAAAACTGCATTGATTTGATTGATAACATAACATTTAAGCTCACTTAGTGTTTAGTCTAGAATCAAGAGGGCCACATAAAAAGCTGTAGTGGGCCAGATTTGGCCCACGAGCCTTGAGTTTGACACACCTGTTATAAAGTAGATTTTATTTTTAAAAAGCAATCAGAAGCTTTTTGTTAGTGATGTATGACAGAGGCACGTCCCTCTTTGCAACTCTTAATATCTATCAATCTTTATAACTCAGAAAAACACAGCAGGAATACAATTACTTGCATAGATGTATCCATATCTGCAGCCAGTCATGGTTGCTAGGTAACGGGCTGGGCTTGGCTAGCGTTGCTAGGTAACTGTGCCAGTGGAACTTGTACTTTTTCACCAATATTAATTAATTACTAAGCTCCCATTTCTTGCTAAAAAGCTACTTGTTAGTTAGTTTTGTCTTATGTAGAGTAAGCAGAGCCAACACTTGGTTAAATATTGTGTTTTTGCAGTGCAGATGTCAGCTATTTACATATGAACTGGTTGTTTGGGAAGCATGCCAGAAAAAAAAAAAAAAAAAAAAAAACTTTTCTAACCTTGGAACCTTAACTGGAATAATTTATATGTATCAGATTAATTGAAATTAGTTATTTTTAGCTACAAACATTCCAAGTGGCTGTGGCATAAAGTAGGAAAAACTCCAAATGTTAAAATAATAAACATGGTGGAGGATCTGTGATGCTGTGGGTTTGGTCTCCTATTGACACCTTGTTGGACTGCAATGCATGTTTAGGGAATTATTTCCAGTAGCTGAGTTATTAAGCGATTTTTGAAGCAGTTGATGATTAAAACACTGCACTGTAATTTAAGCAACTTAAGTATAATCCAACTTATTTTTATTTATGTGGCTCATTTCTTGCCACATAAATCATGCAGAACAAAAGACATAATATTTTGAAGCCACACTACCAAGCCCCAAATAGACAAAGTTATATTTACTTTGTTATTTTCTCAGTATTTCAAGCTTTTAAAGGAATGCAGTGAGTATAACACATGGATAAGTCAATGGGTGAAAGGGTCAGGGTTCATTTTCCTGGATGGATTTAATTGTAAAGACCATTTTATAAATTGAAAAGCACTTGAACCTGACTACAACTATCACTGTTAAATTTAAAATCCCCCAAACATCTGTCAACATTTTAACCCTGCCTGTTACCAGACACACTAAGCTCCAGAAAATTTCGTATATTACTCAGTGGCTACGTTTAAATGCTAGTTCATCCCCATAAAAATGGTGTTTAAGTGTTTCGAGTCTTGTGCTGTCATTGCTAAAGCAGCTCCCCTTGGTGCGGTTTAGTGCCAGGCCAGCAGAGCTGTATGTGCTTGGGAAGCATCGTCTTAAAAAAGGCTAAATTTAAACCCCAGAGTCTCCAGCTTGGTATGCACAAGGCTTCCAGAACAACATAAACTCCAAATAAGCCCAGCAGAGAAGCTGCTGCTGCTGCTGCCGTACGAGGGTCAATCACCTGCGCTTGAGAAAAGGTGCAACTTCACCTGCCCTGCTACAGGCAAGAAGGCCTTTCAGTCGTCTTGTGTATTGTTACAAAATAAACCCAGAAATAAACTCAACTTGGCTGAGTAAGAGGACATGAGTCAGGTTTTTCTGGCATGTGACTTTTGCAGAATACAAAAAAAGATGATAAATATTTCACTAGTTGAAATGTTTTATATTTTTTCTTAACTTTTTTCTCCAGTCAGTTCAATTATCTTGATGCCAAAAGCATCAGGAATTAAACTGTTATGTTTGAACTTTTAAATCTTCCAAAAAGAAACGGGTCTGTGTCTAAATGGGTTTACATGAGATGGTGGTGAAAGCTATGTTTGTTTGTTCCTCTTGTGGTTCTCGGTGCTCCTCAAAAGAAGAGCTGTGGTATGAGCCGACTTAGACATTTGGGTTTCAGTCTGGATCAAGATCTGAATCAGTTCATTGATTCAGATCTATATTCTCATCTTTGGTTATTTATTGTTGACGAAGATAAAAGATTGATAAAGTACAGATAGTTTTGATAAACATCTCAGATGACAAATTCAGCAGCATTGGCTTGGCACCAGTTATTTAGAAATTTACTGCCAGAAAAAAAACTAAATATCTGCAAATTCAACCTTATTTTTAACTAGGAGAACACAGTAAGATTGTCTCTACAACTGCAAACAAAAACAAAACAACAATAATCTGACTGGTTTCTAGAGAACTCTTCTTTTAGGGTTTCCTGTAAAACCTCATTTCTCTCAGCAGAAAGACCGCCCTCCCCCTCTGACTCCGCCGCTCTCAAATCGCTGTTGTCATCAGATAAGCAGGATGCCAGTGTGACAGTAGAATCTGAGAGGCGTTGGTCAGCATATCACTGGCATCACAAATAGTAAGAGCTGTTAAGAACAAGGTCCCAATCTGCTTCCGACAGCCTTCAGGCTGCCTACAGCATATGTGTCAAACTCAAGGCGTGTGGGCCAAATCTGGCCACCTGTAGCTTTTTATGTGGCCCTCTAGATTCTAGACTAAACACTAAGTGAGGTTAAATATTCTTAATCAAATCAATGCAGTTTTTATCTGTATATTGCCAAATTATATCAATCAGTTTCTCAAGGTTCTTGAGAATTATCATGAAAATTCAAAATCAACAAATCCCCGCAATTTTTAGCACCAATACATAATTGGGAGTTTGTTGCAGATTTTTGCCAAAAACTTTCGGTAACACTTTATTTGCAGATGGTAGAGCTATTGCCTTGCAGCAAGAAGGTTCTTTGTTCGATTCCTGGCCCCGGTCTTTCTGCATGTGTGGGTTCTCTCCGGGTACTCCGGCTTCCTCCCACAGTCCAAAAACATGACTGTCAGGTTAATTGGTCTCTCCAAACTAGGTGTGAGTGTGTGTGTGCATGGTTGTTTGTCCTGTCTGTCTCTGTGTTGCCCGGCGACAGACTGGCGACCTGTCCAGGGTGACCCCGCCTCTCGCCCAGAACATTAGCTGGGGAAAGCAACCAGCACCTCCTGACCCCACTAAGGGACAAGGATGTTAGAAAATGGATGGATGGATGAAGGAGTGTGCATAAAGCTAATGTGACACTGACATAATCATGACTGATTCTGAATGAATGTTTATGACTGTTGGTAAATAACAACACTTTTAATGCAACAAGCATTACTACAGTTAGTCGGTAGACTACAGCTCTCTATCTTAGGCCAAATTTCCATCGTTTCTACCTTGTATATCGAGCATTCCTATTCATAAGTCCCACAAATGAAGTATGTGTTGTTGTCCAGGAGGCAATCCCTTTGTATGGAGCCAAAAGAGGCACAAATGGCAACACCTCAAAGAAGGTGCTTGCTTATATAACGTCAGTTTTGGTTGTTTGATTTGAAAAAAAAGGGGAAAGATTGTAAAACTGAGAGCCTCATCTAAACTGTAAAGAATGGGGTCATTCTATGAGGAAGTGTCGCTGCATAAGGGGGATTTATGCACTTCACAAAAAAAGAATGGTATGTGCAAATACTGAAGCAACATCTCGAGATATTATCTAGGATTCAACTACCCCCCACAGAAAACCACTGCTTGCATTTAGCATGTAAATCTGACTGAACCTTCGTCAGTGCAGACAAAGCACTGCACAACATATGTGCATAGTATGGCACATATGTTGAACTTATATGAATTTCATGATAGTAGCACATCTTTGAGATGTATATATTAGCAAATATAAGTTACATTGCTCATATAACGGAATATAAAGAAGCAATGGCAGCCTGGTTTAGCTAGCAATCACATCATGTTATTGGCTTAAATCTTAATATCTTAACACTTCATGTCAACACAAAAACGATCCAGTAAAATACATGAATTTTACTGTTCCTTATCACCAATTTGATGATTGGTTGTTTCAATCTGGGAAGCTGTCAGTGTTCACCAGTCAGGTCCACCACACTGAATATTTAAAGAAAATCGAAAACATTCAAAACAAAAACTATCAGTGCCTTCAAATGCTATTTCCAAGCAACTTGCACGCATTGTAAATCAACAGCTTAAAAGACAAAGTACATCAAAAAAATTGGTACAATTGCAAAAGAGCAGAAAAAAACTGAGTTGAACAAAGAAAGTGAAACTTATTTTCAGTTCAATGGGTTCAAACAGATTCGCATTAGATAAAAACAAACCACAAATTCTGGCAAAATGCCTCAACAACTGACATTACCAAGATGCTTTACAATCATAATATTGATTGGAAAGTAAATTTCCAATTTCCAATCAATATTATGACTGAGAAGATACTTCACAATCATAGTAAGATGCTACGGTAATTAGCATCTTAGCGTATCTTAGCTACTGCAGAAAACTAACATTATTTTACTTCATGGTAACAACATCCATTTATCTAAGCTGGGTTTTATTTCATATCTGAATAGGTGAAGAAATGTGACCAGAAATGCTTTAAAATTTGGCCTTTTTATGAAGCTTAGCCTTATATGCAAAACAAAGTCTCCAAATGATTCAAAATTAATGTATTTTTAGGTATGACAAAAAATAAAACACCTTTATTTTAATTGATTGAACAGTTTAGAAAAATTTGCTGCAACTTCCTAAATGTGTATAACTGTTCAATTAATAGTTTTTGTCACTTTTGGTATTTAAGATGCTTGTAATTAATACAATTTTATAGAATTAGCTTCAATGAAACTCAAATTAACGTTCTAGATAGTGTGAAAAAATTGCACTGCATCATTTTAACAAACCAAAAAGCAAACTACTGCACACGTTGGACATGAGATATTAAAATTGGACTAAATGCACATGATTTCCAACTAAATATCAAGACTATCTGCTGACTCCTGACAATGTCGCGCTTCATGCAGCACCAAAATAATAACGTTTTATGAAGCAAGTCAGAATAATATGTGCTCTGTCAGGGCACCACTATATCTGTTCCCACCACACCAACACACAAGCTGTCATATCATTTACAATACCGCACAGAGAGAGGGACACTGTAATCAATCTGCGCCAAACAACTAAAATAGTCACCGCTGAGGGCGGTTTGCGTGTAAGGACAACTTAGGTCTGAAACTCTTCTCCTCCAGGAGGTGAATGCGTCCATAAAAAGTCAGAACATAAACCTGACGTGCTACTCGATCCACCTGCTCGTGGATTTTAACGCGATCAGGTTAATTATTTCGCCCTTGCACCTGCGGATTGGATCGCCCCCACATCCTGAGCGCTGCCGACAGGTGCGCCGTGTCCGCGGGGACTCAGCGTGCAACCTGCGGCAACTTCCACACTCGTCAATTGTGCAGACACTGACGATGCAAGGCAAGAACTTCCGCAGAAATACACTTTGGATGATTTGTAGTGTTGATGGGACTCGGAAACGATTCTGTCTGCTTGAAACGATGAAATATTAATTATTTCTCCCTTTTTATTATTATTTTACTTACAGTTCTCAAGAACTGGATCTCATCCTCCCCTTCTCCGCCCTCAGCCATGGCTGTGTGAAGGAGCCTCCTCAGACTCTGGAAGCCACCGCTGACTGCCGGCAGAAACGCAAGCTGAGCCTTTCAAGCCGATATTAGCATAGAGCTCATCCACAGCCATATAGGGCAGCCCGAGCGAGCCCCCCTCCTCTCCTTTTACAACCCCACACTCATCCACGAACCTTATGCCCCCTCCTCTTCCTCGCTGCACCCAGCAGCAGTGCGCGGTGTGAGCCGGGGAAGCAGGGGACGAGTTGCAAAAGGAGGGCGATGCGCAAGCTTTGCTGCTCAAGCTGATTTTGGTTGCTGTGATTAAATGCTTGCAGCTTTTTTTTTTTTTTTTTATCAAACCATGACGCATTCTGTTGAGTAGCAGCAGCGGGGGAAGTTATGAATGGAGAGTTTGCAGGGAAATGGGTTAACAGGTGCATCTTGATGAATTAGGACATAATTAAAAAGGTTTATATCAGTAATTCCAATACAAATGTGCGCTAAACTTTGTCAATATTCCTGCTAATGGTCCCATTAAGTTAGAGTCGCAATTAAAATCTCGCGTGATTAGGTTTGTTCAGGTGATCGGTCATTCTCCTACCACTTCCTGTTGTCTTGTTCGTCGCTTCCGCCAGTAGCAACATGCTGTTGTTCATCATATTTAGATATTTCAAAATGTACTTACAGGAGTAGTCTTGCTTTTACATTAGTTATATTTTTTATGAAGTATTGCTACTCTTGAATAGAAAAAAAACTTGTGACATACAGACACACCTACGGTTTATGTTGGAATGAGACCTCCTGTTTGTTAACAAGCTTTGTTTTTCTAATATTTTCTTCCGGCTGAGCCTGCTGTGCCATTTGACACCAGAACTACTTCACCCAGTTCTATTTGAATTAATCGACTATATGAATTAATTTAATCGTTTTTTCTGATTTGTAAAAGAGTTACCTGAATCATGTATTTTTCTTTTCATTTTGTCTTTGAAATACCAGAATTTTGGCATAACTTTACGTTTTTGTCTGTCTGATTACATCATTTGTAAATATTACATCAGATACTCTTTTTTTACTCTTACTTGAGCAATTTTTTTAAGGAGTGTTTTTATGACCATAATATTTTATTTATTAATTGTTCTGTTATTAACTGTCCTCAATGAAACCGCACCGAGAATCTGTGATTGATTTATTGTGATAAATTAATCAGAATTTTTATTTGAAATTTATATGTGAACTCTCTACAAACTCACTCTATCTGCTCTCTTGGAATGCATTGTTTTGTTTTACAACATATTTATGTTTAAATTCCCCTGTACTCATTTTGTTGACATTTATTTAGCTGCAAATGTAATATATAAAGAAATAATAAACATTTACAACTTATTATAAATAAATATGTAATAAATTTCACAGTCTGAAAACTAAATACCTAAATTACATCTAAAGTTAAAAAGGTTAAAAAAATTAACAACCTTTTATTTTATTTTTTTTAAATATTCCATAATAAATTAAAATGTTGCTCTACTGCAAACTAATGCATAAACATTCTACAAAAATATAATCAGATTTATATGTAAAAATTACATTTTATACTTTTACTGTAAAGAAATTCTGTTTTTTTATCATTTGAAATATTGTTTAAGGATAAAATATTTCTGTTTTGGATAACCCATGTATATCCAGCCCAATATATTGTGCAAAAATAATGTTTTTATTTCAAATTTGTAGTGAAATAATAGTCGCCAGAAATGTATCTTGATGTACACCAGATTATTTTTTCTAACTTTGAATTTTATCGGGTGTTTTTATGGCTGTAATTTACTTTGACTAAAAAATTCTGCATAAATAATATTAAATAAAACATGTAAATATAGTAATTACTGTCCTCACTGTAGGCGCCAGTCATTAGTCAGGTGACTCTTGGAGAGGAAACTGACTTCTAATCATGTTTTCATCTATACATGACTGCCACCTAGTGGCCGCGCGGCGCATTCCAGGTGAAAATAAACTTATGATCTATGAACTGTTGGGTATTTTCATGAAAGCAGAATTAATCTATGTTCTTATAGCTTCATTTTTATTTCTGCTGCAAAAAAAAAATAAGCAAAAAGTTATGTTAATATTTTCAGTTCATATTTATCTAAAGTTACTTGTGTCCAAATTGATCCAAGTGATTTGTGAAAACCTTAACATTTTTAATGTGTTTTTTAGTATTTCTTTTCTTCTAAATCCTTCATCGTCTCCTCTAACGGCCTCTGAAGTTCTGGTCGTTGCATTAGGACACATGAGCAGTTGTTTGTTTGGTTTAAATGACAGCGATCGCGCTGAGGCAGCTGGTCTGTGGTCAGATTAGCTTTCCGTGCCGCACGACATGGAGCACAGCTGACCTTAATAGAGCCAATGGTCAGTGAACTTCAGCCAAACAGATGTGACTTTCAGCCAAACCATTAGCCGACATCCTTTTCTCAAAGTTTGCTCCTGAAAAACTACATTTCTGCAAGATTAACTTTATGGCTTCTGGTAGAATAGACTTTGACCGACTTATAAGTAAGGCACTGATCGAAGTCCAGAAGATTACACTAATTAGAGCAAATCCCCTCCGTCTGTTTCTTTCCTCCCCTCTGGGGGATTAGCTTCCAGCGAGCTTTGGAAGACAAACCAATGGGAGATGTTTGAGTTTACATCCAGAGCTGGTGATTGGCCGAAAGCTTCCCAACAGAAGGTAGGATACACATCCTCGGTCACCTGAGCATCACAGCAGGTACAACAAAGGAGTGACCTGCTTCTGCAAGAAGGGATGCTATTTGGCTGAAGGTAAGTCCAAAGATATGCTATTGTTATTTAAATTGTTTTGTAAATGAGTTAGGGAGAACCGTCTTTGTAAGCTGATTATTCAGGATAATTACCTTGGTACTGTGTATTATGATTTAATAAGAACCTGGATAACCAAGACTGGGAGCCTGGCAACTTTTTACTCTTGCATTGCAAATACAAAATCTTACCAAGTATTATTGGTCTAATTTGTAGCGTAAATATCTTATTACAATTGGAATAAGACACACTAACTTAAAACAAACTTTTCAGCAAAATATACACACTTATTTTAAGTGAATAATTTCCTAAAATTGATGAAAAACTACTAATTCTATAGGCAGATAAATTAACTTAAAACATGGGGAAATGTCTTGCTGTAAGTGAATTAACCTGCCAATGGACTAAATACTAGTCCATCAACAATGTGGCTACAAAGTTATTTCTAAGTTAGTTCTGTTTTATTTCAAGTGAACTATACGTTCACACCGCAGCCTGAAGTGACCCAATTCTGATTTCTTTGTTTAATGTGATTATTTTTTTTTGGTCGTTCACACTTCCAAATTTATGCGCCTTCTTTGTGATGTTCAGTGTGAACTGCAATCGACCTAAAAGTATCCCGCATGTGCAGCATTCATGCATCTCCCTCAACCATGGTCTTTCGATTTCTTTTTTCAGCATTTTTAAGATTTTGTGATTTTGCAGTAACAATAAACTAAAAAACAACTAAAAAAAAGTGTGCAAAAGTATAAGTTTTATTTTTTATTTCAGGTCTGTCAATCATCACCTACAAACACCAACATGGAGAGCACCTATTCTTCCCTAAGCTTTTACAAACTTCTTAAAGAGAAGATCTGTCAGAGTTCATCCACCGTCTCTGATGCTCATTCATGCACCCAACAAAAGCCAACCTCTCAGCGTGAAGAGAGGCTGGACCAGCAAACCTCAGATGAACCAGCAAAGCACAATCAGGCAGATGAATTCAGCCTCGCAGCCTTCAGAGAAACCCTGAATGCCTTGGATGAATCGTTGGGGGACTACTGGCTAAAATCCTGCTCTGAGTGCCAGGACTTTATGAGGATGGGCAACCAACAAGCAACAAAACTGAAGCCAAATTACTACACAGAGACCTGTAGTCACCTACAAATGTCACCTGGAGTCCAAATTCCTCGTAAAAGAAGGCAGAGAGTAGAAGAGGATTCGACGTATAACTTCAGAGCAATGCCAGGCCAAGCAAGATGGAGTAAGTGCCAAATAGTTGATGAGAAAGCAACAGAAATAAGACAAGGAGAAATGAAGCACATAAGGACTTCTTCCTCTGAGCTGCTGAAGCCGGTTTGGAGAGCAAAGCTGCCAGCTGCTTCTCCTGGAAGTTCCCAGAGGTGGGAGGTTTCCTCTGCAAACCTGGCCGACTCTGACACCGAGCTTTCCGAATATGATAACGAGATGTTAAGTCCTAGCAGTAAAACTGCAGACCAGAAACACGAGAACGAGGAAACTGAAGCCTTAGCTGCGGCAGAGAGAGTGATGGGAAAGATCAGGGAGGTGGAGGGGATTCTACACCGCGTCAGTCTTACCAGCTCGGACTGGATCAGAGAAACAAGTCAGGAGGAAGATGGCAGCAATTTGGCATCTTCAGACGCTTTGCAACAGGTTGCAAGCTGGCTGGAAGATCAGAACAGAGTATCTAAAATTTTAGGAAAACCAGGGCGACAAGATCCAACTGGGATGAATCCAACGTCACATTCTCATCACTTCACCTTTCCTTTCCCGTCGCACAGTCTGCCAGGAAGAGAGGTCGTCTCGCCAATCCCCTCTGCATCCAGCAGCTCAGGAAGTTTGTCCCCCATCCTGTCTTCTCCTCTCACATTAAGCCTGACCGATGTGACGGACTGGCAAGAATCTGAGAAGAAGAAAGCTTGGATCAATTCAGAAAAAGGTCTGGTGGATGCTTTGGGTAGCAGCTGTAAAAGAGTCGCCACAAACCCAAGAGGAGCGAAAGATGATGAGAAGCTAATGTGGTCAACTCTGCAGCTGAAGGAAGATTATCTGTTATCTTCTGGTAAAAATGCCTCCAATACTTTACATGAGAAATGTACCTTTAAGATGAATTAATATTGATCTAAAATGTTAATCTATGGTTTGACCAACAGTGTACAAAATTTTACACTTACTTCATTAAACATATCAAAACATTTTTAATTAAAATTTTAAACACAGGGCTGCCCAGTGGTGCAGCTGGTAGAGCTGTTGCCTTGCAGCAAGAAGGTTCTGGGTTCGATTCCCGGCCCCGGTCTTTCTGCATGAAGTTTGCATGTTCTGTTGCATGAGTTCTCTCTGGGTACTCTGGCTTCCTCCCACAGTCCAAAAACATGACTGTCAGATTAATTGGCTTCTCTAAATTGTCCCTAGGTGTGAATGTGTGTGTGCATGTTTGTTTGTCCTGTCTGTCTTTGTGTTGCCCTGCGACAGACTGGCGACCTGTCCAGGGTGACCCCGCCTCTCGCCCGAAACGATAACTGGACAGGTTATCGTTACCAGCAACCCTCCCGACCCCAGTAAGGGACAAGGGTGTAGGAAAATGGATGGATGGATTTTAAACACAAAAAAAGTTTACAATTTTAATGTTGCTCAGCAATTTTAGAAGTCAAAAACTTTCAACTCATGCTTAACTCAATTATGCATTTTATTTTTAAATGTTGCACATATCAGCTTGTGCCAGAATGTAACAGAACCCATTAACAAACTGTTAAAATATTTATAAAAATTGTTTCTGCATTCGATAGCTTCTCTTAAATATTAAATAATACTAAAAATCTTTTCACGTTGATAATCCATCTTGTATATCACTTTTTTATTTTCTGCAATGAAAATCACAGATTTTCTTGAGCTAATTTATAAAGATTCCCAAAAAACTTTACATTTGTGCGTCGATCACTGACTATAAATAAAACTAAGCAGAGGAAGCAGCGTAGTAGAAGAAACAGTGCCACCTGCAGGTTGGGGTTAGCATCACTTAACCGAAGCTAACTCAACGATTCAGTTAGCAGCTAGCTTAACCGATGCTAACTTTATGACATTTTATGCGGAAAATTAACAATAAACTCACAATTATGCATTGGTGGGAAATGTTGGAGGAACTGATTGATGATTGGCAGTATATAGATTAAAAACTGCTTGGATTTGATAGATAAAATAATATTTGAGCTCAGGACTCTTTTCGGTTTCATTTAAGTGCGCAGACGTAAAAAGCTACGGGGGCCCGGATGCGTGTCCTGAATGAAACCTTTATTTTTCAGTCGCATTTTACACAATGATTCTCACGTTACTCATCCTGAATAAAGTGCAGTAAAGAAGCAATTAGGGGGGAAACCAAATATGTTTGGTTTCTGTACCTGCCGGCACAGAGCGGGGGAACCACGTGACTTTGACTTTTTAATGGTTGATCACCTGAGTGAACATCAGAGGAAAGAGCAGCGCCACGCTGAGCCCAGACTGTCAGATTTACACATCGATTTAAAACACGCTGCCCTTAAAGCTCTGAAAGCAGCCTGGTTATCTGCTGCTGCCTCCTCTGGGTCGCTGAATGCTCTTAACGAAGGATGTGCAGCAGTCTGAGAATAATCACCCCTTGCTGTTTGACCTCCCTATTAAAGTACCTCTTAGATCGTGATATGAAAACTCATGTAGTTTCGGATTTCACCTGGATCAGACGAAAAGAAAAGAAAGAAGCTGTTCGCATTTTTTAAGTTTTATGCCTCAGGAATGATTAAACATTTTTGGCCTAGGTTTTTATTTTAGAGATAAATAATGGGTGGAGTAAATGTGACCTACTCCTAATTTTATCTCAATATAGTTATGTTTTTTGCCCAAACAGTAACGGTACAGTTTAAAAAAAAAAGAAAAGTTTTTTACTTACTATAGCTGCGTTTCCATTACAAATGTGCACAAATATTTTTGCCACAATTGCGATGTTTCCAGTAAATGAGAAACAATTAAAATCGCACATGAACAACTTTCTTCACGCAATAAATTATTACAAACATGCATACTCGTCACTTCCTGTTGTCTTCTTCTTCGTGGCTTGCGCCAGAGGAGACATCCGGTTGTTGATCAAGTGACGCGAAAAAAAAAAAGTTATTTTAATGCAGTTTTGTACGGAGCCCCTAAGGGAACATGGAGGAAAAAAAAGGGAAAGAAATCCCGACTTATTTCGAGATCCCGACTTATTTTTTTTTCTTTTCGCGGGATCTCGAGATCTAGACTTAGTTTCTCGGGATCTCGCGAAAGTAAGTCGGGATTTCTTTCCCTTTTTTTTCCTCCATGTCCCCTTAGGGGCTCCGTAGTTTTGCGAAACAAACCCTTTTCCATATGACCAAAAGCACACGTCATCCCAGCACCAAAACTTTATTTAAAAAAATTATAGCTTCTTCAAAATTGCTGTATTTTCATTAAGCAAATTTATTTTGAAAATATCAAATTCCACAATCATATGGTAAATGGAAACACAGCTGATTGCAATCTACAGTCCTAAAATCAAAACTGATTAATCTAAAATTTGGGTGTTTGGTAAGAACACAGAAAGCAGAGTTTCAAAATACTATTGTGCAATATTTGTGCCTTAAAACAGCTAATGAAAAATCTCTGAATTAATGACATGCATAAGACGGTTTGCATGTTGTTGTCTGCAGATGAAGCTCTGCAGAGGCAGGAGGAGATCTGGCAGCAGGAAGTGGAGGAGTCTCTGTCCCGCTGCAGGTCTCTCTTTCATCCATCACGACCAAAACACGTCGACTTCCTGCACATCACAGCTCCTGACGATGAACTCACCCACCTGACTGTGAGTCAAGTAAAACTTAGAATGGCAAATTTCCTATTTATAACTTTAACAACAAAAAAAAGTGTAGTTCTTACAATGCTTTTTAGGAAGGAGAAAATATTAAAGTAAGTTGCAGTTTCAAAATGTGGACATCTTGTAAGAAATACAAAAATTCTTAAATATCTGTATATTCTAATATAATCTGTGTATGTATATATATATATATATATATATATATGCAGCTCTGGAAAAAGTAGGAGCCCATCCCATTGAAAACCTCGTGGTTATTCCTCCAAATATTGACCTCTGAACTCTTCCTGAGTTAAAACATCAGTATTGTTGTGTCTAAATGAATATTAACTTGTTTTTTTTTGCATTTGAGGTCTGAAAGCACTGAGTCTTTTTTGTTATTTTGACCATTTCTCATTTTCTGCAAATAAAAACTACATTTTTGCTTGTAATTTCAGAGACATGTTGTCAGTAGTTCATAGAATAAAGAACAATGTTCATTTTACTCAAACATAAACCTATAAAAAGTAAAATCAGAGAAACCGATCAATTTTAATAGTCTCTTAATTTTTTCCTGAGCTGTACATGTATAAAAACATGTTTATACTTCCTGAAATGAAGCTTCTGATGCACTAAAAATGTAGAAACAAGAGCCATACATATCAAGTAGGATTTGTCTGCACTGATTTACGATGTATTATCAGAATGAAAAAGACAATTAAATAATATATGTCTACAGTTATATCTTGGGTTGCTGTTTGTTTTTGCTCATAACCTCATTTCACCCCCAGAGGAAAAACTGAGTAGATTCCTCAGTGGCCGCAGGCCTGTTGCACAATGAGGTTGGACCTTATTTACACATCGAATGAATCCGACGTCTGTTTGTGAAGCAACGTCTGTTCAAGTTGCACAAAAACAGATTTCGAAACAAGATATTGGATTTAAATTATGGACGCCGTTTAAACAGCTTTCTTTCCTTTTTTCATCAGTTGGTGGTAATTTTTTTTTTATTACCACCAACTTTCTGAAGACAATATTTATATTTTAAAATAAAAAAAAAAGGAAAATATTTAAAAAAAAATTAAATGCCTCAAAAAGTTATCTTTTTGCAGAAACATGACAAGTTATCATTCTTTTAGGGCTTATTTTAGGGCAACTGGTGCAGATTCAAGACAGAAATGATCAGATGAAGATCTGATGCCCAATATTTTATACACATTTAAATCTAAAAGAAAAAAAAACATTATGCAGGTTAATTTTCTCCAAATCTTACCACTTAGGTTCCTAAAAGCAACACAAGTATCATGAATTACCATTTTAAAATTGGTTGCATTGGAAATTAGAGTATATCTGTTAGAAATAATTAAATTTATGCACAGAAATAACTAGAAAAAGTCATTGCTTTAAGTTAGTTTTGCAGAAGATAATGTTCATTTAAAATTTTCAATAATAACATGTTAAATTACTTTTATAATGTCTTTAATCTGATCATTTTCATGCAATTGTGGTAAATTACACTATTGCAAAATAAGGAAAAAAGGGGACATTTCATATTAACCTACAGCACTAAGTTAACATATAAAGCTTTAATGCTGCAGTACATCACTACTTTTCTTATGCTGGATAATGTAGAGGATTATATTCATGCATTCTTCTTACATGAATTTACATAAACATCAAAGTTTAAATCCAATAGCATTAGGAATCTAAAGTGCAGCTCATTAAAGCTGCTCCCATATAGAGAAACGTAAACATTGTAATATAATCCTCTAACTCGGTTATCACTCCTCTATCACCAAACTGCTGGCAAACAAAGGCGGAGCCTGAAAAGGAATAACAACTCAAACAAAAGCTAGATAAGAAAGCAGAAGTTTACATTTTCATTTTGATGTTTTTATATTATTAAAGCTGTTTATGAATGATTCTTTCAGTTGAGTAGAATGTGGGAATCCTTTGACTCCTTGTGTAACGCTTTAAAAAATTGGTTGGATTTTTTTTCCTCCCATTATTAATTTCTGAGGACTTGAAAAGAAATTATTTTCTATTATTTTTTGATTTTTTTTAAATGTCTTTTTTGTATTAATGTATTCTTTTTAATTTTGTTTCATTTGTAACTATTTTATATATCTTTTTTAATCAGCTCAAGATGAATGTTATACAAGGTCCTTTAAGAAATGATTTATATATCGTGTATTTACACCATGTATTTTGTCACTGTTTATTTGGCACAATAATTATGATTATTTGCAGCTTTATTTGAATTATTTTTCTATTTTTCTTGACTTTTTTGTGCAAAACCTCATTAAATTTTTGTATTTCTTTAATGCTGAAGTGAAAGTTAAATATTCAATTTAATTCAGAATGCAAAATGTAATTCATCAATTTTACAACTTTTAATGAGACCATTGCACAACCATCCAGCTGCAGTTGGCATTGCATTGACATACCAAATGTTTAACAAGGGATCCCTGGGCGTCTTGTTTGCCCTCCTCCTGCTGTGGGTGTGGCGCTCCTCCATCTGGTCTGCGTGACTGCTTTGAGGATGTTAGGGTGTCGTAAGAGACGGGCTCAGCTGTCTGCGCTCCGGTCTGCAGGTCGGAGTCCAGGAGGTAAACAACCACACCAGGTAGGGAGCAGCACTAAGGAGGAAACCAGCCAAGGACCAGAGTCTGAAGTCGGGACTTGAATGGGATTTTAACTGCATGTGGCTGAGCTGAGTCACTCCAACCAGCAGCGCCATGGAAAAGGAGTTGGGAAATTTTCCATCCCTTCTGTGGATTTCTGCAGCTCATCTGAGTCACTAAGAGCTGTTTCCACTTGTAGGAGGAACTTGTGGGAAGGATTCATTGGTTTACTTTCGCCAACCTGGAGGATACGACTGGCTGAAACAGTAAACAGAAGTTTACTTGCTAACGACCCTTTAAAGTTGCATGCTGGAAACAATGAACTAATTTAACAAATGACTAATAATCCGCTCTGAAATTCAGATTTAATTAAAAGGAAAAGCCAAGAACTTTAAGTAGCCCAATGGAGGCAGAAAATGAAGACATACTCACAAACGTTAACAGCAAAATGAAGTCTGAAGACGCTTCTAACACGTTTAATGGATCTGGATGCTATTTCACAAAATCTCTGCAAAGTGACGTGTCTTTTACAGAAAAAGAAACAAGCAAACAGTGCATCCTAATGGAACAGAAAACTTGGGTTGAAAGCACTGAAATTGCTTCAGATATGGAGAGTTGTAAGCTAAATAACAATCAGATTAACTCTGAAGTTGAATACAAAATTAATAACTGCAAAGAAGTTGATCTGTCACTGGACAAATTTGGAATAAATGAAGCCATTTCCCCAAAATGTCCCCAAAACGACAAGCGGTATGACGTAAAAGAGACTGAAAATAATTGTGCACATTTTCAGGAAGACTTTGTTCCACTTGTGCATTCTGCGGTGGAAACCAAGCATCCTGTGATAATTGTGAAACGTTTGACTGACGCTGCTGAGGAACAGGAACCAGAGTTTGGGGATGCTGAAGGTAAAGAGAAGAGGAAATATTCTGAATATGAAGATGACGGCACCTCTGCACGTCTCCTTTCCAGCCCAAATGACATTCCACTGCATATTAACAAACAAACCGTTAGTCCTCCGATTGGGTCAACTCTGACTAGAGCCACTTTCTCTCCAGGATCCCCAACAGACAAAAAGGGTTCGCTCCCGGCTCTGTTCAGCGGCCTGCGGGTCTTGAGGAAAGGAATCAGTGGGCCTGAGAACGGCACACCTACTCAAATCAAACAGAGTCCTCCATTTGCAAAAAGTTCAGTTTTCACAGAAAAACAGAGCGACACAAAGACTGAGAACGGATTTCCGGACCAGATCTCGCGGCTTCTGAGTCAAGAAAAAACTCCTGGTGATAAAGGAGATGGAGATTTGGTGGCTGAACCTCATCAGGATGTAATCAGAATCCAGTTGGAGGGAAATGAGGAACGTCCAGAACCTCAAGCAGAAGAAGATACAAAACCGGTCGAGCCAACCAGACCTCTGTCGAGCGCGGAAGCTGCTTTCGATGCCTTCAAGGCCTTTTTCACACCAAAACCTCTGAAGAAAGACTCAACAGAGAGGATCGACCTGGAAGCAATGAGGAAGAAGATGAGAAACGATAAAGATGTGCTAAGAGCAATTTTTGAGAGAACCTCCAAAAAAACACTAGAGAAGAACGATGCATTTGATGAAAAAGTAAGAAAGCATAATTTATGTCTCATGCAGAAACTCTTGGTGAAAGCAAAACGGAATCATTTTAGAATAATAAATGCAAGCTTTGCACAGCTTCTGATTATGGCTACAGGGAGCAGAAACTGTATTTTAAGACTCAAAATAACTCTGTGGTTAACTTGCAGTCAGAGACGCCCACAGCAGGAGAAGAGGAAAAAACCCCTGGTCGTCTGCAAGCCGTGTGGCCACCTCTCAAGGAAGAAAAGGTTGGCCTGAAGTATACAGAAGCAGGTACTGATTAGTTTCTTACTTGTATAAAACAGCTGCCTCAACCTTAATTGATGTCAGATTATAGTCCAGGATCTATACAGGAATAAAAAGTCAAATTTACAGTCACAAATGAGCTCAAATGTTTATTAGAACCACAAACACTTTGATTTTTATTACAAAAAAATCATAAGAATCACGAAATCCTGGAGCGACTGAAAAGATGTTCAGTATTTAATTTTAAGGATTCATTGATATTTTAGCAGTTTGTTATCTGGTTTTATCAGCACATTCTGGCACAACCCGCCCTTGAAGAGCCTTCATGGTCTGGATTTGGCCCGAAACGAAAATGAGTTTGACACTCCTGAGCTACAAAGTCCGATTAGTCTGACATAAACTAAACTGTCTAAAGATTTATATCGACGTGTTTTACATATCAAAGCATCAGCGATTTTCTCAGCTTTAATTTAAGCCATATTTGTCGAAATCGGGTAAGAAATAAGGGCACTACGATCATTTTTGTGTCAAATTACTGCTCAATCCGCATTGGAACAGTACGGTTTTGTTTACGTGACTCAATTAGTCGCAGTAATGGCGCCTACCAAAGCGTCGCTAGCGTTAGCTGCTAACAGGCGAAGTCCAAACTAGTAATGCATACCAATGGAGAAGTTCTACAACCGCTAAAACCAGACGCCGCTCCGATTTTGTTTACATTTCATGAAGGAGGAAGTTGCGCTGGACTTCTTCAGAGGTTTTGTGTCGATTTCTTCAGTAGTTCTTGGTGCAGCGCCACCACAGGCGACGGGGGGAACTGTTTTCCAGTTAGTTTAGTACAGTCCGAAAACGAACCACAGCAGCTGAAAATGTGACAAATGTTGGCGTCTGCCGGACTATCAGGTGTGAAAATATTTTTAAAATGTTTGCTATTAAATCTTTTTAGAGTCTTAGGTCCTGCAAAAACTCTTGAATTTTCACTTATTGCCACTGTTAAAACTTAATTTGTTGTATTTTATAGGGATGAAAAACTAAACTTTTTACATTTTCCTTCATTAAACAAAATTTCCTCCTGTACATTATTGTTATAATGAATCAAAGAAAATCTAAATGTTGAAAGAAGCATATTACTCCATCATTAGTTTCATATTTTTTATGACATGTCAGCAATAGTGAAACTGAGCTCCACTATACACACCCACATCTCTGCAAACAGTCAGCAAGACGACAGTAAATACACTTTTTAATTTACCTTTCAGTAATTCAAGTCATCCATTAGCAGATGAATGTTTGCTTAAACTGTTTGCTCAAAATGCAAGTGAGCTGTCATCTGTTTGCCGTGAGATTTTTTTCTTCTTGGATCAATAGGCATCTGGTCACATTATAGAGATGTTTGTTTGATTGTTGTGGTTTTTTCAAACTATTTCTTTGGCTCCAGTAAAATTTTTGACATTTTGAGAGTTCTTGTTTAGTTTGTTTAAAGCTGTATTTTGTTATTGTATGCTGTTCTATTTCCTGTTAGAGCACCAGGCCGCTCTCCTGCAGCTGAAAAGAGAATGCAAACAAGAGCAGGAGAAGCTACAGGTCAGTATAAAAAACATAAAAACATCTTCATTTTTAAGATTTTCTAAAAATTCTCAATTCCAAGTTTCATATTTGCATGTAGTTGCAACAAATGCAACCTTGAGGCTCATTAAAAAAAAATAAACATTTCCAATTTATAAAAAGTTCAAAGTACAAGAAAAAGTAAATTTTTGCCAAAAAAATTCTAAGAAATTTTCTACAAAAAAGAGAAAATTTCTATAATTTTCAGATTTTTTTGGAGCATTTACATTTATTTGATCTACAATACACCATTGTAAAAATCTGTTCAAATCAATAAAACCCTTTCTAATAGGACAGAATGGTTTATTATTTTAATGCCAGAAGGAATATTAAAAATGTAACATAAGATCAAGAATATGTCTGTGAATGTTAAAATAGCACTAATAACTAAATTAACTAATTAGGTAGTAGTTTGGGGACTCAGCTCAACAAAGTTTTCAGTCTTCAGTTTTCAGCTCTTAGTCTAAGAAAAATATAAATGTTTGATTGCCATTTTCTTCTTTTACCAATATTATTTTCAGGAGGATTATGAGCGTCAGCTCTGCAAACTGAGGGACGAAAACAGAGACAATGTTGCTCGCCTGGAGTTGATGCTTGAGGAGCTACAAGCTAAAATCTCACAGGTTTGGAGCAAAGATCCAGAGGGGTTCAAAGATGTTGCCATTTCTACAACAGATGGCTTGTTAGACAAATCCTTCCGCAATGTTAGCATCCAGACTGACCGAGAAAACGTCACCAGAAGTCCTGAAGATGGTGACGTTACCACGACAACCAGCTCGAATCTTCAGCAGCCAATGGGAGCCTCCATATATCCGGACATTGTTTCCATTGGAGATGCTTTGTCTTCTTCTGTGGTTTCAACGTTACCTCAGAGTCATCCTCCTAGTTCTCAGAAACAAGACAGTTTGTCTCCTCCTCCACCGCCGCCTCCACCACCACCACCAGGTGTCGCTCACTCGCCTCCTCCACCACCTCCTCCACCACCAGGTGTCGCTCCCCCGCCACCTCCTCCACCAGCAGGGGGCGTCATTGCCGAAAAACCTCCAAGGAAGCCCGCAGTGGAACCTTCCCGGGCCATGAAGCCACTTTACTGGACCAGAATCCAGATCCAAGACGACAAGTAGGTTTGAGCATTTAAAACTAAATTGATTGGAAGTTTATTTTTGAATATTCAATATTTATTTTTTTTTTGTTTTTTTTTTTACTTTTCCATACACAAGTCAAAAAAGGAAGAAAAAGCTACAGAAATAGATAAATGACATTTAAATTCTTGTCAATGGCAAGAATACAAAGTGTAGCTCAAAAAAAGTGTAAGTAGAAGCAAAAGCTTGGTATACCTTCACTGTTATACAAAAAAAGTCAAAGCAGCAGAATATTTCCTGTATTTTTTTCTAAAACAAGTCTAAGGAAAACAAAATCAAATGATAATGTATTTGTTTAGCAAATTATTTGTATACTTTTTTTTATTACATTTCAAGAGTGAAAACTGAGTTTTAACTCCTCACAACAATTAATCCACATCTAAGTCCATCTTATATTCATTCTGATCTTTATTTTTTTTTTTTATAAATCATTCTTTTAATTCATAGTTTGTCTCTTATTTTGAACCACATTTGCCCCACGTTTCAGGGCTGCTGTAGCAGTGATGTGGGCGATCTGAAGAATAAAAACAGGATTCATCAATGACGACCTAAGTGCTGCCTTTAGCATCCAGATTGCATCTCATTTATTTAACCACAAACCTTTTACACCATACAATATTAATGTCTTTCTAAACCTTGGTTCCTTTTCTCACAAGTAATTAACTTCAGCAAATTATCTTTTCACATCACCATCTTTCACTTAGACAAAGTGTATTAAACAGGATGTAGCTGCATATTACTAACTGGCGTGAACATCCAAATGTATACTGATTCTAAGTTAACAATGATCAAAAATAAAACTACAAGACCAAAAAATATATAATTTATCATGGCATTGTTCCAACTTTAACCTCAGAATTCTCACGCTCCATAAACAAAGAATAGTTTCTCTTCTTTTAACGTCACCCACACTTTGAGCCTCTAAGTTACTTTAGGAGTCACCAAGCAACATTCATTGAAAATTATTCAAACAAGCGCAAAATAAAACTCCTAAAACCCGGAGTTAGTAAGACAAAAGCTAATCCCGCAAGACTTCCCAAGACTAAACCTCAGCTGATAAAACTTACAACCATTGGCAGAAAGGTGCACAGAAACCGAAACAAAGTGCTGTCAAAGAAGCGTTAAAATCTTACCGAGCAGTTTTGGTGTGTTTACGGCGTTTACTGACCTGAAGAATATAAAAACAGGATTCCGTAATGACGACCGTACCGCTGCCTTTAGCATCCAGATTGCGTCTAAAGCAAGCAGGAAGTCCATCATAAAACGAACCCGGAAACAACGCACCACAAATATAGGTTCCACTTCGCAGGTAACTATTAATGCACTAGTTAATCTGTCTGAATTCACTATTGTGTTAATTCAGACAGATTAACATTTGTGTTAATTCAGACAGATTAACATGCCAAACTGCAAACAAAAAATAATTTATGAATTTTTGGAAAAAATAGAATAAATTGTATATAAAAATATTTCAAAATTATAAAACAACCAAAATAAATGTGGTGACATTTTTAGGTGCGCCACAAAATAGAATCGAATAGAATAGAAAGAGCATCTTGTATAAGGGTTCACACAAAAAAGTGTTAGAAACAATATATTCAAAACAAAATAATAACAAGGATAATAATAATAATAATAATAATAATAATAATAATAATAATAATAATAACAATAGTAATAATAAAACTATAACAGAAAATATTTTAGAGTTTCCAATAAATACATCAGATTCGTGATTCAAAGGATAATTTTTCCAAAAATGTACTTAATGTTTTGCATATTGAAAATTGAAAAAGACTTATAGCATATCAGTGAAGAAACAAATGTACAATTTAATTTAAGGAGTAGGTGATTGTGCAAGCGGCAAGCTGATAAATACTTACGGATTTTGTTGGGAGCAGTGATCTGACAGTCACTATTTAAAATATTTTTGGTTTTCTACAATCAAATGAAGCTATTTTTTGTTTTAATTAATAAAATATAAACAGGTAGATGAATACAATCAGTATTTTTTTGATAATCTATCAAATGCTTAAGTAGTTTTCTGATTTAACAAATAAAATATGTGACAACATAGTTTTTGACAATAATAAAAGCAGCAAAAAAAACTTGGAGAAATAAAGAAATAGTTTTGGCATACATCAGTTTTTCTCTAATCAATGTTGCCATTCAAGAATATTTCAGGTTGAGTCAAGTGATAATCCAACAGGCCAATACATGAAGCGTATTGGAAACTAATTTCTTAAGTTAATATGACTGACTAATTTACTTTTCCATCCTTTAGTAACTTCTCGCTGTGGAACATGTTAGAGGAACCGCACATAAACGCCAATGAGTTCGAGGATCTCTTTGCTAAAACGACTACAAAGGAGAAAAGGAAGCCGCTGTCACAGGCCTATGAGAAGAAAGCCAAAGCCAAAAAGGTATGAAGCATCCTTCAAAACATAAAACACAACTCAGCTTCCAGAAACTGGGTTACTGACGATATACTGTTTCTCCACTAGAGGGAGTCAATACCAGTACATTTGCTATTGAGTCAGTCTTAACAATAGATAGTTAAAATCCTCCTGGTTTTAGGCTTTAGTAATTTGTTAACTGGAATAGTGTTTACAATGTATGATCTGAATAAAAGCTCCAATTTCTTTGTTGTCTCTTTTAAACATTTAAAACATTGAATTTCACCAACACATAATTAAAACTAAATTCATGATGTAAAATAGCTAAATGTGACACTGACAAGTAGAAGGAAACACTGTAACATGATCTGTACTCTTTCAGTATTGCCTCGTTAATGGTTGCTGGTTGTCATGGTAACTGTTTGTTTTTAGATCATTAAGCTGCTAGAGAGCAAGCGCTCTCAGGCTGTGGGCATCCTCATATCCAGCCTCCATTTGGAGATGAAAGATATTCAGCAAGGTCGGTTGATTTTACTCATTTACACACCAATTTAATAAACTGGAATCATGTAGATCTGGAGGTTTGAAAGCTTTTATCTTTGTTTGTTCTTTTAGGTAAAGAAAACATTACATTTAAAATTAGAACATTACATCAGAACAACAAGAAAAACTATTTTTATGCAGCAACATGGGCTTAAGAGTTATTTTCAAAAGATACTTTCAATCTGAAGGCATTGAATATGATGTAGATGTGAATTAATACCAGAATTAAATACTATTTGCATTATATGGAAATTATAGTAAAGATTATTCATATCGTTAGCAGGCATAGACTAAAAACAATTTTCCTCCAACCAATACGTTTGTTTTTAAATAAGAAAGGCATCGCTGAGAATATATTAAGAACATGCAAAAAATGTATAAGTTTTGAATAAAATGAAAACTCTGCCTTTATTTACATTTTATTGAAATCTGGTTTGTCAAATGCATCAATACCCTTCTCTAATCAATTGGAAAATCTCATAATTGTTGATTTTTCCATTGACATTCTGATGATTTATCTTTTGACGTCATAGAGCCTCCTCGCAACATAATATTTTTTCACTTCCATCCACAGATTATCTATCAGATTAGAAATTTCAATTTGCCAACATGTTTTTGTTTCTGATCAGAAATATTAACAGTTTGGAATGGTCCAGACAGATTAAAAAAATAAGATACAACTTTAAATCTAAACAATAAATTTGGGCTTCATAATAGTAGCTTTGATTTTATCCACTGTGTTATTTTTATTTTATGAATTAATTTAGCAAGTATTAACGTCCAAATCTTTTCCATATTAGATAAAAGCAAACATGCAGGAAATAAAAAAATATGAAAGAAAAATTTAAAGGAAAAACAGAATTAATGTCCACAATAATTATGAATGGAGAGTAGTAGGAGAAAATATGTGAAGTTTTCCACCAGGCTGCTAACAATAAATACTTTTAAAGGTTAATTTGATTTTCATGAACTGCTTATTGTGCATCTAAAATATACTGTTTGCTACTTTTAAACCTTTTCTGTAATTTTTCATTATTTCAGCTGTTCTGACTGTGGATCATTCTGTGGTGGACCTGGACGCTATCGAAGCACTTTATGAAAATGTTTGTACTACACACAAAGCTTTCTGAATGTTAAGCAAAGATTCTGAGCTTCGTTTTAAAATGTGATTTTGCTGTTAGAGAGCTCAACCGGATGAGTTGGAGAAGATCAGGAAACACTACGAGTCGTCTGAGGAAGATGATGTTAAACTGCTGGACAAACCTGAGCAGTCAGTTTTGATTATATTCGTTGGCCATAATCCACAGCACACATTTTAATTTTGAAAGCAGGATTTCATGTCCTTCTTCTCAAAACTTGTAATGCTTGTACTCAAAACTTCTGATCCCTTTCAAATATTCACTGTGCTCAAATCTTTCTCCTTGTCTCTGCTCGCTCGAACTTGGAAAAGAAAAGTATCGTCGCCTGGCAACCTCTCAGCCAATAGAATGAAAGTGTTATACTGGGTGCGTTTGTTTCGTTCTAGTGGGTGTGCCTGTGTGGCTACTATCGATTGTCGCAACCTGCGCCATCCATCCATCCATCACAGACAGATTTATAGATTATAGGTATATATACATTTGTTGTTAGTTGTCTTATATATATATATATTTTATATACAGTTTCAAACGTGAGTACAAAATGCTTCGCAGGCTTTGCAAGCGGAGATCTGATTGAAGTAGAGACGAGTTTTAAGCGTGAAGGAGAAAGATTTGAGAGAGCACAGTGAATATTTGAGAGAGAACAGAAGTTTTTTAGAAGGAAGACATGAAGTTCTGCTTTCAGATTGAAAATCTGTGCTCTCGAATTATGGCAGAAAAATGTTCCCCATACTATGCTGACATGAAATGGATCAGATAATAGTTTCTGTGAATGTTCTCCAGGTTCCTGTATGAACTGTCTCAGATTCCAGACTTTCCTCGGAGAGCTTGCTGCATGATCTTCCAGGAGACCTTCACCGATGGGATTTCCTCAGTTAAACGCAAGCTGAGCTCCATCTCATGCGTCTGCAAGGTGAGCATCTGAAAAAATCCCTAAAGGAGAACTTCAGTAACCATCAGCTCCCAGTAAAATGAGTGCAACTGGTTTACAGGTTCTGCTGGAGAGCAGCAGTGTCAGGGAGGTGATGGGACTGGTGCTGGCGCTGGGAAACCACATGAACGGAGGCAGCAGGATCAGAGGCCAGGCCGACGGGTTTGGTCTGGAAATCCTGCCGAAACTCAAAGATGTCAAAAGCAGGGTGAGCTGATATCTGCCGAGGAACAGGAACTCTTTTTGTGCATGATTTAACTCAATTCATACATTTTACAGTGAACAGTAAAGCAAACCGGTCTTCATTTGTAAACATCTAATGAGATTACACTCATATACTTAACATATCTTGTAAAAAGAACATTTTAAATTAGGTAAATCATATGATAAAGAACAAATGTTTTATATTATGTTTTCGATGTGGCTCCAACATTTGTTCTCAGGACAACCGGATCAGCCTGGTGGACTATGTAGTGTCGTACTACCTGCACAACGTGGACAAGGTATTGAAAATTCAACTATTTTTTCAGTTATCTGTACGGGTTGCTTTAAATTAAGGATTTATGTTGTGTGTTTTTCTGTAGAAAATTGTCAAAAATGGTAAAACTAAAGAAGTTTCAAGTTTTTTAAAATGATGATTGACAGAGACCTGGTTAAAGTTACAACTTACTAAGCTAAATGCTACTTATTATTAACCGAGCAGGAAGGTGTTTGGGGTTGTAAAAGCTGATGTTTTGTTTGTATTCCCTCAGAACGCTGGAACAGAAAAGTCCATGTTTCCTCTTCCTGAACCTCAGGACGTCTTCATGGCGGCTCAGGTCAAATTTGATGACCTTAGCCGAGATCTGAGGCAGCTTGAACAAGGCCTGACAAGTACGTGGCACTAACCAGTGAAATGTAAAAAATATGATTTTAATCATGATATCTGAAGTTAAAACATGACTGGCCAACAAACGCATCACAGCAGATGTTCCTACACTGTAAAACATTTGAGCCATAGTTAGCTGTATCTAAGATCTTCTACTCTTTAAGTCAAATAAATTTTGCAAGTTTTAGATTTTTAACAAACTAAATGTGAGTTTGTGAAAAATAAATATACAGCAGTAAGTTATGTTAACTTTTTATTAATTGTTGAATAAACTAGAGTTTTTAGGTTAGCACTTAAAAAACTGATAGAAGAAAAACACAGAAGTGGGAATTATTTCCCAGAATGCTTAGCAGTTTGTTTCTGTATCCTGAGATAGAAGTGCGTTACATTGATCTAATGTCCTGTTCTCAATAAATGTTTTTGAGCAGAAATTTAATAAAATTTATCATCAGATCAGAAATTTTGTTCATGCAATTTGAAACAAGAATGTAAGTTATTCTAAAGTAAAATAGTTATTTTAACTTGCTATTGTGAGTGAAATAATAGAGAAATGTGTTTTTTTAATTAGGCGAAGGGAGGTTATTTCTTGCATATTGTGAAATAATTATTTGGTATAAATTGTATTAAGTTAAAACTCACAATTCAAGATTAATGAAGTTAAAAAACAACGTTTAGACAACTTTTCTCTTGTTGTTAAATCAACTTTATGAACTCTTATTTTCAAGTTAAACCACCTTCAAATGTTTTACAGTGTGCCGACCAAACCTCTGCTCAGTCTGGTTTCCCAATGAGGATCTGTTTGTACTTTGGACTGAAAGTCTGCAAAGTTTGATGACAGAACAAAAGATTTCCTCTCCTCTTTCTTATCCCCCATGACGCCATCCTGCATGCCAGTCAGCCACTCTGAAGACAATGCTCACAGTGCACGATTATGATTGACTGCTTTGTTGTGTCCCTGTGAGTTTTTGCGTTTCTGATATACTGGCCTGGCGCCTTCCAGATCCAGCTCCTAATCCCTCTGCCCATCAGATCTCCCATTGTTGTGCCTTTTGTGGCCATGTCGCCAGCGCAGGGAGACTGTTGCCTTCTGCTTATGTAATCTCCAGACCTTCAGTATCTGCAGCATCTCTGCAGAGAAGCATGCATCCTTAACCTGCTCCGTTGTTTCACCTGGGCGCCCGTGTGGCCCTGAGATGTGCACAGGAGATAGGTTTCTCTTCCTCTCAACACAGCTGTGTCTCAACCCAAACTACTGAAGGATCTAGATCTGCAGTCGCAGCTTCCTTTTATTCAGTCTGTTTGAACTGCCCTCATGCCTGATTACCAGCTCCGCTTTTGTCTTTCTTCACTCTCCCTGAGCATATTTGGAAACAGACGCTTTTGTTGTGGTTTAGTTTCTCTTAAATCATTAATCTTGACCTCATTCTCTGACGAAACACCCTCACATCAAGACATACACCGGCTTGGTAAAGCCTGTTAGAATATCAGGCTTTGAAAACAAAAACAATTGGATAATGTTTTATAATTTACAAACTTTTTCCACCTGTAATGTAAAATATTTCCTGTACAATTAGACTAAACTGAAGGCCTGGGGGCCGAACCTAGGCCAGCATAGCCTTAAAATTGGCCCATATACACCAGAACCTTAAAGATAACAGTTGTGCAATTAAATATTATTTTTTTCTATCAGTTTTTTTATCTATTTGCTGCCAAATTACAGCAATCAAATCCCTCCTCTTTTTGTGAAAATTCATCCAAAATCAATCACTTTTTCGCGCTAATGTATAATTACAAAATTTGTGCAAAAATATTCAAGAACATTGGGCTTAAATGAGTAACATCAACAATAATATCACGAGAAGCTCAATGCTTTTCCAACCACCATAAAGAAGAAAAATTGCTCACTGTTTGCAGAAGTAAACATGGATGCTAATGGAGGAGCATAGCTTTTGATTTTAAAGTTGTCTGGCCGCACATTAACAACTTAATCCTCATTTTAGTCCGTCACGGTTCAGGTCAGAAGAGCGCAACCTGGACATTAGGTTGCATTTGAAAAGATAGGATACAAATTGGCTAACCTTGTGCCATTCGGAAACAATCTGACCCGTGTTGTTCAAACTGTCAGGAAAATATCAGATCCAGGTCGCATTATGGCAAGAAAACAAAATAACTAAAAAACTTGGAATGGGGTCACTTCATGGTGCAGTGTGAACGCAGCCCAAATCCCACACAATTTGGGTTTAAGTGCGTTGCCTAGCAACCCACAACTTCCTCTGCTACTTTTCCCACCGAGCCGCAGTTTGTGTAAATGCAGTCTCACATCAGACAACACCCTTATTTTCATCATCCGTCTGTGTTTATGTGAAGTTTATGTGACCTCTTCAGTCTGACAGAATTGAAACCCTTTTGCCGGAACCAAAAAGAAACGCGGAGATAGGCCGCCTTAACAGTTTACACAAATCCTAAAAGAAAACACTATTCTCTTTGGTAACCTTATCTGAGAGATGCGGATCGACCGTCATGGCCGGGGAGCCCGGCTCCGTTATGGCTGGCTCCGGAGACTGGCTCCGCTGATCCACTGATTGGACCCAGAGCCCCAGACGGCTCAGAAACAGGGACAGAGTAATCAGAGCTGGGTAGTAACTAGTTACATTTACTCAATTACAGTAAAAAGAAATACTTTCAGGAGTATTTTTACTGCCCTTACCCTCTATTTTTCTACACGGCATCTTTACTCACATTGTACTCTAACCACAAGTGTTCATCCAGCCAGCCTTTGTTAAAACTTCTCTGTTGCTCTCCAAATAAGCGCAAAGGGTATTAATGAAGTGGTGGTGTTGGTCCATCTTGAGGACTTCCGCTTAGCTCCGCTAGCTGCCCAGTGCTAACACCGTTAGCATCCTCAGTAGCGGTGGAAAAATAGCCGCACAGTTGAGCTCCTTCATCCAGATTAATGTTTATTTGTTGGTCGGACTCTGCTTCCAAAATATCATCCTTCTGTGATTCCATTTGTGGAACTTTTTGTGGCAAAAAAAACCAAACATTTTCGCATAACCTATTCCGGAAGTGATAAAACGCATACACGCAGTTCAAATCCTGTTGCGTGTTTTTTTTTTATCAATTTATAATAATTTATGTTTTTTATTTAAAATTTTATGTCTTTTTAGAAAAATGCCACAAAAGAAACATAACAAAAATGTTAAATTATATGAAAAAATATATATTTCTCGGGGTTGTTAGAGTGCCCCCTAGCGCTCCCCTTGCGCCGCTACTGTTTCTCTGTCTGCCTCATTGTTTCTTAAAATTAATATGGTTCTGGTATATTAAGTTGTACTATTTGTTTTTGTTTTTACTTTAGGATGCGAAAAAAATTTTCAGAAAGTCTGTTCAGAGTCTTCTGAAGAACACTTGCAGCCGTTTAAGGACAAGATGGAAGTTTTTGTTCTAACTGGTGAGAATATACAATAAAATAAAATAATATTTTTACATGTGCATGTTAAAAAAATGTACATAAGGAATAAATGCTTCAGAAGAAGGAAACCGAATAAGGAATGTTTTGTCTAAGATAATCTGTTCACGTCTTTCTTATCTGATCATTTTGTGTTTTCTTCCATTAGTTATAGTCCCGAGCTTTTTTAAAATAATTTGTCTATTATACTTTAGTTTTTTTCTCTTTGTAGATCTGTATATTCCTGTCTCAGGTGTCTATGTATAAAACAAGCACACATTTTGTATAAATCAGGTTGTTTGTGTCACATATCATATCTTTCAGGAAACAATCATTTGATTCATTTGCAAATTTTGTAGCTGTCAATTTTATTTACTTCAAAATTAGGACATTAAGGTTTTACTTAGATCAATTTTAGGAGAAGTATTTAAGTCAGCTTTCTTCTTTTGCAGTTTTTTCTTGTCACAATCAATCCAAACAATGTTTTGGCTTTGACTCGATCAGACATTTCCCTGAGGTTTGCAGCAGACTGGCAGAACATTTAGTAAGACACAGCCGCAGATAATAACTAGAATGACTAATTTGATCATAACTGTGCTGCAGTCTGAACAGTGGCCTCACTGTTTGAGAACTGACTGCGTAATTAAAGTTTTTCAGAGGCTAAAGTCGTCTGGCTCTATTAGACAGAGTTTTCATCATTCCCTGTTCTCCATGTATTTCTATAAAGCTTGCAGCAGAATACAGTTTGAAGAGGAAGATTGAATTAAATGTTTCTTTCTGTTTTTCATTGCAGCTCGAAAGGAGCACGCAGAAGCTTCCTATCAGCTGATGACTGTGCAAAAAACGTGAGAAAATTAAACTCTTGAATGCAGTTCTTATTAAAGCAGTGTTTATGCAGAAATAAAAAATAAGAACATTTTCTATTTAAATTTTAAGATACAAATGCACTATTTTTGTTGTTTTTGAATTTTTTTATTAACATTATGTTTTATTTAAGTTTAAATTTCCCTCTGGTTTGCATTATCTGTATTTGATATGTAATTCTTTCTCTTTAGATTTATTTTTCTAATTTGGTAAACTTTTCTTATTTAGCAACAAATAAAATTAAAATCCTCTCAGATTTTGATGAAACTCAATAAAATACACTTTATTATAACTTAATCGCAATATTTTTCATAAATTTATTGGAGCAATTATTCTCCAATATAATATTGAGAATCAGTTAATAACAAATTCATTTATCGCAGCCGTTTCACATGCAACATATCGTTATTTAACTGTAACGTTTTGCAGCTGAATGGATTAAATGTTTGTTGTCTTTTAAACATCAGAGAATTACTAATTGATTTAATTTTGAGAATGATAAAACATGATCATGTTTGATCATTTAAAACATGATTTTAAATCATGTTTTAAATGATGATTTAAATCATTTAAAACACTGTATTCAATATTGAATACAGATATCTGTACTCAATATCTGTATTGAATACAAATATTGAATATCTGTATTCAATATTTCTGAATATTGAATACAGATATTCAATATTCAATTCTGATATCCATTGACAAAAAAGTAAACAACAAAAAAGACAACAACAGGCATTTAACATAAAAATATATATTTAAAAAAAGATAGGTCATAGTACAAAAATACGCTGCCATGCATTGGTTCATCATCTCTTGGTTCATTTGCGTATAACTGCACAGTAGTATATGATGCACACTTAAAAGTACAGCAGATTTAAAACAAATAGTTTAACAGTGTCTGTAGTAGAAAAAATACTTTGGAGGCTGAATTACTGATCTGAAGGAAGGAATAAGTTTGTGTTCACATGCTCCAGTCGCTTAGTCCACTCAGTCGCCGTGGTCCCGTAATATCTCCTACGTTCATTAAATAATAAATATACAACAAGACAACTATTGCCCTCCAGGTCAAAGCTAAAAGCTTCCAATGTAGAACAAGCAACAATAACATTAATGATAACAAAGTGCCACACAAATAACAATGGATGTTTTACAGCATCAGCATAACCGCACTGCTGCTGAATCAGGTTCAGTTCGAGTCTTTTCTCGTTTCTGATTTGTCTCTCTGGTTTGTGAAAAAAAAATAAAACACTCAAACTGAAAATAAGAAAATTTAAATATCTCTTGTAAAATGTTGTGATTTTTTAAAAAAAATTCCTATAAAAATTCAAATTAAAGATGTGATTTTTCTACATTTTTCTGTGTCAGATTTTGCCAAATTTATTTTAAAGTCAATAAAAGTGTGAGTAACAAATCCTCTGTTGTTCTCTGTGTTCAGTTTCCAGGATGTTGCTCTGTACTTTGGACTCAAACCCAAACCCGGAGAGACGGAGGTGACGACGGGTCACCTCTTCATGCTGTGGTTTGAGTTCAGCGCCGACTTCAAGGCCCGATGGAAGAGGGAGAACAAAATCATCTCAAAAGAAAGGTTTGTGTGTCCGAATGTGTGATTTTTACATTAACTTTCTGGATATTACCAAGTTATCCACTAACCTCAGAGGAAACATTGTGAGAGTTTTCCTTTGACTCTGATTTCTTCCACATGTCTGGAAAAACGTCAGCGACGTTGCTCTGTTGCCGCTTCTGTTTCCATTTTCTAACTGCTCCGGTTTTAATCCGACAGATTAAAAGAGGCTCAGCTGACAGTGAAGAGGATAACTGGAGAGAAGAAAGTAGAAACAAGGAAGATAAATCCCAACAGTTTGGTACGACATGAACTTTATGACATTTATTAATGTTTTCTTTGCTTCTTCTTACTTTTAATCTACATGTGTCAAACTCGAGGCCCGTGGGCCAAATCTGGCCCACCAGAGTCTAGACTAAACACTAAGTGAGCTTAAATATTATGTTATCACTCAGTTTTTATGTGTTTACTACCAAATTACATCAATCAATCCCTCCAGTTTATTGAGAATTATTATGAAAATTCACGCAAAAATCAACCAATGCCTGCACTTTTTTGCGCTAATAATTGGGATTTTATTGCAGATTTCTCTCAAAAATTGTCAAAAACTTTCTTACTTGTACTAAACATCTGCCTCAGCTGTAATTGATGTCAAATTATACAGATCAGATCTATTTGCATGATATTAAATTTTTGCTCAATATCCGATATTCCAATATTCCGATATACTGAGATTCATTTGGCCGATAACCAATACCTTATTGGTATTGGTTATCGGTACCAATTAGGTATTGATTACTCCTGAGGAATAATTAAACAAAGCCATGTTGTTTACTGAAACAACATGGCTTTCTCTACTGCAGATTAAAATTCTGCATTGTCTTTGTAAATTTAGACTGTTACCAAATGCAAATGCTAAAAAGTTAAAAAGGAGGCTGAAAATGATGTAATACTTTCAACTTGCATTATGCTTAATATCAAATGTATTCATGACATTTGCTCTCAAAGACATTGACAGCACTCAGTGCAAAGTTGCTGTTATGCTGCAGGCATCATTATCTTTGGTTTGTCATATAAAAACATTTTTTTATATCAGTGGGTCATTTTGACGGAATGGTCGATGTCCAATAATAATATTTACATCTAATATCGGTCAATACTGATACCATGCTGATAATATTGTGCATTCCTTAGCATTTACCGTCATAAATAAGCACAAATATTTCCAAATTAGAACCACAAAATCTTAATAAAATCACAAAAAGAATCACAAAATCATGGAGGGACTGAAAAGATGTTCAATAATATTATTTAATTTTAAGGATTCATTGGTATTTTAACAGTTTGTTATCAGGTTTTATCAATACATTCCAGCACAACCGGCCCTTTAAGAGCATTCATGGCCCAAAACGACAATAAGTTTGACACTGCTGATCTAATTCAATGTTTTACTTCCAACAGAAGGAACGACTGCGCCAGAAAGAAGCTCAAGTTACTTCACCTTAATTTTGGCTCCTAATATTTAAATATCAGCAGAAATCTTGAGATGAGTCGAAGAGGACCAGGACAGAAAATCTACCTTTTCATCAGCCGACCAAAATGTTTGTTCTTTAATGTAATTTAAGTGTTAAAAATGTGGTTAGTTCATATCTATTAGACTTGTTAAAAATGTATAATTACTTTCACAAAAACAAACAACTTGCATGGATTCTTACTGTATTTTTTTTTTCAAAAATAAAACAATATTATGACAAAGTCATGTGTATTTTATTTATACAAGTAACAGAATACAAAAACCGAGTTGCATCAGGGAAAAAAGAAAAGGAGCATAAAAACAGCTCAATAAATTAGAACACCATATTAAGCTACTTTTTAGTAATTAAACTGAAAGTGAAACATTTACAGATTCCTGACACAGAGTGATCAATTTCAAGCATTTATATCTATTTAGTTTTGATGATAACAGTAGAACTAACAAATCCCAAAATTAAATGTATTACAAAGCAACAAAATTACATTTTCATACAGAGAGTTTATGTTACGACGTGCAAAATAATGGATGAAACTGCTGACTTGTCCAGCAGACACAATAAGCCACAAAAAGGTCAGTGCTAAAAAAGCTAGCTTATTTTAGTGCTGGATCCAAATTTATTGGTGGAAAGTTGAGTGGAAGGAAGACATGTAACCACAGCCTTGTTTGTTAAGTAAAGTCAATTCACGGTTTTTGAGGAGGTTCAGATTTCTGAACAATCTTCCAGAACATCTGAAAGTCATCATTGCTATGTGTGCACAATAACTACTATTATTAGCTCATACTGCAAAATCACAAAATATTACCAAGTATTTTTAGTCGAGTTTCCAGAGAAATATCTTAGTACACTTGAAATGTGATCAAATTATTTTACAAGCAACTTTTTAGCGAGATATTGGAGATTGTTCATATTTAATTTTAATCAGCATTAAGGAATTAGTGATTTAAAACTAGCTCCTATGTCTTGCTGAAGAGCTACTTTTACGTTAGTACACTTACAATAAGACAAAATTAGGACATTTACACTACGAACTAAACCAAATATACTTTGTAAAACTTGTTTTTCAAGAGTACATCATACAGTGTTATTATGACTCTTGATTTTAATCTTACAGGAGTAGCAAACAAGCAAATATGATCTAATTAACTTTGAAATGGAGAGTGGCATTTACTGTAAGTGTGGCCCATCAATTTAACGATTTGAAAGTGAAGTGAGAAAGTATAATATCTTATGTTTTTAAAATTTGGAGCAGAAAGTGTAGATAGCGTAAAATGTGCAATTCATCTCTACAAAATAAAATAAAATGATGCTCTTGGGGGCCCTCTGGTGGCGTGGGGGGCCCTTTGCAGCCGCTTAACTCGGAATGCTTTGGGCCGGTTTTGGACTCTGCAGCAGTTCAATCAGGTTTCATCATAGATGTCCTCACTCTGGTTCCCGGACGCCGTTTTCTTGATTATAAACGAAAAGGCCTGTTTTGTGAACAGTCCAGTCATCCAGCTGTGGTTCAGTCCGTGTTGATATTTACGCAACGGCACTGCTTTACGCGCTGGACCCGCTTCCTCCGCGTGCTGGGCATCTGGCCCGGACAAAACAGCGTGAGGGTGATGGTGCTGAACGTTTTCGGTCTGCAAGCGGAGCAAGCCTGGAACATGCCGCCGTCCTGGTAAGTGTGCCGCGGGATGTAGAAGGAGTTGCACTGTCCGTAGCAGAAGCGGTTGGTGATGGTGCGGCTCAGGCAGCCCTCCTCCTGGATGGTCTGCTTCAGCATCTGCGTCTTGCACCAGTCCGTCCGCAGGTAGCGGCGCTCGGTGGCTGGACTCCAGGATCTCCTCTGTCGCGGCTGCAGACGCGGCGCCGCGGGAGAGAAGCGCGGAGAGAGGAGGCTGGAGGCATCCGTCCGATTCATTCGGGTTGGCGGCTTGAAATGGGTCGGACTCGGCGCTGCTTGGCGGCGGGAGTAGAAGAGCCAGGACGGCTTTAAAGATCAGCCCCGAATGGGAATACATCGTTGACGCTGAAAGGAGAACAATGGAGAGCATTTTACGCACAAACCAAGTCTCTCGCAATTTACCCCTCTGTCCCACAAAGTTTCCCGTATTTCCTTATGTTTAAATCCAAAATTGGATATAAAGCTCACTGAAAACCTCCTGCTTATTCCACCAAATATTGATTTCTGAACTCTTCCTGAGTTAAAACATTAGTAAGGTTTCTAAATGAAAAGGAACTTGTTTTCTTTGCATTATTTGAGCTCCGAAGGCGCTGCATCTTTTTCGTTATTTTTCTGCATACTAAATTCTTGCTTGGAATTTCAGAGACATGTTGTCAGTAGTTCATAGAATAAAACACTGCTCATTTTACTCAAAGATATCCCTTTAAGAAGTAAAAATCAGAGAAACGGATCATTCTAAGTGATCTCTTAATTTTCTCCAACGCTACACAAGCGCCGATTCAGGAAATAGAGTCTGTCAGAGTAACTCAGTTTACCTGCTGTGTGTTAAATCCCCCTAAAAACTTTCTGTCCACAAAATGTTCTCCCTCTGCCAGTCCTGGTTTCTCTGAAGCAGCTTTAAGTTTCAGCAGAAGTACACACCTCCCGCCCCTATTCAACTTTATCTTTCTGAAAACGGAACAAAACAAAACAAAAACTTCCAGACTTTGTCAATGCAGATAAGTCGTTTATTTGACTTTACAGAACAAAAACAGAAGACAAACATTTTGACAAGATGCAGTAAACAAGACAAGAGTCGCTGTAGCCCGAAGAGAAAAAGCTCCAAATATTTGTCATGCGACAGTGAAGATGTTCATAAGCAGATTTTAAATAACAAAAGGAGATTTATGGATGTTTAAGAGACACGTGAATCATAACATTTTAACAAAATGTGAGTAAAACTGTCCTCTGTACAGCTGTGAGTAAAAAAGCTAGAATTTAACCTCCAGATCAATATGTCTGTATACAGCTAATAAAAGAGAAGCAGATTTACTTTACACCGAGATAAAATGGCATCAATCTTAATTTCCCAGCTTTATGATACTTAAATCGCTTTTTTTATTTTAAAAACCAGTTTTAACACAGACTCCATTTCCTGTTAGCAAATTTCTAATACAAAGTTTCACACATTACTTTATCATCATCTTTCCAAAAGGTTATGTTTTTATGACCACTTGTTTATGTTTTAGCTTCAGATATAAACATTTAGATACTTTAGGTCAGGGGGGTTGAACTCTTTCATTTTGGGTCAAATCAAAATTTATACATTCTTAAAGGGCCGGAATGTATTAATAAAACAATACTAATGTATTAATACATAGCCGTTTGTTTCAGCATTCAGTGTTTCTTAGAATTAAATATTAAACATTTTTTCATACTGATCAGTTACATTTTGAGATTGTTTTTGTGGTGCTAATTTAGAAATATTTGTAAGGAATTTCTATGATATTTCTGATGCTAAATGTGGATTTTTATTACTCGCCGTATCAGTTCTGCACTGTAGCTCAACATCAGGTGAAGCTGAGGCAGCAGTCACTTAAACCCAATGTTTTTCACCAATTTTGAGAAAAATTTGCAGTAAAAATAAGAAAAAAAAATGTGGGAATCTATATATTTTGTGAATTTTGCAGATGTGGAGTCTAGAGGGCCACATAAAAAGCTGCGGTGGGCCAGATTTGGGCCCCTGGGCCTGGAGTTTGACACGTCGTTAGGTGAATCACCAGATTTTTACATTTAAGTCAAAGAAAATGCATCGTTTCTGTTGAAAACACCGTCCTAATAACTAATGAACAAATCCTCGAAGGTGCAGCCTACAAACATTTATCCGAGAGGAAAACATTTTCCAAGTTTTCGAAAATTTTAGATCGCAAGTTTACTGGGAGCCGTGGTGGTCAATGCTTCTTCTTCTTCTTCTTCTTCTTCTTCTTCAGAGAAATGGGGAACAGATTTCTTGGCGACCACATTGTCCAGCCTTTGTCCCTGTAAATAAGGGTTGATGCTCTGCAGAAACAGACATGAGGAATGTTTACATAACTTCATAAATATTAGTTTCATATTGGTTTATTAGAAGAATTAATTTTTTCAGGATGAACTGGTTGAGATTATTGACACCAAAACTGTGAAAGTTTCACACTTTGCCTAAAATATCAATCTACACTGTGCATTTAGATGCTGCATTTTTAAATTTTGAGCAAATATACAATAAATTAAATTTGCGCAACCAATTTTTTAAAAATAAAATTACTAAAGTTGTTTTGTTGTATAACCATTTCACCCTAGAAACAGTGATGAATCTATCCAAGTACCTGCTCTGAAAAGAATACATTTATAAAATTAAAAGATATTTTTAAATAAGAGAAATTCTGACAAACTAGTGCAAGGTTTCCCCCAGAAAACTTTCAAAGCCCGGTGGTTGGAGCACCGTGCTTTTGAGTTAAAAATGTTTAAAGTTGACAGCAAATTTGAAAATATCACTTGATAATTATACATTAATAGAAGATTAATATCTGAAAAAAATGCAAACTTTAACAAAAACTTAAATAAATAAGCAATGCTTAGCCTGGAGGCCCGTCAGGCTTATGATACACTGGAGGGAAACCTTGTAGTGTATCTAAAAGTCAAGATATTTCTCAAACTTAATCCTACAAATGGAAATATGTCAAAGAAAAAAGTTTTTAAAAAAACTAGAGGTAAATATTTTACCCTTTTTCTTCTCTTTTGTCCTCCCTTCAGCTTCTGGTATAAAAGCTCTTTGTTCTGAAAGAAAACAAAAAAAAATATTTACCACAAAGTTATAGTTCACATGCTTTCAAATCAAAGACCAAATATATAATCACATTTTGCAGGAGAAAAAAAATTTGTACAAGATATGTCCATTTAAAATAAAGTCCAAGTTTTGCCCAAATGAAGCAAAACAAAGAAGCTCAAAGACCTTAAATCATTTGGACAAACCAATCAGTTTGAGTCTTCTGATAAAAAACATTACATTAAACTATTTTTAAAGATAATTTTAAGAGTTTATGGAGTCTGCTGATTCCCTCACCCACTTTCCCAGAGCGGGGTAGTCATGCTCTGGGTCGAAGAGGTGCTGGTGTTTCTGAAACTCCCTGCTGAACTCAGCCGTGTCCGGAGCATTTTCCAAGCATCCATCTCCTGCTGCGAGTAAGAAATAAATAAAGAGATGCTTTTATGAATGAACAAAGTGTTGGCAGAAAATAGAGACATTTCATGCATTACTTTTTGGCTCCTTTTTAATGCCCTCTAATGTAATGTTTTCCTGTTTTAAACGTCATTTCTACACTGTAAAAATAAAATATTACCAGGTATTTTTAGTCTAGTTCATAGTAAGCTTGAAATAAGACAAAACTGACTCACAAGTACCTTTTTAGCAAGATACAGATGCTTGTTTTAAAATAAATAAGCCTTAATATTGATAAAAAGTTCATGTACAGATTATTTAACTTGTAACAAGACATTTCTCCCACGTTATAAGGTAATTTATGCTTTAAATTGAATAAAGCAACAAAAACGAAACCTAAACCTTCAGTTTGTCTTTATCTTGGCATTTGTTGATTTTAAAAGTTATGGTCTGCCTGTATATTTACATTGGAGGTTCAGAGCATAAAAATGGAGGTTATATTTAAAGTTTCTACCCGTTTTTCCCGGGGGACAGGGGTTTGGAGGGTCTGGGTAGCTGTGGTCATCGCTAAAGTCTTTGGGAACATTGTCGCCTGTCAGCTCAGCCACGAAGTTTGGGATGTTTCCGTAAGGACCGAGGTGCTGCAGGCCTTCATGAGCACCACCTGGTGGGCAAAAGAGTAATTACAACCAACCTTTTTCCTACAATAAACAAAAAAAACACATCTTACTTCTTTTTACATTGCAGCAATATCTAAAAACAACATTGTTTTAAGTGCTCGTAATCTTATTCTGAGTCACTCCAGAATAATAATAAACAGACTGGTGAGGAAAAACAGGGAAATTATGTTATTAAAGTGATGAGAAAAAAAAAGTTGTTTTGATTACCTTGTATGCTCTGAGGCCCGACGATGTTCGTGGCCTGATGTGCAGGGTACTCCACCCGGGGCCGAGCGATGCCCAGCTGCTCCATGACGCCGTGCAGCAGCCGCTGGATGTCGGCCTCGGACACCTGGTCCACCGCCGTGCGGGGAGTGCGGGCTGCAGCTCTGCCAAGCTGCAGGCACAGAAGCAATCCGAGCAGAGAGAGCCGCGCCGAGGATCCAATTTCTATCATCTGCGGGGGGTGAAGCGACACTAGGCATCTTTGCACAAATGGCACATAATCACCAAACAAACCGTTTTTCCATCCAATCAGCAAATAATTATCCTGAACTCTGAGCCTTAACCATGACAGATGGAATGGAGCAAGCGGTTATCTAAACTGTAGCAAATTATAAAATGGAGATACACATTTATGATGCGCCACTCTCCGTAAACTGCCCGTAAATAGCCAAAATAACCCGATTCCACGTTGAATTCAACCACATGCTCAGTTTTTTTAATACACTTCATTTTATGTCCATTTGAAAAAGAAACGCACTATAAAAATAGCACTAAAAAGATAAAAATCAATGTTTGTCTTTACCTTGTACGCGTAGACGGAGGAACCTGCCTACTCCTCCATCAAGTAAGTCACCATAAAAACAGGACTTCCGTTTTTCTTTCAAAATAAAATACGTTACGTCCCACGTCTGTTAGTAACTCGCGCAAAATCGAATTTCTGACCACATTAAATCGATGTTATATACAGAACATTTTTACATTTTAAGCGTTAGCCCTCGGGTTGCAGCATTGATATACACCGACTCGTTAAACGCAGATTTGTTGCAACCGTCTATATAGTGGCGCTTTATTTTGAAAGACATTTTCACATTTCCGGTGTTGTGAAGCCGCTTCACGGATCAGATGCAGTTGCTAGGAAACCACAATTCCCCTTCTCTCGGCGGTACACAGAGCTGTTAACATATTTATACCATTCCGTTTAGAATTAACCATTTCAAATATCTGTTCAACTTTGAAATGGTGCTGAAATTCAAAATGCTGATATTTTTAAATAAAAAGCTTGCTTCTGTATTACCTAATCACGCCTTTAAACTTCATATAATCCATTTTATTCCATGCAGAACAGTCAAACTAAATGTTCATAATTCAAACTAAATTTAAATACAGAGGTTTTCGGAATGCTTGAAAAGAAAAAAATGACACTACAAGGAAGAAAGTTTAAGTTAATGTTTAGATTTAAAAAATGTTAGGATTTGAACATTTCACAGAGCAATGTTCAATCCATTTGAAAGAGGAAATAATCAGCAACTTCAAAAGATTTGTTTCAATTGCAGCAAGAGGTGAAGCTAATCTAGCTGATTTTCAGGGGAATGTATGACACTTTTCAGATTTGTTTAAAAGTTTTTCACTATATGCTACTTTTCATCAGTGCATCAAATGTAGTGAAGTTTGTTGATGCAACGCGACAAAATTTGTAATCCTCAGCAAGAATTCAAGTCTTTCTGACTGAAAGTACAGAAAACAGTCACATAAAAACAACATTTATTTAAAAGAGGAAAAAAAAGTCTGATACAACAAAACCTGTTCAAATATTTTCAGAGATGGACAGACGGGACAACTAATAAAATTTAGATTGGTGAAGAACGTCTCCTCCAGTTTTTGTGCTGCAGTCTCTCCAGGGCGGTAAGAACAGAAGTTTTGTTTGCAGATCTGAAACTTTGATCTACAAACATGTGTATTAATTATTCTTTCACAAAAACAGAAGCGTTTTCCCATTTTAAAATCATTTCTACCTTCATTAGACATGCAGGTCCTGAACAGCTGGACGTTGGGGAAGGTTTCCAGGCCAACGCTTCTCCTCAGCTTTGGGTCGTCTCCCATTATGCAGACAAGAGTCGGCTCAGAAACTGCAGGCTTGGCCTTTGACTTTCTCTGAATCCAGAGCACGGTTTTCACAGATCGTTTTACTGAGGAGGGGAAAGCAACTTTAATAAAGTAAAATTTTATTTTCTCAGGAATGATTGCTTGTATTTTACCCTTTAAACTGCATATCTTTTGGTTTCTTTTCTTGAAAACATCTTCCAGATGAACGAGGTTCACAAAATATTTCATGCTGTCCAAAACAGTTTGAGGAATCACACCTGAAATGTGGTGCATTTAGAAGAAAGTCAGCAAAAGATATTTTAAAATAATATTCAACCAATATGATTAATTTATTACCAAATACATGAGGAAACTCTATGAAAGTGCGCAGGACGAGAACTCGAAGTTCAAGTCGTTCTTCTGACATTTCGGCTTTGTTTGGAGGTGGTAAGAGGCACGGGACGAAGACTGTGGCCAGATTGGAGCTGGTCATCAAGTTGTCACAGCAGCTGAGAAACAAATGGAGAAAATTTGTTTATGATCACATGGAAATGTATGAAACTCTTTGGTAAAATGACACCTTCCATTTCAAGTTGAATAGTTTCAACTAGCACTCAGAAAAAAAAATGGCCCAAAAGAGAACAGATTATTGTCAACATGGTCTTTTTGCAAACCAAAACTCCAAACTGAAGAATCAGGAAGTTGGAAGTTGACTCAAAATGTTGCGGTATTTAAAAATGACATTAACAAGTTCGTTTACAAGTGATTTTAAACCCCATCCTAATGCAAAATAAAGCTTTTTTCCCCCCCCCAATTGTCATGTTTCAATTAAGCAAGTTTACTTGTGTAATTCCAAATTGTACAATGTTACAATACAATTTGATGATCTCATTCAGAATGCCGAATATCCAAGCAAATCCAGCTGAAAGCAGTCCAACCAGGCTTCTGATTAGTTCTGGTATCATTTACCCACTTGGGTACTAATGGACCATAAAGGAAATTAAAGTTGACCAAATCATTGAGTATGAACAAAAAACACTTATGCAAATTATGCATTAGTAAAAAGATTCAACAGCTGGACGCAGTGGTCTGAACAAATGATGGGAGACAAACTGTGGTTAAAGGATCATTTTCCAGATTATTGAAATGTATCAAAATGGTCTCAATCTAATGCAAATTGCACTGTGTGATATCTGGTATAATTGAAAAAGTAGATAATTTTGAATGCGTGAAATTTGGATCTCACAGCAAAAATTTAGAGAATGTAATGGTTGTGAATGCATTTAAATGATATTTGCACTCTTTAATTGTCACTCATTTTGTTGTGCAACAGTCAAACTAGCCATTTTTATTGTTCAAAAATATTTTAGATCAAAAATAAATACAGAGAGATTGTTGCGAAATCCAGAAAACAAATCACTAATTGATAGTGATATATTCTTTCCTATAAATGTGTCCCTGTGGTGATACTTTGCAAAAAACTTTGTATTTTTTGTGTCTATGGGTCCAATATTCTCCACTCTGTTAATATTCATCCATACCTCTGAGAAACGCTGTGAAGGAAGTCAAACAGATAGTGCAGGCAGGATGAGTTTCTGGCTGGAAGCAAACAGGAGAGCAACTGAAGGGCGGCCATCTTGTCCTGCAGGTCGGGGAGGGCCTGCGCTTTCAGCAGGGCTGCATGAAGCTCAGAGGGGAACAGCAGCTCAGGAAGCTCCCTGCAAAACTGTTTCACGAGGGTGGCGATATCATAGGGGGAAGCAGTGGACAGGGCATCGTCCCCATGATTCAGTTTCTCCTGAACCAGGCAAAATACGTTCATTTTGATAGCTATAAACATAGAAAACAGATCAAAAGTACTGCGTAAGACCATTTAATATGGTTAAATCTTACCCTGAGGATCTTAATGCGAGGGAGGGCGCCTGGTTTTCTAAACAGGCCCACAGTACCAACACGGTCCAACAGAAGAGAGCAACCATCCACTAAAAAGCTAAGATAGAAACCACAGGTACAAATATAGATTCAATCAAGCTAATCAGTGTTTACTTTTTGCATTCACTTACCAGGGCACAAGACCAAATTCAGGAATGTATCGCCTGGGTAAATTTTCCAGAGGGACTCCAAACACCTTAGCTCCAGTGTTCACCAGTTTCCCTTTCTTCTTCGCAAAGTTCTTTACCGAAATCCCATAAAGAGCTTGGAGGTGAAATCGAATCACGTTACTGTCTGTAATCTTCATTTCAAAAACAAGAATAAAAAAAAAAAACAGCCAGCAGTTTTCAGCTGACCTGGGAAAATACTTTTTAAAAAAAAAAACCTGCAGACATACAAGAAGCGTTTATTATGCCAATTACACTGATTAGTATCACCCGGGACACAGAAGAAGAAGTGTTGCATTCAGGTGACAAAGGGAAGATAGTTCATATGAGTTGTTATCTTGCGCAACATTTTACACTCACTTTTCAATATTTCAAGTCCAATTTGAAAACAAAAAGCTATTCTTCAATTAAGGGAGGACTTTGAGGGTTAAAAAAACAGTTTTCACTCTCTTTACTAATGTTTTAAATATATAAGGGAATTCTTTATTTTGATGCGCGCGCAACTTGACTACAGGAAGAGGTTGGGGGAGAGGGGCAGTGGTTGCCATGGTTACCCGCATTAATCTTTATGTTTTAGCATTAGCTGGCATGTTGTCAGTCACTGTACTGCAACTGTTTATTACAGCGGGATAAAATAAGTTATTCTACCTAATTAACATTAGTGAGTGAGATGCATCTTAACGACCCGTAAGCATTAAGTAGGAGTGAGTCAATAAATGACGAGAAAAAATGGCACAAACGTCGAATATTACTAACTAGCAATATGAAAGAAATTTCCGCATGCGCAGTAGAGGCATATTGACTGATAATCCCTCTACATTTACTTCTTGTCAAATACTTAAGTGCTTTTCACCTCAACTAGTGGTTTTACTGAAATTGAACAAAACGTAATCAGACTTAAAGCTTGATTACAAATTATTGTTCTAGCAAACTTAATTAGAACCACTAGCTTAGCACAAATTTGCTAGCTTCATCTAGAGAGATAGCTAATCAATTAAACTATTTTTTTTTACATTGTAGTTCATATAGTTTTTGGAAAGAACAACAGATTACATCACTTTGAGGAAATTATCCGTAAAACTGTTAAACCAAAGAAAACAGCCACTGGAATTTATTAAAACAATTTTATTATTTAATATTTGCAAAATTAACAACTTCAATAAATTTTTTTTAATACAATGTTTTCCAAAGGCTTTCAATCAACATTTGTCTTTACATTTTCTCCTAGTCTAATATCATAATTGATTGAACTCATAAATTTAATTTTTGGTTTCTTTTATATTGCTGCACTAACATACATTTTTGAGAAACTCTGCAGGTTTTGTACTAACATGGCTTCAAACTAAGTTTTCTGTTGACATAACTGCCTTTCTTTTGACACAAAACATAAATATATGGTGCAGTAGTCTTATTAGTTATAATTTTTTGTTTTAAGGGGAAGAGAACTATTTAGAAAGTTACATTTTCTTTGGTTCCCAAAGTTTGATTTCAGACACAATTTTGGGTTATTAAAGTATAACAGCCAAACCATTTGGTCATCTGTAAAATAATCTCCAAAATTAAATAATAATAATAAATGATTGCTGAAAGTGTATTGTTAGCTTGTGCTTTTAGTCTTTTTTAAATGACTTGTTAGAAAAGAAAATGGTTTGTTACCAAACCCACCAAATACTTAGAATAGCATTATATGTAATTTTATCAAAACAAATCTCCAAACCTTTGATTTGCATTTTAAAAAACTATTTATTATTACAACAGTACATGTATATACATCACAAGACAGTAGAAATAAAGTTATGGAAAGTAAGCTAGTTTGGTTGTTGGTTCTGGTTTTGGTTCTGATTGGCGATTTAGAAGCACTTCCTGTGGACGATGGAGGGGCCAGCCTCATCATACTCCTGCTTGCTGATCCACATCTGCTGGAAAGTGGACAGAGACGCCAAGATGGAGCCACCGATCCAAACAGAATATTTCCTCTCAGGAGGAGCAATGATCTGCAAGGAGAAGAGAGAAAGGTTTTTACAAAAAGTACATTAGAGCAATTTATAGCTTCCCATAAGAAGTCAAGCTCACCTTGATTTTCATGGTGCTTGGGGCTAAGGCGGTGATTTCTTTCTGCATACGGTCGGCAATACCAGGGTACATGGTGGTTCCACCAGACAACACGTTGTTGGCATAAAGGTCCTTACGAATGTCAATGTCACACTTCATGATGCTGTTGTAAGCGGTTTCATGGATGCCAGCAGACTCCATACCTGAGAAAGTTACACAACAAATGTTTTATGAATTTACTGTAAAATGTGATGTTTAGTGAAAACGTTTGAAATAAAAAATTCTATTTTTGTAAATATTTTGTGTCTCAAAAGTTTAACATTTTTTACTTTTGAAACTTTGAAAAATCAGCAATTTTTGCAAATTTTCAACAAAAAAATTTAACATGAAAATTTCTGAGCTTGAAAAGTAAAAAATGTTACATTTTTGAAAACTTTGAGTTTCAAAAGTTGAAACTTTTCTAATATCAGAAATTTCCAAGATTTTTCTACAAAATTTCTGAGATCTCCAAATGTTCTTATTTTTTCTCTAGCACATTTTTGATTTTCCAAACTCAAAAATTTTCAGATCTTTTCAAGAAAATTTCAGAAATTTTTCTGGGAGAAATATCCTCTTGTTTTCTATCCACAATGGCGCTAATACATGATGGAGAATTCACATTAAAAAAAAAAAAACCCTGAAAACTTGTGCGTATATGTAAAATAATGGTAGTGATCAAAATAATTATAACAGATTGTGGTTTCCTCCTAAAATATATTTTACCATGTCAATAAAATAACGTAATTTTCTCCTCATCAGTGCTTTTGTGAAAGGTTTCTGTTGTTCCAGTCGTTTTCGTTGTTGCGAAAACTTCCTGCTCACCGATGAAGGAAGGCTGGAACAGAGTCTCCGGGCAGCGGAAACGCTCGTTGCCGATGGTGATGACCTGCCCGTCGGGAAGCTCGTAGCTCTTCTCCAGGGAGGAGGAGGAGGCAGCAGTTGCCATCTCGTTCTCAAAGTCCAATGCTACATAGCACAGTTTCTCCTTGATGTCTCGCACAATCTCACGCTCGGCTGAAGAGAAAAATGATCTCAGTTTAGTCAAAAAGGATCACCAGATATTCAACATGTGAAACTCCGATGAAGTAGATAATCACATGACAACTTATATATTGTTTATCAAGAAAATTAGCTATGTCCATTAGCTTAGCACAAGTTTGCCAGCTTCATTGGGAGAGCTAGCTTATCAATCAAGACTGGTTTAATCTATAGTTTGTAAATGTACAATTATTTACTCCCCAATCAACTAGACTGTGCACTTAAATTGAACAAGCTGTAATCACACTTATTTATTATTTCTCAAGCAAACCAAATCAGGCATTTCCATTAGCTTAGCACAGATTTGCTAGCTTCATCTTGAGAGCCAGCTAATAAGTCAACACTTGTTTTTTACATTGTAGTTCATAAGTTTTTTTGTAAATACTAATTTAAAAAGTCCTTCAGATAAATGAACAATAATTCTTTTGGTTTATTAGTGTTAAGAAAATAGTTACTAATGCTACATGCGGTGGCATTAGCAAAAATCTCCATTTGTTTTCTTTGAAGTATATAATGTTTTAAGCTTAAAAGTGTTGAATATGTTTAGTATTAGTTTTTATTTTCAAGATATAAACTATACCTTTTGTTGAACTTTATACTTTTATACACATTGTTTTTAACTTTTTAAGACAATTTCCAAGCAGAAATAGTTTTAAAATCCAATAGTTGTTTTTTAGCTAAACTAAGCAACTTTATAATACTAGATGCATTTTAGAGCAATATCTTAGTTTAACTTTTATAATTGGTAGCAATACAATACCCGTGGTGACAAAAGAGTAGCCACGCTCAGTCAGGATTTTCATCAGGTAGTCAGTGAGGTCCCGACCAGCCAGATCAAGACGCATGATGGCGTGCGGCAGAGCGTAACCCTCATAGATTGGTACGTTGTGTGTCACACCATCCCCAGAGTCCAGTACTATACCTATTGAGAAAAAAAACAACATTTTCTTTACCAAAAAGTTTACTTTTACTGTGATGTTGTGGCGTAATCTATGGTAGAGTCTCACCAGTGGTACGTCCAGAGGCATAGAGGGACAGGACAGCCTGGATGGCAACATACATGGCAGGGACATTGAAGGTCTCAAACATGATCTGAGTCATCTTCTCTCTGTTGGCTTTTGGGTTGAGAGGAGCTTCAGTCAGCAGGGTGGGATGCTCCTCTGGAGCCACACGGAGCTCATTGTAGAAAGTGTGATGCCAGATCTAGAAACATTAAAAAGTGTCATGGATTGATTCTGGTGTTTCACCTCACATTTGCTGCTGATTCGCTTCCATTTCTCACCTTCTCCATGTCATCCCAGTTGGTGATAATGCCATGCTCAATCGGGTACTTCAGAGTCAGGATACCCCTCTTGCTCTGGGCCTCGTCTCCCACGTAGCTGTCCTTCTGACCCATACCCACCATCACACCCTGCCAGGGACACAAATTCATTTCAGATACTCAGCATGAAGATACACAAAATTTACTTTTTAGATATGAGTCTTTGCAAGTGACGTCACGCTCTTCAGAACTCCGCCATGACAGACGTTAAAAATAACTAATGCGCTCCTTTGAAACTAGTCTTAAAACAGAAATATATGACATTTCACTTTAGAAATGGTCGACTGCACAAACAGACAAGGATGTAAACCAACCTTGTCATTTTTTTGCGTAACGTTTAATGCGTGCTGCAGATGGATAGCAGCTGTCAATCGCAGTGACTGTCAGCCCTTGTTGCAGCCAACACTGTTACAAGGTAAGAAGATTGACTTTTATTTATTTCATAAGTAATTATGATTAGAAAGATATCGAATCTCGCATTATGTAGAAAGTCCTATCAGTAACCATGGAAACCACGCCCCACCGTCACATAGCCTTGCATGTATGGAAAGAATGGTTAGCATCTGGTCTTTTGTAGGCTGCATCGGTGCAAGGGGAAACACTGTTTATGATATAGTGATATAAATCATGTGGTGTGAATTCAGGAAAAGTCGGTAATTTGATCAACAAGTCAGGAGGGACTTGGGTCGGTTTCTAAGCCAGCTATTTCTAACTTCTGTAAATTCCTCCAAACCAGGTGTGTTACGCTCACAAACAAATTAGCTCGACTCCAACCAGTAGAAACCATGAATAAACTGGCAAAAACAACTTTGGAAAAAAATTTCAATCGCTCTGTTCAATACTCCCGATCCTCACTTCCGACGTCCATCATGGCGCCTTGAATGATTAAGTGACGTCACGTGCAAGGGGTCATTAGTAGTTGCCTCACTTGGTGACGGGGGCGTCCGACAATGGATGGGAAGACGGCGCGGGGGGCATCATCACCAGCAAATCCTGCCTTGACCAAACCAGATCCGTTGTCGCACACCAACGCGGTGGTCTCATCATCGTCACACATGCTTGGTCTGTTGTGTTGGCCTTCTGCAAAACCCAAAATATGGGAGCAGACTCAGAAATGGTTTGGGTCTGTGAGGCAATCTGGCACTATTTTTGATATGCAGACACCCTTAAGTTGTTTAATCTCCTCTTTAAGCTCTTCCGCTTTGTGAAAAGCTAAAACGGGACGCAGCCAAATCCACTGGAACAAACTAACACGTCTATTTTAAGCCTCAACAGCCCATCTCCTGCTCAGTGTCTCATTGTTAAGCCAGGGCCAGTTAACAGCTGATGCAGTGAGTGTTTAGACAAGTGGCAGGAGGTCTGGGTCTCCTCTCAGCTGTCGCCTTGTAATAAACTCCTGTTTGGATCCAAAACATATGCTCAGATCTTTCTAGGATTTCTGGGACGCATCCAGAGTGCCAGCCCTTGTTTTAGACGTCCAAATTACACAAAGCATCTATTGACTGATATTGGATGCTTGATGCAAACCAAAACTTTTAAACTCTAAATGTGACTTAACATTGCTTTTAACTTCAAGTTATTTTACATTTTACTTGCTTAAATACATTCACACTTTATTATTTGGGAACAATAACTCTTAAATGTTCAGCTATTCCTGTTTAGTTAGCAACATTTCCTTTGTTTTTAGAAATCTTTAAATGTATTTAATTTCATGCAGCACAATTGACACTATAGTTGTATAAAACTAAACATTCACCTTGTAAAAGTTACTACAATAATTTACCTTTATGTGAAATAAGTAACTAAAAAAAAAATAAAGTTGGGGTTTAATGTTGTATGTAAGATGCACTACCTTGTTTTCAAAATTATAAAATCTTGATGATAGATGATAGATAAATGAGTGTCAGGAACATTAAATGCACAAATATAATAACATCCCCATGTCTGTTTGTTATTTAGTCAGTGTTTAAGATGATGTATCAACATCCCACATCCAAATATTTCTCCTGTTTCATAAACAAAACCAACATCAAGAAAATAAAAGTTCAGCTGAACCAGATTATTAGAGATACTCACCGAGTCGTAACTACTGGGCTGGAGTTTCCTCTGGGATGCGGGGGCGAGGGTGTGAGGGCCTCCTTAAATATGATTCAGCATGCTGAGGCCGGGGGCCGGTGGGTGGGCTCAGGACTTCACGCAAGTCCAAATTAAGTGTTGCTCAGCAAAAAGGCAGCGTAAAGTGGATCCTGTGTCAGGGATGCCTGATATTTCCTTTGACAGTTTAAAGGTCCTGGATGAGACATTAACAGCAGCACTTTTTATGGCTCCAATAAACTTAAAGAGCAGCTTTAATGGTGCGTGTGACAAAAATTTATTATGATTTAGGATAAATATATGCTTTCAGTGCGGGGATCTGGTTTTTAAACATGTTTAGGTGTCATAATTATTATAATTACTTGGATTTATGAATAAAAATATCACTGGTAACACTTTATTTGAAGACAGTGTCATAAACATGATATAACATGTTATGAAGTGTCATAATTAATGACACTTTTAGTGCAATGTTGGCAATTTGAGTGACCTTTTAATGCAACTTTTAGTACAGCTATGCACTAGAGTAGTCATTATTTACCAAATAATGTAAAGTTGACACTTTTAATGTACTTTAAATGCAAGTTTTGGTACAACTTTGATTAAAATTCATTATTTACCAAATAATGTGGCAATTTTAAGGGTTTTTAGTAGTGCAATTTTTTTTAAAAGTGTCATTATTTACCAAATATCACCTGATGAAAACAGTCATTAATATTCTTGAAGACTCCTTCATGTTCATAACAGATGTTATGTCATGTCAGTCTTCTGCACACCCCTTTAAATAAAGTTTTACCAAATCATTTCTTGAGTTTGTGCTGCTACTCAGATTCTTGTGAATGAAGTAATATTGCTTTAATTGTGGCTGTGGATGTTTGCAGGAAATGATTGTAATTTGAGAACATGTCTGAGTAACTCAGTTGCCAGAGACAGTCTGCTTGTGTCATGTCATGGTGTGTGTGCTGAGTGAGAGGCGACGGAGCGGTGGGGAGGTCTGCAGCCGAACAGCTGCAATGCAGCATTGTGAGATGGGGAGGGTGGCTGCAGACCTCCAGAGAGCCGAGGCGACATGTGGGGAGCGACGGCTGACGCTCCTCGGCTCTCATTGGCTCCAGTGTCTCCTTTTAGGGGAATGGAGTGTGGCCGCTGCCAGTAGCTGCACACACTGACGGAAGAAAGATGGCAGCTCAGGATCCTTATTCGTCACCTTGTACCGCCTGCAGAGAGCCTGCGTTCTCCCACTGAAGCCCTATCAGGCCTCGGCGAGGGCAGCAGGAATGTAAATACCCCCCCGCCTGCCTCCCCATTACTCTATGAGCGCCCAGAAGTACTCCATTTGAAGACATGTGCAGGAAGAAACACTACTAACCCGTTTGATTGAAAACTCAGCTTCACTCTGAGCCATCAGAAATATTCTTAAAGGGACGGTTGTGCCAGAATATATTGATAAAACACATTAATAAACTGCTAAAATATTTATTCTAAATAGATAATCAGTCCCTCCAGGATTTTGTGATGTTTTTGCATTCAAAATCACCATCTGTCTGTAGCTAACTATACATATCTGCAGGAAATTTTGCTATATTTGTGCTTATGGAAGTGAGTAAATGTGACTTATTTATCACTATGACGGTATATATTAGGGACATTGTAGATAGAAAACAAAGGAGTAAGTTTCCAACTAAAAATTCAGAAATTTTCAGAGAAATTTTTGAGCTCCAAAAGTCGAATGTTTTGATTTTGCTTTAACTCAGAGGCTGTCAAACTCATTTTGGTTTTGGGACAAATCCAGATCCTGAATGCTCTTAAGGGGCCAGTTGGGCCAAAATGTATTGATAAAAGCTGTTCACAAACTGTTAAAATATCAATGAGTCATTAAAATTAAATAATGTTATTGAACATCTTTTCAGTCCCTCCAGGATTCTTTTTGTGATTTATTTCCAATAAAAGTCAAAGTGTTTGTGGTTCTAATCTGGAAATATTTCCGATAATTATGACGTAAATGTGACTTTTTATTCCTCGCTGTATAGATCATGGACTATAATCTGGCATCAATTAAAGCTGAGGCAGCTGTTTTGTACAAGTAAGAAAGTTTTTGACAATGTTTGAGAAAAATCAGCCATAAATTCCCAATCATGTATTCAAGCTAAAACGTGCAAGAATTTGTTGATTTTGAGTGAATATCCACAATAATTCTCAAGAAAAATGGAGGGACTGATTGATATAATTAGTCAGCAAGCAGATAAAAACTGTATTGATTTGATTGATAACAATACTTAGTGTTTACTCTAGACTCTAGAGGGCCACATAAAAAGCTATTGCGGGCCTGATTTGGCCCACGGGCCTTGCAGTGATATATTTTAACAGAATGGATTCCAGTAATTGTGGAGAGTTGCTGTATATTTGTCCAAGTAAAACAGCCAAGATAGACATTTATATACATTGGATGTTCCACACAGTTTGAAATGCAGTCATACATATAATCAGGCTGCAGCGAAGCTCCTATGTTTACATTTTTACAGCAGCATCACAGATAGCATCAGAGTTCAGATTTAAGTCCTTGAAACTCTGACAGGTGGAAGAAACCAGCGCTTTGTTTTGTCAACAGCTCTGTTCAAGTCAAAGAAGCACTTTTTGGCAGAATCCCTGCAGCTTCAGCATGAAGCTGATCGCTCCTAAATGGGTCACGGCGTTGAGGGACATTCGTCCTTATAAGGCAACGCAGGAAGTCCCTCTGTCTTGACAGCTGCCTCCTCTGCATTTCAGCCTCACACACATAAACACACTCAGGCAACTGCTAGAATCAACTGCTGTGCAACACAGACAGGATTATATTCTCTGACCGGTAATGTAAATGTTTTGTGCAAAGTTAACCCACAGCATAGCTATGGTTTGCTGTGGATTTGATGCAATAATTTGTTAAATCAATAAATTAATTGGAGGAAAACTCATCTAATAATGTGAAAATGATTCCTTGCAGTGATTCTGATGAAATCAGCAGAAGTTTTAAAGGTCACACCTGCCTGCTGCAAACAGCTGACAGCTTTTAACAAACTGGTAATCTATGCCACAGGTGTCAAACTCAAGGCTTGTGGGCCAAATCCGGCCCACCGTAGCTTTTTATGTGGCCCTCTAGATTCTAGACTAAACACTAAATGTGCTTAAATATTGTATTATCAATCAAATCAATGCAGTTTTTATCTGTTTAATGCCAAATTCAGTCCCTCCATTTCTTGAGAATTATTGTGGAAATTAATGCAAAATTAACAAATTACATATACATATTTCTTTTATTATACATATAAAACAATTTAATGTATTTTACTTAGTTTTTATTGTGATTACCACACAAACAGATAATAATTCTTTGTTGATTTAAATATTTCAACCCTTTATCACTTTTTACAATTTCTAAATAACCTACAGGTTTACATCGAATACTTTAAACCAGGCAGCCTCTTATTGCCTTATTGAGAGCCGATTACTATACATGGTAAAACCCAACCAATCAGTCCTCATTCAGTGTCATTGTGCTTTGAATAAATGACTGGCGTGTTTCACTGAGTGCCTAGATCTGTGCGAAGCAGACGCCATGAAGAGCTGATAAAGTCAGCCCTATAAATAAATGGGATGCTTTGAAAGTTTCCATGTCAGCACTCCATTGTCCTGCACACCGAGGGGATCGACAGGACCACAGATGGGGCTTGTTTGTGCAAATAAGGAGCCTAGAGTGGCATGCTGTTCTGTCTGCAGGGTGTTAATTTGGTATTCCCTGCAGGAAGCAGCCAGTTACATCACCAGAATGGGATTTTGACATTAAACTTCCAAAAGCAGAAGAGAGAAAGAAAAAATGGCCCCATATGGTGATTGATGGCTAGAATTTTAATATTTTCTTTAATTTTCAGATTTGGGTTTGTGTATAAACACATCAAGGCAAATAATAACCAATTATCCCTGATTGTACCATACCTGTACTGAAATGCTGTTAAACTACCTGTTAAAGTGTTAAAATATGAATAAATAATTGTCTCAGGATTTGATGAGTCTTTAAAGTTAGATAAAGTTTTTTTCACACAAATGTAATTTGACAGAATACAGATAAAAACTGCTTTAATTTGATTGCTAAAATAACTTAAGGACATCACTTTTTTGTGCGTTTTAATAATGAAAAAAACATAAAAAAAAGAGAATATTTTTCTAGTTTTAATCAAGCTTTTAAAATGAGCAAATAAGAAATTAAGCTAAGCTAATTTCTTTCACTTCTATGTCAAGTTAAATAATAAAAAGATAAGCAAGTAATGAAAGAAAATTAATATATGTATGAATGTTTTAAATGGTTGGAAGGCCCCAATGTTTAAGGATTGTAGAACCGTCCCTGGCCTCCATTTTGACGTAGCTTACGTATTCAACGTAATTTACGTATTCAACATAATCTACGGCTGAAGCCTACCAACCGCTTCCGAGTCCATAGCAACCGTTAAGACTAGCGGAACCGAGCCGTTTGTGTCTCAGCAGTTTTCCTCTTGGCGTCGGTTATTCTGTGTATCTAAAGCAGCAGGTTTTGTCATGGAGGAGGAGAGGAGGCCACCGCCGTCTGTTAAGCAGATTTTCGTGAACGACGTCCACACGTATGTTTCAAAGCACGTCGCCGAGGTAAGGGGTGAAAAAAGTTCGCCGTTTCGGTGTCAGTTACAATCAGGTGGTTGTGGAATGTTCTCTGAATTTATTTGACCTGGGAAGATGATAGGACAGACTGAAGCTCCTGAGGAGTCGGACGATGAGGAGATAGAAACGCCGAGTCCCACAGACGAGCCTGTTCTTCAGGTCGTAGGAACTTCCATCAAAGAGGAGAAAATAAATAATCTATACCAACTGTATGTGGTGAGTCAGCTGCTTAAAGTACCCCCTGTTTATTTAAAGACAAAAAACAACAACTATTGTGTTAACAAATAATTATGCTAATAAATACCAAATAGTTGCTGATGGCTCATAAATAGATGGATAAAACTGACGGAAGTTGTCAGAACATCGTGGATATGAATGTGTTAGTGATGTAATTTTTTTAATTTAGCTTTTAATAATAGCCCTCAAATTAATATATTATTGTAATAATTATGAACCCAATTGTTTTTTGGGACAATTGTCAACCGTTGCTCTTAGATCAGGGTTTTCAAGGTGAGGCTCGGGGGCCATTTGTGGCCCATAGAATAATTTTATGCAGCCCCCAATCACAAGTGCACATTGATACAAACTTGGCCAAATTTTGAGGATTTTTTTAGTATATTTTCCTAAATGGAAAATGTCAAGTGCCAAATAAACAGTTTTTATTTTAATATTTAGCTTTTAATCGTAGCAACATTTTACTCAAAATGTTCAATAAGTTGACTTAATACAGCAATGGTTTGGGTAGAAAGTTTTCAGTGTCGCTGCTGCAAATATGAACATAGAAAACATGTGACCCGAAAACATTCCTTTATCAAGACAAACATCTGCAACCATTTTTCTGTCCCATCATAATTCGTTCTTTTCTACTTCATTTATACATTTAACATTTAATTTAAATCTGGAAAAAAAGAATTCACAGTAAAATTATTTTATGTTGCCATCCAAGTAATTAGTCAAGTAAAAGTATTTGGTAAATAGTTTACTCAACTACTGAGTAACTGATCAAATTATGAGTCATTTAACATTTAAAAATTACATCACCAGATTAACAAAATATAAAACTAAGTGGAAATTTTTGTATTTTAAGGACCAAAATGACAAAAAGTAATAAGAAATGAAAAATCAGGCAAAATAATTTTTCAGAATCAGTTTCCTTCAATAAAAAGCTTCTGAAACTTGAACAGAAACAGCAGGTGTGTTTCTGTGTCTGGTGGACTGTTGGTTAAAACATGTTTGTTTTTTATTCAGTGGGTAGAAAATCCAGAAGCTTTACTCAAGTAAGAGTAGAAATACTTCATAATAAAATTACCCTAATAATAGCAAAAAGTACAAATACTCCTAAAAGTACATTTTGTCAAAAAAGTTTCTCAAATAAATGTAATTGAGTATATGTGACTAACTCTGATTACTGAAAACGCAAACATACCTCCGTATTCTTCTAGCAATAATAAAATAAAACAGTAATAATTGTAATTTGGTTTGTTAATCAGATCTTAATCCCTGAAAAACATCAAAGCTTTATCTCAGTTTTGGAAAATATGTGGAATCATTATAAATACACAATAAATTCACCAAACACAAGCTTTTCAATTTGAGAGAACAGTTTAAATCAATCATTAAAATGAGTATTACTGATATCCTGTTGTGTTTCCTGCCAGTCCCCAAGCAGAGAGGAGCTGCAGCAGCTGCTGCTGGAGTGTGACGTTGTGGTTTACTGCATCAGTGAAAGTGCTTCTCAGCAGCAGATTGAAGAAGCAACCTGGGCGTTGTCAGGCAAGAGTTAGAAAACACAGGAACAGTTTTATCGATTGGCTTTCTGATATCATTCACAAATTAACGTTGCATGTTTATTTTTTTGTCTTTTTTCAAACAGTCCTTCAGGACGAAATGGACAAGTTTGAAACCCGGAGGTATTTCATCCTCGTCTCCACATTGATGACTTGGACGAATTTTAGGCTTTCAGAGCCAGTAAGTCCAAAAAAAGATCTAAATCTAAAAAAATTATAACATCATTTAATTCTAAGATTTCTTTGTTTTATATAAAGTTATACATTTTTATTTCAGAGTGACCTAGATGTCCCTTTTTTAGAAGAAGATTTTCTGAGAAGAAGGCCTCATCCCAAGTTCAGGAAACACAATGAGCTGGAGAAACTTGTGCTCAAGTTGCCCCGAAGCGTACGTGACTTCAGTGTTGTGACGTGACTTTACTTTTATGACGTGATTTCACTGTTATGATGTGATTTCACTGTTATGATGTGACTTCAGTGTTATGACGTGATTTCACTGTTATGACGTGATTTCACTGTTATGACGTGATTTCACTGTTATGACGTGGCTTCACTGTCCCACAAAGCTAATTACACCAAAACAATGGAGACGAATAAGGAAGCAGGGATAGAACTGTAAAAAAATAATATTCTTATTTTTCAGAGAGCATCTAAGTTCAAAGGTTACGTTGTATGTGCTGGATTTCAGTATGGAATGGGAGAAAATCTTTTTCACTACTTTTTTAAGGTAAATATAATAAATCCCTTATGAACACATAATTTATTTATATTCAAAATCTTACCATTTATGTTTGTGCAAACATCTTACTGTGCTTGAAATAAGACAAAACTAACTTAAAAATAACTTTTCAACAGGATATAGGAGCTTGTTTTAAGTCAGTAATTTCTTAATATTGGTGAAAAAGTTCTAGTTCTTTTGACACCGTTGCCTAGCAACGCCCGCCCTGTCACCTAGCAACCCAGTTCTAGTTCCATTGGCAAATTATTTATTTTTACAATAATTTTACAATTTTTTTTTTTCTGTACAGTAGTTGCTTTTAAGTTAGTCTTATATCAAGTGTAATAAGATATTTGCAGTAGAAACTAGACTAAAATAACTTGGTAAGATTTTGTGTTTTTACAGTGTGTTTGTTTACATTTTTGTAATTTGCATTTTTTTAGACTTCATGGTTGATGGAGGAGCCCAAGATTCCCATATTTGGAAATGGTGAAAATTTTATTCCCATGATTCATGTTTGTGACCTTGGCAGGTAAATTTATTTATGGACGTATAGTGTTGTTGTTGTTGTTGTTTGTTATTTGGGAAAAATTGGATCAGAACTGAACTGACTTCTAATTTATTACAGAGTGGTCCAAGGCATCATTAAGGTGAAGCCAAACCCAAGGTACATCGTTGCCGTTGATGATTCCAAGAACACGTTAGAGGATATTGTAAAGGTAGCATTTTACTTCAGAATTAAGCTATAATAACAATATTGTCTGTGTGAACCGATAAAACATCATAAAATATTTATTTAGTCTCTTTCTCTTTTAACTCTTTAGACTATCAGTGATGTGCTCGGGCCAGAAAAAATCTACAAGCTACTTCCAGAAGACGCCATCACAATGAATGCTTTTACGGTACAACTTGTATAAATGAACTCAAAACAAATCTTTTTTTTAATGCTCTTACCCTTTCATTTTTTTCCCCAAAATTCCAAAACATGAGAGATATAAAATCAAACCTGCAAAAAAAGAAAAATCAGATGAATTTAATATTGATTCAATAGTTCGGTTTGTTCCTGGTTCCAGACGGAAGAACTAGACTGTCTCAGCATGAACCTGCGAGTGGATGCTTCCATTATCACCGACTTTTTGACCGTTGACTGGACGAGTGAAGAGGGACTGGTGAAAAACATCAACAGCATCGTGAAGGAGTTCAAACTCGCAAGACAGCTTCTCGTAAATATCTAACTCTTCAAATCAGTGTTGTTTACGTCAAAGCCATCTTTATACAGCAGTGGGTTATATTCTTATTTTCTGTAGCCGATTAAGATCTGTCTGGTTGGCCCTCCGGCGGTGGGGAAGACGACTCTTGCCAAGAAGCTCTGCCAGCACTACAAACTTCATTACATCAACATCAACAACATGTTTGATGAGAAAATTTCTCAGCTGGTCAGTGGAAACACAAAATGCAGCAATAGAGATGCTCACTGTATACTGCCCCCTTGTGGAAATGATTTAGCGGTTTCACATTTTGTCAAACGTCAAAGTGTTTTATTGTGTTTTTATGTGACGGACACAAAATGTTACCAAGTGTTTTTGTTTCTAGTGCAAATAGTTTCTAGTGCAAATATTTTGGTACACTTGAAATAAGATAAAACTACTTACAAGTAACTTGTCAGTAAGAAATCGGAGGTTGTTTTAAGTAACATTGGTGATTATTACACTTATAACAAGACATTTTTGCCATGTTATAAACCAGGAATGCCAAATAATTTTCTTTTTGGTGAAATCCAGGTGATGAAAGTTCTTAAAGTGCCGGTTGTGTCAACATATTGATAAAACCTGATCACAAACTGTTAAAATATCAACGAATCCTTAAAATTAAATATTATTGAACATCTTTTCAGTTCCTCCAGGATTTCATGATTCCTTTTTGGATTTTCTGCAATAAAAATCAAAGTGTTTGTGACCACCACAGGCGTGGTGCGGGCCGGACTCAGTAGTCATCAACCTGAACTTTGGACCTGCCACAATGGCTGACCAAAATTGTAAGAAAAAGCACAAGCTAATATTCTAAATATAGATATAATAAATGTTAGTTTTTTTCTGCAATATTTCCATTAAAAGAACCAATAATATGGTTTTAGATTTGTTTTTCTTGTCATTTAAATTTTACATAATTTTTCATCCCTTAAAAGAAAAAAACTAGCCATCCTTTTTTTTTTTTTTTAAAATTTTTTTTATATTTATTTTAAAAAAAATATAGATAAAATGGGTATTCTTTTCAAAATTATAAATATATAATTATATCTAAATAAGATGTTGCTGTTGGCTGACGTGAGAGTATAAAAGCTGCCGATGTTTCACTTTGGTTTGTAGTTTGTTGTGAATCTCAAAAATCTCAAAGTAGAGCAGCTGCAGGTTGATGTCCTGACAAACATAAAGAGACGTTTTCTGCTCACCGTGTTTGTTTCCACATTTTGCAGGAGACGACGATAGCTACTGAGGAGTACGAAGAAGAAGTTGCCGAAGAAACTGTAGCTGCTGCACAGGACCAACTGGATTATATCCATAGGACTCTGGAGGATAACGAAGGCGAGTCGACAAAAGCAAAAAAGAAAGTTTTCAGTCAATGAAGGCTGATAACAAATCCCAAATCCTAATACACGCACTGCAGAAATAACTTAAATTGAAAGCCCACCTGCTACCTTCAAAATGCAAGTCAACATGAAAATTGCTTTTGTTTTAACCCAGAAATTGAAGTTCATGAAGTTGGTTTATCAACAAGTTGTTGTCTAATCATTGTTTTTGAAGTTCATTAATCTTAACTTAACTTAACTTAATGCTGCAATTCAAACCAAATATTTATTTCACAATATGCAAGACAAAAAACTGCCTTTACCCAGTTAAAGAGCCACATTTCTCTATTATTTTACTCCTAATGTCAAGTTAAAATAACTATTTATTTCACTTTGGAATAATTTAAATTCTTCTTTCAAATTACATTAACAAAATTTCTGATCTTTTAATAAATTTAGACCAAAAACATTTAGTGTGAACAGAACATTATCCTCACGGTTTGCATTAAAATAAATATTTTCCTTAATAAAACACCAGTCAGATCAATGTAATGCACTACAAAAATATGCCGCTAAGCATTCTGGGAAATAGTTCCCACTCCTGTCTTTTTCTTCTTTGAGCTTTTTAAGTGCTAACCTAAAAACTCGAGTTTATTAACTCTTGGGGGTTCAACAGAATTAATAAAAAGTTAACACAACTTACTACTAAAAGTTTCTCTTTCACAAACTCATATTTAGATTCAAAATCTAAAACTCAACTAGCAGACACAACTAAATGCGGCTCAAATGTTTTACAGTGTACGGAAATGTCCTTAAATTCGGTTTAGTTTGATTTTTGCTGTTTTTCCTCCAGGTGTTCTGTCTCCGGACCTGATTGTTGAGGTTCTACATGAGAAGCTTTACTCCAAAGGATGCAGGAACCAAGGGTTTGTTCTTGATGGCTTCCCTCAGACTATGGAGCAGGCAAAGATGATTTTTGCTGGCAAGTTTTATCCATCAATATAGCTCTTGTTGAATTAATGAATGAAGACGCATCAGTAATATTAGTAAAATGGTGATTTTTATTTTGTTCAGATGACAGTCAGGATAACCAGGATGTAGACATACCGTCCAAAATGCCGTGGTACAACAAGACCATCACCCCAGGTTCTGCTTATAGCATCAACTAGTCGCTGTACTTAAAATGCATCAACTCACAATTGCTCAGATGTGTTTTTTCTTCTTCCATATCTGCACAACAGAGTACATTTTTTCCCTCGAAGCACCAGATGATTTCCTGATCAAGCGAGTGCAAGAGCTTCCAGAGAGTGAAGCTCAGAAAATGCACTACACCCAGGACGAGTTCACGTCTAGCCTGGGTGCATACCGGGAACTCTACAGGTCGCCACTAACCTTGTTGGACTTTTTTGATTACCGGGAACTCCATCCAGAATATTTAGGTAGTCTGCAAAACCACAATTGACCACTAGGGGTCAGTCAGCACAGCAAGTCTTTTTGTACCAGATATATATTTATGCAGAAGGAGAAGCTGCTTGTATACAGAAAATATATATCACACCGTTGGAATATTATGGGAAAATATAATATTATTCTTTTCCCAGACATCAGCTCAGATGATGCGGAGTACACATGTACTATGAAGAAGATTATTGAGATTATAGGGGAGCCCAAGAACTACGGCGGGACTCCGGAGGAGCAGGAGGAGCAGAAGAGAAAGAAAGAAGAAGAGAGAGAGCAGAAACTGGTGGCAGAGGCAGCAGAGAGGAAGGAGAGGAAGGCAGCTGCTCTGGCTGAGATGACGGGTCAATATGAGCATTGGGTGAGCTCAGAAAGTCTGAGCTTCAAAAAGACGTCAAATAAAGAATGCCTAACGCCTGTGAGTGTGCTTTTTGCAGAAGAAGAGCCTGGGGATGGTGGTGGAACAGGAGTCTGAAATGTTGGATGCCAAAGCTCTTCCTCTCAGAAACTACCTGATGAAGTATGTGATGCCTTCGCTGGGCGAGGCCATGCTGGAGTGCTCCAAGGTCAAACCAGAAGACCCCGTCGACTTCCTGGTGCTTACGCCGCAGCCCGCCACGAAACCGGTCAGCGTGTTGATAAGTCTGTCCTTTTTTAAGGTCTGTTTGCTTTTCACAGGCTGAACATCTTTTACGGAACAGCACAGAAGACTGAATCACATCAGGTCTGAACGTCGTGGACAAAATGAGATGATCGGTTTGTGTGCAATCACTCAAACTCTTAAGATGTTATGATAAAAAGCTCTGGAGCACTTCAACCTGATATCTAAATTCAATAAAAGCAAGTTTTACGCAATGGAAAAAGTCACACTTTGCAAAAGGTTTGACTTTTGTGATCTGCATTTGTAAATGTTGTTTAAATAGCAGATTAAAGAGCTTTTCATTGTTAAAGGTTCACTTCTTGCCTTATTTACTACTAATTGTGAAATTTTGCATTTAGACAAAACCAATTAGAGAGATCTGACTACACCTTGAACGCAAAATAAATATTTTAAATAACAAGGGAAGCAGCAATGTCCAAGAGATGAAAGAGACAAAATATGAACTGAAAAAATCTGATTGGTCTAATTAAAAAACAGTGAAAACTTAACCAAATGTTCCAGATTTTGGCACCATCTTTACTTTCAGTTGCATCAAATCTAACCTTAAAGGTTAGATTTGATGACTAAAACAGCTGGTGATACATTAATGAATAAATGTTTAGCTTGCCATAAGGCAAAGAAGATGGTAAAGGAGATAAAACAACTTCAAAACTTGCAAAAGGTTGCAGCATTTTAGTAAATGTTCATGGCACTGTAAAAGCAAAACCCAAAACTTCCAAGCAGATTTTACAAATAATCTGAACACTAAGTGACTAAAATACACTTTTAAAACATCCTGTGATAGAATAAAGTGTAAACTTTACCAAACATCTGTATTTTTGCGGGTTTGGTTCTTTTCTGTTTGTGGCTACAGATGGTGAGTGACTCAGTCCTGACTGAGCTGCAGAGCCGACACTTACTGGAAGAAGGATCATTCTCCCAATGTTTCCAGTAAAGATGTAATCACAATGTATGAACTTCTAGAGCTCACAAAAACAACCAACTAAATACTGTATTTTCCAGCTGAGCAGAAATATAATGCTACTGCACACTGGATATATATATATGTTTTATCACCAAAGCAAGACGAACAAAAGTGAAATTATCTGCCAGTTATTGGTAACAATCATAAATACAACAGAGGCAAGAGGTCAGATCTCAGGCATTCCACTAGTATAGCCTCCAGTTCAACACTAGGTGGCGCGGAAAGATTGTTTTTTGGAATAGAATAGAATAAAAATATCCCAAAGTGGGGGAAGTCTGGTGTAAAAGCAAACTTGAAAAACTGCCATCACAGTTTGTGTCAGTTGGTAAAAGTAAGTGCTAACAGAAAGTAAACACTCTGCCCTGGTCATCTTCTTTTATCTATGTTTGCGTTTGAATGTCTCTTTGTAGGAAATACATTGTAATTTTCTCCAAAGTATCATCTGTTGCAAATAAAGGATTATTTTTTTGCTGTTGATTCCTGTGAGCTGGTAAAATTATCAATGGTGCCCTGCAGTCTGTCTGCATGAGTTTGTCATTTAGTGGACAAGAACCCGGTTCTAAACTTGTATTTACTTTGCTATTTTCACCCTACTTTTGAATAAAGTCCAAGAAAGAAGAGAGGAGTTGCCGGTCAGAGGACAGTGGTGGTCCTGTGTGTGTGTGCGTGTATGTGTGTGTGTGTGTGGTCCTCCTGCAGCATTTTCACCACCGGCTGTTGTTTTGGGTGACCACCACCCACCACAGGCGTGGTGCGGGTCGTTTCCAACGTGTGTGCGAGTGTTTTTGTTACCACCACTGGGGCGGTACAGGCTGTAGTGACTGGAACCGTAGCAGATAAACCCACATGGTCACCCCCCCACACGCGCACACAAAACTGAGGACTATCGATGTGAAGTTTGTCAAAACTTGTTGATTTATTCCTTGGATTTGTTTCGTTTGGTCAAGACGTTGTTTATCCAGTCAGACGTTTATTAAGTTCCGTTACGCTGCGTTTGACCGTTGGTGGTTACCATAGAAACCAGTAACCAGCTCCGCCCCTCTTTTCCTGTTGCCTTGGTAACTGCTACATATTACGGTGTGTGAGGATCGGCTCTGTGTTTTCTTTAAAAGTATTATACTATAACATATATTTTGGACCATTTTAATCATATACAGTGTTTCATGAGTAATTCTGCTGTGTTTTGTACACGTTTTTAACAGTTAGAAGTATAAATGTTGGGCATTTTAGCCATGTTTAATTTTACAACTGCTAACTGCTATTAGCTACTCATTTATTGCTTCGTAGTTTGTTTAAGGTTATTTATTATATGTTATTTAAAGGTTAGGGGCAGGGGCTGCTGGACTGACGTTAACCACCAACTAGACTTCGTTTTTTTTTTTGAATTAATACAGTGAATAAATGCTGGATCTGAGATGAGCATAGAGAGGTTACACATCAAGCTATAACTACACTAATAACCCGAGCTTAACAGCATACTTTGCATTTGTTGGAGAACAGAAACTGGCCCTGTGTCAGTGTGAGCTTCTGAATACAGGCATGGTTTAGTGTGCATGCAAAGCATTCAACCATAACTAGGCCCCAAAGGTCAAACTTAATGTGTTTGACCTTTAGGAGTCAACATGTTCAGTGTTGTCAAGGGAAAAGTGTTTTGGATAGTTTCCTGAATTAAGTTGTGCACTTTTAGGTTTGAACGTCTCAGTCAACACCAATTTAAAATTCAAAATACTAACACTATTATGGGATTAATCTAAAATCCTTTCTTAATGCAGTTTCTCTTGCATACAGCCCCCACATGTAAAAGCTTGTGGGACTTCCTGTTGTAATAACTTGTAATAGGATGTAATAAGCATTACATAAACAAGCTCTGGATACTAAGCTTAAAAGTCCGGTTAGTTGCAAAATTACAAGACACTTTCCATTTATTCTGAGTTATATTGCATTTTTAAATTATTGTCTTTCCAGATGGTTTTTATGACGTTGCAGAAAAACAATAAATATTTCCTCCATTCCAAAAATAAAACTGTCTACTCAAATAAATCCTTATTCCAGCTTTACTTCTCCGCTGTATTATAATGTTGCACATTCTTCAGAACCGCATCCACATCAGTACATCACACATGCTTTACCTCATCCAGTCATTTTTTCTGTTTGGGTTTATGGTCACATGGCAGTCTTACTAGGACTGAGCAGCGAACTCAGACCAGTTCCTCTGGGGCTGTGAAGTTCTGTCAGATCATTTTTTATCCTTTTTTCAGCATGTGGGATCCTGCTGCTCCGTCTGGCAGACATTTGTGTTTGTGTGTGCAGTTTGTGTTTACGAATGTATATTTTCAAAGTGAATCTTTTTATTTATCTGAAGTACATTTCTGATTTATTCCATTTAGTGTCAGATGAAGGAGTTAATAGTTAGAAGTTTTTAACCAGCTGTCAAGATCTAATTTGTGTATGAAAAACTAGAATCTCAAATTTATTTCTGTTATCTTCTGATTTATTTCTGTTTTTCTAGTAGCAGCTGAAAAACAGCTTTTATTATTATTATTATTTGGCCTTACAGTTTAACAATTACCTGCAGAGGTTTTGCTGTTTCTTCTAAAATGCTATTTTTCACATTTTATAAACAAATTTCTCTCTCCATGTATATGAGAGAGCAGCCCTATCAATTGCAGCCCTGAAAGGGACAAAGATTTTCTGTGCACATATATTGATAACTGCATTTTATCTGTTTACTGCCAAATTATACCAATTTCAGTTTCTGGAGAATTATTGTGGAAATTCACACAAAAACCATATTGCACAAATAATTTGGAGTTTATCGCAGATTTTTCTCAAAAACGTTCTTACTTGTACTAAACAGCTGCCTCGGCTTTAATTGATGTCAGATTATAGTCCAGGATCTACACAGCGAGGAATAAAAAGTCACATTTACCATCACAAATAAACACAAATATTTCCAGGTTAGAACCACAAACACTTTGATTTTTATTGCAAAAAATCACAAAAATAATCATAAAATCCTGGAGGGACTGAAAAGATTATTAATAATATTATTTAATTTTAAGGATTCATTGATATTTTAACAGTTTGTGAACAGGTTTTATCCATACATTCTGACACAACCGGCCCTTTAAGAGCGTTTATGATCTGGATTTGGGTTCATCACCCCTTGATTAGATGCTTTAGCAGCCAGATGTGCCTCCACCTCCACTGGATCTAAAGGTTTTCTGCAGTTTCAAGACATTTTGGGATCTTTTACACTCCACCATGCAGAATACAGAGCTAAACCTATAGAGCTGTCTAAAATCAGTGTGAAGGGAAGGTTGATGAATTGTATTTCTGTCTGGTTAATGACACCTGATTGATTTATGGCCCTGACCTCCAAATGACTTAACATAACTCTACAACTTTATCTTGACAGTTAATGTGCGTGTCTGTGGTTGTTTACCAAGTAAAACTTGGACATGTGCAGCAGCTTATGTATGAAACTGAGGTTATTGTAATGTGAACTGACCGGCCTTTCTCCCATGTGCTTGACGGCTGCTGAGTCAACTCACAAGAAGAAGAAGAAGAAAAAAAAGGAAAGGGTGTAAAGGACAAAAAGCAGAGAGCACAGAGGTAGAGCAAAGTGTCTGAGAGCTGCACTTTCCATCCAGAGCAGCTGGATTTCAGTTAATCTAAACACAGGGAGGGAAAAGGAGACAGAATTTTATATTTGCAACTCCTCCCAAAAACACTGGACGAGGCTTAGCTTTTGGGTTTGTCTGGACTGGGTCATGTGGTGGGCCAAGTTTTTAAAGAACCAGACCTCATTTTAGTTATACGAGTTATTCCCCAGGCTTGCGAGCCTTCTGCAGGGTTTATTCTCATAATTTTTAAAGGGTTTTGCTTCCCTTTGCTGCACAGATGATACCGAGGCCTATCTCCTCGTAAAGCCCGGTAGCACCTCTGATCTATCCTGGGAAAATCGGCTACAGATGTGAAGAAAGCTTGAACTCTATTACTGTCCTGTCATCTGTCCAGAAACTGGATTTAGAGCATGTAATAACTGAGAAAATACATATTTTATCCCCTAATATAGGATTATATAACTTCTATGAATGAAAACAGTATAAAAGTAGCCAGTTGGCTACTCATTATTGGTCTAATAACGAGTGTTTATAAAATAAGACGTATACCTATAAAAATGAGTTTAAATGAAATTTAAAGCACCAGATTCCTGGTTTTTACCGTCGAAGCTCATAATGAAAACCTTCAGTCTTACGAGTCTTTGACAGGACGTGGCATGTTTAGCAGTGAGAGAAAAACCCACCAACCCACAACAAGACCACCACCGTATCGCTCCCAAACAGCAGCGATGGCGTCCAGCACCCAAAGGATTCAGCAATTACATCCAAATGAGCTGTTTGGAGAAGCTAAACAGGAGGGCAGATCAAATTCCACTGTAATTACAAAATCCAAGACGCTGCAAGTAAACACCTCTCCCACATGAAAGCAAAAAAACAAATCTCTTTAATCGGATCCAATTTGATCTTCTATTAACTCAGAATTGGAAATGTGGGACAAGTTCCCTCCACCGGGGATGGGAGAAATGATTCTCTGTTGTTGTTTTCCTGTTTGTGAAAAGTTTGCAGGTAGAACTGATGCTGCGTTCACAGCAAACGCGTTCTGCGAGTCAAAAACACGAAGTCTGATGCTTCAAGCTTGATGCTTCTGCACTCTGAAGGGTCAACAGATTCTCCGATTGATAACGGAACGTCCTTTCACTCAAATGTCTTTATTTTCTGTGTTCCTTGCCGAGTCGCTTTGGAGCAGGTGTGATTTCATTCTGAGCCTGATTGAAACTCCCAGGTTGTTTGCACAGCTGTGCATGTAATGAGCTCTTTGGGGGCCCGTCAAAGTCAATGCTTAGCTCACGTCTCAGGTTGTGTGTGTTTGTGGAGGTTAGGTAATGTCTCACTGTGTCGCACTTCTTCTTCTGCAGGTCTGATGACTGAAATCACACAGAACAAACAACAGCTGTCACGTAGGTTTGGAAATAGTCCTGAATCACTGAAATTAGTCAATTAACTATCGATCTAATGAAATATTCCAATGGTTAATGTCAATTAGATCAGCTAAAATACTAAGATTAGCTAACGCAACAAAACAAATAGTTTTTTTAACCAGAAATACTTCAGTATTTGCTTTAGCTGTCAGTATCATTCCTTAGAGGTTTTGGTCGATGTTTATATAGCTGCACAGTTGATTAGCAATTAATCTCTCAAGGACTTTATTTAAGAAAGAAATATTAGAAATATGTTTAGAATTTAAAAAACTCTCTTTACTTATGGTAATAATAATAATTGTTTTCAAACTTCACAGACATTAAGTATTTCTACTCAGTTATAAAATAAGATGAGGATCTGAACTCAACCATCTGTCTAAATCAGTCTCTCAAACCACTGCTGTCCGCGGTCGCCCTCTAGTGGTCCGCAAGGTACTACATGTAAACAAGATACTGCAAACCGTGACGTCAGCCGTGACGTCTTAAAACCGGGTCACTCTAAAGAAAATCTGAAAATATCAGTGGAAAGTTTCTCAGGGAGAATTGCAGAACTTTTGTTTTTCCAACACTATTAGATAAATCACGCTGCGATATGAAGCAGAAGAGGAGCTGAGCATTGCTGCGCCCCACGATGACTAACTGCATCTTAACACCTAAAATAAAATTATTTTCTTTGGGCTGAAAGAAAATGTTTATTTTTGCCAAAGTCTTTTTTTTCTATTAATTACAAATAGCCTTAAAACTAGAAATGCACACAACACTTGCAGTAAAAAAAAATATTTTTGAATTCCAAGTGTTTCCCATTGGAAAAATTTTCTCCACACTTTCAAAATGTGTAAATAACGTAGCCAGTCAAATATGTCGCTTTTGGAAACAACAGCATCCTTCACATTAGGACGAACAAAGTTAAGAGACTAGTACTTTAATTTCAGGCTGAATATATTAAGACGTGGTTTTATTGCGTGGCAATTTTAAATTCAGTGATCCGTGAGTGTTTATTAAATAGGTTGAGTGATCCTGGGCCTGAAAACGTTTGAGAAACTTTGGTCTAAACCAACGTCTTTGTGGTCAGATCCAAATTATTCTCTGATGTAATCCTATGTAAACATCTGACAGCACTGTTTTTGGTTAGAACCGGCACCAGACAATTACAGTATCACATCTCAGTTAATCCACGTGGAAACACAACATTACATAACTGATCTGGAAATGGGCAGCAAAAACAGCTTTAGCTACAAAGTTCACTCAACCTGAAAGCAGCTACATGTTCAAATGGGCAGAGGTGCTGCATCCCTGAAATTATTATTTTCAAGTAGAAAAAAGGACATTAGAAAACCTTTTTTTTTGTCAGTGGAAAAAGTCTGCACACATAAAACAGCTTTCATGTATTCCTCTTAGTAAAGTCAGATGTTCCAACGAACACACCTAACGCTAGGATTTATGCTGGCTCGGCAGAAGGAACCATTCCAACTTTAAATACTTGCTGGAGAGTTTTTGTAATTTAACTCAAGGTTGCACTTTTCTCTGAGTACAGTGAAAGACTTTCACATATAAAAATAAAAGCAGGTCTCAGGAACTTTTACATAACACATTCTAGTTGTTTTCCTCTGTGAGTTATTATGAAAGACGATAAAAACCCGAATTAAATGGCTGCTCTGTTTGGCAAACAATATGCAAAAACAAAAATCTTACCAAATATGTTTGGTCTACTTTCCTACTACACTTGAAATAAGACAATCTAACTTACAAGTAACTTTTCGACAAGATGTAGAGATTTGTTTTAAGTCAATAATTCCTTAATATTGATGAAGAAGTACTTATTGCATTGGCAGATAAATTAACTTGCAACATGGGAAAAATGTCTTGTTATAAGTTAAATAATCTGCAAATAGAAAGAGTATTTTTTCCATCACTATTAAGAAATTATCAACTTAAAACAAATATGTGTAAGCTAGTTTGTCTTATTTCAAATGTAATAAGATATTTTCAGTAGAAAATAAACCAAAATTACTTGGTAGGGTTTTGTTTTTTTGCAGTGCTGCTCCCTATTCTAGTGCTAATAAATCTAAAACCACAATATTTTTCATTTACTTCTACCTCAACTTTTCTTGTAAAAACAGACAGGGATTCAGAGCAAGTGATTCAAGTAGAGAGACGTCTCACACATTCAGAAAGAAAGGAAATACGTTTTTGTTTCGGGTCAGATTTCTTACTCTACATGGATTGTCACGTTGCAATACGGAGAAAAAGAGGAAAAGGCCTAAAAGTTACAATTCAAAGGGGGATTGGGAAAGTCTTCTGCATAAAGGCATTCATTTGTTTTCTTCCACATGTGCTTTAAAGTCTGTCTTAATACAAGCATTCACAGATCTTACCAAGCTTAGATCATTTGTTTTACTGGAACATAAACCAGATGATATTTTGCATGCAAGAGAAATGCAGTACTGTGAACTGAAAGTAAATCATGGGCCACATTTTTGACTGCATGCAGTAAGTTATAACAACAAGCTAAATATAACCAGCTTGTAACCAGAGCCCAACGGGAAGAGGTGACACGTGCTTTTGATTATTAAATTCACCCCCCTCCCACGAGCGCCACATGCTTTCAAGTCATGGACTAATGCTGAAAAAAAAAAACTTTTTATTGAAGTTCAATGCAAACCAGTCGCATTTCATCACAACAATAGATTACATTTTTTAAGATATAAATGAATAAACAAGCCCAACATTTTACTATCACACATTAACCGTAATTGATACTTAGATGTTTGTTGCATCATATATTTACAAATATACAGATTTGTTCTTTTTATGTTTCATATTTTGGAAATTAAGTACTTTCATTTATTTTATTTGGCGACGGTACGCAGTGTCCATTTGCACTCTGCATGTGGAGCTGGGAGAGACGGCTGTAAGAGAACTAGGCTTCTAGTGAGTGTTTTTTTCGGAGGTGGAGAGTTATGGTAAGATGTGGTAATTTTGTTGAGAAGATTAAGAGCAATACATAAGTTTCCAAACTTCTTCTATTGACCCTTTGCATGTGACGTTATGCTCTTCAGAGATCAGCCGCTCTGCCATGACAGACGTAAAAACAACTAACGTGCTCCTTTAAAGCCCATCAAAAAACAGGCAGCCTAGATAAAATCTGGTTGATTTTACTTTAAAAACGGTCATAGGACGCTGCTTGGCTGTACAAGCAGACAAGGATGCAAACCAAACTTGGCATTTTATTTTATAATTTTTAATAAGGAAAGATACGACTGTCAGCCCTCGGTATAAACCGCGGATTTGCAGCGAACACATTTTAAAAGGTAGGAAGATTAATGTTCATATTAGGGCTGAAATGATTCCTCGAATAATTCAAGTACCTCAATTATTACAATTCCTCAAGAACATGTATCAATTGCTTTGGTTTTGGTGCCTTGTTGAGAGCTGACCAGTGAGGTTCATGACAGACAAAATCCAAAATCCAACACAGAAGCTATATTTTAACTTTGGCCACAACTAATAAAAGCTTCTAACAATATAATATATAAAATATAAAATAATATTTAGTTATTTTAATGTTTTGCTTGGCTGAGCTCTCGTTTCTGATTCAAATTGAAAATGGTGTACATCCATGCCTCCATCCTTCTCCACAAATATGTTTTTTAAAAAACAAACCTTGTTCCTCATTTTTCTTTCATTTTCAAAAATCTGGCAGCAAAAGACAGTGGCCTTCGACGCTCCGTCTGTATTTTATTTCTCCGACTGTTTTCAGTCTTTTCGATGCGTAGAAAAAGAGCACATGTTGCTCCTTGTGCCTATGGGACTCAGCACTGCCCCCAAGAGGTCAGGCACAGCACTGCCCTGCCTCATCCGGGTCTTATTTTGTGTACTTCAGCAGGCAATGCGTAAATTCAGCGATTTTGACCCCCAAAAATGTTGGAAAAAAAACAATAAGAAAAGCAATTCATAGAAAATTCAAGTGGACAAATTGATTTTCTTAAATGTACTTATTAAGCCACATGTCACTGGAGCTGACACCCGTTTCCACCAAGTGTTGGTCATCAAGCAAGATGGCGGAGCTAGCTTAGCTGTGCTCGTTACGTCTTTGTTTAGGTATTTTCCTTTCATTTATCCACAGACCTTTCAACTAATCACCAAGAGAGGAACTAATGTCATAAAACGCCATAAAAGTTAATAAGTTTGTATGGGAGAGCTTACCAGGCTTTAGTGAAGATGACCTGTCTTCTGCTTTCCAGCGCTCCAATCAAGCTAAAATAAAATCAGCTGTTTCCTCAGTATACCAATACTCTCCATTGCTTTGTTCACAGTTTACTCGGAAAAACCGCATTAATCAGTGGCGTCCAACTTTAACTGTTTACCTTTTTATGTTTGACTTTTTCGACCCCATTATGAATTATATGTAATGTTTTCTGGAAGTCTGATGTCATTGTGCAGCCATTAAACAAATTCAAAGCTTGAAGATATTATCTGATGGTAATATGGTGCATTCCTGTGAACACATAAAACCTTCTTGTACTTGGGAGAAAATTTCAGTTGGCACATGAAACGGCTGTTTAATGCATCTGATTGTTTCCATGAGAAAACCAATTGTTTGTTTATGGTTAGTGTCACCCAACAGGCTGTAATATATGAAAAATATATCTTAAAAAAGAAAACCGAATGTGATTTCTTCATTTTCTTTACAAACCAGCAAGTTAATAAAAATGTTTTCAGAGTTCCCGCTCTAAAATCTCTTCTGGTTTCACGTTTTAGAGATAATAAAGTGCTTCAAATTGGGCATCTTTCTGTTAATAGTAAATAAGTAGATAATTTGATTCTTTCCAAACCTCTGGTTACCATCGGACTTTTAAATGTTTCTTTGGCTTAACAAAGCTCTATGTCACATTCTTTGATTCTGGTACATTCTGAAATAAAGACCTATTAAGATTATTATTTTTAGTTAATCTGGTTGATACACATGTGCCATATGAAAAACTCAAGCATATAAATCCAAAAAGATAAACGTTCACTCAATAGTTGAGTCCATAGAAAGCTGCTTTGGTCTTCCTTATTTCATTCATCATCACCACGTTTTGTCAGATTCCATCATAAAGCTGGTATATTGTTGTTTCTTTTTAGTCTCCATGGCTTTGCACAATCCAATGAATTAATTCTTGTGTGTCTTGAATTAAAATCAGTATTTTGGTAATTCCTCAGCTTCTGCGTACGAAAACATCAAACTCAGACTCTTCATTCAGTGTTACTGTCTCTTGGAGCCAGCAGCAGACGTCACGGTTTGTTGCTGAGGCTCAAGCCTGTACGGTAAGCCAGGAGGTCCAGGTGTACCTGGTGGTCCAGGCGGCCCTGCTGGCCCTGGTTTTCCTCTCGGTCCTGGAGATCCAGTGATACCTGGTAGTCCTACATGGCCCTGGATTCCTGGAGGCCCTTCAACCCCAGGGATGCCATCTGAACCAGAGGGGCCCAAATCCCCTTTCTCACCCCTTTCCCCTTTGGGGCCTGGAAGACCGATTGACCCTTTTGCTCCTTTTAGACCTGGGGGCCCTCTGCTGCCTATTGGGCCCGGTTCTCCTGGTGAACCTCTAACACCAAGCGCTCCCTTCATGCCGATGGTTCCACGGCCTCCTGTTGGGCCTCTGTCACCTTTACTGCCAGTAAGGCCCATAGGTCCTTTTGGGCCAGTCTCACCACGGTTTCCTTTGAGCCCAGGTGGCCCAGGAGCGCCTGAAAAGAAAACATCAGGGCGTTAATTTGAGAATTAAAGTGGAACCACAATGCTCTGGTGCAGAAAAGGATTAGGAACACTGGAAAATAAAAAGAGAATTCTGAATTTTATTTTATTTTTTTTTCGAAATTTGATTTTTGTTTTTCACAGAATTCAGACTTTTTTCTCAGAATTAGGTCTTTTTTTCCCCGAAATTTTGACTTTAATATAAGAATTCTGACTTTTAAAAAATTCTGGCTTTAATCTCAAAATTCAAACTTTTTTTAACAAAATTTTTATTTTAATCTCAAAATTCTCTTTTACTGGTAATTGTAACTTTAGTCTCAAAATTCTGAATAAAAAAATATAACTTCAATCTCAAGATTCTGATATTTTTCTCAGAATTTTTACATTTTTCTCAGAAATTTAGACTTTAATCTCAAATATCTGACTTTAAAAAAATTCTTACTTTAATGTCAGAATTCTGTTTTTTTTCTCAGAATTTTGAGATTAAAAACAAAATTCTGACTACTTTTTGCAGAATTCCGACTTAAATCGTCTCACATCAAAAGTCAAAATTCTGAGAAAAAGTCAGAATTCCAAAAACGAAAGTGAGAATTTTGAAAAAATACAAGCACAATCTGAGAAAACCAGAACCGCTCTCGCTTTCATCTCAGAATGTTTTCCCAGACATTTTTCTGACTTTAATCTTCTGAGATAAAAAATTTGAATTTTATTTTCATTTTTTTAAGATATTTCAAAAACCAGCTGTACCTTTAAGTATAGTGAAATTATTTATGATGTTGGAGTGAAAAACATCCACCAGCTTCATCTCCTCCATCACCATCGACAGATTCCTCACGTCCATGTCGAGCCGAACATTCAGCAGCATGTTCTGCTGCTTCAGAGTGCTGGCCAAGTTGAGAAGTAAGAAGACGGTGGTGTTCATGTTCTGCAGAAAGGAAATAGTTAAAATAGGTAACATAGAGCAATCTTATGATACAGAGATTAGATAAAACTGGAAAAAGATACAAACTGAATGCCTGTCCTTACTAACATTAGTCATTTCTAACTTTAACTTTCTGCTCCATGAGTCAACAATGGAGCTATTGCTGCAATTAACTTTGCTTTTTTTCCCATAGAAAATATTTCTAGCTCAGTGATTCTGTGTATTTAAACACACATTTTGTGTTCTCTTTCATTTTATTTTTTCATAAAGAACACCCTTCTTTATGAAGGGTGTTATGAAGTGGAATAGATCCATTTAAATTCTGTGTATTCAATGTTTTCCATCCTCCTAGAAAGCAGTTTCTTTATTATTTGTATTTTTTGTGGATAATTTGTGTATTTTTTTCTTTCCTTCAGAAGGAAAATATTTTTTTTTTGCATTGTTTACAGCTTTTTTTTTTACACTTATTCCAGGTATTCTGGAAGGAGAGATTGCTGCCATTAATTTTCTAAGCAAGCAAATTAAAATAACTCAAAAACAACTTAGAATTCAAAAAAAGATGCAATGTTTACAATGCTTTTGATAATTATGACGATGAAATCAGAGATCTTATGTGTGTTTATATCTAGTTTTGTAAAAGTCCTGACATGTTTTGTTTCCATTTTTGGCACCTGCAGGTCTTCGGTGTGCCTGCCCAGGCGACTCTTGCAGGAGGAGCTCTCCACGTTGATGTACTTGTACATGCTCTGGACGTGGCTGACCGTGGCGTTGATACTTGAGGCGATGGTTTCAATCTCCATCTCAATGGAGTTCAGTCGGCCATCTAAAGCTGAGAAACGCTCACCTGTCCGGTTCTCATAGTACCTAAAATAAACAGCTTACATTTAGTCTGAGTTGATCAAAGTATTTCTCACCAATCGGTGAACATATACAATTAGAAAATATTAATTTTGGGGGCAGAACACAATAAGGCTCCCCTTATGGCTAATATGGCTAATAAATAGTTTATAGATATTTTATCCGTTACTCTATAAACACCTTATAAATCATTAATAACTGTTCATTATGCAATTTAGAAATGCTTATTTTCCCTACAAGTTGGTCTGAAATGTTTAATATAACAACTCTAAATGAAATATTTCTAGTGTTGATTTGGCAAGAAAAGATTCTGTCTCTTTCACACCCTTAATTAATGCATAATAAAAAGTTATTAATGATTTAGAAAGTGCTTACAGATTAATTCATAACAATAATTAGCCTTATTGCAAAGTGATACTCATGCCTAGTCTATGAGTAGTTGCAAGATTCTGACAATGCAGTTAATAAAAAGGAAACCTCTGAAGGAATTGAATGTTTATTTATGTCACCTGGAGTGATACTGAAGATCGTGCATGTTCTCCTCGTTCTCATCCATTAGCGACGTCACGTTGTCGAGCTGCATCTGGAGGTTCATAACCTGCAGGAGTGAACCAAAAGGGTTTACAACCTGGACTGGTATTAATTAAGAAAAAAGCACTAAAGCATTACTGCTCCACCTTTAACTTTAACTAGCCTCTTTTGCAAAATGACTTCTTTGTCTTTCTGTTTGGTTTCTAAAACAATCAAGACGCCAAGGGTAAATCAAGTCAGCATGAAGCTGCTGACCCACCAGGGAAATGCAGCAGTGGAGCAATGGTTGACCTTTTCCAAGGTATGACAGTTTCATGGCTCAGTGGTAACATGTGGTGATGATAGACAGTCTGCACACAAAACTGTGAAACTGCTGGGTTGCAACATGATATGCCTAAACTGTGATAAATGTAAATAAAACACTGACTTGTAGTCATGGAGCAAAGAAAAGGAAACATCTGCGCAGCTTGACTGGTGATTTAAAAATGACTGGCAAAAATGTAGCTTCTTTATGCTGGTTTCCAATATAAATGTAAATTTAAGAAAACAGACAACAGATTTTTTTTAAATATTAAACTCTTAAAGCAAAAATATTAAGTATTTTCCAGTGCCATTTTATATATCAAGTAATCATGCTAACTTCAGTTGTTATAAAAATGCTATAAACATCAAATATGTATTAAAATAAAATTTACTTCCTAATTGGGCCTCTGTCTCTTGAAAAGATTTTGTTCCTTTTCAGACTCCGCCTCACTCCTCCCTTTAAAAACATTTTTACCAGAGTTGCACTAAGAAGTAGCTCCTATAATGAGCTCAGCAGGTGGGCAGTTCCACCAGGTGTTTGCTAATTGTTGCTGGCTAGTCTAAAGGAGCTGAGTGGGGGAGTTGTGAGCTTGGAAACCACTCAGACTGAATGTTCACCGTGGGAGACTAAAAGATTTCTCAAACATGCATGAAAGAATCAAGACTACACTCCAGGTATGTTTTTGATGAGGGAGTAACATTATAATGCTCCATTAAGCTAAAAAAAAATCACTTTTTCCTCAAAACCAAAATGTTTTCATCAAAACGGCCGACTTTGAATCTGGTCTTACCTGTTGTGTGAGGTCGTGGATCACATCCGAGAACATGACCATTTTCTGCTGATCTATTATGATGGTGCTCTGAAGGGAGCGCATTTTTTGGGAGGTGTTGCTGGTGTTGGATTTGATAGCACCCAGAACTCGACTGTAGTTCTGCAAATTATTCGTCAACGTCTGTAGGACGGTAGTCTCTTCATCTGCTTTTTTTTGGAGGGCATCGATCCACATTGTGCTGAGCAACAGCGAGAGGAGAGCATCAATTAACTTTGATTCACTATTTTAGGGAGGCCAAGCAGGGGCACAAACCAGCTTGTACCTCTGGAGGTACTTACTTGTACCTGCAGCGGTACAAGCAGGTTTGTGCCCCTGCTTGGCCTCCCTAAGAAACAAACCTGTAGGACACTAAAACTGAAATTTAATCTTAAACACACTGTAGAGTTAGATTATAATAAACAAAACTTTAATAAAAAAATATTTATTTACCCACATATCTGTTTAGTACGGAGCCCCTAAGGGGACATGGAGAAAAAAAAAAAAAGAAATCCCGACTTTTTCTTTTCTTTTCGCGGGATCTCGAGAAAGTAAGTCGGGATTTCTTTCCTTTTTTTCCCCCATGTCCCCTTAGGGGTTGCGTAGTTTAGCATGCAAGAACTATGCAGTAGATTAATTTGGTACAATGGTTAGGACACAGGCTAGCGTTTCTAAGTACACGACTAGCCTTTTTAGCATCATACACATCGATGTGCCAGTAGGACTAGAAATGGAAAATAGGCTACAACCTGAAGTGACCCAAATCCGTTTTGTTTTTGTTTTTTGTCTTTATGCGACCTGAATCTGAACGGCCAGATCGCATTCAGCCAATCAGCACGTCATTGATACTCGACAAACGTTACTGATACGCGCCAGCGGGAAGAAAAACAACAATCATGGCGGACTATAAAGGCGATTAGGTTTTTACTGTGCCGGCTCCCGTCAGACAACAACGTCAAAATCGCAACCTATCCTCCACCGTTAGCATCCACGTTTACTTCCTCAAACACTGAGCACTCATTCTTCTTCTTCTCTCTTATGGCGGTTGGCAAAACTACATACATAAATACGTCTCATGTCTACGGGCAAAGCATTGAGCATGCGCTCTGTGTGTGACGTTATTGCGCCCTCTACTGCGCATGCGGAAAACTTTCAGGCCGTATGCACTTCCAAATATTCACAAAAAAATCGGATTTGGGTTTGAACGTAGCATTAGTTACCTAAACTCATGTATTTAATTAATCAATTAATTATTATTAATTACTAATATAATTAATATTAACATTAATTATGCTAATATTGCCTTTTAACACAATTGAAATGTTAATTAACATATTAGTTGGTATTAATATGTTAGTTAATTTTCAGTATCGCTTCTGTTCAGTCACCTAAGTGCCACTGTTGTGTTGACTTGTTGAGCCGTTGCTTTAACGTCGTACTGATCCTCCGTTAAAGTTTTCATCTTTTCTTCTGTTTCATCAATCACCTCCTTCCAACCCTGCACCTGATTGGTGAATCTCTCCAGAGATTGGTTGAGGAGTTTGAGCGACATGAGGTGGTTTTGGACTTCCCACGTTAGCTGGTTGCTTGCTGCTTTTATGGTGGTTTGGGTTTGGGAAGCTTGATCCAGAAACTGGGTAGTTCAGAATTCAAAGAGAGATTCATTACACTCAGAGTCAAGAGTTTAAAATGTTCCTGCTTTTTCCTGTTTTATATATTTCATTGTGTATCTTTTGGTTTTAAGTGCAGCTTAGATAAAATGGAAAACCTTTCTCGCTGTGGATTTAGCTTCAGATTGATCATACCTGCTCTTGACCCAGTATCATCTTCTGAATGTCTTCAAATTCTCTCTTTAGCCTGCTGATCTCTTCACTGTAAAATGAGACATCCAGGCAGTCTGAGCGGTTAGACACGGACCTCAGGTCTGAGTTAAGGAAGGAGGCAAGAGAGAACATGAATAACAGCAATAGCTAAGAGAACATTACAGACTTTTTATAAAGACCATATGTGAACTGGATGGTAAATGTTTAAATAATAACTCAGAACAAAAAGAACATTATAGTTTTAAAGGTAACCTATTATGCTTCCTTGAACAGGTTACAGTGGGATATACAAAATATTTTTATTCTTTAGAAAGTTTACAAATAATAATTTCTAAAATATTTTACTTTACCCTCTATTCCTTCTTGAACTTTTGCAATCTTCTTGTTGTGCGCTGATTCCTCTTCAGACAAATTGTCCACCTTTTTGAACACTAAAGACACAGAAATATTTTTAAATAAACAAATGTCACAAAAGTATCTACATATCCACGCATTAAGACAGAATCCCACCAGTTTAGATAGAAACATCTAGGGAGAACCAGCTGAGCTCCAGTGTTAACAGGAAATAGGAAATATTTGAAAGAACACAGAGAAGGTTGTAAATCAACCCAAAACAACAAAACACATTAAGTTTTCATTAACTCACAAAACATGGAGAAATGATTGTTTTACTAGCTGGCCAGGTCTTGGTCCCTAACATATTTCCCAAGAGAGAGCTAACAGTTTAGTGGGTGTGAGAGTTTTGCGTGTGTAAGTTTACATTAGGGAGAATGCAACGATGTGTGGTGTGTGTTTTCATGCTATTTTGCACATTTAAGCTCTGACTCAGAGGAAATATGGATAAATGCTTCCACATGTTCAGCTCCTGTCATTTACCAACTGTCAGTTGTATTAGAAGTCAGGATGACATATTATTTTAATTTATTCAATAACATAGTATTATTTTCTTATGCAGATACTCAGAGGAAGCGAGACAGAGTGTTTCTATAGGCTTTGTTTTATTTTTTAATACTTAGTTTATTTCCACTGTAAAGTGCTAACATTTTTCATGAAATTAACTCTTCCGTCTTCAATATAACCATATTTAACTTTTTAATTAAAAAAAAATATTTACTTACAATCAATATAAAATCTCCTACCCCAGTATGCCAGCATATTTGAAAAATAATAAAGTAAACTGAACAAAATATGACATATGATCTTTTTAATTCAAAACTATACCTACAGTTTATTTGAAATGTATTTATTTGTGTGATATCAACAATAAATATCATTAAAATAATCTGTTTATCCATATAAGTGAGGAAAAAAACAAACATATTTACCAACACTCTCCAAAACTGCTGTTGTTGCAAGTTTATCTGACTTTATTATTAGAAGTTCACAGCTCAATTAGTTTGATAGCATATTTAGCTATATTTCTGGCTTGTCAACTGGTGTATACTCTTAACTACAAACGGTGACTAAAAAAGATAACTATTTACAGCCTGATCTTTATGATGGTGCAGTAGGGTCATTGCAGACAGAAAAAAGTGAAAATTTCCACCAAAAATCTTAGACATTTTTAAACTTATCACAGAAATTTTCTAGAAAAAAACCCCCCCAAAAAAACATGAACATTTTTGAGCTCCAAAAGTCAAAGGTTTGCAAGAGAAAAACTGAAATTTTGAGATTAATCTTTTCCAGAAAAATTTGGAAATTTCAGTTTCAAAAGACAAAAAAAAATTATACTTTGAAATTTCCAAGGTGTTTCAAAAAATTTCTGACCGTTGAAACTTAAAAATGTCCAAGTTTTCCTAGCGCATTTCTGAGATTTACTTGGCCAAAATTCACTCAACTTTTTTTCCCCCCAGCCTACAGTGGCCCGAATACGCTGTTGTAGATCTACGATAATTTATTCATCTTATTTAACTTATTTCAGCAATTATCAACTGACTTAAATCAGATGGATGTTATTTCTGCAAAGAGAGAATCAGGGTCAATAAAAGTAAGCCAGAGCTCACCTAGTGATGCCAGAACTGCAACAGTTATGATGAGGAAAGCAACAAAACCATAGAGGACCTTGACAGCCAGCTGGAGAGAGTGGCTTTGCTGGCATCTCACACAGCCAACTCTTGAACGACCTGAAGACACAAAATGGCGATATGAATAAAGAAATGTGGCTTAACGGTGTGTTTAACGTTTTGTTGACTTTAAACCTTCTGATTTGTTGCAACATTAAGCAGCGGTGGTTGCTGCTGTTCTACATGCTCCATTAAAATGCTGCCAAGCTGCATCCCTCTCCCTTGCAGCAGATTTAACTGAGGTGGAGTTGTGTTTGCAGATAGTTTTGTTTGTTTCTTGGAGATGGGAAGTATCTAGCGTGTGTAAAGTAGAAGAGCATCAAGTGAGGCTGGACAATAAATAAATATATAGTGCAATAGACACGGGTTCATTATTAATATATCTTAGAATATTCAGAATATTCGCTGAACTCCGAGTTAGAACCGTGCAGCATTCTGGGAGATGTAGGCAGACAGTGAGCTAAACTAAGTTGGTGCCATCAACTAAGGATACGTTCACACTGCAGCCCTTAAACCTCATTCTGTGTGTGTGGACGTTCACTCAAATATTCGACACGAATGTGATCTCTAGTGTGAAATTCAAATGACCTGAAAGTGTTCCGCATGCGCAGTAGAGGGCGCCACACACAGCGCATGCTCAGTGTTTTACCAACTGCCACAAGAGCGTCATGTTTAAGGAAGTAAACATGGATGCTAACGCTGGAGCATATCTTACGATGTTGAAGTTGTTGTCCGACCGCACCAGCACATCAACAACTTAATCTTCATTATAGTCCGTTATGGTTGCTGTTTTTCGTCCCGCTTGCACGTATGAGGGCGCAGAATAGTGACGTTTGTGGAGTGTCAGTGACATTCAGGTCGGCTAAATGCGACCGGGCTTAACAGACTCAGGTCTCATTTCAAAAGATCCAGTGTGTATCTGATTTCTATACAAGTATGTTATACAAGTATCCAGGGTCGCATTAAAAAATCCGGTCTGTGTCAGATAAATATCCTATCTATCCTGCTCTCTGGTTACCTAGCAACTCATTCATTCTTTGGTTACCTAGCAACCCCCTGTTAACTAGCTTGCTTAGCTGGATTCACCGCTAACACCGAGTGAAAACTGTGGCTACAGCAGGAAACGTCATGCAACCAGTTTTGTAGTACTTCTGATATTTTAAACAATACAGCTAAATACTAAAGCGGTTGTTTAATAATCTACTTTTAAATCACACACTGCAAAAAGTAGGAGTTATAGTAGCATTATTATAGCATGAAGCTTACCTCTAAATGAAGGCATTTCTTCTTCCTCTCCCAGAAAGTCCTCATCTGAAGAGTGAATAAAATATGGATAGCACAGGTTTAGGTTATAATATATTGATATTAATAAAACAAAGAACAACTTTTGTTTACAACCCTGTGAGTTTGAGACACAGCAGCAAAGCTGGGATTCACAAATACATCCCCTAACAAAAACTTAAATCTACAAGAAACTATTGTCACCTCTTCATTGTTTTCATATCCATATATTTCACATTTGTTTGTCTTAAAAATAAGTCCATAATAATAAGGTTTTAGGACATTTTTGTAAATTTGTAAAAGAAGATGTAAAAATTTCAGGAGCAATAATTGCTTAGCATTGATGATGAAGTGCTAGTTCCATGGACAGACAGTTTCACTTATTACAAGACATTTTCCCATGTTATAAGTGGAATAATCTGCAAATGGAACTAGAACTTTTTCAACAATATTAAGGAATTATTTACTTAAAATAAGCTCCTTTATCTTGCTCAGATGTTACTTGTAAGATAAGTTTTGTTTTATTTCAACTGTACTAAGACATTTGAACTAGAAACTAGACTAAAGGAGTTAGTAGGAGTTTGTGTGTTTGCAGTATATGTTTGTTTTCTCCAAATAAAACAGTTGAAAAGGTGAATGGGTGTCAATACTTTCTGCTGACACTGTACGCCCCCTTATGTCAGCGGTGTTACATTGGGTTACATTCAGATATCAAAAATCTGAATGTTCTTACAGGGCCGGTTGTGCCACAATGTATTGATAAAACCAATTAAATTGTTAAAAAATTAAGAAGTAGTTGTTTGTGTTTCTTAAAATAGAATATTAGATTAAATATTTAAATTAAATAAAGAAATGTTTAAGATATTTGCGAGGTTCACCATATCAATCAACTTGACATCAAGTAAGGCTGAGGCAGCAGACACTTAAGCCCAATCAGAAAGATCAGAAAAAATGCGGGGATTTGTTGATTTTGTGTGATTTTTGCAGATTAGTGAAAAACTGGAGGGACTTCATGTAAATTGTAGTCCAGAGGGCCGCATAAAAAGCTACAGTGGGCCAAATTTGGCCCCCGGGCCTTGAGTTTGACACATGGGTCTTATAGCTTCTACTGCCTTTAAAAAGAAAACGACACAAAGTATAATAGTTTAAGCAATTAAGTTACATATTTTCTGCAAAATGTTAGTAATTCAAATTCATAGCCTCAACACTGGGATGACAAAACCAGCTTAATTTACTATTACCTTTGAATAGCTGGTTCTCGTATCCACCGTTGTTGTCTGCAAAATAGACACAGAAAGACAGAGCAAAGTTAAAGTCTAAAGTTTTTTCTACCTCCAACGAGTTTAATTAGCTTGACCGTAAGCATCTGCCTCCCTATCGCTCTCTCTTACAACACAGCATGTGGTCCTGCCTGGTGATTAGATGCTTTCAGGAATCAGGAAAGCAGCTGTTGGTTGGGAGTTTTGATGCTTGTGGGATTTTCGTGTGTGTTGAGAGTCTGAGGAGGCTGTCATCACATCCATTGTAAAAACCAAAAAGCGCTAATAAACTGCATAAAGTCAGTTTTTATTAGGGTTCCCACAAAAGGGTCGACTTCATGTTTTTATAGCTGCAGACTTTATAAAACATGTCATCAGCTGGACGATTTCCAACGCCACACCTGAGGCTATAATGGTGGTTAGGAAATTCACAATTAAACTACAGGGGAGTGTGAAGGAAAAGAACAGCAGAGCTCACAAATATTCAGTTTGACAAGCACATGATGAGAGATACTTGGATGTTACAGCCTGGATTGAGCTGATCTTCATGCAAACGTCACGATGGGCTACCAGACTGCTGGAAATGTGTTGGACATGTAGTCAGAATATTTTTATTATAGTTTGAATCTGAACTGTTTGACTTTGCCGTCATGTTTCTGAGACATATTTGGCGTTTGACTTTTTCATAAACCACAGATAGAGCTTTGGAAAAAATTAAACTTACCAGCTTCTCTGATTTTACTTTTTATACTTTTATGTTTGAGTAAAATGAACATCGTCCTTTTATTCTGTGAATATGTCTTTGAAAATCCAAGCCAAAATTGAGTATTTATTTGCAGAAAATGAGAAATGGTCAGAATAACAAAAAGGATGCAGTGCTTTCAGACCTCAAATAATGCAAAGGATACAAGCTCACATTAATTTAGAAACAACAATACTAATGTTGTATTGTAACTCAGGAAGGGCTCAGAAATCAGAAAGTGTTCAGTGCAGCGGGCTCTTAATTTTTCCAGAGCTGTAGATTTGTTATGATTAATGCAATAAAGTTTCAGTATTACTGTCAATAAATAAAGCCTTCATAATCTTCCAAAACTTTAGAATTGTGTCAGAAAGTTTAATTTTTTGATTTCCATTCTTTTTTCCCCCTTCTTGAAAATTAACTTTATTACATGTCAAAGAGATTGGACAAAATAAATTCATTCTTAGTTGTTTTTTCTTTCCGCTTGCACCTATTAGGACGCAGAATAGTGAGATTTTTGAGCATCAGTGACGTTCAGTGCGGATGAATGTGACCTGAATGTTAGGTCGCATTTGAATCAGATATGTATCAGATTTGGGTCGCATTCAAAAAGAATCAGACCTGTGCTGTTCAGACTGTCATGAAAAGATCGGATACAGGTCGCATTACGTCAAGAAAAACTAATAATATATTTTACATTTTAAATATTTTTTTATATTTTCTATAAAATATTTATTTTATTTTCTAATTTAAAAAAAATCTGTTTGGTTCAGTTTTGCTATTCTATTCTATGAGCAGAGGTCTAAATTTTGGATGGCATGAGAATACCAGCAGAGTCGTTTAGGTTCATTACATAACTGAGTATATTACTTTAAAACAAACATTTTCACCAAATTCTTAAACTACTCCCAATTGTTTTATCTCAAGTAAACAAGTTCAAACAACATAATTTGACAGGTGGTTAAACAAAAACGTCTCAACTGGAGGAAAATTAGAGAACAGAACCAAACAAAGACAACACGACATCGCAAGATAAATCTAAAAATATATGTAAATTGTTATTGTTCTGGAAACGTTGCATAAAAGCCCAAGTTTACATGAGACAGAGGTGGAACATCTGAGGTCACAAAATAACAGATTATATAACAAAACAGGGAGGAGGGAGGAAAAAGGCAGAAAAGAGGAGGTAAAAAACAAATTTATTCATAAATATGCAGTAATTAAAGTGTATGGTAAGAATATATTAGTTTGCACTGAATATTATTAAAGTTTTAGAAGTTTGAAACAAACATATAACATGTTTTTGTTAAGATATTGACATTTTTAGGGGTTAAATTTGTTTTGTTTTTTTGTGGTTCATTTTTCTATTTGAAAATAAATTAATTTAAACTCATTATCCAGGCTTATTCTTCCACTAGTTTCATGGTTACAGCCAAACGTTTCACCTTCTTTCTGCCACCCTTCTGGGTTTTGACTGCAGTGCATTGGAAAAAACTAATGTCCGTCTCGTTAGTGAGGAAATGGACCGGTCCAAAGCACACAGAGCAGAACTAAGCTAATCTGACTGCAGCGCGGCTTGACCAGGTCACACCTTCCAGTCGGGGGAAAAAAAAACATGAAATACTTAGAAGTATAGTTGGTTCAGTGGAAAAGTTGTTTAAACTTTGCTTGGCTGCATTAGCTGACAAAATAAAAGGGCAGATGTTGAGTATGTGGAAAGATTTCTGACCAAAAACAACAAAAATAAAACAAAGTATTTGCATAAAATTTATTCTACAATCTCAAAGCTTATAAAAATGAAAAGTATCTACATTTATTGGGAATTATTGAGAGTTTTTCCTATGAATTAAATTAAGACAAGTCAATCTGAGGCCCATTTTTTATTTTTCAACTGCATATTCCCTATGTGAACTTTTACTGTATTTAGGCCCTCATGTCCCTTAGACTTGATGATTCTGGCCTGCATGACAAAACTTTGGACATCCTTGAGGTAAGGGAAGACTCAAGAATTTGCACAATTGTTTTTATCTCCATCTTTGGAGTTAAAGTATAAGATGAGAGTCTTTGCAGAACAAGGCGATATTTTATGGCAATAAAATATGAATATGTAACTGTTCATGTTCCTGCCTGTGGCCTCAGGCCCAGATGTTGTAGATCAAGCAGTTCCAGCAGCTATGAAAATATTGAGCCAAGCAGCAGGTTACAAGAGCACAGAAAGGCCGACATGTAACAGACTGTGAAAGCGTGCCTCTACAAACATCTCCCATTTCTGTCCTTCTTGCCTGAGAGATATTTGCAGGTGAACAGATGGTTCTGAAAAAAGAAAATGCTAAACATTACAGTTTTTAACTAACCATGTTGCTTTAAGGCAGTGCTTATCAATTATTTTCTGTTACGCCCCCCCCCCAGCAAGAAGAAAACTATTCGCGCCCCCCACTCCCCACCGTGACTATCCATCTCTGCGTAACATTTTATCCTTATTAACATTAAAGAAAAGAAAAAGAGAAAGACATATGTTCAAACTTACAAAGAATAACTTTATTAAATTGTGTTTTAAGTCTGTTTTAAGACGTGTTTTAAACATGTTTAAACTGTAAACATGTTTGACCAACTAATTGCACCATTGCAAAATTAAATCAAATCAATAAATAATATTTAATAATTATAATAACTAATAAACTAAAAAAAAAAAAGAAAAAAAAAAAGCCTGTTCCCCAGAGTCACATGCGCCCCTCAAGGTATCGCACCGCGCCCCCTTTAGGGGGCGCGCCCCACTATTTGAGAACCACTGCTTTAAGGTTACACGTAAGAAACATGTTTGACTTCGCCATGCTAGTCATGGAAATCTGTAAAAGCAAACCGACAGATCTTTTTTTCTATGTGATTATATTAAAAACACATAGTTTCATAATAAAGTTGTGATTTCTTTCGGAATGATATGTATTTAATCATGTAGAAATCATTGTTTATACAGGCAAAAAGAAACAATAAATTGCTCATGGGAGCCCCCTGGTGGCCACGTTAGGTCACGTTTATGAGTAATGAGTAATATGAGTTGCGCGCGCATCTAAACCTAAAAAGTTACGGTGGAAGATAAGTTAGCAAAACAACGTCGCAAAACGGGACTTATCCATCAGTAACAGAGAAACGAAAGAGGAACAATAAAAAAATAAAATAAAATACAAGATAAAGGTATGATTTTATTACTTGCTGCGTTTCCATTAACCATAAAACTGCTCAAATTGAAATTACGAAAATAAATTTGCTTAATGGAAACACATCATTCTGAAAAAAACTCCTGTTTTTTGGTAGGATGAGATGATTTTTCGGCTGTATCGAAATTGACATATTTCATAAAACTGCAATGGAAATACTTTTTCAACTCACAAGTCACGTGATCAACAGCCAGACATTACTACTGACGAAAACCCACGAAGAAGACGAACCCAGGAAGTGGTAGGAGAATGCCGGTGTTTTTTCTTTTGTTTTGTTTTTTCGGACGATGTGCATCTTACAGCATTGCACAGTTCATACAAGTTGTGTATCATTCATAGCTCTCTAGCTCTCCTGTAGAATTGCTGATTACAATATTCCCCAAAACTCTGAGTACGTAACGTAGCTACGTACGTCTTATTGGCTCTAACCCGGAATAATTCGCTGGCGTCTCCTGTGTGTCAGCGTCGGCGTGACTTTATCTCACGCACCCGCCACTATCATTTTTTGTAATGATTTACTGGGTAAACAAGCTTATTCACGAGTGATTTTAATTTCATTTCTTATTTAATGGAAACGCTGCAATTGTGAAATTGTGTTTTCTCGACATTGGGAGAATATTGACAAAGATTTGCGCACATTAAAGCGCAGCTAACGCAACAATGTAACTTGTGAAAAAGAAAAAGAAAACGCAACTGCAAAAACACAACATATTACCAAGTATTTTTGGTCTAGTTTACAATTAAAGTATCTCAGTACATTTGAAATAAGATAACACTAACTTACAAGTAACTTCAGAAAGATAAGGGAGCTTGTTTTAAGTCAATTCATTATTAATACTTAAACACTGGAAAAAATGTCTTGTTATAAGTGAAATAATCGGCCAATGCAACTTTTACTTCTTCATGAGTTGACTTAAAAAGTTCTTATATTCTGTTAAAAGTTATATTGAAGTTAGTTTTGTCTTATTTTAAATGTACCAAGATATTTGGACAAAAATACTTGGTGACAGTTTTCGTTTTCGCAGTCTGTGCATTTGTTTCCCTTCACTTCTAAATTATGTGCCACTTTGTGTGGATCTACCAGCAAATCCCATTAAAGAATATTGAAGTTTGTATTCATAACCTGTCAAAATTTATACAATTTAATACTTTTGCAAGGCACTATGTTCTGGCAAAACAATCCAAGAAGGACATCCACAAAGACAGAAGACGGGATCCTCTCCAGATCTGACTGGAGGTCTCAACCACAGCTCATAAAAATTACAATTCTCCCGCTTCAAACATTTTCTGACATCTCAGCCGTTTGGGTGCCCTCTGACTGGAATGTGTGGTCGCTTCACAGAGCTCTCTGGTATGCACTGCTGCAGTCTGCAAAACTATAGACAAGAAAGAGACTTCTCGTTTTTTACTGCGGTTCCTCCAAAGTGAATCAGGACTGTTTCCATCCTGTGCATGCTTTCTCAGGACTTAACTGGTCTGGACTGCCAGAAGGAGACAGAAAGACAAAGCTTGGTTAGATTTTACAGGGCTAAAGGGTGTGTACGACACAATTACTGGCCTTCATTTTCACGCAATGATCATTAAGAGCCGTGGAATGCAAGAACTGTAATTATAAAACCAGGATTTTTGGTCTCCAACTCCATCAAGGAGAAAATTTGGGGTTTCTACTGGTAATAAAATTGAGAGGTCAAGCTCCTGGCAATAACTGCATAATGTTAGAAGAATGTTTTTTGAGGTCATAAACCTCTGATATCGTAAATAAAAAATTATGAATTTGATTGGTGGACAGAAAACGTCTGAAAGAACAAAAATTACCACGAGTTTATCAATCCGAATCGCCTTTCTGCGAGTCTTTCCTTCGCAGCCACCTGCCTTTGCCTCCACCTCCCATGTCTTCCCGTATTCAACAAGCCAGAGAGGAATCTGTGAAGCAGCAAGTTTTATTCTGCTTGGAACAGGCTAAACCACATTATGAGACCTCCTGCTCCATTTGGCTGGAAAGAGCGCTTTAGATGTGCCTTTATGGAGTGAATTTATGACATTCTTTTGGTTTCAGTTTGACTCTCACCAAGTTTGCTCCAGCTTACGGTCTAGCTTAATGTACAATAAGTCCTTTTAATGTTTATTTGTGGCTTTTTCTAAGACACAATTACGCGAAAAACTAAGTACCGCATGAGTGAAATGCTTTAAAGGTGATTTATTACGCTTCCTTGAACAGGTTAGTATACTTCTAAGGAGCAATACAGAACATGTTCATTACATTTTATGCACAAAATTATTCTTACATTTACACCTGAAAATCAGAAGTGGAGCCTCCTGCACAACGAACAAGAATGCAGCAAGTGGTTTCTGGATGATAAACCAACAACAAAAGATTTGTTTTTTCCAGCAGCCATTGTACAGCTCCAATTGAGTTGCTAGGTGATGGCAGAGCTCCACTGTGGTTGCTAGGTAACGGGGTAGACTTTGCTGGGATTGCTAGGTGAGTGGCAGTTCCTGCTGATTTGTGACGTTACATTTGCATGGTTTTTGAAACGGCTCGTTTTCCAGACGCCAAAAAACATTAACTTATTGCCAAAAAATGGCTGGATGTTTTTTTTTATTGCTTGGTTTGTTTTTAGAAGTGGTAGACACCCAAATGGGAGTACAAAAGTGTTCAAAATATGAAATTTGCATAATATGTCGTCTTTAAGAATGAGCATTCTTAAAGCATAAATCTTTTGAAAAATCAGATTTTAGTGCAGCTTTATTAGACTCATATAACCTGGTCATTAACACTAACCCTGTTCATTGAGTTTTGTACTTCTCTTTTAAGCTCCTTCCACAGCATTTCGATCAAGTTGAGGTCTGGACTGCCAAACCTCCTGCCAAGGTGTACTTGATTATTATCATTAAAAATGAGCTAGATTTCATGCATTTTTGCAGGTTTTCACATTTATTAAGTCAAGAACAAAACAATTTGTCTTTTCCAGCAGCCATTGTACAGCTCCTATTGAGTTGTTAGGTGATGGCGGAACTCCACTGTGGTTGCTAGGTAACAGGCTAGACTTTGGTGGGGTTGATAGGTGAGTGGCAGTCCCTGCTGATTTGTGATATTACATTTGTAATTTCTTTTGAAAAGGCTCCTTTTCTAGACACCAAAAAATATTAAATTATTGCCCAAAAATTTTAGTTTTTTTTCTTAAAGCACTTTGGTTGTGTTTAGAAGCGGCCGATACCCAAATGGAAGTACAAACACGGGCACAGTGTGAATTTTGCGCAAACCGTCCCCATTAAGAACCACCATTAGCATTAATCATTTGATCATGGCCTAAACAGGTTAAAAAAATTAAAGAAAAATTACTAATTTCTTGCCTTATTTAGCGTTTTTCTTCTTCTACTGCAAGACCATGAGTCTTGTAAGAGCATCAGCACATTTCACAGCCACTGCAGGCTCTTCTTTCATGCCCTGTTGTGATAAAACACACCTAAATTCACTCGCCCACGTTTTGGGAGGAACACTAACACAGTTTGTGGGAATCTGGCAGAGGAAAAGCAGATTTTGTGCTCTCCAGAAACTGCCGTGTTTTGCACTCACACACAGTTTTAAAGCTGACGGATATAAGAGTCGTGTCCAACTACAACAACTGCGCACTTTCTCAGGATACGAGCTGCCAAGTTTCGGCGCTGATGAGAAGCATATGTTGGCTGGTGCCCGGCGCAGGTGCCGACCTGCATCCCACAGTGACAAACATGGCTTTTCTAGATGATTTACAAAGAAATCCCACCAAAGTTTGACAAAAACAAAAAGGAAAATGAGCAGCCTTACCTTTCATGGTTTCTGTCCTTGGATGCCTGCCAGGTGATGCTGTCCCAGTTTACCTGAGAACAAGGATGAGGGTGATGATAATGTAGTCCTTGCTTGCCTTTTATCCAACAAATTTGTGCTCATTTGTATTCCCAAACATGCAAATCAAACGTCCCAAAATGCATTTATGCAAAAAACATGAAAAGAGAAGTTCGTCTGCATCCAAACTGGATAACAATATACCTAATAAAAAAAATATTAATGCATTTAAGTTAAATGATTTTCATTTTTTAAAAGAAAATGGATAAAGGCTGCTCTAACTGCTGAACATGTGTGTTCAGAGTCTGAAAACACAAAATCCCCCTGAGCAACTACTGAAGGGGAGGGAAAGAAAGAAAAAAGAAGAAGAGTAGTTTAATAGAAACAAGCAGTGAACACAGCGAGAGAGAGAGAGAGAGAGAGAGATGTGGGAGGGGAACAAAGGAAGTAGAGAAGTAGGGAGGGAGCAGAAAGGGGACAGGGTGAAAGAATGGGAGTGGGAGGAAAACAGGGAGGGTCCATGTGTTTTGTTGAAAAAGTCAGGTTTGTGGCCGAGGCTAATTGCTAACAAATGTTGCAGGGTGAGCACCTTGAAAACCCACGGCCTTGGCCTCTTTGATGGGAAAAAAAGGGCTTCTGTGAACACACACACACACACACACTCAGGGTGACACATGTCAAAGCGATTATCCCTGCATGGTACCACTCTTCTCAGGTTGCCGCCGCTCCCGGCGTGTTGGAATAGCGGCAGGTGTGATTCCTGCGCCGATGTGCCCTCACATCCGGCCGGGCGGCTGACGAAGCAGCTTCACCGGCCGTCTGGCCAATTCTCACTTCCACTCATTTCTTTCTTTCTTACTTTCCCTTTTGCTGTAATATCTCAGTGACACAGTTTGGAGTTTGTTAAACATGAAATCAGAGGCAGATGGAGAACTCAAAATGAGTAGCACTACTCCATAACTAACTGATCAAATGATCGATCATTTAATATTTCAAAATTATGTCCTCAGACGGATGAATTATAAGGCAAGTGGAAATGTTGGTATTTTAAGGACCAAAATGACAAAAAGTAATAATTTATCAACATGCCATTTATTAGCTTTTTTATAAACTAGAACGTAAACATCCTAAAAGACAAAAAAATTAGACAATTCAAAAGGAACAGTCCAACACAGTTCAAACAAACTTTTTACTACAGCAGAAATGTGGTGCACATAATTCACCAGGGTCCTCAGATAAATACAATAATGTAAGGACTTTGTGTAATCAGAGTAATTACACTCTCTGACCTCCTTTGTTTTGTTAAAATAAGTACAACTGTTTTCAGTTGAGTTTCTAAAAACTGGGAATCCATGAGGGAATTTAATGACCAACATTTCTCTGCCTGGCTTTAATTATAAAGCCTCTAGCTTTTGATTACAACTTGAAGTTGCCTGAGCTGCTTTGTTTGCACACATTCCAGCAGACTAATAGATCTGCATTCCCAAAGTGACAGATTTCATTCAAATTGATCCCAGAATCCCTTTTAAGTGTCTGAATCTGTGAGCCTGGGTTGTGCTTGGACTGCAAAGGTTTGATGGTATTTTGTGTTAGAAGCAAACAAACCAAGTTTTTTCAAAAGCTTTTCCATGTTTAACAGCGACACCAGCAACATTTATAGGTGAAACAACACAAACCTTCACTCACCGAATAGATAATTAGCTTTGTTGTATTTAGCTGCTGCTGAACATCAAATCATTTTACATCTATTTACATATCTATTGGTGTGATTGACGAGTTTGCAAAGATTATGACGTATCCTCAAGATACAATGACTAATATGAACGACCCAAACAACAAAGACCTCTGAACATTCGTTTTGCTTGAGATTAGAAAAAATAAACTGTCCTTCATGTGCGATTTATATGTAATTGAAAGTGCTCTGGTAAGAAAAGAAAATTACTAAAATAAATAGATAATGATGCTGTAAACCAGAATATAGAACAAATACCACAAAACAGAATAAAACAAGTCAAACTCAGTCTTCATCATATCGTATCGTTAAATTAAAACATTCAGATTTCCCAGTAAAAGTTTCTTATACGCATTACATGTGTGACAGAGTTTTATTGACACAATATTTTAGATGTGAAGTTTGTCCAAATTTGTTTATTTATTCTTTACATGTATTTTGTTTAGTAAAGAAGTTGTTTCTCCAGTCAGACGTTTATTCCGTAGGTTCCGTTACGCCGCTTTTGACGGTTGGTGGTTACCATAGCAACCAGTAACAGCCAGCTCCGCCCCCTTTTTCTGCTGCCGTGTGCTACGTATTAGAATCAACTCTGGGGTTTTTTTGCTTTTGTTTTTTTTACAAATATTATATTTTAACATGTATTTTAGACAGATTTAATGATATACAGTGTTCCATGAGTAATTTTGGTGTGTTTTGTATACGTTTTAAACTGTTATTATTAATGTTGTCCATCCCAGCTGCTGCTAACTGATAAAACCAACTTACAAGTAACTTTTCAGCAAGATATAAAAGCGTGTTTTAAGTATATAATTCCTTAAGATAGATGTTCAACTGGCACATTGCTTTACTTCTAACTAGTATTTTGCTTTTATCAATGTTAAGGAATTTTTTACTTTAAAAAAAATCTTCTGCTTCTTGTTTAAAAGTTAGTTTTGTCTTATTTCAATGCATTAGAAACTAAGCCAAAAACACTTGGTGACATTTTGTGTTTTTGCACTGTGTTTTAGCTAATTGTGACATTTTGTAAAAAATAAGCACAATTTGTCCACTAAGACATAAAACTGAACAAATATTAAAACCACTGTCATGGAGTTTTAATTTGTTTGCTTTTAATTTAAGCAAGCTTTATTTTCTGTATTTTTAAACACCCTTTACCACATTGTAAACTGGAGGAAATGTAATAAAGCCTGAAAATATTGGATTTTTGGACAGAGAAAGACTGAAATAGAATTAGCCTGAAGGGTCTGCAAGAAGAAAGAAGCAGAATCTGCTTTCTGCAGAAAATGCAGAAATTATGTCATTATTTTACAACTAAATTGAGTTTCTCAAGATTAAAAACAAGTGTGCAAACATTGCGTGCAAACAGACTCAGAAGGTGCAGGGAAAAAAGCTATGTTTATGTAAAAACATGAGCAAAACTTGCCAAAATTGTCATTGAATTGTGGTAAAAGTCACATGGATCTTAATGCCTAAACACATCTCCTGGTATCCACTGAAGCAAATATGAAGTGGAGCTCAATGTTGTCACAAACAACCACAAGCTAAATGGATGGGTCATTAACATTGGACTAAAAACAGGAAACAAGTGATCTGTTGTGATTGCAACACAAACATTTCCACACACTCTTCATCTAACACAGAGACGGCAACATTGAGATACAACTTTAACTGCAACGCCATTCATTTCAACAAAAACTAAACATCAGCTTGATTATAACCCGATATCTGTTGCCTTTTTTAAATTAGTATAGCTAATGAACATAAAACAGAAATAAAAAAAAGCCATATTATTTATCTTTGAAAGTTGTACAAAGCACACCAAATTTAGTAATTTGGTGTGCTTTCAGTGCAACTTTTAAGTCATTTAGTTAAATTTATATGTGAGAAAATGCATTTCTTCCTTTCCAGCCAAGCTAAAATTAAAGATTAAAGCAACAGATCAAATTAGTATTAAAAAAATCAATCTGAGTATGTATTATTTGTCTGAATATACACCAAATGACAGCGAAAGGAAATATGAACATTAAATGAGTTAAAATAAGAATCTTCAAGAATGGATTTTCTGCCACCTGGTGGTAAAGTTGTGCATAACATTGCCAAACATTTTAAACACCTACTTTTTACCCTAAATTCGTGGTCAAATCTTCAGCTGTACATTTTTCTGCAAAAACATTGAAAAGGAGAAAGTATAGCAAATATATCATGATCCACTTCTGCAGAGCATTTGTGACAAAACAACAGCGTTATGCCAAAGAAACGCTTCTTTATGCGCAGATATTTCACTTTACAAGCAGCTCGTCAAATAACATTTTCCTTAACCGCCTCTCTACTTTGGCTCATTCCACAGTCGGAAAATATGAGCAACCCTGAATCATGTAGCATGTTCTTAGAAACAACACAACCACTGTTGCAGCTTTAGGACTGTTACATGTAAACAGTGTTTTAAAAAAAATTTGATAAAGAAGGACGAATATGATGCTTCAAGTCTGTAAAATAATGTAAAAAAGGACTTTGTTTCTTGCATTCACTATGCTTTCATTCTATGAGCAAAGGACTTTTTTCCCCAACATTTAGCATTACATAATCTTACTTTCTATTGTGTAACAATAGGTGATAGAAACAATCTTCTGTGTGGAAGGATATCTCCATAAATGCACTTGTCAAATAAGGGAAACTTCCTCTCAAAGATACTTGAACATATTGAACATTTTCACATATTTTCAAGTTACAACCACAAACCTCAATGGATTTTTGAGGTATTTTACGAGACAGGCAACATGGAGTAGAGCATAATTACAAAGTGGAAGGAAAATAATCAAAGTTTTTTTAACATTTCTTACAAGTGAAAAAGACAGAGTTTTTTTCTCAGAATTCTGCGTTTTATTCCTTTTTTGGTCCTAATCTTCTTCCATAGTATTCCACAATCTACAGTTTATTGGATTTTAACTTTGTTTTATTCCTATTTTTCTTACTTTAATAAATAAACATGCTGCCACACAGAACAACAAAATTAAAATTAAAAACTACTTCATTGACCCAATAGGTAAATTAAATGCATGTATGTTTAACAGGGTTTTAACAATATTATTGATGTGAAGTTTGTCAAACTTTGTCTGTTTATTCTTCGGATTTACTTTGTTAAGTTAGGAAGTTGTTTCTCCAGACATTTCTTGGTGTTTCAAGTTCCATTGGTTACCATAGCAACAACTGCTCCGCCCCCTTTTTCTGTTGCCATTAGTTTTATTAATGTTGTGCATTTCGGCTATGTTTAATTTTACAAATGTTTGCTGCTAGCTGGTGCTAACTGATCATTGAGAGCTATTGCTTTGTCGTTTGTTACGGTTATTTATTACATTTTATTTAATTTACAGAGGCAGAAACCACCAAGTTGAGTTCCTCATTTGTTAGAAAAAATCCAGTGGACATCAGAGGATCTGAGACGAACATATGAGCCTTACAAATGTTATGCACAATCAGCATTAAAGCTTAAATATACAATCATGGATCAGCGGCAACGAGCTTCTCAACAACAGATCCCGGCTGTGCAGAAACACGAATGAAGCACTGAAGCTGACACATTGTGCAACAATGTGTTGCTTTGTTTTCGGTGTGTGTTTATCTGGTACTGGTGTGACATTTACAGGAAAGTCCAGCCTGTGGGATGACACAGACTGAATGTGGTGGTTATCTGAATTAAAGGATTTTTTCCCTCCTTAAAGAGACAGCAACAACAGCTACTAATCAGCAGGTAGAAATGTGCCTCCATTTTGTATTTTAACACATTGTTGCTTCCATTTATTTTGTCCTAAACCATTAAAACCTTCCACTGACATTTGAAAATAGGTGTCAAAGTACTTAAATTATTATTGTTATTCAGGAGTCTATGTACAGATGTGTGACAATTAACAATAGGTGTAAATATTTTTGTTCAGTTGTAGAGCAGCTATTTAAATATTTTATGTAATTTCCTCGGAGCAGTTTTTTACTCCCCAGTTTGCTTTAAAAAAATATTCTTGTTATTACTGAAGTGAATATATTTTTTTCTTTTCTGTTTTCCGGTCTTCTAATATGTTTCTGTACATTTACCTACTTGCCTAATTTACAGAAAGTTATAGCATGACATCTGCTTTAAAAATCTTTCAAAAATCATTTTAAAAATACATTAATAAATATGACAAATAATCAATATATTTGTTTACCAGTCCCTTCTGTATTCAGTAAGTTAGAAAAATATTGAAAAGTATTAAAATATACATCGGCAACAAGAACATGACTTTTAGGATTTTAATATTATATCAAACCATTAAAAATATATTTTAAAACAAAAATGTGTTTTTACTAAATGTAATTTTCAAGTTTTAATTTATCTGTATCCATTTTTAATAGATTTTTTCTTCCACCGATGCATTTTCACTATTATAAGGATTTTTTTTAGAAGAAATACATCCCTGTTATATTAAATTCAAACATTATAAAACTGCACTATATTTGTGAATTACCAGCTAAGCTCTCTTTATTTGTGTTACATGCCAAACATATAAATATGTATTGCATATGTTCACTGTATAAAAGATGATACTCTCAATATTTGCTCACAGGATCCCGAGTTTCACTGGTACTGTTGTGAAACTGCCTGTTTAAAGTGGTGAAAACAGAAAGTGCTTTTTAAATGATGAGTCAGAGTGAATCAGATGTTTGTCTCGCTGCTCAGCAGCATCAGCTCCTGCCAATAAATCTAAAAAAACTTCTGGAAACGTCCTCAAGCCTCACGCCTGTCAAGTCACTGGAGGTCGGCGCTGTAGGTAGAGGAAAAGGCACTTGGATTTCAAAATAAAAGTTTGGTTTAATCTGAATGGGGCGCTTAATCAGCGATTAATTCAAACATATTGTCAGAAAATACCTTATATTGAAAAATAACTCATATTAATTAGTAGGATGGACTTTATTATTATAACAGTCAAATATTATTCTTTCAAAGTTACTTTATTAAAATTATCATAATTTGTGTTTAATGTATACAAGTAAATGTTTATCCATATGTGAACGAATGACCTAGTTATTTTTCAGTTTAGAATCAATTTATATATAAATTTTTGTGGAAATTTATTTGAAACAACCTAAGTTAGTTTTTAGTTTTCCTCAATTTTTAAAGTATTAAAATGAGAATATGGGTAATACTTTGATTTTCAATTTAAATGTATTAAATCTTATTTGTACATCAGATATTAGAGGGTATATCCACAGTGATAAGAAACAGTTAAATTTAGGCTGTTTCCACCAACAACTGTTACATTATAACCTCAGTTTGTTACAAAACTTTCTTTTGCCAGTGTAGATAAAAAGAATAAAAGTAATTTCTGCCAAAAAATCTCTGAGATTAGTTTTAAAAAAGAACATTCTAGAAAGAACATGGCAAAGCAAACATTTTAGTTTTTTTTGGAAATTTCTTGAGTTGGAAAAGTTTACATTTTTCTAGTTTTGAAATTCAGAAATTTCCTGTTTTTTTTCTTAAAATTTTCTGATTTTTTGGCTGAAATTTGCACCTCCTTTCTCCTCATCTCCTTATGCACTGCCACAGTTTGTTGATTTAGAGGGTTTTATATTTCAAGCAATTTAATTTTAAGAAAATTAAATTAGTAACATTTGATGCTCACTTTTGTAGTAAAACTATTGGCAAGTCGTTTTCTCTTTACACACTTTAATTTTATTTTAATTCCTCTAATTCTCTTTGAAGATCAAAATAAAAATGAAAGCATACAACTGTAAACAGAAGTCAGATTTACTGCAAAATAAAACACATTCAGATTTGCACTTCTGGTTATTTACATTCTTAAATTTGATCTGCAGGAGTTAGAAACACTGCAGTGTTTTCTTTCATCAATCATTCTTGCGAGCACTTATTGCAACAATAACACTTCCTGTAGATCTGCCTGGTCAAAATGGACAAGAACTCAAAAACAATATATATATTTTTTTAAATGTGCAATATAGAAAACTATACAATGCTGATTATAAGATAAAACTTTGTTCACTAATAAATAATCCTATATGTATATAGTTACAAGCTGAAGCATGTATCTTTTTAAAAATTAATTATAAGTCAAACATTTTACAAAGAAATTGACTAAATTTGCCTTTCGTTGACCCAAATGATAAAACATTGTAGTTTTATTTTGAAGGGTTTGCGGGAAGTGTGGTCTCTCCTGGGTTTTTTATGCAGATGATGCTGCAGCAGTAGCATGCTTTCTCTCTGAATCACGTCTGCACCGTTCCGTTATCCGCTGGTTGGATATAAATACGGGCTGCAGTGCTGCTGCTGCAGCTTCAGAGGCGGCACAGTCCCAGCAAAACTACCAACTCAGGTGAGTCCGAGAGGCTTTTCCCTGTTTCCGTGTCTGCAGCAAACTACTGCACTGCAGGATGTCTGTTCTTAAACATTAGATCCTAATTGGTGCTGTTTTGTTGCATTAAGATAGAAAAGAATTGTGCAACAGTTTTCCTAAGATTTAATCTGTAGTTTGATGTAAAAATGCTGACTTTATTTCTGATGTCTGCACATGTAATCCGTGGGTGTGACCTCCATCTCTGGATAAAAACAACGGGATTAGAGCAGATGACGTCACCCTGTTGTTGATTTACCTGTAATTGTAGCAGAAGGTCATTTAGAATATAAACATCAAGGGTAAGAACATTTTACATATTGTTCATTTCAAAGTTGCATTCAGTGAGATAAAGGATGGTATCAGTTTTCTTTTGCTACAACGTATCCCAGCCTTGTGTGCAAACAGTCGTCATATTTTCTTGATAAGATGTGACCGTGTTCCCGGTTACTCTATAAGAAGCACATCCTCAGGGTGCACAAATCCCCAAAGCATTAAAATAAGGTGGAAATGAGGGCACATCTGCTGCAGTCCCATTTTGTTTTTAAATAAAATGGAGCTCAGATCGTCCAGGATTACTTGATTTTTATTTCTTTCTTAAACAAACGTCACCAGGATGAGAACATGAACCCATATGTAATAAATTAAAAGCATAAAACCAAAACAAACTCTTGACTTCTTTATTTTCTCATGCAATTATATTTTTAACAGTTAATTATGACATAAAAATGTAATAGCAAAAATAATCCTTCAATTTATGTAGCATTGCATGGAAAATATGTATTAAAACATGAAATCAGGTTTACTTTTGCAACTTTATGTTTGAAATTTAAGAAAGTCACATTTTACTTTGATAGCAATAGAAATATATAGTATTAAGTGTTTTTTTTTCCCCTCAGATGTCTTATTTTATCATCCATTTTTTTAACACTTCTGAGAGAAATGGTTCAACTAGATTAAGTTTCCTCTAAAACTAGCAAACTATTTTATCAGGATAAATAAAGGTATTTCTTGTTTCACGAAGAAACTTGTGAATTTAAAGTCCATGTTCAGTGCAGTGGTGGTGTTTTAAAGGTTAAGATGAACTTTCTGGAAACCTTGGAGGCAACATCTGGAGCGGAAGAGTGTCGGTATTTTGATTGTGCAACCAGAATGGCTGCAGCTGCAAGTCGAAAAAAGATATTAGTGATTTTTAAGGTGCATAGGCTTTAAGCTTTTATTTCAGCATTTTGACATTTTTCACCTTGATATATAATTTTACTGCTTCTGTCCCACAAACATCTACTGGGTGTCAGCAGCAGTGTCTTCCAGTTCTTCTTTCTTGCAAGAGGTTTATGATTTAGTGAATAATGAACTGTTTTGAAGTCCTGACAATGGACAAACAGCGTAAAGAAACTGGGACATTTGAGCGTTCCCAGTGCCTTTCCAACTGCAGATTAAACAAATCACATAAACAGTTGTTTAGTACAGATGTTCTTTCATCTGTATAAATGTATCACAGTTCAAAGATATCAATATGAAAGCAACTGAAATATGTAGTTAGAGTTTATGCCTAGAAGTCTCTGAAAATATTCTTTTTATATTTTTTGTATATTTTGTATCAAATGAAGAGATTTAAATGTCACCCTGTGCAAAAACAACATGCTGCACATTCTGTACTTTTACCATTACCATAGAAACCTGAGACGGCCGTGGGCGAGAAAACGACTGTGGAAAAGAAATAGTAACACAGCACTTGGTTACATAAATTGAGCAAAGACAATGTTACGACTTTGAAGCTTTGAACTATTCTTTAATGCATTTTTAAAGCAGCAATTAGGAGAGCTAATTTAAATGTACTGACTCTTTGCAACTACGTCACTTAATCAATTGAGGCGCCATGATAGAAGTAGGAAGTGAGGATCGGGAGTATTGAACAGAGCGACTGAAATTGTTTTACAAAAGTTGTTTTTGCCAGTTTATTCATGGCTTCGTTTGTGAACGTAACCCACCTGGTTGGGGCTCATAAACGGGTATATTTACAGAAGCTTGAAATAGCTAGCTTAGAAACCGACCCAAGCCTCCTCCCTCCTGACGTGTTGATCAAATTACCGACTCCCTGAATTCGCACCTCATAATTTATATCACTGTCATAAACAGCGTTTCCCCTTAAACCGGAGCAGCATTTAAAAACGTACAGAAGACGAGATGCTAACCAGTTTTTCCAGTACATGCTAGGCTACGTGACGGTGCGGCATTGTCTCCATGGTTACCAACGGTTAGACGCGTACCTTCGCCGTAATGCAATATTTTTAATGTATTTCTAATCATACTTATAGAGTATATTGTTAATTTTCCTACCTTGTAAAAAGTGTTCGCTACAAATCAGCGGTTTCACCGAGGGCTACCAGTCATTACGACAGACGGCTGCTATCCATCCCTGCCGTATATTTACCGCGGTAAAGCCAGCCGCCTGGTCGGAAATGACAGTAAAGCCAGCCCGCACTCGATTTTCACGTGCGCCACGGCACAATACATTATGGCTACGTAATTTACGAGCTCCTTTCAGAATAAAAGCTCGCATCCGGTTCATGTACTCAAAACACCACAGTTACAAAACTGTGTTTTTTCAACATTAGCTGAACATCAAAAGAAGTTTTGCGCACATTTGTAATGAACCCCAAAACACAAATCAGAACTGATGATAGATAAATAGTAAATACTAAAATGCCTGAAAGGCCTCAACCACAGACTGTTTGATAAAGGTGCACCAATCCAATATTGAAAAATAAACAAGCAGTATTCTAAAAGTGACAGTATGAAGTAGCATTTCAGGTTGGCTGACTGGGTTTGTTAACAATACATGCAAAATATTTCAAAAGTATTAAAGTGGAGATTTCCAGATCAGCTCTACTTTGCTAACCTGAATGGCAAATCTGAGCCGATGAGAGAGCTGTACTTATCCATTTTAATCTTCTTAAAAGTAAATTAATGAAAGAAAAGCAGCCAATATGGCACGTCACTTATTATTAATTTTAAAAAAGAACAGTAAGCACATTTTTGTGTAAACCTTTAAGCTCCCAAGTTCTGCCGCCTGTGCCTGAAAGATTTTTTCCTCACTGGTTCCTGTGTGTAAATTTGACAGCGCCATGGCAGAATGTCCTGGAACAACACTGACATCCAACCAATGGAAACAAATCCCTGCAGCCACAAAACTTAATGTTTCCTCTCTTTCAAATCCATATTTGAAATGCAGTAAGACAAATAGTCTTATTGCATTTTTACAACACAATAAGACTATTTGTAGGTAATATTCTTGAACAGGTTCAACCCAAGTGGGAGTAGAGGAATAACAACAGTTAGACAGCATAATGAAGTGCAAGTGTTAGTTTGTTTTGCAAAACAACCAATCCTGCTTTTAAGCTAATTATAATCATAAAACTATTTATTTTCCTTGTTAATACTGTCTGCCAGTCTGTGTAAAATTGTAAAAAGTAACTGTGGGTTTCTAAAAATGTGTAGTTGTCTTAAAAATTGAGCATTTTTCCTGTGTATCTTTCATTCTGATGTAAGCCATAAAGAAAGTCATGCATGCAAAAAGAAGCTGCACTGAAAAAGCTGCAGGAATATGAGAGAAAAAGCGAAGACACACAGCCTCGCTCTGCTGAATCTGTCATTGTTAATAAATGGGCAGCTGACCAAGCACACATCAGAGGGAGAAGATGGTAAACAGAGAAAGGCCCCGCTGTTCCCCTTATATAATGCTTTTCCAAGCCTGGTCGGAGTTACAGGAAGCCTGATTAGAGGTCAGTTTGGTCACAACATCTCAGAAAGTCGAGATAAAAACAAGCATCAGTTATTTTTGTACCTTGCTGACATAGAAAGCTCGTTTTTCTGCTGCGTAGGTCGCTGTCATGTCGCCCTCTGCTGGAGACTCGCAGTAACTACAGATATTTTAAATGAGATAAGGGACACTTTCATTAAAAATAACATTTGTTTCCAGGTCTCTATCTCTATCTCATTATATCCTGCTCCCTCTGAGGGTCAGAGAGGATGTTAATGATGATGATGATGATGAAGAAGAAGAAGGGGTCCAAAGAGACGCTGGCTTTGTTGGCCCTTTTGCTGGCCTCATCCAACTGCATCCTGCTTCCGTCCACCGAGGAACTTAATGGTACGTTTACAGATTTAGCTTTAATGCATTTTACTAATTTATGAAAAAAAAAAAAAAACTGACTAATTTTACTTTTAAATGCTTTCAAATTACACCACTTAATCCATATAATATACATTTATAAATATAAAAAATATATTTATGGGATTAGTGAAATGTATTTCAAAATACCTCCATAAAAATTGATTTCCTTGGTATCAATGATTGGTCCTAACAAATATCTGTAAATTATTACTTTTATATTACGGTCAAACGAGAGTAAGGGTGTCCAAAGTGTGGCCTGGGGGTCAATTGTGGCCTTCGGAGTGATTTTGTGCGGCCCTCAATCATGATACAAAAATGGTACAAACTTGTTTTTTCAACTAAAGTTTAAATAGGGCTTAAAGTTTAAATAAAATACACCTGAGGTCAGAGGTTGAACACATTTTGCATGTTGGTTATTGTTCACAGAGATTTCCCTCCAGGCTGAGAAGTATCTGGATAAACAGATTGAAAACGCCATCGATGGCGTGAAGGAGATGAAGACCGTGATGCAAAAATCCTCCGAGGACCACAAGAAGTTTTTGGACAATCTGGAGAAAACGAAGCTGCAGAAAGAGGTAAAGAGACAGATTTCTGCGGAGTATAATTTCTATCAAGCAGACTTTTTGACTTAATTTTTAAAATGAACAACACCTCCTTAAAATATCTTTCTAAAATTGATATTTTATTGTTTTTTTGTTTTGTTTTGTTTTTACTTCTATTTGGGTTTCTGCTGCTTCTAAAAATATTTTAAGCGCTTAAAAAAATTCACCCATCCAGTTTTTGGTCATAAATTAATATTTCTGATTGGAAAATGAGCCGTTTCAAAAACCCCACAAGAGTTAGGTCACGTTCCACTGGCCCTGCGCCGTTACCTAGCAACCCCGGTGGAACCCAGCCACGTTACCTAGCAACCCAAGCAGAGCTCCAGCTAGAGGTGTGTGATACTGTGTATTTTGGTATTGATTCGATACTACGTAAACACAATGATTGGTGTTCTACCAACACCAATCATCAGACCTTTGACCTTTAACCTATAGGTGTTTGTGATTTTCTTTGAATTATTTTGTTAAAACCAAAATAATTCAAATTAAATAAATTCTTCCCTTTTTTTAAAAGACAGAATTTAGATATAGTTTATAGGCGTCTACAAAATATTTTCATAACATTTTTACATTATTAACAGAAACTATTTAAAGACAAAACACTTTGAGTACATTGTTTTCTAAATAAGTGCAAAAAAATAAAACAAAAATTAAATACAACATCAAGAGAGAATCTGAAGCTACAGCATCAATCTGATCACGTTGGTATCAATCTGATACTGACACCGACTTGGTATCAATATTACTGATACTTCGTCTTCCATTTCAAGTACTTTTGGCCAGCTGCTTCTACCGCTGTATGCGCTGCACAATGGCTGCTGGAGTAGACAAGTGTTTTGTTGTTGACTTGCCACCCAGAAACCACTTGCACCATTCTTGTTGGTTGTGCAGGAGGCTCTACTAACGCTTTTCAAACGCCATATTCACACGCGAGTGTAAACATTGAGTTGGCCAGACTAAAATCTCCTTATCTAAGAATGATTTTGTGTAAAACATGTAGAGGTCATGTTTTGTTTGGGCTGTAGATCTATCCTAACCCTCCTTTACTGCAGGAGGCGATCCGTGTAGCTGAGGAAATGGAGGCCAAGCTGGCGAAGGAGGAGGAGGTTTGCAACGACACCATGAAGGCTCTGTGGGAAGAGTGCAAGCCCTGCCTGAAGAAGACCTGCGTTAAATATTACTCCAGAACCTGCAGCAGCGGCTCCGGATTGGTTGGTCGTCAGGTTGGACATTTAACAGATAAACACTGTGAGACTGAAACCTGTGTGGGTTGGTAGGTTAAAATGTTTTGCCTGTTCAGCTGGAGAACGTGCTGAACAGAACATCTCCGTTCTCCATCTGGATCAACGGGGAGAGGATCGACTCTCTGGAGCAGGAGGGCCAGCGGCAGAACGAGGAGCTCAGGAACCTGGAGGAGAAATACTCAGAGATGGCAGATGGAGTGGAAAGCATCTTCTCAGACAGCATGAAGGTGCTTCTTTATGTCACAGAATCACAAAAACAAAGAGAGATGTTTATGTTATTGGAAAATGATAAAAAATGCAACTGATGATATAAAATTATATCAAATGTAGCTTTTATGCTCAAACATAAAAATAGCTCCTTAAGGAGGAGCAGCAAGGAAGATTTAAAAGAAGAAGAAGAATTTAAGTTTTAGTCCTTAAAATATTTTCAGATTCCAGTTCTGCAGGGTTGCCACATTAGAAACATTTATTTCTTTAAAGTTTACATTTGAAATGAGTGAAAAGGAGCTTGCCTGTGTTTGTTCCAGGTTGCCGATTACATCAACCCTCCTGCTTTCTTCTTTCCCCAATTCCTGGCTCCGGCCATTCGCCGCGCCAGAAGCATCCACATGCTTCTCCATGATCCGTTCCATAACTTCCGGAGCTTGTTCTCCCCCATGACGGGAATGGGCAGGAACCTGTTCGGCCCCATGGACTCCATGATGGACCTGGACTCTGATGCCGCTCCAAACGAAGGTACTTTCACACACTGGTTCTCAGAAAGAACAGAGCATTTAGAGATTGTTTTAGATGAGCTTTCCTGCAGAATGGACTCAAATAAAAGAAGGATACAGTCACTGATACTCAGTCACTGACACTGTAAACTGAAATAAAATTGTTCTGTTAATTTAGTTTTGTTTTATTTCTACTGTTTTCATAAATTATTACAAAGATATTTACTAACCCTTCGTTATTTCTTATATAGCTCTTTAGCTACATCTAAAGAGCTATATTTAGCTCTTAATAGCTATCTAAATAGCTATTTAACTATTAGCTATTTGGATATTTAGTTATAGGGGAAATAACTAAATATAATAGCTAATAGCTATTAGTTAAATATTAGTTTTAGTTAAACAGCTAATAGCTATTTAGTCCACACTAAATAGCTATTAGTTATTAGCTATTTAACCAACAGCTAAATAGCTGAAAAGCTATTTAGCTTTATGAAGCCAACGTTGGTTATGACGCTTCAAATGAAACGTCTTTCGTGGAATATTTTACTATTAGTACATGCAGAGTTCAATTTTTGAAAATGATTTATATTTGGTTTGATCAACTGCACTGTCAGTAAATCAAACTGACCGTGCAGTCATATGTACTGTCAGTTTAGAAAGTAAACCTTTCTAATATGAAAGGTTTACTTTCATATTAGTAAACCTGACTTTACTAATATGACTTTATTTCTAATATGAAAGTAAAGTCAGGTTGCTGTGTTGCTGACCTTTAACATCTGCCCTGTTGGCTGCAGACGGCAACGTAAACGAGGATGTGATCATCACGAGGCCCTTCGGCAACGGCAAGATGACCTGTAGGGAGATCCGGCGCAACTCGGCCGGCTGCATCAAGTTCCGCGACGAATGCGAGAAATGCAAAGAGATCCAGCATCTGGGTGAGAAAACGACAAAACTTTGAATACAACTGGAAATAGATCAGAATGGACAAATATCTGCATTAAATAATCAGAAATTAGAGCTTAATATGACTTGTGTTTAAGTTAAAACACAAAAATGAGGATTTATGCTCCTGAGCAGGGCCGGATTCACAAGTATGTGGGCCCTGGGCTGGAAGCCATTTTGGTGCCCTATCCACAAAAGAAAAAAAATATTTCAAATGCATAATTTAAATAATAATTTACAATAATGATTTAGTGGGGAGGGCTGCCCAGTGGCACAGCTGGTAGAGCTGCTGCCTTGCAGCAAGAAGGTTCTGGGTTCAATTCCCGGCCCCGGTCTTTCTGCATGGAGTTTGCATGTTCTCCCTGTGCATGGTGGGTTCTCTCCGGGTACTTCGGCTTCCTCCCACAGTCCAAAAACATGACCGTCAGGTTAATTGGCTTCTCTAAATTCGCCCTAGGTGTGAGTGTGTGTGTGTGTGCGTGCTTGTTTGTCCTGTATGTCTCTGTGTTGCCCTGCGACAGACTGGCGACCTGTCCAGGGTGACCCCGCCTCTCACCCGAAATGACAGCTGGAGAGGCACCAGCAACCCTCCCGACCTCAGTAAGGGAAAAAGGGTGCAGGAAAATGGATGGATGGATTTAGTGGGGAGGGAAGATTTCATAGGAAGATCAAGCTGCACAACATTAGCAACCCTGTAGAAATCATAAAACAGTACAGAGGCATAGGACAAAATTCACATTGTAATACTTTTAAAAGTCCCCATATGCAGTTTTGTAAAAGATGCATTCAGTAAAATAAAATATTCTGCGGCTAAAACATTTTTTTCATCTGGATCTCGTCCTAAATCAGTAAAATTCACAAAGAGTTTGCTAAAACGTCAACAGTTTTCATGGGTTTTGATTGATTCTTTCCTGTTTATGCTCTCACAGACTGCTCTGGGAATAAACCTCTGGAGGGCCCAGTGAAGGAGGAGCTGGAGGAGGCGCTGGCGATGGCCGACCGCTTCACGCAGCAGTACAACTCCCTCCTGAAGAGGTTCGAGGAGCGGGTGTTCAACACCTCCTCGCGCCTCGACATGCTGAACAGGCGGTTCGGCTGGGTGTCCACCCTGGCAAACAACACCAAGGACGGCATCTTCAGCGTTAAGGGGGTATGGAGCCTTTGATCGACGTTGATAAGATAATACTTCATCCTTGATCATTTTTGTTTTAGATATCTAAAATACCAGGAGTGAAAACTGGATAAAACATTTGCTGTTTTATCCAGTTTTCACTCCTGGTTGTTTTTTTTAAGCCGTTATGAGTCACAGTGGTGGAATCTTAAACTGCTGCTCTTCATCTTACTCAACAAGTTGTTGCTAGGTAACCATAAGTCGTTGCTAGGTAACCAAAGTTAATTCCACTGACCTTGCTTAGCTAGGCTGATATGTTGAGAATGCTGCGCAAATTCTGGATCAGAGTTCAGTGAAATTATTGAAAATACTGTCAGGCGTATTATCTACTGAAACCGATCACGTGTCTATCGCGATATATATTGTTATTGATTGATTTGTTCAGCTTTATCACTAAGGGAGCATTCACACCAGCCTGTTTAGTCCACTTAAGTCAAACCGTAGTTCGTCTGGGATCAGCTCGAAAAGCAGGCAGCAGACTATAGCGCAAGGCATTCTGGGTAAACTCAAATAAAACAAATGTGCAAGCCTAATGCTAGCACATTAGGCTAGTATTAGCCTAGTACCTAATGTTAGCCATGTCTTCTAACGGGAGAAATGGCTGGGGGTCTTTTGCCACTACTAAAATCCTTTTTTTTTCTACCTGAGTCACCATTTCACTATTTTTCAAGTTGATTGGTGATGTTACCGCTTCATGCTTCATCTGCAGTAAAGATAAAAACAAGAAAATCCAGATATCACCTTTTTTTCTCTTTGTGCTGCAGGTGATCTCCAAAGGCGACACCGATGAGAACCAAGGCGGAAAGACGAAGGATGCTGACACCAAAGTGACCGTGCAACTGTTTGACTCTGCGCCAATGAACATCACGGTGCGCGGCGACATTCCCTGGACCGACCCCAAGTTCTCCGAGGAGGTGGCTCAGAAAGCGCTGGACCGCTACAAAGCAACCAGCATGTGAGTGGCATGTCTCCACCAACATGTCATGTATGTAAAAGAAATGAAAATCTGCACCTGTAAAATCCTACTTTCTCTTCATTTAATTTTTTTAGTGTCGCTAAATAAGTTTCAGCTGCAGTCCTGCCCGGATCTCCGGCCAGAAAAATCCTCCGAATCCCCGGAAACGCGCCTGGAAGCTAACGCTGCCTAAGCTAGCGCCCCGATCCCAAGCTTCCTCTTCCAGTCCTGCTTTTGCAAAAAAATAAAAGCAATGTAAAACCTGTAAGGTTTAAACGGTATCATTAGTCCTGCTGTAAGAGAATATGTTCAGTAGAAACAGCCTAAGTTTATCTGTAGTCCCTCCTTTTTCCAGGAAGGCCTTGCATTTTATGCTAGCTAGCAAGGCCCGCGCTACAGTAGACGTTTTGTGCCAATACTTTCTGTGTTATTAGGACATAAATTACCATATTTACTTCTGCTGATCATGTGTTTTAGAGACTTTGTATGAATCTGGGGGCTGTTTCACAAAACACAGAAATGCAGGATAAGAGGAGAAAACTGGGCCTGATTTCTTAATTAATCGCCATTTTACTGCATTTTGACACTAAATAATGAAGAGAATTACACAGCACTGGATGGGAAGACAGATTAAATATTTACAATAACCCTATCCGGTGAGGCTGAGTGCACTGCTTTTATGAAATCACAAAGAATGAATGAAAAATCTCATCTTAATCAAGGTTTTGTGAAAAAACTCCAGATCTTTGTGCTCAGACAGGTTTCTAAAAAAGAATGAAATGGTTATTTTTGTGAGCTTAACTGAGTAATTTCAGATAAAAAATTTAAAGTGATTTCTTTTCAGCTGCTCTTAAGATAGCAATAAAGACATTTAATAAACCTGCTAAAACATATTTGGTTTTTGACTCTTTACAGTTTCTACTTCTCTGAACAGATTCTTACCAAAAACATTTATAATTAAACTTTCTACAAAAAAAAATTTCATTTCAGATTAATCCCAAACATCCTAGAAACAAAAAGTTAATTCCTGAGCTTAAAAAGTCAGAAAATTGCTAGAAATGTTCCGATTGAGCTTCATTTCAGAAATTTTCTAGACAAAATCTCAGAAATTGGCAGAAAAACCTAAAATTTATTTTAAATTTTTTTGAAAAAAAAAAATAAACAAAATATTGAAAATTTGGAATTTTAAAAGTAAAAATTTGCTAGAAAAAAAAATACTCTGAGAATTTGCTTTTCTCAGGAATTTTATAGAAAAATCAATGAGTTTGAAAAATTGTACATGTACAATTTTCCAGATCAAAAATTGTCCTCTTTCCATTCTGAGAAAGACGCCATAACTTAAATCTTCCAATTTCTGACAAAATTTCTGGATGATGCAACAAATGAAGGAGCCATGTTTAAAATATTGTGCCGTTTTTTATTTTTGTGTAAAAATCACACAGCTGCTAGTTAATTCTGCAGAGATACAGTACATCCATGCAGTTAAACATCTAGGATCCCACAGCCAAGAGAGAAGGAATTAAATAGAATATTCTTCCGCTGTTAGCCAGCAATTAATGCAAATTTACATATGAGTCCAAAAGTGTGTATCATGTACAATATACAACACAGATCTGGGGAGAAAATGGCATCAAATGGCATCTGAAAGTTCACAGACTTCATGTGAGACTGATTGCTTCTGCCTGTCTGGATTGCCTTTTTTTATTTTGTTTTGTGTTTTTGGGTGGACCGAGGAGGGAGCCGTTGTGCGAGCAAACAATAAATATTCCTGGAAGGTTTTAAATCCGGTTTCCAAACGATGCGCGCGCACAAACACAAACGAGAAGTACACCATCATCCACAACAGCAGGAGGAAAAAAAAAAGAAAAAAAGAGATCAATCAGTTGCTACGGAAACCTGAACACCAATCCAATCAGGGCGAGTAAGGCTTCAGAAAATGATGCTTCACCTACAAAACATTCAGAAAATGAGACATTTCCAGGTTACGTTTAAATGAAAAAAATAAAATAAAGACAAGAAGCTGGTTAAAAATGAATCAAATAAGGATGGAACAAGAGGATGAGTTCAAAGTGCATTTTGGTCGTTCAGGTCTCCCATATCGCCGACTGGTCTCCACTAAGAAAGGGTCACATTTCGCAGATAAAAAATAAAATTAATTCTCCTCTTGAGCTGAGGAACACAGTGAGGAAGGAAGCTCATCAGTACCAACAGAAAAAGGCAGACAGATACCACAAACATACAGCAGACGGTGTTCTGGAAGAGCTACGATACAGAACCGGGTCACACAGCTGCTACGACCGGAGAACAAACAGCTAAAGTCGCTCTGTGGAAATGATTTGCACGTATTTGCATAGCACTGCTTCGCCCGACTGGAAAACAGCAGATTTTTATTTTATGTATTTATTTTACAACACGACTCAATTCCCAATCAGATCTGCAAACGCGATTCTTCATAAACCAAAAAAAGAAAATCTTCAAACAGAACGGCTGGTCCTGCTAACAATGACTTCCCAAAAACCTGCAGCTTGAGGAGAAAAATAATAAAAAAGCTGAAATGTTTTAGACAGAAAATGAAAAGGTATGAAAAAAGAAGAGGATGTGCAGTTTTCATCTTCAAATCAGAAGAAGTGAAGGAGCAACAGTTCAGTCTTCAAGAGTCGAAGCATTCAGTCACAACAAACCTGAAAACATGAAGGGAAAAACAACACGCATAGATCTATGGATGTAGAGCTGACTGGCAGCAGCAGGAAGGACTGAATTCATAATCACAGGATGAGACACCAGCGCAGCTTTCCTCTCAAATTTACAAGTGTTTCTGCGCCGCTGTAGTTAGAAAAAAAGTTTTAAAATTTACTGAAAAAAACCCTCAAATTTTGAGATGTCAATTTTTCTAGAAAGTTTGAGATTAATTTCAGAAATTTTCTAGAAAAAACATGGATTTGTCTGAGTTTCTAAAGTTTAAATTTTTGACTTTCGAAATTTAAAATTTCCATGTTTTTCCTAGAAAATTTCTGAGATTAATCTCAAACTTTCAGATTTTTTTTCCAAGAAATTTCAAACATTTCTGTTTTTTTAGAATAAAAAAAAATTGATTTCAAACCTTCAGATTTTTTTTCAGCAAAACAAACTTCTGTTTTTCTAGAAAATCTTTCTTTTCTTCGGATCTTATGAATTAAATACAAAACTACTAAAGCCACATTCGTCAACTTAATGAAAAAGCAATAAGAGAAGCTTTGGGCGGTCCAATTTTCAGTCTTTATTGCAGCTGGTAGATATTTAAAAACAGTCAATTCTCTTGTCATTCTGCCTAAATCTACAGCAGGTGTGTTTAAAATAATTGTTTAGGATTTGTTTTATAGTGAAGTTCAGTTAAGACCATGTAAGTATTTTATATCTTACAGGCTGCAGCCGACTCTCTTTGTGTGTTTATTCAGCGTAAATGCAGATTAGATGGAGCTGAAGTCGATGTTTTATCAGAAACAATTTTCTGAACCTTTAAATTTGTCACAAGTAGAAAATTGATGTTGGAGGCAGTCCGTCACTTATTACCTTCCCCAAGAGCAGAACATGGAAAGCATTTGTGGTTCAATTCATTACCTAAAATCGAAAAAATCAAACTGCTGTAATATTTAGCTTTTTATGCAGCTTAATAACAGACAGTTTCTCTGACCGGTAATAAATTACATGTTGCATTTTCAGAGTGTGTTTCACGTAGGAAGACTATCGGTGGCGCACCACCTTCAATATGGATTTGTTTTTCGAATTAACACTCACTTCTGTGTAAATAACCATCAAATGTAAACGTGACAACTGGTAAAGGGAAATAAAAATAGCATTTCTATGTTGTTAAGTCTATATTTATACTAAATGAAGACACCAAGAGAGTCATCTGCTCACGGTAAGATGCTAACTGCTTATGATGTCTCCACAGAACCTTACTTCAATTCAAATTTTTTTCTTTGGTCAAAGTTTCATCATGTATTTAAAATAAAAACGGGTCAGATTTTAAACTATTTCGGAACATTATTGACCAGATTTTCATTTCTTTTATTTTTTAATTTTACTGTTTTCCTCCAAAAGTAAACAAATTGTTTCGTTTCCTTAAATTAACCAAATTTTCAACTGCAATTTGGACTTACTGGCGCGAGCCTCTAATTAAGCCGCGTTAAGAGGAACAAAAACAAAACCAGTCACACCAACACAACGATTACACTCCATTTTCAGAAACCAGGAGTTTCATCTTCACGTTTTGCCGTTTTTCATCATCCTCTTCAGAAAAACAAACAAAAAAAAAAGATGTGAAAAGTGCCGGGTGGTGAAATCTGCTCCTCTCTTCTCCGTCTGTTGGTAAGACTGTGCGACAGATAAGAGGGAGAGGATTTCGTCTAATGAAACGCCCGGCGGCCTCCGACCGGGGAAATGACGACGGAGGGCGAGAGGAGCGGAGGGAAGGAGAGCGCCGCGGAGTTACGGCCGAGTTCTGCTCCGCCAGTTTGGTTAGAGGTGGGAGAAAGGCCGGAGCTGCTCCAGTTGCACTTCCAGGGATATCCTCTCCTCCAGCAGGTCCTGGAAACATCGGCAGGAATCAGCAAACAAACACTAACGATCACCAGCAGTAAAGACACGAAATAAAGATGCTTTTGAAAGACACACAAGTAATATTATTATTGATAAGCCACCATGTTGCAAAACTAGTTTGCACTTTTTTTGTTGCAGAAAACTGGCAGTTTTACCAGAAATGTTTTTTTTTCTTGAGATTTTATAATCCGTTTTAATTGTTTTATTCATGTTAAACATTTAAAATGTCTGCAACACTTTATTTGAAAGGGTGTGAATCAGACTGACATGGCACTGTAATAAACCTGTGAATAATGGCACTTTTAATGCAAGGTGTCATTTTTTACCCAATCATGACTATTTTTTAAAATAGTTAAAAAAAAATTATTCTATCGTTTTTTAAACGATAAAATAATTTATTAAATAAACTATTTAGTATTTATTTATTAAATAAACTATTTTATTTAATATAAAAAGTTTATTGAATAAAATAAAGTATTTTATCGTTTATTGCAATAATTTATAGAGAAATTTATCGTCCAGTTAAATGTTTTGTAATATTTTTACCTTCAGTTGTTGCTGCAGTTCACTGTTGAGTCGAGCCAATACTGTGTTCGTCTCCTTGTTTCTTCTGATGGAAGCTTGAATCGCCTTTTTGTCCTTTCCAACCGATCTACAAATACAGAAAATGATTTTTTTTTTCTTTCTTCCTTCCACTAAACTTTCCAAGCTGCAACACTGAAAGCTTTTTAACAGACAGAGGGTTCAGACCTGGAGATGGAAGGCTGAGAGGTGAGGGGCGCAGCGATGGCCCCGGCTTTCTGGGGTCCGATCTGCTCGTCTTCGGGCCGGAGCTCGTCCTCAGACTTCAACCGCCGCCGAACGGGCTTTGGTGGAGGAGCCAGAGGCCCCGACGAACCCTTGGCCTGATGGGAGAGTAAAGCTCTGTCACTGACTGGGATTAACGGTCTAGTTAAAGCACTGTCTTACATTAAATACACAAAACATGTACAAGTATCTTGTTAAAGTGTTCGCAGCTTGTATTTGAACTTTAAAGGTGATCTATTATGTATACAAAACATGCTGAATACAAAATCCTTCTTAGATGATAAGATTTTATTCTGCTCAGTTCTATGAGCCGTTTTACTGCCTCTGTCACTTTAAATCTAAATAAGCTGCTGCTGGCCACGCCCCCAAACTCTACGGTGATGCACATACCATCACCGTAGAGGAAATGGCTGCAAAAAGACGCACAAGTATACAACCGTACATCTTTGAAAAGCAGAAGTGGAGCCTTCTGCACAACCAACAAGAATGCAGTAAGTGGGGTGCTGTAGTGGCGCAGGGGCAAAGCACAACCCTCATATCGAGGCCTTAGTCCTCATGCTGGCAGTCGCAGGTTCGATTCCCGGCCTGGTGACATTTGCCGCCTGTCTTCCCCTTGTCTCGTTTCCCCACTTCCTGTCTAGCTACTTTCAAATAAAGGCCACTAGAGCCAAAAAAATCCTTGAAAAAAGAATGCAGTAAGTGGTTTCTGGGTGGTAAGTCAACAACAAAACGCCCTTTTTTTCCAGCTGCCATTGTACAATGCAACTAATATGTCTATTTAGACAGATAGACATAGATAACTCTAGATAGATAAATATAGACAGAACTCGATATGTCAATTAATATAGACAGAGAGAGATAAATAGATATCTAGCTACCTATCTAGCTAAATTATCTATCTATTTATCCATTCATCTTTACAGCCAGCTGGATGGATGGACAGAGTATTTGGCCTCCTTGGAGCAAAATGGCTCCTTTATGTTATAAACATCTTATCTACCACATAAATTTTATTGTTTCTGATTGTAAAAAGATAAGTAAAAAGGTGGATTTTAATACTTTAGTAAGACGCTGCATAGAGTTTAATAATCGACTTACAGAATTGACTGTAGCCGATGTTCTCTCATCTGCTGGGCCGTCGCTTTTTACCGTTCTTAAAGGGCCAGCTCCCTCTGATATCTTGTCCGCCTGTTGGCGCACACACAACAAAGTCAGTACTTTTAGTAACCACACAGAAAATTGAAACACTTCTTAAAACGTCTTCACAAGCACAACGAAGTAAAGAATGTGAACACCTGCGGCCAGGTGCGAGCGTACCTGCCCCGCCTCGCTGTGTTTGTCGATGTCCGGCAGGCTGGACGGCTGCTCAGACGCAGCAAACGCCTGAAACTGGCTGAAGTCGGCGAAGTTGGGCTGCTGAGGAATCTGCTGCGGGGAGGTGGTGGTGAGAACAGCGCCCCCTGCAGGGACCCCCTCTGCCTCCACACGGTGCCCAGTGAGCGGTACCGACGACTGCAAGCGGACGGGTCAGGGAATTGATCAGTGGAAGTAAAAGCAGTTTGCTTTTGGTCTTTTAGCTCAGTTACCTGTGTGGGCAGCGGTCGAGGCGGCACCGCAGGAGGAAACGCTATCGTAGACGGCTGGGGTTGGCCTGGCGCCGTTGAGGCAGCAAAGGTGCGATTCATGTCCAGAGACGATGAGCGAGAGTGGGACTGCTGGGGCCGAGGAGGCGGAGGGGGCGGGGCTACGACCTTCAGCGCCTCTGGAGACGCACCTGACTGAGATCTGAATACAAACAGCTCACTTAACGGACAACTGGGTAAAACATCCACAGGTGGTTCTGCAGAATAAAATCGTTTCCTGACATGGGATCCCCTCCCATGTCTAACTACATGAATGCATGAGAATTGCAGATGAGATTTTACTACATTACTCGAGTGTAATTATGCTAATAAAAATGAAATTATTTAAAATTACAGAAAATAATTCAAAGTTTTGCTCTAAACTATAAAATAGCAAAAACAGACCTTTGCCTGGTGATTGGTTCCTGATCCGACGTGAAAGAGTCCGAGCTGCTGTAGCCATCACCTACAGGAGAGGAAAAGAATAAAATACTGATTTATTACTGTTATTGATGATGTCTTGTATAAAGTAAAATGCAACAAAATGTCCTGTTCTGAAACGTCTCACAAACCCTAAAGGCCTGACTGATCACAGAACAAAAACACAAAAAAAATCCCCCAATTTTAATATTTAACAGATAAAATATAAGTCAACCTTTCATTTCAAATACAAAAATGAATAACAAATCAAAACAAATACTCAAATTAAATGCATAAAATCAAAGTAGACAGAAAATTTACAAAAAAGAGAAAATCTCTAATTTTCACAGCATATTTTCTGGCATTTAGTGAATGGAAATAATTTTGGTGATTTTAACTGAAATAAAAGAAGGTTAGTTTGATTTAACTTTAGATAGTGAACAAAATGTCTTTTTACAGAAATCAGGCACTTTCCAAACCTTGAAAATACCCAACACAAGCATTTTCAAGGATTTTATGAACCCTGAAAACAAAACAAAAAAACAACACACCACTGATCCCTTTATTTCAAAACCATTTTCTTTTTCAATGCCATAATTAGTAAATAGTGTTACTAATTGTGTTAATAATTAACACAAATTAATTAACTATTAATTTGTGTTAATAATAGTTTCAGTATAAATAAATATTTTTTCACATTATTAATGTATCTAAATATTCAACCATCAAAATAAAATAAATTCTACCAATCCGTTTGACTCCTTTTTCAATGATAAATTCAGTTAAATCCACAAATTTGTTTTGATTTGAACCAAATTTGTAGTCAGTCTGACCACCTTTAGTTAAAATGACTCAAAAAGCCCATAAAATAAATTTTTTAACCAGAACTACAATTAGTTTGTCAAATTAAGAATACTGACTAAAACATTATGAAATAAAAGTTGCATATTTTCATTTTTTCCTGAAGTCTCCATCCTTCCTGAGGAGCTTTAGCGCCACCTTTTGACCACTCACCGACAGTGTTGGCAGCTACAAACTTCATGGAAGGAGGCAGTTTGGTTTCTTCAGACAGTTCTGGCGGTTTTGCCAGTAGAGGACTAGTAGGATGATTGTGATCTGGAAAAAACACAATGAAAACTTCCTGAAAAGTCAACAGAAAATATGTTTTCATGAAATAATGAATTCAAAAAAATTATTTTCCCTGCAATGCTGTAAAGTAGCATTTGCTCTCATATATTTTTTTTGTCAAACAGAAATGTTTACATCGATAGATGAAGAATTAGGTCAAATAAGCAACAAATATTAACGCTAATATCTGGTTAAATTTAATACACGAGAAAATTATTAGCATCTCTGTTTAGATGATTCTTGGCAAGCTTCACTTTCCTCAGTCAAGGTCAAAGTTACAGTAGAGAAAAAAATAACAGACAGGGGAAAATTACATTTATGAAAAGTCTCAAGGTCAAAACTGAAGCGAAGAAAAAACAAAACTTCTCACTTTTGCTCAAAATTTTGGGGAAATACTCTGCAGATTCAGCAATCAGTTTCTGAATTTAACAAAATTTGAAGACAATAATCCAAAGAGTCCCCCTCTTAATGCCTCAAAAAGAAAAATGATTTGGAATGACCTAGTAAAAGTTCAGACTCAAATTAACTCAGATGGCATAATTTCTTCATTAAATTCTTTAATATTGCCAAATTAACAACAAATCTGCAATCAAGGAGTGGAATAAAAATTCCTTTGTGGCCGTTTTATCCTGCGCAGGTCGTGGCAGCATCATTGCAGCATCGTGGCAGCATCATTGCAGCATCATGGCAGCATCGTGGCAGCATCATTGCAGCATCGTGGCAGCATCACATCAGTATCGTGGCAGCATCACGTCAGAGCAGCATCACTCTGCAGCTCGGTCACCTTTTAATTTGTTCTTAAGTTTTCTGGTTGCTTAATTGCTTTTTGGAGCAATTATTCACTCCAGTTTCTGATGATGTGCCACTTTAAGGATTTTTGTTCCTTTTCTTTTTACTGTCAGACAGTTGTCATGTGTAACCATGGCAACAGCATGTCCAAATAACACCTGAACTACTTCCATTGATCCATTCCATTGGTTCGGTTTCTGGTACAAATATCTTAGTGCACTTAGAAAAAGACAACTAACTTAAAATAAAGTTTTCAGCAATATATACACACACTTGTTTTAAGTAAATAATTCCTTTAAATTCATGTAAAAGTTCTAGTTCTACTGGCAGATAAATTAACTTAAAACTTGGTTAAAATCTCTTGTTACAAGTGAAATAATCTGCCAATGAAACAAGAACTTTTACACCAATACTTAAAACAAGCTCCTATGTCTTACTAAAAAGATATGTTTCTATTAGTTTTGTCTTATTTCAAGTGTAATAAGATATTTGCACTAAAAACTAGACCAAAATACTTTTCTGTTTTGCCTCCCACTCTGGAAATCTGAAGATTTTTCCACAATCAGAGAGGAAGTTAAAATCAGACGTTTTAAAAAGCTTCAAACTTGAGCCAAAAAATGTAAATTTAATCACAATCTTATCCTTGGAATGCAGGGAAACAAAACGGTGGGAACAAAGCAGAAAACAGAGGAAAGTGGTACCACTGCCCGTCCTCTTCAGCTCCATCTCCTGCATGTGAATCTTGCTGGGAGTCATCCGGATGGGGACTGGGTGGACGATGGCTGTGTCCTGGAAGACACGAGTCCACATAATGTACTCAAGGCTAAAGCAGGCAGTTTGATTCTTTCATTGCCTCAATTTAGTCGCTTATAATAACCATTTCAAACACAAAGTATCATTTTACGAGCATAAATGCTCGAGCACAGGATTTATTTTTTAGGTTTTTAAGGAATATCCAGTTTGCTGGAGGAAAACGAGCCGATTTCCTACAGGAGTTGAATCAACATGCACAGAGAGGATGATACAGATAGAAAAAGATCCAGGAAGGGTTAATGTCTGTGCATTACTCTGTGAAACCGTGCATGCCAAGTGATTGACTTACAGGGTCAGCTGGTGCAATGTTAGAGTCAAATTGGGTCAGAGTTTGTGAGCTGGAGGAGCGCTCGCTAAACGTCTCCCACTGCTGCAGGAGACAGACAGTAAGAAGAAAAAAAATACAACAAACATGTCAGTCAGCCGGAAACAGTGACATCACACTTTTATTGAAAAATCCTCGAGTTTGGGCACGACTGTGGAGGCTAAGCTACGGTCACGGTCCCAAAGAGGGCAGGAAGAGGTGCTGAATTAGCAATAATTATGTTTAATGATGAGGAAGAAGAGATGAAATCTTGAGTAATTAGGATGAATCAAATGCAAACCAAGCAAAGAGCAAACAGAGGTTTGTGTTTAAAAGTGTCAAAATGTAGAAGTGTGAAGGTTGAACCTCGTTGCTCTGGTTCATCTCTGGCCAGGCCTGGTTGAGCGAAGGCATGGAGGGCGATTTGCTGGGGGTGACCTCCACCGGGGAAGCAGAGTACCCGACTTCAGCCGCCGGCTCGGGAACTTCTGGACACGAAAAGACCAGGAAGCGAAAAAACCAATGAAATTAAAACCTTAATTTCCTGGGGACAGAGCAGCAAGACAATTTAAATCTTTAAAACATTAAACCTGAATCACATAAAACAGTTTTCTGTCATTCATAAGAATAAAAACAGAAATAGCTACAAAATCTGAGCTCCGGCTACCAACAAAACACTGAATCACATATTTAGGCCATTAACAGGTTCAAGTAAAGTCACAACATTCGTTACATTTTCAGCTGCTGTGGTTCGTTTTCACAGTCAAACGATCCAAACTAATTAAAAAGCTGCTCCCCTCCTCGCCCGTGGGGGCGCTGCACCAAGAACTACTGATGGAAACAACATGGAATCCTCTGAAGAAGACAAGTTTACTTCACAAAACGTAAACAAAAACGGAGTTGTTAGCGGTTGTAGGATTTCTGTTTTGTCTTTGCTGAAACATTCTGGGTTGTATTTACCCAGAATGCTTTGCACTGTAGTCCGCTAGAATTAGAAACAACAAAACTACAACACTGCTTTTGTTTTCAAGAATTTCTTTAATGCAAACGAAAGGGACTCCTTTAGTCACTTAGCAGAGAGGTGGCCGAAGTGCCGTTCGGGGGCCATATGTGGCCCTTGGACACCCCGGCCTTAGCTTATCATCGAGTCTTTGCTTATGAAAATGCACATCAGTTTAAACAGATGAGTCAGCAGAATATGATCAAACCTGCTGAGTCGTCCAGATCGATCAGCTTCGGCATGAGGCTCTCTGGAAGTTTTTCTGGAAGGTCGTAGCCGTTTTTTCTGGCCACGACGAGGTGAAAGGCCGCGCAGAACTCGTCCAGGGTCAGAGCTCCGTCTTTATCGAAGTCCGACAGCTCCCTTCAAACAGCAGTAAAAACAGCATCGGGTTTGGAGTCCTGAGTTTGAATGCAATGCTGCAGGAAGCATGAGCAATAATAATAACTCACCAAATATGTGACAGCTCTAAAATCGGTAGCTTTGACTTAGTGAAGAACTCTTTCGCGGCTGAACCTGAAACACACAAAAAGTGACGTTTAAAACACTGTTTTTGTTTCGACCTACATCATTTGTGAGGCTCTATGTTTTTCCTACCAGGTATTAAGCCAGTGAGGTCCGGCTGAATGGTTTTGAACTGGTTGATGTAATACTGTCTCTGCTCGTCGGTGATTTTCCAGGGATCGTCGAAGCCGCTGGACTGTCGCTGGATCTCATTGGTGGTTGCAGCCGAGGCCACGGTTCGTATCGTTGTGCTTTCCTACAGGCGACACGACCGTAGTTACAAACCAGCAAAAACCTTTTACTGTAAAGTCAACACTGAAGACAAATTTCAAGAAAGAAAAATGTCAGTGGCTTGAAACATGGAGATGGTTTTTATGTCTCAAAAACTAAAAATGGAAGTGAAGTCTGCCTAAAATTAGACACCAGGTTTTATTTGAAGAGCTAAAATAGCTGCCGAGTCTCAGCTCAGCTGCGCCAGCTGACGAAGCAGAGGCAGAAAGCGCTGACTGATGTTTAGACACAATTGTGGTTTGCATTTCTCATGTTTTATGTTTGCAGCAACTGCTGCAGCCGGTTTCTGATGAAAGACGTCTGAGCTGCATCACTACATCTGCAGACATTTTTATTTTAAATACATTTAAAATCAAAAGTTCCTATGCATTTCTGTGCATATATTGGATTTTTAGACTTTTCTCTGCTTTGTCTTTGCAAATTTTTCTTATGAATTTATGGAAATTATTTCTACAGCGGCCATGTTTTAATATATGAACATAAAAAATATAAATGGACAGCAGTCCTGGTTGGACGTCAGTTGGTGTTAAATGCATGTTATGGTTCAAGAAACAAAAATATTCTCTCTTTATTTTCCAATGAACAAAAAAAAATCTGGAAGGATTTGGATTTTACTAGAGATCTATTGTGATTTTTCTTTTAAATGATCATTAAAGAAGGTTTTGTCTTTACAGATAAGATTATACAACACAAAAACCACTTCATATTGAGACTTTGTTCAAATATACAAATAAAAATTATTTAATAGAATTTATTTACTTATTTATAAATACAGAAAATCCAGTAGGGCTGCACATTATTGACAAGCAATACTATATGCGTTACTATTGGTTAAGACTTGAGAAAAATAAAATAAAGTCTGAACATGAGTCAAACTTTTGCCAGATAGAAAAGAGAAAAAAAACCTACATAAAATATGTAAAATTAAATAGATCTGCCACAACAGAATGTAAGGAAGGATATTAGGAAGTGAAATAGTAATAATATGCAAAAATCATACAAGAAATTAAAACATGACAACAAAAAACATTAGGTATGGATACAGTGCTGTTATTAAAGAGTCAAAATAGAGTTTTGTTTGTTTTCTGAACATATTGAAGCTGGCTACAGACTGACTAGGTTCTAAATCTTCAGAGAGACGATTTCTACACAGATTTAAACAACATCGAAGGATTCAAAATGGCTAACATCACGTAAAGTGACGGCTGGGACTTTAAAAGAAGTCAGATTAGTGGCATGTTTGCTGCCGTACCTGGACTGATGACGGGTGCATTGCTGGCAGCATGCTGGAGGGCGGCGTGTCTGCTGTGAAACTGACCCAGCTTTCCTGGCTTGGGGGAAGAGGAGGAGGGGGCGAGTGAGACGACCACATGCCATCACCGGTCACTGGCCCTGGCAAGAAGGAACCACAGGAAAGGACGTTGAAGCCCTCAGACGCCCTGGTTAACACACGCGGTTTGGAGACGGACTTCTGCGGCCGTCACCTGTTTGTGGTTCTCTGAACTGCGCCCACACAGCTCCGGTTGCAGCCACCACTTGTTGCCTGTCTGCGTTCCCTCCGCTGTGTTGCCGTTTGTGCTTTCTCCAAGAGTGAGGGGACGTGGGGGGGGACTGGTGCGGGGAGATGACCGGGGACGTCGGTTCAGGCTGGGAATCACATGGAAGCAAATCGGGACAAAATATTAGCTGACAAAACAATACAAATCTATAGAATCTGTAGTAGAATACACCATTTGAAGTGATCTAATCAACTGTACTACACATTGAAGGATGCTAACGGTGACCTATTGTGCTTTTTGAACAGGTTAGGATAGGGCTACATGTTCATAAAAATCGTTATTAGATAATTAGATTTTAGTTTTGAGTCATTTTAGGGCCTCTGTCACTTTAAATCCAAATAAGCTGCTGCTGGCCCCCAAAATCAACATTTACACTCGCATGTGAAAATGGCTGCAAACAAATGCACAATTAAACAATCGTACATCCTTGAAAAGCAGAAGTGGAGCCTCCTGCACAACCAAGAAAAAAGCAGCAAGTGGTTTGTGGATGGTAAAACAACAACAGAAGAAATTAATCAGTGACTTAACATACTTATTTATATTTCAACAGGTTCCACATAATTGGGTTTCAGTGAAGATGTTTTTTCTTCTCTTTCCAACCAAAACTCTTTTGAACCAGGTTTGATTTACGGAAAGGAGTTACCAATTACCCAGAGATGGAGAAACTTATAGAAACTCCCTACAGCAGAGACGGGTGGACGGCACCATCTACCTGACTGATAAGATACAAAAGGAGAATTGTATGCGTCAAGTTTCCCTTCTCTTCTTCCTTTGTCTCTCTTGCTTTTCTTTTCTCAGACGCTGATTTTCTAAAAAAATATCTAAAGACAAATGCGCATTTTTTCGATTGATTCAGTGTATCGCTCTGTCCCAGAAGAAAAAAGACTTTTCATAAACAGTAACTTAACTTTTTTGTGTTATTCTGACAAAGCAAACACTGTTTCAGTGCTTATAGTAGTGCTGGAATTCCAAATGGGTTGCTAGGAAACGAGCTGGAGCTCTTCTGGGGTTGCTAGGTAACGAGGCAGGGCCTGCTGATTTGTGACATTTTTTTTAATGGCTCATTTTCCAGACACCAAAAAAACATGGGCATTTTTTTTAGGAGAAGCAGAAACATTTCACAGCAAAAACACAAAATCTTACCAAGTATTTTTTTGTCTAGTTTTTAGTAAAAATATCTTAGTAAACTTGGAATAAGACAAAACTAACTCACAAGTAACTTTTTAGAAAGCTGTAGGAGTTTTAGGTAAATAATTTCTCCATGTTGATGACAAAGAAGCAGTTCCATTGGCAGATTGCTTAATTTATAACAAGACACTTTTCATATAAGTAGTTCAATTATCTGCTAATAGAACAAGCATTTTTTCATCAATATTAAGGAATTATTTACTTAAAACAAGCCTCTATGACTTGCTGAAAAGTAATTTTTAAGTTAGTTTGTCTTATTTTAAGTGTCCAATGATATTTGCACTATAAACTAGACCCAAGATTTTATATTTTTGCAGTGAAACGAAAGTACAAAAACATGCAAAATGTGAAATTTGCATAACAGCTCCTCTTTAGGGCATTCAAAGCAGATCAAAGGTGAATTATCTGCTTCATTTCACATGTAGGATGTTCAAGTGAATCAGCATTTCAAAACGCGCAGAGATAACCGGCGTGTAAAAGATCTACTTGGCCGATTGGAAAGTCAAAACACGGAGAAAGCAATTTGAGCAACAAATCATAAAACACCCACAGGAAAATGAAATAGTAATACTTCAGAAGCTAATCTGTAGTGGCTGCAGGCTTCAGATGCTGTATATCACTCTTCAACACACTAGTAAAAGTCATCCAGATTTACTATCCGAGTGGTTTTACTGGCAAACAACCTGAGAAATCAGAGTATTTGCCGCCTTGTTACCAACCTGCGCTTCTATGCTGGGCGCCAGGGGCTGGATGACCTCGTGGGCAGGAAGTGAAGTGGAGGAAGGAGGGCCTTTCTTGTTCTGGTGACCCCGACCCGGCGGTCTGGGTATTAAAGCAGTTCCGGGCGCCGGGTATAAGCCTTGGCTGTCTGCGTCCTGGTACAGGGCAGCGTGCCTCGCTTCTGCCTCGTTCTTCCCCACCACAAATCGGGGCAGCGGCAGATCTTTGACTGACAAGAAGTAAAGGAAAAAGTGAATTAAATCAAATCAAATCCAGGTGTTTTAACACAAAAAGTGAGGATCAAATCTCTTTCCAAAGGCGCTGAAAATGTGTCTGTGAGTAGTCCGTCTGCGCTTTGAGCTGAGTCATACAGTTGTAGACATCAGCTGACGATATTACAGCTTGTAAAATGAGGGAAAGCCATAAAATGGGAACAGTATGGAGATTTTTGCTTCCTCAAAATAAAACGCACTGATCTGTTCAGCACAGCTCAGCTTATATGTGGGAAATTAAAAGATTACAGTGAAACATGAAAGTTAATATTTGCTCAGACGTGTTCAGTTTCATCTTAAGTGTTTAAATAGAAACGGCAATAAAACAGGAGGAGAATAAAAAGAAGAGGGCAAAACCTGGTGAACCATAAACGGGTTTAAAGCGACCATAAACGGTGTGAAAAGAATCAAACTTAGTTGACCCTTGGATGATGGAGTGACAAATATAAAAAAAAAGTACTTAAAATGTTAGAATCCACAGAAACTAAGCTGCATCGGCTCGATTGGAGATCATAATTACAACATTTGACTCATTTTTCAGTTGGTGCGGTTTGCTTTCTCACTGCACAAATGAGTCAAATGAACCAAAACCTTTTGAAAAACCTCTTCCCCTCCTTGCCTGTGGGGGCGCCGCACCAAAAGCTACTGAAGGAAACGACATGAAAACCTTTGAAGAAGAAACGAGCACAACTAAAATGGAATAACATCAGTGTTTATCGGTTTAGGGTTCTTCTTATGTTTAGTAAAAGACAATGACTCCCGAGGAGTTTGTTTTGGTTGTATTTACCCAGAATGCACTGCTCTGTAGTCCTCTTCCTGATTTTGGAATGATTTGCAGTTCAATTGGCGTTCAAACTGCAACAGATTTCACTCCAATTGAAAGTGGTAGGTGTGTAATTATAATGAAAATATAGAGTCAGAAAAATGTGGGTTAATCGTAACAAATATTTTCATTTGTTGAATCTTATTGGGAAGTTTTTCACGAGAAAAAGGAGATTGAACCTAACAGCTGGACTGTCTTTACTAAATCAGCGTTGATAAAGTAGAAACGTTGCATTAATAAAACAACCTGAGTTCACATTAACTCCACCTGTTTGGATATTATGGGTGTGAGACTGAACATAATCAATATTATCATCACAATTTTCAGAAATGGCTGTAGTCTTCGGATATTGTGCAGCTTTATTTTAAGAGATTAAATGAAGGCTTAAATTTCTGCTCCATCATCAGTCTGGACAACTATTCTGAAGATCTGATTATAGAAATAAATTGAATATACCTAGCAGAGCTCCTACTGCACATATGCAAATCAAATCAGGGCTCTTTCCGCTCTTGAAAAGCCAAATTTAATTTAGAAATATATATATATATATATCCATGATCCATTCTGTTGCCTTGGGTTGTTAAAAATATATGCATCTTAGTTTAAGATATAAAGAAATGTCAAAAAAGAAGTATTTTCTGTAAAACTCAAAAAATAAATCAGCTGAAGCAGTTGGAGAGGTTGGATGCTTCTGCTGTTTTTTGGAACGTCAAACATTTAATTATTGAGGAATAAAAGTAACTTTTTTAACCAGAACGCCTTTATTCAGCATCAACTGAATCAGGAATCTTAACTTCAAAACGTCCACAAAGTTAATAACCTCCAGGAGGTACAATGTATCGTTTTATAGCAAAAGGAAGTGGTCGCTTCGCTTCCTCAAATGTTCAAATGATGAAATCATCGCAGCGTGTTGCAATATTTCAGGGGCCGACATGTAACTCAGAGTTAGAGTGAAAACTTTGGGTGCTTTATGCAAACAGGAAACCATGTTGCAAAGATGTTCATTCATACTACAGCTACAACGTTTTATATATTTTATTCTGATTTCTGTAACACAGCAACATAAAGTTGTGCATAATTGCAAAGAGGAATCAAACAATCAAATTTTATTTGTACAGCACATTTCAGCAGCAAGGCATTGCAAAGTGATGCAGAAAGTCATAGAAACAACCAGAACATTACATTAAGTCAAATGCCATCATTAAATTCATAGTTAATTACGTTTCAAATGCAACTTTAAACAGCCACTCAGTGTTTCAGCTGTTTTACAGTTTTCTGGAAGTTTGTTCCAGATTTGTGGTGCATAGAAGCTGAATGCTGCTTCTCTCCACCAGATCTGCTGAGCTTTTCGCATGTTGATGTTAAAAATAATTTTTTTACCCTTTGCTACAAATGATGAACTGCAGGAATACTGTGTTGCTGCATTTTAGGCAATAAAATGTTTATTTTCTTATTTATAAAAGGAATTTAATTGTTTATTTGCATCTTTTAATGTATTTATAATATTGTGTAAAAAAAAGCTTAAATGAAAAATGTGCAAAATGAGAATGGTCAGCATAATCGATACAATAATTGATAACTAAAGTCACTTCATTGGAGCAATACCTGTCACAATAACACATATTGCTGAATGATAATTATTGCAATAAATTATAATTGTTTGGGAACAATTTTAAAGTCATAATGCCATAAGTAGCTTTAGTTTTGCAAAGAACATGTCACACTAGAACCGGATATTTCAAATATCCAAAACAAACAGAAATAAAAACCACTTATAACCGAAACCCTAATCGAAATGGATTATGATGTTACTATAAACAAATTGCCAGTCATTGTGTTTGACAAAAGATCAATTTTCTCTTTTTTTTAATTGAAATTACAACCATTCCCTATAAAACTCTGAATTTAATTCAGTTGTTTCAAAACAAAGTCAGACTCTACTTACAAACTGGGAAATTTTATTTTCCACAGGCAGTTTACGTTTGAAGTAAACGTCATTGTTTACTGTGTTCCTGCTCCATATGCAAACAGCAGAGGCTTTAATAAAAAGTGCCGACAATGAGGATATTCAGGTTTGGACTCACCCGAATTGAGGCTTTCCACCCTGAGGGGCAGCCCAGACTGGGCGATGGCGATGAGCTTCAGCGCGATGTAGAACTGGCTCCGTCCGAAGTGACCCAGTCGAGTGGCTCCACACAACTCTGTGATCTGAACACACACACCCACACGCACGTACGCACGCACCCACACACACGTACGCACGCACCCACACACACGTACGCACGCACCCACACACACGTACGCACCCACACACACACGTACGCACCCACACATACGGGTTTTGGTGAATTAGAGGGACAATTTTTTCAAACCAGTTTTTTGCAACACTAAACAGTCACCTCTTTCCACTTATGCTAGAAAGATGTAGTAAGTCGTCAAAAATCTTGTTTGAGCTACACAACATAGATCTCACTTGAAAATTTAGATACACACATCAGAACTCAAAATACAAGAACCTGATGCAATGCTGTATTAAAAGGACAAACGATAATGAGGTGATTGGCTCCGCCCATGACACCACCAGTAATTGTCAGGGCCAACTTTATTTATCAGGACCATGGCATACACATACAAAAAACATTACATTCATGTGTCCAAACATGGAAAATGACTCTGAATCATCTATGGAATCAGGAACATACTCCTTCTGATGATGCCACCTCACTTGACCTTTGTAAAGACCTGTTAAAGATTAAAAACATATATATTTTGTATACATTGAAAGCATTTCAGCAAGGATATTTCTACTAAAAGCTTACCACTTGAAGTTCAGTGATGTCCTCCTTTTGGTTAACATAGCACTTTTTGTGCCCGGACTGGTTGCAAACTAGACAGACAAAAATAAGAATTGACAAAGGAAGGTAACATGGTAAATATTTAAAAAGTTAGTGCTGCAGCATGACTCAATTTCAACATACAGCACAGCTACACATGGAACAATTTTTTTAGAAATTCCTGTGGAATCGTATTCAAAAGATGAACACAATTCCCATTCTCAATAAAAATTACCTTTACATCTCACACCACTCCATGTCAGAGGTGAAAAAGGTCCTTCACATGAAAGATTTTTCTAAACTTGAGATCATGATCTCATCCCTTAATTAATTATCTTAATGAAGGTAATTCTTACCTTTATCGTAAGATAAGAATTTGATCCTGACATTTGTGTAGTATAGAGTATCAAAGACAATGAATTGTTGTTGTGATTCATTGGCTTTAAATCGTAATAACCATGTGTTTAAACAGTACTTAATATTCTCATGACTGTTTTAGAAAATAAAAGGTCATTAGAGATTAAACTTCCCTCAGGTGAGATGCCTAAAAAATAATTTGCATGCATCCAAATCAGCAGCCTGACAAGGCATCCCCAAGGAGAGCTAAAATGAAGGGATGAACACTGAATAGTGTTTAAAAAAAAATAAATAAACAATGCCCACCTAATGCATGAAATGTCCAGTTGAGTATTACACAAGCTGTGTGTTGTGCCTTCTATGTAACTTTCATTCTTTTGTACTTGTAATTTCAAAACCCAGTCCTCCTTATTCCTGCACTTTACATTTTGAGTATTACATAGGACCTGTGTGTATGTGCGCTTCTAAATGTAACTTTCATTCTTCTGTACTTGTAATTTCAAAACTCAGTCCTCCCTTTTTATGCAGCTTACAGATCAAGCATTGCACACAAGACCTATGTGTTTGAACAGTACTTTATGTCATTTCAAAGACTTTATTTTAGAAAATAAGTTGGCCGTTGGAGACCAAAATTACCTCTGGAGGGTTGGATGAACAGGATCTGCATGCATCCACATCACTAGCCTGACACAGTTCATCTTTGGAAATCTGAAATGTAAAAAAACACTCACTTAGTGCAAGTTTGTTCCCAATGTAGAAAACAGTCCTCCCTATTCCTGCAGCTTACAGATCAAGCATTGCACACAAGACCTATGTGTTTGAACAGTACTTTATGTCATTTCAAAGACTTTATTTTAGAAAATAAGTTGGTCGTTGGAGACCAAAATTACCTCTGGAGGGTTGGATGAACAGGATCTGCATGCATCCACATCACTAGCCTGACACAGTTCATCTTTGGAAATCTGAAATGTAAAAAAACACTCACTTAAGTGGCAAGTTGTTGTTCCCAATGTAGAAAACAGTCCTCCCTATTCCTGCACTTTACATTTTGAGTATTACACAGGACCTTTGTGTATGTGCGCTTCCAAATGTAACTTTCATTCTTCTGTACTTGTAATTTCAAAACTCAGTCCTCCCTTTTTATGCAGCTTACAGATCAAGCATTGCACACAAGACCTATGTGTTTGAACAGTACTTTATGTCATTTCAAAGACTTTATTTTAGAAAATAAGTTGGTCGTTGGAGACCAAAATTACCTCTGGAGGGTTGGATGAACAGGATCTGCATGCATCCACATCACTAGCCTGACACAGTTCATCTTTGGAAATCTGAAATGTAAAAACACTCACTTAGTGCAAGTTTGTTCCCAAATGCAGAAAACAGCCCTCCCTATTCCTGCACTGGACATTTTGAGTATTACACAGGACCCATGTGTATGTGCGCTTCTAAATGTAACTTTCATTCTTTTGTACTTGTAATTTCAAAACTCAGTCCTCCCTTTTATGCAGCTTACAGATCAAGCATTGCACACAAGACCTATGTGTTTGAACAGTACTTTATGTCATTTCAAAGACTTTATTTTAGAAAATAAGTTGGTCGTTGGAGACCAAAATTACCTCTGGAGGGTTGGATGAACAGGATCTGCATGCATCCACATCACTAGCCTGACACAGTTCATCTTTGGAAATCTGAAATGTAAAAAAACACTCACTTAGTGCAAGTTTGTTCCCAATGCAGAAAACAGTCCTCCCTATTCCTGCACTTGACATTTTGAGTATTACACAGGACCCATGTGTATGTGCGCTCCAAATGTAACTTTCATTCTTCTGTACTTGTAATTTCAAAACTCAGTCCTCCCTTTTTATGCAGCTTACAGATCAAGCATTGCACACAAGACCTATGTGTTTGAACAGTACTTTATGTCATTTCAAAGACTTTATTTTAGAAAATAAGTTGGTCGTTGGAGACCAAAATTACCTCTGGAGGGTTGGATGAACAGGATCTGCATGCATCCACATCACTAGCCTGACACAGTTCATCTTTGGAAATCTGAAATGTAAAAAAACACTCACTTAGTGCAAGTTTGTTCCCAATGTAGAAAACAGTCCTCCCTATTCCTGCACTTTACATTTTGAGTATTACACAAGACTTGTGTGTTTGAACAGTAGCTAATATAATTTCAATTACTTTTATTTTAGAAAATAAGTTGGTCTTTTTGACCAACATTACCTCTGGAGGGTTGATTGAACAGGATCCGGATGCATCCATATCACCACCTCATCTTCATCTTTGGAAATCTGAAGTGAAGGGATGTACACTGAATGAGTCCATACTTCTAAATATAAAAGTAAAGTCCACCTATTGTATGAACCTGTCCAGCTGATTGTTAAACAGAACCTTTGTGTATTGACAGTGCAAAATATATCACCCGCTTGAAAATGTTCATGAATATGAGAACACATTTATTTACAGATTCTAGCATTTTGGATAGTACTGTACAAGTTGAAATTGTGGTCTGATTAAGTCTTTCTCCAAAATCTGTTTCTTAGGCACTCTGCTAATCACTTCTTGTTCTCAACTACAATGAAACTCTGTACTACAACTTGATAGATCCTTCAAAAATGTCTTCAATGCTAATAGTATGATTTGTGCTAGTATTTTCACAACTCACCTTTAAATCAATCAATGTATTTTACACCAAATCCTTATCTTCACCTAAGGAGCAGCAATAACTGGCATCATGTTTTGCTCGCCAAGACCTTATTGCTGACATCTCCTGCAAAGATCAGAGTGATGTTGTTGAGTAACAACAAGATATTGTACAGGGTGTCAAACTCCAGGCCTCGAGGGCCAGTGTACTGCAACTTTTAGATGTTGTCTGGTCCAAAACATCTGATTTATGACTGAATTAGCTTCTCAGTGCAGTTAAGTTGATGACCTGCTGATGACCACCCCATTTGGTCCACCCATGCAGCATCAGAGACACATCTAAAAGTTGATGGACACCAAAAACCTTGCGTTTTACACCCTGCTGTACACAATATGATTTGATGTTGTATGCGAAAATGCTGTACTGAAGTACACAGTATTACATAGTTGGCTTTCTATCGACAAGTTCTCAAAACCTTCAAACATTAAACCATTATCTTAATAGTAATGATTATTACCTAGGATAATTTGTACCTGTAACATAATATCACTCACTGATACACAGAAAATGACCAAATACAGTTTTGTCTAATTCTGGAGTGAGCTACCTTCCTTTAAACTCTGGTACACTGGCTAACATGGTTAGTAATAACTAGCTAAACTGCAACAAATCAGATGCTTTGGTGTATCCAAAGATCAAGTAACCTATACCATTCTGCAAGATTACAAAACAATATGTACTTAAATGTATTATGAGATTCTGTATGAGTCTTACCTCTTCCTCCACGCAAAACGAATGAAACAAGTGTTCAATTAACACTAATGGCTTGCATCTGGACTTGACGGGCTGTACCATGTTGATAGAGGAGGAGGGGTTCAAGAAAGGAGAATTCCATTTTGTTTCTGAAGCACATAAGGTCTGATATTTTTTCAAGAACAAGAAAACAAATGTATTTGAGTAATATTTTGTAAATTTCATTCAATATTTCAAAGTTAAATAGTTTATCATTCATTTTTCTTTAATTAGGAGGCAACAGGCAGATGGTATCTCCCACCAGCAATGTTTAATCCTTTATCAGGAAAGTCACTTTTAATCATTTCTGTTCAATCAATTCATCAAGTTTATTTGTATAGCACATTTCAGCAGTAGGACAGTTCAAAACACTTAATATCATAAAAACAAAAACTGTTGTCTAATGGCAGATACAACACCTACAGAAAAAGGTTGTCTGGTGTACCTGCTTACAGACAATTTAGAATACCTAGACAATCTGCATGTATGCAGAGTAGTGACATTGAGATAACGACAAAATATCAATCTTTAAAGTTTTGTGCTAACAGTAAAATAAGTAATCACAATATTTTTGGCACTTTACATATTTTTTTATATTTGTAATTCTGTATTAGTCCAGGAGTGATTATCCCTTCTTTCAAATTCAAAATTACTTTATTGATCCTAAAAGGGAAATTAAATTTAAAAAAGCTTGGGTCCTTTAACACAGGCTTTGGAGCGTGAGTGGTCTTCACAGTATATTAGCAGTTCCCAAAGGTGTGCTTCTTTGTATCAAGAGGTCTGATGTATCTCCAGGTATTTGTTTGAGACACTTTTCCAGTTTAGAGGTCATTACCCCAAGGGTTTCAGTGACCACAGGCACCACTATTGCGTCAACTTCCATACTCTTTATAACCTCCTAAGACCCAAACTCTATCATCTTATGTCTTGGAGTTAGCTACTGGATTGTCTCAGGGTGCTCTTTGCATAGCATGCACCCAAGACCTTGCTTGGTGTTATAGATCTAGGCCGCTATTGCTCTGGTGCTAGGGACCTGCTTATGTGCCATGAATGCTGTCTCTGTGCTGTGTTTCAGTCTAAGCCTTTCTCTCCATTGGTAGCATTGTTTGCTCTGTTGTAAAACACCCTGTTGGTTGTTATGGATCATAACAAAATGGCAAAGTATGAAAAATATTTCAAAATATCTGTTCAAATACACAGTATCCAAAACAAGAAGGAGCTTTTGTCCAAACAAAAGCAATTTTTCCTCCAGAAAGGCAGGAATGAAAGTTTTAAAAGAAAAATTCTCAATGGAAGAACAGAGCTACTCTTATGTGCTACAACCTTGAGCAGCACAATTTTCCATGCATCATCAGCAGCTTTTGTATTCTTATATCAGTGGACTGAATTTCCCCTCTTTTCTGTCTTATTATCCTAGCAGGGTATATGATTACTGTCAATGCATACTTGTTTATTGTCTGGACCTTGTTTCTCTCATTGGATTTGCCTTACTATTTGTAAGTACAGTGGCTTGCAAAAGTACCCATAGCTCTTGAACTTTTCCATATTTTGTCACATACAACTGCAAACATATCTTCACAGAATTTTATGGGAAAGACAAACACAAAGTTTAAAAAGTTGCCTGATGACTGCTAAGGACTAAATAGAGTCCATCTGTGTGTAATCTAATCTCAGTAAAAATTCAACTTCTATGACTGCCTCAAAAGTTGGTTAAGAGAATATTGGGGAGCAAACAGCATCATGAAGTCCAAGGAACACACCATACAGATTAGGGATAAAGTTGTGGAGAAGCTTAAAGCAGACTTAGGCTATAAACAAGTTTTTCTAGCTTTGAACGTCACACAGAGTTCTGTTCCATGAATCATCAGGAAATGGAAAGAATATAGCACAGCTGTGAATCTACTAAGACAAAAAGTCTTGGTAGATTCACCAAGACTCCGCCGTCTAAACATGGCAGAGTATGCTAACCTGGTCCTAAGGGCTTTGGGACAGTTAGGAGGTCATGGAGGAGTTCAAGGTTTTTTGACACAGGCCATCCTCATAAACGTATATGCTGAACAAGAAGTGCACTGATCAGAGATACTGCCAAGAGGTCCATGGTGGCTATGGACCAAATGCAGAGATAAGACAAGACCAAAATGTAACTTTTTGGCAAAAAATACAAAGCACTATTTGTGGTGGAGAATGGACATTGTACATCACTCTGAACACACCTTCCCCACTGAGAAACATGGTGGTGGCAGCATCATGCTCTGGGGGTGCTTCCTTTCTTCAGGGACAGGGAAGATTGCTAGAGTTGATTGTAAAATAGATTGAGCCAAATACAGGGCAATCTTGGAAGAAAACTTGCTGGACTCTGCAAAAGACTTGAGGCTGAGGCAGAGGTTCACCTTCCAGCAGGACAATGACCTTAAACATAAAGCCAGATCTACAATGGAATGGCTTAAATCAAAACATATTTATGTGTTAGAATGGCAAAGTCAAAGTCTAGATATAAATTCAATAGAGAATCTTTGGCAAGATCTGAAAACTGCTGTTAAGTCAAGTTTATTTGTATAGCACATTTCAGCTGCAAGGCAGTTCAAAGTGCTTTACATCAAAGAAACACAGAACTAAAAATTCATAAAAATAACATACATTCACCTTAAAAAAAAAAGAAATTAAATTCAAAGTAAAATCTAAATTAACATCATATACATCAAATATATTCATGCATGTATCATTGATTAAGATGCAGAAACAAATGTACATAGGTGTGTTTTAGCCTTGATTTAAAGGCTGAAACACAAAACAGTGTTTCAGCTGTTTTGAAGTTTTCTGGAAGTTTATTCAAGATTTGTGGTGCATTGATGCTAAATTCTGCTTCAAAATGTTTGGTTCTGGGGAGCAGAGTAGACCAGAATCAACAAAATGTTAGCAGTGGACCGCAAAGATAGCTTGATTAAAATATGGCTCTCTTATTGTTTATATTTCTTTTAATCCATGCACTTATTTCACACATTTATTATTCATAATGTTTTAAATAAACAATATTTGATCAAAATATATATTAATTTCTGTATATTATTAGGTGAAACATACATTCCAAGGTTGGACAAAAGGTTGGGTTTAGGAACCCAAGTAAACTTTATAAAATATTCAGTCTTATAGCATAGAGTAATTATATTTCCAACTCATCCCCTGTGTAAATAGCAACACATGAATTAAAAAACACTGTAATAATTAACAGGACCTTCCGGCAGACAACCAATCAGAATAAGACCTGTGTGCATATTCATAAGGTCTTGCTATTACACAAACTTGCCGTAGGGGGCACTGTGGTGATACACAGATTATACACAAAATCAGGTTTATGTGTATAAAACGGACATCTCTTTTTTTTTGCATTTTTGGGGTTAATAGACCAATAGAAACCTTTCTACGTTTTTAGATTTTTGGCAAAATTAGCAGGACACCGCTCCTGTCCTGTTAATTCAAAATGTCCTTCTAGTGTTGTGTGTATTCTGATGAAATGTCCTGCTAAATCACAAGTACCAACGCACACACACACGTACGCACCCACACACACACGTACGCACCCACACACACACGTACGCACCCACACACACACGTACGCACCCACACACACACGTACGCACCCACACACACACGTACGCACCCACACACACACGTACGCACCCACACACACACGTACGCACCCACCCACACGAACAGAGAGATAAGGAGGAACAGTCAACAATGTATTCAGCTGGACTTCCCTCTCAGAATCCACACCTGGGACAATTCAACTTCTTTTTCTACCCAAAAACAACGATTGTCCAAACAGCATCGCATTTTTCTGTTTTTCTGTCCAACAGCGACTCTCTAAGCGTTAGCGTTCTTGGTAGCAAATGATGAGACATCATAAACTTTATTAGGCCTGTTGCAATAAGCAATAAATCAATTAATCGCATAAGTTAAAACAAGCACAATAATTTCTTTTGCGTGATTTATCGTTTTTCTACTGGGGTTGAAACGATTCCTCGAATGATTCGAGTAGCTCGGTTATTTAGATTCCTCGAGGAAAATGATGGGCCTCCAAGCTTCGTTAAGTTATATTTTATTATTTTGCGCACCGTGTTGCGGTCGGGTGATTATGCTCTCACTTCCGCCTCTGACGAAAGCTAAGTGTTAGCATAAAGTCCAAATTTCACGCTCAGCCTGGGAAGATTTTGTTGATTGATGTAATGTCCGGGTTTTTATTGTTTTTGGGGGGCCAATAAGCGTCCTTAAAATGACTGGCGTGATGCCTGGAGTACGGCAGCCTCTCTCCTCCTGGAGCTGCTGCCTGGTGGCGGTGAAGAGCGCGGCGGGTGTAGTTATACAGGTGAACACATAAACTACAGAACCTGTGCTGTAGCTGATGATTAATGTAAGTGTGGCTTTACAGACGAACCGGAAAATTAATGTCATATCATCCCGGTCTCAACGCATCGTGGCGCTACGTAGCTGGTAGATGTGTTTCTGTGTGACTAAGGAACCAAATTCAGTCGTTCACATGGACATAAAAACTAAAAGCTGGATTATAGACATTGTTAATAAGCGTATTTGTTATTAAATTGAATATAATTTTGGATTTTTCTATTCCTTTTCTTCAGCTTAACTTAGAAAGTGAGATATTACCACTAGAGGTGAATTTTCTAAAACAGAAAAGTAATTGGTAGGGAAGCTCAAATATGACAGATTTTATATTTTTTATATTAAATTACTCGATTTATCATAAGAATAGTTGATACAATACTTGATAACTAAAATATTTCTTTAGCACTACTTTCTACCAAAAACTGGATGATAAAAGTTTTCAGTTTGGAGCTTTGGTCTCTTTTTTGGGGACAATGTTGTTTACAAAGACTTCATAACTCATTTTATTTGCAGTTTCTGTTTTGTTTATTTATTGTTAAATGTTCAATACAATATAAAGTTTATTCATCTCTGAGAATGTGTCCTTGCATTATTATGCAGTTACCAGTTTATTACTTCATGGGACAATTTATTGTTCGGTAAAATTTGTTATCGCATCCAAACTTTGTTGTTCTGAAAGTCCTTCAGGATGGGCAGATAAGGAGAAATCTGAAAAATGTTTGAAATGTCTTTCACCAGAAACGGCGTGGATACACACAACCACAAGTGCAAACTGTAACCGCCTGATATCAGGAGAGTTCAGCTTTGTAACGTTAGAACAAGCCTTCAAGTGGGAGTCCTTCAGGACTGGGAACCGCCACAGCTGACTGAACCCTCTCCTGCTGACAAAGGACACAATCTAAGTGTTGTGTGTGTGTGTGTGTGTGTGTGTCTGTGAGCATATAAAGCACCAGCCACTTTTCTCAGCCTGTTACAACATGACACTGCAGCATCAACACTGCGCCCAGTGTGGATTTTCAAACTAGAGAGGGGTTACAATTCTTCCACCACACAGCCTCCCCTTGTTGACCTTGAGAAGGATGCTGACTCACAAACGGCAAATACTGGTCTGCTGAGCGACGCCGAGTCACACCAGAACGGTCCGCTGCAGCTCAGACGAGCTGCTCAGGACTCAGAGTTAACAGAGATCAGGAGCTGAAGATGCTCTCTCAACATCTCCATGTTTGCACCTGCACACGGCAAATCATCAGGCGGCGCCACTAAGCTAAAGGAAAACTGAGGATCTCCTACCTAAATGCATGCGGTCAGAAATTCAACATTATTTGCACAGAACAGACAGGGTGGAGGCTGCAGGGCCAAGCAGTTGTTGCCAAAGAGCGTTGCAACACCAACTTTGTTTGGTTGTTCAAAATTAAAACCACAAAAATTATGTATATTAAATGCAATGCCCAAAGGGAAACAATTAAAAATAGAATCTTAAGATGTTAAAATGAAAGAAGTTTGAGTGAAACATAAAGGATGTTTTAATTTGGGAGATTAGATTTTGAGCGGGCAGATTGAGGGTTAAAACTTCTGTCACAATAATATCCATAATTATGCCTCAAATCAATCATCCTATACAAATATTATTACTTATTTTTATTCAACTTAAAACAATCAATGCACATGGACTGAAAATATTGGTTTTGATTATGAATAGAAAGATTGTTTTTGTATTATTTAAATTCAATACTGATACAATCGGTGCATCTATAAACGTCCCAACATGTTTTAAAAGCAAGGAGTTTATTACTCTGGTTTTTTTAGTAAGAATGATAACAATATTAGCAAATTAAAACCTTTTAAAACATTTCACAGGATTTGTTCCAGTTAATATTCCCAAGAGCTGTAACCCTTTAGAAAGAAAATACACTCATCAAGATTTATTAATACCACCTTTTAGCTAAATACATAGAAATTCACAATTAGATCATAAAACCAAAATATATTTGAGGGCTGATCAGAGAAGTCTGTATGGTGAAGTCTTTGAGCTTGTAGCTGGCTGATGTTGCAGTTACATTAAGAAGTGCACACAGTGACATAATGCCTGTGTGTTCAGCATGTCAGCTCAACCCAGACAACAGGGAGGCAGATATCAGTGGAAAAGGGAGGAAACAGCGAGAAGACATGTGCAGCTCAGAGCCTGATGGAAACATTACATCTGACTATGGATGAAAACCTTAAAAGATTAATTTATATGCTGCATAACACCTGCTTTGACAAGATTAGGCGGACGTCAAGGAATCAAAGAAGAACTTTAGCAACGGTTGCTAAAAATTTTGAATTAGATGGTTACTTGTGTCAAGTCACAACTTCAAAGATGTTCGATTCTTCATCACAAACCTTTTACAGTATAAAAATAACAAAGGTTCCTTCACTTTTTCCACCTTTTAGAGAGAGAAATTTGGTAGTTTGGAAATATTTCCAGGTGTGATGGTGTGGCTACTAAAGGAGCATTACTCATATTAAACTACAAACAACTAGTTATAAATGTCTGACTATTTAACCAGCTTATTATAGCACAAGCGTGAAAAAATTATGTTAATCCACAAAATGAGTATGTATAAATGAAAAATAGTAATACATTTAAGGGATATTTAGTACACTGTATTTTCTACAGTAAATGTGGTTCAAATTTTAAAGTATTTTAAAAACTGTCAAATACAGCTGCTACTTATAATAATAAACAAAATGGTCATATTCTTTAATACACATGCTTATAATCAGAATGATTACTTATTTCTGCTCCTTGTTTGCAGTTTAGAGATTGTGTTCAACTTATAATGGTGGGAAATGGGCTTTTACTGGAAAAGGGGCCCCTGATAAAAGTTCAGCTTGGGGCCTTAAAATGTTTTTGATCGTCCATGGATACTAATGAAATGTAAGGGTTATTAAAGCTGGTTGCGTTTCCATTTTATCCATTTGAATTTTAATTACCAGCCATGTTTGTTGACTTCATGTCGCGTTGCTGAAGTTCCCGGGTCTGTGTAGGTTTTATTTTGTTGGTCTGAAGCTGAGAAGTTCATTAATAGCCGTGTAGTTTGGCTAACTTTAGCCGGAGGAAGGTGTGTCTCTCCCTACGCAGCTTTGCTAACCTGCCTGGCTAACCTCAGGTCATCACTCTGACAGGCAACACCGTTCAACACATCTTCCGTATAAACATCTCCCTGTGCGGCGGACAAGGTGGTTGGGAGTTTAAACAAACTGCTACCTTGCTGTGGTTAGCTTACCTGCAGGACAACTTCACTGGGGAGCTGGGCCGCCCGGAAAAGGTCAAGAACTCTCCCATTAGAAGCCACTTTTTTGGTGTTGTCCGTGTCGCAGTAGACGAAAAGCTCCGAGTAGTATTTCTGCTCGACATCACTCAGCGTTAAGCTTTCCATCGTCGTACCGAGTGAAGCAGGAAAGCGGACTAGCTGGCCGTTGATTAGCCCCCTTAGCCAATGGCTGGGGCAAGATCCGAAAACGGATGAGACTTCAGGATCCCAAGTCGGCTAACGGTGAGGTTAGCAGCAAAACTGTGCTCCGTGAACGTCCCTAATACTGTATCCTGGTAAAAAAAAAAAAACAACAACCGCTGAGCCCTGCGCGGTTACCCAGGCGAGGATATCTTTCACACAGTTAGTTAACTTGTTGGGCAGCCAAGCCAAAGTGGCCAACCGCTAACACGGCTACCTTGAATCAAAGTCAGCAGCTCGAACAGAAGGCTAAACTAGCAAAGTGCGTCCGCCTCCTCGATGAGAGCATCAGCCACGTTGATCTCGCCGTACAAGACTTCTTCTCCCCCGGATCTGCGGCAGGATGGTGGTTCCGATCCTGGCCCGAGGTACACTCCTCCGCTGCGCCGTTAGAAGTAAAGTTTCAGGGTCTTGGGGCTCCTTCCTCTAGTAATCATAGCCGCCATTCCTGCCGTCATTGTCAAGCCGGCCCCGAGGCAGAGAGCCTCTTCCGGTTTACCCCACAAAATAATGGCCGCTTTGCGTAGCGTTGCACTTTATTACATCGGTGTTGTAGATAGAAAAAAGGAGGAGTATATTTCCGCCAAAAAATCTCACATTTTCTTAATAAAAACGTGGAAATGTCTGAGTTTGAGAAGTCAAAACTGAAATTCACTAGAAAATTGAAAATTTCAAGTTGAAAATTTCCAACTTTTCAAACTCGGAAATTAAAAACAAAAGTTTTCATGAAGATTTCTAAAATTAATCTCAAATTTTCAGCATTTTCTCTAGCAATTTTCAACTTTTCAAACATAAAAATGTCAAAATTTTTTCCACACAGATTTCTAAGATTAGTTTAAAAACTTCAGATTTTTTACAACAATTTTTTTGACTTTTCAAACTCAGAAATTCTCAAGTTTCCTAGAAAATTTCTGAGATTATTCGAACAATTCCTGACTTTTTTGGCAGAAATTTACTCCTCTTTTTACTATGTACAATGGCCCTAATAAGCTTTATTTACATAGCATGTTAAGAAGCTACAGTTATGATCATACAAACAAAACAATTGTAATCTACTTTGAGTAATATTTCATGCTGTACAAGTAAGTGACATATTTCCATGGTTTTCTGTAAGTACAATGAATTAAACATTGCCATGCCAATTTAGTAAATAGAATATACATAGAAATAGTCTTGTCCTGCTACCCTAATACACTATCATACTTTAAATATTCACACAAAAAGTGCTAATGTTGGATAAGCTGTTACTAATAATGCATGATTTAGTGAAATATACAAATGTTTAAATAATTAAGAAATGTGGTTGTGATGAGGTGGGCTTTAATTAGCCTGTGTTTTTCTGGTGTCATTAAACACAATTGAGTAAATATAACTCAATAAATTAAACACAAATATATTAACATAAGTGGAGAAAATAATGTGCTTTTGCTTTGAAAGGAAAATGAACCAACTTCCGGTATGAGCCCTGGCTTTATGCATGTTGCTCTTTAACTTGACGTTTCCGAACGTCACTGGGCTCCTGTTTGGCCTGCAGGGACCCGGATTAGTAATTTCAGAATAAAAAGTGTAGTTTTCCTCCTAACTTTATAATTATTATGTAAAATAAATATTGTGCTGGATTTTTGTCTGTTTTCAAATAATTATTCAAGAACAATGTCAGAGGCATAAATGATTAAAAAATAATCCAGGATTCTCCTTGTTCTCTGCAATACAACATAATAATTTGATTTAGATTGTTGTTAGCATTGTGATAATTAAGGTTTTTCTCATAGCCTAATGTGTGTAACTTTTTGATATGATGAACAAACCACAACGCGAAATGTAAACGGGCAATTGTGAAATAATTAAATTAACCCAGATTTTGAACATGAAAATATGCAAATAGATTAGAACTTTCATTCAAGATGGAAATATATACAGTTAAAATGTATTCATACCCTTTCAGACTCAACAGTGTAAAGTAATTTGTAGCCAAAAAATTTAATCAAGTTTTCTTAATTTTTTTAATCAACTTTTCTTTCTTGTTGACAAATGAGAATTAACCAACTTTTAACCCATTATGAACCATCCATCCATCCATTTTCCTGCACCCTTATCCCTTACTGAGGTCGGGAGGGTTGCTGGTGTCTATCTCCAGCTATCGTTTCGGGCGAGAGGCGGGGTCACCCTGGACAGGTCGCCAGTCTGTCGCAGGCAACACAGAGACACACAGGACAAACAACCATGCACACACACACTCACACCTAGGGAGAATTTAGAGAAGCCAATTAACCTGACAGTCATGTTTTTGGACTGTGGGAGGAAGCCGGAGTACCCGGAGAGAACCCACGCATGCACAGGGAGAACATGCAAACTCCATGCAGAAAGACCGGGGCCGGGAATCGAACCCAGAAGGCAACAGCTCTACCAGCTGTGCCACTGTGCAGCCCCATTATGAACAATGAAGTCAACTGCTGTGACTGAGTCGGCCAAATGTGCTAGCCCTTACTGTGAATTTTTCTGTCAGAATCATTATCTAATTCTGACCATTCAGACTGATCGGTTCTGGTTCCATAAATAATTTTTAGTACAGAGTAGCAGTCCAATGTAAAACTGATGTTTTTCACAAGTAAGATCTGAGTCAAATGATTTGGATCCTAAAAAGGATTACAGCCCGTTATCGTGATGCTTTCATGTTACATTCGATCCGGAATAGAAACAAACCATCAAAAAAGGTTAATTTTGACGTTTTTCAGTGAAGAGTAACTAAATTTACGCAAGTCAGCGTTATGGGATACTTCACAGCGCTATCAGTCAGCAAATTTATTCCAATTTGTTGCATTTCTTCTTGACTTTACTTTTTTCTGCCACTTGGACTGGAGATGGAAAAAAGCTACAATGTCGGGTAGCACATAGTTTATCACTGAACTTAAAGTCTTTTGCATACGTTCCAAGATAAATAAACAGATACAAATGTAAAAAAAATAAAATTAAATGAACAGATTTTTTGTACTTCATTTGAAGAAGCGAATATTCCGAGCACCCGCTGAACGCAACATCATTCTTACCGGGTGCCGACCGACTCTTCAGAAAGTCCTACACCATCTCCTTACGTACAACACCTAAAAAGGTAAAACTCCTTTTATTACTGTCATGTTTGGGGTATGTGTAAAAATTTTAAAATGTTTCGTATCTGACATAAAATCAGTTCAGCCGACAGAAAAGAAAAGAAGACCTCCTTTATCCGCACCGGCTGATCATTTGTCTGAGGTACTGAGCGGAGAAATCCGTGTTCTGCACCCGGAAGTCACGGGAAAAAAATGGACCAGGTCGTGAAAATGAAGCCGCGCCTTAAAATTAACATTTACCTCTGATAATTAAAGAGCAAAAATATGAATTTGTGTCTTGTGTTGGCTAGCTGTGAGTGCTAATCCTGTATTTCCGCATTAGTGACAGTCCGCCCTGGTTAGTTCAAGTTGCAGCTTGTTAACGTTGATCTCAGCTCTGCAGCCAGTTCAGGGGAGTGCTGATCTGGGCGTTTCATGTCTCATATCCACATCTGTAAAAATCTCATCAGATTTCTTCATATGGTTTTTTCATTAATCTGTTTCCTTTTTCTGTTTTCTGTTTACCCCTTCAGCAACAATGAATGTGTCTCATGAAATAAATTTGCTTGTGGAGGAGATTCAGCGACTTGGCAGCAAAAGTGAGTCCAACCTGGCATCCCTGGCATTGCAGGATGTTGATGTCTTGTGTCTGGAAGTTGTTTGCTATAACAAACAATAAGATAAAAACATAATGTGACACTCAACCATTCCCAGACTTAGCAAACATAATGAGATAAGATTGTCTGATCGACTAACAGACCCAGTTAGTCACTTATTTTCCTTAAGCTCTAAAGCATGTGGTGTTAGCACACATTTTTCGCATTTTGTCATATTAGAAGCATAAATGTATTTTATTACAGTTTTGTGTGAGACATTAACACAAAAACCAGAATTTATAAAGCGGAAAAAGTGTATCAAGCATTTTCATTTAACCCCCATTTGTGGAGTAAAAAAATAAAAAATCAACACTTAGCTGTTACTTGGTAATAAGTTAATGCTTTAAATGAGCCGTTTCAAAAACCTGCGGATTGTTAAGTCACATTGGAAGATCACTGCGCGTTACCTAGCAACCGGAGCTTATTCCAGCCTGTTGCCTAGCAACCCAGGGAGAACTCCAGCACGTTTAGTCAGCTAATTTTACGCTGTAGAGGTAAACAATATGGATTTAAAGTTTTATCGCAATATTTTGACAAAAACAAAAGTAATAATCATAATTACTTCTATTTAACTGTATTGCGATGACTGCAAATGTCATTGATATTTATTCATACTTTCATTGAACAAACAGTGGAGGAAAATAGTAAAAAGTAACAATCACAACAGTACAGATAGTTAGAGTGACAACAATAAATCTAAATTCTTATAATAAAAAATGTATCACAATAAATGATAAACAATGCGATAACTTTTAGCAACATAACCAGAATGAATAGAGTTTCTGTAAACACCAATTCTCATGTTATGATAAAGATTTCTAATTTAACTCATGTCTTGACTTTGATTAGGCCATGTTAGGACATGAGTAATCTTTAATACAGGCCATTGTTTTGTATGTCTGGCTGTAGGTTTTTTTCTGCCTCATTTTCAAGTGTTTTACCTCCAATATATTTTTACCCTTTATTATTTGACTTCATTCATCTTCCCACAACATGCCGCTGCCACCACCATGTTTTGCCGTGTTTATGGTATGTTCAAGGCAATACGTAATCTTGGTTTTCCACTGAACAGAAAGTTTTAGTGGAACTTTCTGTTTAGTGTTCAGATTCTCTGATGGCTGCTTTCCATTTTGTGATGATTTATCACATAAAATCCCATGAAATACATGTATTTGTGTTTATAACAAGAGACAGGATGAAAAAAACCTTAAAACACTTTGGTTATTCACTGTATTTATCAATATTCCATCACATTTACCTGCAAAATCTTTTATACCAACTTTCTTCCAGACGACAAAGGTCAGACCAGTGTGAAGTTCGGCGTCTTGTTTAGCGACGACCGCTGCGCCAACATCTTCGAGGCGTTGGTGGGGACGCTGAAGGCGGCCAAGAAGAAGAAGATCATCGACTTCCAGGGCGAGCTGCTCCTGCAGGGCGTCCATGACAACGTGGACGTCGTCCTGCTGAATGATTGAAGCCAAATTTTGAAGTTAACGACCCTTTAATGAGCTGACGGTCTGATTGAGATCTTTGGGAACGCTGCGTCGCTGCAGCACATCTGTCCAAGTTCTTCTGTGATGTTTTTCTCTTTTTTTTTTTTTTTTTCCATTTGCAGGTCCGTCAAACTAAAATTCAATCACACTTTGCTGCCGTTTCTATATTTTGTCACTTCATTGTGCCAAATTGTTTAAGCTGCACAGCAGCTCCGGAGGGTTTTCGGTTCTTCGGACAAATATTTCAATATTTTTTTTTGTTGCACATTTTATCCCTTCAGCTATAAAGTTTCTATAAATCTCAAAAGATGCATGTTTCAATTTGGAAAATTAACTTTCTGCTTCAGGTTCCTACACTGTCTTGAATACTATCTGATCCTGCTGAGTACAGAAACATCTTTTACTATAATTCAGGAATACATCCTGCAGATTTAACATTAAAAATGCACAAACCAAGAATGCAACATATCTTTTTTTTTTTTAGGTTAAAGTCATCTTTTACTGCGTTTTTTTGGATAAAGTTAGTAAATCCCAACCAGATGCCTTTCTTGAGCATTTCAGTGCTTAGAATAACGTTGTTTGTAGTTCTGACTTCTTGTTCTGTAAAGGCAGCTGTTTTCCCATCAGATCGGAAAAATCCTGTGCATCATCTGTTGTAAAAATCCCAGCGTTGCTTCAACCAAACGGCGGTTCTGCTTACTGTTTACATGCGCCACTTCTACTACCTCCTGTGGACTTTCAAACACGGCGTTCAAAGCACAGCGACTTTTTATACAAACTTCGACCACAAGGAAAGTTAAAAGTGCATTTCAGTGCTGCTCTTCTGACTCATTACAACAACAACAAAAAGTTTTTTTTTAAATGTCATGAATGAATTTTCTCCCAAAAAAAAAAAAAAAAACTTTTTAGAAAAACTGCCTTTTTTTGTGGGAACTTGTAATGAACAAATGGAGAATGTATTTCTTGTGCAGCCTTAAGTGGTGGAAAATGTACTTATAATGATTCTCAGGACCAAAAATGTGCTTGATAACTGTCCCATGGCTTTATTTAGTGTTATAAATTGAGATTTATGATATTAATCTTGTGCTGTTGGTTAAATGAAAATTTGGATCAGGTGTGATTACCCTACTTTCTTAAATTTCCTTCAAGAAATGATTTGGAAATAAATCCTTAAATAAAATTTGATTGCATCTTATTCCTTTGCTTTATTTGTCTAAAACAGTTGCACAAAATTTTGTAAATGTAACTGAGAAGGATTATGAAAGACGCCTGATCTATAAGTTTTCTATGACGTGTTTCTCTGCTGTTGTATCAACTTCACCACTTTTGTGCTCTGGGTTTGTTTCAGTTTGATTATTTAATGACAAAAACAGCTGGGGGAAAAAAATCCAGAAAAGCGGAGACATTATCAGAGTGAATGAAACCGAAGAGTCTTAAAAGTGGTGGGAATGATGATGCCGTTTGTCTCCGTTTAAGTGCAACGTTACTGTATGTTTGGCTCCATCATTATTACCAACAGAACTGAAGTTGGTTCTGCTGTGGAACAAAATAAAGTCTTTACACTTGAAGACTTGAGTAGTAATTCTTTTTCTTAAATCTCTGAATTAATTTAGAAATTGCTTCATCTGTTAAAAGTGTTGCTTTCAAATGAAAATAAATACTACTGATAAAAAAAAAATAGATTTTGTTTTCATGAATAGCTTCTGGCCTCTTAAATCCTCTGGTATGGATCAGAGAAGATTTTGGTCATTTAAGGGATTTGAAATACTTGCACAATGTTGCATTAGAGTCATTAAAGTAAACAGATCTTTTTGTTCTTGGTGCAACTTGGAGAGTCTGTACATTAATTAAACTAATGTGAAAACACATAAAACAAATGTATAAAAGAAAATGACTTGTTTTCTACCCTGCATGGAAAATAAAGAATAAAATGCATGACTCATGCATATATATGTGTGTCTGTCCTAATCCCTCGGTGACCCTCGGTGCAAAATGTCTGGACACCACTGCTTTATCCACGTTTACTCTTATTCTTTTCCAAATAGCTACCATCTTTGTAATTTCCGAGCGGACTTGAACGCGGCACGTCGTTGACGGCCAGCGGCGGGGGGCGGGGCGGGACCAGCGGACGTCAGGGGGTGGAAGAAAACAGAAGAGCAGGAATCAAAACAAGACACGGACACGCCTTCGCTCTTAAAGGTTATAGCAGCTTATTTCTTCTACCTGCTGCAAGCAGCAAAACCCGCGGCCGGAGGAAACCTCCGCCGCCAAGCGAGGCGCAAACAGAAAGCGCAAACGCTCCGTCCAAGTCCGCAAATGGAGTCCACAGAAATGCCAGACGGCGCTGACGGGAGGCGCTGATAGAGGTCGAAATCCCAGCCGCCGACGTTACGAATCGCGTAAAATGCCCAACCAGAAGAGCAGCAAGGGGAAGAAGAGCAAACGCACGAACAGCAGCGGGGACGAGCAGGAAAATGGAGGCTGTGCGGCAGCAGCGGGAGGCGCGGCCGCGGCGGCGGCTGCTGCAGCTACCGCTGCGCCCCGGACGGAGCGCTCCAGCGGTAAGAGATGTTGGAGAAGTTTGGAGATGTTGCTTTCCTTCCAGGAGAAACCCTGGCTTATCTGCGCCGTTTGGGCTCTCATGCGCTGCGACCCTGCCGACGTTTCCACCGATCCGATCATAAATGCATGAACTAAATTGATTGATTATAGGCAAACAGAGGCGTCACTGCTCGAGGCCTTGCATGAACTGTTTGATTTTTATAAATCAGCTCGTCGCTGTTCCTCAAACTCAGCTGGTGACACTGATTTTAAGGCCACCGCGGCTTGTTTGACTCCAACAAAACAAGCTTAAATCACACTAAAGTGCTCATGTTGGGCAGGAAAACCGCCAGTTTGACTCATAATCCATGTAAAACTTTAAAATGCTCTCCTGCGGGCCTCAGCTGTGTTTCCTGGCGCACACCTTGTCCGCACTCAGGTTAAGCTTGTGGCCTTCTTCCTTGCCAGTAACCGCTTGCGTGCGCACCCAAACTCCACTGACAGCATCTGTAGAAGTCATCCCGCTGCAAGCTGCACAAATATGGCTGAGGACGAGCTGTCCGTTACAGGGCTGCAGCAGGACGCAATCCGTGAAAGTAAAACCACAAATCAGCGCATAAACAGCGAAATTAAAAGGAATACAATGCAACTTTGCGTCATTTGTGCCGCCAGATTTTCAGTTAAAGGGCCAAAGGATAAACAGGTGCAGCAACAGAACTTGTTGATATTTGTGGAACTTTTTCCTAATTTCGTCACGTTGCAAAGACAAACTTCAACATATATTTTCTTATTGAGATTTAGACAATATAGACTTGTTTTTTTTTTTTTGCTTCTTTTTTAGCTTTACATTATATTCTAAAGTTATTTCCTCATCATCAACATAACTAAAGTGTTGTCTTGATTCTTCCATGCATGTTTGAGAAGTGCTTTAATCTCCATGGCAACCATTCAGCTGTGAAAAACGCCTGGTTGGATCTAGCTCCGCCTTCGAGGACACAGCTCCTCCTCTGAGCTTTCTCGTAACAGACCAGCTCCTGCAGACTAGCCAGCAGCAATTAGCAAACACCTGGTGGAACTACTAAGTTCATTATAAGACTTTCTTAAAAGGTTACTAGAGCAGCCATGTTGTGATGACTCTCTGAAGGCGGAGTTTCAGAAAGAGCGGGAGTTTTGAAAGAGACAGAGGCCCAATTTCAAGGCTTTAAATTTCTTTTCAGTCATACTTGACGTATAAAGCATTTTTATAACAACAGAAGGGAACATAGAGTCATTTTATAGCATGTTTTATAGTGTCTGGAAAACGCATAATATGGCCCCTTTAATATTTCTCACGCACAAAAAATATTGAAAATGAATGTAGCTGGGATTATTAAAGTCTGAACGGGTTTATTAATAGTTTAGTATTATTCTATCTAAAACGCTGTCAGTTGTCAATCAAGTCTTGGTACCTTATGTTTTCAGATGGACTGATGAGCATTCAGTGAGATTATAATATATTATGATTCAGCTTTAAACTTCTCCACAACTAAATACTATTTGTTTACTAATATTCTCCAATCTTCACAGAACATCTGGATTCGTAACTTAGCCACAGTTTCACTCTGTTAACTTAACTGGTGACTTGAAATCAATTGGTTTCATTGGGTTTCATGTCACATGTTTCAGACTTTTTAAAGAAGTTGGTTTGTTGCCTGAAAGCTCAACTAAACGTACTGAAATGCATATTTGTGATGTGGCAAAACAGGAGAAAAAAACATGTTCATAATGATGACATTTATGGCCCACAGAAGTAGGCCAAAAATCTGTGGTTAAAAACACTCATAATACAGATTATTTTTTATTTTTAAACATTTTTTACAATGGAAAATGTTAAATATAAGACAAAGTACTTGTCTTTTTATAACAAAGTTTCTATCCAGTGACTCTTACTGAAAAGCCAACTTTGCTTCACCAAAATCAGCTTTTATTTAACTTATTTAATTTGGCTAAATGTAGCAAGTATTTTGAAAGAAAGTCACTCAGATCCTGTTCTAATAATTGAAAATAAATTTGTGCCTTTCTTTTAATTTAATTCTGCAAACATGCAAAATCATTTCAAATTTTGGATAAACATCAGTCCTTAGCAACAAAGAAAAAAAAAGAAATCAGACTACTTTATTTGCTTTTTCCTTTTTAAAGTTTTCTTTTTCCACATGACACAAAATTTGGACACCCCTGACTTAGGTACTTTACGAAAAAGAGTTGCTCCTGTATTCAAACAACATCCAAGTTTGCTTGATTATTTTTATTTATCTTATCTAAATGTGTTTGCAAAGAAACAGAAAAACATTGACAAATCCACAAAATCATTATAAATGTTTGGCTGATTTGAAACCTTTCCCCAATTATGCATGAATGCACTTGGGCTAGATACTAAACTCCATAAATGATTTATACCCAGATAAATATGACTATAAACATTTATTATTCATCTGAAACGCCCAATAAGATGTCTGAGTTTTGAATGAGATCACATTAGAGATTTCTTCATTAAGAAAAAAAGAACAACATTGACACAACACTGGTGTGTAACAAAGACAGAGAGCTGACAGCGCACCGGAAAAGGAAGAAGGAAACCCAACACACACACACACAGAGTTGTGTTTTCATCACTTGTGGGGACTTCACATCGACTTCCATTCATTTCTACAACCTAACCCTAACCTCAACCTTTACCCTAACCCAAAAACAACTATTTCCCTCATGGGGACCAAGAAAATGTCCCCTCAAGGAGCAACGGTCCCCATAACCCCGCATGGAAACTAGGTTCCCATAAGGATATAAAAACCGAGTTCACACACACACACCCTTGTCATGTTATCTCGATGAAGCCGTCTGCCAATGTTTGTTGGCCTTGTTTTAAGAAAGCTGCTGACAGTCCTGGATGGCCTAATTCAATTCTAGAAATAGCTGCCATTAGTGACATTTTCACAATTTTTAGTTTTTATTTTATTCAGCTTATGATGAAAAATCTGCTTCAAAGACTCAGGCTAAAATGACACCTAAAATTAGCTTTATGTGATCCATTATTAGAACAATAACAACAACGTTGTATTAATTTGTTCTTTTTTTAATGATTCATCAGAACAATAGTCAATTTATCTCAATTAATCATTTCAGCCCTTATCAAAATCTAACTTTTTTTCTGAAGATTTCAGATCTAGAGTCATGTGGGTTCTGGATGTAGATGTTTTACCAGCTGGTTGCTCTTCTTTCTGTTCACTCAGAGGTCCAGTGTGCCTCCCCTCTGGGCTGCAGTCTGGGCCGCTCCATCGACCTGGAGAAGGACGACCACCAGCGGGTGCTCTGCAACAACGAGCTCTGCCCGTACGGCAACTGGATGCACCTGCAGTGCTTCTACGAGTGGGAGAGCTCCATCCTGGTCCAATTCAACTGCATCGGCCGCGCTCGCTCCTGGAACGAGAAGCAGTGCCGGCAGAACATGTGGACCAAGAAGGGCTACGACCTGGCCTTCAGGTTCTGCTCCTGCCGCTGCGGACAGGGCCACCTGAAGAAGGACACCGACTGGTACCAGGTGAAACGCATGCAGGACGAGCGCAAGAAGAAGCCGTCGGAGCGGAGCGCCGGCAGGACTGGGGCGAGCGGGGGCGCCGTGGGGTCCGGAGACGGTCCGTTTGAAGAGCCTAAGAAGAGCAAGCCAGCTGGGGGGGCAACAGGGGGGAAGTTATCCCAAAGGGCCTCCAGCCAGGAGTTACCTCGTAGACAATCAGTGGACCGCCAGAACTCCATAGAAAGAGGGGGACATGCGGCAGGAGGACTGTCTCCGCTGTGTCCCCCTCAGAAATCCCCGTGCGACTCTCCAGGACTGTCCCCTCCCAGCGGGTTTAACTTCTCCCCAACGCCTGTTCTCGGGTCAGGAGGTGCCGGGCTGCGAGGTTCCCGCCAGCTGGGCGAGTTCTTCAAATCGGCTGTCCACATGGACCCCCAGAAGAAACACCTACTGGCTGGCGGCGCTCTGAGTCGCCCTGCCGGTTTGGCTGGCGGCCCTCACCTGGATCCCGGGTCCGTGTTCCCGCTGCAGCTGTCCTTCGCCCTCCCGCTCCACCCACGGCTGACCGGCGGAGGGGACGGGACCCACCCTCACCCGGTGCAGTTCCTGAGGAGGCTGGACCTCTCGGAGCTCCTCACTCACGTCCCCCGCCACAAACTCAACACGTACCACGTCCGCATGGAAGATGATGCCCAGGCCGGCCAGGGGGAGGAGCTGCGCAGGTTTGGGTTAAAGAAATGAATTTAGAAATGACTCTACTCATGCTTACACGACAGCGCAGTACAGCCAATGTTGGTAGTACTTCTTTTCTGTAGATAGCATAGCTGCTCTACGCAGTGACGATGGCGTAGTGCAGCGTTCTAGAAAAGAAGTATCTTTCCACCAAAAATCTGACATTTTCTACAAAAAAACTTGGAAATTTCTGAGCTTTAAAAGTCAAATATTGGCAAGAAACCCTCAGAAACCTTAAAATTAATCTCAGAATTTTTGGAGAAAAAAAGTGGAAATTTCTGAGTTTCAAAAATCTAACAAATTTTCAGAATTTATTTAATTTTTGAAACTCAGCAATTTCCACTTTGTTGAAAATTTCTGAGATTAATATCGTAAATTGAGTCTTTTGTAGTAAATGTTTAACTTTTGAACTCAGAAATTTCCATATATTGTTTACAAAATTTCTGAGAATCTCAAAATTTCTCTTTTTTTTTTCAAGCAAATTTTCAACTTTTCAAACGAAGACATTTCCAAGTTTATTTTCTAGGAACTTTCTGAGATTAATTGGGATTTATTGTGGCAATAATAAATCAAAAATTCTTATAAGAAATCCATCAAGATAAATGATACAATAAACACCCAACCTTACACTGTATGTGTTGTACAATGGCTGCTGGAAAAGACAACGCATGTTCCGTTGTTGAACTGCTGCAATTCGCTCTACTCTTCAACATAGCAAGTACTCCTGGGCTCATGCCAATGTATGTTTGATTGGTTGTTGACAGGTTCTTAGACACTTCTAACAGGCTGCTCCCTTATAATACCAAAAAAAGGTTGTAAAAAAACAAGGCAGCCAGGTTCAAAGCAAAGGAACTTAAGGTGTTAAGCAAAAACAAAACGGCTTTTTCTTTGTTTTCCGGTGTACATTTTTTCAGCTTCTTTCCTGTTTCCTCTCTACACATTCCTCCTTTTATCAATACCAGCTTTTGGGCCGGGAAAAAAATGTCCACGTGGTTTTTATGCGCACTGTGTATGTCTCTAAGCTTCAGCAGCAACATGAATTTATTGAATGAGATCTTATCAGAATAAATAACTTTGAGGTTCCCACCAGGTTTTTAACCTGATCTATGTTTTTTTTTTGCCCTTTGGCGTTTCCGTCCTGCAGGTTTATCCTGTCTGCTCTCAGTGCGAGCCAGAGGAACGTGGTCAACTGTGCTCTGTGCCACCGCTCGCTGCCCGTGTTTGAGCAGTTCCCCCTGGTGGACGGGACGCTGTTCCTCAGTCCGTCACGCCACGACGAGATCGAGTACGACGTGCCCTGCCACCTTCAAGGTCAGGTTTGCGAATATCAAATCTGTACAGTTACAAAATCTCTTTTTTGCCGCTTCCTGGTCACTTTTACTTGATGAAACTCCAATAAAATGTTTTATTCTTCCTGGTTAGGTTTGCAAGTTGTCATTAATGAGATAATCTAAAGCTGATTAATCTTATCTATCAACTAATGATTAACTGATAAACGGCCATTTTTTAAAAACTTGAGCTTTATATTTTATCAGGGGCTATGTTTTCATAATGTGCTGAATTTAAAATAAAAAATGTTACATTTTAACATCATTTTTGTTAGTAGCGTGACTGGATCAACAGAAAATTGTGGTTTTCTCCCATTATTAAACTTATTCATATTTATAAAATGTAAAAAAAAAACAGGAAATTTTTGATTGCTGAACAGAAAAAAGACAAGGGACACATCAGACTCTTTTTCCTACCGTCTCTCTTTCCTGTTCTGTTATCTACCATCTTTAATCCTGTATCAACTGGCTCCATCTGAGGCGCCCTCTGCTGGATGGCGGCCAAACTAACAATAAAATGAAAATAAAGTCTAAGCCAGTGTTTCTCATACTTTCAACCCATTTAACAAACACTCACAAACCATCTAATTTGATATATATATACAACCTGGAATTAAAATATTAGTGTCTTAACTTTTTAATTCTGAGTTATTTTCATATTGCGAAAAGTGTGTTTTCTATGTTTTCCAATTATGTCCAACACATTTTAAATAAAAAAAGAAGTGTTTTGTGCATTAATATATACCATCCATCCATTTTCCTACACCTTTGTCCCTTGCTGGGGTCGGGAGGGTTGCTGGTGCCTCTCCAGCTGTCATTTCGGGCGAGAGGCGGGGTCACCCTGGACAGGTCGCCAGTCTGTCGCAGGGCAAAACAGAGACACACAGGACAAACAACCATGCACATACACACTCACATCTAGGGACAAGTTAGAGAAGCCAATTAACCTGACAGTCAGTCTTGGACTGGGGAGGAAGCCAGGGACTGCAGGAGGAAACACGCATGCCCAGGAGAACATGCAAACTCCATGCAGTAAGACCGGGCCCTGGAGATAACAGAACCTTCTTTGCAAGCAACATCTCTACCAGCTGCATGCCTATTTGACAGCCGCGCTTATCCTTTTGCCTTTTGTAATTTAGAAGCACAATTAAAGAAAAAATTAATTTGAGTTACGTTGGCAGAAGCACACGTCCTCACCTGCACCATTAAATATAATAAACCCATGTATTTATTTATTTTATGTAACTTAATTTAATCATTTAAATTAGACTTACCACTTGACATGCGAGCAGAGCATCATGAGCAAGTCATAAAAAATCAAAACAAGAACAGTTCTCACCCAACTGTGACTGTTCTTCTGTCCACAGAACGTTCAAATTAATTGAATCATTTGTGTACGAGATTTTTAAAAATCGCAGCAGCTATAACTAACTTTCTCCTATCATATAAGTAGTCCTGGAGTTGTCTTCTTTCCACCGGTATCTTCAGGTTTTTTTGGAGTGACCCGGTTTTAAGCCACTTATCCTCTGTTAAGCTAAAACACAATCAATCCTTCGGTAAGCTAGGTGTAGCGTCGCACTTTGAGATGACGTCACGGCAAATAAACCGTCGTTTACATGCAGTACCTTGCGGGCCACTAGGGGGCGGCCGCGGATTACAGTTTGTGAAAGGCTGGTCTAAGCGATTTGGGTTAATAGACTGGAACTAATTTTAACCTAATACACTATCAATCTGCAATTAATCACAAGTCAGTTAACACCGGTGCTCCTTGGAGAAACTTAAAGCTGCATTCATCAGAAAAATCTCACTCTGTGCTTTATGTTTCTCTATTTAGACAGAAGTTGCTTCTTTGTTGTCCTGCTTTTCCCAAAAACAGTTCTCATGGAAAATACGTCCTTTAAGTCTCAATGGAGAGTTTCCATTTGAATTAAACCACTTTTCGCACTTTTCAGATAGAAATCCAAATGAAGAACCAAAAAACATGTATTCAGATAAACTTCCACTTTTTGGTCAATCTCAGAATAAGAACATGCATCATAAAATTACCCAAACTGTCTAAAAAAGGAAACACTGACCCATCAGTCAGTTTGTGCGTGGAGATGTGAAAGATTTTCTGCCGACTTCTGCACAATCCCAACATGCATGCGCTCCATGTGCAGCTGCAGCATGGAGCGTCTTTGATGTGCTGACCCACAAGCTTTGATATTCTTGTCTTTGATATGCAGAAGCATGGAAGGGTTGTTTATTCAAGGGTTTTTTCAGCCTTCTGTTTGCAGAACCAAAGGAGAAGTGAAAAATAACACATGCAGATTTAACATGGTCTAATTTAACTAAAATACTTGGTGGTTGTATGAATAATGTGGCTATTTTTTTTTTGAATTTGTTCTTTCTTAAAGGGAAAGGTGAAGAAAACCAAAAAATACATCACCAGGATTTATTCACTTATTTGTAGATTTATTTCTTTTAAACATTTAGAGTTGAACAGAGGTGGATAGAAAACCCAAAAGTTGTACTAAAGTAGCACTAGTTTGTATTTTTACTGAAGTAAAAGTAAAAAGTATTGAGTAAAAAGTCTACTCTGATCAAATTATCAATCATTTAATATTTAAAAATTACATAATCCGACAGACTAAATTATAAAGTTGAGTGGAAATTTTTGTACTTCAAGGATGAAATTGAGAGTAAATCATACAAGTAGCCAAAAATAACTAAATCAGGCAAAGGAATTTTTTCCAAATTAGTTTCTTTCAATAAAAAAACTTATGAAACTTTAACAAAAACTGTCTGGTAACTTGGTCTCAAGTAAGAGTAGAAATACTTCATAATAAAATTACTCAAGTGCATTTTTTTTTCTAAAAAGGTTGATCAACTAAATATAACTGAGTAAATGTAACTAGTTACCACCCAACACTGCAGTTGGAATATTTTAGGAAATTAAAGCTTTTTTTATGGAAATATATCATGAGAATCCATTCTGATTATCGTCTGTTCTGTAACAGTGTTTTTTTTTCTTGGGTCTACAGTTTTAATAATTATCAAAACATTTTCAAATATGACATAAAACATGGTGGAAAGGTTACTTCAAACGTCTTCTCTTATAATAACTTTACAGATTAGTATTTCTGTCTAATAATTTTTGTTGTTTGGCTTTCAACAGGTCGATTAATGCACCTCTACGCCATCTGTGTGGACTGCTTGGAGGGCGTCCACAAGATCGTCTGCATTAAGTGCAAATCACGCTGGGACGGGAGCTGGCACCAGCTGGGCACCATGTATACCTACGATATACTGGCTGCTTCACCTTGCTGCCAGGTGGGTAAACTGACCGCACAGCGTGTTAATATTTATGCATCATCCACCATTGAAATCTGATTGGTAACTTTCACAGTCATATTAGAGTTTTGTCCATACTCGATAGATGACAAAAAGTCTGCTTTTGTTGCTTTACCATTATTATGTTTTTTTTTTTTAAATGGAACATTCCATTTTAATTAACATTTACATGCAAAAACAGGAGATGATAGCAAAGTGGCTAATTTCCACGTCTCCTCCTGTCGGCTTATTGTTTTAATAATAATAATAATAATAATAATCATAATAATAATAATTAAAAACAGCTTCAGACAGCTACACGTTAAAAACTCTTCATAAAGGAGAAAAGGGGAATAATTAAACTGTAGTTTGCAATTTGTAGTCTATGATAGTTCAATCATTTTCCGTTTAAGTAAGTTGACTAGAGTTAGCATAACGGAGCTAAAAGTTGAATTTTATACGGTTTTATACGCTCAGATAAACAGGATAATTGTTTAGCATAAGGCTCTTTTTGTTACTTTACAATCACATTCATATTTTTTATTTATTGGTTCAAGTTGTTTTTTAAATACATCAGATGATAAAGTGGCTAATTTCCATTTTTAGTCTCGCTGCCCATATGATGTTTAATAACAAGTAAAAGTAGCAATTTTTAGTCTATAATAGTTCGATCATTTTCCCTTTTAGTTGACTAGAGTTATCATAAAGGCGCTAAAAGTGGAGTTTGATAAACTGTCAATTTAGTAGCATAACTTATTTTATGGCGCTGGTATAAACTGTTTCAGTACGCTGACAACATGCTAGCTAATGTTACAACAGCAAGATAAATGCGCGTAACCATGGCAACCAGTGAGAACCGGGTCTTGCTGCAGTCGAGTTGCGCGCGCATCCGCTCTGTTTACAAATAAGCTACGCTAAGCCAAACAGGCTAGTTGTTTTGTCTAAACAAACAAACATATATGCTAGCAGTGTTAGCTCACCTGTGTGTCCATTTTCCTGTTCGTCCTCAGGCTCGGCTCAACTGTAAGCACTGCGGCAAGCCGGTGGTGGACGTCCGAGTCGGGATGCAGTATTTCTCAGAGTACAGCAACGTCCAGCAGTGCCCTCACTGCGGCAACCTGGACTATCACTTCGTTAAACCCTTCTCCTCATACAAAGTACTAGAGGCTTATTGACAAACGTTTCAACACACGCTAGTTCAGATGCTTTTTGTTCTCATTTTCTAACACAATTTAGGAAAGATCTTTAATTTTCTGGGGCCTTAAAGGTGGTTTTATGATTTTAAGTTCTCCCTTTTTTAAAAAAAAAAACGACAGATGAAAGAGTTGAAGTGTGAGAGAGAAGTGTTGATAAAGTGTGGAACAAACACATTTATCTGAGACAAGTGAATGTATCTGTAAGCCAAATTTGCTTTTATTTTTTACCAAAACCGATCTTAAAATAAAGAGAAAGATTCACACTGATGATGCTGTTGCACATTCTTTACATCTTCAAACTTTAGCAATCCTTTTATTTATTTACACACAGTTTGGTAAAGTAAAACCAGCATTTACAAGCTATTCGCATTTAGAAAAAGGGAGTAGATTCATGAGTATTCTGCAGCTTTTTCACCCCACTAGCCATATGTTCACACCCAACGCTATTAGGTTACAGTAATATCTGCTCCTAAAACATCAGCAACTCTTTCACAGCTTTTATTCTGCCAGTGTCAAAGTTGCTGCTTCACTCTCTCTTCTTGTCCTTACACGTCTCTGTTCCTCGTCTCATCTTACAGCAGCGTCTCATTGCCTCTGCTAACTGAAACATGATGCAGTTCAGTCACATTTTGAGTCTACTTCCAGTTATTTTGCATGTGTGTGTAGTGGATTTATCTTACTGTGAGGTCATCTTGTCTGCTGGTTTGTTACATCTTAATGTGATTAATGTGAATGTTTTCATGTTTGTTCTGCTTGAGTTCAGTACTTTTCTGTCATTTTAAGACTCGCTAACCTCTCAACATGAAAACCCGGCTGACCTTCGACTCTGAAGCTGCTGTAACATTCAGGCCCTGTTTTGTTCGTGTGGAAGCGTCTCTCTCATCACTGCTGCACGACTTCCTCTGTTGTGTCCGTATTGCTAACAGGAAGCTTTTTACTGTCTTCAGGCTGCGGCTCCTCAGCTTTGTTCTTTGCTTCCCGCGCCAGCTCTTTGGCGGTCAGCGGTCGGAGGACGCACATGGCCGCCTGGTCATCTTGTATGAGCTTTGGCTGGGAGACGAAGCCAATCATCACGTTAATTTGCTTCACCATCTCCTCCAGAGTTTTGACCTGCAGAGAGAAAAAGTTGTTTTGGTCTTATCAGAAAGAAACTGCTTACATTTACCTGAGTAACTTTTTAAAGAAATTTGCTTTTAGGAGTACTTTTACTTAAGTAATTTTATGATGAAGAATTTCTACACTTACTTGAGTAAAATTTCTGGATTTTCTACCAACTGATTGAAAAAAACATGTTTTAACCAAAGATTCACCAGACACAGGCATATTTTGTTAGTTTCATCAGTTTTATATTGAAAGAAACTGATTTGGAAACATTTTCTTTTACCTGATTTTGTTATTTTTTTGCAAGTTTTTAAATTGCATAAAGAGGGAAAAACTACCTACAGTAAAAACTTAAATAGAACCAGAAAGAAGTAAAATAATAATAATAAATCAACAGATCATAGTTCAATCTGTCAGTCTCACTGCAAAAACAAAATCTTACCAGGTATTTTTCTATCAACAATGTTGAAATAAAACAAAAGTCACTTTTCTGCAAGATAAGCTTTTTAAAATAAATAATTCCTAAATATTGATTTTAAAAAAGCTCCAGTTCCATTGGCAGATTATTTCACTTGTAACATGGGACAAACATATTGCAAAAGAAAAGTTACGTTTTGTTTACTAAGATATTTACAGTAGAAAACAGACCAAAAATACTAGTTAAGATTTTATGTTTTTGCATTGCTGGAAAGCTTCACGAAACCTTTTCTTAACTGGCAATTAACTTATTTACAACATCAGGCTCATTTCAAAACGTTAATAAAATCCTTGTTTTTTTATATTAAATATGTTTTTCTGATATAATCCATTTAAGGGGGTGAATGTTAATCTTTGTGATTTAAAGGCTAAAATAAAAATTAATTATCCTTCAGACAAAAATTAAATAATAATAAAACACAGCAGTTTTCTAATAAAAAGGTGATATTTTTTTTTTGTTAGATTCAACATGTCCGTCCATAAATTAAAGCCACACTTTTAAAACAATATAAATATTTCTTGTTTTGAGTATCGCTCACCAGGTTCTCACTGTGCTGTTGGGGTTGACTGCGCACCGTGAGCCTGACGTGGTGTTTCTTCTCCAGCCAGCTCTCCACCTGCTTCAGCTTCGTGGACAGATCGTGGGACGTGATGCCGGCTGAGAAGTTGAGCACCTTCACCTGGATAACACCTGCAGAGATTATGAAGGGAAAACCTGGTTCTGAAAATGCTTACTCATTAACTACCACTGATCTCAACTTGTCACCATTTTTGGTGCGAAATAGATGAGGAGTTGCAACCCTGCTGATAAAAATCTGGAGTAAAAGTTTTTTAAGTTTTTTATTTTATTTTTATCAAATAGTTTTTTGTTTTCTGCGTTTGCAGAAAATTGAAACAACAAAAACTTTGACCAGAAGTAACATTTATATGAATGTTTTATTTTTCGCAGGAACAAAATGTTGCAAAAAACTGAACTAACATGTTTGCATAATAAATCTCAGAGTGTTTTTTTATTACCAGCAAGACTTTGTAGCAGTTGCTCTTTCTACATGCAAAAAAATCATTTTTGTGGTTCAAACACATATTTAGCTCCTACTTCTAGCTTGGCCTTTTCAAAAACTTTTATTTTTATTTTGCTTGCAGTTGTTGTTTTTGTTTATTTGGATGCATGTTTGGATTCACAGGGAAGCTGAAAGATAAAATCTGTCTTCGTTTTATAGAAAAACCCTAAACTTTCTTGGACAAAACTGACTTGTATTTGGATTTAATAATTGTTATCCTCCTTAGCCCAGACCATGATGCTGCCTCTACCACGGTGTCTCTTTTGGCAACATCCTGTTCTTTTATCATCAAACAGACACAGTTTGGTTCTCCCACAAAATTTTTTTTATTATTTTAGTCATAATTAGGTTGGAAGAAAAATCTTGCTATCCTCTCTAGTCCTAATATTTAGAGAATAAAGAAGATTACTGTAACTTTTAAATACAAGAAATCCAGAAATCTGTGCAGCTGCTTCAGCTTCTTGAGTGGTTTGACCACTTTCCGTCTCGTCTTTTCCTTAAGTTTATCACCGTTTTTTAAAATATGTTCCGTGGTTTATCAATAATGCTGTCAAAAGTTCAGTGTAATAATTCGCTGCAACTTTTTCCTCGCTGCACCATTTTTATTTTCTGCAGATTATGGCTACACCTGGAGATGGAAAAAATTAGGAAAAATCCTGCAAGGAAAGCTGAGTTTTATTTCTTATTCATCAGATTTATGGCAGCTGCAAAATCAATTCAAATTAAATCAGGCTGCAACAAAGTGTTAGCTTAACAATGTGCAGTTCTACGCAAACAATATTTTATATAAAAGCTAATTATTTGACAGTTTCATCCCCAACAGATTTTTTAGTTTTCAGATAAATTACACAAGATCATTTTTTTAAAAGACTTCCTTTCTTCCTTTCCCAGTATGAAGCGAATAGTTAAGGTGCTTTAGGTTTCATACCTGGTTTTGTCTTATTTTTCTCTCGAAGTCTCAGCTGCTCCTCATGGATCTGTTTCCTGCTCATCAGCTGGTACAGCGGCGGCTTTTTGTTTTCACTCAACAGCACCAGCTTTAGATTCTTCTCATTCGTCAGTCTGATCACATTGGCTCTGTGCATCAACCCCAGGTTCTTCCCCTCCTCATCGATCACCTGGATCTCTTTGTGAGGGATATTCTTCCCGACGCTGCTGATGGAGACGTTGGCGCCAGGATTCTGGTTCCTCTTCTTCGCTGCTGGAGTCGGTTTTTCCTCAGGAGCCTCCGTGGAGAACGCAGATCGTCTCCCGGATGAAGCGACGACGCAGCATCTTTCACAGAGTCCAGCTGATCTCAGAGCTGGTGTCCAGTAGCCGGGCCAGCCACTGCCGCTGAACACGGCTCTCACTGAGTGGCTCAGAAGCCACCGCACACAACCTGCAGACATTTCCTGCACAGAACCACCACAGTGACATGTAAATAATTTAAAAAATCTTAACAAATGAATGCAAAAGTTATAAAAATGTGGAAGAATAACACAAACCCCAAACCACTTCTCACGGAAGCAATTTCCATTTGGAAACAATATCACAATGTGGGTGATAAATTGTCCCAGTAATTATTGCAATAAATGCTAATATTGTTGTTTTAGGACCATTTTCAAATAATATAATGTTAATGGCATAGTAATGCTAGTCCACCCTGTCAGAGATCAGTAAACTTGAATTTTGAAAAGAACAATTATCACTGGAACTGGAAGACATTTTAAATAAAATGGAAATAAAAAAAACAGCCTCAACCCAAACCATAAATAAATGGATTAGGAAATCTCTGTAAACAAAATTACCCTCCAGTCATTAGACTCATTTTAATTTATCATGCTATTAACTGCTTATTGCGACAGGTTTAGTGGTTGACACATTTTTCCAGTTACCAATTCTGGTTATGATGGTTAACAGAGTTGGTATTTAATTTTTGATCCACCAATTGACTTAAAAATAAAATGTGCGACTGAATTTTATAAAATTAACATTAGCTGTCTGATTTCTAAATGCAATTTATAGTCAACAAAATGATTAAAACGGTCTGTTTATGGAGAGCTAGTTTACAAATTGTCCAATAAGTCTGAAAACTGACCTACAGCAAAACAACAAATACTAAACCCTGGTTAAAAAGCGGTACTCTGTCCAATTTGCATAAATTACATTTCCTCCGTTTGTTTTATACATTTACACATGTTTTACCTCAGTAGTAGGTTGTTTTTCAGTCCTCTGTGAGCAGTTGCAGGGTGACTGTATCTACTTCCGCCTTGCACTACTTCACGGGAAATGCGTCAGAAAAGCGCTCTGCTGCCCCCTGGCGGTCAGGACACGGAAACGGAATCCAAAAATAGCAAAACAAATGAACGTTCTGCACGTTTTAGACGTTTTCACTCTTCACTAGTTTAGGATTTAATAAGTGGGTCAAAAACAGGCTGTTGAATAAATAATGTAACAATTTTAATCTGGATTTTTAGAGCAGAGATACATTTAAAAGCTGCCTTAAGAGATTAATTGGGTTTGATCTGGGTTTAAAAATAGCATACATAAGTGTTGTTGCTAAAAAAAAGTACAAAGCTTACTGTTTATATTATTTTTTTTACAGATATTTAAGAGGTAAAAAATATTTTATTCCAACTTTAACTGTAATGTGTAATTACAGAAGCCAAACTAAAAATATAAAGTTTTTATAGTTTCCATTTGGAAATTTGAAGGCTGGACCAAATGTGAATAGTTTTTTAATTTTTTTTGTTTGTTTATGGAGGGTTTTTAAAGCAAAAATAAACATGTTATAATGGGCTAAACTCCTCCTTTGCACAAATAAAAGCCCAGGCTTCCTCATAAAAGTCAATATGAGGCCTGTAAAGGAGGCATAAATTGAAAACAATGGAAATCTGACACATCTTCTTGGAAATATGCAAATATTATCTTTGCAAAAGCTTCCGGAGGATTTTGGAGCTGAAGTTAGCTTGTTTTTGAAGTATTACCAACACAAATATGACTGCAACATCACCTTTAATATTAAATAGCTTACCTTGACTTATCCCAATAAAATCAACTTTTAAAAAATAGCTATATAACTTTAATTTTTCTGATGTATTTTAAAATAAAAATCGATTTAGGAAAAAGTTTAGTTTCTTGTCTATTATTACAGAAAGTTGGTGGAAGTATCATTGTTTTAATTTGTTGTTTTTAATGCATTCATCTCAATATCACCACCTTTTGAAAGTAAATTATTAAATTTTATTTTATTTATTTTATTTAATTCATGATTAAATAAGATGACATTAAAATATGTTTTCTCTGTCCGTACTGACTGAAGAATTGTAGTTTTCTGTTCCAAAATTTAGAAATAAAAGTTGCAGTCTTGCTTGAAATACCAAATTAAATGGAGTTTCCCTTTATTGCCATGGCTCTTTAAAGAGAAAGAGTTGTTTTAGTGCCTCTATGTGGATATCAATCATCTCATGTAAATCAAAATATATTAATGTCACTCAGAAGGAAAATTCATGGTAATAGAGTTCAGGGTAGCCGTGGAAGAGCTTCAGGATGAACAGTTTTATTCCTGGTCACCATTCATACCTGTCAGGTCAAAGGAACAAAACTTGTACATAAACAAATCAAGCAGAGATAGAGATAAACCAGCATCAGCCAAAGATAGGCCTCTGAGAAATACATAACATGCAAACCATATGGAGAATCTATTGCTTTTCCCTGGAATACGGTCTGGTAGCACTAGATATAATAAAAAACAGAAAATATCCAGATATTGTCCATCACAAGGAGTCCTTGGGCTGCGCTTAGTCTGGTTCCTCACCCAGGACCTGTCTGCCCTGGGTGACCCTACCAGGGGCATGAAGCCCCAGGCAGCATAGCTCCTGGGATCACTGGGACATTCAACTGACTTACTGATGTTGGAGCTGCACAGCATTCTGGGAGATGTAGGCAGACGAAAGGCTTTAGACCACATGTGTCAAAATCAAGGCCAGGGAGCCAAAGCTGGCCCACCATAGATTTTTATGTGGCCCTCCACACTCCAAGTTACATCAATAAGTCCTTCCAGTTTTCAGAAAATCTGTAAAACTCACCCAAAGTTCACACAAAATGAGCACATCTTTTTTCAGATTTCTCAAAATTGGCCAAAAGCTTAGGGTTTAAGTAGCTGCTGCCGCAGCCGTTCTTCGTGTCAAATTATAGTCCGTGATCGATACGGCGATTAATAAAAAATCACGTTCAACATCATACGTTTGTGCAAATATAAAAATTCTTTACAAATAATATTTCTAGATTTGTGCCACAGAATCTGTGATTCTGTTTGCTAAAAAAAAACCTTCATTAAAAACAATCACAAAGTCCTGGATGGACTGATCAGTGTGACAAGATGTTTGATATTTAATTTTATGAAACACTTACTGAATCCTGAAACAAACAGCTATTCATTAGTATTTTAACAACTTAATATTTTTTTTATCAATATATTCTGGCACAACCAGCCCTTTAAGAACATTTAGATTTTTGATATGGCCCAAAATAAAAATGGGTTTGACAGCCCTGCTTTAGACGCTCAACCCAGTCTGAAAAATATATAATATATAATAAAGTATAATAAACTATTTTGTACTTTACTGTGTCTATGGCTCAACCTCTTAGCCAGCTAAAGATTAGTGGATTCGACTAAATCACTCACTCTTTGGTTACCTAGCAACTCCCTCATTCCGTGGTTGCCTAGCAACTCACCTGCTCTTCAAGTTATTTGATATGTTTATGGAACAAATGGAGAAATGCATAGCAGCAAAATTAGTTTTCTTATATTCAGGGAATTTCCTATACTTGTTTAATGATTTTAAGTTATATATGTAGCTTTAAAATACCGCAGGAGTATCTTTTATGCAAGTAATGTCTTAATGAGGAATACTTTTGAACCCACCTTTAGCAAAACAGTGACTTAAACCTATCAGAGAATGAAAAGGTGGACTTGTAGTTTTCTCACAAGTACACTTTGGAAAAAAGACATAAATAACAAAATAGGGTTTTGTTATTTATGCTGTTGTGTTTACTGCCTCGTATCTGTTTTGACATTTCTTATGCATCTAACGCAAACATTATAAATAATAATAATAAAGTTCTGTGTGGAGAAAAAAATTGTTGTCTCAAGAATCAATGAGCTATTCAAGCAAAAATGCTATTCCTATTACTGCTTTGCATACATAGGACACCAGCACAGTCACTTCTGATGACATATTGAGGAGCGCAGAATTTGCAAGCCAAAATATTTGATCCTGATAACTATGCAAAGTTTGTAAGCAGTTTCATTTGGCAAAAAGGCGCAGGTGATTCTGGTTGCTGATCAGCAAAGAGTGAAAACCAAAACATCTGATAAGTGATTCATTTGCAGGGCATTTTTTAATCCTTGTTTTTCAGGTCTGTCTGTGCTACTTAATTAACTGTAGTTGAGAACGGATCATTTAGCCAGACTGAAACTCAATGCCGTGAAAACAACAAAGATGCCTCTGCAAAGTTGGAGAATTCAGGTTTTCCTCATCGGCTTTTTGTGGATTCTTTCTGTTTGTAAGTAAACAGAATTTTTATTAAAAGTTACAGTGAAGGATTTCAAATTTGTTGCATCTAAAACTGTATTTAATGTTTTCAAATGTATATTCTAATGTAACGTGAATCGTATTGGTTGCTTTGATAAATTGAGATGCACAGGTAATTAACTTGCTATCATTTTAATGTCTTGTCTCAATAAAATCTTTCAGCAGTGACTAAAAAAACTGAGCTTCCTGGCTCTCAGCAACTCGAGAGACTTAAAGACTGCTTACAGAATGGAAACATAAATTATGTTGTTGCTGACAACTTCTACGGCATCATCAATGCAAATAATCACTTCGCAGCTAAATTCTTAGGTGAGTCCAAAGCACAAACGGTTTGATGTCGTATGGGTGCATGCGTATTATTATCAGCAAAAACATACCTTTTCAACCTGAGGTGCATTGTTGTCAATCTATCTTGGCTAAAGATCAGACACTGGACCAAAACAGTTTCATCTTCCTCCGTTAGAGCAGCAGGTCTTTTTATGAGCTTCATTAACGTTTTGTTCGCTCACAATCGCGAATTAGTATTTCTGGAGTAAAGGAATAATGTAAAGTAAAATGAATCAATTTTTGAACATACTGAAAAACCAAATGATTTTAAAGATAAAGTTGTTAGTGAATTCAAGACCTAGTCATGTTGCTTTTTGACAAAAGAAAAAAGAAAAGAGAAAGATAAAGATACAATTAACCCAAAAATTATTTGTGCAATGGGAGAGTGGGGGTTTTGTATGTTTGGAGTCGTCCTCCTCCTGTTTAACTTTCTTCATAGGTTCTCTATCTGACTCATACGGAACTAGATTAGGGCCACTGGAAAAAAAGAACTATGTCGTTTATCCCCAAATTCTGACTGTAATCTCAGAATTCTGACTGTAACCAGGAAATTTTTACATTTTTAGCAGAATTCTGAATTTTAATTCATGAGACTCTTTTTTTTCAGAGATCCAAATCCTCTTCCATAGATTCAAATTGGGTCTTTATAATATAAATAATACCTCCAGCCAGGAGAGACTTGCTGGTAAAATCAAAACATTACTTTAGAGCTAAATGTACCAGGTGTATGAATAATTTGGGGCTTATCTCAGCATCTTTGGTCAAACAAAAATGTAGTTGAATAGCTTTAAACTTTTAAATGAGTAACTTAGGGCTATTGTACGGTTTGATTTTCAGAAAAACTCAGAAGCATCAAACTAATGCTTAAAACTGCATACTGTGCAAATTTAGGGCCTGAGAATTAGCCACAGAAAATTTTAAAAAAACAAAACATGTTTTATTTTCTGTCAAATGATCACAGGCCAGAATGGACCGATTCCAGACATGTTACCGAAAACTGTTGAAGAGCTCTTGAAGAATCTCAGCATACCAACTGGTAAGACGAGTCATGCACTGTAAAACTGTATTTAACTGTCCAGTTAAGATTCAAAATATAACTCAGTGGCATTTTAACCAACACAGATGCTGTCACTTTCTTCTGTGTTCTTGTTAAATTAAAACAGGCATTGGCAAACTGCCACCAGTTCTGGGACCATTATCTAAGGGTCTTAAAAACATATTGGGAAACAATGTGAAAATCTTTGATAAAAATATTACTACAACATGAATACAATACGTATTATAATGTATTAGAGCATTTTATCGCCGTGTAGAGGTTTAAAATTCATTTACTTAACCATCAAGAACACAGGCTAAATAATATTGGCACATCAGCATCTGCATATGCTTGTTCTGATAAAACACAATAGCGTGTTTACACGGTAGGCACAATGTTAAGGTTTCCCTAATATTGTGAGATTTGTTATAAGAAGGACATGAAGAAAATGACCAATCTGACTCAAAAAAACAGACATTCCAATGTTGTGAAGAAATTTGAGTTAATATAAACAGCATGAAATGTCTGATGTTTCTCATTACCTGTTAAGCTGAAATACTATTCATGAGAAATGTCTATAAGTTTCAGAAGTGCATGTTGGATTGTAATGTGTAGCAAGCAAGAAACTTGATGTCAATTCTTATCGAACTAATCTTGTAAAGCTAATGTACAGAATAATTTTCAAGTTGACAAAACAAATAAAAAAACTATTTACTTGGGGTGCTGTGGTGGCTCAGCGGTTTAGCACAGCCCACATACTGTATGGAGGCCTTAGTCCTCGATGCGGCTGTCGCAGGTTCGATTCCCAGCCTGGCAACCTTTGCTGCATACTTTCTCTAACTTCCTATGACTAATATTTCGAATTGGGTCCTAAACACAACCATTTCTGAAACTGGTAAGTACACTGTGGTAAAGGTACTATAAAAATATCACTAGAGAGGGTTAATGTATTCATTTCACTTCTTTTAAATGATTTGGTTACAGTTTTAAACACAGAATCATCATTCTGTATGTTTTGCTAACTTATGTTGAATGAAGAACCTTTTTGCATTGTTTTTAACAGGACGGCAGCGCTGCGTGATATTCCTACAGAAAAATGAAATAAGACACAGTAAGCTGGGCTGAAAATGTCGCACTTTCAAATTATATCTTGTAATAAAGCTGACATCATCAATGTAAGAAACTGAAATGAGTTCATTTTAACTTGCAGAAAAATTGTGGAAAGCGTGGCCACAAGTGAAAATAGACAACTTTACAGTATACATTACAAAATCTCTTGCCAGGGACTCTGTGGTAATTTATGCTGTGGACGGAAAGAAATGCTTAAATTCAACTGGTAAACAATTTAATTAGATTTTTTTTTTTTTACCCAATACATGACGGTGCTGATTATCTAAGTTAAAGATAAAACATTGCTGTCAAATTGTATGTTTTATTTAATCTCTTTTATTGACTCTCCTTTATGTCTGAACCAATAAGGAATGTGCAATTATGGAAATATGACTACAAATACTGTGTGTAAATCAGCGAGTGAGTATAATAAGGACGCATGTGAGAACAGCGGTAAGTATGATTAAGACCAATTTAATAACTGTGTTTCTATTATTTCAGCTGATCCGACTTTTATTGATTATTCGCTTTAGTTCGGCTGCAGTGTATCCTTTTGATGGCTGAAAGGGTTAGTAGTTAGTTGCTGATTATTTGCTTGTTAACACAGCCGATGCGCTCAACTTGACCGCAGCGAGAGCCGGGCAGCCTCTAAACCATCACTGGTAACCATGGTTACCAGAGAGCGTAACCGGGCAGCCTCCAAACGGTCACTGGTTACCATGGTTACCGCCATTCAAACTGCTGCTTTAGCATTAGCTAGCTAATGTTGTCAGCGCACTACAACTGTTTATTAAAGCGTGATAAAATAAGTTATGCTACTACATTGACACTACACTCTATAAAGTGTTCATTTGATTGACTTATTTACATTAATATCACTTAATTCATTTGGTTTAATGATGACAACTTACCTAACTTAGAAGTTAGAAATCTAACTAGCTTAAATTACCTGAAACAATTCAGTTTAATGCCAGTTTTGTAACCAATGTCTGACCAATTCAACTCAGTTTCCTGAGTCTTAAAACTTATTTCATTAAGTGTGTTTAACATTACAAATTGAAATCGCTCTTATTCAAATAATTTAGTTTTTTCTAATAAATAATTCAAATCTCTTTGACTAAATTCTACAGAAAGTCAACTCAAACGTTTGAGTTGCTTCAAACTAAGAAACTAAAACATCCAAGATCATCCATTGTATTTAAAATACAATTTGAATTGAAATAATTTTATTTTAGTTTTTCAAAGATCCTGCACACTCAAAAGAGAATATAGTAATGATTTGTCAGGAAATTGCTTACATTTTGTTGTCTATGGAAAATGGAAAAACTGACAGGTTAAATGTATGAAATCAACAGCCTGTTGTTATTTTGGTGTGAATTGTTTGTATACATTTGTGATTAAATGCGGTAATTATGAATGAACTGATGACTTACTCACTCTGCTTTTTTGACTTTCAGACTACAAAGACAAGTACATAATAAACATACATAATAATAAACCTGAGTGTGTCAACTGCGACAATCCAATAAAAAAGCCTGATGAGATCATTAAAATTAACACTACTAGTTTTGAAAGTGATGAAGGAGAAGTTGACGCATCCAAAGCTGTGTAAGACATGCTTAATATTAAATAAATGCTTTTGAAAACCTTTGACTTTCTTGCAGTTGCATGTTGATCTGCTAAAATGAGATTATTTTAGTTCAGCTACATTATAAAAAGCACAACTCTGTGCTTTTATAGTAGAACAAAACACATTTACGCATTAGCTTGATGGGATCTGTAAAGTCCTATATTGAGGTGAACAATATTAACAATTGGTTTACATGATTATGGTCACAATACTCTTCATATTTCAGAGAGTTTATGGCTGGAATGGCAAACTTAATCTCCAAAATGAATGGGACTTCAGCTGAACTGTCAGTGGCGAAAGGAATTGATGGAGTGATAGTGAGAAAAACCGATCCTTCAGAACTGGATGAAATCTCCTTTGCTTACGAGACTCCAATTGATAAACTGAAAGTGAGTACTTTTATTTCCCTCTCACATGTTCTGACTTTACTTACATTCACTCTGCAGACATGGGTCAGATTGAGCAGGATTATATGCTGATTATGTGTTAAACTAATAAGATAATCAAATTTGTTTATTAAAAAATCTGATTTTTTTGTCATTAAAAATAATCTTAGTAATACTAAAAAGTTCCAGCTGCCTGTTTTATCTTAATCCCCTGAATCTCTAGAGTTTTACACTGTGCAGTCGCTAAAACCGTTCCTTTGCTCTACCTACAGATTGTAGAAGACTCTAGCAGTCTCACAACATTTTCGAGATCCGTCTCCGTGTCTAAAGAAGCGTTTGAAAAGGCCATGGGTCCAAACGCCTCTCTGCCATTCGCGGCTGTTCTCCGGTTTTTGAACTTGACTAAGGTATGGAAAAGGAATCAAATTTTGTCATTTTGCATTACATTGAAAACTGCAGAATTTAACTTTCATAAAAAATATATATTTTTACATATTTGTTAAAATTGTCACTATATAGTGACAGTTTATGACACAGATAACCTGGGGAAAAAAATCAAGCTCCTCTGCCTTCTCCCAGTGCTAATTGGAATCAACCAATCAGAGCAGGGAGGCGGGCCTTAGTGCTGCCATCATGGCTGCATGCACACCCATCATCTCCTCCTCTTCTTTTCTCTCTGCTGCGCTGAAGCTAGTAGAGCTAATCCTAGTTAGCATGGCCACCAATAATGGCAAATAAACAGTTTACCTGTAACGCTAAGTTGTTTCTCCACCATTAACACATTTAGCAGCAAGTACATAAGAGTGATTGACAGCACTAAGACACTCCTCTTGGTTCTGATTGGTTATTTTTGGTGCATTTCTTGAGACAGCAACAACAACTCATATTAAATTGTTACGATCTGGTGACAGTTTCAACAAATATGTAAAAAAACATTTTTTAATACAAAAGTTAAATAATGCGGCTTTGAATATGTGTTAACATTTGTTGTCAATCCAACTATTTTGATCTCCAGGATGAGATGAACAGTTCTGTTCTTTATGATGAGGTTGTTGCCATTGAGATGGGAGCTGAGATCAAGAATCTCACCGACACAATAAACATCAATTTCAAGAATGCAGAATTTGTGAGTTTTTATTTTTAAAAAAAGGTTTAAATTAATTATCTCTCTCATTTTTTGATATTGCCTTCTATTGGTACCAACAGACGTGTTTAGTGTTGCTCTCTTTTACTTTCAGGATAAGTTTCATCCAAACTGCAGCTCATGGAACGGTGAAGGTAATTTTCTTCTACAAGTTGATATTTGAAATTTAAATTATCCTGAAAGATTCAGCCTATTTTGTGAAGCAGAAGTCATGTGTTTGGAAGAAAGTTAGCAAAAGTATTGAAAACCTGGATTTTCATAATTTTATTGCATAAAAGCCAATTTGTTGCTGATCTTTCTTCCCCTCCACGAAGAAACATTTTATTAGCATTTATCATTTCTGAAACCAAACTCTCTTTAACACATTTTCCAGAGACAAAGAAGGAAAACAGAATGGTTAATAGTGTGCATATTGTTTAGGCATCCCATTACAAACTGTATAAAAGTACTGCTTTTGATAAAATAATGTAAAAATGACTAACAAATTGAAAATTCTATATTTGTAATGTTTATTTTTATTCTACTAACCATAGAGTTATATGTTCCTGTCTTACAGGAGGTAGACCCAACTGGACTTCTGAAGGATGTGAAACTATAGTCGATGGAAATAACATCAGATGTGAATGTTCGCATTTGACGTTTTTTGCTGTCTTACTGGTACATTTCTTATGTTTTTATATTATTCATCAATTAATCGGAAGTATCTGGGCCGAAACGCTTCGTTGTTCCTGTATGAACTTTACCTCTCAGTATCTCCTTTTTCTTGTCTTATATAACACAAATCATCCGTGTCACATTTCTAAATCATGCTATAAAATGGCAACACAGTTTTTTTGTTTGTTTGATTTTTGCCTCTTACAGACTCCCATAAATGAAACCATCTCCAGCTCTGACCTGAACATCCTCACCATCATCACGCAGGTCGGCTGCGGTTTGTCCATTTTCTTCCTCGGCATAGTCCTCTTCATGTACTTCCTGATAAGGTTGGAATCAGAAACAATTTTGTTTGTAGATATTTACAATGAAAATGCAAAATAAGCATTAATAAAGCTCTACTTTCTCGCCAAGAGGGCAGACTTTCTGTAAGTGCTTTGGCTAGCTAGCAAAACTGAAGGTTGCTAGCTAGATGTTTGTAGCTAGCGATTTGCTTCCCAGATATTCCATTTTTATTTGAGTAATAAACAAGTAAAATGATTTAAAAACAAATTTTTTTATTTACTCATATTGTCTGTAATGCAGAGAAATGTACAATGACCTGAAACTTAAGTAGTTCCCCGAATAAAGCTCTCTTTCAAGCGGTAAATATTTTGTCGCAGCGCTTCAGGTAAATTATTTGTTTTTGTGAATGGTGCTGCTGTTTCGCTGTCGTTGATTTACGGAAAGTTTATGTAAATAAGTCGGCCATTCAGACTAGCAAAAAAACTGTAATGAGTTCTCGTCGGACGTATTTACAGCAGCCACATGGAAATGTTGAATAGTGGCTTCGTTGTTGGAGTCCTATGGAAAACTCCCATACGCACAGCAGCAGCAGCCCAGCATGCAAAATATACCAACCTTCTTCTGTATAAGCCAGACCCGTTTTCAGGAATGTTTACAGCTGTTGGTAACTGCTTCTGTACACAGTTACATTTTATTTTTTTAAAAAAATGCATCATTTTATTATTTTTTGCCTTTAAAGTAAAATGTGTTTGAAATAATTCACGTCAGAAAATGGTCATCACAGACTAATCAAGTTAAGATAATTAATAATCTCATATTTCCTCCTTAAAGTTTTAAGAATGTTGCTTTTTTCCAAACATTATAAATTCAAACAAAATTATACTAACATTTTCATTTAGTTGGTGTTACCTTATGAAGAATACAATCTTATGCAGAATTCTAACTTTATAGACATTGTGCTAACTTTGGCTTTCTAGAGATAAACGTCCATTTGAACCAAATTTAACACATCCAAATTAATTAATTGATCTACCATATTTTTCTTAACTGCAATTGTTTAAGTTGTCCCTTTTATGCCTGACTGAAAATATAAACTTACAAATGTTACATTATTTAAAAATGTATTTTAAGTTATCTTTCAGAATTTAATGTTTTGATTTTATGAAACAATTTCAGTTATAACATCACTGAAGTGGGGTTTTTTTTTACGGCGTGTACACCTGGAAAAATGTTAAAGCTTCTAGATTTGTTGTGAAATTTAGATTTTATTTTATTTTTTACATAACCCTGAAAGCACTGGATGTTATTGCGGCTCTTCAGGACAGAAATAGGAAAAAACCATAACTTTTTTAACCTATGTGTTCTATCAAAATGTTGGAAAAGATATGTCAGACTAAAAAATTGACAAAACTCAAGATATTTTTAATTATGACAGTAAAAATCTGGCATGGTTTGTCCAAACTCACTAGAAATAACATTGTTCAACCTAAAGCAAGAAGTAAAACATTAGATGTATTTATCTGTTGTCCAAATTAGGCTAAATCAAAGATGATGATGATAAATCACATAAAAAAAAAACTGGAAAAAACAAATAAAATAAAATAAAAAAAACAAGGACAGTGAACCACAGTTTTATTTTTGCTAGTCTGGCGCCTTGCAAATTCAAAGCCAGGCTTTGTTTATTTAGTGAAATAAAGTCCAAAGTCAGAATTGGTTTTCCTGTCACCCAAAATCAGCTGCAACAAAGTCAAGTTTTTTTCGTCGGTCTGGTGCAGTCCAGCATTTAACCTAAACCAAGACATAGAAAGTCTGGTTTTGTTTAGTCTGTTTAATGGCATCCAAAGCTAAAACAAACAATTCTAGCTAGTTTAATGCCGTCCAAATTCAGCCATAGAAACAGTTTACACTTAGTAAACTGTTTACTAACAGTTTACTAGCAGTTTAGTAAGTAACTGTTACTAAAAATAACAGTTACTTTTTAGTTATTTTACCTAAAAAATAACTGAAAAAAAAAACAAACTTTGTGAAGTGAAGACTTGTTGAGTCCCTTTCAAAACATTTGGACATCAAATGATTATTCCACAAAATCCTTAGAAAAAGTAGAGGCTGTGAACTTCTTCATTTGGAGGTCATTGAGCTGGAGTCTAAATAACCACTCACTTGTTTGTAAATGTTTCTGTCCTTGCAGAAAGACGAAGGCCAGTACTTCCACTCAGATCCTCATCCACCTGGTTTGCGCCCTGTTCCTGCTGAATTTCACCTTTGTCGTCAACCACTTTGTGGCAAAGCTGAACAGCGACGTGGGCTGTGAGATCATGGCAGCAGTGATGCATTACTCCATGTTGGCCACTTTCAGCTGGTTTGCTGCGCAAGGCTTCCACCTCTGTCTGCAGCTGTACAGAGGAGGAAATATCGCAATAAAGCGCTACTTACTCAAAGTTTCTGTCACCACCTGGCGTGAGTTCATCCTACGATAATAAAGCCTGAACTTTCTGGAGCTGATCAGGACTTACCTGGCGCTCTTTTAAGGTTGACGGGAACTATTACTTTTCTAGAACTTTTATGGATTCTGAATATTTTCAGGAAACTTTGATTAAATTTACCAGGTACTTTCCTTCATCTGCCATTTACCTTTATGGTAGTTTGAGCAAACGGCAAACTTTTTATCACATGGGCCAAAATCGCTTAATCGGCCAAAACAGAGTTATTATTTTAAATTACCTTCTATACCTTTACTTATTATCTTTAAAAAACCTGTGTTGTATTGAGTTTTTATCAATTTAATAAATCAATAAGATGCAGCTTATTTGTCGGATTTGATGGACTTTTGTGGTTCTACTTCCTATGAAATCAAAAATCATTATTAAAAGATAAATACTTTGTGCTATACCAAATGTTTTCTATCTGAATAAATTTGACAGGCCAAGAACTTTGCTATAATCTAAGAACCACCTGGTAAGTTTAAGGAAAACATTTGTAAGTTTCAGAAAAGTTGGTGTAAAGTACTTGGTAAATTTATTCTGGAAAGCAATGGCATCATTACATTACAATTTGTCATAATTTAAGGTTATTTATAAAACAGATAAAACCACAACTTTCACAATGAATTTTGCTACTTAATTTTTATATGCGACTGCTTTTCCAGTTCTACCAAGCATAGCGGTGATTATTATCGGCAGCCTGAAAAAATATGGGAAACAGATCATCCACACCGATAATCCTGACAACGACGTGGCAATGTGAGACTGAAAGCATCTTTGAATGACATTCAGTCTTATTTACATTTTTATTTTCTCAAACTGACTAATCGTACTTCTCACAGGTGTTGGATTAACGACAATAACGTCCATTACGTCGTCAACGTTGGCTACTATGCGGTGGTCTTCCTCTTCACCTTCACCACAGTCATCATCACCTTGTCCTGGCTCTTTTGTCTCAAGAGAAGCAAAGCAGCGAACCAACAGGAAACAGGAAGTGGGAGGAAAATAGTGATCATTCTGGGTCTGTGTTGCCAGCTGGGTGTCACGTGGGGCTTCGCCTTCTTCGCCTACGGCTCCTTTCGGATGATAGCCACCTACATTTTCACAATCCTCAACTCATTTCAAGGTATTCAGATGAAGCTTGTCTCTATTTTCTACCTGGGGAATGAAATTCAACATGTTTAGCTTATAAAAACGGTCGAGTCCATTTTTATAAGATAGAAATGTAAAATGTGTCTTCGATGTTTCTTATTTGCAAAATAAGAATTGCAGCCTTTCTACTGTTCTTTTTAGTCCTACTGTTTAAATTTGCTCTGCAAAGAGAGCCTACTTGTCTTAAAGAGGTGGTTATACATAAAAGATGTCATTACCATCTTAATATTTGTATTTGTTGTCCTGAGAATCGTCCTGTCTTTGTGTCTGCCAGGGTTCTTCCTGTTCATCTACTACTACAAGACAACCCGAGTCGGACCGAGCGGCGCCAATGGGAAGGGAAAGTCTGGAAGCACCAACAGCAGCATCAGTACTCTTAAAACCGGACTGGAGTGTGTTGTGAACCCATATGTGAGTTTTGAAAAACAAAAGGATACGTGATCTGTGGTGGGACAGAGAAATCTAAACTGGACCGAATTGAAAAGCGTACAGTGTATCCATGTAAAATACTGTAATTTTGTCTTCTGATACTGATTTTATACACTTGGGTTAAAAACATTCTGATCAGATTTCAGCTTCATCTTAATCGTCCTCTTCATGAGGCTGGGAAAACAGAATGTCTTCAGTCAGAGGCTTTCTCAGATTCGCTGTAATACAGACTGCAACAAGAGATCTTTCCTGCCAACAGCCATCACCATCTACAATAACTGTTTGAAAAATCTGAATTAATGAGCTACAATAATATTTCATTTCCCTTTGGATCAATAAAGTATTTTTGAATTTGAATTTAACTGAATAAAACCAGGAAACTGCTCCGTAACAGCAACAACATTGTAGAAAGTTTTTTCTTTTAAATGGGATATTGTTTTTATGCTTTTATGGTAAGAATGCCTCTGCGCCTTTTAAAATGTTTACTTTTCTGATGTCCTCCATTATTTGGATTTTCAGATACTTTAATTGGGAAAGTTGCAGTTAAGATTCATGGTATTTTTTTTATTATAAAACTTTTATATCCTGAATTGTGTAGTGTAGATTATTGTTAAGATATGTATAAGTATAAGTGCATGTTTCAATCATTATGCATATTCAAGTGAAGTGGAAATAATAATAAAAGAAAAACTTCTACAACTTCTTTTCTCTAATTTAGTTGTGCCTATTCTCCAACTGTTTCCTATAAAAATTAATCATGAAACCAATCTTTATATCAAAGTTATAAATATAAAGTTATATACATTTCTTTGCTTCTTTATCCGGTTTTGCTCCAGTTCAACGGCAAAACCAACTGTCCACACGTGCAGGAACTCCGCTGGGGTTGCTAGGTGACGGCACGGCGCCTCGGGGGTTGCTAGGTGACGGGCGGAGTGTCGCTGGGACTGCTAGTTTTTAGAATAGTAGAAAACCAACCGGAAGTACAAAAACATGCCAAATATGAATTTTGAATAATAGGTCAAGTTACGCACACAAATAAAACCAACATAGGTCAGAAGTCAAAACATGAATCAGCAAAGGAAATTCGCCAGAAAAGCCCTGGTCTGTGGCTCTGAGTGGATATTCCATTACTTAATGGAAATAATATGCTAATGTGAACTTATTTTTATCCTGCCTCCATCAGGAGGCTCCTTATAAAACTGAGAGCTGGTTTCAGACACTAAGATAGTTTTAGCTGCTTTTGTGCATTTTTTTTAGCAACTTTTTATTCCTGTCCATTGTTGTTCTTTGCAGATAGGGCCACATATTTTTGCCCAAAGAATTTCACGGCATAGTTATTCATTGTTAATCATAGCTTTTAATTTTTTTTTAAAGTACAGGACTGTCAACTGATAACCTCAATTCTGCTACAATTCAAGTGTTGGACTATAAACCGATTGATTTAACCTTCTAGTACATTGAAAATATGCAAACAGGATCTCGTTGGTTGCATAGACCAAAAATTGGTAAAGTTAAATAACTAGCATTAAATTAGCAGAATAACCTAAAATTGCTCAAATATGTTGCTGGTGGTTTGTTGGTTTACTATGTTTTTAACTCATTTGTTGTGTCCCTGAGTGTTCAAGACACTGCAATTTATTATTGATAAAAATCTAAAATATTTTCTGAAAAATTTTACATTTCTCAATTTGAAAAATCCAAAAAATTACTAGAAGAGTTCAGAAATGTTCTAGAAAAAAAGGTTACCATTTCTGATGAAAATTTTAAACCTTTGAAACGCATTATTTCCAGGTTTTTTTGACATTCATCTAAAATCAAATTTTGTCAAGCAAATTTTAGAATTTTTTTTCTGAGAAAATTTCTGACAATCTCAAATTTTGAGGTCCTTTCTAGCACATTTTTAACTTCTCAAAGTCAAATTTCCTAGTTTTTTTTTCCCAGGAAAAAAACTAGGAAATTAATTAATCTAAAAATGTCAGTTTTTTGGCAGAGGTGTAATATATGTACATATTCAATATCTAACTAAAGAAGAAGACCATTTGCAGAATACAAGAGAAAGTGGAAACAAGGTATAATTTCAGGTTTTTTTAAGGATAGATTTTAAGTTTTGTTTTTAATTTTCATACCAATTTTAACATTTGGCAGGTTTCAGCTGCTGCAGTTAGAAATACATGGCATGTTTTCACTGCTTATGCTGAAAAGGCCAAATTTTTACATTATTTTAAACAAAATGCACCATGCTCTGTTCACAAAGAAACTTAGTTTTGACTTATTTGATAATATGCAAAAAATAAAGGAAGCAAGTAAAATATATTTACATTTGCTTTATTTTATAAGAAAAAAATTCATCCAAAAGTACTATGTCTTTAATTTCTATATTTACATTGTTTGATTCAAAAACTTGGATCTAAATGCGATCTGAGACGTTTTGATGTTAAGAAAGGAGAGTTTCATGAATTTTCTTGATGATCCTCGTAAACAGGTTCCTTCCTGGACTGAGCGAAGCCACAACGTCCTCAATCTGCTGGATCCTACAAATAAAGCACAATTGTTAAACATTAAACATGTTAGTTGGTTTCAAATGTTACAGTGATACACTTACAACAGAAAACTTCTCAGATCAAGGATTGTTATCCTTTGTATTTTAAAATTTTTCCTAGTTCAACAAACCTGAATAAATATTGAGATGATGCAGGTGTTTTAAAGCAGGAAATAATCTAAAAAAATGCTATGGTTTTTAAAATATTTTTAACATAAATGCACTTTAACTGAAATATTTGAATGACCAAATCTCTACAATTAATTGATAAGACAATACATGTTTCTAACAGTTCTGATCAAGAGGTTTTCTAAAGAATAACATCTATAATAATGAGATCGTTTTTCCAGCAAGGGAATGAAAAATTATGATTAAAAAGGAAAATGAATTGAAGTCACAGGTTGAAAATCTTTTCTCAACATCATTTCTGTCCATGAAGTATTTCATTATTATACCAGCTCAGGGAATTTGACCTGTTGATTTCCGTCTCTGCTTCACTTACGTTGTGTTTCCGATCAGGTTTTTAAAGCTTTGCACATGGAAGACGCAGGTCTGGTCAGTCAACCTGACACCGAAGACAACCTCAAACTTGGAAAGCTTTTTCAGACTGCTGAAGACAACGTGGACTCTAGAAGAAGAAGAAGAAAGACGCAAAATATAGTGTTTATGATAATGTTTCCGGAATGTTTAGGAACCGGGTCACAATTTAGAGATATTATCTAACACAACTTTGCTTTTGAAGTGATGCAAATCATTCATCCATCATAGCAAAGACAGAAAATACGGCATAAAGCAAAACTGAGCATTGCAATTTTTTTTAAATAAAATTCTTCAAACAACCAAATTCTATAGTCTGACAAAAAAAAAAAAAAAAGTCCACAGTGATGTTTGCAGTGAACTGGGGGTTTAAATGAATGATGCTGATTGGTAATGGAGGTGAGTCTTACTGGGTCTGGGAGCAGCTGATGTGGAGGATATCAAAGCGAAGATTTCCCCACATCTTCAGGAGACGCAGCTCCTCTCCAACCAGGCGGCAGCGGCTCACCACCAAGCTGACGTCATGGAGAAGCTGCAGGAGAATGGACACGTCATTAAACATATGGACCCCTTGTATCCCATCTTCCTGCTGGAGGGCTAAAAGCTGCTTGCTAACAACAATGACTAGCATTGGTTTCAGCTGTTAATTTATCAATATAACACGCTAAATCTTAAATGTACGAAGGGGAGGGAAGTGGTTCAGTTATGCTTAATAACGAGTAGATGTGATGTGAAATTTGGTGTTTTGGTTCAGTTAACAAATAAAACCTAAACACCAAGTCTGACAGGTCATCAGTAGAGCAGGTGTTTAAATGAGCTAACTAGCTTAGTTAGCAGCAGAGGTAGCTAATCTACCACAGCCATCACAAAATAAACATCAAGCGTAACAATAAGATACTGTAACAAGCTGAATGTTCTATTCTTTGTGTGTTTTAATCCCAGGACTTCATGTTGAATCCTGAAACATAAAGTGCCGCTGTTGTCGGTTGCTATGGCAACGAGTCTGCGAGTAGCGGAGAAGTCGTGGTAAACAGGGTAAAAAAAAAAAAGAAAAGAAGCGCTTTTGAGTCGTTTTTCTGCATTTTCTGTGGCGCGCTGCACTAAATGAACAAATTAATAACACCTACATCTCCGGGTTTCATCTGGTTCTACCGCGGCAGCGCAGCTATGAAGGACTGAGCGACGTCCAGGCAAAAGAAACGCCTTTCTGTCCTCCAGCATTGTGCGCATGCGCGAAATTTCCGGATGTACAGAATATCATGGAGAGAAGATGATTCATTTGCTCATATTTTAATCAGCCTCATCATTTATAACCAGAAAGCAAATTTTTTGCCACTTTTGTCCATTTTTAAAGTTTAAACAGGAATGATAACAGCTGAACTGTTTCGTAAGTGTTAAAAACAAACGTGGGTTTTTTCACACCAACCTTTGGGACGTGACCTCTGGTGGGATATTTCTCCACCCAGCCAGACTCTCCCTCAATGAACTGGGAGACGAGTTTATGAACAAGACGAGCGTGACACTGTGACTTCTCATCTGGCAGGAAAAAATACACGAAGTTTTAGATAAATTTAGAAACAAACATGATCCCAGTCAAATTAAATGAATGCAGGGATAAATGAGAGGTAAACGAAAGCAACGGATTATTTTCTCACCATTTAGATGAAAGTTGAAGCTGATGTTTGTCATTTTCCTCTCAGATCTGCTGTCCCCTTTAAAAAAGATAGATATTAGATGGAGCTTCCTAATAAAATGTTTTTAGTAAGAAGAAATTATAGAAATAATGTAAAGAAAAAGGAAATATGAATGACCAGACAGAGGGACGGACAAATACTTACTTTAATCTGACAAAAAAACATCCAGTAACTTTTACTCAAAAGCAGATTTACATTAAATTGAGCTAAATGAAGATTTTTTTTAAAGAAAAATAATAGGACCAAAATATTTTATATATTTCTGTACTGAAGTCAGACAATGTTTTATCATAACTTCATTTTGTATTTAGCTGAAAAAAAGAAGAATTTTGACAATGTAATTAATTTTTTATTAAAATAAAAAATTCCAACCCACAACTATTTTCATCTTAACAGTTTTGGCCATCAACTTATTGCGAATTTGCGATATTTTGCTCAGCCCAACAAAATTTTCAAACTTCATTTTCTTTTCTCACACCCATCCAGAGTGTAAATTTAATAAAACAAATAACAGATTTTTCTCAACTGGTCACGGTAACCCAATTTTGAAGATCAATAATAGTAATAATTTAACAAAATATTAAATATTTACACTTCAGATTATGAAATAACTTTTAAAAAAAAACTCACCATTGGTCTTTTCATACACCAACCGCAAGAACAAGGTCTTATGGAGGAATGTGAAAACCGAACAGTTGTCTTTCTTGTCGTCTTTCTCTTCAAGCCTCCATTCATTCAGCCTGATAAAGTAAAACAAATTAATCTTCAATATTCTCTGACACAAAACCACCAGCCCCCTGAAAACAAACTGACATATTCAGCGCATCCATGTAGTTTTCCAACTTCCTCTCTTCAGCTTTCAACTTCAACAGTTCACTTGAATTCTTCTTTTTCTCCAAATCCAGTTCAGACGTTTGTCTAAAACAAACCAAAAGTATCTGTTAGACTTAATAAATAATATTAAAACCGAGAATGAGTGCAAATGATTACATCTTTATAAAGCTACATGGAAAGAGGAATCAAATAATCTTAACTCACCTTTCATGGTCAGCCAAAGTCTCAGTAACCTTTGACATTTCTATAAGAAAACGTAATTTCATTATTTAGGTTAAAGTAAGTTAGAAAAAAACAAAACAAGTAAAGTAGATGAAATTTATCACTAATTACCTTCCTGTAGTGATTTTAGGCTAAGTTTATCTTCGGAGCCTTTTTCCAAAACTGCATCCAGTTCTGAATGAAAAGGAAAAACACGTCAACCTGTCCTTTTCCTGACAGCCTATCTAACTTCAATGTATGAAACAGAACAGATTTAATCAACAGACACATTGTGAATACATCTCAAACGACTGTTTAGAGCATAATAACTGTAGGCCGTTATGTTTTATGCGCACCTGCTTCCAATTCACTGATGCAGCCGTCCAGAGTTTGAATCATCTCATCTGCCTGACTGATTGTTCCCCTCAGTTTCTGCTGTTCCTCCTGAAAAAACACAAAAAATAAAATAAAAATCTGCTTCTGAACAGACACAACCTTAACGTTGTTGTTGCAAAGGCCCTCACCAGATTAACCCGAACAAGGTTTGCGTAGAGCTGCTCCTTCATTTCATGACTCTGAACTTTGCTGTTTTTTCTGAAGAAGTTGTTTCTCTCCTTTAGCTTAGCGCCGAAAGCTTTGAGCTGGTGACGATAGCAAGAAGAGTTACACATGGAACAAGGTTTTATTTTGAAAACAATACAGCTTGTCAAACTTTGCCTATATATTCTTTGAATTTATTTTGTTCAGTTGATTCTCCAGACATTTAATGGTGTATGAAGTTCTGTTATGCTGTGCTTGGCAGTTTGTTACCATAGCAACCCCTGTGCTGCTCCTGGCAGTTGGTGGTTACCACAGTAACAATAGCCCCTCCCCCTTTTTCTGTTGCCATTCTGTAACAGTGCTGTGTATTAGGATCGGCTCTGTTTTAATATTACATTTTAGACAAATTCAACCATATACAGTGTTTTTTATGAGTAATGTTTATGTTTTTACCTGTTAACATTATTAACAGTTAAAATTTTACAACTTAACTGCTTACTGAGAGCTATCGCTTTGTAGCTTCTTTAGGATTATTTATTATGCTTTATTTGAGATTTAGGGGCAAAAGCTGCTGGACTTAACAAATAACTTTATTCCCTCTGTTGTTCGAATAAATACAGTGAACCTGTAATGAAGTCAACCTACTGGATTTGAGACAAACATAGAAAGGTTACACACACACATAAATCTGATTAAATTGCTTATTGGACTCATGAAACAAAGAAGATTCATTCTTTAATACCTCTTTCTCGGTGAAGTGATTCACTTCCTCCCACAAAGATCTATTTACAGTCTTAAGAGGTTTTCCTAAATCTTGCATTCGATATTTCAGCCTGGAAAAGGGACAAATACAAAAACATTGAACCTTGAGTAAAGTGGTGTGTTTAACTTTGTCTTGTCATGTATTTATCATTTTAAATATATATATATATATATATATATAAATAAACAAACAAAAATATACCCTTCCACTTTTTCTGTGAGGGACTTGACGTCGGTCTCATAAACCGTTTGTTTAGGACGGCTTATATGTTTATCTTTTAATAAATCCAATGCCGTTGCATCCGAGTTGTCCAGAAGCTGCAAAAATTTAAAAAAAGAAAAAAATTTATATTAAGCAAAGCACAATTTAGCTTTAGCAGGAAGGAAATGTAAATATGCAAACAAAAATGAAGCGTACTCTGCCAGGAAGGACGCTCTGCCGAGGATTATGGATGACAAAATCTATGCTGAAGAGATTGAAGAACTCTAAAACTGTAATTGTTCCGTCTTCGAGTTTCTGAAACCAAGACGACGGATGTTTGCAACATGAAAAAAATCTCGTTTTCAATTTGAATTTGTTAAAAAAAGCACATACTTTTTGTCCATCGCTGCCGTAGTCTTCGAGCTGGGACTCAAACAGGCTGTGCTTGAAAGCTGGAAAACATTAAAAAGTGAGAATTACCACAAAACACATGAGCAAGAATATCAATGCCTTCACTTCAAGCTGTGACATCTCACTAGACTCTGATGCAATTTCACATCTGTTAGTTGTGTTGCTGGAGGAGTCGATGGTCTGGGTACGAGCTGCGGCCATGCTGCTTTCGTAGTCATCATCAGACTGCGACGCCTGCGGATTAGACAAGAAATGATGAGTGAGAAGTGATCATTTTTAGATCAACAAGATGTAGAAGAAGAAAAACAAACCAAGATGTTTTTTTACTATAACTTGTAATAAATACCATTGTTGTTATTGTAGGGAATTTGCTTGCCTTAGGTATGATTTCAAGGGTAAAATATCTGATTACTACAAAGGACACATTATTAAAGAGTCTACGGACTATATAAAACATGTTCATTAAATTTTTTGTGCAAAATTGTTCTCAGTCTGCTAAGCTCTGCTATTAGCTCCTAAGGCCTCTTGTCACTTTAAATCCAAAAAAGCTGCTTCTGGCCATGCCCTCTCAACTAAACATTTACACTCCCACTTGACAATGGCTGCAAACAGGCACTTTGAAAAGCAGAAGTGTAGCCTCCTTCACAACTAACAAAAATGCAGCAAGAACATAGGTCTCTGTGTTTGAAAACAAAACATTTGTCTTTTCCAGCAACCATTGTACAGTATACAACGGTAAAACCAGCTGATCAAATGTGATGGAGATTTGCTTGGGTTGCTAGTTAAAAGGGCTGGGATTCTGTGGGGTTGCTAGGAAACGGTGCAGTGGCCCTTGATTGTTAGTCAATATTTGGGAGGTTTTTGAAACAACTCATTTTCCAGACACCAAAAATAATTTAATTACTGCTAAAAAAAAACAGATGGATGGTTTTTTTTGAGGCAGATGAGACAAAAATGTGAATTTTGCATAATCGGTTCCCTTTAAGAACTTTGTGCCTTTTGTTGAGCATCAGAGTATTGAAGATCTTAACTGAAAAGATTCTGAGCCATTTTGCTCTCGTTAATGTATATGTCAAACTTGGAATAGCAATTTTAAGAACACAATATCCACTTAATTCCAACAAACCGTTTCAGTGAACTCTGCGCACATCTTCTTCCTCTTCCCATCCTCCTCCGTCTCGTCTTCATTTTCTGGCAGAGACCTCTTCTGGCTCTGGCTGCTGGACATGAAGTCGTCCACATAAGCAAAATCTTCCTCCAAAGGCTGGAACGTAGAAAACTGATCGGACAAGTTGTCCTTCTTAAAGAGCTTCTCGGGAGACATGGTGTCAATCGTTTCAGAAAAGTCTTCGCAGTCAACCAGCTCTTCATCGTGAATGTCAGTGATTTTGTCAAATCGGCTCAGCTGATTGGGAACGCTGACAGTGAATGTCTTTGTAGGTTCTTTAACAGCAGACATTGTGTTTCTTTTAGGGAGTTTTGGTTTGAAGCCTCCCACTGACAGCCTGGACATCAGCTGTTTCGTCTTTAAGCTGAAAGGAGTTGTGCTGGTTGCAACAGGGAGAGGTTCTGCTTCTCCATCATTGGTATTTTTTTCCAAATTGGGATCCAGATGAAGCAACGAAGCTGTGCAGGTTTCCACGGCAGCAGGATCAGGAGCCGCATTTATCAGCTGGCTCAACCGTTTCACTTTAGACTGGAGATCGGCTAGACTCTTTCGTCTGGACATCCGTGACGACAGAACATCATATTTTGATCTGCATTAAGGGTGAGCTTTCCATCTTTTGTGAGACGGCCTGTCTTTCTGCTTCAGGTCGATGTTCATCAGGCACAGATTCCATGAAACTTTTTGAATGAGGGTTGGAAGAAGCACCTTGAGGTGGATCGTCTGCAGATGACGCCAATGGTTCAGTTTGATCCACGCTTGCACAGATGTCCTCAGTGTTGGTTTTGGTTTTATTTATTGGCTTGCCCACATCTGAGCCCAAGCTTGAGGATTCATTTTCAGGATCAGTGTCGGGTTCCTTTGTCTTACGGCGGGAATAACTCGAGTCTGGACATGACGGTGCGTTTCCGTTAGCCTCACCCTGGGCACAGCTCGTCTGAAACGGATCAGACTGTGTTGATGAAGATGGATTTGAATCCAGACCACAGTTCCCATCGTCTGTTTCCTTCATAGCGAGGGTATCGTTCATGTTCTCAGAGTTTTGATCTGACATAACAGGGTGTAATTGGGGATAACGGACTATATTTACAGTGAGGCAGTGAGTCATATCCATAGTTGCATCATTTGTTGTGAATTTTGAGGTTTTCTCTCCAGATTCGTTGTGATGTAATGCTAGTTTATAATTCTTCGAAATGCTTTTTGTGTCACTTCCTGTCTCATCCACAAAAGTGTTGCTTGTCCTCTCTGTGTCGGTGGGAGAAGAGTCCGTAATCTGGTCGAAATCCGTGACAATGCTAACAGTATGGCTTCGGGTAATATTCATGGTGACATCATTTCCTGACATCCATGCCAGATTCTCTTCTTTAGCAGGCGGCGGGTTGACAATTTGGTCTGACAACACATTTGAATTTCCAAGGAACTTCCCCGTCAGACTTTTTGTCACTTCCATTTCTGCATCGTTTACCCCAAACCTTTCCGTTCTCTCACCATCAGCCGGTAACGCGCCCACGTTTTGACGTGGAAGTTGGTCTAAATCGTGTTCGATGCTCACAGTGTGACTTCTGGTCACATCCATAGCTGCTTCATTTGCACTGAACCTCAACGTTTTCTCTCCATTTGAAGGAATGGTCACATTTGGGAAAGACCACAGAGACAAATCCCTCTTAATATTTACTGTGTGGCTTTTGGTCACGTCCATTTCTGCAGGATTTACCTCAAACCTTGCAGTTCTCTTACCGTCAGCGGGCAATGCATCCAGGTTTTGGTGTGGAAGCAGGTCTAAATCGTGTACGATGTTCACAGTGTGACTTTTTGTTATATCCATACCTGCATCATTTGCTTTGAACAGCATCGTCTTCTCTCCACCAGCACGCAGCAAGCTCTCGTTTTGATTTAAAGGCATTTTTAAATCGGTGGAAATCTCGACAGTGTGACTTCTCGTCACATCCATAGCTGCTTCATTTGCACTGAACCTCAACGTTTTCTCTCCGTTTGAAGGAATGGCCACATTTGGGAAATCCCTCAGAATATTCACTGTGTGGCTTTTGGTCACGTCCATTTCGGCATCACTTGCGCCAAACCTCTGTGTTCTCTCACCTTCAGCAGGTAAGAAATCCTCTTTTTTATCTACAAGCACATTTAAATGATGAACAATGTCCACCGTGTGGCTTCTCGTTACATCCATTGCTGCATCATTTGCATTGAATCTCACCGTTTTCTCTCCATTTTCAGGTAAGGCCACATTTGTGAAAGACTGCAGAGGTAAATCCCTCAGAATATTTACTGTGTGGCTTTTGGTCACATCCATTTCGGCATCATTTGCACTGAATCTCACGGTTTTCTCTCCATTTGCAGCCAAAACCATGTATGGAAGAGGCAAATCACTGCTAATGTCCACTGCTAATGTGTTGCATCGAGTCGCATCCATGCAGACATCAGCCGCGTCAAATCTCACGGTTTTCTCTCTGCAGTCGTCTTTAGGCTCAAACTCAATCTGAAGAAACAGAATTTCCCATTAAGTTTTAATGAACAATGTAATTACTGCATTTAAAAAAAGTTGACACTCAAATATATTTTATTTAAAACTTTAATCTCACCTGGTTTCTTTGTATTATTGTCTTTAAAGAGGTCTTTGTTGACGTTTCTGCACATAAACAAAAAAAAAGCATTTTAAACAAATCCAGCAAACTGGATTATACCACTAATATCAACACTTACATATGTTATTTCATATGCTTGGAGACATTTTAGAACACTTTAGTTTTTACCTGATATTAATAATAATAAGTATGAAACTGTCTGTCATTACTTCACCTGTATAATCTGATGCTCCAAATCCTTCGTCATCCTGTTGATGTAAGTTCCTCTCTGTTTTCCCATGAATGCTTTGATGCTGCGTAGCTTCAGTCTGAAGGGACTCGTGTTTATGTAGCATTTCTTCTCTGACTTCAGCTTCCAAAATGCGGCCAGTCTGAGCTTCAGTCATGTCCATGTTATCGTCCAGATAAACTGTAAATCCATCAGGTGGCCCTGAAGTAGCAGCCATCGTTGTCGAATCAGCGTCGTTTGGTGATGATAAACTGTGCAAGGATGAAAATTTGTCTAAATCTGTGGCTATATTCGTGGTGAGGCACTGAGTCATATCCATTGTGGCGTCGTCTGCATAGAATCTGATGGATTTCTCCTCGCATGAGGGCGCCATGTTGGCGTTCTGAAGAGGTTTGATGTTAGTGGAAATGTGAACGGTGCGACTCTGTGTCACGTCCAAACTGTCTTCACCAGCAGAAAGCCGCAGCGGTTTTTCTCTGTGGTCATCTGGAGCTGCAATTTTATCCTGTAGAGGCAAAGTCAGCAATATGGATGTTTTAAGTCAATTGTATCAATTTAGCAATTGCAGCTCATAAACATTGAAATATTTAACTATTTTCAGACTAGCGGTACAACTACAGCTAATCAGACAGCATTTATTGAAAGATGTCTGCACTGCAAAAACACAAGAATTTACCAAATGTATTTGGTCTAGTTTCTAGTGAAAGCATCTCAGTAAACTTGAAATAATTCAAAACTAACTCAAAAGTAACTTTTAGTAAGATACAGCAGCTTGTTTTAAGTGAATAATTCCTTAATATTGATGAAAAATTCTTGTTTTAGTGGAAGACCAATTAACTTAAAACAAGATTTATTAAATAAAATAAAATGCATTAAATATTCCAAGTATTCCACTATATTGCAGGAAAGTTACTTTTAAGTCTTATTTCAAGTGTATTAGGATATTTGCACTAGAAACTAGACCAAAAATACTTTGTAATATCTTGTGTTTGTGCAAATCTTTACTCATGAATATTTGCTTATAAATATTCAAATTATAAATGCTTGAAAGTATAAAGTAATGCCTCTAAAATCACTACTGACTTAAAACACAATACATCTTAATTTTGCTAAAAAAACAGAAACATTCAGACAGCATAACGTCTGGTTACGGAAAAAATACAGGATGTCAAAACACCTGTTTTTCTTTCAAAAGTGAATTTCTGCCTTAAGTTACTGATTTTATGCTGACAGATACAAATTTCATTTCTGTGATTTAGAGAAATAAAATAAAAAGCAGGTTATTTACCATCAACTGATGCCTTTGTGTCTCCATGTTCAGCTTTGAGGAGGATTTTAAACCTGGAGAAGTAAAATAAATCAAATCTATTGCATCTGTTTTATCACTGAATGTACAATGGGAGACTACTGCCGTTTGCTCCTGCAAGTACAATTAAATAAACAGAGCAAAGCTACGTATAATAGCAGAAAACGGCAATAGAAGCCTACTAAAATAATAAACATTGATTTAGTTTTTTTTAGTATTTTATGTTTAAAATTAAGGTTCAAAAACCTAACAAAGTTTAATCTCTACCAGAGATTATCAGTTATGAGTATCAAGATATTTTAATGTTTAAACATTTTGGTTTCCAAAATGATAAAAAAAAAATTTAAGTTTCAGGTTTTATTCCAGATTTATTTCAAAAATCTGGAAAAGACTTCCAGAAAACTGCAAAACAGCTGAAACACTGATTTAAACCCAGACTAAAAACCTGCTTAGAGTTGCTTTTGAACTGCAATAAATGAGACACTGACCAACATATTTGATATTTATGATCTGGTGACAGCACTTGTTTATTAAAACAAGGAAAACAAATAAGTTTATATTTTTAAAGAGGTATAAAATAGATATTTCTATAACTGTTCCTGTCACAATATCTCATGTTTCTGGACGATTAACCGTCCCAGAAGTTATCGCAATAAACGATAATATTGTTGTTTTGAGACAATTTGCCGGTAATATGATAATAATGCAAGAACACATTCCCAAAGATGAATAAACTTTAAATTCTAATGAACATTTAAACACTAGAACTGGAAGACATTTAAATATCCAAAATAAATAAACAAAACAACAGAAACAAGTAATAAAATGAATTATAAAGTTTCTGGAAACAAAATTATCCTCCGGTCTAGCTAAGACCAAAACTCCAAAATGGAGACTTTTATTGTCCAGGTTTTGGTAGAAAGAGAAAAGTGATAAATCATAAAATTGTAAATGATTGAGTTTGTTTTCATTTATCATGCGATTAATTGATTTATTGATTATTGTGACAGGACCAGCTACAACCAGAGTAATTCAAGTTGTGGTATTTTTCTTTATAATATATTAATGCTCTTTCACCTCCAATGTTTGTCTATTGTCCCCTTAATAAAAACAAACTAAAATAAATTTGAGGCTTTTTGTACCTTGATGATCAGCTGACTGAGGTCCATCAATGTTCTGCTGTCCTAATTTGAAGATTTTCTTTTTCTGACTCTTACAGAGAGGCTGCATTTCTTGCGAAGGAATGAGAAACTGAAAAACGTCATCTGATCCCAGGGTTGCTTGCCCTTCAGTCAGATCCATGCTGAAATCCCCTCCAGGTTTAGCAGGAGCTGCCGGGTTTGGCTGGTTCTCTTGGTCATGCGTTGGGATTTTGTGGGAGCGGTCGGCGCCGGCGATGCTTCCTTTGAGATTCTGAGTGATGTCCATGAACTCATCTGCAGGGAACACAACCGTTTTCTCTCTGAAGTCGTTTTTTAAACCCGAGTAAATCTGGGGAAAAACAAAACACAGAAATTACAAAATGTTAATGACTCACTGCTTTCCAAAAACCCACGTTAAACTTCCTAAAAAAAAAATAACATTTTAGAAAGTATCTCTGAAACTCACCTTATGGCTTTCAAGAGGAGTGAGTACAGAAAGGTTTATTAATGATTTATTGGCTGAAAAAGAAACAAAAACAATAAATTAATTGTTGAAAAATCCACTATTGAACTGATTTACCAACTTCTAATGCAGCTGCTGTATGACATGGTCCAGTAATTTTAGTTTACTGACATTTTTTTTAAATACTTGCTTATTTTTTAAAATAACAGCAATATCATTCCCAGCTGTGGAGACAGTTGTCTATTATTAAATTGTATGTCTTTTTTTTTTTAATTGTATTTTTAGGCAATTATATCTGTTATTTCTTCCTTTTTTTTAAAGCTGGATGTTGAGTCTAAAATAAAGCATCCATCCATTCATCAACAGGGATTATAAATAAGCTCTGGCTAACTTTTTACTTTAATGTAGCTAAAATTAAAAATTTTTAAAAAGAAACTGTGAATTTAAATAATGTTTTCCCAGCTCTGAAAACAATTAAGAGATTATTTAAAATGACCAGTTTGTCTGATTTTACTTCTTACAGGTTTATATTTGAGTGAAATGAAAATTGTTCTTTTATTCTATGAACTACTGACAACACGTCTCTGAAACTACAAGCAAAAATGTAGTATTTATTAGCAGAAAATGAGAAATGGTCAAAATAACAAAAAAAGCTGCAGTGCTTTCAGAGCTCAAATAATGCAAAGAAAACAAGTTGATATTAATTTATAAACAATATTAATGTTTTAACTCAGGAATCAACATTTGGAGGAATAACCAGTAGGTTTTCAATGGGATTCAGTGCAGCGGCTCGTAGTTTTTTCCAGACTGTATATTCACACTTAAGACGCCATGTTTGTTACCTCTTTGGTTTTTGACACAATTATGTAGAAAAATACACATTGTCAAGCTTCAAGGAAGACGGAGATGTGAGATTTCCCACCTTTTTGGTCGTTTGACTCCAAGCTCTCACAGCTCTGTTGCTGTTTCGTTTCTCTGGTTTGTGACTTTCTTTCAGACTTTTCGTACATCTCTTGGGTTGGAAAGAGACACTGAAAAGGATCGTCGTCGTCGGGGCCCAGAATACAGCCGGTCTGGGCTTCAGTCACATCCATGCTCACATCGTCGTCTGTACGGAAAGCGCTTCCATTCAAGGATTCTCCGATGTTCCTGCTGCTGCTCAGAGATTTTGGCATCTGATTTTCTTTGTCAACGTCTGGACCCAAGGATGACTTTATGTCGTCAGAGGTCAAAGGTGTCATCCCAGAGCTGGAGAGGCTTGAGAGGAAGTCTTTAAAGCCAGGATCCAAAAGAGGAGCCGCTGTGGAAATGCTTCTCGTTTCCACACTTGAATCCGCTTTTTTATTAAGCGGCAACGCTGACGCCTGATTTGTTGCTTGTACAAAATGACTGGGAGGCACTTCTGTGAAAACATCAGCTCCGGTCCCGCCTCCTGGGAGCAGCAGGTTGGAGTTTTGATGCTCTGGATCTGCAAGCAGATCTGCATCACTGTTGATATTTATGGTGTGACTGTGAGTCACGTCCATGTCGGCGTCTTCTGTGGAAAACACGACTGTGTTCTCCCCAACGCCACTGCCACTGTCAAAGTGGACCTAGTGAAAGCAAACAATTACTAAATACAAACATGATAATATTTAAGAAAAACTTTATTTTTTTTAGTTTAACAGTTTAGTGGCTGTCATAACGTAGCAAACATGCTGCTGCAAAAGACATAAAATAGCAAATTTATTACAGAAAGTCCCAGCTGTAGTTATCTGAGGTTTCATCCATTTCAAATCCGTAAATAAACTATTTTATATTAAAGTAACTGATAATTACACATCAGCTTATTTCTTTAAATAACTTATTGATAAATTATGGTGATAAAAAGTAACAAAAATCCTCAAATCAAACAAATAGTGTAATTCTGATGCTGTTTATACGAAGTTTTTAATCAGTTTTTTTTTGCGTCTAAGTGTTAAGAATATATAAATATGTTTTCACTGAGGCTCTTTAAATGTGTGAAATCTTAATTTGACGTTTGTGACTCTACAAAACAGACCAGTAAATATTGCAAGAAGCAAAAGGGAACGAGAAAGAAAATTCCCCCCCTGTCCACTAGGGGGCTCTGAACTACTCTACTCATACTGAATAAATAAATTAAAGATTACGCCCCTCCAATCAAACCACAATTGCCTTCGTATTGTTTCTCGGAAGTCACAGAACCTCACTTCCTTCCAGTACACTGCGAGTAGATCGGAGATGTATGAAATATGTCTACAAGTGCCAAAACTACAAACTGAACTAAATAACCAGAATCCAAATTTCACACTCACCATTATTCTTTGTTGAGAAGCATGTAGAGGAGCATTCAGCAGGGTTTCTATGCCTACATTCAGAGAGCTGAGTTACTACAAATATAGAAACAGACAAAAATACTAACAAATAAAACAATATTCCTACCTATGATCTGTGGACTTGTGTCCTCAGCTGTCATCATCTGAACCCTTAGTTAAGACAACAGAATGTACGCTCAAACAGATGCAAGGTGCAAATAAATTAACTGATGTTCATTAAACTGGTCCCTTTACCTGTTTTGTGTTGTTGCAGTGGCTTTAATATAAAACAGAAGAACAATTACAAACATGCTTCAAGTGAATAAAAGGGAATAATGTACAATTTCCCTGCATACCTGCTCCCATTAGCTCTTGAAGAGGGTTGCGTGCAGGCGAAGCATTCTTGGCATCCCTATTAGAAACAAACGAGCTTATTGGGTAAAAATGATTTCATCATGAAACGTAGCAGGAGTTTTCTTCTTGCACTCACTTGGCAAACAGCAGAACATCGTTGGCTGGAGCAAAACTCACTCTCCTCGAATTTCTCTTTTCTACCGGTTTGGCAGTTTCCACCTAGCAGAGATAAAAAATAAATAACTGAACAAAATCATTATTTTACATATAATGATGATACATTATATGTAATGTATCATCATTAACAGAATGAACAAAACCTGGGCATTTCATTTACCTCATTTTCTTGTTGCTCTGAGTCCCGTAGTAATAATGATTTACGGGGTGCCTTTAAAATCTGAAAGTTTTAATTTACGAAATTAATATCATATGTGATGTATGGGCATATTATTTGATGTTTTTAATACAAACAAAAGTTCACTCTTGACTTATTACTATTTCTACAGAGGGCAAGACGTGAACATGCAACCAGGAAAAATGGATGAATGACTGAGACAGATCGATGGATGAAAGATCAAATAGATGAAACGGGAAGAACAGTGTTAAAATACAAACAATTTTCACACTCTCTCTTTTGTCTTAAGTATCAAAACCTGAAAAGGATTATGTGTACTTTCTCTAATAAACTATTTGTAACACTTACAGAAGAAATGCGTCGCTTGGAACAGCCGTTGCCTTCACTGTACCAAAAAAACACAAATTATTATTCCGTCAGTTTGTCTTTTCCATTTAAGTCTTTACTCTTACAAAAAAATGTGATGCAAATACAATAAATCAATCTACAGTTATATCATGGCTAAAATGTTCAATTATTCTCTTATTGTAGAAGAATAAATCAAATAAATTCTTATTTGCATAATCAATGTAAAAAAAAAGAAGGAAAAGTTGAACTCCTTTCACCTGCTTACATATGGCTACTTTTAAAGACTGCAGATCTTAAATCTTGTTTAAAGTTCAGGCAACGACCATAAATAAAAACTCAAAACAATAATATTTTTTACTCACACATTCTTTCCTGGATCCACAGGTTCCATCTTCACCTGTACAAAAATATTAGATCAATAACTGGAAAATACATGTACAGATTTAGATGATTTGGATGGGCATGTTCATGAACAAAAAGCCAAAAAAAAACTGAGAACTTATTTATTTTAAAAGGGAATTTTACTGTACATTAATAGAGTTATTTCACAGATTTTAAGGAAATGCTACTAATGGCCATACCTGGACTAGGTTATTCTTCACTATTTGATTTTGATTTTTGCAAAGTCTTACTCTCCTTGCGAAAATACAACGAAGTCTGTTTTTAAAAGTGTTTGTATCATTTAGATCCATCTTTATTAAAACTTCCCAGACTGTTTAAAACTGGTTCAAATTACATTGTTATGTTCCCATACAGTTTGTTCAGCCTACATTCACATAGAAGCGCAATTTAAAGGCTATGCTAAGTTAGCATCTTACATCAATTTCAGATCAAGTTAATCTTTCAAAGTAACGCACATTCATTAAAAACATTGACATAACGATGCTAACATTAGCGTCATTGTTGAATCACACATAATTAACAAAAATGTAAAGTGGACCTTCTGAAAAACACTGAGAGAATTTTTGCCTTCATTTTTTTACATAAAGGAATGCATAATGTTTCCATATTGTTAGCATTATTAACAGAAACAGTTGTCACTAGCTTTAGTCAACAAGCTATTGATAAACTGCCCGTCAAACCAGTATTAAGCCACGTACCTTATTCACTGTAAATAAACTTCTTCGTCCTACACCAAATACATGTGTTAATACTTGCTAACTATCGTAGAAACGTTTTATGAGACATTTGTTTTTTAGATAGTGCGCGATTCTCTAACCTAAAGCTAACGTCTAAAGTTTTGAATTTAGCCGCCTCCACGCATGCGCATTAGCTCTTACAGCGCTCGTCTCGCGGTTTCTTTTTTTATTGTAGTTATTAAATTATAAATATTAAAATTATAAAATATAGCAAACTATGGAAAAAGTTCACATACTATTTATCCATAATAATATTTTCTAAAAATAAAATAACAAACTCTTGAAGACGTTTTATTTACACCGGAAACTATTGCCAAAACGGAAGTGATCATAGAGGGCGGGTCATATTTGAAATTTGTGACTGTTGTTGAAAACCTCTTTTTGAGTCTCCTGACAAGGTAATTGTTTATTCTCTTTTATGGTATGTTGATTAAAGTTTTTGTATGTTTTAAACGTGTTTAAGGGTTATTTTATACCCACCAATTGGTAAACTGACCGCGCGTTTTCAAATTGCAGCAGCAAATGTTACATTTAATGTCTGTCAGTTGACTCGGTTTGAGCAACATGCCGTTAATTGTATACTTTCGGATAAAATGTAATTGTATTTAATAGTTAAATTTGTGCAAAATGTAAGAGGGTAAATATTTAACTGATGGAAAAGGCCTGTTTGGGGGATTAAAGTGTGGTATTTTGGCGCTGCACACATAAGTTGAGTCTTTTTTTTTCTGCACTATTTATATTAACCGCTATCTTTGCCGTATCTGACAAATATCTACAAATTGTATTGGTAGTGTATTTAAAAAAAAATGTTTAATGTGATATTCTTTAAAAATTAGGATTTGTCTTAAATGTGCTAGTAGCAACAAAAAAAATCATCCAAATTTTTTTAAAGCCTATTTTTTTGTTGCCTCTAAACGCAGGTGCTTTTATTATTATCACTGTCATTAACGTCACTCTGTGAGGAAAACACAATGTCTTCAAAAATTCCAAGAGGTGAGCTTTTATTATCTTTTTCAGTGGTATTTCAATATTGAAGTTTAAATTAGCTTTCTTTGAAGTAATGCTAATGGATATCCATATTTTCAGGTACCAATTTACAAGCAGAGGCAAAAACCGTTCAGAAAACAGACACAAATCTTAAAAATTCAAGGGAAAATGTCCCAAGGTAAAAATAAAATAAAATCTCTAAATTCAGTTAGTTTCATTTCACATTTATTGTAATCTATCGTCTTCCAGGAAAAATTTTGCCCCTAAAGTTCACAAAGGGTAAGTCAGGCATCATAATACATATCATTAATGTTCAGGTGGCGCTAGACATTTTTATTGTGTTCAACATCCCTGTATTGGACTTTTTATTTCTTATTTCTTTTGCAGAGTCTCAACCAGATATGGGCAACAGGTAGAACTGAAGGAGCAAAATCAGAACCTGTTGGCTGCAAAGGAGGAGCTACAGAAAAACCTGTCAGAGAAGCAGGTAAAGGAAGCAATGAAACTAGCATTTATCATCTGTTAATTCCTGTTCTTTTAATATACATTTTATATCACAGCAAAGAGTTGAAGAGTTGGAGCTGCAACTTGACGAGCTTCAGAAGGAGAATGTAGAGTTTCAGAAAAACCTGCAGGACTGTCACACACTCCTAGTTTCTGCCAAGATAGACCCAGGTGAAAAAGATAACTTCCAATTTAAATCTCTAATTTTACCCTGTGTGATCTTGTCTGCTATAAACATGAGTTAATGTTTTAGTTTTAGGGGAAAGAGTTGGGGATGCAGCAAGACAGAAAGAAGACGAGAGAAAAGAAGTTATGGTATGTTTTTATTAATCTCCCTCTCACTTTATTATATGTGTATCACAAACAAGACATTGTGCCTAAAAGGGTCATTTGGTGCATAACTGCTTAAATTTCAGAGCGTTTCCACTGATCTGTTGAGGGAATTAAAGGCTTTTGGGGACGTTGCATCACAACAGCGTACTCAGCTACAGGCAAGTCATCGTCTCACCTTTATGATCCTGTTGCAACTTTTTTGTTTAGCTTGGCTGAGGTTTTATTGTCATTTTTAGGAAATCCAAGCAACAATGGAGGAGATCACTAAAGCGCGAGAACTCATGAAGCAAGAAAGAGAGAATTTCTCTCAGGAGGCTGCTGAAATGGAGAGAGCTCTACAAGAGGCAGAAGCACTCTTAGCATAAAAAAGAAATATATATTTGTATATATTAATGTGAGATTTTATGTTGAAATAAAGGATTAATGTTTTTCTGCAGGATATTGTCTTTAAGATCAGATAGTTTAAAATTTTCTGTTTCTAAACCTCAAATCATCACAAATGTTGGGTTTTTTAAAATGTATAAAATTTCACTTTTATGTAAACATGAGGGAACAATTTCCACGAAATCACAATATTATTATTCTAAAATGCTAACAAAGTTGATTTGGAGAAAGTGGACAGGCTAGCATACAGGCATATTTGCTAAAATACAGTGAAACATAAAGGTCAGTGTCGTTAATAACATAAAAACAGTCCAATTGTTTGCTTTCTAATCTAGAAAGTAAAACAATTTCAGTGTTTCTGTTAAAACTAAATATTCTGAGTGAACATTCAAATTATTCTTCTTTGTTTTAACTGATCAAAACAAAAATGCATCTCCAGTCTTCCAGTTTATTACATTTTCTTACATAATTGTATATTTAAAAACAATTTTAAAAATTTTTTCCCCTTGGATTTCTAAAGCGATAAAGTTGCTTTTTTCTGTTCTTTTTTTGTTTTGTTTGTGACAAATGTGCACATTTTGTATTTCCTTTAATAACAAGCAATTTGTCGCATTTCTCTACCATTTAGTGCAAAATATACTTCTGCTCAGTTTGTCATACCGAGTTTAAACTTTAGAGGGCAGTGCAAGGCTATAAATCACAAATCCATGACCTTTTCTGAAAGATGTGTTTTCATACTGACTTTCCTTTGCTTTGTTTTTAAGAATAATTAACCGAAACAGCAAGCAGTAGATCATATTTCTCTTTAGATAATATCCAGTCAAGCAGAAATGACTTAGATTCATGTTTCAAGCTCACAATGTTCAGTTTGAAGTTAATTCTTTCACTCTCTACTGTCATTGTTTTTAGATAAACTAGTTTACAATTTATGTACCTCATATTAATCAACCAGCAGACTAAACAACACAGAAAGACAGATTTATCCCAGGCAGGTCAAGACTGACACGGACGGAGCCAAAAAGGATGGAGGTGGGGGGCAGTGATGGTCACCTCCCTGAGCTGCAGCGTCAGGGGTCAAAGTGCACCTTCCAAACCGTCACAGTCCAATGAGCCGTTGTGGGAGACGCGTTCATCCCTCCCTCTCCTGAGAACAATTCCTGCTGTCAAGCAGCATCAGAAGGTCGCCTCAATTTAATTTTAATTGATCAGCTGAAAAGATTTGTCATTTATTGAAGAGTGTGGTTGAAATGTTGGTTTTATTTAAATAATAAGCTTGATTACAGAGCCAATTTTTAACCTCTTATTTGAATTTTGCTTTATTTCTTGTTAAATAACTCCATCATACCTACAATTGGATATTATGTACTTTGTCGCTTGTTTCACTCAAGACAGAGTTGCTAAGAAGATCAATGTCTCATGGTATTTAAAAATGTTGATTTAGCATCCAAATGCTAAATCATCAAATTTTGATTTAGCATCCAAATTTTATCAAATTAGGATTAAATTTGGATGCAAAATTTAATATTTAGCATTCAAGTAATTTCTACAAGCTGAAACAAATTAAATTTGACTGATAAAATAATATTTAAACTATTATTTTGAAGTTGTGTTTCTGTGTTTCTCTGGGTTCTGGAGGGCCAGAGAAACAGCAATAGCGGGCCGGATTTGTCCCGCGCGCCTTGGGTTTGACACATATGTTGAAAATGTTTCAAATCTCTTGGAGTGAGATATTTCTTAAAGTAATTTAGGTCTAAAACAGCTTCTCTTGTAACAAAATATAAAGAAATATTTTTGTGTCAAATGCTGAGGTTTGATCCAAACGACAGCAGATGGAAGCATGGATCTTTAAAAATGTTTTGTATGTCCATACGACTTAATTATGTAAAGTAAATTCATTCTTGTGCTACGTAATATGTTTTTGTACGTCTTGTAAGGTGTAATAAATCGCTACTTGTGTAAATTATCCATGTCACTTTGGAGGTTTAATCCTGTAAAGTGGGACATTTAGCCTCCAGCAAACCGATTTTAAATCTGTTTACATCCATGTCCAGGTGCAGTATTTCACCTGAGTAACCACATCAGTGTCTTCTGCTGACAACAAAAAGAAATGAGGATCTAAAATTGGGATTGGATGACCAAAAACAACACAGTGTTTTATTTGTTTTTTGGTTTAAATCTACATTTAACATTGTTGTTAAACCAACAAATGTGCATTTGTTGGTTTAAATGTAGATTTAAACCAATGATGATTCATTCCAGAAAAACAGCTTAAATTATAAATGTTTTCAAACCTCATAATGTAAAAACTTTTAGATAAAATGTTAATGTAAAATAAAACTGCAGCCACTCCCGTTGCAGTAACGAGTGCCTAGCATATCTCTGATCAGTGATTCACCTCAGGTCTCCTGCTCTGACCTTGAGTGGTAATTTATCCAGCCAACTACGGAGTCGAACTGTGACAGCTTCAGTCCAGTTCAAACAACGCTGGGCTGCAAGGAAAGGACTTAAATAAAACAATCACAGTACCAAATGACAACAATAAAATATGTCATGTATAAATATGAGTCTTGTTATGAAGATAGTTTTCCATATCATGAAGCATAACTTGTGCTTGACAATATTGTAAAAAGAGTAAGAAGATAGCAAATAAAAGTCTGATTAGTGTTATTTTGTATTATCTCACGTCTACAACTCGTATAAGGGCTAATCAGTTCATCCTCATCCAACATCTAGGTCAGTTTGTAATCAGTGGCATGGTTCTAAATTTATACCTGCTCCATTTCCATTTTAGACTCTTCTTCCATCAAAATATATCCAAATGAGAGTAAGTGTTATGCTACCGAGGGGTTAGATTCAAAGATTATGGTTTGTTAACTTCACTTCATTTTCACCAAATCTTAATATCATTTTCCACATCGTTTTAATTTCTTCATTAACTTTTTTATGCTCAAATGTATATTTTACATTGTTTGATCAGAGGTATGAAGTCTAAAGATACACACATTTGAGTCAAGACATGTTACTTCATACCAGCAATAATTTATTTTGATTAATTTAAACCATTTGAGAGACAGAGCATTTTTAAGAACAGCCATATGCAGTGTAAATGATTTGATGCCTTATTAAGACAAATAGAAATGATCTCTGACCATTTATTTTTATTTTCTTCTATATCTGCTAAGGTTACAGTTATATAAGAGCTAAAGTAGCAGTTCCTATGGACTCCTTGCAGCGTGACGTAACGAGCAAGGCCCCGCCCCCAGGACAAAGCTGCTGGCTAACAATGACCATAATTGGTTTTAGCTGATAAGCTGTCAATATAACACGCTAAATTTTAAATGTATGCCTGCTGTGTAAAAGAAAAGGTGACACTGTGCTTTGACAACAAGATAACAAGGTGAGGAAAATATTTTAATTAAGAAAAAAAAATAGCGAGGGAGACGGAACTAGTTAAATTATTCTTGCTTGACTTTGACAACTGTAACATGCAGACGTGATGTGAAATTGCATGTACTTCGGGTCAGTTACAAAATAAAAAAAACTTAAGATCCTCAGTAGAGCAGGTGTTTAAATTAGCTAATAAATCGCATTGTTAGCTTAGCTAATAGCAGCGGTAGCTAGTCTACCACAACAATCACTTATTAATAATCGCAAAATAAACATCAAACCTAAAAACAGGACACTGTAACGGACGGGATGTTCTGTTCTTTGTGTGGGAAATGTTTGTTTCTTTTTTGGTGATGAATCCTGAAACATAGAGACGTTGTTGTCAGTTGCTATGACAACGAGCCTGCGCGTAGCGTAGCCGAAACAAACAGAGAGCGAGAGAGAGAGAGAGAGAAAAAAAGTGGTTTTGAGTTGTTATTCTTCAGCACTAAATTAATAATGCCTACAGCTCCTGGTTTCATTTTGTTTAACTGTGGCAGCGCGGCTATGAAGGCCATGTTTTTAAAAAAATATTTTTAACCTCCAGCGTTGTGCGCATGCGCCAAATTTCCGGATATAAACATGCAAGGGGGGCATATACTTGCAATATATGCCCCCCTAAACAGAAACGATGTCTCCTCACAGTTGTTACCATCGTGTCCGTCACCCCTACCTCTAATTCATTGACCTACAGGTCCTCTGTAAAGGAGGATATGCTGTTCAGAGGGCTTTATTGCGCGTCATTATTGGCCTTCCCTGGCAGATAATTAGCTCTGCTGGCATGCGCTCCCAGAGGGGTGGATGTGGGGGGTCCATGTCCCACCCCTCACCCCTATTTTTCCAGCACACATTTAAGGACTGTCCATTGCCACATCCTCTGCTCATCCTATAGGTAAAACACAAGGGCTCTGACTTATTAAAATAGAAGTTTGCTCAGCAGGGGGGACCCGGAGAATCAAACTTCAAAGATAGGGACAACAACACAGACCTTCCACTCGCAAAAAGATTTTATTTAATCTCTTTGGGGTGACATAACTGTACATCCACACATAAAACAATAATAAATAACATAGTTCTTATACAAAAATAATTTGTTTTCTGTATTTAATTCTTTAACCGTTTAAAATGTTATATTGGCAGATTACTTCACTGTAACTTCCTGCTGAGTTTGAGTTATTTCAAACATCTTTAGTCACTTTAGCTTTACTTTCCGACAGCCTGAAACCCCCTCAGGTCTGTTCGTTTCTGCAGGAGACTAACGTGTACCAGGAAGCCCACTAAACCCTGAGCATTGTGGATGAGGTGCCTATTCTCTTGTACAATAATGATGACAAAACAGGAATACTGACCTTGAACACATCCTGGGGCATGCAAGCCACAGGAGAGGAAAACAATAACAAGGGTAAAATACAAGGGTACAAAATGGAAGGTTTTCAACTTTCACGGAAAGCCAGTGATGTGAAAAAACTGCTGGCCGGTTTAAATCAGTATTCAGTTTTTAAATGTAATATATCTGAACACAAGGATGCCCTGTGGATCAGTTAGTAACTCCCTTTTGTCGCCGTCACCGATCATACTGCTTTCTGATGTGACCCAATTACAATTTTTTTTGTCTTATTGCAACCTGCATCTCATCTGTTCATGACAAGGGCCAGTGTCCTGCAACTCTTACATGTCTCCCTGGTCCAACACATTTGAATCCAGTAGCTTAATCACAGCCTAAGTGCAGTAAAGTTCTTCAGAGTCCTGCTAATGACCTCATTATTTGACCCAGGTGTGCTGAAGTAGAAATACATCTAAAAGTTGCAGGGCCCTTGAGGCCTGGAGTTGCCCACCACTGTCCTAAGGGGACATGGAGAGAAAAAAAAGGAAAGAAATCCAGACTTACTTTCTCGAGATCTCGACTTATTATCTCAAAATCCTGCGAGATCTCGAGAAAATAAGTAGAGATTTCTTTTTTTTTTCTCCATGTCCCCTTAGGGGCTCTGTAGATATCCAACACGTATTTGATTTTTTCAAATGTGATCTGAATACAAACGGTTCAGGTTCATCCGACGTGAACGTCATCGATACTTGACAAACGTCACATTCTGCGTCCTGATACGCACAAGCGGGAAGAAAACAACAACCGTGGCGGACGGTAATGAGGATTAAGTTGTTAAAGTGCTGGCTCCGGGCGGACAACAACTTTAAAACCGTAAAAAGTGCTCCACCGTTGGCATCCATGTTTACTTCCATAAACAATGAGCGTTTCTTCCATATGGCTTCTTCTTCTTCCTCTTCTGGTTTTTAGGATGGTTGGCAAAACACTGAGCACGCTCTCTATGTGGCGCTATTGCGCCCTCTGCTGCGCATGTGGGATACTTTCAGGTTGTTTGCAGTTCACACTGGAGATCACATTCAGCTCTGGAAAAAAAATAAAGAGCCCACTGCACTGAACGCCATTGAAAACCTCATGGTTACTCCTCCAAATACTGATTTCTGAACTCTAACTGAGTTAAAACGTTAGAATTGTTGTTTCTAAATGAATATGAACTTGTTTTCTTTGGATTATTTAAGCTGTGAAAACTCTGCATCTTTTTCCTTATTTTGACCATTTCTCATTTTCTGCAAATAAATACTAAATTTTTGCTTGTAATTTTGTTTTCAGTAGTTCATAGAATAAAAGAACAATGTCCGTTTTACTCAAAACATGCACTTATGAAAAGTAAAATCAGAGAAACTGAACATTTTAAATGGTCTCTTTATTTTTTCCAGAGCTGTATTTGGAAGTGTGGTCGACCACGCAAAAAAAAAAAAAAAATCTGATTTCACAAAAATCGGATTTGGGTCACTTCAGGCTGCAGTGTGAACGTAGCCTACGTCGTCACTATGGCTTCTCAGTCTCCTAACTCACCTCAAAACACAAAGATCATCTCTGTGTGATCTTATCAAGCACTTTGAGGATATGGGGTGCTATTTTGAAATCCAAGCGCTGGTGGTGGGATTTAGGACTTAGGAGCGACTCCTGGACAAGACCCGAGGCGGCTGAGCGTCCAGACTGCTGGGCGGAAAGCGACCACCTTGACCCACACCCCGGGCCCGCTAACAGAGCCACAGCTGCCACCTTGGTTAAGTGCATTCCCCAAAGCCCAGACCTAAATCCCTGCTTGACCCTGACTGATAAACTTTGCTATGGATAGACAACAACAGACGTTTTCACCTCTAAAACTAGCTGTGTGGGTTTTACGACACTCATGTGTTCTGGGATCAGAAGATTCAGATTGGATCTCTGTCAAATTTGGTAAAGTAGGGAAAGACAGTATGTTTGATCATCCTTACACTTCAAGTATTAAGCTGGAATTTCCTGTAAATTGAGGAAATTCCAAAATATTTTGTGGTAAATTTCTTCTATTTAGCTGTAAAACCTCACTTAAGGTTGCTGTATGTAACTTTTGTTAATATATGTATTTATATATAAAAGCATTTGTTGAAACTGTCACTATGTCTTCAGATAATTTATGAAAAAAATCAAACTGCTCCGTTTTCTTTCAGTGCCTAACTTGAAAGAAATGTTAGGCACTGAATCAATGAATCAGAACCAATAGAAGAGTCTTATTGCTGTCAATCATGTTCGTTAGTGTGCTGCTTTTCCTTATCAGCAGATCCTGTTGTGAATGCTAAGGCTAGTTTGCGTGACCACTGATGACGGCAAATAAACTGTTTTACTGTAACATTAAGCTGTTTCTCCACCATTAGCACACTGAACACCGTGTTCACGAGAATGATTGACAGCACTAAGACCCGCCTCCTGCTTTTGATTGGTTGGTTTGGATCGGGAGCCGTACATTTCTTCAGACTGCAATAGTAGTAGTGGAGGAGACTGATCTTTCCAGATTATCTTTCTCATATTCTGCTGTGACGGTTTTAACAAATATGTAAAAAAAATATGCATATTTTTTTATAAAAGTTACATACTGCGGCTTCAAATGCTGGAATTTCCTGAAAAATCAGTCAAACTTGCCAGAAATATGATTTGTCACGTATAGACCATATAGTGGTAAATTTATTCTATTTACTTGTGTAATAATTTCACAGATTTAAAAATAATATGTCAGTTTGGAAAGGGGCTAAGCTGCTGTTGGGAGACACACAAACCCAGTCCAAGGGCCACAAATGGCCGTCGGGCCGCACTTTGGACGCACTTTGGACACCTGGATTGAATACAATCCAGAAATTGTACTCAAGTATAAGTAGCTATACTTCGTAATAAAGTTAAAAATATATTTTTTGCAAAACGTTACTCAAGTTCATGTAACTTGTTACTGCTCTGAGGGTTCACACACGTATTTCTTTTAATTAAATACTTTAATTATAGATCTATTTTTTAGCTTTTGTGTTCTAAAAAGTTTAAAGGACATATTAAAAACACACAATTGACAGTATCTTTAAAGAAAACATATAAAAACATTAGTTTCTACTGTTCATCTTATGTTTTTAACTTTAAAAGCATTTCAAACCATTTTAAAGTTACAATAATTTAGACTATTGAATAAATAGAAAATTTGAAGACAGACAATAATATAGATAAAGTGGCTTCTGGAGACTCCAGGTTTGGCAATGGATGAATCCTGTGAATGTCTGCGCTGCATCATCTGAGTGGAAGCACTAATTGGTTCTGACTGCTGTGGACCCGCCACCCGCAGGAATGGGATTAGCACGTTACGGGCGCCACGGTTTCTCACTGAGGGCTGATAAGACTCATGGAAAAACCTCTTTGTAGGTGATGTTCGCATGAGGCCCAGCAGAGGATGCAGCGGTAGAGGGTGGCAAATAGAAATAGAAATTATTTTCTGTCTTAATTTACAAAGTTTTTCTGATGTTCCAGCAGATTAGAGTCGGGGAATTTGTCACCAAGCAGTAAAACTATTGTTGTAGCCCACAGCTTGATAGAAAATATGTAATGTAAAATAAATTTAAAATAAATACGAATGTGATTTCATTTTATTTTATTTATTTATTTTTTTGGCTAAGGCATCTTTTGAAACAAAAGACATTTAAAACAAATTGTAAATTTGTATTTATTTTATTTTGTGAATATTATTTTATTTTTATGTTTTTTGCATAAAATTCATAATTTATTAAATAAGTCAAAAGACATTTAATTTAATTTAATTTATTCTTGCCGATGTAATTTTTGGAAGAAAACGGGGTCATTATTTCAGGAAGGTCACGATATGGAAAAGTTCAGGAAACCTTATGTACTTTTTCACAAAACAAACAAAAGAACAATCTTCCTCAGAACCTGCAGAGCCGTTTCTGACAAATCCATGCCTGATTTGAGAATGGTGATTGTTCGTCTCCGCTCATGTATTTATAACTTCTTGTTGTTTCATCTGCCTTTCGGTCTGCTGCTGTTTCTTTGTGTTTCCTTCAGAGTGTGCCAGCAAAGCAGAGCAGGCGACCTGCAGCACAATGCTTCAACTCAACGGTCCCTCCCGTCTTATCGTGCCCTGCAGCTTGCCCGGATTGGCTGATATAGATTGAGCGGAGAGACGCCGGTTCCTCCTTTGGGTCTGCACATTGTTTGGTCTTGGCCTTTATTTATTTCGATGTAAATCAGTTTGCGAAAGTGTTACGTCCTGTCCTTGTGCAGTGGGCGGCGGATTGGGCTGGCACTGGGCTGGAGGAAGTCCACTCCATTGAGATTGGAGTTTCTGAAGATTGTTTTCCAGGCTGTTATTGATATGAGAGGATGACATCATGGAGCCTCACCCGTAAGGTTGGGTTTGTGAGAAACAAGTCCCACACCCAACACTTATTCATTATTTAACACCGGGGAGACAGAAACTGTGTTCGTGTTTCATCTAAAGGGATTTTGACTTGAGGGGTCATTGAAATGTCACAGAGAAGATTTAAATTTGTTAAATCACAGCAGCTTGTTAACTGATTTCATCAAGAAGAACAGAGTTTTAAGTTTTAAGATCCCTAAAATGTTAAAAAAAAAGGCACCTAACCCAACATTTAAAACCACTGAGCACATTGTTTTTCTTATAGATCGATTCATCTGCCTGGTAGATAAATTGTTCGTCCTCTTTAGACGTTTCTTAGTAAAACTTAGTACTTTTCTCCAGGGGTTATTTTTAACCCCTGGAGTTCCACAAGGCTCAATACTTGGCCCATTATTATTTTCATTTTGATACTTTTACGAACATATTCACATTTATTCGTATCACATTCAGTTGTACATCTATTTGTCTCGGAAATAAAACTTTGGTTTGCTTACTTGGAAGAATGAGCTAATAATGAGGGTTTATTAGGATTACTGATAAGGAGTCTCCTTGGAGGAGTTTCCTTGTCCAACCGGAACTCCTTTGAACCGGGTTTGATTTAGGGACAGAGGTACCAATTAGCCAGAAACTGAGAGATACTCCCTACAGGGCAGAGATGGGTGGACGGCACCGTGTATGTGACTGAAGAGATATATAAGAAAAATTGTATGTTTTAAGTTTCACTTTACTTCTTTACTTCACTTCTTCACTACTTCTTCTTCTCTCTTGCTTTTTTCATGATACTTACTCTGATTTTCTAAATGAATTATCTAAAGACAAATGCGCATTTCTCTGATTGATTCAGTGTTTTGCTCACTCCCGAAAACGAAAGAGATTTTTTCCTAAACATATTTTATTATAACTTGTAAAAACATCTCATGATTTTGCTTTTTTTTCACTCAATTCAAATGAAAGTAAATTTTTCTGGCTCTGGTTTGGCCTGCTGTTCCTCCTGTTTAGACGTTTCTTAGTCAAATTTAATAAATACTCTTCTATGAAAGCTATTTTTAACTTCTGGAGTCACACAAGGCTCAATACATGGCCCATTATTATTTTTTTTGCTTTGTATTCTTTCACTAACAAGTGTTTTTCAGTTTTTTTTTTATAATATCTTTAAACATTTTTTATTCAAATTACATTCAGTTGTACATGCAGTTTGGTAAAAGTCGGAAGATTTGCAGATCAATACTTAAATTCTTTTAATTTGCAATAAAACAGAAATGACTGGAAGAACTTAACCTTTCACCTTCAACTTCTCATGTAAAATACTCAGACCTGTTTTTAAACATTGGACTTTGTTATCAAATATCTCATTGTTTGTGCTTATTTAAAAAATTTTTTTGGATTTGACATGTTGTTTGTACCTGATGTGACTCCTGTCTGTAGACAAAACCTCTTCTTAGGAACATTTAAGTTTTACTTTACCTTCACTTGCACATAAAATACCAGAAACACCAGAAATACTGTCTTCTATAAATAGTACAATGGCTGTCTGTTAGTAATTGTTGTGCTTGTATAATTTGACCTGCAAACACACTTTTGCTTTGGGAATACACTGAAGCACAGCTGACATACACTGAGCTGCTGACATGCAGCTCAATTGTTTGGTTGTTTGCTAGCTGTCATTTCTACAAGCAAACAAGCAATGTAAACACACATATAGCAAATTTTCTTTTTTTTTTTGCAAATAAGACATGTTGTTTACAAATTAAGTGGCAAGCTTTAATGATGCAACTGCAGTACATTACCAGAACCCCTGAAAACATTATTACAGATACTTCCTTTGCAGACAATTTTAGTAAAACCTAACAACAAATTTCCCTGCCTTGAAACTGTAAATATCTATTTTTAGACTAAATCAACACAAAATAAACCCAGCCATAGTCAAATAATACTTAATTGCATATTTTTAAAAAATGTATTCACTTAAATTCCAAATCACCCAAAAACTAATTCTGACTCTAATCTCACAATTGTGAGGAAAAACAGTCAGAATTTTGAGAAAAGTCAAAATTCTTTTTTTTAGTGGCCCTAATTTTCTTCCATATTCAGATGGATATTATCAGCTGTGCAAAGAAAGACAGCATGCTCTATATATAAGGCTTTATTAAAAAAAAAAAGATCAGATCTTTACAAGGCTTCAAAATATTTTTAATCAAACCACAAAATTATAAAAACACAAAACTGACATCAATATTTACTGAAAAAAATAAACAAGGCAGAGAAGAAAAAACTGTGTGATAACAATCAGGACCAAAGTATTTGTATTTTAGAAGCAAATAACAATGCACACACCTAAGAATATTTTGAATATACTCATTAATAAAGCTGTCCTGTTGTTTTTTCCTGTGTGATGAAACTGGCGATTAAATTAAATTATGTGCTTCATATCATTCCACTTAATTCACACATTTTGATAGATTTTAGTTTTTCCTCTTCTTAATAACCTCTAAAACTGATTAAATACTTTCTCGCTTTACACAATATCAACAATAATCCAAGGACAATCTAATTGACTTGATTTAATTAGATTACGCGAATCATAACTCGTGTGTCCTTTCCCGTATTCCGTAGGCATTCCTTCACTGTCAGTGTGCAGAGACGGCTTCGGTAAACCCCCAAATCCCGCTCCAGCTGTACATAATGGAAGAGATAAATAACGTTGAAGTCGTTCCGTGCACAGAGTCCGAATACCTGAAGCCGTTCCGGGTGCTGTACAATCAGGTGTGTTATCTGTTGTCTTATTTGGAGGATGGAGGATGCTGGAGGCTAGCCCAACCCCCCATTCATTTAGCATCTACAGCAAAGCTAAAAGGAGGAAGGCTAAAAAAAAAAACCGACCTTAAACATCTCTGCTGATTCTCATTAAATTAAACTAAAAGTCAGGGAAAATCCAGCCTCTTTTGTTCAGTGTTGCACTCGCGTTGGTCCAGTTGTCACGGTTTGTTGCGGATTTAAACTGGCGACTGTTAAGCTAACAGGCTAATAGCTAACGGTAGCCCACAGAGGGGTGTTTAATTTCCAGGCATCACGTTAACAGCGGCGCATGCTTTACATTAGTTGGTTGGTTTAGTGTTTCTGCAGTTTAACGCGACAGCTGATTTTAAGGTTTTAAATGTGGATTCTGACGCAGGTGAGACTTGTTGATCTCAGGTGTCAAACTAACTCAGGCTAGTTTTTGAAAACTCAAATATTTTTCACTTGTTTATCATGTATTTTGAGTGTTTACAGATCGCCTGCCTTTTGTTTTTACCCTCCTTGTATATAATAATACATCAATGAAGTTTGTTAGTTTAATTCCACTGGATTACAGTAGAGTACAGTATCACAATGAATGCTCTCACTGAAAGTTCAAGTCTGTATCCTATGGTCTCACACAAAGCGAGAAGTACGCAAACACAGGCTGCTGTCCAGGATAAATCTGTTTATACATCACAAATTAAGTTAGCAAATTTTCAGTTTTCTTGTTTCTTTGTAGTTTAAAAATCTTTGTACATTTCCATTCCATTGCAACAAATGAAGCATAGAAAAATATAGTTTTGGTCATCCCCTTCCTGTTGCTGCTTACTGCCAGTAAGCAGGCTGAATGCTAAAGTTTTGCTGGGTTTCTCCCAGAAAACTTGCTAAGCCCGGTGGTTGGGTGCGAGGTCAGTGATTCATCCAGCAGCCAGTCGTGTTTATGAGTTAAAAAATGTTTAAAGTTGATGGAAAATTGGAAAATATTATTTGATAAACATGTTTTATTGAGAGATTGGAAGATTTACACCTGAACACCAACTATAAAGTCTTATTAACATTTTAAAAAGACTTAAATAAATAAGTAATGCTTAGCCTGGTGGGGACACAAGTAAAGCCTGGTGGCCCGCCAGGCTTATAATACACTGAGGGAAACCCGACTTTTGCTTTGCATGCATGAAGAGATAAGTGAAGTAGCACTAAAGTAGTTAGTAATGATTGCTGAGCTCCAATTATGCTACCATCATAATTCCATAAAGTCTAATTTGTGGGTTTTAGAAATGTTCATGTGGATCACGCACCCAAAGTGAAACAGGACTGTCCTTGCATTTGGTTTTGGTTGGTTACACACATAAAAACCAAGTCAACTGGATTTAAATGGAGGCCTAAATAAAGATCTAATTAAAGCCTAATTTATTTAATGTGTTCACCCCATCAACAAAAAATCTGCAGAAAGGCTTGGAGCGCCCCTGGTTGCGGTACAGCCGACCACCAGTTGGCTGTTATCAACCTTCAACAGAAAACGTAGCACATCTAATTGAAGTTTTTACGTATCGTTTATGTTTTTCTTTATGATGAAGCTACAGAACCAGTGATGTTAACACTGGGTTCTAAACGAGGTTGAACTTCTGTCAAAAGAATGAAACCAAGATTATTAATTTGAAGTAGTAATCCGAACTTTTTAGATTGCTGAAGGCTTCTTCACTCACTGTTAAATGGGCCAATGAAGCAGAACAGATGCAGGATGTATTTACCTGCGCCACCACCAGGCTAAGCATTGTTTGTTTATTTTTTATGCACCAGGAACAGCGATGGCAAAGATCAGTTTAAGAGTCTCTTTGGTGAAATGGTTGGTTTCGAAAAGGCATTTTTTAAGACTTTACAGTTGGCGTTCTTAGTAATTCTTAGTATCTAGTGATATTTTAAAACTTCCTGCCAACTTTAAACATTTTGTAACTCAAAAACACGACAGGCGGTTGGATGACTGGCCTCATTCCCCAATCACCGGTTTCTGTGAAGTTTTCTGAAATGAATGCTGTTTAAAACCAATTTTGAGCCATTTGTGGCACCAACATCCGGTGTTCGTTTGTTTTGTTTTTATTTCAACCTTCATGGTTTTGGAAGGTCTGATGATTTCATTGTGGAAAAAAACAAAAGTTCACCAGCCTGGATCTAAATGTCTCTGGTAGAGCTTCACCTTTTTTCCAATATTTATGGAAAAGAAGCAAAAACTACCCATGAGTTTAAGCTGGTAGCCTTCAGCAGGGATGACTTAAGTCTTTTTGTGTCGTTGATGCACAAAGTAAAGGGTTTTTGAGGATATATTTTGTATTGATAAGCTAAAACGGAAGATTTATGGGTTGAATAAGACAGCAGCTGGATAACGGAGAGAAATGATGTTGGGCTCTCTTGTTCTCCCCAACCTTTCATCTTCATTGTGTTCCCATTAGAGCTACTCAGAGACAAACGCTTCTTAGCGACCAAACCTGCTCCCGCGTCCACGCAAGCTGTGGAAGTGGGTAATGCTTTGTGCAAGAGGCTCTCTGATTCATTGATGTCTGGAGGTGTTTTGTCTCATCTCCCTCCACAAAGCAGGTGATTGTCCCTCGTTGACTCCGGGAAACCCCTCTTATCCGTCTTACCCGGCACTGTCGCAGAATCACAAGTTGCTACTTAGAGCCGCATAATTGCCCTAAGTTTATTCATCATAATGATTTCAATGATTCATCTGTGCCTGTTTATCTACGCACAGGTTTTGCACAGAGCTAGATTGGTGTAGTGTGTCTGTTTCAGAGAACATGTGATCAATTGTTAACTACAGTGGTATGCAGTGTATTAGGCCGTTGTAGATTTTTAAAAAATGACATTTTCATCAAAAAGCTCAGAAGTTTTCCACGGAAAGCAGGGAAATTTACAAGCTTGAGAAGTAAAAAAAAATTGCTGGAAAATTTTTTTTAGAATAATCTCTGAAATTATCTGGAAAAAAAAAACACTAAAAAAGGGAAAGTTTCTGAGTTTGAAATTCTGCTAAATCAAAAAGTTGAAACTCATAAATTTCCAATATTTTCTAGAGGATTTCTGAGCTTAATCTTAAAATAAAAAAATAAAAATTCTTGTAAATTTTAGATTTTTAAGACTCAGAAATGACCTTATTTGTTCTAGAATATTTCCGATTGTTGCAGAAATTTGCTCCTCTTTTTCTTTTTTTTTTCTCTAAGTGTATCTGCGACAGCATGTTATGAGACTGAAGCTAAAACATTTAAAGTGCTGTTGTATTTAAGTTTTTTTTTTTTTTGCCACAGCTGCCATCTGACGGCGCTGGCAGCACATGAGTTGTGTGGGTGAGTTTAAAAGAGACGGTAGTTAAACTTTAAGTACCTGAAGCATCAGGCCTGTGCATCCCTCCCTGTTAGCCGTTCTCACAGGTGCCTGTTATTTCAGAGAGGCCGGATTATTTTCATGTAGCCTTCCTCTCTGACTCCGTCTCTCCCCACGGGCTAATCTCTCTGTCGTAATCCGTGTCGGCCGCGGCTCCCCTGGGCTGTTCGCGCTGTTCCCGCCCCTCCTCTCTCAGCAAGTGGCCCCATAATGAGGGAAACCCCGGCATCTGTGTGTCCTGCAAACCAGAGACAGAAGAGAGGAAATGGATTAGTTTCACCTCACACACTGCGTGGGAATAGACAAACTACATTTATTCTGAACAAACTAATTGATATTGTTTGGATCGGTTTCTACGATCCCGTCACGTCTTGAAATCTCGCCGAGAAACAAAACTTCCATCTTTGTTCTGTGCATCAGTGTTTGACACAAACTGCTAATTCAACTGAAACTGAAAAATATAAGCAGGAATTATGATTATTTGAGCAACACAATTGTTCTACCGATTTGATTTTGACGATTAATTGGATAAACAAACGGACACATTCTGCAGATTTTTAATTTAACCACTTAAACCTTTTTATACAATTTTAGAAATGCATTAAAATGCAAATAAACAAATTTAATTCCTTTTTTAAATCCTTAAATTCATTCTTGAGTTATGCTCAAGTTTACTTGTTAAAATTGCTTGAGTTTGACTCCTGATCCCCAAATACCATTAAATTGGTGATTATTTTTGCATGATGGATGAAACTCCTTCTGTTTCATGTTTTAACCATTGAAATGCATGATGGTTTTGGTTCAGAGCCATTTGGCTTCATGTCCCCTGGAGGAATTGGACCATCTATTGACATGACAGGATTTTTGGAGCACAATTACGTTGGTAGAGTGTCCTCTAAGACATCATCATGTCCTTGGATTAATGGCTGGCAGTGAGCATTCTGCTTGTCCTGGGTCATCGTCTCCAGGTGATTTAGTCATTTCTGAAAGGTTTGAAGGCTGAGCAGAAATCTGACCCTCGCCTTGTTGAGCTGGATTCGCGCCGTTTTCTCGGGTGTCGCTGAACCGCAGCCTCACACCGGGTCTCGTGTTGCTCTTCACTGCGTCTGACTGAGCTTGTGGGAGGAGAGGAGGTGTAGCCTAAATTTGAATCAAGGTCATATTTCCTTAGGCATTGAAAATGTAGGCTAACTTACCCTTTTATGATGGCATGCAATGTGGAAAGAGCAACATGGGCCACATTAGTGCTGAATTTACAGGAGCTACAGGGTTATTATTGCTCATATATTTAAACTCTTTGTGGTTTATGCTAATTGCATTTTCAAATACAAAGGTGTTTTTTTTAAATCTGAAAATAAATTCATGATATTTTTTTAATGTTGAATATTAACGGTGTAAGTGAAAGATTGTGCAAACACCTTCAGGCTGTTGTTGGATGTGTTAAAGGATGTCCAAAAATAGCAGCATAGTTGCTTTAAATTGCATCATTAAAAACCTCTGATGTAAGACGGATGTTGGTATATTAAATATTTTACATTCAAGAATGTACTTTCTGTTAATGCCTGCTGTGTAGCAGTGTGTCTTGTTTTGCAAGAAGGAACAACAATATCTGCTAATGATAGCTGCTAACAATGCTAATTAGAGCTACTAATGATAGATGCTAATGATTGTTGCTAATAATGGTAATGATAGCTGCTAAGGTTGCTGATTATAGTTTCTAACAATGCTAATTATAGCTACTAATGCTATAATTAGCACTAGTGCTTAATTATAGCATTAATTAGCTACAAATTAATTATATCTAATTAATTAGCATTCATTAATTAAGCCTAATTAATTAATGGGTTATAATTAATTAATAGTTAATCATTAGCTATTTTCGTACCACTAGCTGCTAACAGTGCTAATATTAGGATGAGTTTAGCTAAACATTTGCTAAACTAAAGGGCTGTTTCTCTGGTTTTTGACTCTTTTAATTTTTTTTTCCTCGGTAGTTTAAAATCCTGATTACCTGCACTGCTCAAAGTTAAACTGCAGAATTTCATGCTTTCTGGAATCTTTATTTTGTGTTTTTGAAAACAAATACAAATAACTTTGATGGCTTTTTGCCTTAAGACAAATTTAGAAATGGGTAAACTTAATGACTTGAATATGTGGAATAGTAAAAGCCCATATTCTAAATGTCTAAGCAGATTGTAATACCATAAACTCTAGTGTTGCTGGGGGTAACGTGCTCTCATGGTATCGAAAAGTGGACACTGTCTCATTCTATTTTATAGACACTTACATATAGTACTAATTGATGAGCTTCTTGAATTTGCAGTTAAAGTGACAACAACTGTAAATATAAACAGCTATAATAGATTTATAAAATAGTTTTCCCTCGTTCATATTTAGTTTTAAGGTCAGACACCATCTTGGAAAACAACAGAAATAAGTGTTTTCTCAGCCTTGTGATATGATGATGATGATGATGATGATGATGATGATGGGACCGTAAACTATTAAAGAATTAGAAAGGCTAATGTCGCTGCATGGCAGGAAGAGAGGCGTCAAGTTTTATTCATGAGGAATAAGTTTTACTTTTTGCACAGAAAAATGAAATTAACCACTTTGAACATTAATATTCCTTTTTCCATGACGTTCCTGTTACTCATTACAAACAATAAAACAAGCAGGAAAGAGTCTGAGGAGCTGAATTCAAAAATGTTTTATTTTCTTCATAAACTTTAATATTTGTGTTTTATTCTTCTCCTTCTTTACAGAATGGCACAAAGAAATCCTGGGACTTTATGAAGAGTCACGACAGGTAAAATAAAAATGTTCTCCTCTCAAATGCTCAACTTTGGTTTGCAAAAATTAAAATAAGTCAACAATGGAGTTCCATGTAAATATTGTGCTTCTGTGTTGATGCTTTTAAATCTCTAAAACATTCTTATTTTTTTAGTTAAAACAATCTAAAGAGCTTCGCTTTACAGCAGGGAGTCCAAACTTTTTGCCAAAATAATAATCAAAACTACTTACTGGGTAATAATAAAATGTAAAAAAGTCCAATTAAATCAAGCAAATAGATTTTTTTTTATTTGTAGGAAAAGGGTTTATTTATTCCAAATCCAAAATTTAAATGCATGTTTTTATTAAAAGAAAAATATTTAGCTCAGATTATTAAATTTATTCCCAGCTATGAAAACAGGATTTTGTTAATTTTCTTTCAAAACACTTGTTATATTTAGCCAAGTTTATTACATCAGATAAAAGCTGATAACATTCCTGTTAATTTAGATTAATTTTAGAATGTTTTTCTACTAAATAAAACATTTTTGAATCCTAATTCGCTCTGAAATGCACATTTTATAAATCTGGTGTTGTTATTCCTGTGTGGAGTGCTTCTCTTTTAAGTCAATGATGGTTGAATTAAAGATGGCTGTTTTCAGGGGAAGTTGCACCTGCTTCTTCTTGTCAACATAAAATAAAATGGCAATAAAGCTCTAAACTGCAACAGAAATGTCACACTTGAGTGCCGAAGCCCCAGTTCCTCTCAGCGGCGATGCCCTGAGGTCACGCTCAGGTCATTTCCAGCCTCCTTCCTGCACTACTGACCCCAAGCAGAGATTGTTGTTAAAGAAACGGCACCCCTGAGAGAAAGGCGGTAAACGTCGAACCTGTGTTTCTAACAAAAGATTTCCCCTGGCGACAGGTAGCTTATTCACCAACAGGAAATCCTGCCAGGTTGTTTTAGGGTCGCCAAAAGAAACTGGGATTGTTCCTGGATTTTTGTTAAATTGAGTTGGATTCATGTTTGCGGTGCTGAAATGACTTTCTAAAAGGAAGAAGCTTTTAAAAAATGAATATTTTAAGTTTTTGTAGGGCCAAAATCTACAAATTGAAAGTATTCAGAGGCCACAAATGTCATTGTTTTTTCCAATTAGAAATTATTTCTGTCTATTTTACGTTTTCTTAAATATTTCCAGTGATTTACCTTTTTGGGGTTTTTACTTTCCATTTCTTAAGTCTCTATAAAATGTTTTTAGTAAGACTTTTCTTCAGCCAAATGTAATGGATGGCTGCGAAAAAGTCTGTTTTTGAGTGAAAACAAACATGCAACAGAAAATAACATCCTAAAAAAATTACAAAATGTGTTAGAGTGCCAGATTTGAGGCATTATTGAATTGAGGACTGGGGCCACATAAAATTAATCCAAGGACCACAAATGGCCCCTGAGCCCCATTTTGGACGCCACAGTTTTAGATGGTGTTTTAGTTTCCCTGCAATTAAATTACAACTTTTTAAAATTTTAGTATTTTTGCATTTTTTCCTCTAATGTTGTAATCAAATTTGATGTAGAACTTGATGTATAACACAAGTCATACCTTTGTGTTTTTTTAATTAAATAAAAATGATCATAATTACTATTTTCTGTATTTTTTTTGCATTTAAAAAAAATGGTGATGTTAGGTTATTATTTAAGGAGGTGTTGATTGCAACTACCGCTCCCTGTTTGTGCACTTTCATCATAAAATCCCTGTTTTAACAGATAAATGTTTCAAAAATGGTTTCCTTTACATAATTTACATAATTTCATGCAATATGTGAAGCTTTAGTAAAAGTGAAGACATTGCAGGACGATATTATGTACTTGCAGTCCTTGTTCTGACCTTTAGGTGACACATGTGACATTTGAAGTAAGTCGCCTCGTGATGCAGGGAACATTGGAGATTTTTTTAGTTTGCAAAACGAAGCTCTCTGCAGGATAAATTAGATAAACTCTGAAAATGGAAAGACAGAGTTGACTCTGGCTTCTTTTTCCATTTTTTTGGCCAAATAAGTAAAACAAACATGAACTCATGTCTATCTTCTGATATTGAAGAGAGTCACAAAATACACACACATATATATATATATTTTTTAATCACATTTTTTTTTCTTTTTATGTTGAACAAATTGTTTAATAAGTTTAAGAACCATGCTTTGTTTAGGCCAAATTAAGCATTAAATTAGCCTAAATCATGTTTAAGCTGAAGCAGAAAGTCTTTGGAAATGTTGGAGATGACATCAGAGCCCAAAGTTAATCGATAATTAATTAAAATTTATACGTTTTGCGGCTTCACCTCCCGTTTTATAAAAGCCTAAATCTGAGCTGCAGAGGCTTTAAAGCCACCAGATGGTCCATCTGTCTGTCAGTGTCTATATTTGGCTGATCAATTAGATCAATGAGGAAATATTGATCTGAGAAATCCAATCCCGGCCCGGTCGGGGGCAGAGCGTCACCATGGCAACCATCTGTGTTGCCCTTTTTGTCAGTCAAGGAGAAACACAGAAACTGGGATCTGAGCTTCAACTAAAACTGGCCTGGAATTTCTGACCAGCTTCACTAGATTTCACTGAAGTTTGTGCTTGTAATGTAACAAAATATAAAAATGCATAAACATGAATATTTTTCCAAGAGGTTGTGTTGAAGGGTTTTTCTGGCTGCTTCTCATCAGCGAGCGGCATTATCTGAAGAGAAAACTATAAAATAAAACACTGGTCAGGAGAGCAGCTCTCATGTTCTTCTGAGAAACCAGCAAAGTGGAAAAGGTTGTTTTTGTTTCTGCGCTTTCAGCGAGAAGGCAGAAAGGAAAGGGGTGATGGAGAAAGGAAGCGGAGCAGCAAGTAGCCGAGTTTCTCAAACTGCTGGTGTGAAACGCTTTTAAAAAGGATCAACAGCTTCTCAGTTATCAGCAGAAACAAATTTGATCGTTTCTATTGTGTAAAAACTGTCCAGGCCAAACTGGAATATTGTGTCCAGTATCATCAATTGTCTGACTTTATTTCTATTTATTTCTACTTCCTTCATGACTACTTTTTTTTTTTAACTTGAAATAAAACAAAACGAGCTGAAGTGTAGATATTCAGCGAGAACATTATTATTATTTAATTTCCCTTTGGGATTAATAACTATTTTTCAATTGAATTGAAGAGATAGGAGCTGGTTTTTATTCAATAATTCCATAATATTAATGAAAACGTTTGAGTTCCACTGGCGCCGTCACCTAGCAACGCCAGCCCCGCCCAGCCCGTCACCTAGCAACACAGTTCTAGTTCCACTGGCAGATTATTTCACCTATAACACAGCTAAATGTCTTTAGTGAAATAATCTGGTACTTTCTCAACAATATTAAGAAATTATTGACTTAAAACAAGCTTTTATGTCTTGCTAAATAAAAATGTAACTTTTGTTCTATTTTTGTGAACTGAAATATTTCCAGTAGAAACGATCTACACATATTTGGTTAGATTTTTGCAGTGAAGCGACAAACATGATGCAAACAAACCTGCAAGCAGCTTTAGAGTTCAGGTATTACCTGCTGTTGTTCATGTCTGTTTTGGGACTTTAAAACGCATCTCCACATGTTTCTGTTAGTTTAGATAAAAATCAGATTATCTCCTGGCTGTTTCTGTCTATGCAGTTACAGCAATCCCCCACTCAGCCTTTTGTTGTCTTATCCTCCACGGTGTCACAAACTGCAGACCCATCTGTCCTGTAGATAAACATTTAGCTGACATGAGGAGTATTTTTGGCGAGCCGGGAGCGTAAATGCATTTCTCATCATCTGAAATTTAAAAATGCAAACAGACGTTCATCACCGTCTCAGGAGTTGTTGTTAGAAACTTTTCACAGCAATCTCCTGGTTTCCCTGTGAGCATGGGAAAGACGGGGCAGGGTTTCCTGCCGCCTCAGACGCATCCGCTTTCCCAACACCGACCCCAGGCTTCAAGTTTTCACCGACACACACAGACAGACAGACACAGCAGTGACCCTTCGACGGTCCAAGTTGACCCTCGCTCTAGTTTTATTTCCATATCCTGGTTGCGACGAGTTGAAATCCCAAAGATGTGACCTGCTGATCTCTGGATTCCGATTCGAATTGCTTTTATTTTTAGGAGTTTAGAACAGGAAAACTCCAATATAAGGATAAATATGGAAACCTTTGTCATCTGATGTAGCTTAATGAAAACGTTTATAAACAAGTTTATTGTCTGAGCAGTAAACTTATGTAAATTGTTTTATTTTTTAAATACCAGTTCTGGGATTAAATGTCCCACTGGAAAACACTAAATCTCGCTTTTTGGTTTAGTTTCTAATACAATTATATTTAGTGCACTTAAAATCAGTCAAAACTAACTAAACTTTTCAGAAAGAAATAAGAGCTTGTTTTAAGTCAATAATTTTGCTTACAATATGGGAAAAATATGTTATTATAAGGGAAATAATCTGCTAGTGGGACTAGAACAAACAAATGGATTCAACAAGAAAACACAAAACCTTTCTTTAAAAAACGCCTGAAAAGCTTTCATCAAGCTGTGTTTGAAGGGATCTTTCATTTCTGTTATAACATGAGATGCTTTCAGATTTTATAGTGAATCCAAGCTTCTGAAATGAAATGTTGGCGTGTTTAACGGTGACCTTTTCTGTGGTTTTTTGCAGTGTATCTGTGCTGCTCTTCAACACCACCTCACACTGTTTTGTCCTCGTCAAGCAGTTCCGTCCAGGTACCTTTCATTGTTCATTCCCTGATCTAAATTTGGACCTTTCAGGATCCGGTGTGCATTTTCACTTTTAAAAAAACCACACACTCCATGTCGAATCGGCTTCTTTATCAGAAAGAATTCAAGGAAGTCTGGGCCGTGATATATCCCCTCTTTTTATCTGGTTTAGATAAAAATAACCGAGAACACAGTTACATTTTTAAATATAATGCAGCTCGATGAATTCACATCCATCAATCTCAGCGTTTCTCCTGGTGTCTCCCACCTGCAGCTGTTTACATGTGTGAGTGGGAAAAGGCCAAGACGAAGACCTCTCAGGGCGCCGAGAAGACCGAGGAGGGCGACTCCTCCGAAGCTCAGGAGGGCCAGCCGGCCGAGGCGAGCTCTTCTTCGTCCCAGCGGCCCCCGGCCTCGGCGGGGGTCACCTACGAGCTCTGCGCCGGCCTGGTGGACAAACCGGACCTGTCGCTGGAGGAGATCGCCCGGCAGGAAGTGCTGGAGGAGTGCGGCTACGATATACCAGCTTCCAAGCTGAAGAGGATTACTTCGTTCAGGTTAGCACCGTTTCCTCAGAAATCAGGGCTCGGTTTGGAATCACCTGCTGGCTCCGCCGAGCTCCTCCCGTAAATCTGCTGGCCATCAAAGACGCGCTCCAGTCCGAGTGAAGGACGGTGACAAGCCTAACAAATGCAACCCAGACGTTTGAGGCCGAATGAATAAACCATAAGTGGAAAACTATCCCCCTGTTCATGGCTCAGGAGTCGCTTTCTGGTGTAAGAAAAAACTGTTTTTTTACGCAGTGAAAATAGATTTTCCATTCTTCTGTGCAGAAAAAAGAATGGTAACAACAACTGAATTAGACAAAGAGCTTTAAACAGCTGGACTATTGCTCAGGTGCTGCAAGGCTCTCAGAATATACAAGAGGATGTAAAAAAACAATATTTAACCAACATATCAGCATTAGAGCCGTAGTAAATGATTATGTTAGTAGTCGAGGCATCTTATTGATTACGCTAATCTAATAAAACTTTTCTGTAGTTTCTATTTAAAGAGGATCTATTATGCAAAATTCACATTTTGCACTTTTTTGTACATTTATTTAGAATTTTGCTGCTTCTAAAAACAAAAAAACAACAAAAAACAACAGGCCTGTATTGGGCAATAAATTAATGTTTTTTTGGTCGGTTCAAAAACCTTCGGAATGCACTGTTACCTAGCAACCCCAGTGGAACCCAAGCCATTACCTAGCAACCCCAGTGGAGCCCAGCCTGTTACCTAGCGACCCCAGTGGAGCCTAGCTCGTTACTGAGCAACCCAGGCTGAGCATCAGCATATACAGTGCTGCTTGAAAGTTTGTGAACTAGTTGAGTAGTTTAGATTTTTCTTTATTTTTACCACAATTTTCTTATTTTCTTATTACGAGCTTTTGTATATGAAATGTCAGGTTTATGTTCATCAATTCCATTCACTTGTTTCATGGGAAATGTGTGAGTTGAAAGCAAACTACATGAAAAATGGAATCAGAGCATTTGCAAAAGTAAATGAACCACAGCTGGATTGGTAAAGTCAAAGAGGTAAAAGACTCAGGTGGAACACATGTGAGTGCTGAAATTTGTCTGCTTAACTAATTAGTTAAGCAGACAAATCAAATGAGACATCATTGGGAAAAGTTTTGGAGCACATTGGTTAAAAGGGAGAGGAAACCAACCAAACCAGTATTGTGTTAAGGCATAAAAACCAGATCAACAATGCCAAGAGGAAAGGAGACATCTGAGGACATCAGGAAGAAGGTAGTGACAACCCATCAGTCTGGGGAAAGATACAAGACCATCTCCAAAAGATTCCAGCTTCATCCATCCACTGTAAGACAAGTCATTTACAAATGGAGGGCACTAGGCATCACTGCAACTGTGGCCAGAAGGGGACAGCCATCAAAACTTACACAAAGAAGCACCAGAAAAATGATAATGCAGATAAAGGCCAACCCAAACATCACCTTCAGAGAGTTGCAGACGTCTCTGTCAGCGTCTGGGACAAATGTACATGGATCTACAAACAGGCAAAATATTAATAGACATGGTATTCATGGGAGAGTTGCTAGAAGGAAAGAACAAAGATGCAATTTAATCTTTTCCAGAGAGCACTTGGACAAACCAGAGGCTCTCTGGAAGTCCATTCTCTGTACAGAATAAAATTATTTGGCCTCAATCAAAAGTGCCATGTTTGGAGAAAAGTCAACACTGCATTTACAGAAAAGTACTTCCTCCGAACAGTGAAGGATGGTGGTGGAAATGTGAAGTCTGGGCCTGCTTTTCTGCCGCCAGACCTGGACGACACCATATGATCCAGGGAACCATCAATTCCCAGGACTATGAACAAATTCTTGACCAGAATCTCCTGTCATCAGTCAGAGTTGAAGCTGGACAGAAATGGATTATGCAGCAAGACAATGACCCAAAGCAAAAGTACCAAAGAATGGATTAAGAGAAAGAAGATTCACACTCTGGATTGGCCCAGTCAAAGTCTGGATCTAAATCCCACAGAAATGCTGTGGCAAGATCTGAAATGGGCAGTGCATGTTGGATGTTCGTCCAACCTCTCTCAACTGACAAAGTTCTGCAAGAAGGAGTGGACAAAAATCCCAAAAAGCAAATCTGAGACACTCATCTACAGTTATAGAAGACATTTGGTTGAGGTAATGGCTAAAAAGGAGGTGCCACAAGGTACTAACTAAAAGAGTTCACATACTTTTGCACTTGGCAGGTTTTCTGTTTTTGACAGATAAAATACTTTTGTTGAATAAATAATGAAAATATGTTTCTTTTTTTTCTTTGTGTTCTTTATTTGGAAGGTCTGCTTTACAATTTGAGTTTTGGATGTTCATTTCACATGATTATTATAAATTTTTCTTTAGAAAACAATGGCAATGTTTGGGTGGTTCACAAACTTTCAAGCAGCACTGTATGATTTGGTGCAAAAAAGGTAATAAAAATGAAAAGAAAAAATGCTTCTAAATCAACAATTCAGTTCATTTTATAACTTAAAATTCTATATATTTCAATGTGCAAAACTAGACACATTTAATTTTAATACTTAGTGATTCTTCTTGGTGTAAGCAACTGTTTTAGTATTTGGAATACATTTTTTTTCCTGATCTGAGGGAAGTATAAAACAGTAGGAAGCACAGTGCAACCAGATAAAATATTAAAACTAGTTGCTTTTAGGGGAACCTCTGAAATGAAACCCAACTAATAACTGCTGGAGCTTCTTAAAATAATAAGCTGTGTGAGTGAGTTGGAGCGAAACATCGGGGGAAGCCATTCATCACTGTCAACATGTTGGCTGCCCGGCGCTGCCAGGATGTGAGCAGCCCCACATCCGACAATAAAACCTGGACAGGCGTGACTGAACGCTAACGAAAATATGTTTTTGATTTGACCTGGAAACCTCCTGCAGCTCTGTTGGTGTCGTCTGGGCCCATTGTTATGTGCGGGCGGCTTCCATTGTGTAGGATGGTGTCATCTTAACCCACATGAAGAATATAAGGGTGGTTTTTTTGTTTTCTTTTCGTTTTTTCTCCATGTGGAAAACATGGAGAAAATGCAACACAGCTCAGGAAATGGAAAAGCCCAAACAATACTTAATGGGATTTTACTCTACAGTTCCTTGGAAAAGTATTCATTGTTGCATTTGACTTAAATGGATTTGTTGTGATAACAACATTGTTGTTTTGAGAACCTTTTCAAGCAACAGGAAGATCAACAAACTTTAATTTCTAATGCATATTTATCGTTCGAACTGGAAGACTTTTTATGTTTCCAAAATGAATGGCAAATAACATGGATACCGACGTTTTTTGTCATCCAGTCTTTGGTAGAAAGAGAGAAAAGCAATCATGCATATGGAGATTAAGATCATTTTAGTTTTTAATTAATTTTAATTAAAAATTGGATGTCTTTGTACATTGCATGCACTAGCTTAGCGCAAGCAAATTTTAGCTTATTTTTTCTGCAGAAAAGCTAAACAAACAAATATTCGCCTCATGATGCTGCCACCACCATGTTTTAAAATGGGGAGGTCTGTTTTTTAAAGCATTTTCCAAATAAACAAGCAAAATATTGACTTTTAGTTTCTTCCAAGCAGAGCACCTTCTTCTTGTTTGCAAATTTTTTTTTTGCTAATTTAATTTCTTCTTTTATGTTTTAGGGCCAAGAAAAAAAAGTTTTTCACATAGAAAAAATGAAGATGTATTTTTTGCAGAATAATAAGAGGAAGAAAAAGTATTTGCCACAGTTTGATTCTCTAATCACATTGTTGTTTTTCTGTTGTGGAAATCTTATTAGAAATATTATACCAGACCAAAGAGCCTTTAATACAAATCCCCAGCACAATATTAACATTTTTATGTATAAAAAAATAAGTAGAAAAGCATCAATTCACATTAGATTTCTGAGGAAATGTGGAAAAGTTCCAGGGTTTTTCCAAACTACTGATGGTCAAGTTTGTTTTGTGCTCTACAGATCAAGCGTGGGTGTAATAGGTTCGAAGCAGACCATGTTTTACGCCGAGGTTTCCGATGACAACTGCGTGAGCGCCGGCGGAGGCGACCCGCGCGAGGGGGAACTCATCGAGGTCGTCAAAGTCCCGCTGCACGAGGCCATGACGTTTGCCTACGACGAACGTATACCCAAATCCCTGGGCCTCATTTTTAGTTTCATCTGGTTCCATAATAACATGTCTCCCAAGTACAAGATATCCACCAATGTGTAACTAACGTTACTTAGCCACTATTTCTATCATTTACTGCATATTAAAGTCAGACACACTGGCCCGGCACGCCCTCTGCTCCCTCACAGCTCATCATCCTGTGCTGCCTTTTCTGCTTATTGGTACACAAAGCAGGGTGGGCTCCTGGTTTTGTCCTCATTGCTTCATTTTTTTAATTATTTTTTATGTATTTTAATAATTCTCCTAGGAAAAACCAGTTTGGTGCTGGTGGATCTTCTCTTAAATCCATTTTTTTAATATGCTAATTATTTATTTTTCATGTGCCATCTCTTGTTAATGGCTTCATATCGCTCATCATATTTACCTGCACAATTAAAGGAAGGGTCTGGTGCTCTTGGATCTTTTCTATTTAACATCATTGTAGCCATTTTTAGGTGTTTTAGTTAAGCCTGTCACAATAACCAATTTTGCTGAATGATAAATCGCCCCACAAGTTATTGTGATAAACGATAATATTGCTTTTTGAGACCATTTTCAAGTAATATAACGGCAAAGATCATTAAGCTTTAAATTTAATGAACATTCAACACTAAAAATTGAAGATATTTTAAATATCCAGAATAACTGAAATACCAGATAAAATTAATTATAAAGTGTCTGTAAATAAAATTTTTCTTTAACAAAAGGATTAGCTGAGAACAATACACCAGACTCAAGACTTCTGTCATCCAATTTATGGTAGAAGAGAGATCAATAAACCATGCAAAAGGAAGTTATTGAGCTCATTTTAAAGCATTATTTGATTAATTGATTTATTGCTTATTGCAACAGGCCTAATTTGAACACCTATGTAAGTTAGGCGTGGGCTGGTTTGAGATTCCCCCCACTTTTATGGTATTTTCTCCAAAACTGAAAGCAAAAATGTGTAAAAAAAAATCTTATTGCTTCTATTTGAAACTGAAAAACAGCGACCACTATTACAACTTCTCAAATAACACTGAATATTATAGTGATGATGGTGATTATGATGCACAACATCAATGTCCATGTTTTTCAAATTTATCTTATGTGAAGGTAAGTGAAGTGTTTTAGCAACATGTAGGGGAGGGGAAGTGTTGTATTACCTTAACTTCGGCTGAATAAATTGTGTAACCTTGGTGTACAATAACCGGCCCATGCCTTCAGTAGAAGGCAGTTAAACATCACAAACACATCAATGATGCAAAGACTCACCATTCAGAAACACTTTCCCATTTATAAGCAACATTTTAACAATGAATTGAACCCACATCTACCTGGCATTCACCCTGAATCTGAACCGGACAGCAGAGAATCACCCAGTTATGCAAAAACTTTGAGGTGTTCAGGCAAGCCATATGTAATTCCTTCAGATCCCCATCCTTTAAGCAATAGCTGTTCTACTACCCAATGCTGAAAAATCATTTACTTATTGACCCTGCAATTAGTGCCAGTCGAGATCTAATCAACCCTCGATTCCACAGGGATTTCACACCCAACTTTACTCTGAGGGTACGGAAGCACAATCATGCTCGGAAATTATGTACAGCAGAACTTTTTGAATAAAATAAAAACTATATATGTAATGTATTTTTCTTTCCTTCTTTGCTGATGACACGTTTAAGCTCTAATAAAATTAGGCTCATTAACACTCAAATTGCATCTTTGTTTTAAAAGTTCCCTACCCTTTTAGATAATTAGTTAGAAGAATGGAGCGTTTTTCTTTTCCACAGGAGCTTTAGGAAGGCATAAATTAGCATTTCCAAAAAAAAAAAAAAAAAACATCCTTTCTATTCACAAGTTACAAGAAAAACCTCAAACTGTCATGAATACACGGCTAATCTCTGAACATCAGCAAATTGCCAAATCTCAGGTCCAACTGTTTCAACCTTATACTTTTAACAAATCTTTGAATGTGACAACGACCAGCAAGTCATTATTTATAATCCCATTTCAGAATCACTTCCAGCTTGTTTATCCGAAGACGTGTCCTCTGTACTTTCATTAAAGAAGGGCTGGTACTTCATTAATTATTTCATGTGTAAAAACAAAATAACTCCCACACAGAAGTGTTAAAATAATATGCAAGATCTGAAACAACGGCCATAGTGTTTGTGCAACACAGTGATGTTCGTGTAGAGCAGATAACGCGTCTCGAAACGAGGAAAGAAAGTCACTGATGTAATGTTAAATGCGGTGCCACGAGAATGCCTTGGGAGATGTAAGGCTGTGAGAAGTGCATTGTTAAAAACACTTATTAGAAATTATATATTTGGTGATTGTGGAAGTTGTGCGCAACAACATATAACATTAGCTTAAGCCTAATGTTGATTTTAGTTCAACAACTGTAAGGTAGTTTTTTTGGGGGATATTTTTCTTTGGTTTGTTCATTGAGTTTCCAGCTTTTTAGCAACAGCTGATGCAGCACAAATTTCTCCTTATTTGTATAAAAAGATAGCTGCGTTCCACGCTTAATTAGAAAAGTAGCCCACAAAACCGCACTTAGTTTAGGCTCCATCTACACAGGATTAAGACCGTTTTGGCCTTTTGCCGCTGCTTTCCTGGTCATCTTATCACTTTGCTACCAGCATACAGATCATATCTGAACTGCGATGTAATTTAACATTCCCCGATGTAATTTAACATTCCCCTCGCACGTTATCGTTTACATCTGTGCACAACGCTGAACAGCAAAAAAACAGTTCTTTTAAGTGTCATGTAGATATTAATTTAGTGCAGTGCACCACAGCAAAGGGAAAGATAATGTAGAAAAACCATTGAACAACTCAAAACCACTTTTTTTCTTGCCATAGCAACCGACAACAACGCAACCGTATGTTTCAGAATTCAACACCAAAAACACTCAAACATTTCCCACACAATGAACACAACATTCAGTCTGTTGCAGTTTTATGTTGGAGTGGAGTCGGTGTTTAGGTCTCCGTTGTTTATTTTGTAACTGAGCCAAGTCACAGCGATAGCGATATCCTACGTCACATCTACATGTTAAGATTGTCAAAGTCAAGCTAGCATAACTGAACTGCTTCCCTCTCCCTCGCTCAGTGTTTCGGAATTAAAACTTTTTTCTAGCTTAGTTATCTAGTTGTTGTAGTGTTGATAATTAGTTGCAAAGCACTGCATCCTTTTTTCTTTTATATATTAGGCAAATATTTAAGATTTAGCGAGTTATATTGACAACGTAACAGCTAAAACCAATGGTAGTCATCTTGATGTCTGACGTTTGTGCTGTTTTGTCATTTATCGGCTCGCCTGCATTTAATGCGTATGGCTCTCATTCACTAATGTCAATTTGGCAGCAAAACTTATTTTATCACGCTGTGAAACAGTTGTAGTACGCTGACAACATGCTAGCTAATGTTAAAACAGTAAGGTAAATGCGGGTAACCATGGAAACCAGTGAGTATAAAGGCTGTCTGGCTCTCGCTGCAGTCATGTTGCATCTGCTGTGTTTACAAATAATCCCTCTATAAATGGGAAGTTTCTGCACCTCCACCATCAGTTTCAGATCCAAAGAGGAGGAGCAAACGCTGTTCGTTAGCTTATCAGCAGCATTGATGCAGGTAGATTGGTATTCTGGGCAGAGCAAAAGCGACACTGCCAAGCAGGATTTTGTGCAATAACCTTAATTGTAAGCACATATCTGAGAGAGGGCAATCATTTACTCAAAATCTGTTTTCTATCCCAATCATTCTGAGCCGATCACACAGTAATTCTGAATGCCGACTGTTATTTAGGAGCTGCGATCCAGCTATCATACCATTGTGTTCGTTCTCAACCTCATAGGCAGCTGTTTGCACTTTTCCTCATCCTCTTCACATTGATGATTGCAACGAATAGATTTTACATTTTAACTGCAAGCAAACAACTCCTAACTCTTCTCTTCTCCCAGCAACCTACGTGCGCAATTTGGAGGTGTGTGTTCTTCACCCCGGACAATGTGTTGTACACATGTAGCCAGGTCTTTGTAAAAACAAATATAAATGAGAATTAAATGGCGCCAGGTGGTTTGTGTGAACAGATAAGATACTTTTAATTAGCAAATTAGAATATAAAATTGATAAAACACAACACAATGTTGTTTGGGAGTCATGTCAAAGCAAGTATGTAGATATATTGGCACATTATTTGTTGCAGACTGAAATGTCCATGACTCTAAATCTCATGCAAGCATGAATACGGAGTTTTCTCAAATCTCCACCTTGGTCTGAGTTTTCATAAATTGTTGTTAGTGATTTTAAACTGAGTTTTGGTTTGGATGTCTTGCTACTTGTGGACTAGGCCTTCGCTGTGAATGGAGCCTAGGTGGTTTTAGTTTTAGTTGGTCCACTCTCAAGTTGTAAGTCAACAGATAAGCGTTTCTGATTTGTAGGACCAGTGGACCAACAACTCATTAGTAGAACGGGAGAAACACAGACGTCAGATTTCAAAATGTCTTTTTTTCATCATTGTTTTCCAGATTCTACTGTCTAGTCGGTTCAGCCTTATTAACAGACATAGCAGTGCTTTTCTGCCCTGAAGTCTTACTTCTGTCACTATAACCATAATGCGTCTGATCATTTAATGATTTATTTTCTTCCCAAACTGTGAAAATATATGGATTTAGGTTTAAAGCCGTACATTGAGTCGCTGAGCTTCCGTCAGGATATTAGTTTGCATTCATTTTCTTAATTGATGACTTGTTTGTTCATATTCTCTAAAAAACGAATTTTAAAAATGACTTTAAAATTAAAACTCTTAAGCCAGATCACATAAAATGCAAGTCAAACTTTCTGATACATGTAGAAACTTCACAATCAGAAACCAGAACATGACCTGTTCAAAGATGTCACAATCGTAAGGCAGCTGTGAACTTTACTTCACTTTACATTATAACCAGCAACTCACCTAAAATTTACTTTATAAAAATTTAAGATGGATAAATAAGAAAAGATAGAGCCATAAACCATCAGAAGAAAAAATATTTTAATAGTTTTCACCTCAAAGTGCAAGTTTAACGTTGAAAATCTAGTCTTATAAAAGCCATTTAAACTTGAAGGCCAGTCTGTAACTAAATGTGCCTATAAAAGGTGGACAAAGTTGACGTTATTTTTTTTATGCATGTATTTTTAATGCTGTTGGAGCTAAACACCAGCTAAAGTCAGACAGTTCAAAACAACTTTTAGACATTAATAGAAAATCTTATAAGCACAATTCAAAGAAATGTGGATTTGCTTGCATTTTGTGTACTTTCTTTCAGAACAGAACAGCCAAAAGACAAGTTTGTGCTTTTAAAAAAAAACAAACTACTATATGCTCATAAATGGATCTACAGCAAATAATGAGCAGAACTCAAGTTGATTTAAAGCTGCATTTGGATTTACCGACGGCTTAAAAAAATAATCCAATCATCACAGGACAAAGCAAAGTGTGAAGGTTATGTAACTGAAGGTCAATTGTTGGCAGGAATGAGATTACAAAAAAGACGTTCGAGCATCATGGTGGCACTTCAGGTTCGCCTGGTTGAGCCTGATTCAGAAGGCAGTTATGCATCTGAGCCAAATGTTTGGCTTTATTTCAGGACCTTAGTTTTGCAGAACCAGTGGACATGAACGCTATTTTTTTTTAAATGTGGAGTTGTAAAAATTATAAAAACAAACAAGTGTAAAGCATATTTTTCCTTTCCGTTTAATGAAAACCAATACATTGTCAGTTTGTGACATTTTCACAAAACTGGTCTAACTGAAAACTTTTTAAGTTTTTTATTTTTTTTGCACTTCTGTCTTTGCTGGATCAGTTTATCAGATGTAAACTAATTACCTAAAATTAATGAGTGTTTGGAAATGTTGTGCTGTTTTTTTGTGCAGCATAAAAGACGTGAGCAGCAGTTTGGTAAAATAAGCCCCTTGAAATCGAGTGTAACGGCGTAGAAAAGCAAAGGGAAAAGATAAAACTGTTTAGGTAAAACTAAACAAACTTACATGAAAATGTATAAATCTGCACTGAAATATAAATAAAACACTAAATAACCTATTTAGGTAATTTATCAATTAAAAAAAAGGTGATTTTGGGATTAAAAGTGTAAAATTCCAGTTTAGTGAAAGCAATGCATTTGCTGATTTTCAAGAAAACATTTCAGTTTGTCAAAAACTGTCTTGTAAAAAAAAACTAAAATAAAAATATGCTTTAGATCGTAAAGTTAGACTGGAAGAGCAAAGGAAAGCAATGGCCGGGCAATACTGTCTACTAATATAAAGATAGAGCTTTAAATAATCTATGTAGGCAGTTTATCAGTATAAAAAAACTTAAAACATTTGCTGATTTTCAAAGAAAGTTTTGTCAGTTGTGAAAAAAAATCACAAAATTGTTCTATTTGAGGGGTAATTTTTATTTATTTCTTTTTCTTTTTATTAATCACATAAATTTGGGAATGCTTGTAAATTTGCCCAGTTTTTTGTGCAGTAAAAAAACAGTTGACTCATTTGGCAAGAAAATAAATGTACTTCCTAAGAAATCTATCAGCTTCAGACGCCCAAGTTTCCTACTTAATGACGGCATTAAATGCACTTTGGACAGCTTAGAGTGAGGCAAGCCATATTTACACTACTGAAATATACATAATAAATAAATCATGTATGAGCTGGATTTTAGCCACTTTCCCTGCATTTCTACCTCCATCTCTCAGGCCCACAACAAAAGTTTTCCTTTTTTGCTTTTTAAGTAATATTTTTGGGTCTTAATGCTCCACCACACCTATAACAAGTCGACACTCAATGGTTCTCAGTGGTCACAAAATAAAATCATCCATACTAGAGTTTTATAAATGTACATGCTGTTTGCTTCTTTATCTGTGATGCGTTTTAGTTTACTTTGTTAAGGATTTCTTCACAACTTCTTACTGTGTTTCTGATGTTTTGAGGTGGAAAAATGTTAAAGGTGCTATGTGTAGTATCCTCTAAGAGAATATGTGTTGGTCTTAATAAAGCCACTGCTCAGGCCTGAGCAGTGATTAATTACCTCTGGTCATTAGACAAAACAATGGTTCTGGCTTTGCTGAGGAATCCTGAAAAATGCACTTTGATTGTTGGACAAAGTGTGCAAAGTTGGTCACGTTTGCCTCTTTTCTTGCTGTCTGGAAGCCAAATTTCCAGAAAACGACTCTAAAGTGGCTCATTGTGACTTTATGTTGTAGCACTTGTTAATTAATCTGTTTGGTAAAGTGATGTCCAGCAAAAAATCCTACACACAATACCTTTAAGTGAAAGACCTGTTTGGATTTTTTTCTTACTGTAAACATGAGTCAAATGTGATTTTTTTTTTTTCTTTCTCATTTTTCTGGTGTGTCACTTAATTTGTGTTTTTAAAAAAAAACAAAACATTTTCATAAAAAAAGCTATAAATACAAAACATTGCTGATTTATTAATTTCTGTAATTTTATGCTTTGTTAAAAGTGTATACACATTGTGGGCGGTGTTTCTGGTAATGCTTATGTTTGGTTAATTTATTACCTAAATGTTGAAATATTTACATTTCAAATAAAAAAACAAAATAAAATAATTTTAAAAAAACTTGGTACAAACATACAGTGATAATTTAAACATTGCATGTGCACTAACTGTGTTGAAATAAACTGCATAAGGTCAAATAAAATGTGTTTGATGCCCAAACTGTCCGTGTGCCCTGTCATTACTTGTAATTTATGGAAAGTCTTTATATTGTTTTCAAACACTGAATATTCTGTTTTTCTCAATTATTTTGCGTTTAGCTGCGTTTGTCATGGACGATTTAAACTTTTATCATGATATTTTGTGGTACTATCGCGATAACAATAAAAATGACAATACTTATGTTTTAGGTAACTGTATGGCTGTGACTGCATGGCACAGCAATCATAACCCCACAAACAAATACTGCGATTGAAAAATATTCCCTTTAGTTATACGCTTGTTTAAGAAGCCAGTCACATAAATTAATGTGATTTTTATCACTAAGCTGATCACATTGACTGCATTTCTGGACATTTATTGATACTCTCGTTGAATAAACAGTGGGAAAAAACAATATGGATGGATTTGTTGTGTTTTTTAAATTAGGAATTGTCGTGGCAACAATAAATCAGAATTCTTATCAAGATAAATGATATGATAAATGCCTATTTTACATACAAAAAAATCTGTCTGTAGCCACTTGAACTTCATCTTAAAATGTAGTTTAAAGGACAAACAAAAGACCTGAATTCTTCCTTCTTACATGAACGTCCAAATTGGACAACCGAAGACTTGTGTATATTATTCAATAGTAAATAACTCTTTTTCAGTAGCTAAATATAAAAGTGGTGAAAATTACCAGTAAGTGACATTAAATACAACAATTAATTTTAACCAATAAACTCCGCTCTCATAACTCATTTTTAATTATTATACAGTTTGAATCCTGGAAAAGATGTGCAGCTCTAAATGTAAATCAAAGAGAGGAACATCTAAGACAAGATGGAGGTTTCTGTGGTTCAGATCTTCAACACATCACCGCTTTGACATTCATCTTTCAGCGGTTTCTCTGTTGATACAGAAAGTGTCTTAAAGAAACAACCTGATCAGATAAAAGCAAGATGTATATCAGAAAAACAGGACGACTCAGTCGCTCAAAGAATCCCGCTGCGAAGATAAGGCGATGCAAGTGTAAGTTCTGCAAAACCAGATCTTGATAGCCATCTTGATAACTTTCCCAGAATTGAAAGCGGGATTTATTCATATGGCCAGAGGGGGATTTAATGAGGATTATCAGTTATCAGTCTCATTGTAGCAAACACAAAAAAACTCCATTATGTTCTGATCAGAAAAAAGGAGCAGTTTATTTATGAGTTCAACATGTATGAAATGTTTTCAAGTTAGTGCAGTTAACATATAGCATTAGCTTCTGGCCGGGGAACCCCATTGCACAATATTTGTTACTCATTTTTTAAATACATTCATGTATTTAAAAAATGCATAAATGTCATATCTGCTGATTTTAGTCAGCCAGTAGTTATTAGGTTGTTGTTTTTTTGCAGCAGTTTGCTCCATAGTGAGGCTGCTAGACGGTTCCTTCAGGCGTTTTCTTGACTTGAGGAGCAAAGCAGCCTGTTAAATTTGCCTGGCAAATTAAATAATATATTAAAATTTATTAAATACACTGGCCTTTTAAAAACCATCAGTTCTACGCTTCGTACCAATGAGCTGGACTCTCGGCTATTGAGGAATGATAGCTTCGTGGCGCTGTGGACTCTGGTTTTTACATTTTGCCCAAATGCTAACGTTTAGCTGTGAGGTAATGCGCCAGTTGGACGTTACGAAGCTCACCGGAAGTCGCCTGCACTGTAACCAATCGTCCTCCATCCTGAAGAGAGACGCGTTGAGTCAAACAAGACGGCTGGTAATGTTAATTAAATATTTAGAAACGTGACCATCGCGGACTTGAACGGTCTCGTTCACTAACTCCGATGGGATTACTAAGGACTACAGCCAGACTACTATTCTAAAACAGCGCAGAAAATTGACGTCATCGTTCGCTTCTATTCGCTGATTGGACAGCGAACAGAAGCGAAGCGTGTAGCATGGTTTTAACTTTCTATTAACTGAGCTGATGAGAAACGTTTGTGTTCGTCTTTCTTCTGGCACAAGATACAAGCTAACATCTGGGCCAAATCCTAACTTCCTCGTCTCACTGGTGCTTTAATTCAACCAAAATTAATTTTTGGTTGAATTTTTGCTCATTCACTAATTTTTAGAAAACTAATTTGAAGTTGTTAGTGCAGCTTTTGAAGGGATACATTTCATTATCTCTTGCTGTGCCCAGTCCTTTTACTGTGTGAAGATTCCTTCCTTGACGTTTTGTTGTTTTTTATTTTATTTTATTGAAGCTGTTTTCTTAGCCGCCCTACTTGTTTGAACAGGGAGTTTTTAGCTCCCTGTTCATGCATATTTGCTTCCACCAACTTGCAGAGCAAGATCTACAACTGTGGAAACACAATTATAGGAATTATTCAGGAAAACACCACGATGGGAAGAATCTTCAATCCTTCTCATTGCAATTGACAAGCAATATTCCTACTTCGTTTTAATGCAGTATTTTCAACATTGCACTATGAAGCTTCAATATATAGATGCATGTATATTTTGTAATTTCTTGCACAAAAGTCTAAAAAAATATTCTGGAAAAATGCTGAGTAATGCATGTAAACACTTATCCTGTTCTCCCAGTATATAACAGATTTTCTGAGCTTTCTCTTTTAAAATCTACCACTTCTATTCCGTCCCAACACCCTGACAGTAACAAGGTCATGCATAAACTTTCTTTTGCTCCTAAATTTGTTTTGCTGGTCATGCTACACTTGACAAAACAAAACAGGCAAGATGGCAGGTTTTTATTTCATGTTCATGTGAAGCTTTTGAACTCATCACCACTGACTGAGTCAATGAAACAAGAAGCGAACAACAACAACAGGTTTGGGCAAAAACTGGAATGTGTTCTTTTTTTTACTTAAAAAAGAAACAGAAAATTAAAATATCTAACAGGGCTTTAAAAGAAAGATGTTGAAAATCAGGCCAATTATTTACTCCAGTTGGCGTAAAAAAGAAGTTAAAGCTTAATTTTATCTTCAATATTAAGTGTTATTTTTTAGTTATTTTATTTTTGTGTACATGAGAAGACTATTTCTATTACGGCTTTCTCTACTTACAAGACCTGTTGTTTTCTGTCGTTCTGGTCTGGAAATAAAATACTTTAATATAATGTTATTCTGATGCAGCGGCATGAGGTCCATTAATGGATGTACAAGGCGTTGCATAAACCTCATGCTGGGTCTTGCATGACTGCTAGAAATTTTGAGATTAATCTCAGAAATCTTCTAGAAAAATCTTGGACATTTCTGACTTTGAAAAGTTTAAAAATTGTTTGAAAAAACTACAAAATTTTTTATTTTCAAGAACAAACTTGAAAATTTGGCAGAAAAAAACTGATATTTCTGTTTCTAAATAGTTAAAAATTTGCTAAATAAAATGGAGAAATTTAAGATTAATTTCAAAAAATTTCAAGAGAAAACTTGGAAAATTTCTGAAATTTGAAAAGTTTAAAATTGACTAGAAAAGTACTCAGAAATTTTGAGATTGATCCATCATATTCATGGCAGCATATTTAAGGTGAACATTTCAGAGAGAAACAACAGAATGGAGTTTGATTTTCAAAGCAGAGCCAGTCATTTACTCTATTGCATCCCTAATGAGGCTCATCCTTGAAGTGATCAACAGTTTGCGTCGTTCCTATGTGGGCGGACGGGTCTTTCCTTAAATCGCCTCTCCGCTGCTTTCATGTTGTAACAGGACACATGGGACGGCCAAGTCCTCCAGAGACCATCTGGATGTGTGTGAGTGTGTCTCTGCAGCAGATGGATTACCAGGCCTCTCTTTCTGAATGCGCTCCATTCACAGGTGGGGCCTAAAACCTGCTGCCCCTTTGATGCTCAAGTCAAGATCCAATAACTACCTTTGCAGCGAGAAGCACAAAGCCGGGGCGACTCCAGCGGCCACACGCCATCTGTATGCAAATTAGATCCTAAACGCAAGGGGAGGCGGCGCTTCTCAACCTGTGACGCCTTTACCAACATACTGTCTTCATACGTGGCTTATTTGTGTTTATATATGGCAACTAGCTAACCTTCCTAAAATATTGGCCTGTCTTTCTTTTTGCTGAAAGGGATTTTTAATAAAAATCAAACCAGGTTTATTTGTATCGCACATTTTTATGAAGACATAAAAACATCACAAATTCACCAAACAGTCAACAATTGTGAAAACCATTGCACTTTATCGTTAAAATCAACAAGACACGTCAAATATGTTGTTGAATTTTACATTATTATGGTTCAAGAACAACTCTGAACTGGTGGAGTTTTTAACCTCGATTTAAAGAAAGTCAGTGTTTCAGCTGTTTGGCAGTTTTTCTGGAAGTTTGTTCCAGATTTGTGGCGCAAAGATTCTAAAGGAATTGACAGATTCAAAATGAAATCTGTCAGATTTATGACATTAAAGTTGGATTAAATTCTGTCTTTAATCTGAGAATTCTGATTTTTTTTCTCAGAATTTCTCACTTTAATCACAAAACATTCAGCCAGAATCTGACAAAGATTCTTATTGAATCTTTGTTTTCTTTTCATGTTATTTACATGTGTATTTTCTCTGCTTGTTAAGGAAAGGAAGGGCAAGAGAACTGGTGATTGTTAATTTATTTCTACTGCACTTTGATCATTTTGGTTCCTCAAAATCTTCAAGGAAATCTGAGGATTTAATTTGATCTTTGAGATTGATGAAAAAAAAACAAAAAGAAGAAACCATGAAAGAGTTTAAATAACCATACTCTGTTAAACTCACAGTGACTTTTCAGTCATTTTTTTCTTTGCTTAGGGTTCCCAAACATAAACAGGAAAATCAAGACTATCAGTTTAAAATGTCAATAACTCGTCCTACCAGTTATCACCTTAACTCTGCTGTATTTCTGTCCTTTCTTATGAATAATTGTGCGTGTTGTTATAGGATGAGGCTCAGGTTTCCTAGAGCCCAACTATTCGTTTCCAGTCGGTTTGTGAATGTCTTTCAGTTTTCTCTTTTGTCTCAGCAGCAGCTTGCCGCACACACCCGCATGAACTGGGCGAAGTCTGAGCTTGAGAAGAGGCAGAAAAGCGCGCGGTGTTCCCAGCGGAGCAGAACATGAGGGCATAACAGGGGTACGCCTCAGCGTTTGTGTTGACTGCACGTCTTACACGGCGGAAACGGCCTTTCCTCACACAACCTGATCTGGAGTCTAACACACACGCTTCCCAAATGCACAACTTGCTGAGACAAAACATCGTATGTTAGCAGCAATTCCCAGAGAGATGCTAACATCATCCTTCCATTGATGCCTCATATTCATGAGGCATATTCATGAGGCATCAATGGAAGGATGATGCATTACTCTGCTATTGACCTAAAATACACTAAAATTTTAATTGTTGTAATTTAATTATCCCGTGAGTGTTTTCTGTAAACTCCTGTTCTAGTCCTTATGTTTGAGCCTGTTAGCTGTCATGAAATAGCATTTCAATAAGACTTCAAACTCTGCTGGTCGTCACAAACACACAAGAGGATTAAGATCACTGAAAAAACATGATTTTAATTCTGATTTGTTTTCAGAATTCTGACATTTTTCCTCAGAATTTCTAAATTTAATGTTAAAAATCTGACTTTTTTTCAAAATTCTAATTTTAATCTCAAAATTCTGACTTTTCTCAGAATTCTGACTTTAATCTCAAAAATCAGAATTTAATTTCAGAATTCTGACTTTTTTCTTCAATTTTTTTAAATTTAATCTAAGAAAATCAGAATTTAATCTCTGAATTCTGACCTTTAATCTCAGAAGATCAAAGTCAGAATTCAGGGTAAAACTCTTTCCTCTTTCTCAGTGGCTGTAATCGTCTCCCGTACATTTCCTTCTAGCTGATTTTGAGTAGATTAGAAAATGGTTAAGTCGTCAGTTATGATAATGTGACCATGAAACGTCAACAAGGTGAAAACAAGCAGATGATAGTTGGTGGGAAACATTTGTTGTGAGACGGACTTTTAAAGTCCAAAGGTCTGAATTGACCTGAGGTCAGAATGACCGACACTCATTATGTCAGATTCTCATAAACACTTAAATGTAATTCATTACCAAGCAGTAATGACGCGCCATGACCTCATCTCAGTTGTCATGGTGACTTTATTATGTGCAAATCTAACATCTGATCCAGATTTTAAATGGCTGATAATGGAAAATAGATAACATTTAAAGAAAAAAATCAATGTGGGTTACCTGTAATCATCACTGTAATTTTATGGCTTCCTCGTATCGTATCGTATCGTATAATTAGATTTGCTGCATGAAAACTCTTCTTCTGCATTCACTTTCTCCACAACACGCTGAATCGTTGCGACCGGCCAACAACCTTTGGCTGACAGGGTTGTTTATCCGTAACCGTGCAGGAAAAGCTGCATTCCTCAGCTGTCAGGTACTGTGCACACCTTAGCTCTTTATGTCCGAGCTTTAAACCGCTCGTTAAGACTTTCTTTGAACTTAGGCGCACAATTGTTGCTACAATACATTTTTTATTTTCAAAGGACAGAGAGGTGGATAAAGCAAGAATGACTTCTGTTTTAATCTGCATTTGCTGATTACCACAGTTGCTCGTTAAATAAATCAAAAGTTATAAGTTAAATCATAGTTATTACCTCTTATACCTCGAAATAAACCAATGGAAATTCAACATAACAATGCAACAGCACTAAATATAAGTTAAATTTAACACTTTGACAGGCATGGAGCTGGAATTCAACCAACAACCTTCTGTAGTATCTGATAAAATGTTTCAGCAGGTTAAATCAGGTTACATGAGAAGTATTTTAAGGTTATTACCCCCACCGTCGCCGACACCCTCTAATAAAGATGTGTAAAGTAAATTTATCCTAAAAAGCCAATGCAATAAAGCTTGAGATGAAACCAAGTGATTTGGACTCAGTCTTGCTGATGAGGGTTTTTTGACAACTTGGAGGCAATCATAGAGCAATAAAATCTCATTTCTTGATGCTAATTTATTTCTTACATAAAAAAACCGTGTAAAAATAAAAGGAGACAGCAACATCATGGCAAAAGTAATATAGAGTGTTACAATGTGAATTCCACACCCCTGATCCCAACACATGGGCAATATTCAGAACAAGAATGTATTAGAAATGGAAAACAAGAAAGGACTTGATGCTTCATTAAATCCTCTTCATTCTGTCACTTTTTCCCCCATGTTTTGTTTCATATACCAGCATATTTGATAAGTTAGGAACTTGCTTGACAGCATTTTACTATTTGTTTGGCTTTAGGAATAAAAACTGTGGGACAATGAACAGATTTTGGTTTGTGTGTTTATTTTTTATATTATTTTGTTGATGCATCAACAAAAGGGGCACATACATGTTTAAATACATAATTAAAGGTCAAAAATAGATTAATACTTAGTGGAATATTGACATTTTAAAGCACAAACATGATGAACTTGCCGCTCTGTTATCCAATACCTCCATGTTACCACGACAACCTCTAACTGAGAGTTTTAGTTTCTCAGTGGTGCAATTTAAACAGTTTACAGTTTGATACAATGTAAATATACAACATCTTACATTTTTTTAAATCTAGCTTCTAGTCCAAATATCTTCAAATACTTAAAACTTACAAGTAACTTTTTATCAAGAGGTAGGAGTTTGAAGACAATATTTGCTTAATTTTGATGAAAAGGTTTCACTGGCAGATTATTTCAGTTATATTTCTCATGTTATAAGTTCAATAATCTGCCAGGACATTTTCATCAATATTAAGTTGATGTACTTTTATTTAGGTAGCATATTTTCAGCAACAAGGCATTTCAAAGTGTTTTACATTAATCAGAAGGAAATGCCAACAAAACCAAAAGAAAACCAAAAAATTAGAGAGGTATAAAACTAAATGTTGGTTCTCCATGTTTGATTCCTGTTCTGGGTTGTTGCTATCTAATCCACGATTTATGAACTAACAAGAGTTTAGAGAATTGTTGTCTTCAAACAAGCTCCTATATCTTGGTGAAAAGTTGCTTGTGAGTTAGTTTTGATTTATTTCCTGCCTCCATTGTTTCTATTTGCCATAGAAACAAGTCCAAAAACACTTGGTTAAATATTGTGAGTGAATTTTAGAGGTCAGAAGCAAAGATTGTTAATTATTCAGCCCCTTTCAAAGGACATATGTGTCTGAATTAACCCACTGGGGACAGAAATTGCTATTAAACAGTACCGTTTATACATGCACACCATAATATTCCTTTCAGTTGCAGCCATCTGCTGTGCAGAAAACATAGATTTCACTAAAATATTTAGAACTTGGTATCCTGTGACCATCAGAGGAAGCTGATGAAGCTTCCCGATCCAATTAAAAACGAGAAAACATCAGCAAACGAGGGTCGTCTTTGTGGGCAGCGATGTGAAGTAGCCATTAGAGCTTGATTAAAAACAGCGTGCTTCAACCTTGACCCATCCCTGCCTCCATCACACCAGCAGACACACGCGGAGAAGTCCCCAAAAGATGCTTAAAGATAAAAGAGAATCGACCCGCCAGCCGTATGTACAGAGGCTGCAGATCTGAAAGGAGAAGAGCCATGAAAAATGGATGAGAGAAGAAATCCACTTCACCTCCCCCCCTGGAGGCTGGTGCACCCCCCACAGTGCTCCCACTCATAATCCTCTCTCCCTCTACACACATGCACACTCCTCACTCGGTGCATGCGGTGTGTGCAAACAGAAAGACAAGGTAGGCACACGGAGCCCTGCAGGCCCGTGGTAGGTGTTAGGATTCAGGGGATGCACCGGTTTGCTGCTAATATTCGACTTTCGTGACTTTACAGATATTAAGGGATAAAGCAAAAGCTCATTAAAGGCTATAAAATCTGAAATTATTAGAAACATGCTCTTACGCAGCTTTAGTAGATCAAAAAAAGATAAAATTCTTATGAAAAAGCTTTAGTCTTGATTTGATTTATTTATTTCAAACTCAGTAGGATAGAGAAAACATGTGCATACATAACCAAGAACAAAATAATTTGTTTACCACTACTTATTTAATCCTATCCCTTATCTCAATTTAGTGAGATATATTGCTTACTGACTCAATAAACTAAAGATTTGTAATTGAAACCATGTTATAATATTCATGTACCTAGACTGGGCTAAAGAGACAACATATAAATAATATTAAGTGGACAAAATGGCTACAAACTAACTCATAACAGGACAAGAAATCAATGGTAATAATAATAATAATAATAATGAAAATTGTAAGTCACAACCAGACATACATTATCAGAATAATTACCAACTCCTTGTCAATGTGCACCTAGAAATTATTCTTAATCTGTGTTATATAACAATAAATAAAAATAATAAAAAAAACTGAGAAAAATAAAACTCTGTTTAGATAACAATAGTTAGTAACAATAGTAAGCTGCCAATAATGTAATGTAACAGAAAAAAAGGAAAACTCATATTTGTATTAATTTGCATATCATTTTTACCATGACATGAGAACAATACTTAATAAAGCTGAATTTCCCATCAGTCATTAAAGAAATGTGGAACAATTTCTTTAAATAATGAGGATTTAAAAGGAAATTTTAACAAATAATTTCGACTTTACATAGTCGAAATTATTACAGTCAGTGTTGTAGTTTGGTCGCCATCCAGAAGAGGGCGCCGCTGGTCATCGTTAAACGGAACCGTTGATAGAAATAAGATGGCGATATGTGTATATATGTTTAGATAGGTATTTACAGAGATAGATATAGACAAATAGTTCATCACGAACCACATTCCATACCAGTAAGTAGCGGTAATGCTACTAGCAGTTTGTTGCCAACCGCCGTTAAAACCAGGAAAAGGAAGAAGAAGAAGAACAAGAAGAAGAAGAAGTCATACCAGAACGAGAAACGATCCAAACAGATTCCGGTGTGGGATGCAAAATGCGCTTTATGCAGGTCTGTTTTGAAATATAAACACTTGTCAAGTTTTTCTATGCAACTGTGTGTTTGTCCTTGTAAAATAAACTAAATACGTAAATAAATAAACACTGAATGGCTAATTCCAGGAGCAAAAATCTTTCCGGAACTTACAGAAATTATCTGTGGTGACTGCTATAAAAGTTGATTAAGAAAATAAGAAGTTAAGGGTACAATTTCTTGTCTCAAAGCCAGTTTAAGTAACTATTTTTTTTTTTTTTTTTAAACGTCGTTATTTCATTTTATTTTTTTCAACTGCTTATGTCATCTTCACATGATTTTAGTAACCAAAACAAACTTTTGTCTTTATTGTAATGGCAAGGTACCAACTTTCTTATAAGCATCTTTGAAAAATGACTAGGGTTAATCAATAAAACGATGTGGTTTATACAATGCTCTTATTTTGAAATGCATCCGGATATTCCCTGTTAAGCTAGGCGGGAGGAGAAGCTATGGAGACGCCTCTGACGTCGGAATGTCTAACAGAACCGGCCTGCCGATATCATATTGGAGAAAAACTATAACTGGAACTATATAGCATGTTTATAAACAAACTATAATATCATTCGTTTTCGTGCTTATCACGTTATTATCTGACCAGTTTACGTCAGCTGGCGGCAAATTACGGCACTCCATGCTAGTCCGAAAAATGGCGACAGCAAAAGTTGGGAGAAAACATCGAAGTCAGTTGTTGATCAACAATAATTGAATACATTTCTGAAAGAATGGACCTGCTGTTGAGTATTTATCACCCAATCAATTTATGCTTAATCACAATTCAATACTTTTTAAATTCTGCACCTAAAAATTTACCAAAGTATGAAAAAACTAAAACTACTGTTATAACCAATAAGAGCTAAACTAAATATAAATATAAAAAATATAAAATAAAATATTTTGCTAATAAAAAGTAGGAAGCACACTTTAAAAACTAAATTAAACCATCTGAATTAGACAAACTAAAGAAAAACCCAAACCATTGTTCTAACCCTGTCACTGACACATCATCTCCCTCCCTACTTAAGATCCTTCATTAAGTGCGATCCACCTTAAGCCTACTTACATGCGCGTGTGAAACGTTCCAGTCCAAGCGTCTGCAGCGGCTCAGGCTATCTGCAGCATCCTTTGGGGCCTATCTGACGTTTGGCAGTTGGCTGATGAGAGGAGACAGTGACATGCAGAGAGAAGGGAGGGCGACTGTCACCTCCTCTTTGATTGGCAGCTTCTCATTCTGCACAGGGACAGCCGGTTAGGATGCAAAAATATCACCTATGATTGGATTTTACAGTAGAGCATGGCATATTTTAAGAATCTGTGCCAGTGGTGTGCAAACGTTTTGCCAAAATACTCAAGTTGAAAGTCCTCAGGGGTCAAAATTAAGATTTTTTTTCTACTAAAAAACACTAGAAGAGTGTTATTGTGATTTATTTCTGCAAATCAGCTGAAATACAGAGTTTCTTTAAGTCAAGATTAAAAACCCACCCGTTTAGAGTTGCTTTTGAACCATAATAAATTAAACATTGACCAACATATTTGGCGTGTATGTTCACATCAAAATGTAATGTTTGTTTCATCGTTTTATTTAACTTTTTAAATAAAACGATTAAACGGTTCTTGGTCTCTTAAAATATCTTTAGTTCATTTCCAGCAGCAAAACCTTTTAGAACCTTTGGTGCATTTAGTCCAAGTAAAATGTCACTGGAAATTTGAGGCATGAAATAAAAATAAGATAAAAAAAATCATTGTGTTGTTCATTTTCTATTTAAGATATTTACTTATAGATTTTTCATCTTTAAAGAATTACAAAAAGCGTCCGTCTGCACCTAATTAGCATACTTGAGAGCCAAATTTGCACCATATTTAACTACAATCTGGAGCCACAAACGGCCTCGTCTGCTTTAAATGCTAATTGGAGTTTTTCCTTTATGTTTTTATATAAATGAGTTTGTTGTATAGACTGCAGTGTTTTCTTATAAATGGTACAATGTCGGCCTCTTAAAGGTGCAGATTTGACTCTTTCTGACTCTGAACATTTTCTTGTCTGCAAAAGTTGTGGATTTTCTCGTCATGGTCAAAACCTCCTATTTGAACTTTTACTGCATCACTTATATCCTAAATAGGGAATACAGCTGCCACAACAGGGTGTGCTCAGAGCAATGGGTGGCTCAGTTGGTAGTCAACACGCATCATGCATCATTCTAGTCATTGATGCGGTTCTGGGTTCAAGTTCTGGTCTCGGATCATTTGCTGCATGTCTTCTCATTCTCTCTCCACCCTATTTATTGTTCAAGAAACACCACTATAGTGCTAAAACTCTTAAAAAACAAAAGGGTGTACTTATTTTGCAGCAGTGAGGGTTAAAGCGCCTCAGACCCAAGAACATTTCTCAAACAAATCACACTTCCAGCTGCATAACAAGCTGCCATGTTGGGAAGACGTATTCCGACGTCTTTCTGTCTGAACTAGAATTAGCTTCTTTAGCAGTCTGAGCTAAACTGGCTCATCTGTGGGACTGGAACCAGTCATGTTGCCAGTTCAACGCTGTTTCTTCATTGGGCTGGTTTTGATAGCTATTCACCACTAAAGCTGCAACTTTGGAAACATTCTGACCGGGTTGTTGAAGCATCAACGTCTTGGTTCTTGTAAAACTCACTCTGATCCGAATGTTTTCCCATTTCCTGCTTCCAACACATGAACTTTAAACAAAGCGCTGCTTAATATGTCCCTCATATCTGAAAACCCTAATCTGATTCCTTCATGTTTTATTGTTCTTGTCAATGTGGCTAAATAACTGAATTTTTATTTACTCATAAATATATTCGACAGAAAAGTCCTACATTTTGGTGGATCTTGAAGACGCAGATTTTGCATCAGGACGAAGTGAATCTGATTCACTTTAAAAAACTATGCAGGTTTCAGTTCCTGGTTTGTTTCTGAACTTCCCAGGTGAACAGTTTGGATCAGACGGTGAGAACGTGGAAGAAAGTCATAATCCTGAATTTGTTCATTCTGGAATGGCCTGACATTAATATTCCAGAAAACATTGGAGCATCAATACATTTAAAGTGGCTCAACTATTTTCAAAGTTCAACTTGACAAGGATTTTCATCAAGATAACCAACATGCAAAATGGTTAAAATTGTGCCATTTTAATGGAATATTTCAAACGAAAACCTATTTAAATACTGTTTCAGAAAAACCATACTTTCATGTGGATAAGACCTAAAAACTTAGAGGTTTATGTTTACCATTCTGCAGCATCCTATGCACATAAAGGAGCATTATTGCAGATCCTTCCTTCCTTTATAACTATCACTGCTCTCTAATTAGTGCTGCTGTCTGCAAATAACCTCACATTTTTCAATGCTTTAATTTAACTTGTAAATTAATCTGCTGTTTTCTATGCACAAATATTAATATTAACTCTTAAGTCTCTTATTATCAATTTTTCAGTTTTATTTACTCCTTAGCTTAGTTTCTTCATTTATTTTTATCACCTTCACTTATTTTAACTGTCAATATAAAGTAATGCTCATTCATAAAAATACATTTTTGAAAAGGATTTAAAATCGTAACCATTTTTATTATAAAAATGCATTTAACTTGCACTCAGACTCATCTTGATGTAGACAGATAAATAAACTGCATTTTCTATTTCATAATGAGCACAGTGAAGTTTTCATTTGATAAATAGATGCTGTTATGGCACAGTTTAAAAGAAAATGTCTTCTGATGGAAACTTACTTAAAAATAATGTAATATTAACTATAATTGGTGTCCAGCTGCTTCCAGTTGTCTAAATCCACAGAAATTATTTTAAATTTGCTTAGATTGCTTAATTTTACACAGTTTTGTGATGTTTTCAGGTGGAATTGAGCATTTCTGCATTTTTAAACCAGCTGTTTTCATAACCACTTTTTTGTAGTCATGTTTTTTATTGTTTCCTTTTAGAGTTGATTCAACGCTGTCGCGTTTGTAAAGTGCAAAATAAAAAAAATAGACAGCTGTGATAATCAGTGTTATTAATTTCACCTGTCAGTAATGGCATGACTGATCACGTATGTCTTAAAGTGGACAGTAGAGGGCGCTCTAAACTGCTGCAACTCCATTACTTGTAAGCGCTGGATTTTAAGTGGCAATTTTACCTTTTAACGCAAATTAGTCGCTTAAAATATATATATATATAAGTCAAATTGCGATCAATTAAAAGGTTTCAACAAATGTATCAGTAGAATATCATCCTATGCTGCAGGATATTAATTCTATATTATCATAATCATTTAAAGATAACTTATATTATTGAACTTGTTTTCGTTTATAAACTAAAAAATGTGACGCCTTTGCAGCAGCGTTCAAATAAAGTCGAGCCCCATTAAAGTGAAGCAAAATAGAACAGAAATCCAAGTTTTGTGAGGAGGAGGTAGAGAAGAAGAAGAGGAGGAGGAGAAGGAGGGGGGGGTTATTATACTATTGTCCGCCCCCTAATCCGGTTGGCTCAGAGACTGCCTGCAGGCCAATTTGTAAATGGTTTGCGGAGCTGCCAATCAAAGCAGACATCCTCTCCTCAGGCTGTGACTGTGAAACATCTCAGTTGCTGTGTGGAGAGATTTGACGGAGGGACGCTGCCGTGCGTGGAGCCATCAGTGCGCCGCAATCCGTAATGCCTCGGTGAGGATCTGCCACGGCGGAGAGGACGGCAGCGCATGTGAAAGAAATACTGTGGATTTGCATGTCAGCAGAAGAGGGACTGGTCGCCGGCTCCGCGGCTGTTTGTTTCTTATCGCTTCTCTGTCCCCCCTCCCTCCCTCACATGTCACTCTAATTAATCGGAGGCATGTGGAACCGCACCAGGATTAGGAATCGCCTCCCAATAGTGTGCCTGCTGTTGACGTTATGGACGAAGGTAAGGAGACTCTGATTTTACCCCTCCTCCCCATTCCGCTGCACACAAGCACGCTATTTAAAAAAAAAAAATTCCTGTTTAAATAAATGAAACGAGATGAAACTTGGTGGGTTTGGGGTGGATTTGCTGCATATTCGCATCGCATTAATCGATAATTGAATCGCGTAGCCCTTCAGCTGTGCAGCATGTGATCGTGTTACCATGACAAGCCTCCAGGCTGAGGCGCTGGCAGCCGCTGCTCTCCATGTTTCGCTCGGATTCTCCCCCTTAATTTCAGTTATTTGCGGGTGACAACGAGGCCCGGACGGAACAAGTTGGAAGTTGCATCGCGGTTAACGAGCTGCTGCTGTGAAATCCCTGCATGCAAAGTGTCGCCGCGCAACTTGGAACTTGCTGCTTTGCATCAATTGGTCGCTGCGGTGGATAATTCGCGTCTCACCTGCTTCATTCATGCAGAGAGAGGAGGGGGAAAGCCTCATTATTGCCCTTAATTTGGACCCAATTAGACCAGTTATACATCTGGCGCCACCAAGGGGGGCTTAGAAATGTCCTGACCCCCACCCAGACGCACAACCTCCATGGAAATACATGGAACCTGCATGAATTTAGCAGATAAAAAGACATGTTTGTTGGGATGAGCAATCACCAACACACACCTGGTTTAGCATCCTGCAAATTACTCTGTATACCCAACAAAATGAGGTTTTGATTTGTTTTTGTGGTATTGACGTTTTACTTATGAGCTTGTTGTGAAAGCCTTTGTGTAAATTGAAGCAACTGGGAGGATGAAAGCTCCCAGTTTGGCCACCTGCCTGTCTTTAGACCAATGTTGCCACCCAAGTGGTGCCAACCTGTATAAATTTCCTGCCCCACCTCTGGCTCTGCGCTCCTGTATCCATGTTTTTTACGAGTGTTCTCTGTAATTATCACCGTCTGAACACTTAAGCTACAAGTCCTGTCAAAACACTTTAATAGTTTGTTTACATAGCGCTACTATTTATATAGATGAATAAAAATCAGCTTTTGAGGCTTTCCCACGATCTGACAGCTTCCTAGATGCGCCTCTGCTTTTTTTTTTAGCTGCAAAATGCTATTGTGGTCTGTTTTTTATTTGTTTTTTTTTTTTATTCTCTAAAGTAGTGAAGAGGGGGGGATCCACCCCACTGCATTTAATTTTGGCCTCGTTGTTTCCAGGTGTCCCAGTCAACCGGCTATTTTGAGCTGCAGCTGATCTCGGTGGAGAATGTGAACGGCGAGCTGGCGGACGGGGAGTGCTGCGATGGCCCCAGGAGTCCCCAGGACCTGCGCTGCACCCGGGACGAGTGCGACACCTACCTGAGAGTGTGCCTGAAGGAGTACCAGATGGAGGTCACCACCACCGGGGCCTGCACCTTCGGAGCGGGATCTACGCCGGTTCTCGGTGGGAATACGTTTTCTTTCAAGGCCGCCAAGAACAACGCGAAGAGCGACGAAGCCGGAAAGATCGTGATTCCCTTCCAGTTTGCCTGGCTGGTGAGTGAGCTTCTCCTCACACCTTTATTTTTAAAACAAGTGTTGCTTGTGCACACCTGAAGCAAAAGCCGCCGTCACACTTTACTCTGAAATGGGTTTATTCTTAGATGGATGGATAAACGGATTCTTTCCAAATGTCAGTCATTTTCTGAATTTTAAAATCAGTTGCACATTCTCATGTTTATTGGATCATTTCCAATTTATGCTTATCAAACATTGCATATTGTGGCTAAATGCATATTCATTTTTAAGTTGAAACTGCATGCACCTTCTCTGGATGTTCAGTCGAACCAAAAGTTGAATTTTCATTCATTTTAGCTCCATAAAACTGGGTTTACATCATGAGATTGAGGCTAAATGTTTCCTCAATGTGAATATTAACTGTTTGGTTGGGAAACCTTGATTTGATTTCAGGAATAGAAGATATCTGGATGTTTAAGTCTCGGACTGTTGCATGCTTTGTTGCATTGTTTTTGCATATTTTAAACTCGTCTCTATATGGGTAAATAAAACTCTGGGGTTGTTCCAGTTCACCAGCTTGCACCTGCCAGGGCCATGATGGAGCAATCAGAGGTGTTTTCCTACTGAGATCGTTATCAAAGGGGGAAACTGCAAGCTCTGCGCAGAAACTGTCACGTCGACACATTTTTTTTTTTACTTTCACATTTCAGGAAGACCCAATCATGTTTCACTCCAAATAAAAGACGATTTTTTTTTTTTACCTGCTTATTTAGTTTTAAATGCAAAGCGGGAGCAAACTGACGAGCTTTCACAGGTGTGTGTGAGTGAGGTGTGCCTGCTGTTAGGTGGTGGATGCTCCATTTAATAAACCAGGAAGGAAAGAACATGATGAATGGCTGACATTATCCCGTACGGTTGAATTGTGCGTTCAGCTGAAGTGAGCGATGCCTGCCGGCGGTGGTTCTGGCTGGTTCTGACGCCTCTCATCCCCCCTGCGCCTCCTCTCCTGCTGAGGGTGCCAGGTGGCCCCTGGTGGCCCCTTCAGGGCAATTAAGCCTGTGTGAGTGCGTATGAGTGATAGCTGATGATTTTGGCTCAGGGAAGCGACATGAATCTACGCTTCATACCTGCAGATTTTTACGTTTTTAAAGCTACTTATTGAATTTTCGGCTGGGAAATGAAATGCACGAACACAAATATTACTCTTGAAAAACATTCCTACTGTAATATGCTTCTTTGGGACACAAGTCACATAGAAAAATATCATTTGTATCACTAAACTGCACTTAATTATTCTTTCAAATTGATTGATTTAACTTTTATTGAACAAACGGTGGAGAAAAACAGTAAAAACAACAAACCTGACGATCCAGATAGCTTTATCGTTTTCTTTAAAAGGCAATAATTGGAATTCATCGTGACAATAATAAATAAAAATCTTATATTTATTGTGATAAACGATACGGCAAGTGCCTAACACTGTGAAGATTATTCTACTAAAAATTAAACCATGTTGAGTCAAAAATTATATTATTAATGATTATTTCAATTGGGGATGGGCAATAAATCAATATATTGTGTTGGTCTATCAATAGATAATATGTCTGATAATCAATAATTTCACTGAACCTTTAGCTGCTCAATCTGTCATGGCTAACTAAGCTTGTTTGGGATCGACTAACTCACTCAGTCTTTGGTTACCTAGCAACTCCCTCTCATTCCTTGGTTACCTAGCAACAGCCTGTTGAGTAACTGCCGCAGCTGCAGTTAAAGGTTCCGCTAATGTTCTTAAAAATTAACAAACGACGAGGAGGAGGAGTGCTTTATATAAAACGAATCAATAATTAAGTTATTGACCAATAAACGTCTCTCAGCTGTAATTTTAGCTTAGCCCTAATTTTATTTTAACTTTCATGCTAGTTTAGTGAGTTTTAATATCATATTTACGAGGTTTTCTTTTAACACGTTGGTCTCCACAGCAGAATCCAAGCCCATTTCGAACCGACTGCCTTGTTAACGCATCTCTTAGCTTCAGGGGAAAATGCCAAGAGGTGTCATTTCAAACACTAAAGGCCGTATGTTAAAGCAATGAGGCTGCCGTTTACACAGTCAGGTGTTTTTTTTTTTTTTTTTTTTTTTTTCTCACCACCTGGGCTTCTGCTTTCTGTGGATTAACTCCTCGCCTCGTGCAGAAAAGCAGCCTGCTGAGAAGGCTGCTGCTTGCAGAGGTGAAGAGGGTTATTCTGGTGTGCTGTCCTTCTGTTAAGTGTCCCAGCTGATAACGTTGCACTATTCCAGTGCCAGATGTCACAACAAGCTTGTGGGGGTCACTGGCCGTGGCGTCGTTGCTGTCCTCACTCAAGAGACAAAGATGCAGTGTGCTGTTCGCTGTCATCTGGCCAGCTAGCAGGCCGGGCTCGCTGTCTTGGAGGCGTCTTGGAGGCGTCTGAGGATAAACCTGAGCAGGAATCGTTTTGTCTAGAGATGCTTGTATTGATGGAGATGTTTGGATTTGGGTTGTAGCTCTGCTTGTGATAAGACATTTAGCGATAAATGATAATATTGTTTTGTTTGAGGCTCTCTTCTCTGCAACAATACAAAATGTTAGCAAGTATTTTTGGTCAAGTTTCTAGTGCAAATATATTATTTTAAGGGTTCTTGTAAGTTTGCACACTTTTCAGCGAGAAATATGAGCTTGTTTTAAGTCGAGTTCTCAATATTGATGAAGAAATGCCACTTCCACTGGCAGATTATTTTACTTATAACTTGGGGAAAAATGTCTTGTTATAAGTGAAACAATTTTCCAATGGAACTAGTATTTCTTTTCATTGATAAGGAATTATTGACTTAAAACAAATACTTATATCTTACAAGTAACTTACAAGTTACTTATAAGTTAGCTTTGTCTTATTTCCAGTGAACTAAGATATTTAACTAGAAACTAGACCAAAAATACTTTAAGATTTTCTGAGATGTGGACTTAATCCATCATATATACATACTTAAGAGTGGCTATGCAAAAAGTCTTAAAGCTACAGGATGTAACTTTAGTAAAAAAAGATTTTTAAATATTTAACACCGTTACTTTGTCATTACATCATAGAACAGATAATCTGGAAAAAACAGAATAGAGCTCCTCTGCTGTCTCGCTAAAAATAGTACTAACTGCAGAAAAACACCACTGAATCCAAAACAACCAATCAGAGCCAAGAGGAGGGTCTTGGCTCTGTCAATCATGCTAATGTATGCTAAGGGTGCACTGATTTATTTATTTATTTATTTATTCTTTTAGCAAGCTGATTTATTGGCACAGACTTCCTTAATTTTAGGAGATCTGTGATTGGCCGATATGTACACATTAAGTTGATCTGACATTTCAGACCAAAAAAAGAAAATATCTCTCAAAATCATAAGTGGCAGGTCAGGCTTTTTAAAAGGTCGTTAATCAGCCAGAAAACGGCATTCCTAGCGTACGCGCCGATCACACCATGCTCTCTGCTACGATACAGCTTCTTCCCTGTCATGAATGCTAAGGCTAGTTAGCATAGCCACCAATGAATTCAGATAAACAGGTTTCCTGTAATAGTAAGTTGTTTCTCCGCTCATTTAGCATGATTGATAGCACAAAGACCTTCCTCCTGTTTCTGACCTTGATTTTTCACAGTTTATCTCCATCTTATCATTCAGTCACAGTTTGAACAAATGTGTAAGAACCTGATTTGAAAAAGCGGTTACATACTGTAGCTATGAACACATATTTTGCGTTTTGAAGCATCACTTGCACCTAATTGATTAGCTGGAAGTCACGTCAGGCATTAGCCCAGTTTGCAGGCAGCTGACCACGTCAGGGTCTCGTCTGTCCGGCCTGATTGAGTTTCCATTTGGTTGTTTGGCGCTGCTTGTGCGCTCCAGGAGCATGAATGGAGGGGGAAAGACATGTCCTACATCCATCTGATCGCTAATGAAATTGCCGGTGGAATTTCTCTGCCCGTCCCTCCTGGCCCTCCTTGCCCTCCAGCCACGTCAGCGCATCGGACGTCCGCTTGGGCCCGTCTGTAACTGTATCTCCTCTGGACTCGGATAATGTGTCAAACCTCCATCCTCTCAGTCAGGCAGGACTGTAGGGAATCTGGGCGGAAAGAAGAGCTGAATTGCTCAGGTTTTTACAGTAGATTTTACAGAAGTATCGAGGTTTACAGAAGCACCTAAGCCTCTCATTTGTAGGGAGAGATTGACATTTACCCTTTCATGAAATCAACTGTTTTCTAACCTGTGCAGGCCTGTGGAAAACAGCTTTTCTTGGCTCTAAACCAAAGTATTTGGTCTTGGCTTTTGTCCCTGGGTTCCTACGTGCTACACGCATACGCTGCTCCTTTAATGCTTACTTTATGCTCCTGTCACGCTTCTTAATTTCTTTTGCTGGAGGACAAGAATAGAGAAGATATCTGTGGAAATTGGAATTAAACTCATTGATCTGTAACTTGGTGGGTCAGTTATGTGAATAATTAATCCAATTGTTCCAACTGATGCAGTTGCATGAAATGATATATTCGTCTCCTCTTAAAGTTATTTGGAGGAGTACTTATGTTTGAAGAACTCAAGATAATTTTTTTTTCTTTTTTAGGAACAAATGTATGCAACATAACGACAAACAGATTGAGTAATGCATCGCTTTGTGTTGTTTCTGAACCAAACAGCAGCTGTGTTGCCTGTTTTCTACTAAGCTAATTACAAGCTGTGATTAGACACCTGAGAATTGTGCAGATTTTAAATAAAAATATTAAAACCACCTAATTCCATGGTTTTCACATAATCTGGTAGATTTACACTGCAAAAACCAAATATTACCAAGTATTTTGTCTAGTTTCCAGTTTAAATGTCTTAATCTTGTTTTATTCAACTGCTTAAAGTTAAACGTAGCTTCCAGTAAGATGCATCTTGCATATTTTCATTAGTAGCAGGAATTTTTTCCCATTTTCAGTGGGGGGAAAAAAAAATCTGCCAATGCAGCTGGTACTTTTTGCATCTATATTATTGACTTAGAACAAGCTTGTTTATCTTCCTGAAAAGTTACTTTTAAGTTATTTTTGTCTTATTTCCAGACTTACTTGGTAAGATTTAGTATTTTTGCAGTCCAGTTGCCTCATTGTTCACATAATTTAAAAGCAACTTTGGGTTGAAAATATTGTCCAAAAACTCTAAATATGTCTCGTTTAAAAGGATTTTAGCTCAACTTCCCCATAAGATTTTCTCTGATTCTCCAAACTGAATTTACTCCTGCAGGTAGAACCTCTTTAACTCTCTTAGACTGTTTACCTGTTTTTACTCCTGACAGATCAAGTATCCATGTTTGGGATGCAGCCAACTGGAGGCTAATGCACACTGTCATGGTTAGCCACACCTGATATGGAGCTTGTCAAAGCTGTTGCTAGGAGACGGCGTGCATAGGCCTCCAGTAAACAATTATCTGTGGCTCCCTCCCCCACTTGCTCACCCACCCACCCATCCTCCTCTGGTCCCAGTGCTGCGGCGTGGAAAACCACTCGCACGAGTCTCACCTGTGGTTCAGCTCGGCTCTGTATTGATTATGCAATTAGCCAGTCGGTCTGAGCTCCCAAGGTGATGTGACGTTTTCTTTGGAGAGGTCTTCTTTTTCCACAAGTCATGCTGAGGGTGTCATTTGTGTCTTAAGTCTGCATTTAGCATCTTTACTCACCTACGCTGCAGAGGGGCAGCACACAATAAGTCCTGCTTTTTGTTTCTCGTGTAGTCCAAGTCTGAACTTTAATTAGTTGCAGTTCCCTGCATCTACTGTTCCTGGGATCCACAAATTCAGCATAAACAACTAAAAAATTTTAACATACATGGATCACTGCAAGAGATTCCCGGGTTCAACCCCGGACGAGCCCCCAATTTATGTTCTGGCCACAAAATATAAAGGGAAGCAACGCATGGAATAATTTAAAATTAGATTTATTTAACAAAAGTCATGGCTGGCTGGATAAGAGGATGACAAAAAGATTGGGAGACAGTGGTGCATCTTAAACTGGATCTCAAGTTGTTCTGGAAACGTTGGTCAGCTGCCTCCATTTCCAACGAGCACCAATAAGGAGCTCTGGATCAGAGATGTTGGGGAGATCCAGAGGAAAAGCCTTGGGCAAATTCAAAATAAAACTATAATAAAAAAGTACAAAATAAGAGGCCAGAGATCAAAACCAATTAATTATACTATAATGAAAAACCTTCAACAAAAGAACAAGTTGAGCAACATATATGGAAAAACATTCACAATCAATATTAGATTAAGATTCATCAGTCTGTACGGTTTTATTCCTCAAAGTTGTTTGAAATTCATTCTTTTGTTTTTGATAAACTGCTCCATGTGAACATAACTCTCTGCTGACTAAATATGAATATTTTAGAGAGTTCAGGGAATGGTCCACATGATGTATGGGAACTAAAAAGACAAGACTAAAAAGATTTATCGGCTTGTCAAAGTGGTTAAGTTCGGTCAAGTTTGGTCTGTTTCTTGTCAGCAAAATTACTGAATTTTTAACAGAGTGATTAGAAATGTCTACATGTTCAGATTGCATCACAATAAATGGACTTTTAACAAGCTGTGACCCAGTTTACAACCTTTACCATAAAGCTAAATGTCATTGCTCTTTATTTTATAGTTAAATTTGCAATTTTGAACCAAAGCTGCCGTTAAGGATTCTGCTCTCCCAAATTGTCAAAGTTCGTCCATTTCCAGTTTAAAAAGTCGACAAAACGTCCTGAACTGTTTGTCATCACACGTCCCCCATGAGGAAGGAGCATTTCTTGGCCTTTATCAGAACCATCTGACCCTGAAGTTTCTGGATATTTGAGCGATAATGTTGGGGAGGAGACTGCAGAGATTTCCTCTGAGAGCGTTTTGTTTTTGTTCGGTCTGATTTCACACAAGGTACAGCGTGTACAAGAGGAACACAACAGCTTCTCCATAACTACTGAACTCCCTTTGCCTTATTCAGGTGATTAAGGGAACCATGTTTTATGAAGTGTTTGGATTTCCATCACAGATCAGAGCAGGGAACTAATTGGTTGCCTAAAACATCGCAAAGTGGTGCATCTGGTTGTTTTTTTTAATCTCTGCCTTTGACTTTCTTTTAACTTTGGACACATTTTAGTCTGCAAAAAATGCCTCATAATCCCTCCAGTGCTGTCCTCCTTACCCAGATATCTTACAAAGCAGCTTGTACAAACCATAACACAGAAAGCAGAAGCTGTTTTAAAGTATTTGTTTTCAGATTCTGACTACATTTTTCCACTTTTGTGAAGCTTCTTGAAAAGCGGCAGCTGATTTAAGGCGTCTAGTCATAAAAAGTATTGTGTTGGTGACCAAATAAACCTGGTTTATTTGCACGCTGCCCATCAATTCTTGTCAATTCTTTGAGACTTCCTTAAGCACAAAACCTGAATAAATCCCCATATTTATCCTCCTCACGTCAGTGTCTTAGTCTCAACAACGGCTTAAACAAACCACCGCACCGTGAATGGCTAGTATTCGATTACATGGCTTTAGCGTTCTTGAACGCGTAGCCAGTATTCAAATTTAGCTGCCATGGAGACTTTTTCTTCTTCTTTTTTTTTTTTTTTTAAACTCATTGTGGAGAAGTCTGTTTGTAAAGATGAAGTGAGGTGGGGAGACATATGAAACCCCACCTGGTTTATCCAAGCTGCAGGGTTTTGTTGTCTTGGCAATCGACTTACAATGGCCATGTTCCCAAGTAGGACTGGTTTTAAATTTTTAATGAGCTCATTGTAGATTGCTGTAGTATTATCCACTCTGGAGATATTCGTCAAGCAGCAGCGGGACAACAAACTGGACCAAAGAAGCATTTTTCTGTTTTTCACCAGAGGGAAAATACAGCAAGTAATTTCATTTCAGTTGTATAAAAAAGTGCAAAAGACAATTAAAGCTCAATACTACTACATCAACACACAATTTCAGTATTTAGAGGAAATGGAGGATTTTAAAAAATCGGTATCACTCAACAGTATCCATCCACCAGCCTTTGCTCAGTCACCATGGTAACCAACAGTATTGCTACATTTATATGTGACCCTTGTCTGACCTTTTCACTGCAGTTTTAATGACCCAATTCTGATCTTTTCACCCTAAAAAAAAAAGTCACATCTTTGCCACTTCAGTATGTGGGACTAAATTGCATTTTATCCGACTTTTGTGATGTTGGCACTAAATAAAATTTGGCGTCGATTCAAATGTCCAGATTTTTATATGCTCTGCAGAGCTCGAATGTACAGCACCTGAAATATTAAATCCTACCAAATACTAAAATTATGACATAATCTGCGATTTGTACCCATTGATTGTGTGTGGAAACACGTGGTGAAGGTAGAGCTGCACAATCAGAAAATATATAATTGCTGAGCTTTGCAGGGACGATATCATATTGAAGCTAATCTTTTTTTCTTTTTTAGCCTTTGCAATAAAATAAAATGTCCATAGGCCTCCTTGTGTACTTCAACACTTAAGCCACTAAAACTAAATATAGAGGAAAATCTACCCTAAAGTGTAACTATATTATTAAAATGCATGGCGTTTGAGCAAAGTGATATTGCAGTGATGGCTGTGAGCAGCTAGCACTGCTAACATTCCAAATAGATTCGGTGTGCATCCTCACCCGGTCAGCTGGCTGAAACTCATAAATCCTTGCACCCTTAGCAATTTATCCATCATCTTCTATAGATCGTATAACATTTGTCATGTTTATCTCCATCTAAACAACCTGCATTAGAGCACATAAAGCCAAAAATGACCAAATCCTACAGACAGGTTGGCAGTTGTTGAGTGTTGCATAGCACATCTAATGTTTTTTTAAGAGTCTGCTTGACATCTTTTCATTAAAACTTATGTTCATCTTTAGTTATTTCCACTGGCCTTATTTTAATGGTAATGGTTATATTTGCATCATTTGAAATGATTAATTATGATGACTGTTACTCAAATAATAGACTAATTTAGTAATCAATTAATAAACTGGAGTATCCTCACTCAAAAAAGGCATTTTGCTGAAAGAACACAATGCACAAAGAGCTGCAATTAAGCAAAAACTGTACAATAAAAATGTTTAATTTTGCATTTAAACGATAAACTTTTTTAATTTGGTTCAAATTCTGTGAATAAATAATAATGAACAAAGTATCGCTAAACTGTATTTAGTTTTAAATGCTGGTTTTGCATTTTCCTTATAAAAAAGGAATTTAATTAGTTGTTTACATTTTTTAATGTATTTGATATTTTATAAAAACGGCCTAAGAGGTAAAAAAAAAAATCATCACAATATGCTAATTTCTTTTTATGCACCACAATAATCAATAATGTAATCGATAACTAAAATAATAATTTGTTGCAGCCTTAAAGCAACAAATGAAGGCTGTTGCCTTAATTGTGCATTAATGCAACAGCCTTAATGTTTTGTGCAATGAACATGTATTTTTTGATTACCAATTATTTTTCATTACTACTTTTGACAAACTTGTGATTAGTTGTTAACCAAGAAGGCTGTTACCATGACGACCAGCAATATAATTTGAACGCTGCCATCAACAAATGTTCTGCAAATGCCTCGTCTCTGCATGTGTGCAATTCATTCCCTGCCTCCTGCTAAATGTGTGGTGTGCAGGTGCTAGAGGTTCCTTGTGGAGGTAATTAAAGCATGTCATTACACGGGCAGTTAAATTGTCACCGTACTGTTGAACCTGTTTGAAATGATAATGGCGCTCGGCTGGAGCCGGCGCTGCGTCGCACTCCAGTTGGGCGCCGCGTTTCCTTGGATCAGGAATTGGCCTGTTAATGTTTCTGAAGCATGCTTATTGCTGCGGTAGCTCTCAGGCTTTAGGCTAACTAATGGTAGAGGAAGTAATGAACAAATATTCAAATGAGCTTAACGTTTGAGGGGTTGTTTCCTTGCTTTTATTGGTCACTAGCTTGAGTTTTTGCTGGAATTCATCAATTAACAAAGTGGATGTCAGTTGAAATTTGAACCTGGCTTCTTCCTTTTTCTTTAATTTCTAACCAAATAGTAAATTTGTCTTTGTGAACTGGTGGATATTTGCATCAACATTTCTGTGGTTTACATGCGAACTCATTTACACTACTCTCACAGAACGAACGTTAGCGTGCTGGTGTTTGTTTTCACGTGTTGCATAGTCTTGGATCATGCTGGTTAATTAGCACCAGGAGGAGGAGGGGTTTGTTGTATTGGAAGTGCATGGGTAATGACCCTGTTGGCATAGTAGCAGCATGCTCAATGGGCCGTGTATGTGTGTGCACAGCCGGTATACAGCAGCCAGCCAAATGCCTGGCCTTCAGCGACACATCTCTTGGCTTGGGATTCTGGCAAGCGGCTAACGGGCAAAACTCAGATCCCTCCATCTTCCTGTGTAGAGAGAACTCTGCCTCCTCAACCCTGGATGTATATTTGCAGCAACCTTTTGGCTTTTTGAGTATTGTTAGATTTATATATCTCCTATAGATATTCATCTCTTTTTCTTTTTTGTTTTTTTAACAAATAATAATAAAAAAAGGGTAAACATGTTGTAGATGTTAATTAAAAGTTGGTACAAATTGTTAAAATGTTGAGATTTGACTCAAGCATACACTCCAAAAACACAATCTGACCAAGTATTTACAAGTGCAAATATCTTGCTACACTTTAAATAATGTAACGATAAGGTGTGATATATATCTGCTACCATAAAATAGGAGGTCGTGGGTGGAGAAAGAAAGAGCAGGACACTGAGGGGGAATAGCGTAGCTGTCCAAACTTTTATTCAACCGCCATGGTAACGGAACAGACCCTTAAGGGGCATTATAAAAACCAACGAAGAAGAAACATCTCTTAAAGGCACAGCACATTTCCTTAGCTATGGAACATCTTTAGTGAATAAGTAGTCTTGCATTAAACCATGTTAATTGAAAAGGAAAAATAAATCATCTTACAACAAGATAAAACTAACTTGCAAGTAACTTTTCAGGAAGATATAGAATTTTGTTTATAGTCAATAATTCATTATATAGGGGAAAAATTCATTCCACTCACTAATTGGACATGTTTTCCATGTTATAAGTGAAATAATCTGCCAGTGGAACTAGAACTGGGTTGCTAGGCGATGGCCTGCGCTCGGCTGACGTTGCTAGGTAACGGTGTCAGTGGAACTAGAACTTTTAAGTCAATAATTCCTTAATATAGATGAAAAACAAGCTCTTATTTCTTGCTGAAAAGTTACTTGTAAGTTAGATTCATGTTATTTCAAGTGAACGAAGATATTTTTCCTAGAAATTAGACCAAAAATACTTGGTTAGATTTTGTTTTTACAGTGTAAGATAAATAATTATTGTCTAACTGTATTTATTTTGTTCATATTTACCTCCTGTCACCTTCATTTTTAAACAAAACTAATACTTTGTATTGTATATCCACTTTACACTTGGATATTTATGCAAAACTTTTTTGTTTTTGGTAGAATTGCATATTGTAGTTATGATGATAAAACAGTAAGTTTACAAATTGAAGAGAGAAAAGGCTTTGTATCTCTTTATAATGATGTACATTTTATTGGGATATCACAACGAGCCTTCTCTGAAAACATGTTGCCAAGTCAAACTTCTACTCTTCAACTTTTTGCTTGTATGTCAGAAAAAGTGATTTATTGTCGTCTCCACCTCCTGGCCAGGTATTTGTATTTCATTTTTCTTTTTCCTAAGGTGAGGAAATATCCACCTACTAATACCAGAGGTAACATTTGCCTCTTTGACCTTATTTTAATGTGTTTGTGTGGGAAGGCTTCAAGACAAGGTCATTTTCTGAGATAATTTCTCATCTTCCTGCCAACAACATCTCCACATATGCTTGGATTTTGCCCCAGGAGGTCTTTGATCTTTGCCCCTGAACAGATTGATGAACAAGGTGAAGCAGATATTTACTTTCTTCTCCATCTTCTTGGCGAAATAGAAAGGAAGCTGGCTTGGCTGCCATCGATTGCTACTTCTGTTGCGCCTTCAAAACTTGTCCCAGTAAACTTTACTGGGACAAGTAAACAAATGGTATCACTTTGAAACCAATTCTGAACCAATTCTGAACAGAAATCTACAAAATGATCCCAATTAGCCTCCAATCGCTATTTTTGCCAGTCAAGTTCTTACTGTGTTTTTAAATAGTAGATTTGGTTCAATTCTGACAAATAATGCAACATCTGTTACATTTTCAGTTCGTGTGGTTCACTTTCACACTGCGCTGTGTCAAACGATCCAAACTTTTTGAAAACCAGTTCCCCTCCTCGCCTTTAGAGGCGCTACACCAAGAGCTACTGAAGGAAATGGCATGAAAATCTCTGAAGACATGAGCATCACTTTCTCGTGGAGTAGTGCCACGTTTTAGTGGCTGTAGGACTTTGTTTACGAGCCATTTCTCTCGTAAACAAACATGAGCAAACGCTCATGTCACCAGACATGAGCGTTTGCTTTGGTTATATTTACCCAGAATGCCTGACAAGGCTCAATTATTACATAAAAAGGACAGAAACTGTTCTGCAGAAAGTTGGATCTCATGCCAAGATGCTCATTTGACAGACTCCTCTTTAAGAAAGTTTCAACTTAGTTAGAATTGAATTCGATATGGTGCGTATTTTGAACTAAAGAGTTTATTTCCAAACTCGATGAGAATCCATAAGAAAATTGGTAATGGAGTCTGTATCAATCGATTCCCATCAGAGTTTGACTGTGCGTTCACGCCTCCCTAAACGGACCGGACTTTCCTGACAACCCGACTGTAGTTTGATGAAATCGGACTAAACGGGATTGGTGTGAATTCTCCTTTAAGGTGATGCTGAAAACATCAGACTGTTTGAGGGATACAACTTGCACAAGCTGTGATGCAGCCATTGCAAACCCAAAAGATGGGATTGAGATCACAGATTAATGAAGATTACACTCAGCTATTATAGGCCACGGGATGAATCGCGTTTGACCCGGTGTCCCATCAGAAGGCAATAAATCAGCTGGGAAGACAGCGGTGGATGATCGGGTCACCTCTCTGTGACATGGGAAACGGAGCTATACGAAGGTCGCAGGGTGTTTTCCTTCGATATGAATTGTGTCTGTTAGAGGCGTCCAAAAATCCCAACACGTGTGAAAGACTCGAGTTCAATCAACATTTGTGATCCCAGCCTTCCCCCAAGAGACTACGAGTCAATCAAAGCTTCAATCTACAACGCCAGACTCTGATGGTGCTGAATTGTGGGCAGACTGGGATCAGGCCTGGGATTACACACCAGACCCGGATCTCACATTCTTAGTATTCTTCGAATGCAAACATGCACGTCACCCCACATGCAGAGTGCTGACCCCTCTTTTCAGAAAGAAGCGTGCAGATCCCATGCTTAGTGACCCCAACCTGCCCCAGCTTCCACTTCCCACTGCCATCTCTCCCTCTGTCCCTCCCGTCCCTTTTTATATTTCAACGACTACCTTCCACTCATCCATCCACTCCTTCATCTGCCGTGGGAACCTACACCTGTGGCTCTCCCCAGGCAGCACCATCACCACGTCTTCACCCCTTTCATTGTTAAGAGCCTTCCTAGAGAGGGTTTATCTTGTTGCATTAATCAAAGATACTCCATGCTTTTCTGCCATGTCCCAATTTTCCAAAACTAGGATTCCTCTGCCTAAATCCTCTAATCCATCAGGGGAACAAGCAGGATTTTGGCGCGTTGACCTAAAGTGTGTTCTTTGCTTTGTCAGGCTGATATCAAATATTTCTACCTTGATGAAAGACTTGAAGTCGGGCAGATTGAGATCACGTTTGTTTTTCCTGAAGTGCAACCCGTTCGGATTTACCGTGGGGACTTGATGGAAGAACCGCTGGCGGCCGTCCTGCAACTGTCCTGCTCAGGCTCGGCAGCACACATGCTGACACTAATTGTCCTCGTGCTGACTGCGTCTCTTCATGGACAATGATTTTGATTGGAATGGGGGTGAGTTACGGTGTTGGGACAAGGGTCTTTGTTTGGTAGCCTTTCCCCGTTCCCTCCCCCAATCCTCCCCTTTATCCCCCTGCCCATCCATCTATCTTGTTCCGACCATTTGGGCAGCTGTCACTTAATCCAGCTAATCACAGACTGGGATGGTCTGTGGGAAACCAGTCTAGTCCATGGCTTTGCTCCTCTCTGACTTGAATCATTTACAGCATGTAGGCATGCAAGCAACTCTAGATCTTTGTGAAGCCTAAAAATAGTTTTTCTATAGATTTATTCACCAAGTTGCAGCCAATGATTGCCAATCATTTCTTTTTCTATGCATTGGCATACACACCCACACACCAACCCGCATGCTCAGACCGGAGCAATCCGCCTTTCCTTTTGTGGCTGGGGGATGGGCGGAAAGGTCAGAAGCCGAGCTACGTGTCGTGGGATGATGCACGTTTATGTCACATAATCCATCGCCAGAGCTGCATCTGCTGCACGCCTGCAGTTGGCTTGGTGGTTTACCCAAACACCCCCTGAACTTCCTCTCACTTCTTGGCTTACACTTAGGTAGTTTCTACATCTTACCTGTTGATTTGGAGTCTTGCATCTTCCCAGCTATTTTCTCGTCACCCATGGTCTTCCACAAAAACACTCCCCTCCCCTTCCTCCTGCCAGCACCCACAGCCAGACAAGCCTGCTTAATCCCATAGCCCAGCAGCTACCAGCCTACCAGCTTGCAGGTCCCCCAGATCAACAACAGACTTACAAACACACACTCTGCTATCTTTCCCTCGCTGGTTTCTTGATTTATGCATTCGCAAATCCATTTTTTTCCTCCCCTTACCCGGCCCCCGCCCCGCTCCGATATCCCGTCAGTGACATTACACTAGAGGTCACAGCAGTCACACTATGGGTACTACGACTGTCACTGGTAGTGATGTAATGACTGCTATTTAGGTCAGCTGGTTGCCTAGCAGTGATGCTGGTTTGTGTGTGTACATCTATTTACATTTACTCAAACCAGTCTGTGCTGTGAATGTGCAAAATGCAAACGGTGTACCATCTTTGTGGGCTAAAATATAAAAAATATATTACAATTTTAATCATTCTATTGTTTCCACTCATGATTTCAGGCCACATCAACGAACCGTGCAGTTGAATAAATTAATTTGGTATTAATAGGCTCGAGTTAATAAAATAGATAGTTTTGGTTCTGTTCAAAATCGTTGAAGCTTTTGAGTGTAACTTTAATAAGAGAGCGAACGATGCTCATCAACACGCTATGAGTGTAAAGCATAACTTGGTGTGAAACGTGATAATCCACTTACCGGTGATTTAACTCCCCATCTGACAACCAAGGGCAAAGCCAGTCCATGCAGTGCAGATCACCGTGCAGGCAGAGTGACTTTGTTATTGCCAATCAAACCTGCAGGGGATAAAGGGATATTAATTTTAATACTTATCAGGAAGACATTGATGCTCATTTGCATCAGAAAAACGATGTGAAATGTATTTATATTGTTCCTAAAGGAAGCCCAGTGTTTGGCAGTAATCTACTCTGACCCCAGCTTCAGGTCATTATTGTGGTTTTTATCCAGATTAATCATTTTGTAGGTGGGGGGTTTGATGTGGAGTTGCTGCACCTCCACTTTTAGTTATTTACTTCTGGTAGAAACTCTTAAAATCCAAGTTTTTCATGTAACAACCTTTTATTAAAATATGTTTTTTTTAAAAATCCAGCTTTTTCACTTGAGTACAATTGCCAAACGGGCAAAAAAGGTTTTACTAAAGTCTGGACGATTAATTATCCCACAAGTTATTGCAATAAACTGTATCATAGTTTAGAGATGCTTTTCCAGTAAAATAATGGAATAAAAATTCAAGAAAATCATAAGACTTTAAATTTTAACGAACACTTAACACTGGAACAAGAACAAATCTTAGTTGTACAAAATAAATGAATCAGAAACGACAAATAAAATTAATTATAAAGTCACTGTAAACAAAATTGTCATTCAAAAAAGGGCAAAAACTGAAAACTTTGTCATTTGGTTTTTGATGGAGGGGAAAAATAAATAATAAATCATGCTAATAGTCAAAGTATTTTTGAATTTAAATTTGTGCATTTGTACTCTGCAGTTGAAAAGTTTAAAAATAAAAGTCCTTTTACATCCCAAAGAGAATTTTATTAGTATTTTCTACCATCTAGAATTAAAGTTGAGCTTTATTTAAATGTTTAGTTCAGTCACAAAACCACATTGACTTTCTTTTATTAATCATTTTCTTAATAGTTTTATTTAAAGTCCTTTTTAATGACTCCAATTATGGTTTGTCATTTATAAAACCATTTAAAAGCTCAACCATTAACCAGTTCAAACAAAAGCTCATTCCGATGCAGTTGAATGCGCCGCATCTGAAACCTGTAAAGTTTCTCTCCCGAGCTGATACTTGCTGATAAGCTGATATTTGTGCGCTCCATGCAGAGCTAGAGGAAAGTCTAAAGGAGCCGCGCAGGTTGATGCTCTTCGCTCTTCTCCAGTTGCTACTTTTGGCTGCTCGCAGTTGGACCTACTGTAGCATGTTCTCTTATTTCTGAATCATTGGGTTTCATTGGGGCTGTAACTCAAGCAGCACTCTGTAGTCAAGCCAAGTTGAATACCAGACTCTTTAGTAGCAGTAAAATTGATTTTTGCATCATCTGTTCGAATGTGTGTCTGATGCTTGTTCAAGAATTAAGTGGCTGAAATGATGCTCTGCTAGTTTTTGCTGACATTTCCTTTGCAATGAATCTAAAGATTTAAATCCGTTTTGTGTTTATACTCGTGCATCATATTTTTCTGGAACAAGAAACATGATTTGCAAAATATATTTTTGTACTGGAATGATGCCTCATCATCGTTTTACAGAGTAATGTCTGTCCATGTAATTCTCATTGTTTCTGTTTTTCTCTTCTGCAGCGAACTTTTACGTTGATTGTTGAAGCGTGGGACTGGGACAACGACACGCGCAACAGTAAGTTCATCCTTCATAGTTAATTGTTTTTATCTTTTCCTTGAGTCTCTTACTGTAAAATAATAATTTCCACAGTCAAAAGCTCATCATGAAACAAAATATCAATACTTTCTAATTATGTCAGAAACATTTAAAATAAAGTTTTCATGCTTTTATAAAAACTATTTAGCACAATTTAGTTCCTTGAATAAATAATTCCCCATAAATAAATATTATTCCTTCTTCTGAATTGCTATTAAAAGCTAAATAATGTGGATAAATTCTTGTTTTTATTTCATATTAATACCACTACTTCACTAAATATTATGCAGAAAAAATTTATTATTTTATTATTCTATGACTTCAATTTTTAAACCATTTGACTTTTTAAAAACTTTTTACAGCCTGATTTTGATAATCCAATATTTGCCAAATTTTCCAGCTAATAGATGTGACTGATATCGACATAAAAATGACTTTTTATTTATTTGAGGAACTAATACATTTAATAAAAGGAAGCCCATGTCAAAATTACAGCTGCAACAAACTATTATTTTAGTAACTGATTAATCTGGCAATTAATTGGATAAGGAGCATTATGCAGATTTTTCACTTGACGACTTAAGTCCTTTTTTATATTAGAAGTGCATGAAAATATGCAAATAAATCAGTTTCTTTTTAAAAAAATTAAAATAAACCTTTTATTGCCTAAAATTCAATAATACTGCATTAGTTTTAGTAAAGCTAACAGAATATCACTTTAGGAGTTTTGGCTTAATAACATTTACAGACAAGTGTTTTTATGCAAAATGTTTTTTTTTTTTTTGTGCAGTTTTGGTTTAATTACTGCTGCTTTTTTTTCTGCTTTTGGGGAGGGTTTATGCATTTAACAATTACTAAATTAGTTGAAGATTATTTCAATAATCATGATTAATCTGATTATTTCAGTCCTGTCAAAATTAGAAACTTTGAAAAACTTTTAAAATTTCTTGAACTAATTGAAAAGACCAATTAAGAAAATGCACATGTCTGCATAATTAGAAGAAAATTTTTAAATTTAGGTCCAAAATGTTTGCACATTAATGTATTTTCATGCAGTGTTCGGCTAAATGTGAATATTTGGCAGAAAATTCCAGAACAGTTTTTCCTTAGGTGGGAGTTTACACTAAAATGTCGCCTCCATAAATATTCTCACAGTGCAAACCTTGAATATCAGGACTGTTGGCTCCGATGGTCATTTTTGACCAGCTGTATCCTGTTTTTTTTTTTTTTTTCCTTTGAGTGTGTCCGCCTGGTGGACTTCTTTAAACCTTTTATTGCGCATCTGTGCAGAATCCCCCGTCTTGAGGAAGAACCATCATCAGCTGTAATATCCGCTTGTCTGAATGCAGCTTTGATCTGCAAAGATACCAATAATTACTCAGGAGTTTCTTCTGCGTGTTCATTAACTCAGAATCGACGGTTTCTGATCATCTCGTGTTTGTTTGAGGCTTTTGCGTCCTGTTTTGGCGCCTCATCAAACAGACTTCCGCCTGCGGGCGGAGACAATGGAGAATAAATAGAATTGACATCATCGCTCTTTGATTAGCCGTGTGTCGTCTCTTGTTGCTGCATTAGTTGAGTAAATTTGCGGCTCTGATGGATCGGAGGCCTAATTGTTGCTCGAAACATTCCAGTTGGTTTCCTTCCAGCCTGAGCCAGTCGCTGTAAAGAACGTAAATGTTTCTGCTCTCAGCGTTAAATGGTCTAAATCAGTTTGACTCAATTAAACTAATTTAAAGTTAATCACATTTACTTTTCTTTCTTCTTTTTTTAAAATCTTCGTATCATATGTTTAGTATTAAAAAAAACCCCAACTCAATTTAGTGTGTAAGATCCTGGTTATCCCAGAAAATATTTGGAAAATACTTGGAAAAAATTGGTTAAACTCAATTTTTTGTTTTAATCCTCAGTCACTAATGTGTGATCTATAATTATTTTCAATATCAGGACCAATAAGGTATTAATAAATATGCTGCCACCCCCATGTCTCAGTTGATGGTTAACAGCTGTGGTTTAATATGATTGGCAATTTAAAAATTTCCCACCTCAAATGTCAAACAAAAAGATAAATTTCTCGTCTTTAGGAGGTAATGGGGTATGGCTAATTTTTAAGGCATTAATTGTATTGATTAGAGCTGGAAAATGTATTGCGGTATAAGTATTTCATACCAGTTGATCAATAATTGTCAATACTGATAATTTTGTGTTGTATAGCTGAAATGCTGCCAAACGTTCCTGTTTTATCCACAGTTTTCTCTTCTGTACTTCTTTTTTTTACATTCAGGCAGTTTGAGGCAGAGTGGTGGAAGTTACTTAACAAGTTGTTGCTAGGTAACCGCAGTTCGGCGGAACTTGTAACTGCTTGTGGTTGCTAGGTAACCAAAGAGTGAGGGAGTGACTTTGCTTACTTCATTGAGCGGCTAAAACCCTGTGTTCTTGGGTTTTCTGTTCATCTTGAAACAAAGCTGAAACTGTTGAACGGATGAGGCGGTTTGATTTGTTTTCAATTCGTCTGTTTTTTTTTATTTTATATAAAAAAAAAAGAGAGAGAAATATTCCAGAAATGAGTCTAGTTCCTTATTGTGAACGTTATGTTGCCGTAGTCTTCTGAATAAAATGGAAGGTTATATTTTCTCTTTCTCCTGAAGTTGGCCGAGTGGGATCTGCACATTTGTTGAGACTTGCTTCCAGCAGGGCTGCACGTTTTTTCTGAGAGCTTCTGCATTTTGTAGTTGGGCAGACCACGCCTTCTGTGGTGGTTAATGGAGCATACAGTTAGATTTTTTTACTCTTTTTACATTGTTTCTGTTTGTTTTTAAAAGGTGAGGTTAAGGTCAAAAGATGAAAATGTTAAATAAGTCCTGAATATAAAAACAGATTTTTAATCTCATTATATGGTGGTAAAATAAAAATCTCTTCATGCACAAAGGAGTAAAAATGCTCCTTTTACTTTTTCTTCCCCCCAAAAAGTTACTTAAGTGAATGTAACCAAGTTAATACCAACTCTTTTGTCACTGATTGAAGCGATCAAGAGAACTTGTTTAGTTTTCAGCATCACTATTATATTATACTACAAACCGACTAAGGGTGTGTCTCCTCTGGAGTTGTTTTTTTTTTTCTTTCTATCTTAAGATTTTCCTCATTGCCAGCCTCGCTGGTCATCCAGATGCTGTGTTGTGCAGACTCACCAAGCGTTCAATATCGACAGCCTGACTCTACAAGTCTAACGGACATGAAGCTGAACATGTCGGCCGTGACTCGGCTCGCCGGTCTGGTTCTACATAAGGACCAGTACGTGGTTCTGTCAGTGGATTCCTCTCCTCCACAGTCACATCCTCTGCCTCTGCGCCCCCATCCCACCGCGTCCTCAGGAAAGGCAGCTGGCTGTTTGCCTTGTGTTTATCGAACAGGAAGTGGAGCGGACTGGGCGAACTGGCCCACTGTTTAGACACTTTGTTGCAGAGACCGGCTTGGGCCCAGAGCCCATTGTTCTCTATCTGGCAACTGGCGAGGGTTATTTCTGTTGTTGTTGTTGCTTAATTCTGTCTGACATTGTGCAAGTCCCCAGCAGAGGAAGGTGCAGGCATGTGTGTGTGTTCCTGTTTCCAACGAGTCCAAAACCGTGGAGAAAAAGAAATCACGGTCGCCGCTCCGCAGCGATTGTTTGTCTGCTTTGAGCTCGCGTTGATAAATCAAATAGTTTTCCTGCTGTTGAGTTTCTCAGAACGCTGTAAGCTGACAACAAAGATAAACTTGAGTATGGAGGCCCAACACTCAGAAATGATGGATTAATTAAATGGTTTTTAGTTGATTACTTGATGTTAAGCTGGTAATTTTCACATTTTCTAAGGGTTCTCATGATGACAAATTTTGCTGGACAATTAGTTGTCACGGTAATTATTCTGATAAACTATAATAGTTTTTTATTTACTGCACTGCGAGAAACACAAGTGTTTCCGGTCTCATTTCTACTGCAAACACCTTTGTTCACTGGAAATAAGAGAAAACTAACTTATGAGTAACTTTTCAGTAAGATACAGGAGCTTGTTTTAAGTCAATTTTTCTTTGATATTGATGAAAATGTTCTAGTTCCACTGCCGACGTTGCCTAGCAACGCCAGCCAGGCCCAGCCCGTCACCTAGCAACCCAGTTCACTGGCTGAGTATTTCACTAAAAATGTGGGGAAAATGTCATTAGTGGAATAATCTGCCAACATACCTTTTCACCAATATAAAGGAATTATTAAAGAAATCTGACTTGTTTTATCTGCAAGTTAGTTTTGTCTTATTTCATAAATACTAAGATATTTGCACTACAAACTGGACCAAAAATACTTGATAATATTTGTTTTCAAAAATGATAAATAAAACAATTTTCAGCTGAAACATACATAAAATGGATTGTAAAGTCTGTAAATATATTAAAAAAATATTAATAATCAGAAGGGAAATTATTGAGCCCATTTTAATTTATCATGTGATTGTGATGGACTCTACTTGATATCAACGTATTTTCTCAAATGAAAACATTTTGGATCAACTTGTTAAGATTTAGTTTTCATCATAAAGCAGTTTTCACTGAATAGTTTTATTGCCTTCAGGAAATATTTCATTGATTTTTCAAGTCATGTTCATAAGGATAATGTGCAACAATGCAGACTTGTTGCTTTTCAACCCCAAACTTGACTTGAAATGGTTCTTGTTTTAGTTTTTGTAAGACTGTTTGGAGTTTTGTTTCTTTTGGGAAACTGAGGGGGCAATAAGGTGCAGCTTGCCTTTCATTTACTACCTTGCATTTAGACCGTCACTAAAAGAACCAGATCAAAGTTGGAAGTGGCTGAAGTTGGGCTTAAAGACGGGGTGTGGAGTTCAATCAGTAGAGTTGCTGCACCTCCACAGCAAAGTGAGTCCATTGAGGTGGTTGAACATCTAATTAGTTCACGTCGTTTGAAGATTTTCCAGGCAGGTAACCCTGGAGCAGAGCCAGTCCATCCAGCAACAGAAGGACTGTCCATCCCATCATTCCTGGGTTTTTCCCCTCATCAGGTTTAAGATGAATGTTTTCTCAAACTTTTACCCCAACTCCATCGCTTCATGTTCGTTTCAGACGGCGAGGAGCTGCTGATCGAGCGCAGCATTCACACCGGCATGATCAACCCTGGGGATCCCTGGCAGACCAACCGCTACGACGGGCCGGTGGCTCGCCTCGTCTACCGCATCCGGGTGCGCTGCGACGAGAACTACTACGGGAACAAGTGCAACGAGCTGTGCAATCCTCGGGATGATTACTTCGGACACTATCGCTGCGACGCTTCAGGGACTCGGGTTTGTCTTGACGGCTGGATGGGCAAAGAGTGCAAGACAGGTTAGCCCAAAAAACACTTTCTCAGCTAGATTATAGCTATGGAAATGACTGCTTGTCTAACCTTTTCTCCAGATCATTAGTGGTTCAGTATGAGTTATAAAAGGATGGTTGTGTAGATCTCAAGAGTGGAGCTTGATGGCATACTATGGAAAAGACCATGGAAAGAAAAAGGAAGTCAATTTGTTCTTGATTTGAGTTCCAAAAGTAAAAAATGTTTAGAAAAACAAGGAAATTCCTTCATATATATTATATATATATATATATATATTATATTTATTATAAATATAATATATATATATATATATATATATTATATATATATATATTTATTTTTTTTTTTTTCTAGAAAGATTTTGATTAATTTCAGAAATTGTCTGGAAAGAAACTTGGAAATTTCTGACTTTTTTAAGCAAGCATTTGACTTCTGAAAATCAAATTTCTAAATTTAACAAGTCAAATATGTCCCACTTTTGAAAATTGGGAACTTTTGAAAGTGAAATTTCCATTTTTTTTTCTAGAAAATTTTTTAAATTAATCCAAAAATAACTTTTGAAACAAAAAAAACATGAATATTTCTAGAGAGTAAAATCAAAATTAAAGTTTTCTTAGAACTTTTTCCAGTTTTCCAGAATTTGAGTGAATTTTTTTATTTTTTACTGCAAATGCCTTCTTAGTGAGGACTTGGGGGTCCACTGTAAATCACTCAGCTAACCTTGAAAGGTGTGAAAAGATGGGCGGTGTAAAGGGTGGAGTCGTTTTTAAAAGCTCGGTAGAGTTTTATATGCAAGTCGTAAAGTTGTCCCTCTTTTCAGAGGGCCGTTAATAACTTTGCATTGGTTGAAATTCTGCTTTTCCCACCTTCACCTTCCATTTGTGACATTTTTCAACAGGAGAATTTATCGTTTTTCTCATTTTTCTCCAGCGATCTGCAGAAAAGGCTGCGACCCGGCACACGGCAACTGCTCTGCTCCAGGCAAATGCGAGTAAGAAATGTTTTTTATTTTTGAGCGTCTGGTGGTAAATTGAATTATGAATAATCCATTTATTGTGTTTTTGGCATTAGTTTTATGTTTAAAGGAGAATCCTGTAGCATTTTGAAACCATAAAAATGTTGCAGACGATAACAAGAAAGAGGGGAAAAGTCTCGATTTGACATTCTGAACAGAAGCGGCATCAACTTGGCGAGGCTTGTTGTTTTCAGCCTCTCCCTCCCTTGTGGGCATCTCCCTGATCTCTTCTGAAGGCGAGGCCGAAGCCGCTCCTGCCTTCTTGTATTTTTAGCAGCTCAAGATCCTCCTCAGAATACCAATCGCCTCATCAGCTCTCTGCACCTTGGACCAAAGAAAGACGCTGTGAATTGTCAGACCCCGGTTTTCCCCCCTGTCCACATTGCAGTCCTTCTTGAAGGGCAAGGGGCAGCGGAGGAAACGAATACCCGCTGTGTTGTTTACATTCCCCCAAAGTGGAAATGACAGTTAAATAAAGTGACGCGCTCCGTCCCTGCTGGTGCCTTGTTTCCAGGATGCGTGCACATCCCGTTGTCATCTGTGGAAACCTCTCTGTCCTCTCCCCACCTGCCGGATGTGACGACACTCTGCATAAAAAAAAAAAAAACTCCTAAGCCAAACACTATGGAAGATGGGATGAGACGATTAGGGCCAATTTTAGAAAAAAATATATATTTTTTTTCTTTTCAGATATGTGACTCGTTTTCCCAGAATTTTGACAGGTTTTTTTTCCCCCAGTAAAAAAAAAAAAGTTTCCCCCCCCCAGAACTTTTTTTTTTCTGAAAATTCTGACAAGTTTTCACAATTTTGATGGGTTTTTTTCTTCTCAAAACTTTGATTTTCTTTCTTTCTTTATTTTTTTTTATCAGCATTCTGACTTTGAATTCGGACCTGAAATTTTGGCTTTTTTGCCCAGAATTGTAACTTTTTTTTTTTCTCTCTCTCTCTTCCAAGTCTTGTTTCTCTGGATATTGACAGTTTTTCTCTGAATTCTGACTTTAACCTTCAGATCAATATTCTTTTCTCTTTTACTCCAGTGGCCCTAATCCTCTTCCGTCTGACCCAGTGTTGGGAAGCTGCTTCTCCTTTTTACTCATCCTCCTCATTCCGGTTGCTGAACTGCGACTGATTCATGTAAACCGTCAACAGGAAGAGCGACTTGAATAGGGGAGTGCCAGTAAAAAGGTCGTCCTGCAGGAGCACGAATTTAATGATTCCCCAGGGCACAAAACGCTGGCATTAAATCATTTACCACCTCTTTTTTTCTTTTATATTTGCCCACGTACGTCACACCTAAAAGCTGGTGTGCGCTGGCTTTGACATCGCTCCATTCAGACTTCAGAGAGCGCCGCTGCAGGCCTGTTCCGACACATTTAAGAGGCTTGTCCTAAGAATCACCTTGGATCTGCAGAAATCTGCAAAACCTTTTACAGAAAGATTCAGACTTTGAGTTGGAGTCCATTTCATTCTGAAACCCTGAACTAGCTCTACCCAGTGGGGACATTTTATCGTTTCATTTATCTTTTATCAAGAGTTTTGTATTTACATAGGAGCAATATACATAAATACAACCTTCACAGATTATAACATGATCTAATTTGCATCTCCAGACATTTGACAAATTGCAAAAGGCAATAATAAAATAGAAAATATAAACTATATTTATAATTGTCAAAGTCATGCAGTCAATGTTTGCATTTCTGAGCAGTTTAACAATATTTTCAAGTTAGATTTGAAAACTCGCATCATCATTTTGATTTTTTATCATAAATTCTAACTAATGCTTAAAAACAGCCAAAAATGACAATATTTTTAATTGTACCATTTTCGCCGTCTGTTCAATGGCAACGTCAATAAAGTTGAAAACATGATTAAATTGAGTTTCTGCGTACAGTTGGGGAGAATTATCTGTTCTCCATGGTAATTTCGTGATGTATGAGGTTGAAGAGTCAGTGAGTTGAATTCCATTTATTAATACCAAAGTACAGCTGGTCCATTATGAACTGCTGCCGCTAAGAGCTAACAGACAAATGGCAAAAACCAAAACCTTTCCATTCCTTTTGTTAGCCTCTAGCTAAGCTACGCCCCAAAGATGGCGTTCCCTGGTGTGTCATTTCCTCTAAGCAGAGCTCTCATTTGCTTTTCCTAACATGTCATTTCCTTTAGCTTTAGCTTAGCAACTAGCTAAACGAGATAGAATTATTATTAGGATTAGGATTATTTATTCTCAGCAGAGTGTAGAGGTCCAAGTCAAACCCATTTGTGGTTGATGTCTATTGTAGGTGTGACACAATCGCAGCCATGCAGTTGTCTAAAATGTAGTAATATTGTCGCTTTTATCCTTATCAAAATGGTACCACTAAATATTGTGATGAACTTTCATTATATATAATCCAGCTCTGGTTTATCTTGCTTTCTTGACCAGAAACATGCAGAAAAAACCAAAATCTTACCAAGTATTTTTCAGTTTCTAGTGCAAATACCTTTGAAATAAGGCATTTATCTTCCAGAAAAGTTTCTTTCCAAGTTGGTTTTGTCTTATTTGAAGCCTCATTTCACTTGGTAAGATTTTGTTTTGCAGTACAGTGCTGCAGAGTGGCTGGTTTCCAAAGTCTTGGTCTCTCAGAAAGGCAGTGGTGCCGTCTGCAGGGGGCTCAAAATAGCCGTCAATTGACAAGACAGCTGTCCCGACGACACCGCGGCTTTGGAATAGCAGCGTACGACTCTGTGGCTGCGCTACATGGACTCTGTGTATATACACAGTTGTCTCCAGCCACTCACTGCCTGAGCGAGTTTACCACCCTCGTAGCCGCCACTCTCCTTCAAAACCAGACTCTTGCTTGAGCGCGGGAGCCCATGGAAGTATACTTAACCTCTCCTGCCCTGGAATGTCAACATACACTGGGATTGCTTGGCAGGAGGCCATGGGACCAGGATGAGTCCATGTTCAGATAAATTATATCAGAGCTTTGTCCTAGGATGCTTTTATTGTCAATGAGTTGCCTTTTTTTGCCACATTCAACGTGCAGTTTGAGGGTTTATTCAACGATTAATCGGAATAAACCCGATTAATCGTGTCTTTGAAAGCCACCAAACTTCTACAAAAAACATTAATCAATTCAAATATATATATATTTTCCATTTCTGTCATTTGAGGATTAGATGAGTCCAAGTTCAGATGAATATTAGGGCTTTCTTCTGGGATGCATTTATTGTGAATAATTTCCCATTTGTTGCCACATTTAATGCGCTCTTTGATTCAACGATTAATTGGATTGACGTCTTTAAATGCAATCAAACTTCTATAAAGAGTTCTAAATCAGTTCAGCTTTTTCAAAGATTTTTCTTTTTCTCTCATTTGATGATTAGAACCATTGTAAGATTTGAGGCAAACTAAAGTTCTTGTAAGGTAAAAAAAAATAACTTTGTTGGATTTTTTTTATATTTTGTGGAAATATCAGGTTTAGTTATGTTTAGATGAGATGATTCAGTCAAATCTTTATTTATTAACAACGTTGAATCTGGTGGGGAAATTAAAACGCATCTTTACGAAATGTTCCAGGAAAAGAAGCCATACCTTATCTTTAAATTTTTTTTTGAACAGGTGTAAGTATGGCTGGAAGGGCCAGTTCTGCGACGAATGCGAAGTTTTTCCCGGATGCGTCCATGGCACCTGCAACCTGCCCTGGCAGTGCAACTGTGAGACGAACTGGGGCGGCCTATGGTGTGAAAAAGGTACGCACTGTTTGCTTCTCTCTTTAAATACTGAATATTTGTGAACAGACGTTTTGATTTTGGACTTTTGGAGCTTAGAATTTTTTTTTTTTTTTTTTTTTGTAGAAAGGTTCAGAGGTTAATCTCAGGATGCCTGTTTTTTTGGCAGAAATTTACCCTTTTTATTTATTTATTTTTTTTAATCTCCAATGGCCCAACAAAGGATGAGGTGTTTTTTTTTCTGGTTGAATCAAAAGTGGTGGAAACTTTTTTTGCATGTGATGAACAACCGGATGTTACTACTGGCGGAAACGGCAAAGAAGTCAGGAAGTGGTAGGACTTTGACGGAGCTGCATGATTTTAATGACTTAATGTGTGAGAAAACTTATTCCCATGTGATTTTTTTTAATTTAAAGGAAACATTGAAATTACAAAATTGTAATTTAGCGGAATATTGTCAAAGTTTTGTTCACATTTGTAGCTTCTGGAGTGTTTTTATAAATCTGCAGAAATGGAGCTACTGATGACTTTACTCCGATAGTTTATGAAGCCGTATGCTAAAGATGTTTTAGTTTGTAGAGAAATTAATAGAAAAATCCAATCAGAGAGAATCAACAGCATTTTTCAGCTTCTAAGTTTCAGCTGTAATTTATCAGCAGATTAAGTTGTTTAAAATAAAGTCTGCCTCGTCTTTAGTGGCGTCTCCGTCTATCAGGAACCAGAAGCTGGATAGTTTTACTCTGAGATCTGAGCAGCGGCAGGATCACCCGATCCGCCCTCATGCCTCCGTCACAGACGGCTCTTCGGGGGATGAGGACAGATCCTGAGATCCCCAGTGGAGGCAGATTCCTGCTCATTTATTTACCAGGTTTTCTGGGGAACCTGGCTTCCGCCTGAGGCTTGTGTGAAATTCAACAGTTGATTTATTTTATTTAAGGGAAAAAGCACAACCATTTATTTTAATTTAATATGTGCAAAATAAGAGGTTGGTTTGTGCTGCTAATTCTCAACCACCTGTCTGCAGCCTGCAAATACAGAAAAATTAGTCATAAAGCGGAGCAGCAGGGGGCTGAGAAAACACCTCCTGCCAACGCAGGCAGCTGGTCCTCGATTCAGAGCGAAGCCTGCAATGAGATTTCTGGGAAATCCCAGATAAAGTGACACATGGAGGTGGCTGCACAGAGCTCTGCAAAGAACAAAACACACACTGCAGACTTGAAGCTTCACTTAAACGTTGATGGGACCATTTGGTTGCATTGTAACGAGCTAATTGGTTAAATTAAAGTATAAATCTGATGAGCTCAGTTCAGCAGATTAAACAGCTGTTTTTTCTTTCATGAGAACTAAAAGGTGACTTATTATGCAAAATTCAAATTTTGCACATTTTTATACTTCCATATGGGTCTCATCTGCTTCTGAAAACAGACCAACGACTTGACTTATTGCAAAAAAATATACATTTTTATTGTTCTTTGGTGTCTGGAAAATGACCCGTATCAAAAACCTTCTGATTTAGTCACATTCATCAGGCACTGCGTTGTTGCCTAGCAACCCCAGAAACGCCAAGCCCGTCACCGAGCAACCTGAGTTTAGCTCCCTTGGTCAGTTGTACAATGGCTGCTGGAAAATACAAGTGTTTTGTTGCTAACTTACTAGTCAGAAACCACTTACTGCATTCTTGTCGGTTGTGCAGGAGGCTCCACTTTTGCTTTTCCAAGACTTATGGTTGTATAATTTCAAATGTTTGCAGCTATTTTTACATGCCTGTGCAAGTGTTGAGTTGCCCTTAAAACGACTCATTCTGAAAAATGTAATGAACATGTTTTGTAGATTTATCCTAAACTGTTGAAGGAATCACAATAAAGTCGCCTTTCAGATAAAGAGCTACTGTGCTGATAAAATGAAGACTTGTGCTTTTTTCTCCTGAAGGTTTCAACTTACTGGTACAGACTCTGTCCAATCAGATTTCATCTGAAGAGCTATAATAGAAAAATTAATAAGATGGCATTCAAAATATTTAGAAGTTGTTTTTTCTGTAACAATTATGATTTGGTAGTTTTGCTCTCTCACTTCCCCTCAGCCTGGAGCGACATTCAGATGCCTAACATATGTCTTTTTTCCTCTGAACAGGGTTCCTCTCTGAAAATGTTTGAATTTTTAAACTTCTAGGCATCTGCTGGTTGGACAGATTATCTTTTTTTTTTTTCAATTCTTTTAAGTCGTCTCTTGCTGTTTCCTGACAGATTTGAATTACTGCGGCCGCCACCAGCCGTGCGTCAACGGAGGAACCTGCATGAACACCGAACCAAACCAGTACTACTGCGTCTGTCCGCAGGGCTACTCTGGAAAAAACTGCGAGATAGGCAAGTCGCTTTTTAAACAACTTTTAGTTTCAGTTTTGAAATTGTGCTCTATTTTTATGAAAAAATATAAATTTTTGACGGCTATTACATGATTAAACGTTCTTTATTTGATTCCTGCAGTGTTGTTTGAAGGTTTAGGTCTGGAATTGACTTTTTCTTTAATGTTTTGCTGCGATCAGCCGAGCACTCTTGCGTTTCCAACCCTTGCTCCAACGGTGGGACATGTCGTGACGTCGCTGCAGGATTCGAATGTCTGTGTCCGTCAGGCTGGAAGGGGCCGACCTGCGACAAAAGTCAGTCGTTTCACTGTTTTTTGGGGGTTTTTTTACTTTCTGCAATGCTCTGTAACTTTATCGTTTTATTTTTCTCATTTTCACTAACTGGCAGAGTTTTGATTTGTTCTTAGATTTGAATGAATGCGCGTCCAGTCCATGTTTTCACGGTGGGACATGCATCGACCTGGAGGATGGGTTTGAGTGCATGTGCCCCCCACAGTGGGAAGGGAAGACGTGTCAAATTGGTAAGTTGACCTCCAATAATAATTTTTACATTTTTAAAGCATTTCTACTTTTAGTTCTGCATGTTAATTGTGCTGAAAGGCCTTCAAAAGGCAACCAGGTGGTGGATAAGACGCTGTGTATGTGTCTGGAGTTTTAACACATTGCAAATGTTGCCATGCAATCATCTAAATATTCTTGTTTTTGTTTATTGTTTTTGGACAGCATGATCATGGGGTAAAAAGTAGCAGTGTTTGTGTTGAGTAGCGCCGTCATGACATGCCTGGATCATCCGTTCCTGTTGCATCATCTGTCATGATTTATGGGTTGAAATGTAAAAATTTGGTTTCTCATGAATTCACTTATGTCGAGATGGTTCAGAAGATAAAATGAGAAAATCAAGCAGCTGGTGTGATTTAGACACTGCTTACTGTCGCCATGTGCTTGCTGAGTATGACAGATGTCTGTCAGTAACTCGATTACAACGGAGAACGGTGCAAAACTTCCACCCATCATATATTTTTGGTTTCGTCATTGAAATCCAACACTTTTGGTTTATTTTTTTTGTAAGATTTTATGTTTTTGCAAAGTTTTTTTGTTTAGTTTCTGGTCCAAATATCTTGGCTCACTTATATAAGGGAGAACTAACTTTAAAGTAACTTTTTAGCAACATATAAGAGTTTGTTTTAAGTCAATAATTCCTTAATTTGATGAAGTTTTAGTTCAGTTGGCAGATTATTTCCCTTGTAAAACGGGAAAAATGTCAGTCAAATAATCTGCCAATGGAACTAGAACTGGGTTGCTAAGCGACGGGCCAGGCTTCGTTGGTGTTGCTAGGTAACAATAACTTTTTCATCAGGATTAAGGAATTTACTTAAAACAAGTAAGTTAGTTCTTAAAGTGTACCAAGATTTATACCAGAAACTAGACCAGAAATTATTGTTACGAATTAGGTTTTACAGAATTTAAAGGCCCCTAATACTGAGCTACAAACAATATTTAGAAAAAAAATGTTCATGTTCCAAAAATGTGTAAATATTTTAAAATTTAATGTGGAAAATGTAATCCCTGGGACACATTCAGTACCTGAAATGGGGATGTTGAAGACTCTTAAGTTTCTGGTTGCGGCCTTCGTCCGTCCGAAAAGCGGACGTGACCGGCGCCAAGCCAGGAAATGTATGACGACCAGTAAACAAGGTTGTTGTGCTTGTATGTGCGTCTGGAGGTGCAGGCAGGAAAGAGATCGCAAGTGTTGGGTCTCATCTTACAAGCTCTGGTCTTGGTTTACAGGCAGGTATAGGTCTCCTGTCTCAGCTGGAGCCTGTTGTGAGAGCAGTGTTGGGTTTCAGAGAGGACAGCCGTGTAGGTGTGTGTTGCAGGACATTGTGCCGCTGATGGCCTCCCCCATAGTCTCCATCTCTTCATGTCTGTACAACTATTTTTTTCCACTCGTTTATATTGCAGTAAAGACGTGATGTAGTAAAGTTAATCTGAACATGCAAAATGTTTAGACCAGAAACCTCACCAAGTTCAGCTCAAATGTCTTAAGTTAAGGTTTCCTTTCTTTTTTTTTTTAAACAAAATTGAGATTTTATGTAGGAATTTTAATTGTTCCAAAGTACGTTATGTTACTGTAACGTCACCAAATCTGAAGTCTGAAAGAAAAAAGTTAATAGGTGGACAATATTTTATAAAGTTCTGTTTGTCTGATGATGACATCAGCAAAATTTTATGAACATTTCCAAGTAAAAAAATAATGTAAAGGTTCCCAAAAATCTCAATTATTTTACAGCAGGTTTTGCATCTAAATTCCACAAAAACCTTCTGCCATTATTCCAGCAACATAGGTTTCAGATTGTGTAAGTTAAATGACCACAATTAATTTTTCTTCTTTTAGTAACAGAGAATGAATTCTCAAGGATAGACATATGCTATGAAGTATTTTTCTGGACTTGATGTCAAGATTTTCACAATCTGGACCTCAAGTGTGAAAATGTCCAGATTGCTTCTTAATTGACTAAGCCTTTATTTTATTACACAGGCCAGGCACAATTAATGGTCCAATCAAAGCACTGCATTCTGGTTCTTCTATTTTTTTCTATTTAATCTTGAACTCTTTTATCTACTTCCTCTCACTTTCTAAATTTCCTTCAATTGATGGACTCCGTCTGCCTTCACAGATGCAAATGAATGTGCAGAACATCCCTGTGTGAACGCTAACTATTGCAAAAATCTCATTGGTGGATATCACTGCAACTGTTTCCGGGGATGGTCGGGCCAGAACTGTGACATCAGTCAGTATTTCTTTACCTCAACTCGCCGTCACTCGTATGGTGACTTTGCTTTTTTTCCCAATAACGACACCTGCTGAACTTTGGCTCCTTCTTTTTCCCAATGTGGGTGTAGCTTAGCTTCACTTTCACACATGTGGTAACCCGTTTGAGTCTCCCTTTTGCAAACTGAACCTGCATGCTGCCTTACTGTCCCAGATCTACACTGAAGACACTGGCTTGACTTCAGATGTTCCTATTTCCAGCCTTCAACGCTCTCCGCACTACAAATTTAACCTAACGATGAATGAATAAATAATTTAATGCTTTCAATCTGTAAACTTTGTCCTCTTGGATCTCTGCAGACATGAGCGGCTGCCAAGGTCGATGTCAGAATGGAGGAACCTGTAAGGTATGGCTGTTTGTTTTATTAATTTGCAGAGATTTGTTTGAGGCTTTGGCTTATTTTTATTTACTTTTTGTTTTTAGAAGGGACAGCGGGGCTACCACTGCCAATGTCCTCCTGATTTTGTCGGCAGTCACTGTGAAATCCAGAGGAATAAATGTGAGAGCGGGCCATGCCAGAACGGCGGCAGGTGCCACGTGGTTTTGGACGGCTTCGTGTGCGAATGTCCACTGGAGTTCGGTGGCCAGCGGTGTGAGGTGAGACCAACCAGAAACTTTGATTTGTCCAGGTTCTGCTTCCAGGTTGCTAGACTTTCTTGCAGTTGTTTAAACTGGTTTTGTGGTTTAGTTTTCCTTTGTATCCTGGCTGCTTTTTCACTCATTTTGGGTCCAGTTTTTACCTATTTTCTGGTGTCAGGTTCCAGTAAAGTGACCTTATGAAAGGTAATGCAACTATTGAAAACCACCTTAAAAGTCTTCAAGAAACCAGAATGAAAAGATGGTTGTGAAAATTGAATTACATTGTTTTCCTTTTTAAGTAATGTCTCTCAAAGCACATTTGGTTAATCTTATGCGACATTATCCAGGCTCCCATCAGTTTTTTTATGCGCATTTTCAATTATCGCATTAGAAATGGCAACGTTTTAAACAATTTCCTCAGTTTTGCAACAATATCTACGTTCACTGGAGGTCACAATACCAAAACAAAGTGAACACATCTTTACTAGCGATGCACTGATTACCAATCTGTAAAAAGCCAGTTTGTTTTTGTCAGAAATGTTGCCAAATGTAGCAAGTACATTGTTGGGTTGACTGTAAACGTGCAGACATGACCTGGTAGGCCGGTCAGCCTGTCGGACTTTCCAGACGAGGTCAGTGTTTGGTTCTTTACAGTAAATTAGCAGAAAAATCCCACTTACCAAACCGCATCAAGTGTGAAAATGTCCAGATTGCTTCTTAATTGACTAAGCCTTTATTTTATTACACAGGCCATGCACAATTAATGGTCCAATCAAATCACTGCATTCTGGTTCTTCCATTTCTTTTCTCTTTAATCTTGAACTCTTGTATCCACTTCCTCTCCAACCGTTTTGGGAGGTTGGAGAGGAGTCACGTGTTCACCAACCTCCCAAAAATGAGATCAGTGCTGATAAATTGGTGCACCCTTCATCCTTACTGCCCTAATCTGTCGCTACCTTTTCACAGGGCAGTTATTGTGGTAAATAAAAGTGAAAGTCGATGCTACTTGGGTGTCTTTATGTCCTTGTTCAGCGTTTTGCATTTGATTCATTACACCTGGTGTCACATTGCCCTTTGATGAGTCGTCACACAATGGAGAAAACCGTGAAACCGCTTCAGCATTTAACAGTAATCTAACCCAACATGCTGTGATCTTCATGGTTGTGGAACGTAATCCACCCCAGCTCTGCAAGCCAACCCCTCTTTTTTCCTACTTGTGATCTCTCCGTTCGGTTCCTCCCGACGCCTTTCAAACACGCTCTGAATCAGTGAGGAAACCGACACTTTGCTGTATCTGTGGGTCCCTGAATGGAGGACATTGCTGGTCTGAGGCCAACCCGGATTTAGCATCTCTACTATAAATGTGAGCCTCCCTGAATGAGGAGATGCTGGAGTTGTGCCCGGGATGCCTGCTACGGCATGATGTACATTCCTGCCCTGTCGTGCCAAAACTACGATGCCCCACAGCATCATATTTCCCTGATTAGTATCTCGTGTCAGGTCATTAGAAATTTGATTGTGTAACAGTTTTTGCCCAAGCCTGGTCGGATCCAGGTGGAAAAAAAACAAACTGACTCATTAGACCCTGAAGAATCATGAAGAATCACCTTGTATTTTGGTTTCATTTTCAATCTGGATCAATCACGGTGCCTAACTTCGCAAGCTGGAAATGTTTAAGAAAATTATGTATATATATATATATAAATAAATGTATTTATTTTTTTCAGGTTTTCATATTCAGGGAGGCCTAGAAGGAACCATTTTGTTTCAAATGTTAGTTTGAAAGCTTGGAAACTCGGTTGTAGAGGCGTTTTTTTAAAAAATGTAAAGTTGACTGGGAATTTAATATACAGTGCTGTCAATCGATTAAAAATTTTAATCAGAGTAATCACACAAACTAGTTGTGGTTGTTGCAGGAATGATGCCCTGGGCAAGCCCCTCCTTCTGCTGAACTCCAACCAATTAAAAGACAAGCAATTATAGTGTCTTTTGGGGGAAAATGTAATCAAAGTTTTCCCTTTGATTAAGTTTTCAAAGGGAAACTTAATCCACTACACATGCATACAAGTAGCACCTACCTTGTTCAGGGGATAACTGACACATTATTTTCCGGTTCTTCTGTGCCCCATCCCTCTCTGACACCCTGGGCAACTGTCCATATCAAAAACCATCACTGTTGATGCCCTTAACGCTTAAGAGTCTTAAACGTTTTCAAAATGCTTAAGAAAATATTTTATTGCTCAAACCAAACATGTTTGAAGATTCTAAGCTTTTCTTTTTTTATTCGTTAATTTAGAAATGTCAGATATTTATGTTTTGTTGCCGTCATCGCGATCGCATCCCATGCTTTGGTTTCTCTTTGAGTGGTGGAAAACTTTTACCTTTCGCCATCATTGTGCCGATCCCATAACCAGCTGCTGTGAACACGCCGAAATATTACCAAGTATCTTTAGTCTAGTTTCTAGTGCAAATATGTTGGAATAAGACAAGTAACTTTTCAGCAAAATATCAGAGCTTGTTTTAAGTCAGTAATTCCTTTTTATATTGATAAAAAGTTCTAGTTCCACTGATGCCGTTACCTAGCAACGCTGGCCAAGCCCAGCCTGTTGCCCAGCAGCCAGTTTTTGTTCCACTGGCAGATTTCACTTATAGCAGGGCAAAAGTGGGTTTTTTTTTTTTTTTATAACAAGAAATTTTTCCCCATTTTAATCTGCAGTTGGAACTAGAACTGGGTTGCTAGGTGACAGGCTTGACCGGCGTTGCTAGGTAACGGCACCATTGGAACTAGAATTTTTTTCATGAATATTGAGGAATTATTCACTTAAAACAAGCTCCTGTATCATTCTGAAAAGTTGCTAAATAAGTTTTTAATCTTATGTAAAGTTTACCAAGATATTATCAGTTGAAACTGGACCAAATTTATTGCTAACATTTTGTCTTTTTGCAGTGTAAGAAAATAGGTAATTTGACTAATCTGTGTTATTTAATATTAATGGGTTAAAAACTATGGTGGCTGCTGTTGATCTGGAAAGATTAAGGAAACTTAAAGTTTCTACAAATCAAATTAGGCTTTTGGACTGATTGAGCCCATGAAACCAGCTGCAGACATATTTGTCATAAAATGTGATTTCTACATTTTTGGGAGGGGGCGGCCTGACAGTTTCGGTAAAATAAACCACAAATTTGACCACCAAGATGCCCTGCTAATCTCTGCTTCACCACCTTAAATGGTAGCGAGATCCAGTCCAAAGTTTATGCACAGTAGGCTCCTGTTTACACGAACGAAGAGATTTTTCTCTCTGAACTCCCCATTTTTTTAAATAATGTTAGTCGCGTTGGCCTCTCGCCCGGATGATTTATCTCTATTATTGCTCAGTGTGATGAACCTCAGTTGGTATTTACTCTCATTGTAGATAATCTTTTTCTCTGCCTGCTCAGTTTCTCGCACTCAGCTGGGATTTTGTCTCAGAATAATCTTGTAAGATTAGGGACCCAAACGCCTGGATTCCCTTGATGAGCTTAGTGAAAGTTTTTTGAGGCTTAATTCGTTTGCTTACCTTTGTTTTGTTCAGAACAACAGCGCTGGCTTGAGTCCACTAAGCTGCTCATCTGAACATACTTAAGCTCTTCTTTCTCTGCTGCCTCTTTGGTTTCTCTTGCTTCTCTGTCTTAATGGTTTTTTTATGTGAAATGTTAGTTTCATAATGTTATTCCAGAAGCTTAATGCCATCTTGTTTCAAAGCTAGCTTAATGTTTTTGAAAGATTCAACAATGTTAAAATATTACATAAAAACTCAATTTTCCAACAAGTGTACTCATTGGTGTCGCATCAACTTTACATATTGACCAATTTTTATCGTTACTTTTCTGATGAATTGAAAATTTTTTAGTTTACTGTGAGACTTTCAGTTTTGATGTGGATTTAGTGCAGTAAAAACAAAATACAAATACTTTTATATCCAATTTTCAATTAAAATATACTTTTTTTTTTTATTTATTTATTTTTTTATCAATTTGAGTTGTAACTCCAGGCAAAAACTATTAATGAACTAATTTTATTTCCAATATTATGTCTAGATTGTGTTTAATGAATAAACCATCAGAATTTATTTTTGAGATTCATTTTTGTTTTGATGCAAAGAGTCAAACTGTAATTGGTTTGTGTAAAAATGTGGCTGTACATTGCTTGCTGATTTTTTTTAAATATTCAGGTTGTTTTAATGTAATTTAACAGAACTTGTCTCTTCTCACTTCCCGCAGATCTCCCACTGGCCTCCCTCTGATGCCTGCGATTCAAACCCCTGTGAAAACGGCGCCACCTGCCACAGCATGGACCAAGACTTCTACTGCGCTTGTCCTGAAGGCTACGAAGGAAAAACCTGCGAACGTCTGAAGGAGCGCTGCCAAACCGCCACATGTCAAGGTGCCTCAGCAACTAACAATAATCTTTTTTTTTTTTTTTTTTTAAAGGTGATTTATTACATTTTGGACATTTCTGTACTTCCATTTGTATGGGGGAATTTTGCTGCCATAAGTCGAGAGCTCACATTTTCAGTCTGAAAGCAGGACTTCATGCGTTTTGTTCTAAAATCTTTAATACTTGTGCTCAGAAACATCTCCTCTCTTTCAAATATTCACTGTGCTCTCTCAAACTTTCTCCTCTCGCTCAAAACTTCTCTCTGCTTGCTTGTAAATTATTTTCTGCTCTTTGAAATGTTCACTGCGCTTTCTCCGACCTTTCACCTCACACTTTTCTGCTCTCTCTCTTGAAACAAAAAGTGCAGTCGCCTGGCAACCGCCTCAGCCAATAGAAAGGAAGTGTTTTGAAATCCTGCATTGACTGAAAATGTGTGCTCTCTACTTCTGGCTGTAACTTATTGCTTTGTTGTATTAAGTTAATGTTTTTTGGTGTCTGGAAAATGAGCTGTTCTGAAAACCTTTCGAATGTTACCTCGGATCCTCTGCTGGTTACCTAGTAACCACCATGTTTAGTTTAACCGCAGTCCAATGGCTGCTGGAAAAGACAAACGTTTGTTGTTGACTTACCATTCTTACCAACATAAATGTTGAGCAGCTTATTTGGATTTAAAGTGGGGGAAAAAAGCTAAAAATAGGCAGAATTGAGCCTCAATATCTAAGAATTATTTTATGCCAAACATATAATGAACATGTTTTGAAAAGCCCATTGGTGTATCCTTTTTGTATAAGAAATAGACTTCTCCTAACCTTTTCAGTGAAGTACAATAGGTCACCATTAGTATATACTTTTCCTCTGTTCCAGTTATTGACAGCTGCGTCGTTGCCGTACCCACCGACGACTCGGGAGGAGTGCAGCACGTTTCGTCCAACGTGTGCGGCCCACGCGGACGATGCATCAGCCAGCCAACCGGCAACTTCAGCTGCATCTGTGATCCAGGTTTCAGCGGCATCTACTGTCATGAAAGTACGTACAGAATCATCTCGGTCAGCTAATATACTTTCGAGGATGTGAGAAGATTCGCTAAACGGAAACTTTGTCTCAGATGTCAACGACTGCGTCAGCAGCCCGTGTAAGAACGGCGGGACCTGCATCGACGGACTGAACTCCTTCCAGTGCTTCTGTCCGGACGGCTGGGAGGGTCAACTCTGTGACCTCAGTGAGTTCGTCTTCTGTTTGGAAAATCTCCCCAGCACACCTGGAGTGGAGCTCCTAGCGCTTAATCTCTCTGTATGGGTTGGAGTTAGTTTGGGTGTTGCTGAATGGAAGGATGAGTCACATTTTTTCCTTCCTCAGACGTCAACGAGTGCAGACACAACCCGTGCAAAAATGGCGGACGCTGCGTTGACTTGGTGAATGACTTCTACTGCGAATGCGCCGACGACTGGAAGGGCAAGACCTGCCACTCCCGTGAGTCGGATTCCAACAGCAGACCAGAGGATTGGTCAGGAGTTTGTGGGTTAACCAATCAGCAGCTGAAACCTTAACGGGATAATTTGGTCACTTTGGGTCTTTTCAGCATCATAAATGTTCTCATAGAGCCGGTTGTGGCAGAATATATTGATAAATCAAATTAATACGCTGTTAAATTATCAATAAGTCACTGCTTTTCCATTCAATGAGTGTTTCTTAAAGTTAAATAATATTGAACATCTATTCAGATTGATGTAATTTGGAAGTATGCAGGTAAAAATGACTTTGATTTGATTGGTAAAATATTTAGTCTACTACAGAGGATGACAACTTTTACAATCCATAGAGCCAAAAATAAAAAACGGAGCATAAATACTTTTTCTTCTGTTGGATCTGAATATTTGTGGACAACTACACGTGTAAAAAAAATAAAAAATAATGTTTCCCACTTAATGACAAAAAAATGTATCTAAAAATATTTTTAACACTTTTGAAGTAATTATTTGGTGGAAATTTTATGCAATTTTTCCTTGAAAAACTGCTACACCTGCATTTATTACATCAAAACAAAAAGCATTTTCAAGTAATATATTGATTATGGAATAATAATGCACTTAATCAAATTAATAAACTTTAATTTTGCAAATAATACTCCAGAATGGGAACCGGAGGACATTTGAAATATCCAAAATAAAACTGATTATGGAGTCTCTAAACACAAAAATATACACATCAGAATGGAAATTACCATACTTAATTGATTTAAGCGTGATAAATAAATTATCACACTTAACTGATTTATGATGATCAATTAATTGATAATTACTGTAATTTTTTTGTTTTGTGATCAGGTGAGAGTCAATGCGATGAAACCACCTGCAGTAACGGCGGCACCTGCTACGACCACGGCGACGCTTTCCGCTGCTCCTGCCCGCCTGGCTGGGGAGGAAACACGTGCAACACGGGTGACGCATTAAAAGCAACAATTATTTTCCCCTGAAGTTAATCTAACTAATCATCTTTCTTCAATGCATTTCTGCTCCAGCTACTTTGAGATAAGACGTCCCATGTAATTGGTAGCGCCACAGTTTTCATGCTTTTTTTAATTAATGGAGTCCTCTCATGCTTTTTCCTGCCAGTTTCTAAAGGTTCTCTGGTTTCCAGTGAAATCTGTTGATGCTTGCATGCATCTCTGTAATTTTCCCTCCCTCCTCCCACTTTCTGCAGCCAAAAACAGCACTTGTGCCTCGAGTCCTTGTTCCAACGGTGGGACGTGCGTGGGAGGAGGAGACGCATTCTCCTGTATCTGCAAAGAGGGCTGGGAAGGCCCCACCTGCGGACAAAGTTAGTGCCTCTGCAAAACGTTTAATGTTCGCAGGAAATGCACCAAAGTTTAGTGCTTTTCCCAGAGGGGAGACGATTATCTGCAGAATAGATTAGAGAAGCAGCAATCGGATGTTTTGCAGCCAAATTGTAGCTCAAAGACATCGGAGAACATAAAATCACAAGAAATTCATCTTTTATTTATTGTACGGGATTTTAAAAGAAAATCATATGCAATCCGTCAAAATGTGTTGCTCATTTCAGCAACATTGCAGTTCAAAGTTTTGTACATTATGAAAAAAACACATCAAGTAGTTGATAGTTGCAACGGAAGAAGCGTTTTGTCAAATGCCATAATTAAAATAAGTTTTTGTTGATGCTGACGAACAGTTTTTGTAATTTTTCTAAGGTGGCAAGTTAGTATTTTAAATAGAAAATGAACAAAGCAAAGATTTTTTTCTTTTAGTAGTTTATTTATTATTATAATTTAATAGAAAGTCGTGTCTCCAACATCCAGTGACTTTTTAGTCAGAAACTCACCTGAAACACAGCGAAGGCTTTAACAGGAATGATCATTTTTGTTGCAGGAAATGAACTAAAAATGTTTTATAGACCAAAAAAGGAGAAAATAATTGGTCCATAAAGTTAAATAAATCCAAATATTTAATGTGTCGTGTTTTGGTGAAGAATTTTACTTTTTTAATTTTGTAGTTCAATCAATAAATTGAGTTTGCTCCAGAAGCTGAATGAAGGAACTCAGTATTGCAGCCGTTTTGCAGTTTTCTGGAAGTTGGTTCTAGATTTGTGGTGCTTAGAAGCTGAATGCTGCGTCTCCCGGTTTGGTTCTGGACATGCAGAACCAGAAGAGCCGAGAGATCTTGAAAGCTTTCAAGTATTTTGGTGCTAATCAGTGATTCATAAGTCTTCTCTCTGAGCCACAGAGAGGCAGGAGTGATGTGCTCCATCTTCCTGGTTTCAGTCAGAACGCCAGTAGCAGCATTTGGTCAGATTGTTTTTTTTTTCAGGTAGACGATGGTTAATGCAACTGGTGATGAAATTAGTCCTGTAGTCCAGGAAATACTCTTCAGGTGATAAAAGGCTGGCTTTGTAACAACCTTTATGTGACTCTGAAGGTTCCCCCTACAATAGGAAACGTTCTCCAAACTACCTTAACAATATTTTCTTTCTCCTTCAACAGACATAGACGACTGCAACCCTCATCCATGGTACGTAACGCTCACCGTCTCTCCATCTTCTCCACACTGTTTTGGGCCTTTAAAGGCCAGAGCAACCTGGCTCTAAATCGACCCTAAAGGGGGAGGTGTGCTCCGGTGCTGAATAGGACAGTGAGAGGTGGGAGTTTTGTGGGGAGGACAAGAGTCCCGCCGACCCTGTGGTGAATGCAGGTGGGGTTGGGGGTCGAGTCGTAGGGTCCATTCTTCCCATGCGACCTGGGGGGGAGCTCAGCTTTGAGGAGGAATGGAAGGAAGCCATGATGAGAGGATGGGAGGGGGGAGCGCTGGACACGCCTATTAGCATCTGAAAGGTGAAGGCTTGTATTGATGAGCTGAATTGGGCTTTGTGACCTGCACCCCACACACACCCACACACACACACACACACACACACACACACACACACACACACACACACACACACACACACACACACACACACACACGATGGTCTCTGCTGCAGCTGGAAAGGATGTCCAGCCTCGTCTAATCAACTTTCTTTTTTTTTTCTTGCAGTTATAACGGTGGGATTTGTGTGGATGGAGTCAACTGGTTCCGCTGCGAGTGCGCTCCTGGGTTTGCTGGACCGGACTGCAGAATAAGTGAGTCAAATACTAAAAAAAAAAACAAACTCCAGAAAAGTCTATATCCAAGACAGAGGTGGGCGATACGGGCTTCATTACGATACTTTGTGTTACTATTCAAGCCTGTTGCAATAAATTTTAAATTCTCCCAGAAGTTATTGCGGTAAACGATAATATTGTTTAAGACAATTTTCAAGTAATAAAACATTCTCAAAGATCAATAAACTCTAATGAACATTTAAAACTGGAAGATATTTTAAATATTCAAAATAAAGAAACGTCAAACAAAATGAAATATAAAGTCTCTGAACAAAATTGTCGTCCAGTTTTTGGTAGAAACAGAGAAAATAAAAAATTCATTTTAATTTATCATGCGATTAATTGATTTATTGCTTATTGCATCAGTCCCAATACAATTATTATAACGATAAAAGTGACAGTAAAAACTACTGGGTATTCTTTAGTATGATTGTGACTGTGTGTCACAGCAATTACAGTCCCACAAACACAAAAACTGCTTGAAAAACATTCCCATTTGTAATGAGAGTCGTGATTTATCACCAAGCTGCTCATGGAAACTTTATTTTTAAATTATTTATTGGCATTTATTTATTCCTTTATTGAACAAACAGTGGAAAAAAATAGTGAAACCTGATAAAAAGGGGGTTTTGAATAAAATTAATTTGAATTTACAGTGATGACAATAAATTTAAAATATTTTCACGATGGATAATAAAAGACAATAAATTCCCATAATCCTGATATATTCCTTATATCGAGATGTATTGAAGAAAGAGGTAAAGCTCAAAATGAAACTGACACAATGACAGCTAAAAGCAAGCCCTCTACCCTTTTTCTTGCTTCTTTGACATCTCCGGGGTCAGAGGTCATACCTCCTCCATACTCACACAGTCAGACTTTCACACACAGAAGACAAATTACCCAGTGACCCTGAAACTCTTCTTCTGTTCCTTTGTTTGGACCGGATAGCGTTCACTTTTGTTGTCTTGCTTGAATATGAGAATTCCCGTCCATGTTGAGTTTACGGACCAAAAAAAGAAAAAGTTTCTGACGGTTTCAAGAAACCCAGAAGTTGAGATCTTTTTGGTATTTTATGCTTTGCGGCATTAATTTTCCAAACTTTGGTTGCTCATCTTTTAAACTTGTATTAAACATTATGTTTTTCATAAATTTAAAAGACCTGTAGAAAAAAACCAAAAATTTAGCACTACAAACTTTTACTCAAGTAAAAGTAAAAAAGTATTTGGTAAAAAGCTCTTCTCAAGTCGTTCAATGTTTAAAAATTGCATCATTAAATGGACCAAAATACAGAGTAGGGTGGAATTGTTGGTATTTTCAGGAGTGAAGTGATAATAATTCATATAAATAACCAAACAAATGACAAAATCAGGCAAAAGAAAAAATTTTCCAAATCAGTTTTTTTCTATAAAAAACTTTAGCAGAAACTACAGGTCTGGTGAATTTTTGGTTAAAACATGTTTGTTGTTCATTCTGTGGGAAGAAAATTCAGAAATTTTACTCAAAACATTTCTGGATTAAAGTAGAAGATACTTCATAATAAAATGACTCGAGTAGAAATGGAAAGTAGTATGCAGAAAAAAACAATCCTAAAAATAATTTTTTTCAAAAAAGTTGCATTGAGTAAATGTAAGTAGTTACTGTCCAACTCTGCTCCCAAACCAAAAGTCATCCAAAAAATTTTTTACTTAAATCTCCTAGTTATGACTGGCTTTATTCTTCCCTGTGTATTAAATCCTACTAAGTTTTACACTGATCTCGTGCATTATTTTTGGCACTGTTGTTTCTCCGTACAGACATAAACGAGTGCCAGTCCTCTCCCTGTGCCTACGGAGCCACCTGTGTGGATGACATCAATGGCTTCCGGTGCATTTGTCCTCTTGGTAGATCAGGAGCCAGATGCCAAGAATGTAATTTTATTTTCAGTATTCCTGTTATCACGGCCATTAATTTGCTCAATAATTACTCCAAATATCCAATTACTGGAGCTGAGCTTGACCTTCTGTGTTTTTGTAGTCATAGGCATTGGAAGGACTTGTCACTATGCTGGTCTGCAGTTTCCTCATGGCAGCCATTGGGAGGAAGAGTGCAACAGCTGTCACTGCATCAACGGCAAAGTCCTCTGCACAAAGGTACGTAGAGCCTTTTACACACCAACGTCTTCTCAGGTCAGTTTTATTAAGCAGCACTTCCTTAAAAAGTCTTAAATTCTTAAACGTTGGTTCCAGTTGCTATGGCTTGAGTTCTAGTACAATATGAAGCTAAATGTTGGTTCTCCATGTTTGATTTTTGTTCTGGGTTGTTCAGTAGATGGTGCTTTCTAAGTTCTAGATTTGTAAACAAATAGGAGTTTCTCCAGATATTAAAGGTATAAAACAAAATGTTGATCTAAAGTAATAAGTGCTCCACAGTTTATAAAAAGTAATAAACTGAACAGTATTGCATGTTTAGTTTATTGTAGAGTTTGGATAACAATCGGCGTAAATATATGGTCAATGGAAACGAGGCGACTGCTGCTCTTTACATTCTGGTATCGTCCAGAAAAAAATCTAATCTAAACAAAATGGCAAAATGACCTCAGGAAGTGAAATGATCTGTCAAAAACAAAGTTGTTTTCCACATTTTGACTTCTTGACGCCAGGTGCTGTGTGGTCGCCGTCCCTGCCGGCTCAGTCCGTCAGACCCAGAGTCGGGACAGAAGTCCTGCCCAGCTGGACAGGAGTGTCTGGAGCACAACTACTACACCTGCTTCTCTCACCCCTGCGATCAGTGGGGGGTTTGTTCAATGGCTGGACCCCGGCCTCCCCAAGCAACCACCAAGTGCCAGCCAAACAGCGGCCATTTGGACAACAGCTGTGGCCGCATAACTCTTGTTTTCAACAGAGACAAAGTGCCGCCTGTGAGTCATCGCGCTCCTACAGTTTTGTCTTTTCTCCTGTCGCAGCCTGTGGTTGAGATTTCTCCTGAAATTCGTGCTGATGAGTCTCTGTGTTTGTTTGCAGGGGATCACAGTGGAGAATATTTGCTTTGAGCTGAGGTATCTTCGAGACACCAGGAGTTTGGCAAAAGACCACGCCCTTCTTCTTTTGTGCGACCTCTCGCATTCAAATCCAGATGCTATAGAGGTGGCCATTGTAAGTAAACGACCCAAATAATACGCATTAAATATACATTATCTAGGCTCATGAGAGATGCAACTTTACTTTTTTCAGTCTCATGTTGGATTAGCAAAGTATCTGGAGCTTGGATCACTGCAAAAACAGAAAATCTTACCAAGTCTTTGATCTTTTTGAAAATAAAGTAAAACTAATTTACAAGCAACTTTTTAGCAAGAAATATGACCTTGTTTTTTGTCAATAATTAATATTGATGGAAAAATACTAGTTCCATTGGCAGATTATTTCACTTATAACATTGGAAATATGTATTGTCAGTTAGAAGTCTGAGAAAAAAATGTCTGACTTGTGAGAGAGACCAAAGCATAAACTTTGAAAAAACAAAAAGTTCTACTTCAGTGCTTGTTTTGTAGTTTTTGGCAAATGCCTACATAAAAGGGGCTACATAAGGAAACTAGCATTTTGCTAAATTTGATATATTTGACATTTTACTTTCATTAATGTACATTATTTCATTTAAATATATTTAGAGCTGCATGTATGCAGCTCTAAATACTCTACAGTATTAACTATTATGTTGAGCTAAAAGTACAGTGGTCCTGAAACAGAACCATGAGGTATTCCACTATTTATTTCACTTCTTGGCAGGTTAAAGGTACCAGAGTTAAGGGTAGATTCTTTCCCTCCCCTTTGAGTAATTGCACTTGGCCTGGTGGTTGTTTGAAACAACCACCAGGTTGTTTAAAACCTGGTGGTTTTGCATATTGCATATTCTGCAATATGCGAACTTGTTTGTTTGGGCCGAGACTGCAGGTGTTTTTTTTTTGCGTAAAGAAGTTTTGCACGCAGCTGTTTTTTTTGGGTTTTTTTCTCTCTTGTTTCTGAGTTTTCTTGTTTTCTGTTTTGGCTCCAAGTCTTTTCAGCCAGAAAACCTGCCAGACCACAGTCTGATCCAGGAGGCTGCCAGTGCCATTGTGGGCACCTTATCCAAGAGGCACAACAGCACCGTAATGCTGGCAGTCATAGAGGTGAAGGTGGAAACGCAGCTCATGCCTCCGTCAGTGGGTGAGTATCGATGAACAGAACCACAACGGTTGGGAATGGGAGAGGTTTCAAACCACAGCGGCAAAAAAAGTTCGGTTTTTTTTTGTTTGTTTGTTTTTTCCCTCAAAATTCAATTTTTACTTATTTTGTCAGCTGTTGTTTTTTACTTTTAGAATTTTAAGGAAAAGAAAAATCTTCAGATTTTGAACTGTTTTTCTCTGAGAATTCGGACGCTTCGTCAAAATTTAGATCTTACTTTTAGAATTCTAAGAAAAAAAAAATCTAAATTCTGCTTTTTCCCTCTTCAGATTTTGGACTGTTTTTCTCTCAGAATTCCAACGTTTCGTCAGAGAATTCCGGCTTTTTTCCTCAGATTTTTTCCTAATCCTCGTTCGTAGCTAAAGGTCGTGATCAGTTGCTAACGTTTTGCATTTCCTCTCTCGTGCCCCACAGACTACCTGGTGCCTTTTCTGTGCGTCCTCTTCTGCCTGCTCTGCCTCTTCAGCATCATCGTCTGCGTGTGGTGGACGCGGAAACGGAGAAAAGAGCGCGAGAGGGCGGGGCAGTCGGCTCCTGACGGCAGCGTAAACAACCAGTGGGAGCCGCTGCGTCTCGTCGTGGGACGCCAGCCGCAGCAACAGCTGAAGGAGAACAACAGGGAGACTGAGCAGGAGCGCAAAAAGCTGATGGGCCCCTCCTGCCGGACGTGTGAGGATGAGGAGGAGGAGACGGAGGGCGAGTTGGACGAGGAGTGCGACGGCGCGGAGGCGGGGAAGGAACTCGTTTATAGGTACTCTAAAGCTGCAGTGCAGTCCGTTGGGGGGGTGATCTGCACCCTGCACAGCTCCAGTTCGCCTCTCAAAGCCCCCCACCGGACCCACGGCTACAGCGCTAAAGACAACCGCTGGAAAAATGTCAGCGCCGTCTTGACTGGTCAGAAAGAGCTCAAAGATCATTGTGTGTAAGAAAACGTAAAGAAAGGACGATGCAGAAGCAAGAGAGGCTGCAAGGCAGCTACTGTTCTACCACGTTTGGGACTTCTTTCGAAAACAAATCGAGGCTTTGCTTTTAAGAAGCCGTTCTTTGTTTTTTTGGGGGGTTTTTTTTGGTTGTCACTGTCGCTGAGGAAGATTTCTTATTTTTTCTTGCCCCTCGTTCAGGAGGCATGAGCGCAGTGAGCGTCTTATTTTTGCTTCTCTTGTTACTTTTCGTTGCGTACAGGAGAAGGCACTGAAATGTAATATATATGATTTCAGGAGGCGACAGAAGCTCCCTGCTTATTTTTTTCAGTTCAGTTATGGAATCCTGCTATTTAAGTAACATTTGAATTATTAAAAAGAAAAAAGCTGTAAAAAGATTGTTTACAGACTGTTATGATTTCTGTTAAAATGTCAGTGGGCTCTAAGGATTTGGATGAAAATGGACAGTTTTCTCCGTCACCTTCCAGCTTTGCCCACCGATCCACCTGCGGCTTCATGCCTTACCAAAACATTGGCCTGGAGGGAGGAAGAAGGGACAGAAACCCCAGTGCCTACTACGTGGCCTTCCATGTTTCTTTGTTTTCTCCTTTGTCTCGGCTGAAAGCTGTGTTTGTAATATTTTGCAGTATTTGAGTTGGTAGCAAGTGCCTTTTCTACGAGCCGCCGTGGCTCCGAGTCGTGCTGCCCAGTTTGACCTCCTTTCTCTCTGTACATTTACGGAGTTCAATTTCACAGCAACGCCATTCAAGGTATTTGATCAAAGCAGAAATGACTACGCTGTACATACATGTAAATACTTAAAAGGAGTCGCTGTGTATATTTGAAATAAGTAAGTTAAAAACAAGTCACACATTTTTATTATTATTGTTAATATTATTTTTATTTTTTTTTTTACAATGTCATTTCTTTTATTTATGTCGGTTGATATAAGCAGGTTTTCTATCGGTTATTACCCAGAGTCCCACAGTTAAGAACCTTTACACAGAGGTACCACCTATGGAGGATCTTCTGACGGGTTTGGAGATGGTTTGGCGTCGCTTCTTTAAATTATAAAATAGAATAACTTTCCTCGCGGTTTGGAAATGATCACTGCCATTACGCAAAGCAGTTGAGCACAATCTTTAATATTTCTCGTTTTTAAACAACGTAAAGCATTTAAAACAACATGGTAGCCTTAAAGTTTCCAAACCATTTCTAAACCCATTGGGAATCCTTTTATTTCAGGTGCCTTAATGTAATAATTTATTACATTTCTTATTTGTGTTCATCTTTTTTTGTTTTTTATTTCCACATGTTAAGGAACGTAACTGTCTCAAACATAGTGTGGCGTATCATGGCGTGTTTTTATTCACCAGAATAAAAAACACTCCCATTTATCTCACTGGCTTGTGTATCATGGTGATTCCTAGAATTAAACAGTTTGGAGAAAATAAAAAAATCCATTACAGCAGTTCTGAATGTGGGTCAAATGTGGATCTCATGCATTGGCTTCATGTTTTGGTTCAAAGGCTTTAATGAAGGGAACAAAGTTTGCAGATGCAGGAATATATATTTTTTTGTTTTTTATTCAGTTGCTAGTTCAGTTTCAAAAGGCAACATTTTACCCCCCTTTTTTGTTGTTTTGGTTGTCGAACCATGTCACTGTTTCAAAACGCCATTGTATTTCTGTAAATGGGACACAGCAAAAATAAAGAATTGAAGATGCATCTCTGTTGAATATGCATACTGTACACACTTGTTCAAGGGACACCAGTTAATTTTGTATAAAGTAAAAAAGTTTTCATTCTTTCCGTGGAGTTTTCTTTGCTTTAAATAAGCATCACTTTTTATTTAGAGAATTTCATCCAGTGAAAGAGATTCAGTCATAAAAAAAAAAATTATCAGGAAACCAAAGTTAAATGCAAAAAAGCAAAATCTTACCAAATATTTTTGGTCTAGTTTCTAGAGCAAATATCAGTGCAAAAGTAACTTGCAAGTAAATTCCCAATAAGATATAGGAGCCATTTTTAAGTCAATAACTACTTAATAATGACGAGAAAATTGCTCCCATTGTTAGATCACTTCACTTGTAACGAGACATTTTAACCCTGTTATAAGTTAATAATCTGCAAGTGGAACTAGTACTTTTTTTAATATTAAGTAATTAATTCCTTAAAATAAACTGAAAGTTACCTTTGAGTTAGTTTTCTCTTTTCAAATGTTGCTCTGTTAAACCAAAAATACTTGGTAGGATTGTTTTCAGTTTAAAGAAACAAAAGCCGTTAGTATATACCATAAAAGTTTTAGCTTGACTTTTTTGCTATTTACAAAGTGAGCATCTTGTGCGGTGGCCCTGTATAACCTGCCTGAGTCTCAATGTATTTCAGACTCAGGCCGAGGGGGATCTGCATCGATCAATCGATCCCATAACCTCACCCACATCCTGCCATCGCGCTCTCTCCCACTGCACCAATGGAAACGGCTCTCCTTCTCTGGGCTGATCCATTCTCCACCAATGGGAGGCTGGCGTGATCCTCTCCGACGGGGTGTTGGTGTGGTGCGACGCTTTACCTCCTGGAGTCCCCTGGGGGCCCCGGGCCGCTGCTAATGGGACCTTCCCTTGTCGGAAAGGCCGGATCGAGTTACACAGCTTTGTGGAAGAGGTTGTGTCATCATTCATGGGGGGGAAGGGAGCTGATGATGTTTGCGGATATGAAGATCAGCACTATCAGATCCTGTAAACGGGGTCCGGTTTATATTTTCCCACCTTATTATTCGTGTCTGTTTTTACAGATGTTAACCACCATTTCATCACTCTCAAAATTAAATGCGATAAACTCGACTAAAGGTTGATAATCAGAGCTAAAGTTAATAATTTTTTTATTTATTTATTTTTTTTACTTACATGGACTAAACCCAGATGTACCAGTTCAATGTTAACAGGAAATAAATCCTCTAGACTGGTGTTTAGCCTCTGAAACTCAAGGCTAGCTAAGAAAGGTTGGTGGCAACTAACTCACTCGTTCTTTGGTTACCTAGCAACAACTTGCTGAGTAGATTGTGGTTACCTAGCAACAACCTGCAGAGTAACTGGCGCAGCAGCAGTTTCAGATCAGTACCACCTATGAATGGGGTCTGGTTTATATATTCCAATCTGATTTTTCACCTCTTCCTTTTAAAAGTAGGATGTAGCTTGGATTAAAAAACAAGGCGTCTCTTTCAGATAAGACCCAAAGTTTCCTGCATTTTTTTCCCCCCAAAATTTAAATGCGATAAACCCAAATAAAGTTGGATAATCAGAGCTAGTTGGTAGCTTTTGAAATAATTTTTTACTTACAAAACATATATTAAACATGCTATATACATCTGTTTAACGCTACAGTTGACAGTAATAAAATTTTCTAAACTGATGTTTAACATTCAGTATCGGCATTTCAACTTCCCTTACTGTGAATACAAGGGCTGGACAATAAATCAATATGTCATGATAGAGACACATGATCAAATATCAGTAGATGATACGTTTGATACGCAGTGAATAATTTCACTGAATTCCCATTTAGAACTGCACAGCATTGTGGGGGATTTATTTCCTCTGCTCAACCTCTCAGAGCTACATTAGAAAAGTTGGTGGCATTAACTAACTCGCTCACTCTTTGGTTACCTAGCAACAGCTTGCTGAGTAACTTGTTACCTAGCAACAACCTGTTGAGTAACTGGCAGCAGTTTACGGTCAGCACTCTCAGATCCTGTGAATGGGGTCTGGTTTATATATTCTAACCTTATTATTATTAGTTTGTACCTTTTTTAAAGTCCATAGTTAAAGATTTACTATATCCTGAAACAGGATCTGTCTCTTTCAGATATAAACCACGGTTTCATGCATCGTTTTCCTCAAAGTTAAATGTGATAAAATTTAAGGCTGACATAAATATGCAGATTGCAAAGTTTGATTATCTGAGCTCAAGTTAATAGTAATCTCAGTCTAAAAAAATTATGAATGAAAAATAAAAATCCCCCAAAATTCTCATTATTCTACTATTTAGAAAAAATAAAAAAAGATCACTACACATTATATGAAAGAGGAAGAGTTTAGTCTGATTTAATCTTGTGTCTTTACATGTAAATATCTACTAATAAATTTACTAATAAGTTTTTGAACTTTAGAGCCAATTTTTATTCAGATTATCAGCTTAAATAGTCTGATCCCGCTTTAAATTCAGTTAGCAGTAAATCCCATTTGCACAACAAATATAAAACTTTATTTTCCTTTAACAAAAGTTTTTGGAGTCGAACAGTTTAAAAAGATAATTCACACAAAACAATACTATGATTAAGAAAATGCTGTTCTGAGCTGCTGACCTGAATGGAGTCCATTGCTGTTTGTTGACGATCCTGTTTTATATCTGAATTATGGAGCTGTGCATGCATTGCCTGGTAAAAAGCAGTGGAGGTGTGTTGCCAAGCTGTCTTTATGCCTGTCAACATCAATAACCCCCAGTGGGTCCAGACTGCGCTGGTAAACCGACACCAGATTCCAAAAGTGGCTCCGCATTGCAGCCAAGGACATTTCTGCTTAGAACGCTTGTAAACACGTAGTACTACGTTACTACGCTCATCTCGAAAAGGACAGAAGCAGACGGGAAGGAAAATTCATCTAAACTCCTGCTGGTTTCTCCTACTAGAGATGGTTTTTTATTTTTACTTTAAATCTGGAGTTTCTCACAGGTTTTACCCACCTAAAATAAACAAGTTTTAATACTAAACACTAAATGAACCTCTGTTGGTTTTTTCAGTTGTCTTCTGTGATTACAGTCATTTCTAATCGTACAACATTTAAAAAATAGACAAAGAACTTTTACTGAATTAATGGAGTGGATGAATTTATACTGAAAGTGAAAATTGTTGTTGTTTTTCCTAATTTTGTTAGTTTTAAAAACCTTATTTCACCAGCAAACGAGCCCACTGCACATTGAAAACCTCCTGGTTATTGATTCCTGAGTTAAAACATTAATATTGTTGTTTCTAAATTAATATAAACTTGTTTTCTTTGCATCTTTTTTGTTATTTTGACTATTTCTCATTTTCTGCAAATATTAAGTTTTTGCTTGTAATTTCAGAGACATGCTGTCACTAGTTCATAGAAGAAAACAACAATGTTCATTTTACTCAAACATTTACTTATAAAGAGTAAAATCGGAGAAACTGACCATTTTAATTTTCCCCAAAGCCGTATGTAGCGATAACTGTTGGCAGTAAAGATCTCTGTGTTCACATTTTAATGTTTAAAATGTTAAAATTCCTGATGCGATTGATTTTGTGTTTGTTAAGCTGGTTCAATGTAATGTAGTGGACCACTGCAGCAGAAACTAATGGGGATCCTTAAATAAAAAATAAACAGACTTTGAGGATACTTGGTGAGCTCGGCTCCCTGTGCATCTGTTGATACGGGTCTTTGGGACCATCTGATGGTGGAGGCAGCTGGGGGACGGGGTTCAGGCTAAGCCCTTCACCCCTTTACACAAACACTGACTTACTGGAAGTCTGCGTTTGCCCTAATGGGACATCAAACTGGCGTGTGCTGGTGGGAAGAGGGCTGCAGCTGGCACTGCAGCTGACTGAAGCCTCAGCACAGACTGTGTGTGTTTGTATGGGGAGAGTGGCTGTTTGCACTGCAGGGCTGTCTTGGCTCTGCAGTAACCCAAACACACTTTCTGCAGGAATACGCAGAGGATAGACGGAAGGGGATGGCAGAGGTGGTTGGTGATGGTATTTCTGGGTCCGTTTGGTGGAACGAAGACGAGGCGGTTTTGGTTTGATACACAGAACAACATGAGAAACTACAGTAAAGAGAAAACAATTATGTTTCAGGTCCGTACTTCCTACTTTTCCTGAGAAACATCTCAGGGCTGGAAAGAAGGAAGGAAAGAAGGAACAAAGGAAGACCGAAGGAAAGAAAAAATTAGGGACGTAAAAAAGTAAAGAACGAATGAAGGAATAAACGAAATAACAAACAGGAAGAAATGAATGAATAAATGAAGGAACTAAGAAAAGAACAAACAGAAGAAGAAACGAACAAATGAACAAATAAAGAAAGAAAGGAAGGAATCAAGAAACAAGGGAAGGAACTAAGGAACGAGTGAAAAAAGAAGGAACGAACAAACAAATAAGGAATGAATGAATAAAAAAGGAGGGGAAAGAACAAATGAAAGAAGGGAGGAACAAACAAATCACGAAAATACCAACATTTCCCCAGTAACTTTATATTTTGGTCATGATGTAGTTTTTAAGTATTAAATGATTGATTCTTTGATCAGTTACAGCACTTGAGTCGATTTTTTACAAAATACTTTTTTACATTTACTTGAGCAGAGTAATTTATTGAGTAAAAATAAGTTTAATATGGAAATGAGAAGAGTAAGCATGGATAAGATCTGAGTACATCAGATGGACAGCTGATGTTAGATGACTTGGAGATAAAGACAGAGAGGACAGACGGAGACGTTTGGACATGTTCAGAGGAGAAACAATGATTATATCGGCAGGAGGATGCTGAGGTTGGAGCCACAGGCTGGAGGCAGAAAGGAAAACCAAAAGAGAGATTTATGGATGTGGTGACAGAGAATATTTTTCCATATGAACAAAGGAAAAAGCCTGGTTTCAAGAACTCAACCTTGTGGAACTCCATGACTTTATTCCAATGTCCATTTTTGTCGGCTAATTCTAAAAGTCATAAATACGACTAAATATCAAAAGACAAGTGTGCAGATTTCACTTTATGTTATTTATTTTAAAGTTAAAAATACAAAACAATAGATTAAGTCAATATAATATAAAATAAACCTCAAAAATACGTCGTTCTGGAGAACTGTTTTCCCCCTTCACATGCATGGCCTCATGTAGAAAGCCCAGGACACCCACAGAAGCCATTCAGGGATTTGGAGGGTCAAAAGGTCAAAGGAGGATAAACAATCTGTGAATTTGCATCTGCAGCCAGGAGCTGTTTGCACAGAGCGCAGACTCACACTGGCACACATCTTCATGCAATGGCACGATGCCAGGCCATGTACCGCTCTTCTACCAAGATATTTCTGTTGAAAATTTGTTCCTAGACAGAAGTGAAATCCTGACTTCATGTTACTTAAGGATAACGTACATAATGCTCACTCCACACCTACTTTTGCTTGAACCTACCAGTGGAAAGAGTGCGCCTTGCTGAGGTCTCATCATGTATTTTTCCATCCTGCTGGAGATTTGCCTCCACATATTCCATGCATGTCCGTTTGTACATGCTCAAGTAAGAGCGTGCAGTGAAAGTCAATATGCAGAACGGGGATGTGCAAGGTCAATTTGCGCCTTTCCCTGTCATGTTTGGGAATGTGAAGTACCCACAGGAGCCTTTCTGAACCAAGCTACAGTAAGCACAGTGAAATGAAACGAAAAGCAGAGGAACAGTAAAAACAGGGCAGCGGGGAAATTTTTAGATTAGGATCTGTTTCTGGCTGCACTGCAGCTTTTATTTGAGGTACGTGACTCTAATGGTGCCAAACAATCTAGATATGATATTATCAGTTTGACATAGCAGTCGACAAAAAGAAATTCAATTCTCTAAACTGGGATTCAACTTGCATTTTAGCTTCAGTCATTGTGTATAAATGCATCAATAACAATATTGTGACAGAGACCTGATCAATATCAATAGATAATACGATTGAAACTCACTGAATAATTTTAACGAACTCCAATTCAGGGGATTTAGGTAGAAGAAAGGCTGGTGGCATTAACTAACTCACTCACTCTTTGGTTGCCTAGCAACTACTTGCTAAGTAACTCTTGGTTACCTAGCAACAACCTGTGGAATAACTGGCAGCTGCAGTTTAACCCCTTCAGACGCAACATCCAGTGGAAAGGATGTGATTCTGGGTTTTGACCAATAGAAAATAGGGATTTTCTCATTTGAACGATTCTTTTTACTGACTAGTTCATTACTGAACAATGGCATTGGTCATTGGCATCAGAAAAGACAAACGAATGGGAGGAGTAAGTATATATTTTCTATCAATTTCAGCTCATAGTAACCTAATAAGACGGCTCTCAAAATTCTAGATATTCCCAGTGATAGTATTTAAAATTATTTTGAAAATATTTTCTATCATTAAATTGTAGAATATATTTGGGATATATTCGCCAATACCTAATTATTTAGTGTTTCCATGCAGAGAAAAAACTGTCTGTAAGCATTTTATAACTTATTTTTGGTTGTATTTATCTGTAATCTTTCAGACTTTCTTGAACTGCTTGTAAAAAATGTATTTTGGTTTTATTTCAATGCTGAAGTGGAGTAAATATTATATTGACTTCAGTTACGATGCATTTATTGCTCAAAACCTCTTGCACTTCCTGGAAAACAACGACCTAATTGGTGTTATCTTTTAAAATGCATCAGTATCTATTTATTTGAATTCCAAGATGTTATTTGATCCTGCTTCTGCATATATTTAGTGTTATGCTGCCTTTTCTCTTTTAGTAACATTAGATTCTAGCTGAGGGCACTATGTTCATAAATCCATCCATCACATGGGGATAATCTTTGACAGATGGAGGTATTTTGCTTGTGGGTCTTAATAGGTGTGTTCTGACAACTTAAACTTAACACAAATTTTTTTTTATATAATATGAGTTAATTGTTTTTAAGTCAATCTCCCTAGCAATCATTGTCTTCGCCTAAAGTCCAAATTAATTGTGATAAGAGCACTTTGGTGCAGTTGTTTGCGTAATTACATCTCGTCAAGAATGTCCTGAGTTTCAACCTCAGCCTGGATGTTTTTGCATTTTTTTTTTTTTGCATGTTCTGCCTTTGCATGTTTGTTTCCTTCAGGGATTCTAATTCCTCCACCACAATCCACAAACATGTATATCAGGTAGGCTGGAGAATGTATGGTATGAATGTGTGTAAGTAGCTGTTTGTCTTGTATACATCCAAGTTTTAGTATTTGTTCTTGTCTTGAATTTGTGATTAATTGTGAAACTGGTTTTCCTTTTTTTCTTTAAAATTTAATTTACAGAACTTCCTGTTTAAAGGTAACAACAGTTTCTGTTTGGCATCAAGTCTCCTGTAGTTTCTTTTTTATTGACTTCCCTGGATTTGAGGCCATGACTCAGTTGACTTTGTCAGATTCTTGTTTTGTTCTTTAAAGCAGGCTTTCGATGGATGATTTAACCTGGATTTAGAAAATGTTCTTAAAAAATGCTGTTAGATTTTAAACAACAAAATTTTATTAAATCAATGTTTATGACAAAAAAGTCAGCCTTCTTTTTTAGCCGACTTAAAGACATAAAAGAGTCTCTAAGTCAGCTGATTCACTGCACTATTTGTGCATTTAGGATGTTTCCACACCTGATTGTTTGGTAGACTCAGTTTGATATGGGACCAAATTTCCAACATTTGTCACATTTTCATCTGCGCTGTATCAAACAATTAAAAAACCCTATAAAAAGCCACTTCACCCCCTTACCTGTGGTGGCGCTGCACCAACAACCACTGGAGGAAACGACATGAAAACCTCAGAAGAAGACATGAGCAGAACTAGAGTGGCATCAGATTTTAACGTCTCTTTTGTCTTTGGTAAAACACCACAAGCCATTTCTGTTTGTATCATTAGACTCACATGTATTTTTTGGTTGTATTTACCCAGAATGCCCTGGGCTGAAGTCCACTTTCTGCTTTTGGAATAGACTCCGATCTCCTTCGCGTTCACATGTAAGTTGACTTCACCTGAACCGGGAACCCAGTTTGCATTTTTGGTTCGCATCAGAGTTCGATTGCGGATTCACATTCCCAAACGAACCGGACTTTCTAGGCAAACGAACAGGAGTTATAAGTAAAAGGTAAAACTCCCTGATTTCACCTGATTTGATCTCTAATGATGCACACTGCTGAAGTTAGCCTCTGATTCAACAGAATTTAAGGCTCAATTTTGTTGCTGGGGCAACTGCACGGCGGCGGTGTCACCATGCTAAGACTTAAAATTTTTCTCCTTAATTCCAAAATCAACATTTAACCAGTTGAAATTTGGACACAGTTTTTGTTTGTGATTTCTACACACTTACAATCAAATTTAACAGTTTTATTTTTTGTTAAGGTTGTCTTTGGCTTTTATTAAAATTTGTTTGATTTAAAACATTTAGGCATGAAAAAATAAAAGCAACACATATGTAAGTGGTGGTGGAAGCACTTTTTCAAGGCACAATAAAATATTAGCATATACATATTTCAACCTGTAGGTCTGATTTTGACCCTATTTTGATGACAAAATTTCCACAAAAAGTGAAATCTCTGAACCAAGCTTTTATTTTTCAATTATATCTAATGCTATCGGTGCATTGTGCAAGAAGAAAACTCGTTCTTGCCCCCCAATGACTGAAAGTAAACTTCTGACAGGAAGTGCATTTGGTTGGGAAACATTTAGGTTTTGATTTTGCAATGGAAAAAAAAAATCCCTCATTGTTGGAAAGGTGAGCAGTCTTATGCACACCTACGTCTATTAGCTTATCTTTTTATGTTGGCACTCCTGTATGACTCATCCTTGGCTCACTCGGTTTAGCGTGAATAAAGAAATAATGAATGCATGACTTTGAAATATCACACATTCCTGCCTGGCTCGGTTTGGGCACGTCTTAGAAATATGTTGCCTTGAGCTACGGTAAGTATTGATGAGCCGCAAAGAGTGCTGTACATGTAATGTTCTGAAGAAAAGAAAAAAGCATGTAAAGCATCGCCACAATTGCCCTGATCTGCCTCTTAGTTAGGGGGAGAAAAGGAGTTTTACAGCAGCGCCCTTCTGCACTGAAGTCATAAAAAGTCCATAATTATTAGCAAAAACCCGTCCCAGCTGAAGCATGTGGCAGCTTGGTGAATCTTCATGCATTTCCATATTATCTCACAAAGTTTTCCCTATTTTATGTGCACCAATTTATGGTGTATATAGCATGGGGCATGTCAGATTATTATGGGATCATCAAAAACTGCTTAAGGGTAGTGTAAAAACTGTCAAGACAGGAAAGTAAAATTTTATGTGCAAAAAGCAACCAGCTTCTCCTCAATAGACTTAATTAGGGACTTTGTTTCCAACCACCCCTTTTCCCCTTTATACTCCAAAACAGGATCCAACAGAGACTAAAATTACCTGAAAGCAATACGTGCGTGATGTAGGCAAGAGAGGTAAAAACATCGTTGACCCTAAACTTGATGAATGGTTGTATTAACCCTTGCACCCATGCACTTCCATCAGGCTTCAATAACTGGTTAACATTTTGCTGTGCAGGAATTTTAGACCTTCTTTAAAGGTCTAAAATACATTAAGTCAATGCAGAACTGACTTAATGTATTGGCAAGATTGGTAAAATTTTTGATTAAAGGTCATGTGGAGAATCTTAATTGGATTCAAGTCAAGAAAAACAAACAAACAAAAAAATACAAAAGAAATTGAGAAAATACTTCCATCCTGCTGGGGTATTGGTTAAATATCTAGTGTTCAAGTTTGTTTGTGATTTCTAATTTTTAAGTTCTATTTTTACACTGTAAAAACACAAAGTATTTTTGGTCTTGACTTCTACACTTAAAGTAGGACAAACAAACTTAAAAGTCACTTTTCAGCAATAAGTGATTATTTATAATTAGTTATTTCTTATTAATGATGAATAAGAAATTCATCATTGATTCTTGTTCCATTGGTAGATTATTTCACTTATAACATGGCAAAAATGCCTTGTTATAAATGAAATAATCTGATAATCTAAATAATACATTTTCATTCATATTAAGGAATTATTGATTTAAAACAAACTCATATTTTACTGGAAAGTTACTTGTTAGTCTGTCTTATTTCAAGTGCATTAAGATATTTGCACTAGAAACGAAACCAAAAATTCTTTCTAAGATTTTCTGTTTTTGCAGTGTAATTTGCATTTTTGAGTTGAACATTGGACACAAACATTTGCCTGTTTAACTTTACTTTTTCCCATAAGACAGTGTGCAAATCTTTAAACGTTTTAAAACAGCTGAGTGACTGTTAACTGGTTTTATTTCTGTGTCCTTCCTGATGGAAAGCAGTAAACCACATGCTCTCCAAAGGACAACAGAAAATCCATTAATCAGAAACCAGTCCAAGTCGTTAATCAATCCTGTCAATTCGACACTTGAGATTTTTGACTTTGAGTTGCTGATTAGAGGTCAGCTTCATCTTGGCTCAAGGAAAACATTATAAAAGTTACCATTCAACCCTAATATATGGACCTCCTGCATGTTAATTGAAATCTCAATCATGCACTCAACGTTGGAGGGCAAAGACATGATCCTATAATGTGCCATTCATTATAGCTGTTAGAAACATTAATATAACTAATAGAAGGTATTGTTAAAGTAGTGCAATACACCACAGCAAAGGGAAAAATAACATAGAAAAACCTCTAAGGAATAACTCAGAACCATTTTTTCTCACTGTCTGCGTTGGCTACAACACTCAAACTCGTCATAATAACTGACATTGATGCGATTAAATATTTCAGGACTCAACACCAAAAAAAACAACATTTCCCACACAAAGAACAGACCATTTAGTCCGTTACATTTTTATGTTTTCAGACTTGATGTTTATGTTGTGATTATCAATAAGAGATCGCTGTGGTAGATTAGCTAGTGCTGCTATTAGCTAAGCTAACACAGCAGTGGTTGATTAGCTGATTTAAACACCTGCTCTGCTGAGGATTTGTCAGAGTTAATGTGTAGGTTTTATTTTTAACTGAACCAAGACACACAGAATTCCACAGCAGATCTACATGTTACCTTGTCAAAGTCAAGCTAGCATAACTGAACTACTTCCCTCTCCCTCGCTATTTTTTGTCTTAAAACTTTGTACTGACCTTGTTATCAACTTGTCATCGTGTAGCAAAGAATTGCGTCCCTTTTCTTTTTTATATCAGGCATGCATTTAAGATTTAGCTCGTTATATTGACAACTTAACAGCTAAAACCAATGCTAGTCATTGTTAGCAAGCAGCTATTTGACGTCCAGCAGGGAGATGGGGATGACATCACACTACAAGGGGTTTATTTGTTTAATGTACTTTCAAACCTTGATGTAGAAAAGCTGCAAAGTCATCCATCAATCTGGTTTAACTCAAAGTTTCAGCTCCACTATTACAAAGAAAAATCTTAATGAATAAAATGAAGAGGTGCACTGATAGTGGAAGTACAAGAAGGCCAATAAGAAATCTGTTAACTGAGCTCTTTTTAGGTCATGCAAGGACTCGGAAGCTGGTAGGGAGCAAACGAGGGCACAGCTGGGAATAGCAAGTGGATGGATGTGCTGCCTGGACGGATGCCCAGCGTGGCAGATGACTTAACAAGGCGGATGCTTTATCTTGCAGACGAACATGTGGCTCCAGCTAAAACAGCCTCTGTCCTATTTTTCATTAATTGATGATGAGAGAGGGAGAAGATTAATTATTTCAACAATAGATTAGTATTTGTCCTTTCTTGACTTAAATAGCCATATTTTTACATGGCAAAATCACAAAATCTTACCAACTATTTTTTTGTGTTGTTTCTTTTGAAAATATCTCAAAACAGTTTGACAGTAATTATCTAAAGTTTTCCATTTTGAGGAATAACTATGCAAAAACACAACATATTACCAAATATGTTTGTGTTGTTTCTAATGCAAATATCTCAGTACAAATAAAATAGGACAAAACAAACCTGCAAGTAACTTTTCATAAAGATACTGGAGCTTTTAGGTCAATGTTTCTTGATTGTTGATTTAAAAAAAAAAACACGTGTTCCATTGGCAGATTATTTAACTTAAAACAAGACGTTTTTCTCATGTTATAAGTTAAATAATGTGCCATTGTAAGTAGAACTTTTAATCAATATTAAGGACATTTTGACTCACAAACGAGCTCCTATTTTTGTTGAAAATTGTATGTAAGTTAGTTTTGTCTTTGCACTGAAAACTAGACTAAAAATACTTGGTAACAATTTTTGTTTTTGCAGTGTAGTTTTTTCTCAAAATGGAAGAACTATGGATACCTAGTGTCAAACTTATTATTAGGCTGATTCTATGACTAGGTACCTTTTTTTTAAAGAAATAATGTTATACTACAGAGCAATAGCTCCCAATGAACAGTTGGCAGCAGTTAACATTTGTAAAATGAAACAGCTAAAATGCACAACATTAATAATAATAACACAGTTTAAAAAAAACCTTATGCAAAATATGAAAAAGTTATTCATGAAACATTGTATGAGATTACATTTGTTAAAAATATATGTTAAAAAATAATATTTGTTAAGAAAACAGAGCTCATCCTACCATAGTTAGAAACCGCAACAGGAAAAAGGGGGCGGAGCTGACAGTTACTGGTTGCTATGGTAACAACTGCCAAGTAAACGAATGAATCGAGAAAAAAAAAATCACCAACAAATGTCTGTTGACATTGTTGACGAAACTAATAAACTCAAAGAAAAAAACAAACAAATTTGGACAAACTTCACATTTATGATATTATTACAATAACACCCTGTTACACATATACTTTAAAACTTATTTGGGATTTATTGTCCTCTGTTTTTTTTTCTTCTTTAAACAATGTTAGTTAAAGAATAACACGTTGTCTTGTACCTACTTAAGAAGATTTAATTTGTCTGTAAAAATGATGAATTTTTAAACAAACAAAATCATTCACACTTTGGACGTCCCTGTCTTACTGTGTGTTGCTCAATGAGAATGAACATCAATTTTCGACTTAATATCAGGATGATAATTTATCTAGCTAATTGCCAGCTGTCATAGATAATATGAATCAATTACTGTAGTACCATGTCTGAGCTAACTGAACAGGACATTTTATCCCATATTTAGCTATGATATTGAAAGCAAAACAAACAGGAGTCAAGGGAGATATCCACTCTCCCTGCCTTTCTTTGAGACCCTCGTCTGTCTGACTGAGTTCCTGCTCCAGTTTACCCAGAGAGCCCAGATGCACCGAGGAGAAAAACATACTTTGTTTTCTTTTTACAACATTAGAGGCAGCCAGCCGTGTTACAGCGTCACTGTGTGGGCCATCTCATTTGATGGAAAATTGGATCTAGACTTGAGAGGGGTGTGGGTAATATGGTTAAAGGCATCATGAAAAGCCAGCTGTAACAGGATTTTGCCCTCTGTGCCGCTCCGACTGACTGCTGCCATGAGGCGAGTCATTAGGGAGAATCACTGTGTGAATCTCCTCCCGTGTTTGTCTCCTTCCGTTGCTGATACTCTGCAGCACGAGGGAGGCTTTACTTCCCTCTGGGTCTGAGAGGCTCAATCTGTCATGAAGATGGAGGACCTTGAAACCCGCTCAGGGTGGTAAAAGTGTAAATGTTTGGTCATACAAGATCTGTTTGCAATACTCAAAAAACACAAAATCTAGTTTTTGCTGCAAATATCTTAGTGCACTTGAAATAAAACAAAACTAACTTGCAATAAATTTTTCAGCTAGGCATAACAGCTTGTTAATGTTGAAGTGGTTTGCACCTCAGGGCCACCATAAGTTCCACTGGCACATTGTTTCACTTACAATAACACATTTTCCCCATGTTATAAGTGAATAACACTCTATAAACTGGCATCCTGCTGAAAAGTTACTTCAAATTTTAGTTTGCATCATTCAAAGTGTACTAAGATATTTACACTGCACACTAGATAACAATTGTTGGTAAGATTTTGCGTTTTCTGCAGTATTGACCTTTTGCACGTGACGTCATGCTCTCCAGAATTCCGCCCGCTCCGCCATGGTGGACATCAGCATAGCGACCAACATGGCGACCAACAGGCTCCTTTAAAGCTAGTCTAAAAACAGACATCTGGTAGCCTAATATCGCTTTTGTTTAGTTAATATTACTTTAGAAATGGTCACAGGGCGCTGCACGGTCTGCTGCATAAACAGACTAGGATAGAAACCAAACTTCTCATTTTATTTTATAGCTTTTAATGAGGAAAGATGCGGCTGTGCTGTCAGCTCTCGGTGTAACCGCGGATTTGCAGTGAACACTTTTTACAAGGTAAGATGTTTAATGTTCATTTACTTTATAAGTTATTATTAGAAAGATATCGAATATCGCATTATGTAGAATGTAGTCTAGCCATTGGTAACCACGGAGACAGTGTCATGTAGCCTAGCATGTGCGAAAAAAATGGTTAGCAACTCGTCTTTTGTACGTTTTTAAGACTGCTGGTTTAAGGGGAAACGCTGTTTATGACATGGTGACATAAAACATGTGATATAAATTCAAGCAAAGTCGGTAATTAGATCAACACGTCCCGAGGGAGGAGGTTTGGGTCGGTTTGTATGCTAGCTATGTCCAACTTATATAAATATCACCGTCTATGAGCCCCAACCAGAGGTGTTACCTTCACAGACAAATTGGGTCAACTCGATAAATTAGAAACCATGAATAAAGTGGCAAAAACAACTTTTCAAAACAATTTCAATCGCTCTGTTTAATATTCCCGTCCCTCACTTCCGGTGTCCATCATGGCGCCTGGAATGAGTAAGTGACGTAGTTGCTAAGGGTTGATGCCATCATGAATATAGTTTGCTGGGAATCACTGAACAGTATGATGCAATGTTAGCACTGCACCACTCACTGTGCAGTGCTAACATCACTGCACAGTAGTATTTCTGTCCCTGTTCCTAAGCTATCTCTATTCCTTTCATTGTTGACCTTCCTGCTGACTGACATTGTTAAATTACCAGCAGTAAAAACGTAAAAGAGATCCTTGTTAATAACAGATCAACACACATTGTTTCCATTTGTTTTCTTCACTACAGTTTTAACCAAACATGTTTTGCTGCGAACAAGCGCCTGTTCTCCTGTGCCAAGGTGACGCAAGCATGTTTCAATGGAGAACAATTTTAATAGCCATTCGCCAAGGTCAGTGCCTTTGCTGTGCTATGCCTGGAATGAGCGAAGGCCTTCGCTCGCAGCGCCTTCGCCAGACTCCAGAGAGTCGCGCTCATTGTGTGGCGGCCGAGGGGGAACAAAGACATTTCCACCGGAGGAACTTTGGGTTCCTGTCGATAAGGAGCTTTGTGTTGTGAGCTCAGGCCGTGTTTATATGCCTGTGTACAGTGGGGATCTACGCAGCAGCACAAGGCGTGCACGTCCAAGACAACAAGCAATGGCTGTATAAATAGTTCCCCCTTGACGACTCTTCAAAGGTGGGGAGAAATTTCCTCATGATTTCTGCTTCATGCATGCCGGGGGAAAATATTTGTGTTGTTTCTTGCTCATTCCCGATCCTTTTTGAATTCGCTGAGCAACTTTCTCTCTGATCTTAACGGAAGTGACCTGATGCTTATTCACAGATCCATACATGCAAGATTACATTCCATTCGTCTTTCCCAATGAAACATCCTGCATTCGTCTGTGAAAGACCTCTTTCAAGAGCTCCTTCCTCAGAGCTTCCTCACTGTTTTTTTCTCTACTTTATGAAAAGAAAAGCAGGAAGGTACATGTTTAAATATGAGGCTATGCGGACTTTGTTGCCCTCCACAGGCAGCTTTTAATGAGAATTTAAACTCTTAATCTAAGGTTATAATAGTTGGATGGTATTTTGTTTCCATTGTGCTCACTGCACAAACACAAAATCTTACCAAGTTTTTCGGGTCTAGTTTCTATTACAAATATCCTAGTTCACTTGAAATAAGACAAAACCGACTTACTAGTAACGTTTTCAACAAGATATAAGAGCTAGTTTTAAATCAATAATTCCTTAACATTAATGAAAACAATACTAGTTCCATTGGCAGATTATTTCACTTATGAGATTCTTGCCATGCTATAAGTTTTATTTCAAGTGAGCTAGGATATTTGAACTAGAAGTTAGACCAGAGACTTGTTAAGATTTTGAGTTTTTTCAATGTAATTTGCATTTTTGAACATGGATTTAAACATTATGAACATGG